>CM072063.1:3750000-5000000 GCA_036785405.1 Coenonympha arcania | reverse complement strand
CAGACACGATTCACATCTGTATATAACTTCAGATTTGTACTATAATAAGTATAAAATTATTCTATTGAATTTCGGTTAATCTATTTGTACGACGAGCGAACAAATGGTATCCTTTTTCTGTTTTTGAATGCTTTTCCATGCATTGTTTCTACCCGAAACAGAGATTTATTGTCTTTTTATATCAAAAGCATCAGCAAGAATCAACCCTTTTCACTTTTCGATTTCTGACAAAATATATTTTTTTGAATTCTTTCTGATTTTTTCAGTACGCATACCTACAGTCTACACGTCATCTAATTCCTACATAGTCTACACTGCTTCGTTGGTCTCGTGGTGAGCAAAAAGCACAAAAAGACTGCAGATAACGAGGTCCTGTGTTCGATTCCCGAAATGGGCCTACCAAATTTAGTACTGGGGTTTACCATCAGGAAATTCTTAGTAGTAGCTGCATGGAGTTTGGAAATCGACGGTGTTTTACCTTCGTGCCTCGAAGAGCACGATAAGCCGTCGGTCCTGCGCTTGATCGCTCCTGCATTTAATCTCTCCGGTGGTGCCGGAGCTTTCGTCCCATCGTGTTATGAGAGTGAGGAAACAAAGAGTGCACCTGTGTTTATACTGCACTTTTAGTGCAGTTGTGTACTATAATACGCATGTTCCGCGTGTAATAATAAATGTTTTAGGGCGATTGTATTAGCAATGTTTTAAAACGTAAACTACCTCTTCATGCCATGTATGTACTATGTATGTAATATGTATCATGTAGGTATATATGTATGCTATGTATATGCAACGAGACTTACGTTTTGTAAGTTATTTCGGCAGTCCAGTTTGTTGGTTAGAACTAGTCAGAGTTTCAAACTTGTTGTAGATAAAGCTGGTTAAACTAGTTAAAGTAGAGTTTGCTGTGAGATAGCATCGTATGTTCGTGTTACGCTTTAAGATTTCTTCAGCGTGGAAATAATGGTACCTGTAAATAAACTGGGGGCCATTCGTTGTGGGCATTTACTTTAACTTACCTGCAATTACTATGATCTCTATTCTATGGATCTCAGACTGTCAACGTAAAAATGAAGACACTTGACTTTCGCCATTTTGGCGCTGATTGTTGCGTAACCTAGCGTGATCGTCCATGGAACTAAAATATAATGACATTCAAAACGACGATCTGTACCACTTATAACAGAGAACTCAGGATATGGGCATCTGAATAATTTACGTAACCTTTTACGTACAAGCAAACAGTAGCGCACTCTCTAAAAATTCTATAGGTGGCTGCTGAGCCAACTACAGCGTGGCCTTACTGTTGGTGGAAAAATAAGTATTACTGGCACCGAAAAACTGGCGACATTTTTAGCGCGTCAGGGTACTAACAATTATCAATTTAGTGCCGTGGACCTTAGAAGGAGGCGCATCAAATCGGTACAAAAAATGAACTGTCAATTGTATAGAATGTTTAATCCATAGAAAAGAGATCAGTGCCTACAATATTATAGTGGAACTAGCTGACCCGGCAAACGTTGTTTTGGCATATTTTTTTCCTCATTTAGGGATATCAAATATAGATAACAACCCGCTCCCGGACCCAGAGATCGTACCCTGAAAATTTCATAACGATCGGTCCAGCCGTTTCGGAGGAGTTTGGTAACAAAGAAAATCGAGAGAATTTCATATATTAGAAGATGTGGCAGCCTATTGAACATTATGACATAGGGGATGTTCGAGAGATGAAATAAAAGTACAGAGGTTTTGCTTTCAATGAGGACATTGGTAGCGGTATGAGTTCTGAGTTGCAACGTCTATTTAATTACTGAATGCTGTGCCGCGAAGCGCGTGGTGGCTGGGAACAAAGACCGCCGGAAACGCGTTTAGTTTCCCAGCGAACTAGACTCTATACAGCAAAATACACCCACTAACCTAATTCATTTCTTTACAGTTGAAGACAAAGCTATTCGATAAAAAAATGGGCTCAAATAGGTAATTTAGGGTACTTTTGAGCCGGAAAACCTATTTTGTTCTACTGAAAAACGACGAAGTACGAACGTGAAAGTTATTGTGAAATTAGAAAATGGGCGAAAACTTTGTTACAAAAATAGTTTACCTAAAAACCAAAACCCTTTTGATCGGGACCCTATTAGTCCTATTACTAAGACTTCGCTGTCTGTCCGTCCGTCCGTCTATCACCAGGCTGTATCTCTTGAACCGTGATAGTTACAGACTTGAAATTTTCACAGATGATGTAATTCTGTTGCCGCTATAACATCAATTACTAAACATTAGAAAAACTAAATATTCAAGGGGCTCCCATACACAAACGTGATTTTTTTGCTCATGGGCAGGGGTATGTGGTTTACTTTTATACTATTGAGAATTTGTTTTGATGGTACAGAACCCTCAGTGCGCGAGTCCGACTCGCACTTGACCAATTTTTATTATGAAGTTTTTGACTAATATGCAAAGCGACGATGTAGGTAGTCAAATCACATTTACCTTTACTTGATAGTAGTTGGGGAGAACCTATATCAGTGTACGCTGTATGACCACATTAGATAATAATAGTAATTGTATTGTTCTAAAACTTAGGTAGTGCTTGAGTGATTCTACCTACAATCTTTGACAGTGGGCTGGTAACCATATGCAGCTCTAACTTTCCATCAGAGGAGGTTAGAACATTTTGTCAAGTCGGTACGAATATAGATTCAATTTCACCATATTTATCTATATGCGGGCAGTAATCGAAAACGCATAACTCTTTCAAATTATTAGCATTATTGCTTCTTATAATCGTACTAGCCTTGCAGATTGTTATGTTACGGAAGTAAATTGTTCGCGAAATAAGAATCAAATGCTTAACCATCTACTTGAAATCCGAATTTCGTTAAAATTGGAATCGACTTTCATGTTCGGCGCTTAAGAAGCAAAAAGAGACTTAGTAAAAGCGGAGAACAAAACCTTGTATTTAATATTAACAATTATTGTAAGTGTACCAAAAAGCTTTTACTTTTGTTCAGAGAAATACAGGGAATATTATACTCTTTAAGAAACATAAAATGTTCCTAATGAGTCAAAGGATCTAATTACCTACTGAAGGAAGCGAAAAGTACGTACTTAGAGATAAATTAGTCTTTGTAAAATCGTACCACGTATGTTAGGTGATCCTATTATATTACATGTCGAGTATTTGTATGAAAATAAACACAAAATTATTTTGATTTTTGACACAGAATTTATTTTAGATTCGATGATACGAATACGTCTAATTGAAGGTTTAGTGCAAGTTTTTGGACGTGTGGACAGGTAGAAGCGACGTGAGATAGTTTTCTATTTTTTTGTCCTTTTTTTACTCTATACAAGTTAGTACTTGACTGCGATCTCACCTGATGGTAAGTGATAATGCAGTCTAAGATGTCATCGTACTAACTTGGAAGGGTAAATTTACCCAACGGTTTCTACAAGCATCGCACAGGAACGCTAAATCGCTTGGCGGTGCGTCTTTGCTGGTAAGGTAGTAACTAGCCACGGCTGAAGCCCACCAGATCAGACCTGAGCCAATATAGAAATTTTAAAATTCTAAAGTGGCCCGTGGCGGGAATGGAACCCGCGACCTCCCACTCGAAACCTAGCGCACGCCACTGCGTCAGGGACGTCGTCAAGACAAGATCAATATCTAGCTGCAACACCTCACTAAATCATTTGTTGTGATCGCGATTTTCTAAAATGTGATCACAACAAAACCTTGAAAAATGTTTCACGTAAAAAACCAAAAGCACTGCGTTAGCGTGTTACAAAAACAATAACAATAGATCAATGGGTGTAAATTTTTTCAATAATTCCCATTACAGTTTAAAATAGAAAAGAATAGATGGAACACAATTACTTAAACAGTACTCGACACGAGCGTCCTATTTCATTCGCGCTTACGGTAATAGGTTTTCTGTTCCCCTCTCTCCTCTAGACGCTGTGCCGGTCCCGCCCCGGCTCCCCCGCTCCCGTGCCACCAACAATGACCTCATATTTCAGAGGGAATTGCTCAGACACTGAACTGAGAGAACGTGGGAAAAGCATAGGTCTTTTGTAATGTACGCACGTCACCCAGAACACCTTAAGCTCCTTGTATCCGTAGACTAAACATTCTAAATGATAGAATATATTTTTGTTTATCTGCAAAATAACAATATTTCCCTTTTTTCTTACTCCTTCAATTCCCTTATGGTTTGTCCTTGGGTAATGCACAAAGCGTATCCCTATGTTTTTGTATGCACTATACGAGTAGGTGACATATACTTAGTAGTCTCAGCATTAAAAACGGACAAATAGAATTAGTGAAACTACCTAAAAGGAACCCCTTGTTCCTTTTAATGCGCAACCCTAAAATAAGAGAACAAAATACGCATAATTAAAGAAGGCCGGCAAAGTGCGAGTGCAGGGACTCGTGAACCGAGGGTACCGTACTACATACAGGAGGAATAAAATCACAAGATTCACTTTTCATATCGACCAAAACTATTAGTGGAGGTTTATTGCTAATACGGAAATTACAATGATAGTAAGAGTATTGGTTTCATTTTTTCTGTAGAATATACATAATCAATAGTTACTGTGACAGACACGCGGATGGATGAAGTCGCATCATAAGGGTTCCATTTTAACATTTTGGAACGAAACCCTAAAAAGAACTCTTGAGTCAGTAAAAGTCAACAGTAGCCAAACATTCTCTAAAACCGTGCTATCAACTAGAATGTGAGCAACAATGTATGTTTATTTCACATGGACTGTATAGACTGTTGCGGTTTTGTCTTATTTCTTACTGTAGATAACAGTTTATAGAGCTCTTAGCTTTATATTTCTTACTATTTATCTTTTTACTCACACTTATATTCTTGGATTTGGACCCACTACGCATTGTCCCACTCTTATGTAAAAATGCCTACTAGGTATTAACGGCGTAAACGGTCGTTTAAGCGATTTTTAATGACCTACAGTTTAAAAACTATAACGACAACTACTTTAAAATTTTAACGTCATATATGTAGTCTTTAATTAAATTCACTCAGAAGCGATTAGATATAATTTTCTTGGTAGAAGATTCTTGTTTAGTATTTTAGTTTTAATTAAACCGTCGTTTTTCAGTTATATTCTTCCGCAACGCTGCATGTCGCACCCACCAACCTATTTGTTAGAGTGAGAAGGACAAAACTAAACTCAATGTATCATCAGTTCATTCGACAGTACCTTTTGGCAGATGCTGTTAACATCCAATTTGCCGACTTCAACAACGGCCTACAAGCCGTATTTAGGTGATTTTGAATGAAGTTTTATGCAAAAACTATAAAGACAATTACTTTCAAATTTACACGTCATGTATTTTGGGTCTTTAATCTAAAATCGCTTAGAAGCAGAAACACGATTGGATAAAATTTTCTCGATAGAAAGTTCTCCCAAAAGTTGCTCCAAAACCTCAGTTTTTCTATGTTTTATCGGAAACTACAATGGATGTAATTGTAATTTTTGTTTTAATGTATCGGTAATAATAATATCCTAAAACGCTTAGAACAGATTTTTGATAACTGGCTTAGTTTTTGAGTAATTAGGTAAAACGTCGTTTTTCTGCTAAATTCTTCCGCGACGCTGCATGTCA
Organism: Coenonympha arcania; assembly: GCA_036785405.1. Lineage (NCBI taxonomy): Eukaryota > Metazoa > Arthropoda > Insecta > Lepidoptera > Nymphalidae > Coenonympha > Coenonympha arcania. The sequence goes on along the minus strand of CM072063.1, from coordinate 4,994,365 downwards.
CACCTACCAAATCTCCGTAAGAGTGAGAAAGACAAAAATAAATTCAATAAATCCCCTTAACCAAGTAAAGGATTTTTTTTTCCGCGGCACATTACTTTATTGGAACTCAAAATAAATCTAAACTAAAAAAACATGATTAATTAATATTTACAAAATATATTCACCATCTAACTGTATAGGTGTTATATTATATTAGACGTATATTATGTGCCCCTTGTAATTTAATGATAGGGATTTGGAAAGTTTTTAGGTTATATTTTCTAAAGGGAAATGAATGAAATAAACCTAACCCAGTCTTAAATCTTGAGATAGGTACCTATACTTGGAACTTGGTGTTTGTTATTCAATTTACAATATCTCTACAGACCGAGTCGGTCTCATATATCAAATTAATATTAATTAGGAGTAAAACCGCAAAGCTTATGTACCTAATGGTTGCTACTAAAAGCAGAATGAATATGAAATCATTTATACAAATCAAGAGCGTAGCTAATAAACCATACTCAATCTTGATTTATGATACGTCAGGCTTTTACGTTGTGCTTTTACGGTAATCGAATTTTGCTTGCGGCATTCAGTTATTAAATTCCTCTAATACTGGAACGAAGAAATGTACTCATACAACGCGGGTCAAATCCCGCTGTGAGTGAAATTTTGAGACGTATTTAAAATTGTACTCATACAATATACTGTACACTGTATATAATTTACAAAAAGTTATTGCTCGATGAAAAACGTCTTCTTTCGCCTTCAAACTGTTTTAAATAAACAAATTTTTTGTCTGTAGGTATCGTCCTGGTATAGTCACTTGGTATTGCAGTCGAGTTTTAACTATAGATAAACCGCTATAATAACCCTTCTGATGGTCAGCGGAACGCGAGGCGGCAGCCTCTCAACCAATCAGCAAGTCTGTCACTGTCCGCTGACAGCGCTGCCGAACCACTAAAGCCAATCGAATCACCCGCCCCGCGTCCCCCAGACCATCAGGAGGATCAAGTTTATAGCGGTTTACCTATAGTGGCGTGTCAAAAACTCTAATTCTACTTTTTTCCCGGAAGAATAATTTACGGGATTTATAAAACACTAAAATCAACGTAGGCGAATCTGTGAGTAAACCTTATAATATAGTCGTAGTATTTGTCAACCTTTTTGTATAAAACTTCAGAATAATCTGCCTTCTATACCTGCCTCCTATTCTTTTCTTCCTTAGGGATATCTTATATTATTAAAGGAAGATGATGAACTTTTAATTAATTACTTGTGTAAGGTAGTATAAAAGTTTCTTACGTTGTTTCTTAAATACTTTTCCATAGGTTTGGAGGATGTTGTGTTTTTATTGATATTTGTTTCCATTAGCGGCCATTTCCAGCGGGATTAACATAGCTCCCCCATTTACTTTTATTACGTGCTGGCTCGAACGATCTTATTTCGAGAATAATAACAAATTCACTGATTTCTTAGTAAAGGCTGAACTTTCCTAATGGTTATTTCTTGCTTTATTGATGATTATTATTAACAATTTGTTTCTTTAGTTTGCTCTTCTTTTTAAATTCCTTACAATAATATTAACTAATTGTTTTGAAATTTATTTTTGTTTCTTACAATTCGTTAAGGTAATCATAATTATGACGACCGATTGGCATAGCAATAGCCTTCCTGCCGTCTGTGTCGGAGGTCATGGGTTCTATTCCCACAACTGGAAGATGTTTGTGTGGAGCCTGAATGTTTCGTAATGTCTGGGTTTTGTAGTATATTATGTATTCATATTATATGTATTTATCGGTTATCTTTGACCCATGACACAAGCTTTTGCTTACTTTGGGTCTAGATTGCGATATCGAAATTTTTACCGATTTCGGTAGAGCTTATACTTGCAGATACAGGCCAATTAATAGAGGCTATTTAATTCTCAATAAACGTCTTAAGCATCGCTAATATTGATAAACAATGCTCATTCTAAGCAGGCAAAGTTGCAGAAAATAGCACGTTGATATTTATACTGAATGCTGACTTATTCGCATTAGTTTACGCAGGGAGAGTATTAACAAGAAATGTTTGGGCACTTAGGAATTGAGCCTCTTAACCATTGAAGCTAAAAGATTTTAAGTGCTTTCTTTAGTTAGTAAAGGAGTTGAAGAACAAGATACCTAGGTAAAGAGGTGAAGGGAAGAGTTAAAAGGAAGTAGAAGAGACATTTGTTTGGAACGTATGACTTGAATTTTTGAAGCAAATTAAATTTTTTCGATTCACTGTATTTACCTCAGGTCTTTACGATGACTCGCTGTCGGATTGAAAGGAGCGTAGAAAAAATTAGTAGAACTTACTGCGAGCAATGGTACAGATTAGTAGGACGACATTAGTATAAGTAAAGTTTTCATTAAAATAATTTTTTTCTGGTTTTATAAATCAGACTCTTATTTTTGTTTAAACATTTATGTTTACTCTTTCATTTTATTTTACCCGACCGTTTTCATTTTCTGGTGAACTTGGCATGTTCAATATTTTGTTCAGTTGCCATTAATGTACAAAGATATTTACTTATAAATAAAGCTCTCCAAACAACTAAAATAAAGTAATAAGTCGGTTATGTTTAAGTGCCACTAAAACGTGCTATTTCAGTTTATAAATGTTTTGCCTGTAGTAGTCGGTATAAATTTAAATAATAGTGGGTAACATGTTTCAGGTAACTACGTGATAATTTTATGAGCTTTTTACACGAAATTTTAAGCTTTATTGGGTCACGTCCATGCATTATAAATTCCTACTCGATCGCTTAGTTTCCGATGATAAGCGCCTTTTGTGAAAGCAAAGAGGATTATATTTTGTTTTGGGAGTGCTTCGAGCATTGGAGTAAGTACGTACTTATACGACTATCTACTAAGTTGTTCGGAAGTAATGCTACGTAAATACTTATTTTATGGAAAAATGCTTATGTAGTGTCGTGCGTATTAATGTTAGCTTATTGCGACATTTTTTGTTGTCTAAAGTAGAATAAAAGTTTGATTATATAAAAACCCTAGCGGGATATTTGCATGGAAGGTTTATGCTTGAAGCTTAAAAGTTTGGGATAAAATTTTCTGCAACTTTTATTTTAATTTTTTTAAAACCAAGTTTCGGACTGAGGGCACATGAGAACGCATAGTGTTTTAAACTATTTAGAGAATTATTCAAGGTCAAACCAATGGTCCCGATTGAATCATACCGTATGAAGTCTATAAATAATGATGAAAATATATTATAAATTGCATTTTTACGTTATATTTAATAATTAAATACTTTTAATTTAATTGCACTTATCTACTCGTGTAATTAAAAAATTGTTCAGGATTATTTTAATCATGCTGTGTTTTATATTTTAATCAGTCACGTTATATATTCATTCTTATTTACACATTTCCCTATTTTGCTGTTAAATTTAAGACTCTGTCGCTATATACGCAAAGCTCGGTTTTGAAATTGAATTACATCTAACCGTATGTAGGTCCTCGTCAATGCCGCGATCCGGAAAGTCAATTACTCCATCACGAGATAATCTGTTAATATGCTTTATGCGATTGTCATACTGATTAATGCTATCACGGTTGCAACCGACTCGGTGATTTAATTAAGTTTTTAATGATGTTTGGATAGCTGGAGGAAGTGTTATTACAGACTAGCTGTTGCGCGCGGCTTCGCCTGCATGAATTTCGGTTTCTACACATCCCATTAAATGAGTCAACCTTTAAAGAAAGCCATGCGGTGTCGCGGACTTTTTTTAAAGTACTTTTGAAGAAGATCAATTCCGTCATACGTGATTTTTGCTTAACTTTAACCATTTACGCAGCGTACGTTACGGAAGCTCTCCAAAAAGATTTTTTTTCCGTTTTGGCAAACTTTTTCATTGGCACTACGCTCTTATTTATTATAGCGTGATGTTATATAGCCTATTATAGCGTTCCTCGAGAAATGGACAATTCAATCTTAAAAGATTTTTTAAATTCGGACCTCCTCCTTCCTTCCCGAGTTTAGCGCGTTCAAACAAACAAAAAAGCTCTTTAGCTTCATAATATTAGTGTTGATACAGTCTTATATTCCCTTAAGATTTTATCTCAACAAGATTTTTTTAATTATAAACCACGTGATCAACCGAATGGTGTTTCGAACGGACATGTCATTGCCATATTGAAGCTCTAGCGATTGTAGACGGGGATTCGACACGTAACATGGCTAGCTATGCTAATTGAACCTAAGTATATCGTTATGTACCCACTCGTATCTCGTATATCATGTAGGTACTTCTCGGAAACTCTTTATGGAGACAGAAGTACGTTAGAGTCGCCGTCCCCTTGACCTCATTTTGAATAGGCTTAATAAATCGGTTGTTTGCGGGGTAATTCCACTTGAAATGTGTTTGATGAGAGTTCTATTTGCACACCCTACATCTGAGAATTAAATTTATCAGTCTCAATCAATTTTTGAATAAACTTGTTGCGATGTGTTTGAAATCTCGAAATAAAAACTTGATAGAGTTCTATGAATCTGCTATCTAAACAGGTGCGATTTATAACGCCATTACAATCATCATCATAATAATTCTGAGACATTAATTTCACATAAGCGGGCTCTCTAAATTCGAAATTTCGCGCAACGAATTTCAATTGTTATTCAGGGCGGGAATGCCTCCTGCATAATGGGCACCCTAGGGTTGGCCACAAAATTTTGAAAGGTATTTTAATTCTTAGTTTTAGTTCCTCCTCCTCTTCATCGGTCGTCAGTCTTCATTACTGAAGGTCGTGTCCGCACTGCAGTTGTTCCTTTGTCATTTTCTTAACTATGTCCCTCCATCCATTTCTGTCTTCAGCTCTTCTGATGGCTATTGAGGAGAAATGCTCGTGAGCGACTTAACTTGGTCAGACCTGCGGCTAGGTGATCGCCGCGTGGTATTTTCCCCTCCACCATACACACAACTATAAGCTTATCTAATCTATCTGGCAGTTTTAGTTATTTTAATTTAAATATATTTTTAAGTATAGTTTTACATGAAGTCCACAGATATCTTTGATTTTGATTTTAAATCGGGACAAAAATACATGTTTTGAATTAAATATGAAATAAGAGTATTGTAAAAAACATTTCGATGAAAGCATGAACCTTTTGAATCGGAAATAATTGGATTATGACATTAATAAACTTTTGTACTCAAAGTAGTCTTTAAAATTCTGCAAGCAAAACTGTGGCACAAAGCACCTTAATTTCGTCTACAAGTGTTTAATCAAACTGTGAAGCAACAACGACAAAATTGGCGTTATTTTAGTGGAACCGACTCTACAGCGACTCAATACCTTCAAGAATTTCGTTACGTACATTTAGGATCGCCTCTGTTTGAACTCCGAACTGGTACAAAGCGAACAGTCTATTCCCGTTGACTGTCACGGCAAATAGTCGGTATACCTTTATTTATAGAGTGGACGGAGTAGGGTTTCCACACGTTTGTCACGTCGTCATATTTTCGAGGTACAGTCAAAAGTGAGAAATACTCTCTAGTAATTCTGTTTCTTAAGGTTAGTACAGGTTTTTGTACGAACTTCGAGTCGACTCGGATCGCACAAACGAATCGAATTCCTCCATACAGTTACAGCCAACTCCATCTATGAACAGTCACTGTCATACGGCTGTCAATAGATAGTGCTGGCTGTAAATGTATGGAGGAATTCGATTCGTTTGTGCGATGCGAGTCGACTCGACATTCGTACAAAAACCTGTACTAACCCCTCAGTACAATTTGTAAACTGCCGTCATTCGCTGCGGATCCACATTTCCAATAATATGATGTTAAGAGTGGGTGATAGCCAGGTGGAATCAACGTCTACTTATTGATGGTTTGAGTTTCAAATCCCAGAAACACCGTGAGTTATGTATGCGTTTATGACGAATAAATAAAACTTGCTTATCGATGAAGAAAACTTGTAAGAGTACAACTCAACCGTGACTCAATTACTGAAAGTTGTACTCAAAAAAGAATACAACTTCTAAGGGTCTTCGTAATGATTTCATTGATTGGTTACAGGTTCGAGCAAATTATTAAAATCGTCTGCCAATCCATACTTATTCAGTGTGGCTATGTATACGTTTAATAAAACAGATTATTTAACTGATGGATAAGACTGAGGCTGGGTTGCTTGACTTGACTTTAACCAAAATGTTACTGTTAAATATATAGCGGCCTGACTCTTATGTCTTTCGGAATAAGGGTCAGACCGCCATATTTAACTATAACAGTTTCAGTTAAAGTCAAGTCAAGCAACTCAGCCTTAGTTATAAATGACTGGTTAAAAAGGCTAAAATTATTTTTAGGTAGATAGGTCTTTCTTATATAAGTGGTTTTTAGTAAGTTTCATTACTAGCCCGCCCGCGGCATTGCCTTCGTGAATTTTGGTTTTTCACTAGTCCTGCCAAAACCGTAGATTTTTCCGGGATACATGCCGGAAATATGTACGGTTATGTAAGCGAAATTAGCCTATGTTTTAATACCATCCATTCCTAAATATAGCTAAATCGGTTTCGCAGTTGCGCCATGTAAGAGTAACAAACATACAAACACACACAAAATTCGTTTTTATCATATTGGTGTGATCGTCTTCGTAATATATTGAATTGCAATGGTAATTGTATCAGGGTATATACAACCGCCAATATCCTGGGAGAGTATCGTCACTCTGAGGATTGCTTTGTTTGATCTCCGAGTTCGTACAAAGCGAATGTCTATTGACGGTGACTGTCACGGCAAATACTCGGTGTACCTTTATTTACAGAGCGGACGTATTAAGCTTTCATCTATACATGCAATAATGTATTCACTGTTGACAGAGAAATAAGTTTCTATATTTTCCTCTTAAGGATAAGTGATATCTGTTGGATCGGAGCTGAAAGATTATTTTTATTATTCCGTACTCAAAGGGTAAAAACGGGACCCTATTACTCAAACTTCGCTGTTCGTCCATCCGTCCGTCCGTACGTCTGTCACCAGGCTGTATCTCTGGAGTCTGCAACTGTGACAGTTACAGACTTGAAATTTTCACAGATGTTGCCGCTGTAACAACAAATGCTAAAAAATATAATAAAATAAATATTTATCTCAACTCCATGCAACAAACGTGATTTTTTTGGCTGTTCTTGCTCCTTAACAAATTAAAGTCACTCATGTTAGAAAATTTATTAGTAAGTGTATATTTATTAAGAAAATAATATTGTGATAGGACGGACTACCTACCTATTGTACAAAAAATCGTTTTTTAGGTACGATTATTATTTATTATTCTCAGTATGGCAAACAGCCACAAGTCACTTATTTCATAAAGGCCTAATCTACAGGCCAGGCTCTTACAAAAGGTACATACAATATTTATGCTATTATATGTGTTTGGTGATAACTACCTACTAATCGACTTAAATTTAAGATTACGACGCCTTACGTTCTAACGCGCCCACAACAAACTCAGCCGGGTTTTCTTTTTTGGCCATCGCCATTTCATAAGTTCTCAAAAACTTATAGAGCTATATAGTATAGTTACTATAGTTCACTATAGACGTCTACTACTGTCGTTGTTCACTATTGGCAAATGCATAAATCAAGTTAATTATCCGACTATCTAATACCGTCGTGCCGGAATACTTAATTGACGTTCCGTTTTGCACGTCCATACCTGACAATTAAGAATAAATATAAACACTATTTTTACGTTAAAAGCAAGGCAAATTGAGATTCATGTCATATTATGAAGACAAGATAATCTCTACACAATATGTAAAGGTAGGCATCTTTCTATCCTGAATAAAAATTGATTTTTTTTTAACTTCTACATAATATTATTTGTGGAAAATAATTAATCTTGACGTTACACGTTGTATAAAGACGAGGTCAAAAATTAAAATAAATTTAAATTTTATTCGGTAGTAGAAAAACTCCTCAAAAACTAACATAAATAAACATAAGTGATTGTGATATGGTGGGACATAAGAACAGTTTTTTCTACAAAACATTTTGGCAATATCTTAAGACATTGTGGGATATATTCTCAGACGCATGTAATCCACCACAGCACCACAGCAGCTCTATGTGCTACCTCGCTGTAAATTCTCGGGATTAATTAACCACCGAAGTGAAATTTCCCTAGAATATTGTCGGCATCAAAATGTAAACATAGAGGCACCTATTTTATTATACCTACGGTGAACGGCGCTTCAAGCAATAGTATACAGGCTTAATCTATTTACAATTAATATTATTTTCTTCCATTTACTTTCTTGCTTTGAAGATGTTAGTTTTTTATTGTTTTGGTTTTCTTTCAACATTATTTAGCAAAACATTTATAGCTTTGATATGCTAGAAAAGTCATTAGTGGAGAAGAGTTCTCGATATATCAACTTTTCTTTCGAAAACAGAGAAGTAAATATTATGAGGAAGAAGCTATAAATCGTGTTTAGCGTCTATTATATTGTTCTCAAAGGTGTGTGAAGTCATCTAATCCTCAATTGGTCAACAAGCAAGTCTGAACTCCGATTTCGTTGTATTACAACCCTATTTCTTAACCAATTATCAAAAATCTCTTACTCAAACATAACTTCATTATTATTGCAGCATTAATATCTGTCAAAAGTCAATTAAATAACAAAAGTTTCGTGCTTAGAGGCTGTTAACATGTTAGTTCATAAAATATCTTGAAATAAAATCTCGATGTATTAATATTCGGCCCTTTAATATTCTGTTTATATTTTGATGTTATTAAGAGAAGGATGAAGAGGAAAGGAATCTTTATGATCTTGAGAGGATAAACTAAAAATAATTTGTTTATAATTAATATAGTAATTTCTCATGAAAACTTATACTTAATTAATTTATTATACCTACTCAATCAATAAATAATAGGTACGCGTTAAAACAAACTCATTTAGTGTTTTTTACGTTATCAATTTAATTAATTTTATGTATAAAAAATAATTTAAATAAAAAATGTTTTTATTTGAATTATATATGCAATTTAACTTGCAATCATGAAATATCGTTTTCAGCCCGAAGTAGGTATACCTACTAAAATTTTCTAAAATTTCTTTGAAAAAGCAAACACAAATGTACGAATGTTATTTTTGTTGAAAGAGAATTTCCCCTATAAAAGTATTTTCAGGTTCAATGTGCATGCTTTCACGTACGCCTTACGTTATTGCTCGTTTCGGCGCTCACGTTGCGTTTTAACGTTGCGTAGGCCCTAACTCCACGCTCGTGCTGGAATTCTACGAAAATAAATTACTCTTGTCACAGGTTTGGTACAGCAGTTTTATATAGAACTTACTTGACGATGTTATAAAAAGAGCTCTTGCCACCATTGATATTCCTGCCCTATTGGAGCCAGCAGGAATTAGTCGTGATGATGGCAAGAGACCTGATGAATTGACGCTGGTTCCCTGGGAACGGGGTCGGGCGCTGATGTAGGACGCAACATGCGTTGACACATTGGCTTCGATTCATATCAGGGAGACAGAAACAAAGCCGGGAGCCGCAGCTGAAACTGCTGAATCAAATAAGCGTCGCAAGCATGCCTCTCTATTAGAGAGTTACATATTTGTCCCGTTTGCCGTGGAGACCCTGGGGCCATGGAGTCATAGTGTCAAAAACTTCATTCGAGAGCTTTTCCCGCGTTTAATAACCTCAACTGGTGACAGAAGGTTTGGCTCATTTTTTGCGCAACGTATCAGCTAGCTGTTCAATGCGGAAATGCAGCCAGTGTTCTTGGCACCATTCCACGCGGGCAAGACTTGTATAGTAATTAGAATAAGCTAGTGATAAGTTTTATAGTATACTTAGCTATGTAATGTCGGTAATAATAATATCCAAAAACACTAACTTATTTGACGGTAGAAGTTTCCTTCCACCAGAATAAACTTTGTCTTTTTTCAATAGAATAATGCGGTGTTCTTTAAGAATCGGTTCTAATATGGTGTTCTAATATTATATACAGTGTTGTTGGAAGTTTGTCGGCAATCCATTACGGGGGACTAACCCCTGACCCCTGATGACCCCTGATGACCCCTACCCAAATGGCAACAATTTTGGAGTATTTTGCTTTTTTGTAATTTTTTTGATTTTGCCACAGACATAGTAATGATTTTGCCGTGCGCAACTTTGAAAATTTTACGGTAAAATGACTGACATTGCGTTGGACCGACATGGACGAACTTCGCAGTAGAGTACCTCCCTGTACTGCTTATTCTCAAAGTTTTGCTTTAAGTGTTTGTAATTTCAATAGTGATTATTATTGCTGGCTGTTATAGGTACATTATGTGCTGTACACTTGCATAAAACTCAATAGTGCTTACATTTTCCTTCAGCTCTGTTCAAAATTAGTTTATCAATGCCTGAGGCTTGCATTAGTAACTAAAATAAACAAACTACTTTTTAACCGACTTCAAAAAAAGGAGGAGGTTCTCAATTCGTCGGAATCTTTTTTTATTTTTTTATTTTTTTTATTTTTTTTTATGTATGTTCCCCGATTACTCGAAGATGCGTGGACCAATTTAGAAAATTCTTTTTTTGTTTGAAAGGGTATAGTTCACAGATGGTCCCATTGTCACCAAATCAGGATCTGATGATGGGATCCTGGAGAAATCGAGGGAACTCTTCAAATTTTATAAGCACACTTGAAGTGATTTGGGTATTGTTTAAAAGAGTAATTTTTTCCAGGTTGTATTATGGTCATCAGGTCGGGATCTGATGATGGGATCTTGGTAAAATCGAGGGAACTCTTCAAATTTTGCTAGTATACTTGAAGCGATTTAGGTATTTTTTATAGTTACTATTGCATTTCCTAGCAGTCATCAAGTAATGACTGTATTCATCAAGTCAGAATCTGATGATGGGATCTTGGAGAAATTGAGGGAACTCTTCAGATTTTAGAAGCATACTTCCAGCGATTTGGGCATTTTTTCCAATACCTTGCGCATTACTTGTTTTCCACTAAAAAGTAAAAAATAAAATGGAAAATTCTTTCCAAAAAACCAACTTCAAATGCCACTACAAAGAGTGAAATAATTTTTAATGTACACCAATTCGAAGTCGGGCAATTTTTCGTTCATTCACTAATAGTCCTCCGTATTGACGATAATTTTGTCGTTTCTTTGCACATTAAGTTTAATAATACGAAGGACTATTAATGATTGAACAAAACATTGCCCGACTTCGAATTGGTGTACATTAAAAATTATTTCACTCTTTGTAGTGGCATTTGAAGTTGGTTTTTTGGAAAGAATTTTCCATTTTATTTTCTCGAAAAGTTATAGTTAAACTGATCGCTAACTTATACTAATTAATGTACCCGTTCTGTCCGCGTGGGAGAGTGCCAAGAATACGGGCTGCATTTCCACACTGGATAATAAACAAACTAACATAAACAAAATTTCACTATCACACTAATTATATTATGGCGAATATTTCTGTGTGTCAGCGTGAGCCTTTATAATTCAACTACAGAACTAATATGGCTGTTGAATGACGAAAGATTAAGTTAAGTTTAAGTTTATTAAAATTATAAAGACTCGTAATAACGATTTTTCTTTTTCAAAACGGTTTAATTGAACTATTTGATTCCTATAGGTGTTAGATATATATATTTCAATCCACGATGACGCGCCCCACTCTGTCAAACTCCATACGAATCGAACGAAACATAAGGATTGAAATACAAGTATCTATAGAACTGATGTTTCTTTATTGAAACAACCAATATAATATAGCAATCTGTTCTGCTGAAGAACATAAATAATCATCTTCAGAGGCATTAAAATGTCGGGTGTTTAAAGATGTAGCAGATTTCACTTAATCCTTCTCGTATATGACACACGCTTGTATTTGACAGGCTTTTAATCGGACGGCCCTGTCCCGGATTTTGTGACATTCTCGCATCGTTACTGAACATCGTTTCGATTCACTTTCTCGGAAAGCTATCATTCATTTTCTAAATCTGGGTGGAAAATGGCATTTTATTCCCTAGGACTTAATATATCGTGTATATTAAAGTGTTTCTTAATTCTTTTCATTGTTAAAAAAATACAAATAACACGATCAAAATCGAGGTTCCCCCTCGTAGCACAGAACACTAAATAGTACCAGAAGGTTCACTCCGCACGATTATTTAAAGAAATAGCGCCTGGCCCCGCCCTCAAAATCGACACGCAACAAACGCAATGTTGTGGTCTCTTTCTGTCGCCTAACTTTATCTCTTACGACGTTCTAGGGCTGCCGTAGTCAGACGGCGCGTAATGTAGACTGTACCGAACTAGCGCGTGCAACTCGGCTCGCGAGCGGCAACCATCTGAAATATTGAGGTGCGGACCCGTACTTGTAGCCGGGACGGCCACGTGATAAGTGAGACAGGCCTGCTCGTAGTTCGTAAAGGTGCATAAACACACTTGTTGGAACAATTTCTTATAATGTCACTAAAAATAATAACTTACATTCAGTTTTACCTTGAGCGATTTTTATTATTTTTTTTTGTCTGCATTCGGAAGGTCCCAATAAAGTGCTGTTTTATTTTCATACACTATTTTGGTTTTGGTTCATACAGGTTGTATCAATTTTTCTTGGTCATTCTTCATTATATTATTATCGAACCACGACCAAGACATCTGGTTAGGATGCAGACATCTGAACCAGGGAGGGGGTGGAACTTTTCCAAAGGGTAGGTACATCTAGACACGCGGCAGCGTGTCAAGACAAGTTCAAAAAAAAAGAACTGGCTAGCCAGCGCCGAGTGTAATATTACACGAACCACTTGGTGCCACTTTTGACCCTTCTATAACTCAAAACCTCTTTAACGTAAACACATAAAACTACGTGTGTTTAATTATATCCATAAGGACATATAGAATCCCAAATTTCATGAAGCTAGCTCAAACGGTTATAAAGATATGAAGGTCAAAAAGTCGTTAAAATTCATACTGACTGACATATAGTACAAAAACCTAACCTACTTCCAGATGACCTAGAAGGATGAAATTTGGAATCCAGCTCGGTGACTGTGTTTAAGCGTAGGAAAAAATCAAAAAATAAAGAAAAGTCAAAAAATAAGGGGTGTTCCCATACAAACTGAAATATAGTACCTAAATCTAACCTATACTTCCAGATGACCTAGAAAGATGAAATTTGAAATCCAGCTTGGTTATTGTGTGTGAGCGTAGGAAAAAATCAGAAAATAAAAAAAAGTCAAAAAATAAGGGGTGTCCCCATACAAACTAACATATAAGTACAAAAACCTAACCTACTTCCAGATGACCTAGAAGGATGAAATTTGGAATCCAGCTCGGTTGCTATGTGTAAGCGTAGGAAAAAATGAGAAAATAAAAAAAAGTCAAAAAATAAGGGGTGTCCCCATACAAACTAACATATAGTACAAAAACCTAACCTACTTCCAGATGACCTAGAAAGATGAAATTTGGAATCCAGCTGGGTAACTGTGTGTAATCGTAGGAAAAAATCAAAAATAAAGAAAAGTCAAAAAATAAGGGGTGTTCCCATACAAACTGAAATATAGTACCTAAATCTAACCTATACTTCCAGATGATCTAGAAAGATGAAATTTGAAATCCAGCTTGGTTATTGTGTGTGAGCGTAGGAAAAAATCAGAAAATAAAAAAAAGTCAAAAAATAAGGGGTGTCCCCATACAAACTAACATATAAGTACAAAAACCTAACCTACTTCCAGATGACCTAGAAGGATGAAATTTGGAATCCAGCTCGGTTGCTATGTGTAAGCGTAGGAAAAAATCAGAAAATAAAAAAAAGTCAAAAAATAAGGGGTGTCCCCATACAAACTAACATATAGTACAAAAACCTAACCTACTTCCAGATGACCTAGAAGGATGAAATTTGGAATCCAGCTCGGTAACTGCGTGTAAGCGTAGGAAAAAATCTAAAAAAAAATAGTACCTAAACCTAACCTACTTCCAGATGATCTAGAAGGATGAAATTTGGAATCCAGCTCGTTAATTGTGTGTAAACGTAGGAAAAAATCAAAAAATAAAAAAAGTCAAAAAATAAGGGATGTCCCCCATACAAACTGACATATAGTACCTAAACCTAACCTACTTCCAGATGACCTAGAAGGATGAAATTTGGAATCCAGCTCGTTAATTGTGTGTAAACGTAGGAAAAATCAAAAAATAAAAAAAAGTCAAAAAATAAGGGGTGTCCCCATACAAACTGACATATAATACCTAAACCTAACCTACTTCCAGATGACCTAGAAGGATGAAATTTGGAATCCAGCTCGTTAGTTGTTAATGTTAGTAAAGGGCTAGTGAACGGCTCTATTGTAGTCATAGAGAAAATAAACTGGGATGTCGATAGAAACAATAGTGCACGTAGAATTATTATCAAATTTAATAATTTAACTTATGAACTAGAACGTGTCAAGACTAAGTTTCAGATATCAAATAATGTATATGTTCACCGGGAACAGTTCAATATTTGCTTGGCTTACGCTACTACCATCCACAAATCACAAGGACTTAGTCTGGACAGCGCTCTTCTGGACATAGGCACTTCGATATTTAGCAGAGGACAGGCCTACGTTGCGCTCTCCAGGGTTAAAACCCTAGACGGAGTACACCTTATTAATCTAGACCCTAGTCAAATAAATTAAGGCACAAGATAGTTCTATAATAGAATATAACCGCCTGAGATCCCTATATCGCCCGGACTTAGCTAATTTAAGCATAAACAGGAAGCTTACTAAAAAGGTAGCAGATCATGAATGGGCAATGCGCACTATTATCTCTAACATTCAAGAGAGTGTAAAAAATAGTATAAAAAAGAAAATTACGCAGCGGAAACGCAAGAAAAAGCTTTAAACTCAATACCTGCCTAGTTTTCTTTACAAAAAGTAATGATATCCCACCAAAAACATAAATGTAAAAAAAGGAGAGCCAAGTTCAATACAAAAATTATGCTTGGCTGTCGGCTTCGCCGCAAAAAGAATGGAGATCAAAATGAGTGCCAAGTTCTATGTAAAATCGAAATTTGTATTTATAGGAACAAAAAAATAATATGAACAATTATTAAACTCTATTTCTTGGCTTTATTGGATACCTATAACAATTGCTGTTATTCAAAAATGTGAGATCTTAAAATAGGTTAGATTTGACTTGGCGAGTTTTTATCGGAATTAAAATGTATAACTTTATAAAATGACTGATGTAATGAAAACTGGCCAAGTCAAATCTAACCTATTTTAAGATCTCACATTTTTGAATAACAGCAATTGTTATAGGTATCCAATAAAGCAAAGAAATAGAGTTTAATAATTGTTCATATTGTTTTTTTGTTCCTATAAATACAAATTTCGATTTTACATAGAACTTGGCACTCATTTTGATCTCCATTCTTTTTGCGGCGAAGCCGACAGCCAAGCATAATTTTTGTATTGAACTTGGCTCTCCTTTTTTTACATTTATGTTTTTGGTGGGATTCCATATACGAAACCGTTGTGACGGTAGGCAATGCGAGCAGTTGGAATTCCCATAATAAAGAGGCATTTTAAATGTGTGCACATACATTACTACGTCTTAATGGTGTTGGTTTTTCAAACGGACTGGCAAATGAGGCGCACTAGCGAAGCGAGGATGGTTATGTCAGCCAGCCAGTAAATTTCCTAGATAAGCAACCCTCTGACAGCCGGCCAAGTGCGCTCGCTTATTGCATTAGTTGGGTTTTGACTTGAACTTGCCCGTTCACTTAACTGAATAGATATTGCTTTTATCACTTAAGAGGATTTATTGAATTTATTTTTGTCTTTCTCATGCGACGTGCAGCGTCCCAGAAGAATATAACAGTAAAACGTGTTTTACCTAATTACTCAAAAAATAAGCCAGTTATCAAAAATCTGTTTCTAAGCGTTTATGGATATTATTAATACCGACTCATCAAAACAAAAATTATAATTACATCATCGTAACCATCGTATCCAATCGTGTTTCAGCTTCTAAGCGATTTCAGATTAAAGACCCAAAATACATGACGTTTAAATTTGAAAGTACCTAACTGTCTTTATAATTTTAACATAAAACTTCATTCAAAATCGCTTAAATACGGCTTCGAGACGGCTTCATATTATATTTATAAGTATATTTTCAATTTTGTGATAATTATTAATTATTACTCTATGGACTATGAAGTTGACTGAACTCGACGAAGTCCTCGTTATGTTGAGTGTTATTAACGTTAACGACTAGATCCCGAATTTGAATTTACATCGCGGGCTTCAAGCAAGAAGGGCGTAAATGCCCTTACTTTTCAGAAGACAAAGAAAACTTAATAAGTTCTTATTCAATGGATCTCTTTAACTAAAAATTTGCATGTGTCTTATGAGATGCACAGTCATGTCTATAGACATTTGAAAAAAAAATAGTTAAAGAATTCCAGTAAATAAAAACTTATCAAGCTCCTGAAAAGCAGGGGTAATTGCAGGGGTAATTTAAGACCTATTCTGTATACCTATAATCTTGCAAATAAAGGAATTATTTATTTTATTTATTTATTTGCTTACCTCTCTGGCTTCAAGCCCACGACATGTCTTTTTCGATCTTCCACATATCTTACATTAAACTTGATTTCCAGGTTATGGGAAATGTTGCGGGAACCTGTTCACTTTTTCGATATGAAAAAAGCCTGTCTTAACTTAATACTACATACATTTATCTTTTTATTCCTAAAATGCAAGCAATTTTTATTCACGGCTAATTCGGTAGTGAATCCAGTTACAAACATAAAATTTTTTACATTATTTTAGGGTACTATCTCAGTATTAAAGGCGTAAGTTTTTATGTAAGTGTGTATATTTGTTACGTCTTCATGCCGTAACTACTAGTTCGATTGGCTGGAGATGGATATAGATTATAACCTGGATTAACACAAAGGCATATATCTTGGAAAAAATAGTTGAGATATATTTTTCTGTAACTTACAATATGGTTTTTTAAAACAAAATTATCAATACATCAGTGCCAATTTTGTTATGCAAAATCTCTAAGCTGAACTAATTTGACGCGTCTGAAAATAGTTGCTATTCGTTTGAAATTGCTCCCCATGAAAAACAGTAGCATCATTTTAATACAAATCAAATTAGTTAAATTCAGAGCTTTTGTACAACAGAATTGGTACTATTTTAGACTTTCTGTGATTGCTGTATTCAGTCGCAAATAAATAATTCCTCTCTACCTAGTATTGTCTCATTAGAATCGGAGATTCAGCTTGATCTATATTTCAAGCGGCCAACGCCGTGGGCAGAAGCGAGTTTGATAATATAATTAAAGTGTCCACCGAGATTCTCCACTTTGCATCTAATCAATTTTATCGGGCTGCCATCGCTGTGGATTAAAACTATTAGCTCCGAGGAAGGGCCGCATTTCACGTGGTTTTAGCGGTGAGACCGATAACTGATTATGAAGTAGCAGACTGGGAGATAATGTTACGCTCAACTGTTACCTAACTAATGGATTTTCAACATACTTGAACTGGTAGTTCGTATTTCATACTTGTACACTACAGTTCAGAAGTTGCGCTAATCTGAAAATAGATTTCTAACATCGGCTGCTGATCTGTTAGTAAGTTATAATAATTTGTAGAAATTGTACTTTGACTTATCTAACCATCATGTGATTGAAGACTTAGTTAAACATGTTATAATTATTCTAAATATTAGCAAAAATATGGTACTAACAAACTTGATAGTTGCATTTATCTTGCAAATTTTTCTTATAAGTACCTCTACTGATCCTACATATAGATGTTACAATATTTATTTGTAACTATTGATCTGTTACTACCTTTTATGTGAAAAGTACAGTAAAATTATAATGAAAAAAATATTCTAACCATCAGTTTCACAGTATAAAAGTACCAATAATAATAGTTACGACGTCTTTCGGTAAAAGAAGGGAATCTGACGGCTTTACAGGCTGGGCCGTGAAATTAAAAAAGCTTTTTCCTGTATATTCTGTCATATAGTTATAAGGACATTAAAGTTAATGGAGCCGTCGTAGTATGAAATTTTATGCGTCTGGGTGTACTTTTGTGTACCTGTATTACATTTTATTTTAAGCTTTTTGTCGAGCTGTAACTGCGGAAATTTTATCACTGCAACTGTGACATAATAAGAGTTGTAGAAATGCCTACATAATTGATTGATAAACTTTAAATGCTTATAGATACACACCCATAAAGCATAAAAAGTAAGAAAATTCATGCGACGACTGTATTATGCTTCGCAGTTTCTTTCTTAGCGATTTAGGTACAAAAAGTAAACCTAAATCGCGTCGAAAGAAGCTGCTCGCATAATTATCATCGGACTTCACTTGGTAATTTAGTTTGATTTTTAATTATGTGGGGTTAGTACCAGTTGTTGGACATTTCAATTCGATTTTCGTTTTGGTTTCCCCGTAATCTATGTGATCGATAACTTTTAACTTTATCGAATTCCTAGCGTTTATCGTATTTTGTACTAGACTTGCTGCGCAACAAAATATAGGAAAAATTTAGCTCTACCTTCGAAATTTCGCGAAAACCGTGGAACCGTGAAAAAGAAGCATTTATGTGGTATCAAGGGTATGAAGCTGTCATTTCAAACAGCCCAATGCGTTTTGCAGTTATAGCGTAGGTAAAGCAGTAACAAACACATGTACAAACATTCAAATTTAATTTGCATCGGATTCTAATAATAATCACGTTCGTCACCTACGTCGGTTTTGTCTTTAGGTTTCAAAATTCAATGTATTCTACATTTTATGGGATGATAATAAGTTATGATCGTATTAAATTGTGTACGTATAATATAATAAATTATTTTTCATTAAATAATTTCTCTATATTTAAATAACGCATTGTACCTCTATAACTCGTCTTTTATTTTTATTAAACACGTTTCGATAGCTACAGAATTATCTACGGGTCGTTGGAAAAATATAAAGATTTTATAGATGAAATTTTTATTGAGAGAAAAAAAAGAGATTTGTTTGAATAAAATACAGGTCAAGTGGAGTCGGATATCAAACTATTTCTGCTTTGAATATTGAAAACCAGTCGTCAAACGATTAAAGGTTTACTTGATCCTTGCAATGGTATTCATAAAAATTGCTATCTAAGTTATTTTGCAATATCTAGAGTATTTGAGATGTTTGTTCACTTATATTCACTTACTTAGAACCTACTTAGTATTTAATGCTTTTTAGGGTTCCGTACCTCAAAAAAAAAACGGAACCTTTATAAGATCACTTTGTTGTCCGTATGTCTATCTGTCTGTCATGTGATTCTCATACTTTTACTTTTTTTAGTACGGAACCCTCGGCACGCGAGTCCGACAGCCGACTCGCACTTGTCCGTTTTTTAAATATACGACTCATATTTTAGTTTCGCCAGTCAAGGTTCGATGAAGTCAGTTCGCAAATATCTCATTTTTTAAATTTGATTCTTTCGAACGGTGTACGCACTGATTGGTTAATCTTTGCATCAGTTGTACAACGTATGCACCAATTGGCTGTGATGGTTGCGTTGCTATGGTTACGTGCGATGTTTGGCCGATTTATTTTAAAGGAATCATCCCGCTGAATACAGCGGGATGATTCTCAATACCGTAATAAGTAACAATCGTCGCATATCAATCGCTTGCTAACGCAATTCAATGATTTCATCTGTGTACATTACTTTGGGCCTGTAATATATGGAATTCGCGTATTGCGTGACCATCTGTAACTTTAAGGGCTATGATTTTCTAATTTTGTAGGTAAACACTATAAATATACAAACTATTTGAACCACTGACATTGGTGCTATTTCTTAGAAAAATAATAACTAACATGGACACACATGTAAATCCAGAGAAATTAAATATGTTAATGCTATAAAATACTCTGTGTATAGTGAAGAATCTATAATCAATCATAATATTATGTGAACATCCATTTTCCGTTCCGTTCAAGTTACGCGATGTAGGTTAACAGTCGACGAAGTTTTCAATCTATTGGAATTCTGTTCGACTATGTCAAAGCAATTTCAAACACACTAGGTACGGACTACGGGTACAAATAAATCGTCTCGTGTTCCCGTAATTTATGCTATCCGTATTTATTGAATAGATTCTGTACATTATTTCCCATCATATTTCCATTGTTTTAATTATATTAATTACGTTTAATTTCGTTCGGTACTTACCTTATTGTGATCAACAATGTAAGTGATTCTTTCTCAATATTGTTCGAAAATTAGGGTACTATAATAGACATATACCCTGGACAGGGCGGACAGCGTGAAAAAATGTCGCCAGTGTATCGGTGCAAATAATACCAAAACAGTAAGGCCAAACTGTAGTTTGCTCAGCTGCCACCTATTGAACTTTGACAGATGGCGCTACTGTTTGCTTGTACGAAAAAGGTTTACGTAAATTGCTCGGATGCCCATATTCTGAGTTCGCTCATCAGAGTTATCCCATCACATTTCCATTGGTATAATTATATTAATTACGTTCTGATTTGTTCTTTACTTCTCTTATAGTGATGTTTAGAAGGAGGTTTAGCGTAAATATCATCAGCGTAAGTGATTCTTTCTCAACTACAACAAAACTTAGGGTACAATACACAACATTTAAAAATGATGTTAATTATAATGTGAATTGTTTGAATATTTTGAAAATTATGAAAATCCGAGTAAGAACATGTATCGCATTTCTCTGGATTAATTTATAGCACACATTAATTTTGTGAGGATTTTCTTGCAACGTATCCTTACATCGTGTAAATTGCCTTGGAAATCTTATACGGCGTCGTTTGTTTCGCAGAGGTTTCCTGGGGGCAAGGGGTGCCAGGTAGGGCGGGACGGGGTAGTTACCTTCATAAATCTTTTTTGTCGGCTCCCCACAAGTAACAAGCCAACGGGTTACTACCTCACTACGCCTCCTGTCGAACCCTACACCAGTAAATTACCGCTAAAACTTTTTGACGCTGCCGAACTAACCTCGATAGATGAGGAAACTTGATACCTACATATTTTAGACTGAAAATTTCAAAGTAGCGTTCCAATTGGATAAAAGCTCGAGAGAGTCTATTATGTCTCTCACAAATTACTTTAAGATAATTATTTACTGTCTCTGTTATTGTTATTGTGTATTATTATAATATCCAGAATTTCAAAACGGGGCTTCCGGTAACTTGAATATTTTGTTATTAAGTACAATATAAAATTAAATTAATGTTTCAACATTATTGTATAAATATGACACTCAATTAATGTCGACTTAAATAATTAATTAAACATAAATTAAAGATTAAGAAATGTAATTTGATAATTGGTTTCGGTTGCTCACAGAGAATATTGCAAAAAAAAATACTGATAAATTGCGGCAAATTTTGACAGATATTAACGAATTCTTTTGGAAGTGGTGATCAATCAAAGTTGGCGAAGTTTTTGCATCAACTTGGCTATTTAAAAATAAAAGTTACCGCATTAGGGATCATACGAGAAATTTTATTATTGAAAACGATATTATACAATACAAAAACGAATACGTTAAAATTATTAAAAAAATACTTATATCTTTAATTTGACTATTTTGTAGTAGGTAACTTAAATAGAAAGTCAACAACACAAAATGGAAACCCTTCTGTTACTAAAACGTAACTTCAATTAGCTGGTATACTCTTTCCATTCGTTTAATTTCTCTTTGACACATGAAACAGATATAGCAATAGCGAGGGACTAAAAAGAGACCACATTACCTTTATCTCTCTCTGGTCTTTCGCTATTGCTATATCTGTTTCATGTGTCAAAAGAAAATAAACGAAATAAATAAATGGAAAGGGTATAGTTGAAATTTATATTCTTTTTTAATAGTACGATGTTATTATTCAAAGGCTTTCCACGCAGAAACCTATTTGGGTATGAAGACTTTCTTATAACCTTTTTGATGGAAAGCGAAACACAGTAGATATTGGGGATTATTGAGGTTATAGGGGCTCCCGTAAACACTGATCGACCTATTATTCATTCATCCATTTTAGACGCTTCAAAACTGACTTCAGTAACGTAAGTTGGGCTGTTAAAAATCCCTAGGGAACTATAGTTTTTTGCTGGATAAATCTATCTCTAGTCCAAGGCATTTCAGTAGTTTTAGCGTAAAGTAGTGTCTAATCCGCTCACATACACATACACTTTATTTTTAATGTGCTTAACAGTTATTTTAAGCAATTTTTAGTGAGCTGCAGGTCAATCACTATAGTGGTACATTATTGCAAAGGCCGCAAAATAGGCAATTGTAGGTCAAGTAGGTATGAATTTGAAGGCAGAGCCGTAGGCGTAAACTTCATTAATATGAGACACGCATTTGCCATTCGGCCAATTCGGAAATTGAAATTCTCAAAAGAATGCAGGGAAAATAAATAAATAAGTAAACGACATGTGCTGTCCGTCTTCTATCTATTCCACTTTGTGGCAAAAACAGAATTAGACAAAATTTACTCCACAGAAAGTTTTCTCCATAGTTGCTCTAAAATATTAATAGTGGACATTTCGAGTTCCATACCCAAAGGGTAAAATGGGGCCTTCTTTTTCAAATGTCTAAAATCGCTCATAATTTGCTCTGAAAACTTGCTTAGTATTTTAGTATTTAGCTATAACTAACGTCGATTTTCTGTTATATTTTCCCACAACCCTGCCTGCCGCATCCATCAACGTGTTCGTAAGAGTCAGGAGAACAAAAATAAATTCCCTCCATGGATTTAATTTTTGTTCTCCTGGCCTTAATAATATAAGAGTGACAACAAAGTAAAAACTTTTTCTTTTGTTACAGTATCGATGGCGGAGCATCTGCGCGCTAAGCTCTGGTGGTTTCGTGCTCCTGTACTGGAGGCTGAGACTCGCCGGAGCGCCCGCCACCTTCGCATCGGCAGACAACCCCGCGTCTCGGGACCCATCCTTACTTACGAGATTTTATACCTTCACCTACCTCCCAGTTTTTAATTTTTTTCTCCTAGTGTACCCTTTCCAATTAAGCTTCGACTGGTCGATGGACTCCATCCCAAGAATAACGACAATATTCGATATAAGAAATATTTACTCACTAGTTTTCTACGCTTTAATATCGAAAGTGACATGGAGAGCGTTGTCGCACGAAATGAGAATGCAGCGAGAGAGAAAAGAAAAATACTACAAGAAACAAAACAATAAAATAAAACAGAAATGGAACTATAATTGTAAACACTACAACAGGAGACAGGATTGCAGCGAGAGGAAAAGTATTATACCGCATAAAGAAAACGCTTCGTCCAAGAGAACGATGTGTCCGTGTAATGGCTGCAAGCACACGCTCACCGAGGAGCACACGACGCAGTGTAGAGCCATCAACAACAACAACACGGTGATGCATCACTCCACCTGTGTGTGTCCCGCGCCGCACGGGAAATCTAAGACACAGAATACGCCGAAGTATATAAACCGGAGTCCTCAAGTTGCGATGCTACTGTTCACGGCGTTTATGGTGTTGCCTTTCGTGCCGGCCAGTAATATCCTATTTTACGTCGGCTTCGTAGTCGCGGAGCGTGTACTGTATATACCCAGTGTTGGGTTTTGCTTTCTGCTTGGCTTGGGAGCGGGTACTCTTACGAGGAATTGGAAGCGCTATGAAACCCGCAGTCGTGCGTTTATGCTGGCTCTATTGACGTCACTACTGGCGATGAGCTGTGCGACTCTGCGACGGAATCTGGACTGGCACGATGAAGAGAATCTCTTCAGGAGCGCCTTACACATCAATCCACCAAAAGGTAAGATTTCATGTTGATTTTAAATTAGGAACTTATTATGACGGATATAATTGAAAATCTTGCAAACTTATTGTCAAAACTATGGCAGTAACGTGTGCTCCAGTTTTACAAGTTTGTATCACTTTGAAGTTCGGTTGAGTCGGCAACCTTTCCTCGAAAGCGTAGGTTCCTTTGCCAAAGTTTGTTTGAAGTGGCGACGCCTTTCAAAACTAACACATAATTAGTTTGAGCGACATCTACAAAGAACATGCTCAAGCCATACTTAGGTTTTTAAAAGTTTGGTAAATAGGCTATACATTGATTGACCTACCAAATGTTTCTTGGTATGTCATAATGTACCCATTCACTGTCTATTCCCGAAGTCCAACTGTTGACCTCTGTAGGACGCCATTAAACATGCATGTTCTGTATCCCGAGGGATACGCCCGGCCTGCTGTTCACGTCACAACTTTCGTGCAAAGAGAAAAGTTTGGCTCAATGGCTCTCATTTGAACTTACTCCATTCGCAAAATGTTACCCTTAGCCCCGTAATATTGAATTACCGTAATATAGAAGTTGCTTCGTATGAAAATTCAATGTGAGCTTGTCTGAAACAATATGTACCGTACCACCTACGGAAAACTGTATGCACGAACTCTGATTAGCCTTTGAGCCCTCACCTGAGTTGCTTTTACATTTGATGCTCCCCGAGAGTTATACAAAGACACAGTATGTATGAGTATGTAGTGCTCTATATGGCATTATTTTACTTGTTTTACCTACTTCATTTTACAATAATATTTATGATCTTGAAGTGTAATTTTAAAACTTAAGAACTTTTGCATGATTTTTGTGGGCGTACGATTGTGTAACATACCGATAATAATTTATACAGTTTGTCCGCCATCCGGGATAGAGTAAGCGACATTTTACGCGTATAAAATACAACTAAATATTATTTATT
Source organism: Coenonympha arcania (assembly GCA_036785405.1). Classification (NCBI taxonomy): domain Eukaryota; kingdom Metazoa; phylum Arthropoda; class Insecta; order Lepidoptera; family Nymphalidae; genus Coenonympha; species Coenonympha arcania. Next base: position 4,969,593 of record CM072063.1, on the reverse strand, counting down.
TTACAAAACTCCTACAAGGGGACTATATGCTATTTTAGTGTTTTGAAGTAGTAATTTAATATATCTTGAGGTTTTTTTTTACATTTGAACATCTGATAGAAAATTATACCACGTAGGCAAATTTAAAAAAATAACCAACGACCTTGTTATTGTTAGCCATAAGTTTGACCTGTCCCATATCTTGAAGGCTTCGTATTTATAATTTCAATTTACTCTAATTTAATCAGTTATTTGGTTTGATCGGTTGATTGTTTTTTATGCAAATACCTACTTCGTACATTACCCCGTAGCGGTATAAATTTTAACGGTGTCCTCGGGGCATTGAGTTCTCCATATGTATTGATTTTAAGTGCGGTTTTGAAATAACTGAGAGTTTTCATACAATTTATCACTCCCAAGTGCAATTTGTGTGACAAGAGATGTATTTACGTATTGAAACTACGTTTTTCACAAATTGCATACATTTTTGTTGCCCACACAAAATATCGATACAAATTACATATTTACGAATTAAAGTTCTCTATAAAAATGTATCTATTTACTTTTGTGTTTTATTGTATGTGTGGTGTGTTGTTCCTGCGTATTCTTCCTGTGAATTAAAATAGTGTGATAATATCATTTATTAAAAAAACACACCGTTCTTGAAAATTTTGCCAAACTATGTTCTACCTTCAGCTAAAGGCTGACTCCCGATTAATTCCAATTTGTTTCGGTGTGTACTCGAAACAAGCCAATCACTGGCGCGCCCTCTCTTACAAGTCGATGGAACAGAACTGGCGATCTAATCAACTAAGCTGTAGCTTTATCGATTACACCTTTTGCTATGATAACTGCCGTATCGAACAAGTTACTCGCAAGTTAGCTGCGTGAAACGTGGATTTGTAATTGAATTTTCGAATATCAAAACCTTTACTTTCACTCTACGAAACGGGGTCTAACTACTAGTATGATAAAGTTTTTGAAGAAGGTGATGCGGAACATCTGTTCGGATTTTTAGGTACAACTTATTTGGAGTGAATTAATATCATCTTTAATAATTGTTAATGGCTAAGTTTAATTCTATAGGTCTATGGATCCACCTTAAATATTTTAAATAGTTTAATGACAGAAATTACAATGTATATATTTATAACTAATTACAGTAAGGTAGAGTTTATTTTTTATGTTGAAGTTAATATTCGGTTAATTAATTTACAAAGTAAAGAAGTATCAAACTTATATATTATGCCAAATCAAGATTAGAAAAAAGGAAATATAAAACACCGTCTGGATAGTTATTTCATATAGGGCCGATTTTTCAATCGCCTGATAAACGTTAACTAAGGAATAAATATGACGTTTTGACAGATTTTGGATGGCATAAGTTTCAAATTCCTCAGATAGTTTATCTGGCGATTGAAAAAATCGAATTGAGATAAAAGTTACAATGTTTATTTCTTTCAAAAATTAATGTATGTTAAAAGAATTTATTTGAACTACAAAGATAGAATTAATTTGTTTGAGGGGTAGTTCGAAGCACCTTCCTGTCCACGGCACGTTAGTTCTTCAAAGTTAGAAAAGAGGCTGTCACGAGTTGCCGAGTGTCACTTGAGAGCTTACAATTTATTTACTCGACATTCGCAGTCCAACTTTTCTAAGATAGCCCTACCACTGGTAGAAAACGTGAAAAGTAATTTATTGTAAGTAGCCTAAATAAATGTAAGTGTAAGCTCAAGTTTTAAATTTTCTTTTTTAATCACTTGCATATTTTATGAAGTAACTTTAAAGGAAAGCCTACGGGCATTATTATTACTTTCGTAGAGTCAAACAAAAGATTTATCAAGAAAATATATATTAACATTGAAAACATTCTCTGCAGAAGCCCGGATTATTCCATTTAAGCTTTAAAGAGATTTTTTTGAGTCAGAAGAGTAATCCCAGGTAAACACGCGTAGAACTTTAGCCTTATTCATTTTGTACAATGTTTAGTATACAGATTAGTACATGCATTCACTCTGCACTTTTTTTATTATACCCAGCAAACGTTCCTGCCTGAGGACCCAATAATACGAATCGAAAATTTCACCGCAGGGGGATATGGCTCGCATGGCTGGGCATGGCTGGGTGCTCTCACCCAGCCATGCCCAGCCAACTACACTCAATACAAACAATACCAGGCAGAAGTTCTTAAGGCAATTTGGAAAACAAAGACTAAGTACCAAAGATCTGTACTGTTTACTTATTGGCGCTTATTATGTAAATTTAAGAAATAAAAGCAAGTTTTCATGATGGCAAAATAATAATTTTTCTTATTTTTGAGATGAAGCACTTGCCAAATAAACACTGAATATGTTTTTGTTGCTGGCAGATTTTTAAAGTCCCTTATGGTTTTTTAAGGGATACAATATTATGGCATATCTCAATCCAAGCTTATTGTAATGTTTAATTTTTGATCATACAACTGATAAAATAAATGTTATGAAATCTTACTCGTGTTGTTAGTATATAGACAGGAAAGCAATAATTTCACAGATATCAACAGTTCTGTGTAAACATATCGATACACGGATGTTTCCGCAGAAAAAACACAAGCCACAAATAAAAACGATAACCGAATAAGCTCTGCGGGACAAAAACAATATTTCTAGTGTATATTATGACACTATCTGAGGACGATCGATGTGAAACAATGTATTAGATAGGTAATATTATTATTTGTTTTATAACAAGTCAACTTGTTTGATAATACTGCCAGATGAGAGGGGTAATTTTATTTTCTCTTTTTTATTATATCAGCAAGCAAACGTCGTTGTATCCAGACTGGCCTGCGAAATTTTAACAAAATGCATCTTGCCTCAATTTTTTATGTTGCAGTAGGTCAATCAGTTGGTACCTATACCGCCCGTGTATAATGCAGGTTATTGTAATTGCCACTGAAATCAATCAATTTGAATACCCTTTCCATAAGTTCTTGAAATTGTCTTAAATCTAGGTGCTACGCTCTTGCTACGTTTCGTAGCACATGCGTAGCGGCAGTATGTACGGAATAAAAGTAATGGGTTTACAAAGTAAAATTGCTGATATGTTTTTATCAGCTGTATTTAGGTATTATAATATTACGCTTTTGGTACTGCCGAAAAATAATTTCAGATAAACTTAACGTATGCATATTACGTACGTGTTCTTAATTTCACTGTAATTGCTTAACGTCTGACCCGACTTGGATAACAGTGGTTTCATTAGAATCCAAGAAAAATAATTTCAGTATATTATATTTATGTATATTAGTATGTATGTATATTTATCAGTTATCTAGTACCCATAACACAAGCTATCGCTTACTTTGGGGTACCGTTAATACATAGGCGTGTAAGTATTTTTATAACGGAAATAGTAGTTTATGTAACGGTTACATAATGGGGGGTATTAAAACACGAGTGTGAGTTTAAAAAACGAGCCGCAGGCGAGTTTTTTAATAGTATCACACGAGTGTTTCAATACCTAATTATGTAGAGTTTCATACACTACTTTATCTACGCTCATATTATTACCCAAATCATAAAATCTTGCTAACGTTTGGCGTAAATCATTGCAACTACTAAGATGTCAGGTGGAGTGAAATTTTCTTTAGTAGGTTTCACTGCTAGACATTTTTCAGAGCAAAGTTTTGACTAAGTAACAAAAAAAATTGGTTGTCTGTAAAGTCGGTTTACGGACGATAGATTTACGAGATAACGTCATAATCGTAATCGTTATCGTAATCGTAATCGTAATCATAATCGTTATCGTAATCGTAATCGTAATCATAATCACAGGCCCAGGTGGAACGTTACGCGGAACGTTAGACATTGTGTTGTTGTCTATGGTCAATCATGGCCCATCCATACTCTCGGCAATGACTACCAACTATAAGTTGTCTGTGGATTCACTTAAAAAAATATTACATAAAAAATATTACCCCATAGACATTGTGTTGTTGTCTATGGTCAATCATGGCCCATCCATACTCTCGGCAATGACTACCAACTATAAGTTGTCTGTGGATTCACTTAAAAAATATTACATAAAAAATATTACCCCAGATACAAATACAGGAGTCCAGAGCCGTGTATCGTTATGGATTTTATACAACTTTCTTTAAATATTTCCATAGTAGAGCGATGTTATTATGAATAACTTTTTAATAATTATAGAAGTCTGTGAATAAAGTAGGTAATTATTTGACACATTTCGATTTCATAATTCGAACTTTAAGCAATGAGCGTAGATAAAATATTATTAGGTATCTCTATGTAATGTTGTAATACATAATTCCATTTGAACTGACTCCGGAAAATGGCAACTGAATACCACAAAGCGGAAATAAATGCGAGTGGCTTTTACCATCTCGCTTATGGAAAATCTAATAACGTGGTGGTGTTTTTACATTAGCCATATTTCCTTCCGTAGTGCACAGTTACTAGAATATGCTACAGCCTTCCTGAGAGGTTTATTATTTCAATGCATGCACCGTGCAGTGTGTGCAAAGGTACCCGATGTCTTTCTCATTGTTTTTGTTTTCCTTTATTTTGCAATCATTAATTCATTTTTAGTAGTTATTGCTGTCACATCGTCTTTTTCAGCCGATGGACGTCCACAGCTGGTAATAAGCCTCATGAAATGACCGCCTAAAACCACGGTTTAGTGCCACCTGAAATCGCCGACTCCCCACGACTCTCCTGATGTCGTCCGTCCACTTAGGAAGGGGTTTTCCAACACTGCGCTTTTTGGTGCGTGCAGGCTGCCAATTTGCCAATCCAGTATCTTGGGCCCCCCGCGTCCATCGATCCTACGAGCTTTGCCCTATAGCCCGCTCTGTGCCGCTTCAACTTTGCGACATGTTGAGCTATGTCATATTACTACAATAGGTAATAATATACCTCATACATTTATTAGAGTTGTGAGATATATTATTGAGGTTCCTATTTATTATTATCTATACTCCTATGTGTTTAATTCGAAATCTGGATCCAATGATTATTTAAAGGCTTAATTTAAAACTGGCTAAGTGCGTACCATCAGCGACTGATTAGCATAAATTTATTAATTGTTCTATAGCATAATAAAACTGTTTACATTACTATGTATATAGTACTGTATCATGCTTGTCATGTATAATTCTACAGCTAGGTCTAATTTCCAGAGGGTCTTGTTAATGCTCACTAATGCAGCGTTAATAGGTACTATCCCAGATATCCACTGAGAGCTTTAGGAAAGCTTTATCTGTGTTTGTAATAACTGTATTTTCCCGTTTTCCACTACTTAACCCGTATGGGACGCAATTAACCATGCATGCGGATCCCTGAGGGAACCACTCGGCGTTTTGGTCACATTACAACTTTCGTGCACAGAGAAAACTTTGGGTCTCGTTTGGACTCACCTCATTCGTAAAATATGACCTTCAACCCGTAGTATTGAGTGGGTGTTTTTCAATATATTACATTTATGTATATTTATCAGTAATCTAGTATATAACACAAGCTGTCGCTTACTTTGGGGCTAGATTGCGATGTGTGTAATGTCTTGATATATATTTATTATTTATATTTAGTTGGTCATAGTTATTTACGAGCTTGTGATGGCATGATGAAGATGAGTGCATGAATGGAATGAATAAATGAATGAATGATCTAAACATTGAAATTGGTCTATATGAAACCTATTTTCATATGAACCAATTTCAATGTTCACCTTCAAGGAACACCTTAAAGTTATCTGAGGGAACACCTTTGCGAAAAATATCTAATTCTGATTAGATCTTTCAATATTTTTTTGTACTATATAGGCTAGTTCTTGACTGTGATCACACCTGATGGAAAGTGATGATACAGTCAAAAGTAGAACGCGCTTGCCTTGATGCCTATTCACTCTTGATTTGAAGGCACCCGGGTTATAAGTGGCAGGAAAGACACTGCCTGGGAGTGTATTCCAGGCCTTTGCAGTGCGTATCAGGAACGAAGAATCAAACCGCTTCGTACGCGTCTTTGGTTCGTCGACTATGTATTTGAGTTGTAACATAATATTTCCCATGTTCCAATTGTCGTTATGAGATTTAGGAAAATATAGGATTATTAAAATAGCAAGCTTAATGACTTAATTTATAGACGTGTACTAAGTTTAGGCCATAAAATTTAAAACTAGGTTAGTTTGCAGCGTAAAAAATCATCCCGTAACGAAGGTAACTCCTCCTTGACGAACTACAGTAAACATTCAAAAACCATACATTAAAATGAGCTTTCCATATTAATATTATTAAGTATCCTATAACATGTACATTGATTTTTGCGCTCAATAAATTTTACGGATGAAAGAAATTCAATTTATATCTCTTTTGTAAACGCGTGATGTGCGAACAACGCGTAATATATTTCATTCTTTCAATTAAAATAATATCGACTCGCGCCTACTTGGCATATTTTATCGTATATTTACAGTAGGTACCTTTTCTTTTGGTTTACTTAAAAATAATCGAGTGTGACAGACGGACGGAGAAAGTCTCACCATAAGGGTTCCTGTTTTACCATGGAACCCTAAAAAACTTTATTAGGTAGGCAGAGCAAGGAATAACTTTAGTGTCTTTTGTTTTCAGTGGGTACTACGCATCAATCGGTTAAGTATTAATTGTTTAGTAGTCATTGAAAAATCTTGTCATTATTTTTTTTCAATAGCTGAGTGACAAGGCTCTTTTTATATAAAATTAATACTTATTTCTATAGTTACTAATGAGCAATAATAAATCTATATTTCAATACTTTTAAATTAATGACCACACAAAAATGGTATTGACCAGACCAGAATCCATTTAGAGACATTGGTAATAATAATGCGTCCAATACTCTTTGTTGTTCAACAAGCACAGTGGAAAAATCCTTTACCTGCCACTAAAGGCTGACTCAATCCAATTTGTCCCGGCGTGTGTTTGAAACAAGCCAATCACTGGCGGCCTTCTATCGCGATTCGGTAGAATAGGGCCAGTGATCTAATCAGTTCTGCCTAAGCTTGTTGGCATACACCTTTGTAGAGATAAGCGAGGTATAGAACACCTAACTTTCCGTGCATTTTAGTCAGCTTCTATCTCGTTGGTCTGGTCAGTTTTAAGCAATATTCAACTGTAGATCAAAAGATCCTCGGGTTAGAAATCAGACAAATCCATAGCCAAAACGATAATGACCTTGGATGTATGGAATCCCGTCTCAAGCTGATTCAAATCCAAACTTTTTTTTTATAGACTACGGTCATTACTTTTTTAATTAACATCCGGATTCCAAATAACCAACTTGTAACTTCTCAATTAAATCTGTATGAAAATAGGAAATAGTAAATTTGCATTGAAAAGAAAGTACCTTTTTTGTATGAAAAATTAAATTCCGTATACGAAAAACAAATTCCTAGTGCCAATAATTGTCCTTAAAAACCACTATTTTATTTCCCTAGACCATTTTGGTTCATGAGAAAACTTGATTATACCAACTTTGATCATTCTTCTTTGACATAAAAGTGTATTTATTTCACATTTCAGCTAGAACTAATCACAAATCGCCGTGTGTGGCACAAATATTCGCGAAATGATAACTCCTTCAAAGCACGTAATTTTAATGGTATCGTGAATACTGCCAATCTGTTATTTTGTGTATTATTTTCAATATCAAATATTCACCGGTCTCGGAACCCAAGCAATTTATATTATTCGCTTCGATGATGCGATGAAATGAGAATATCAAAGCCGTTGATGTTATGATGAAAATATGTTAGTCAGTATACAAAATCTTGCTTCGGGCCACACGTCTGGAATATTTTAGAAATTGTTTTATCAAAAGGCATCCACTACCACCTACAGCCTTCATTATGGATCAACTTCATCGTCTACAAGAATAATGTTTTTTTTTAGTTTGGTTAATTTTTACCTATGTTTCATATTAAATAATAAAAAATAATTCGCCCAGGTTCGTGAGTTGCTTTGATACTTAATATGGTAGGCAATTGTGATAAAACTAACTTTCGCTTGCTCCACCCTAAATCTCATCATTGCTGTCCATCGGATATGATTGTATTCAATAGCTTAAAAAAAAACATATACTTATAGCAAAGATTCACCTAAAGGTTGTAGAGGCCATCTTTTTTGCAATTCTGAATCTAAATTATAACTATCGAAGTTAAATACCTATTGCTAATTAACTATTTTTGAGATTTCGCCAGTCCGGTCGGCTATTGAAATCTTTTTAAGTATTTAACGTAGATACTATGCCCATATATACCTATTTACTACATAGGTATAGCTATGGGTAGGTACGATAATATAGATGTTTATACTACTGCCCTTCTTTGGTTCGAAATACACCGAATAACATTTTATATTCAATCGTAATACAAAATTGCGCGCGGGCGTTTGATTGGTGGAGTAATTGCCAATCAATTGCCTCTTCAATTTTTGTAGTCACAAGGGGATCAATGATAAATTGATAAATTAAATTTCATCCAATTAGTGATCACTGCTCTACATATTTCGTAAATACGTTTTTTCTTTCTGCCATTGTATGCTCTCCATTTTCTGAAATCAGACTAATCGAGAGTTTTTATGTTTGTTTGAGCATAAATATATGTAAAATAATGAATGAGGAATATCAGTTTCCAAACTTTTGTGTTAAAAGGGCTAAAAGAAAAGCAAACTTTTCAAATGAATACTATAAAATATTTAAATAGGTACATTACATAACATGAGTGAGTGATGACTACTTTTCATACGCGTATCATACCTACTACGTTTTTCAGCACATTTGCGAGAAAAAAAAACAGAATTGTTTTGTGTATCGTTAGAATAGTTATTCTATACATCTAAATTACAAAAATGTGGTTAATTTCACAAAACACGAGTGCGATAATGTTAATTAAAACTCGTGTGTTTAATATTAACACCTAAAATTGTGAGCCTACAAGCGATAAAAAAGACCCTCGTAACGAAGAAGTGTGATAAAAAAATAATAAATAAAAACATGTCAAATAAATATTACGAATATAATATTCATTCAATCTTCTATTAATGAAACTCTGAGAATAAAACACGTTCCTGTATGAAAAATCTGTAACACAGTCTGTCAACTTTGGAAATCCTGAAGGCATGTGTGATTAATGTTTGGTTGTGCAAATTCAATTTCACAGTTACACGGAATTTCCTTGTCACTTTTTACATGTTTTCTCTAATACAGAATCCCTTCAGGGGCTTCAGGTATATTTTGAGCATAATTGGATTTCATAAGCGTTCCTTTGTTTTTAGGTAAATACAACAAAAGTATGTTGTGTTAGTAAGGGGACAATAATTATTATTTGAAATTGCTATGTCTTGACAGGGCGTCTTATGTACGCTTGTGCTATGTACCTAATCCTATACCTTTAAACGAGCAATTCTTGTATATATATATATATTTCTATATAATCTAAATCTCGGAAACGGCTCGAACGATTTTCATGAATCCTATACCTTTAAACGAGCAATTCTTGTACATATATATATATATATTTCTATATAATCTTAATCTCGGAAACTGCTCGAACGATTTTCATGAAATTTAGTATAAGTACAGGGGGTTTCGAGGGCGATAAATCGATCAAGCTAGGATTCACTTTTAGAAAATGTCGAATTTACCAAAAAAAAATATGAACCCTGCTGCCATCTATTGGCAACCGAGCAAAGCTCGGTCACCCAGACATTTAAGAAGTAATGCTAGCAAAAATTGTAAGCACGTGCTTGGAGCAATTGAAATAAATAAATGAAATAAACGAAGCGAAACTTGAAATAACTTTAAAGTTGGTTGGTAATCCTGACTAAAAACAAAATGCGAACTTCATTTGTCGTCCATAACCTCTCCTTTTAGAGGAATAGGGCGCTGAAGTTTTAATATTAGTGTCGGGACACATCTGTGTAACATCGCTGAAAGTTTAGCGGCTGATCAGTCTTAATATTTGTCTGGCTTTACGTGGTGACATAGTTTCAGGTTTACACACCAAATGTGACATATTATTGTATCCACGCATATTTTGTGCAGGTCACTGGTCGAGCTCGTTAGTCGGCCAAATGTTACGTCCGATTAGTGCGAAATGCGCGGCTCAATAAAGCATGCTCCATTCATGTCACCTATTGAAACATAAATATACCACTGACATCCTTACGCTAGATTAAACTATGATCGCCTCTCGTGGAACCTACCATTAATAAATTAGAACTTAATATTTTATTACTGGCCGCCCCAGCAAACGTTGTTTTGCCACTTTAAGGATATAAAAATAGCTGATGATGATGATCTACTCTCCGACCTACCGAACATATTATTGAGAAAATTTCATAACAATGGGTTGAGCCGTTTCGGAGGAGAAAAAAAGACTAGCTCACCCCGGAAACATTTGCCATTGGGGATATAAAATAATAGCTTACGACCTACTCTCAGACCTACCAAACATACACAGAAGTTTTATCAAAAAATATTTGTGATTTCAAAGTTTGATAAAAAAATTGCCACGAGAATTAAAATTACATTTTTAACCCCCGACGCAAAAGGGGTGTTATAAGTTTAACGTGTCTGTGTATCTGTGTATCTGTGTATCTTTGTTTCTGTCTGTGGTATCGTAGCTCCCAAACGGATGGACCGATTTTCATGAAGTTTATTTTGCGTCATAGATAATTTTATCCCGAGTGTTATTAGCCATGTTTCATGAAAATCTGTTCAGCCGTTTGAAGATTATCAGCTATTTTCTCGTTGATGAGGGGATCTGACTAACTTCTTTGTGTCCGATCGATTCGAAATTTGGTACCGTGTAGCTTCAATGACGTAGAAAGTAAATGGTAAGGTAATCATGACCTGATCAGCCGTTTGAAGAAGATCAGCTCTTTAATAGTCGATGAGGGGATCTGACTACCTTCCATATATCCTATCAATTCGAAATTTGGTACCGTGTTACTTCAATGATATTGAAAGTATATGGTAAGGTAACCATGACCTGATTTGCCGTTTGAAGATCATCAGCTCTTTTATAGTTGATGAGGGGATCTGACTACCTTCCATATGTCCTATTGTTTCGAAATTTGGTACCGTGTTATTTCAATGATATTTAAAGCGTATGGTAAGATAATCATGACCTAAGGGCCTACCATTAACTCTAATCGCGACTCAACAATAGACCTAAACTGAATTGCATCGCTAATTCGTGACATAAATTCTTTTAATTTGACAAAAAGATGACATGAAAATAACCTAAACTTACGAGTAGGAAGGTAAAACTTAATCTAGTAAATAAAAACTAATATTATACCTAGTAACTAACTAAGTTACTTACTTATCACTATATATACCTTCCCTATATTTAATACCTTATTACCTACTTTAAAAAAGACGAAATAAAAGTAAAATTACAAATTTTGGACCGGGGGACCGTTAGAGAGATAGGTACTCCGGAAAATGAGACCCCCGACGATGCGACGACGCTTGAATTAAAAAATATTTGAACGTAATTAATATTCTATTGTGAAGATAATAATTATTATAATAGGTTTAAAATATTATTTGTTACTTTTTTATATTTTATTTTTGTGTCGGGGGTTTTTAAAATTTGTAATTTTACTTTTATTAATAAACTGCTAGTGCCTCTGTACCATCTTTATTTCATATCGCCATTGTTCCTAACCATGAACCTTGTCTTACCTTGAGTACCGTTTAAGTCAACACCGTCAAATTACTTCGATATTCACAATTTCACACTACACCGGTTATTACGCTTGTAAATTAAATCAGGTTTAATTATTACTGACTCTACGTTGAAGTGCTATCGATCTATTAAATTAGGTGTCTTCAACGTTTTGCCTGAGAGACTAGTTAAGTATAGCTAGCCTCTGAATTCAAGACCATCAAAATCGCTGGATCCATTAAGAAGATTATTTCTTTTTAAAAAGATAGCTCAAATATAGAAATAGTATCATTCAGAAAAAAAAAAACTTTATTTATTTGTCGTCGTCGTTTTCGTCGTTTCCGCCGATGTACGTCCACTGCTGGACATAGGTCTCCTGAAATGACCGCCAAACAACACGGATCTTGCGCTGCCTGGCGCCAGCGACTCCCCGCGACTTTCTTTATGCCGTCCGTCCTATGACCTGGCCTATGACCTCATTGTTTTTTTATAAAATCTATTTATTTCTAGATTTCATAAAATATAAATTAGTTCATACATTATAAAAGTATGTCTTTATTACTGTTTTATTATAATCTCTGAGCCACTAATTAATTATTTGAATAAAGATTAGTACTGTCAGCACTCAGTATTTTGTTTATCAAGTGCCAGACGTTTTATTGTGTTAATTTAGGATAAGCAAAAAGTTTTTTGTGTAGACTTAGACAATGAATAAAGTTTGGTAATTTATTTAGTTTCTTCTCTAATTTATTAACGTGATTTATAGGGAACAATCAACTTGTAATGTAAATCTACTTATCGTGAATTATGCTGTTTCGTTAGCAAAAGCGTCCTGATGTATTATAAAAATATGTATAATAGAAACTTTTCAACGAATTTCCGTACAGAGTTGTATTTTTAAAACTAAGTATCTATTATTAACTATCGTTTTCTAATTCGGATAACAGATTGATTGTACGCACTTTAATAATTAATATAATTCATGAATTTTCAGGAAATTTTAAAAATAAATCCTATCACAGAAGCCCGCTAAGTTTTACAAAACCTGAACTCTCTGTATATTTTTAGAATTTTTTTACGCTACTCCAGCTAGATTAAAACGAAAACAAAGAACAGTCATTTTTTTAGTAATTAATTTTAAAATCTGGACACATTCATTTTGTATCCCTAACTTAAAAAGGTATAATGTTACTTAGCACGAATAAACAAACGTTTAATACACAGCCACTAGCCCCTATTCCACAGTCATTTATGGAAGCCCTTATTTGTCCCTTAGCGTCGGTCCATCTACGCATTTCCTATTGATGTTGATTAACCGAGTGTGCGCTTCAGCCGACCAGTTAATCGCTCCCGTGACGTTTCAAAATGAAGTTTGTTCTTGAAAGATCATTATAGTGAACGTGGTTTCGGTTACGGAGAAAAATAAAATGTCTGAAATATATTTTATTATGCCAAAAGTAGGTATCCTTCAGTATATATACTATTTGTACATCCTTACAGAATTTCCACCTTTGCAGCTATGTGACTTTATAATCCCCGTTGTCGAGTTTTTCTTTCTTCCTGGCCTTTTCCCACGCTATGTGGGGTCGGCACAACATGTCTTCTCCTTCCATTCGCTCCTATCAGCTGTCAACTCGCAATCCACTCCTTTCACACGCATAAATTATCTTCTTTCACGCAATCCATCCATCTCTTCTTCGGTCTTTGTCTCCCCGTTGTCGAGTTTACTTATATAGGTACCTAATGCGTAATATTATAATATACACTAATCGTGTATGAAATATACTGTATTATAACACCGATGCCGAACACTCCAAGTTTCCTAACTGAAGCGAAGCGAATATTAATAATTCCCTAATATAGTTTGAATGGAAAGCCCTACAAAAGTAAGTATGGGCTAACGTTGCGAATCCCATCGAAACTCATTGGAAAAGGTCACTTGGTGCGACGATGTTCGCCCTAACAAATTAAGCTCAACTTAGCTCTGACTCGAATTGCCTATAATCGATAAAGCAAGAAATCGATTAAGTAAATTAGCCGTTGATTTTGTGTTGATTCTTTTAAGGAGAATATGATCAAAAACTTAACTGTCAATAAGAATGAAGAAAAAACACTCGTAGTTATAGATTTGGAGAACAAGGCTAGGAAAAACGTGAAAGGGTAAAGAAAAAGGTAAAGTACCTACACTTATTTTTAAACGGTTGTCTGCATTTGTATTAGATTAATTTTTCGCTGTTGTATCTCCCAAAGTCTTGGTTAACCAAAGAAGTTCATTGGAGATTTTATTTGCGGTGTTCACTTCACATCGGGTTCAGAATGGGTCTTTATATTCGTACTCCCCATCACGCCGTTACACCCAGAGGCGTCTCTTTTTGATGTTGATTAACGAATTTTGCGCTTCGGTCAACCATTAAATCGCTCTGTGACGTTTCCATTTCAGTCAAAGCTAAAATGGAAATTTTGGTGCGTAAATAGATACCTACTGTATTCAGATTCTACTTATTTTCATTGAAGGCTGTTCGACGACTTTCTAAATGATAAGAAAGTTAAGTTCCGTTTTTAATTTATGTTTCTAAATAATATAGCTAAGGTTCAATGTTGAACATTAAGTAATTTTAGTACATATTTCTTTTCTAACCCCTAACGGGTAAAGTTTGGGAGGCAAAACTGCTAGCGTCAGTTAGTTTAAAGTACAAAGTATGATAATGAAAGATCTCTGTTAAAACAGGTGTGTAATTTGATTAAACTTCTAAAAAGTTGAATAACTTGTGTGAATAAATAACTATTTATCAACTATTTGCCTAATTTATACATACTTAGGTTAGTAAGTACTCATTGTAAATAATCTTAAAATTGCAATACATAGATTTTGTTGTGATTTATTAATGATGTGAGGAAGTTTTCCCAGAAATGAGACCATGTTTAAATTTAATAAAATACAAATTCACAAATAGCGTTATACGAGTAGGATAACGATATCCCCTCGGGGCGATATCTCATTACTGCGTTAAGCGCCTTCCTTACATTTTATCTGAAAAATATGCCTATAAAAATTGATGCAGCGCGCTATAATCGGCTTCTGTGGAATAGCCCAATCTTTAAATAGCCACCTGAACAACGAATGAAGTAAATATACTTAATAAAATAAAAAAAACAAGTTTAAAGTACTATGCTAATAAATATAATTAAATATTCAATTTTATAGAAAACTAGCTGACCCGACAAACTTCGTTTTGCCATCAGGGATATAAAAAAATAGATAACAACCTGCTCCCAAACCCAGTGATCATACACTGAAAGTTTCATAACTTTTTTTTTGGTAACGAAAAAAGGCGAGAGATTTTAATGTATTAAATAAAACACTATATTGTTTCATATTGTTTATTTCAGATTTTTGTAAACCTTGTATAAGCCTTCAAATTGATCATCATCTCCATTTAGAAAGGAAGTTGATGCTTTTCCGTGGCATTGTTCGAATTTAGTTTCTTCGCCGGAGATCACCTAATCCTTTTCACAGTCTAAAAATGAATGTGCCGCCCATTTAAATCGGTGTGATGGTTTTGCAGTATAGTTTAGAACATTTAATACACTTCTTTCTACTTTAAATTAAGAAAACAAAATTAACCTAATATATAAAATAATGTCAAATGGTATAAATAATGTCTAAATTAACATCCAGGAAGGATCTACCCTCTGCAACACAGGTTTTCCTACCGCAGAGGGTAGAGCATTCATATGTTTGCAATATCATGTATTAAAAGCAAAAAATTATTACTTAATTAATTACCTGCTATCAAGAATATTAATGTAGCAAGGCCCGGCACCGACCGCAGTTGATTAGGAAATCCAGATATACAATACTTCAGAATATTATATATTCGGTGGCCTCATGAAGAATTTTTCGGTTTTCAATTCAAACCGTAAAGCAGACAGATGCAATTTCAGTCAGCCAGAGTCTGCGATATGAGACCTCCTTGTAAAGTCGCCACACATTATCTAATTGGGTCGCTGAATGAAATAAAGTACTGATTTTATAAATTTACTTTTTAAACTAGAATTAAGAACTAATAAAATTATGAAAAAACTGACCAAATCGATTGAATAACAAAAAAGTTAAAATAATTCTAATATAATTAGGATTAGACAGAGATAGTTTTTGGATAGTGACGTCGTAATGCTATAGAAGCTCTACTCAAATTTTCGTTTTGCGAGAAAGGGACATAGGGTAAGACCCCTGATTTAAATCTGTACGTCCTTGTAACTTTGTATTTCTTTGTTTGATTTTAATTTTTTTTATACATCTCTATTTTTACCCTAGTTTAAAAAAGTGTTTTATAAATAATCCAGTGTGACAGACGGACGGATGGACGAAGAAAGTCTCACGATTAGGGTTCCATTTTTATTCATAAAACTGATTTGTCTATAAATGAATAACAATTCACACTGCCCACTTATAGACAAATCATTAGGACCGATTAATTTGTTTTGCTATAATCCGCTACTTGAAAAGATTCTGTATGGTGCAATATGCAATAAAAACTGCCCTCATGAAACTCCACACACAAATTTTCCAAAACTTTCTTCGACGCACGTTTCGTCCCGACACCGGGACATCCTCAGGATATGTTGTCCCGGTGATGTCCGACCGGTTGACCGGTTGTGATGTCCCGGTGTCGGGACGAAACGTGCGTCGAAGAAAGTTTTGGAAAATTTGTGTGTGGTGTGTCATGTGGGCATATTGCACCATACAGAATCTTTTCAAGTAGCGGATTATAGCAAAACAAATAATCTGTCCTGCTAATTATGGATTTCCGCAAAATAACGCCTGCTTCCATTCAATATATAGACAATAATCAGTTTTGTAGTTAAAGAGAGAAGTAACAAACGTTGAAACGCAAACGTACGAATAAAACTTGTAAATTATAAGTATTAAATAGGATTAATTTGAGTAATTAAATTGTGATATTTTTATTGCAGCGTACGGAAATCTGGGCAGTGTGCTGACGACACAAGGGAGGCTGCCCGAGGCGGAAATAGCGTTCGAGAGGGCACTCAAATATCGACCAAACATGGCAGACGTCCACTATAATCTGTGAGTCCTTTGAATTTTGAAGCATAATGTTATATCAACCTGCTTTTATGTTAAATAGGAGTTTGGTTTTAGCCCATCATGCTAGCCAAGTGTGGGTTGGGTTTCTCTCCTTTGAAAACATTATGGTGTACTCTCAAGCATGTTTCCTGACGATGATTTTCTTATCTACAAAACAAGTCATATTTACTTTATACAAACACATAACTCCAGAGGCGCCTGATAGGGATTTGAACCCCGAACTCCTGATTAAAGGCAGAGATCTGAACCGGTGTAGTTGATAGCCACACTGCTTTTTATAGCATTTAAGATAGCGGGTAGCGATCTTGCCGTCTGCGTCGGAGGCCTTAGGTTCGATTCCCACAACTGGAAAATGTTTGTGTGATGAGTACGAATTGGAAGCTATCGCTTACTTTGGGGCTAGATTGCAATGTGTGTATACCAATGTCCTGAAAAAAAAGTTTGTGTTCATTTTCATTCAACGAATATAACCAATAAATATTTGGATTTCTATGAAAACGCACAATACGTAGCAAACTTTAGAACCACCTAGCATCAGCAGTGTTCCCTCAAAACTGTTACCTCATGTTCAAAGTTTAACGTCTTGATAGACATACACCGATAAGAGCCGGCAACGCATTGGCAATAAATATAAATGTGCTATAAATATCCATGGTCGGCAGTAATCACTTAACATCCAGGTGTTAAACCGACTACTCGTTAGCTTGCGTAGCTGTACAAATAGCATTTAATACTTGCGGCCTATGTAGCAGTCTGCGACCAGCATTTTTGCCACATCGAGTCGTATCACGGAAGCTATTCCCGATTTTTCCAATGACGTCACAAATAGGCAACTACCTACAGAAATTACAGTCAATGGATCAAAAATACGTTCTGGTCTTCCATGACCATACCATCAACTAACAACAATCGTCTATCTATTAGATGTATATTGCACATAAACGTTAACTGATGTTCACTGCACATAAACACTACGTGTAGGCGCATTTTTTTGTACATAACAGAACATTTATAACGTGAAAATACGAGAAAGCCGACGTGTGCTTTTCGCGTGTATTTATATTCATCGCATAAATTTCGATTTCACGCTACGTATGCGCGAGTTATGGCATAGCGCGTTATGAAAATTGGCGTAAAACACGTACCATTACCGAAACAATAAAAATTATCTCGTATCAGCGACATTCTTATACCTTTCTAATATAAGAGTAGCTTTCTAGGTATACGTATACAGTTTTTATATCATTGGTTTGTATAACGTTTTGTTGAATTCGATTTTTTCTTAAAATTTTTCGGAATGGAAAATCGCAATTACATTGGCCGGAGTAGGAAAATAACGCAAAGAATAATTATTGAAGTGTAAATATACTTACTGTAATTTTTGAAGTACCAAGACACAATTTTTGAATAGATAGTTGCATAGCTAAACCTTTTATTATAGTACAAATGTGACCTATCGACTGGATATGCCATTTTCAGACATATTAATCTCGAAGCGATATCTACCTATTCTATTTTTACAATAGAAATAGAACTGTTTAGGTAACACAGCTATGGATGCAGTCTAGAAAGAATAAACCATATAAAGAGACTTTAGCATTTGAATAAAATATGATAGAGTCAAAGTACCAAAATCCAATTCACCTGCAAGAGCCAATACGTTTACAATAAAATACAAATAAAACTAAAGAATAACAAAACTAATAAAACATTCATGGATTCCGTAAGTTCAGATCGAGTAAAAGGTGGAACAATATCCGTTGTCCAATTCTCTGGGGGCTATAAAAAGAAAACTAAGCCATTGCCCTTTTCAAAAATAAACCATTGCCGAAAAATACGAAAAGTTCGTAATGTCTCAATGCCAATTTGTATATCAAAAGGTATGCTTTAAGTTTTTATCAGCTAAATAAAAATTTAAAGAGCCGAAACTTTTCGCTAATATTTTTTCCCGCAGTGCCACTTGCGTCAGATTCGGTTTTCCGCCAATTTTTCCGGTAAGTAAAGAAAAAGGAAGTTCCTAGTCTATTCTATCTATTCTATATCTATTTATTTCTATTTCCAGCCAAATGAGTTCGGAAATTACAAAGTGAAGAAGTAAAAGCATACACACACATTTATAAACTTTACAATATCAAGGTAACGCTTACCTATATAAAGAAAACATAAAATAAGTGAATGAAAAGTTTAATTAAACTTCCAAGTTGTTTGGTTTGGACAGAGGTGTTTTTGCTTTTATACCCCTCAATTACGTATCAATTAGGTACATCGATATTTTCACTAAACGATCCAATTAGTTCCATCCAAAAGCTCCTTAGCTGCAGTTTAAGTGCTACGTTATTATAATATTAGATAGTTCAGGGAGTGACAGTGGTCCAGGCTCACCCAAAGAGCGTCGCAATCAATAGACACACAACGCCTGTCCCGTTAATTTACTGGGCTTCGAGTTCTTGAATTAATCGGATCCACCCCCTGTGCCTAAGCGTTGGGTTTCCATGCAGTTTCACAAATTAACGTCAAGCCATAGGATCACGTCATGGCTCAACGACTGAACATCCTCTAACTTGTTTTACCGCATCTCGTTCAGTCTACTTAACTTTGAAGTTGTATGATTAGTTTTTTTCGCTTTTGCTTTTTCTTCCAAAACTAAAATAATATTAAAGTAAAAAAAAACTTTGTGATTGACGTAGGTAAGCAATATTACGAAAGGTCGCTTATATCTTGAAAAACGAGATCGCTTATCATGTTTTTGTTTATCTAAAAGCTTTAGGTATAATAAATATATCAAACAACCCAATGTAACTCTATATTTTATTATGTAGCATACACAAGTAACGCTCTTGTAAATTTTTGTGTATGATGGTTACGGGTTAGCTAACAAATATTTCAGTTAACTTCCCTTTGTGTACGGATTCATCTTAACAGCGTTACAACAATAGGCGATCTGACCCAATAATTTACGAGGTCTCGAATTCTTGAATTAATCGGTTGCGTTCCCGCCACCTACCGTCGGCTTTCCGTGCAGCTTCACGAATCGTCAAGCCATACAATCACACAATGTAATTACGGGTTACGATGGCTCACGATTCAACTTTTTCCGCAATATAAGTAATTTCTTCTAGTTTATACTGCTTCTATGTAATTTGATTAAAATTCAATTTACCGTTGTTTTTGTTTGGATGAATTTAATATTTTAGTAAAATATATTTCTTAATTAGGAAACCGCATTAAATACTTTTTATGGCCAAAACTTATAATTTTCTAGCCAAGGTAATTTGACATGAGCTCCGTACAAGTCATGTAAAGAACAAATCTGGAGGACTACCCTAACATTTCAGTAGAGAGAGAATCTCTTTTATATTTGTAATGCATATCATTTTCTTTTGGCTCGAATCTTAGCCCTAATAGAAAGGGTATACGTTTAATAATTTCCATCTATCGCTTAGTAGGAATCATTACAATTTTTTGACGGAACGCTTTTATTTAAAACCAAAAAAATAAAGCGCGCGATGGCTTATTGTAAAATATTGTGTGCGTATTTCCAACATAAGGCCTTTCAGGGAATTCTCTTCAATTTGAGCCTTGTAATATGATATTGTTCAGTTTCGCATTTTATCGCGTCACGGTTGAGAGCTTGTCTGAATAAAACGCTTATACGTAACATGTTGTTGGCGGATTACTTGCTTGCAGGCCGTCAAAGCCTCACTTATATTACGTGTAAATTGACACGGGAGTACGGGCTGTGGATTTTAATTTAGTGCTCATTCATAAAGGAGAAATGAGTAAGAGGATACACCTATTATATTTTATGGATACATGTATTTAATATTGCATCAAAAGGCTCAGAAGGCTCAGAATCACTCAGCGGCCGATGGAGAGAGCTATGCTTGGAGTATCTCTACGTGATCAAATCAGGTATGAGGAGATCCGTAGACGAACCAGAGTTACCGACATAGGGCAACATATTGTGAAGCTGAAGTGGCAATGGGTGGGGCACATATCTCGTAGCACCGACGGGCATTGGGGATGTTGGAATGGCGACCTTGCACAGGAAAGCGCAGGCACAGATGGACAGACGACATTAAGAGGGACGCCGGAGTCGCTAGATACAAGTAGCGCAGCCGCAGATACAAGTACGTTTGGAAATCATTGCATTGTCCCGCAGTGGACGTCTGTCGGCTGAAACGAACGAATAAATATTGCATCTGCATTTAAAGTGCAACAAAAAATATGGCAAGTGGTCAATGAAAAGGGTCTCATAAAGTTAAACAGATTTTAACAGATTATTTCTTGTGAATCTAGTTTTGATCGCGATTAAGATGTCTACGTACAGTGCATGCTTTATCAGATCAAAAATAGATTTGCATGTTGCTTAGAAGCCCACTTAGACTACATAATATAACACAGCAGAATGTCGGTGAATATCGGTTTTTTTTACAAATTCTGTAACAAACATTCACACACACTTACAAACGAACGATTATAATATTATAGTGTAATATGATGTATTACGAATTTTGAGTACAATTCCTACATCATTACATACAGGGCGAATCTGTAACATCTGTGTGTATTATAGTGTAATATGATGTATTACGAATTTTGAGTACAATTCCTACATCATTACATACAGGGCGAATCTGTAACATCTGTGTGTTAAAGTGTATAGATTTTAAACGACTAGTTTAAAATCTATACGCTTTAATAGTTTCATCTGGTGACAGAAGGGCTGGCTAATTTTTTGCGCAGCGAATCAGCCTAGCGCTTTAATCGCGAAAATTTAGCCAGTATTCTTGGCACTATTCCTCGCGGGCTAGACTAAGTAATGCTGTAATTAGAATAGGTTATAGATAAGTTTTGTTTTTTTCTCCTTTGCGTAAGCATTTCCAACTGTAACTAAGCAAACTCGAAAATTGATTGACTCTTTTCGATTTATCAAAATTAAATTTTGGTAGGTAGATACTCTACTGAATAACACAAAATAATTGACGCAAGGCTTAAAAGCTTTGTGCTACGGAATTACTCGAATCGGTTTATTTACTATTTCGAACAATACTGGAGTCAATAAAAGCAATCGAAAAAATGCGAATATACAATTCCAATTTCACCTGTTTTAATATTTATAGCTAAAATTGAAATAAAAGCACCAACACAGAATAACAAAGGGGAGGTATTCTTAATTTTGAAACAAGAGGTATTCGATATTGTTTACGTCGTCGTTTCAACCCCTTTTTATAGCTCACTTCTGGGAATACGTTTTCTCTCAGAATATGAGGGGTTTGGCGCGCTCTCCACGCCGGCTAAGAGCGGTTTGACGGACTTCGCACATCTTTGAGAACATGGTTGTGTACACCCAGTTGCTTGATTCTGCAAACACACTTAGGTATAGCATCGACGAGGTCACTTACATCTATGCATCTGATTGGTTAATCCTTGCATCGGTCGAGTCGCGTAGGCACTGATTGGTTATTAGCGTCGATTATGCAGCTGAGGCGCCAATTGGCTGGCGATAGTTGGCCGATGTACAATTTTATTTTAGAGAATTATACCTCAGTAGGGCTAGGATGTGCGCGTAGAGATAAATCTCTCATTTTGTCGCTCCCTTTTTCTCTTTCTGATCCATATAGATAGACAGAGAAAAAAGAGCAAGAAAAATAGAAAGAAATATCTCTACGTGCGCATGCTGCAAAGGCAGTCTGCATATTTCCTCTCTTATTTTCTTTTACCTCTAAGCAAATGATAATAATACTTTCCTAACTTCAGGCCCATAATCTTACAAGGTGTGAAAATATTTGAACGCGTAAAATATAGATAACCTAATCAATGTTTACGACAAATTGGTGTTTAAAACTTTTATGCTCCATAGTAGATTATGGTAATCGAATCGCGTTACATATCCGAAGGCGGGGAATGTTCCGCATCTTATTCTATTAGGATCGTGTATTCTGCGCATGTTCTGATATTATCTTTAATAACATGTGCTCGGCATTACGAGTATTATCTCATAAGCTAGGGTTGTCCAAAACAAAGTAGGTACGGTCTCTTACAACCACTACAGCCCTCAACGAGATTGAAGCGCCGAGTTTGTTGTCCCTACGGTATTTATAAGAGAAGTATCAAATGTAAGGACTTAGTTCAATTTTTAATTTCATTCACCTATGAACTAGTAAAATAATGAACATTGTATAACTTTGTTAATATAAATTTAGTTACAGTGCGGTATTTAAGTAATAATTATTGAAAATACATTGTTATAAATAAATAGGAAAATAAGTAGTGTTTAGTATAGTGAAAGAATATTTCGATTATTATTTATTTTGTATTATTATTTATTTTGTATTTTTATTTATTTCTATTATTATTTATTTTGTTTCGATTACTACTTACAGTCACAGAAATTCCTTTAAAAAGCATCTTAGCATTTTTAACTGATTTAAAAAAAAAGGAGGAAGTTCTCAATTCGTTTTTTAGCATTCAGCATTTACCATAACCAGTAGGTAGCAATCATAAAAGGAATAAAAAAAAAATATTATTTTACAAAGTAAAGTGAAAAACACGGTATTTGCTTGAGTAAGATTATATTGTGTTATATTAAAGAACGTAAACAGCAGAACACAATATTATTAACATTCTGCCCAAATAATATGTACATTTACACTCAGTTGCTTTTGCCGGAGGCGCCGGGAGGTTTAAAACCGTAACGATATCGAATAAATATTATAAAGTCAATATGCGAGTGCTTTTTAATATTCTCTTTACGTAAAATATGAGCCGCCATGCCTGATAAACGAAATGGTAATTTAAATCCATCAATATCTTTTTATGTGAATAACAGCTATCTCATAAAATAAACTTTTTATCGAGGTTTTAAAACAACTATTCGTTTTGTAAAATAGCTAATTATAATAAACATTTATTGTTGTAATAGAAAGCTTGCTTAGTATTTACAATCTTCACATCATGATCGTCAAAAACCTGAAAAAAATATTTGGAATTTCTTAGCTGCTTTAGCTGTTTTTTCCAGTATCAACTATAAAATAACTCCCTTGGTTCATTCGAACTAAACAAGCACAGCTGATATAATATTGTGTTGCGAAATAACCCTTTTTGGCTTTAAAAAAGTTGTGAAGTATGCTTTTGGCAGTGGTAATTTGGCAGGGGCTCGTTTTCCAGCTATATTTACTACACATAACAACGATCAAGCCAGCTTTTATATCATACTCCACACCTAAATATTTGCGTAATGCAATTACTAGGCTGTGTTATATAACTGCATAGTAGTTTTATATATTTTTGTTATATATAGGTATATTTTTTCCAATAAATTTATATTGATATAAGTAAAACAGAGAGCAGGTATTTATGTGGATAGCATAAAATAATGCCAAAATATGAGCGAGTTTTAAATTGAATCGTTTTTTTAAGTTTCTACGAAAAATACATGAAGGACAACTTAGGTAATGTGGTCGATTCTGTTGTGCAAAATCTCTAAACTAAACTAATTTAAAATAGTGCTATCCTTTTCCATAGCGAGCAGTTAGAAAAGGATAGCACTACTTTAAATTAGTTTAGTTTAGAGATTTCGCACAACAAAATCGACCACATTGAATGAAATTATAAATATTTATTTTTACACACAGGATATTTTCTGCATTACTTACAAGATATAGTTATATTATGGATGGGGTAATTGGTAGGTATAAATGATATATATTTTTTTTACTCTATACAAGTTAGTACTTGACTGCGATCTTATCTGATGGTAATAAGTGATGATGCAGCCTTAGATGTTATCGTACTAACTTGGAAGGGTAAGTAAATTTACCCCAACGGTTTCTTCAAGCATCGCACCGGAACGCTAAATCGCTTGGCGGTGCGTCTTTGCTCGTAGGGTGGTAACTAGCCACGGCCGAAGCCTCCCACCAGATCAGACCTGAGCCAATTTAGAAATTATAAAATTCCAAAGTCCAGTAAAACTCCAAGATATACAGTAAAATTGCCTCTTACGCAATGGTACAACGAAGAACACCTGACCATTAATAAAATTTACCTACGACACAGTTAAATTATTAGAATTCAACTAAGAAATCACTTTGGCACGTACAAGGTACAAGTCGCTAAATTTATGCACGGATGGGCGAGGTCACAGAGATAACAAGCGAAGACAACCGACTTTATCTGTAAATTGTAACTAAAGGAAGCGCTGGAAATGTTTGTTTTCCTGTGAGTTTTGTTTCGAATTTAAACTTCTTTACTCGTACTTCAACATAGTGAAGAATCGGAATAAGTTTATTATTATCTATAAATTCACTACGTTGCTCAGGTGCGGGTTAGTATGCTTCACACACGTTTGAGAATATTATGGAGAACGTTGGGACATGCAAGTTTCCTAATGATGATTTTTTCCCTTCACTTCAAGTTGAGTTTCCACAAACACGCTTCAGTCGGCGGTACCAGAAAGTAAAAATAAAGGTAGCAAGTAACTACACGCTTCTTCTATAAGAATATTTAATTTGCTATTTTAAGGCTTTAAGAAGGCCGAATAACAGTTTACAGGGGGACGGAGCAGCCGCGTTTACACTGATTTACTTAAATTTCGGGGAAATTATTATTTCACACGATTGTTAGACGGCCTAAAAATAAAACTCTCAATCAAAGTTATTGTCATTTTTATGTACTTTTTTTGTGTGCAAGAATTCATTAAAAAGCTTGCGCCGTTTTGCAGACAATTTTGGAAGTATGATAAAATTAGATGCTTCTTGGAATTTTTTTTCTGAAAGAGGGTTTGAGAAAATTTCGTTTCTTGTCAATAACGATTTTTCATTAAACCCTAGGTAGGTAGGTGGCGTTTTCCGTTAAATATTTTTTCTGTAAGGATTCGATGATCAGTTATTTAAACAATTTGACTTAAACATCATAAGAAAGAGCCAGTTTTCCATCTCTTCAAGCCTTAATAATAGCTTTTGCCCACGTGAAATTCAGTTTTTCACTATACCTGCGTGAAAGCCAGATTTTCCAGGATAAAAACTAGCTTATCTGTTAACGTTGGGTGTTTTATTCAAAAATTCAGCCATATCCAGATTTATATTATACAATTTTTACTTTTAAAACATTAGTGGGACAAACGAATTTAATTTACACCTTTAAGACTGTGTCGAACAAATGTATGTATTTGGTATACAATCTATATAACTTACTATACCTACTATTTCGAAGACAGCAAAATTTTTTATGTAGATATTGGTACCTAAGAATTAGCTGAATTAGGACATCGACACGAAAATATCCGAGTGACCAAACTTACTAATGACACACTTTCACAATTTCTTCCGTTCCAAATCCACCTTTCTCTACGTTCACATTACGAGAACGTATACGACTAATTGGTTCTAGCATAAGTAATAACCTGTGTGATAAATATTACAAGGTATTTAATACGGTGTAGGTAGTTGTTATCATCCCTATAATTTCCAACGTGGAGGTACACAATAGCTAAATTCCATTCGGAGTTGTGCAAATTCAGATTCACTTGACACCGTTTCCATTCCGAGGAAATGGAAGCGAGTACGTGCGCACGACTGGGTTCTGTAGGGTACATATTTCACCGCTGTACACTAGAATGTACAGCGCAGAGACAGCCGGCTGGAAAGCGAGGCGGGCACAGGCGGGACAACGGCGTGTCCCAGCGGTGATAAGGCGTAGATTAAACTCGTGTTTACTCACACACACACATATTTAGCATTCCTGCCATCTAGCCTCGCGATAACACTTGCGAGGTATTTTGCATACCGCTTGTTTGCGAAACAATTTGGTTTGAACGTATTTGCGAGCTTCAGATGTTGGTATGGTAGTTTGAGTGTTTGCTGAAATTATAATTTAGCGTTAAGTTATCTGAGATATTTATGATGACATTTTCATAAAATAGAATGCGAGGCTTTCTAATTTTATACAACTAAAGGTTAAAATAGACTTCGCTGAGAGCCGATTTAACTTTTTTTTTCTTTAGACGAAACAATACTTTTGTTTAATTAATAAATTATATTCAGTTTATATTTTTACAAAGCTGTATTTACATTACTATACTGTCAAAGCATTGTGCTATCGTGCTACGGTTTATTAAATACTTGTTGCAAGTCGTAAAATGCAAGCTTCCAAAAAATGTAGTTACCTAATCAGATTAGGTTCCTATGATATCAATATTTAGTTGCATGTCGATTAGTATGAAAAAGATCCGAATAGAGACGCTGTTTCATAAAAAACGTCACTCTAATCTCTAATTTCGAGTTAGCAATGCTCACGTTTCGCGCCAGAGGAATGTTAATGAATTTTGCGCAACATTGAGCATAATGCGATGTAGTACAAACCACGTCACGATACAATTAAACGGGAATTAGTAACAAATTATCGCCGACAGGGCACAAAGTCCATGTGACTTTGCGAATACAAATATCCCACGGCCACATTAATAATGTTATATAATCCACGGGGTGGAGAGACTATTTGTTCAAACGTAAGAGTAATATCGACTTATTCGCCGGCTAAGAACTTAATTATTACCTCTATCTATTGAAATAAAAATAACTTCATTTCGAACAAACCTAGTTACCTAATATTTTTACTCACTATTTCTTTTCAAAGGTCATTCTTTTGTAGGTGTATGTATGCTATCCTAAAGTATGTGATCAAATCAAATCTGCTTTTGATTTTTGAGTTTGAAATCTCATTTTAAGAGCGAATTTACCGTGACTCTTAGAGAGCTACTAGAGAGTGGGGCTACAAATAACCTTACTATTTAAGTTAAATTACACCTGATTTTCTATCTGAATCTTTACTTCCTACAAAAAGTGTTTATGATATTATAATAATGATTTTTGGAAGTAAAATATTCTGTCATTCATTTTTTATGCTATAAGTGGCTCCATTTTATTTTAATCAATTTTCAAAAAAGGAAATATTAATGAGAAGTTTCCAATCAAAGTGAAATCAGGACCTTTTCACTGCACAGTCTCTAATATTCACAGTCACGATTGATTCTGTTACGTTTGTTACCAAACTCTTTAGATGTCTAGTTAGGACAGGATGCTAAATTTATATTCGAATCGGAAAGGCTGACTTCTCCCTCACTAACGAGTCCGAATAATATCTCTAAAGCTTGTCGAAAATTCTTCAAATAAAACAGTCGCTATCGTAAACCTATAAGTACACATTATAATGTCGTTCCTATCCTATAGGGATAATCAACATTTTAAACTTCAGGCACAAAGTCCAAGGATAGTTATAGATTGTTATATTGTATCAAAATAATTATAACAAAGTAAAAAATTTATTGTAGCTATGTATATTTATAAAATAGGATTTACTTTACTATCTATATTTTTTTCTTCTTTTCTGGTAGGCAATTGTGTCAGAAATACGTATTTATCATCATTGTAAGTAAATCCTGCCCGCTGATTAGACAAATTGGTTGCTTACATTTTCCAGCCACTCAGGGTGTAGAATTTGTTTACGATTACGATTTTCTTACACGATCGCCTAGCAATACCATTTACATGCTTGTACTGAGTACTCTTCCATTGCGCGTAGAGGCCCCAAGGCAGCTGTTCGACCTCGAATTAAGAAGGCATCTTAGCTCTCTCCAGAAGCTCTGCATGTAGCAAATAACTTCTGGGAATGTAGGACAGCCACTGTGTGCTTTGCGTTGGTCAATATCTTGCATTTGAACAGGCCGTGTACTTGTGTCTCGTCCTCCATAGAGAGGGCTGTCAGTGACACTTAGAATGCCAAGATGTTTACTTAATATATGCCGTGCATACCATCTCCACGACTAGATCATTTGTCCTGGTGCCGTACCACCGTCTTTTATAGCAGTATTATTGTAATATTGATTTGACTTTTTCATAAAATGTCAGTATGAAAAATTTAAAACGATATTACAACAATACTGCTATAAGAGATGGTGGTATGGCCCCAGTACCTACTTCTAATTCTTTTTAAACTAGTTTTGTACGTTGTTTTTAATTTTTTTCCCTAAAGTTATTGCATCGTAAAAGTTGACAGTGTTTCAACTAGGTCAGCTTTTATTATAATTCTTATGATAAATCTTGAATGGAATGTTGATTTTGCGTGACACGTCGGCACAACTGCCTTCTGAAGGAAACATTCAAGCTCTTTCGGTGCATAAATTACTGAGAATCCACCCTTACCACCGCCGTCGCGTTCAACCGTTCTTCATCAGGCATATAATTTGTCAACACCATTAATATTTATGAATCGTAAACATTAGCAAATCATAAGTCTGGTTTAATATCTTTATACAAACAGTAGGAATTTGCGGTTGTATAATTATTGCTGTGGACTATAATTAGTTCGACATTCACTAAGTAAAAACTGTGAACTGATTTTATTATATGCAGTACCGGATACATCTGGATATGCTGATGATGCTCTAGTGTTCAGAAAAAAACATATCCAAGCAAAGAAAAATGGGGAGATTTGTAAAATGGTAATGTAGCAAAATAATAATTGTAACTGGCTTTCAAAACCTGTATCAATCCAATATTAGGTAGTTAAGCATTTTCTATTTGAAATCATAAATTAAAATTCTTCTTTAAACTTTACTTTGCGTAGGTTTCTTCAAAGTCAGACGTTATTTAAGTAGACCTATAGGTACTATGAGCTGGAGGCAAAGGCAATGATCTCCTTCGGCGTTTGCCTTATTTTGAATATTGCCTCAGTTGTCAAAGCTTTGATGGCTGAGAAGTTTTAGACTCTTTGTCTTTAGATAAATCAAACAATTTTCAAATCCAAACATGCTACGGTATTAAGTCTTATACAGTGTTATATAAAAAATACCGGAAACCGAGGACACCTAAATGATATCATTAAAAGTAACAACTTTTATTCTACAACTTTCCAAAATTTCGTATTAATTTGTGTCATACAAAAATTTAATAAATTATGTTATTTCTGTAAAGTGGCATTACACTGTGAAACGAAATACAGGTAATCAGCGATTATGACTGTCCCTGTTGCTAAACCGCTGCGACAGGTTAAGACATAGGCGGTGCTAATGAGAAAGATAAAGATGCACAATGCTCACAATAACTGGCGAAAGATTAAAGCTAAGCGCACACTGCGATGCGATTTTTTTCCGCATGTTCAATGCGAAACTTAATCGCAATCCGAATATTATACCTACGCGCACCACAACCTTTGTCGATTTTTTGTCTATCTTCCTGGCACTGTGGCGCGCGCGCTCGGATTCGAGTAGGAAGTCGCGGGTTCGATTCTTTCTAACTTTATAATTCCTAATTTTTCTTAGAACTGGACTGGTGGGAGGCTTGGGCTGTGGCTAGTTACCACCCTACCAGCAAAGAGGCACCGCCAAGCGATTTAGCGTTCCGGCGCGATGCTGTGTAGAAACCGTAAGGGGTGGGTTATACTTACCCCTTCCAAGTTAGTACGCTAACATCTTCGGCTGCATAATCACTTACCATCAGGTGAGATCGCAGTCAAGTACTAACTTGTAGTGTGTAAAAAACCCACGATTTATTTTCGCACCACGAAAGACAGGGAACAATCATGTCACATGAGAGAGTTGCGCTTGCGACTATTCCCACAGTGCGCGGGACTCAAGTATTTTTCCATAAAACACAAAATATTGACAAAATCGCATCGCACTTGCGAATATTAATCACATGCGATTATTTTTCGCAGTGTGCGCTTAGCCTAACGACGAAGGGGTGCAGCGCGCGGGGCGGAGAGGACGAATCACGGATCAGTGACCGCGCGCGGCGTTGCCGATATTACGTACAGACTACAGAGTACTTACAAAGAAAGAATGTATGCAAAATATTGAATAAGTGATATTTCTCAAAATATCGAGTTAAAACAAAAGTTGTGGAACAAAAGTAGTTACTTTTAATGATATCATTTAGGTGTCGAGAGATTTCCGGTATTTTTTATATAACCCTGTATTTAAGTAAGTACTCAGCGCGTCAATCCGCAATTGGCCAGCGTCGTGGGATATGTCCAATCCCATTTCTTTCTCAGAGGAAACCCGTAGTCAGCAGTGATTTTAAAAAAGGTGTTGAGAAGAGTTACTTAAATATGTACTTATAATAAAATATAGTCGATGTTGTAGGTGTAGAAATTTTACGCATTGAACTAACTAGGAACTAAATCACTTGAATATCTTGTAAAAAACATTAAACAATTGACACACTGAAAACCAAACAACTGGGTCCGTGGGGTCCGAGTACTCGTTCCTTTAATCCCTCTCGCGACCAGAGGGCTGGCTTATTCTTGGGTCTGAGGGTCAGCATTGCCATTTAACGTGGCAACTCTGCCAGCCTTCTGGGCACTTTTCCAGTTGACACCGATTCGAAAAAATACCACGGCACGCGGCGCTTAATTTGAAATTTGGTTTATTTAATATCCTTTTTACCCCATTTTTTTATTTTTTCTGTATATGGGTACAATATACATATTTAGATTTTGATATGGTGTAGATTTTGGGAAAAGTGGATTTTTTTAGTAAATATCATTTAAAATTATAACGTATAATTTGTGAATAAATAGATTTATAGAGACTTTGTTCATAAACTAATAACATTCTGTCTTGGGAAAAAAATCAACCAACTAAGAAAGTCACTTTCGTATAAGTTAACGCAGTGTAGAGAATAATCCATAATATTACGCAAGTCGGAAGAATAAATGGGGAATGACAGCACCGTAATCGGTAGGTGCGCTGAAAGAGCGGAAGTGTATTCTACCGGAAATAAGGTGTGGGTAGATTAAGCTCCAGTTTGTTCACACACAGGCGAATACCTAGACCTACAGTAGGGTTAGTACAGGTACCTATTGGTACAAATTTCGAGTCGACTTGTCGAACAAACGAACCGATTTCCTCCATACATTTACAGCCAGCAGGAGTAGCATGGTCCCTACAGGGGTACGGGCACCGAGGCTTGCCTTCTTACCCGGGCGATGTGTCGCGGAGACGCAGCGCACCCTCGGTGTCGTTTTTCTAGCCCCAGTAAGGGGCTAAGACCTCGCCGTCCTTGTGGCTTTTGGGTCTTGAGTGGATGGGGGCTCCGCGCGGTTAGCGGGTATGTCGCTTTCCTGCGCAGGGACGTCGGGGTCCAGCTTATAGCCAGCGCCATCTATGGAAAGACGCTGACATGTGGCTGTCCATAGATGGCGCTGGCTGTAAATGTATGGAGGAATTCGATTCGTTTGTTCGTCGTCTCGTACAAAAACCTATACTAACCGCACTGCTATCAAATATTGCTCCTAGTGAGAGTCGCGCCAACGCTTTCGTGGTGTTTTGCATATTGCTTGTTTATGAAACAATGCGGTTTGAATTTACTTATCAACTTACTCTAGGAGTTTGTATACTTTAACTGAACTTTGAATATTGATGGTAATAAGCTAATCGATCAGTTTATTCGTCATGTTTATTTTTAGTTATTGAGCTGTATTAGTTCACGATTTGTCAAAATAGTAACATCAACTTTATTGGAATGTTTTCTAAAGAAGAATCCAGACAGAGCGTAGCGAGCAATTCAGTTCTTTTCGTGCCTGAGAACGAAATATTGTGGCCCCGAGTGACATATACTATTTTTCATCACTACCCATGTGAATAAAACTAGAATTACCTGCCTACTCGAAATTCGTGTGTATAGACCATTACTAATTTACTAGAAGACTAGCGTAAGAAAAATAAAAAAAGGTGAATAACATGAAATTAGAAGAAAGAAACCGTAAACTCACATAGGGACAAAATTGAATCCCCTGTAGTCAATTTTCATTTTTCGAATATGGATTTCTTTATGTAGAGAGAGTGTATAAAATTAATGTTTCTAAATATTGTGTAAATTACTTATCATAGTTATTTCCTAATTCAGAGCTATTAGACTGACATTTATGTCATGACTTTGAACTTGCAATACCTTTATCTTAGAAATAAAACGCCATCTACTATTACTACTTCAAGGAAATCTCAAGTAAATACCATCGTAAGTCTTTGCCGAAATATTACGCAACCCCAACTCAAATCAAGCTTCGAGGTCGAAAGACCTTATCATGTTGCTTTACTTCAGATTGTATCCTAATAATAATATTATAGGTAATATATCCTAAGGTAGCGTAAAAAGTAACCAAAAAAGCTCTTTTATCTCGTCGCGTTCTACACAGAAAGGTACCCAACATGTTCATAAAAAGGAATGACTTTCATTGTTAGAGCTTTGAATTTTCTTGGCTCCACAAAACTTTATTTAAATTAACTTTTGCCCGCGGTTCCACCCTTGTGTAATTCAGATTTTATTGATTTCTGCGAGACGAAATGCCTTTGCGCACTGAGAAGAAAACTCAGGATATAGGCAATTAGACACCGAATATGTAAACCTTTTTCGTACAAGCAAACAGGAGCGCCATTTTTCAGAATTCTATAGGTGGCCGCTGAGTGAATTACAGCGTAGATTTATTCTTGGTGACAAAACAAGCATTTTTGGCACCGATAAACTGGCGACATTTTTTTGGCCGTCTGCCCTGTACAGGGTTGTATTTGTAATTTGTATTTATATTTGCTATTCTTATGCGTTAATCCAGTCAACAGCTCAAATTGGTTCAAATCAATATTGCTGACATAGAAATGACACACAAATAGATTTTATTATTTAAATAATCTTGCACTTTATAGATGCTATTGCGATCAATGTGTCTTTGGAAGCATAAGCCTCCTCCAGGTGTAAGTTACTTCCATAATTTGAAATCTTGTAATAATATGTTGACATAAACAACAGCTTGTTTCGTCTGTTTTCTATACTCAACTTCATATTTACGTGCCTAACTTTACCAAGCTAGCTTACAAAAAAATAGCGTAGAAGATAAATTGCTGGGAAAAATGTTCGGTCGAAGAAATACGAAGATATATTTAAACAATGTTGGAACAAATTGTTGCTTACGTAGACGGGAGATAATAGCGGGGAGGTAAGGTTTTCATTAGTGTACGTCAAGCCCACATCTAGTCCGACCTGCATTATTCATGGCACATTATTGCACTGCTGCATCCATGTAATATTAAACCTGTTTTTTTTTAAATCAACTTGTTTTTCTATCTTTGAACGTTAATGACTGGCTGTCGTGTTTATTTATGTCACGAACAATGTATAGTTTTCAGATATACCTGGAATTTTTTTACTCAAATACCTACCTACTAGAAAAAAAAGAGGTGATCTCCTGATTCCCCAGCTTTTAATGGATGCTACCTCCTTTTCAGTTACATAATAAAGGGTACCTCTGTGCAATTTGTTTGATTTCGTGTAGGTAAACGTCAACAATTAATATTAATCATCTGACATAACAATAAATATATTACCAATAAATATATTCTATGCAACTATTTTACATTCGTATGGTTAAAAAATGCATCTTTTTAGGTTTTTATACTTTACATTATTTTAATGTTAATAGATATTATTAATGAATAAACAGTAAACTACAAAAATAATACTTTATGTTTATAGTGTACTGTCTGTGGGTAGTCATACAAAACAGGAAAACAAGTAAATATAAGGTAACTCCGATGCGTAGCGGGCAGTCGTTATACAACCGTCGACGGGACCAGACCTGTCTTGTAGTAAGTGCTTAGTGCGTGCTAGTATTTGAAGTCCGTAGTAAATACGCGGACATTACATTGGATTACTGAAATTAATTTTATAGTATAGTCATATTGATCTGCATTATGTATGTACAATTATTAAGTAGAGTTCTAGTAAATATACTTTTCTGACTTACAAGTCAGAACACCTCGAAGCAAAATGAATTGGGCAAAACTTTATTTATACGAAATAAGGAGGTTGCCGATTTCTGGCATCTCTCAAGACCTTTTTGTGAACTTTCTCTGCATAGATTACTTTGATACGATACTGTCTCTGTATTCAAATGCTTCACTAAACAAATATTTTTTTAGCAAGATTAATATTTATACATCATTAACATCAAGAATGCGGTCTGTGTTTCAGTAACGAATCCTCTTGCTGTGGGTACCTACCTCATTACTTCTCTACAAAAATACAATGTTTTACAGAAGTGTAAACAAAATATTTTAATATGATTTAAGACGATCATTATTTCTAGTTATTTGTTGAAAGCCCTTTATGGAAATTCATAAGATTTTTAGGGTCCATATCCTGAGGTGCCTGTTTTCAAGTTAGTTTCAGTAGTTACAGACTTAGTTTAATGTTGCGTAGGCATTAATTAATATACTATATAGATGACGTAGATATATAATATTAATGTCATAATATATGATTTTCTGTATTGCATGGTTATAATTGAATTACTATACGTATAAGTAACTCCACGAGAATTTCAGGTAAATTTTGAATCGGTATAATATAATGTCTTACATTTTCGTTTGCTGTTGACAAAACTGAAATAGCTTAAAGGCAAAGTTAACTTTCATTACTTGAAATTTCCTCGTCCATAATTTACGGAACTTTTGTTTTCAAGCAATGTTTGTTCTGCATCGGTCGTAATTTAAAAGCGGAGTCAGTCGTTAGTGAAAAAATTAATGGATGCTATGCTGCGACCTGTTATTAGCCTAATAGCTTTAATCACAAAATGTACATGAAAACGCTTTCAGCGGAACCTAATTACCTGCTAATTATTCTTTATTTACCTAAAATTGTGTTGTTTTTGCATTCCCACCTGTTTCTTTTTACATTCACGTGATTATATTTATGATGGCATTTAAAATATTATAAACATGTCTGTGAATAATGGTTACATACGTTATTCGTGTGGATAATGTAAAAGTAATGCATTCTTTCTACAAACTATTTATCATGTACTCGGAAATTAGTAAAAAGTGCGGGTATATATTTAAACTAAAGATGGTTTTTTCATTTAAAAAATAAATGGGAAAGTTAAATATTTAGGAAAATTTTGTATAGACGAAAAAAAATTCGTGTTTCTTTTATAGATGAGACACCCAAAACACATTCCTATGTTTACATTTTCTTAAAGTCACTTCATAGTCATTGACATTCATCTAGTTTGAGTAACCAAAATTGCATATTAGATACGTTCTGGTCTGTTGTTGTAAATAGCTAAGTAAAATCGAAGAAAGGGCTTGGAAATAAGCATGTATTCCGATTCCCGTGCACAATAAAATACAACATGTACTCGTTAATTACGACCAGGTATTCAAGACTACAAGCGAAGCGAGCGTAGGTGCAACTCGGAATAGCGGGTGAGAAGGCATAGATTAAACTCATGTTTGCTCGCACATATTTAACATTCTAGCCGACAAGACCAGCGCTGGCAGCGACAATATTAGCGTAGTGTTTTGCATATCGCTTGTTGGTGAAACAGTTTGGTTCGAATGGATTTGTTGCTTGTTATTCCGCTATGTGTTGATACCTAATTATCACACTGAAGATCTATTAGTAAATTGATAAGCATATGACTTTGCACTTTCCGTTAGTTGATGGTAAAATATTTTCCTTTTTACCAACTATAAGATACCTGAGGATATGGGAGTCCGAACAATTTATGTAATCCTTTTTGTGCCTTTTTCGTACAAGCAAGCGTCTTTTGTAGCCATCTGTCAAAATTCTATAGGTGGCTGCTAAGCAAACTACATCGTGACTTAATTTCTGGTGACAAAACAAGCATTTTTAGCACCAGTAAGCCGGCGACATGTCTATTTTTTTAACACTGAATTCTAAAGAAAAAATTTAAACTAATGTTTTCTCAAGAAATTTCAAAAATGTGTAATGTATTCTACCTATTAAATTAGTTTCAGTAGGTATACCTACATTTTTTTGTTTATTCAAACAAGCCCTAGTTTAAGAGATATTTTTGAAGTGATCATGCGTCTTAAATTGTTTCCAACTCGTTTCCAATATCGAAGCGTGATCAGAAAATAGATGTCAAAAACCCGGAGGATATGCTTTATGATTTTCTTGTTTGAGCAATACGCAATTAATAATTGTTCAGACGCATGTATTAAACTTTTATAAAATAAGTAGGTATACACCTTCGTGGCGAGTAAATATTTTGAATGAAATAAAACATCATTAAGAAACTTGCATGTGTTAAAGCTGCTAACCCGCTCATTTCAAATCGGCACACTCGGCCGTAAGAGGGAGTCGAGATAAAAGTCTTAATTTCATGCAAGTATCTTAGGTAAACTCTGTAACTAAATACTCGTAGTTCAAAAAGAAAAACAAAGTGTTCCAAACAGAAATTTATAAAATCAATGATGTAAAGCCACCCTACTTGACCCTTATAAATATTTGCGCCCGGCATGACCTAAAAGATTTCGGTAAATTATGGGATCGAACAAAAGCCGAATAAACCCAATCCAACCCAAACCCAATCCGCATTTGGTCCTCCTAATACATTATTACGTTATGTCGATGTCGCTCAGATGTCATATTATATTATTGAGTTGCAAGAATAGACAAATACACTGGACGCGGCGCACCGCGCCAAAATATGTCGCCAGTTTATTGGCGTCAAAAATGTTTGTTTTGACGTTACCAGTAAGGACCTTTGTAGTTCGCTCAGCAGTGAACGGTACAAGCAGCATCGCGGTTAAGCCAGCATCGCGGAACGGTCCTAAGCCAAATTAGAAATTATAAAGTTCTAAAGTGACCCGTGGTGGGAATTGAACCCGCGACCAAACATGTGCATGTAATTCTGGACCCTAAAGTGGTAGACTTTTTTTTCTTAAACTGCACCTTTTAGCCAATGGCATTTTTTGCTTCGCTAAAAAGAGAGACAAAAAAAATTCAAAAATGTAAGATCGCTAAATTAATCATTTGATCTCCCACGCATTCTTCAACATTTTTAATATTAAAAAATGTATAGGACCTACACCTATGGCTGATTCTATATTATGGTTCAATGTGTTAGTTAATAACCCAGTCACTAACTAAACGAAGGCAAAAGTTTAATTTAAGTGATTTTTGTAAGTCACTGGGTTGTTTACCAACACATCGAACGATACAGAATCAGCCCACTGTACCTACATATTATTTACGAGTATGTAAGTGCTAGGCTATTAGCTACAATAATGCTGCATTTGACCACCAAAATGCTCTAAAAGTCTAAGCACTGTACAGTGTACCTACATCGTGTTCATATAGTCGTTCAGATACATTAATTAAGCAGTGCAATATCGTACCCTCGAGGATAATGCTGATTGCACGGGGTGGAGCTGGCTGGAGGTAGGCTCAGTACACTAATGAGAACCGACCCTTATTACTATTACTATTGTGTATTGTCCATGTAAGCAATAATTTGTTCAGTAAAGACCTACCCTACGAGAGGTATTACCAAGGCACCTAGTTTAAACAACGGGGTTTCAATTATAGTGTCGTTTGTGATTGATAGGGTAGTTTAGAACCCTATCTATCTCTCACCCCCTTTTTATGCTCCACTATAACTAGTTATCCCTCCTAATGAGGAGGGGTTGACCATACTCTATTAATCTAGTCAAGTGCGGGTCGCCCCGCTTCATACAGTTTTGGAAAAATCATCCAATATTAAAATAATCCCTCTATATGTATATATATCTCTATATGTATATGTATCTCTGTATAGCTTAGTGGTTTGTTATGGTTTTATGTGCGTTTTTGCAACTATTAAATATACCTACATGATTGCTACGAATGTACATAAGTCCGGGGTCTGAACGAATGGGCTTGACTGATGACGTACGAAAATCAATATTGTTTATGATTCATATAAATTTTTCATACTAAAACAAAAAAATATCTACAGATATAATATCATTTAAATTCGTATGAATAGGAATTATTAATTTATAAGTAAACATTAAGCATGTTTAATGTTTGATTTCGCATGAGAATAGTTTTTCTTAGTTTTGTGATAGCAGGTAGAATCTATTCAAAATATATGATTGAAGGAAGCCCTATAAAAAATGAAGTCATTATTGCTTATGGCCACCTACGCAGATAATTCTACGAAACAATTAGTACCTAAAATGCTTATAATAAAACCTTTCGATCTGTATGATAAAAGTAAATATATATTTTTTCTTGTAAAGTGTCTCCGAGTCTCGATTTAACCAGTTAATTACTTAAAAATCTCTGAATGCAGTTTAAATTGTTTTTGAAATTTAAATGCAGTTTTCTTTTAATGCTCTATCTTCAATATTCAAGGTACTTCTCCTCTATGTGGCATCCCCGTGGGACACACTGTATATTATAATAGAATGCCTGTAGTATTTGTGTTTGTACCTAGTGCATATAGTCCAATATTTACCGCCGTACCGAAAAAAGCCACTCGTGTGAAACCTAGCCATGTCGGCTCCGTCTAAAAAAATAATTTATACAACGAAAGCTCACTGCAAAACTCGGCTGTTTCCGCTAGACGCCCGCGCCACAGGCCGCAGGCCGTGTCACGCGAAGCCTACATTCCATACAGCAGGGTGACAAATTGTAAATTAAATTAATGTCTACACGAGTTCATTCTAAATACCCATTTCATATAGGCATATATTCAGAATGAACTTGAGTCGACATTACTTTAACCACGTAGCCTCACGTTAGGTTTTTGTGAAAACCTTACAATGTTTTTTATGAGGCACACTGAAAATTTTCCTCTCAAGAAGGCTCTGAACATCAGCAGCAACGGTCTTCTGCAAAAGGAGCAGAGAGTCCTTAGGGAGTATGGGCCTCGATTCTTACTTCCTTACTCGAACTATGTGTACCACCGTACCCTGTTATTCATTTATTTATTTATACAACTTTACTGCACATACACAGTATAGAACAAACAGAAAATATAAAGACAGATATTTATTTTTCCTCTAGGCCCGATAAGGGGCTCAAGCCGAGACACATAACTACTAGTTTCGTAATTATTGCCTTTCTAATATATAAAATTCTCGTGTCACAGTATTTGTAACCAAATTTCTCCAAAACGGCTCGACCGATTCTTATGAAAATTTTTGTCCACGTTCGGTTGGTCTAAGAGTAACTCGTAAGATATTTTTCATACCCTAAATACCAAAACAACGTATGCCCTGTATCTATAAAATCCATATAAAAAAGTTCTGCCTCCAAAATAAGCAATGATGGGTGCTGCTTTATTCAAAAATTATAAGTAAGTAGTTACTTACTTAAACAAATTAATAGACGTTATTGTGTGTTCTGTTTTTATTAAATATCATTGGACTGATAGATTCCGTTATTAAATAAGTGAACGTAAAATGCTTTTAGGCTTAATATGTCTGATGAAAAAGAAATTACTTTTCTATTTTTATATCATCTTTAGTTCAAAGAAAAGAGAAATAAATTTTCTGATAGGAGTATTACGTCTATTGGAATATTTATTGTATTATATATATTTAATACCTACTCTTTGTTTTGTTCCTCACTGTGGTATAATTTTAAGGTGACCGTGTATTAATATGTACCAAATTCATGTTCATTTCAAAACGACGAAAGCTCGACGAAAGAATCTAAAATTAAAGGGTTTTGAATAAAACGGTTTAAAAAATCCATAAGAATTTCATCTAAAGATAGCCTTTCACGATCAGTATAGTTAGTTAGCAACTCGCACTGGGTTATTAACTGAGAAAACGGAGGCAAAAATCCTATTTTTGCAAAAGGTACCAACTTAGGTTGGTATGGTATATCATGTCAACATAACATGCAAGATGCTAATTTGTGCAAAAATAATCCAAAAATAGGATTTTTGCCGCCTTTTTCTTAGTTAATTACCCAGCTTGAGTTGCTAACTAACGATACAGAATCAGCCCACAGGTCGCATCCTGCACTACACCGTTTCGTTCACAGAATTGTTTTCACTCAAAGAAAGAATTCTAGGGACAAGTCTATATAAAGGTGTGTCAAATTCGCCGTTAGTAACTTCAATGATGCGATACGAACTTGTGCTCTTTTTACATTTGGAGGTTCGGAATGAAGCCGTTTTGTCTTCGAGACTTGCACAGACCGATATACGTCGTTGGTAGAGCTTCAGTGCGTTGTGCGTGCGTGCTTGTCTGTCAGTGATCAATATGTTTATTCTGTCGCATAGGCCTAACATACAGGCACTTATGGAATATCTCTACCGCCTCGTTCGGAATGAATGAATGAATGATATTTTATTCATGAAAATGTACGTTACAATAAGATCTTCAATAAGTCTTTACAACCGATTTCATTTTACCAATAATATTGGTGTATGAATATTAATTTCTTAGAAATAATAATAACACAGTGAGAAAATTAACATAAAATAGCAAGATTATAGCATAATGTTATCAAGTAGATTGATTACAATTATTAAAAATTTTAAGTGTTATCGTTCATAAAGTAATCCTTAATGTCATAGTAGAGTTTGTTCGTCAACAGATCAAAAATTTTATTTTTAATTAAATATTGTCAATGGCTTATCGCGTAATACTATCGGGTAATATTTTATTAAATAGAGTTATATAAGTTTTACGGAATAAAGTTTTACACCGAGAAAAATGGGTAAGAAACTCGACATCGGTTGCGTGATATTATTTGTTGTAATATATATAGCTGCTTGTGCTGATTCACTCACTGATTGATCACCTCTCCTGAACAATTTTGTATGAAAAAATTTTTTTTCAATAACCATTTCGTATAGAAGGTCAAAATTCATGAGGAGGAAAAATACGGAGAGAGCTGATGAGTGAGGATTTCGGAGTCAGGTGAAGAGCACAGCCAGGGTATCGAAGATAGGTGGGGGGTGCTCGACCAAATGTCATTCGAAACGTTATCCAATTGGCAGTGAGCTGAAAAAAAATTCAAAATGGCGGATTCAAAATGGCCGCCGTTCGAATTTTGTCGATATCTCGGAAAGTATAAAAGATGGAAGAACGGTTTCTTGGAAAGAAGTGATCAGGACTCAAAGGTCTATTGGATGGATCGGAAAAAAAAATCAAAATGGCTGAATTTATTTTTTTCATAGAAAATGTATGGGGAATGTTGAAGGGACTAAAGTTGTAAGGCAAATAGGGGGGAAGACAGCACGCGGGCCACATGTGGCCCGCGCCCTCACGCGCCCTACTAGTTATTTGTAATAACCCAATGGCAGCCTTCTCTAACGACAGTCTTCTTTATGACGAAATACGTCAGCTGACAGCCTTCTATCGGAAGAGATGCGTCAGCGGTCCGCGGTAGATTGTGCGGCGGCAGGAAGGAGGTTTTTAGTCCGTAGTCATTGGGCACCATTCCCAATGGAGTTGGGCGTTACCAGTAGGTGTCCTATAGGGATTTTTTCTCGACCCATATCATAAAAAAACCCCAATGGGAAACCAGCTTCAGGCTAGAATTACAAGAAATATTTCCAAACATCACCGTTATTTGGAGCAACTACACATACACACTTTGAATAACAAAATAACAATTAATACGTACACGTACAGGTGATTGTTTGGCATTGTTGTTGAAATAGCAAATAGGTACACGTGTTTATTGTAAATACATGCAGTACGAGTTGCGACCTACCTATGTGGCTATATAATTAGAGTAGAATTAGTAACAAATTATTGCGGCCGCTTCCGAAGGACAATAGGCGGGTACGACTGTGGAGACGATTCTCATTAATGGGCACTGAGCCTAGTCGAGCCCGATTCCAAGCTGCCTAGATTATTCATGTGCACTATATTGCATCGCCTAACCCAGTATGATCTATGTTTTACCCGGGGCTTTTATCAGTTTCTAATAATTTCTTAACTATGAACACAGAATAATTTGTGTCACTGTGTTTAAATTATTAGAATTAACACGTTGTTGGTTTAGGTTTTCGGTCTAGCATTTATTACTCATATACCTAATAGAAATTGCCCCGACTTTGCATTTTAACAGATTCTTCTCCATTAATTAGTGTATGTTATTATAATTTTACAGCCAGGATTTCTGTTTCTTATCAACCACTAATATGGACAATGTACATCCACTGCAGCTAGGCAAAGGAGTCTTGAAAGAATTCCCATCCTGCACATTTTTAGCATACCATTTACGGTCACTTGAAATGAATCTGATTTTGGATTTCTAGGTTTCATCAGCCCCTTTTCAGTCCACTTCGAG
Organism: Coenonympha arcania; assembly: GCA_036785405.1. NCBI lineage: Eukaryota > Metazoa > Arthropoda > Insecta > Lepidoptera > Nymphalidae > Coenonympha > Coenonympha arcania. Next base: position 4,926,690 of record CM072063.1, on the reverse strand, counting down.
ACTAAAGCCTGTCCATATGCACGCCAACCGCTTCTGATTTAAGTTTGCTGTAGCCACTGTCTTCCCGCTGCCCTAGCGATATCGTCTCCCATAGTGCAGATGGTCGGCTGATGCTTCTTTATGAAGGTCGCGGTTACCATGTGCGGGAACCTGTCCAGTAAACACAGACTGACACATTGCTCTTTCCATCATTATTTAGGTTAGGGTATCTTAAATCGATGGTTAGAGTAGGGCAGCTTGAATAGGCTAGCTCCAGAGCTATTCATTCTATTAGAGTTAACCGTGAATAATTATGAAAAAAAAAAATTTCATTCCTATAAATTATTTCATTAATTCCCCTGCCATGAATACATCGACTGTTTCCTGTGCAAACTACTGCTGACTTCCTGAATGAGTATTTATTATTTGTTTCTGTTGCTACTTATAAATAATAATGAATGAATGATCATACCGCATTGCATTAATATTGAATAATGGATCTGTTATAAATAAATTGCATATGAGCAATGAGTATAATTAATCAGATAAATATGAGTAGGTTTTTCAACTAAGATGTTGAAATGATGTTTTTGTAAATGTGTAATAATCATCAGCATTATCTCAACTTATTGCGCACCCACTGATGGTCACTGGTCTGTCAGACTACCACTACTTCTTTTCACCTTGTGGCGTCTGAGAAATTTTATGGAGAATCATCAGGTATCAGGTGATGATTTTCTCATAATATGTCTAAAGCAATTTAATTTCGGGAAGTGAGAGGTGCCATTTAACTAGTCCCGAACTCTTAAACACCAGGCAGCTTGTAACATACTCATATTAGGCTGTTTGTAACAGATTAGGTCATAAAATCTACGTCTAATGTTACATTAGTAGCAATAATAAATTCTTACACATCATACGTAAGTCTACCGAATCCTGTAAGCGAAATTGTAATGCTATCAGCTGACATGTCTGTCAAAGATAACAAGAGATAAAATTATTATCAAACCCGTACCAGCCTCCATTTTTCATTTAATACAGTCCTTAGCAATAAATTAAGTAAGTAAAGAGTGTCTTATTGAATGCGTTGTCATGGTACTTATGTTATCCTGAAAGCGCTTCACTCCTTCAGAGGATTCAATAGGATAAAACTTGCTGAGAATAATCGAGTTAGCCTCTAGTCAGCTTAAATTGATGACGTGTATTAGCATATTTGATTAAAAAAGTGGTTTCTCTTTTACGTGTATATTTTTCTATACCATCATATTATGAATTACCTTTATCTTCATAAACACTTGGACGGTTCCATAAACGACCATCCAATTTTTCATTAGGATGGTCGAATGGCATCAAAAATATTTAGTTCCATGCAATTCCATCATTTGTAAAACATGTAATAATAAATAATAGTCCAGTCGATTTGGACATTCGAAGGTGCATAAAGTCCCAACAAGCTTAAAATCAGTAAAATTGTTCAAAACATAATTAAAAATAATATTTAAAAGTTCCCCACCATTCCCGTGTATGGTTTTTTTTTATTTAAGGTCAAAGGTTAAGAAAATGAGTTTTTCGCGATTTTCAGCAAAACGGAAAGTTTTATCATAAAAGTAGTACCTCAGACATAAATTGTAGATCAAAAAATTTTCAAAAAAAAATATATCAACATTTTTTTTCTTACGAGCAACTGTTTCTGAGATATACTTAACGATTCAAAAAGTTACAAAAGTTGTTGAAGTACTTGATAGAACATGACTTTGAAATTGATATCAATTTTCCGGAATTACTTACCTACCTAAGATGCAAAGATCATTTATTCTTCAAAACTTAACTTTCAAACCTTGTAGGATTAGTAGTTAGTACCTACACAGAAGTAAGCTTTGGGCTGTAGACGTATTGAGAAATCGGTTCCGTTCATTTGAAGCGAGTCAACTTGAAAGTTGTTCTAAAATCTTGTACTAAGTAACTCTACTGTTTCGAAAGAAATGTGAACTTCGTACGTGTACAGTCGCGGAACGAAAAGGTTCGTCGATTTTCAAATTGATTCGTTCAACGTATCACGAGCACATATTACGTTTTGTAACTGTGTTACAGAATAGACTTGAGTTAGAGAAAATAAAGTTTAACTGTTCGTTAGTAAAGTTCAAAATTGTTCAGATCAAGGTAGTTTGACTATTTATCTTGTCAACAAGATTATTATGGATAAACTGCAAACTTCTTGTTAATTCAACCTGACATTATTATTTCTGTTAAAACTATTGTCAATCAGTCAATGTCATAGTTTCAAAATATCATATTTTCTCCTAAATAACTAAGGTTTTAGTGAGGTTTTAATACATTTTGGTATTATATTTGGTTTAATACATTGACGGGATAGAAAAAAACAAGCAAAACCTTCGATAGCAAACGTCATATTTATTCAAATGTTAGCAGCGCTGTTTCTTGCACTGGAATGTTGGCATAATGGACTCTTGCAGTACTAGAGTACTAGTGCAAACGAATATCGACATTAAGGTGACGAACCTTTTCATTCCGCGACTGTACATCCTTGTGTATTTTATTGAATCATGTAATTTATAGGAGTTGCATAAATGTGTTTCGTTGTTGCAGAGGAATCCTACATCAAAACCAAAGGCGGTATGGAGAGGCTATCAAAAGTTTCGAGAGGGCAATTTACTTTCGACCTTCTATGGCATGTAAGTGCTATTGGGCCGCTATTATACGAGTTTTTGTTGCTTTTCCAATTCATATTTTTAAACAGACAAACTTCAGACAATCATTAATGAAAATGAATGAAATTAGGAGTATCTATTTCGATCTGATACTGAATGCTAATTAGTCGCTATAATATTTACAGCCTAATTAACGAGTAATCTGTAGGCTCTAGCCAATGTTGGTTGTTAGAATATACACCTACCTACATTGCCATCTTACTAAATTATTGACAAATTAACTGTCTGTTTACTCATGTTATGATAGACTAAGATTAATTACATGTGACATAAAATAAGTCGGAAACATTATAGGTACTTATTTCTTTGTGAAACGTCCTAACACAGAGTTTTTGTTTGTTTTTATTTGCGAATGTTTTGATCACAAAAACGTGGTAATGTCAGGATTTTTTGATACAATATTATGCCCAATTTTATCGGTATTATGTACCTGACTGTGGACCGTTGCAACTTGCAAGGTAGGTTTGTTTGTAGTTCTGACTACGAAGAGACAAACTTACAGCAGGCTAGCAAGGATGCGCGCGTAGAGTTTCGATGAGCGATATCTCCGTACTTTTGTCGCTCTCTTTTCTCTTTCTGATCTATATTGATAGACAGAGAAAAGAGAGAGACAAAAGTAGAGAAACATATCTCCAGGTGCGCATGCTGCATAGGCTGGCAACCAATGTTTCATTTTATTTGTAGTGGCCTACGTAAATCTGGGAACTTCGCTGATGGCGGACGGTCGACTGGCCGAAGCGGCGAGCGCGCTGCGGGCCGGCGCTCGCGCCGACGGCGTCCGCGTCAGGGACCGACGCGAGCACGAAGCGGCCCGGGTGTCGGCATTAGTGCAACTAGCCTCCCTCCATTCACAAAGGGGACACTGGCACAAAGCACTCTCGGCTTACAAGGACGCACTGCAAATATTGCCCGACACGAATGCGCCAATTGTCGGCTGGACGCGACACGTATGTACCATTGAAATCCTTGTCTTGGCGAACTGCCAGAAATTTTACGACCGGTTTGGTTCGACAAAGCGACTGTATTTCACGGAACCCAACGTTGATTTAGCCAATAATTGCAAAGGGCTAATTTCCAGCATAATAATTTAAACCGATTGCATATAAGCCTATCGAGGTTGTTTAGCCTTAAAAGCGTTGTTTGCGTTGAGAATTAAATTTTTTTGGCATGATGAAACATAAAAATTATGTATTCAATCAGCAGTTTTTGCTAGAAACCATTACCTACAATAAAGGTATGTTTGTTTGTTTATAACTTACGGATCGGTGACCTGATCTGCATGCAACTGATTTTCATGTCGTTTCTTTTGACTTTGTTACTATATAAATATGAGTAAAATCTGACAAAGGGTTACTAAGATATGGGGTCCCAAGTTTGCGCAAAACTTACTTGGTAGGTATTTGTTATCTAGGAAATTCTATGGTTCCTACAGGATATAACTAAGTTGCTTTTTGTGGTAATGTGAGCTGACAATATGAATTATGGTACGGATTCTTCCGAAGTCGCGGAGTGGATGTAGAAAAATCAGTTTGTTTTTCATTCATAAAATAATAACTATGTCTTAAGAATGAAAGTAATACTTTTGATGCAGAACGTGTTATCAATGGCCAGTGAAATACACATGCGGCTACACCAGTGGCCACAGGCGGAGCACAGCATCTTGTCCGCGTTGGCGCTCGCCCCGCGACACGCTGCCACACACGTGACCCTCGCACAGATACTCGCTAGAAATGTAAGCAAATTATCATAACACACATGCATCTATACCAGTGGCTTCAGGCGGAGGGCAGCATTCTGTTCGCGTTCGTTCTCACCACATGACACGCTGCCATGCACGTGATCCTCGCACAGATACTCGCTAGAAATGTAAGCAAATTATCATAACACACATGCATCTATACCAGTGGCTTCAGGCGGAGGGCAGCATTCTGTTCGCGTTCGTTCTCACCACATGACACGCTGCCATGCACGTGACCCTCGCACAGATACTCGCTAGAAATGTAAGCAAATTATCATAACACACATGCATCTATACCAGTGGCTTCAGGCGGAGGGCAGCATTCTGTTCGGGTTCGTTCTCACCACATGACACGCTGCCATGCACGTGACCCTCGCACAGATACTCGCTAGAAATGTAAGCAAATTATCATAACACACATGCATCTATACCAGTGGCTTCAGGCGGAGGGCAGCATTCTGTTCGCGTTCGTTCTCACCACATGACACGCTGCCATGCACGTGATCCTCGCACAGATACTCGCTAGAAATGTAAGCAAATTATCATTACACACATGCATCTATACCAGTGGCTTCAGGCTGAGGACAGCATTTTGTTCGCGTTCGTCCTCACCACATGACACGCTGCCATGCACGTGACCCTCGCACAGATACTCGCTAGAAATGTAAGCAAATTATCATAACACACATGCATCTATACCAGTGGCTTCAGGCGGAGGGCAGCATTCTGTTCGCGTTCGTTCTCACCACATGACACGCTGCCATGCACGTGATCCTCGCACAGATACTCGCTAGAAATGTAAGCAAATTATCATTACACACATGCATCTATACCAGTGGCTTCAGGCTGAGGACAGCATTTTGTTCGCGTTCGTCCTCACCACATGACATGCTGCCACGCACGTGACCCTCGCACAGATACTCGCTAGAAATGTAAGCAAATTATCATAATACACATGCGGCTGCATCAGTGGCCACAGGCGGAGCACAGCATCTTGTCCGCGTTGGCACTCGCCCCGCGACACGCTGCCACACACGTGACCCTCACACAGATACTCGCTAGAAATGTAAGCAAATTATCATAATACACATGCGGCTGCATCAGTGGCCACAGGCGGAGCACAGCATCTTGTCCGCGTTGGCACTCGCCCCGCGACACGCTGCCACACACGTGACCCTCACACAGATACTCGCTAGAAATGTAAGCAAATTATCATAATACACATGCAGCTGCTCCAAAGATCGCAAGCGGAGAGCAGCATCCTGTTAACATTGGCGCTCGCCCGCAACATGCGCCCACACACATCTAGGTGGAAATGAAAAGAAAATGTAAAAATACACAACATCATTATACAGTATACACTTAGAGCATTATTAAGTAAACCAACACGAGTAAATCAACAGTGTCAGCTATTTTATACTCAAAATATGTTGTTAGCTTTATAAAGTAATAAAAAATTAAAAACTTTTTAACATGAACATTGGGTAGGTACCTACCAGACCTAAATCACGCAATCGCTCTTACAATCAAGAATTACTTTACTTTAAAATTACTCTAAAATCATTAATTTCCGAAGGAGTAATAGGTTATACTCATTTAAAAATTTTAAATAAATTAATGAAAGTTTTGTTTTAGGCAAGTAGAAGTATGGAGGCGGAGCTATGGTTTAAAAAAGCAGTAACTTTAGCGCCCGAAGACCCATCAGTTCGAGACCAGTTTGGTAAGGTTGCAGATTATTGAACCATTAGATTAGACCATAATATGATAATGATCACATCAAATCAATTTATGTGCTGACAGAATTCATAGCAATTTAGTCTGAAAGAATATATATGTTACTTGTGTTACTATATTTGACGAGAAAAATAAAATAATCTTGAAATAAAATAATGATGACGAGGATGATCCTGTGGCACCAACAGATGATTGTGGTTGCTAGGGTTGTTCCTGAGGTCCCAGCACCGACTGCGCGAGGCTTCTGAGCAGCTAGTGCGCGCCGCGCGACTGTCGCCGGCCGACGGCGCGCGCGCCGCCTCCGCTGCGACCGCTCTCAGAGACGCGAGACGATGTCGCGCCGCCGAGCGCTGGTACGCCAGAGCTGTAGAATTAAATCCTAATGTGAGTTGTCATAATTATCTAACACTACCTTTCCCCTAACATTTCAGGTCGTTTGCGGCGGTACAATCGTACGTTAAGCCTGACCTCTAGTGTCAGATTTAATTTTTAGTTTTTAAATGTACACTGACAAAAACGGGCTACTTCCGATGGGCAAATTTGTAATGATCTGGCAGCCAGATACGTATCACGTGCTTTTCACACGTAAATTATAAGAGCCATCCTTTTAATGGAACGACACCATGTTAGGTAAGTATGCAGCATAATGCTCTGTAAAGACAATGTCAACGAGTTACTTGTAATGAGGCTGGATCCTTAATACGTATAGCGCGTCAAGAAATTACTGTGCCCGCACTGGTAACATTTTCGTATCCGGTTTAATGATCCCGCTTATGTATTAACAGAGCAGGCTACGTAATTTATTTAACCCGTAACATGAAATATGTATGCGCTATACGTACGAAGTTATACAGCCGCATTATTTCAGTATCTAGGCTCTTTATAACAGTAAATCTTAATATATATAAATCTCGTGTCACGATGTTTGTCCGCGATGGACTCCTAAACTACTGAACCGATTATAATAAAATTCGCACACCATGTGCAGTTCGATCCAACTTGAGAGATAGGATAGTTTAAATCTCAAATTATAGTCGCAATTTTAATTTATTAATATAACAAATACTTTAGCCACAGCAACACGTGGCCGGGTCAGCTAGTATAATATATAGCTCTTTGTGCTGATTCACTCACTGACTCATTGATCACCTCTCCTGAACAATTTTGTATGAAAAATTTGTTTTTCAATGACCATTTCTTATAGAAGGGAAAAAATCATTAAGAACAAAAATATGGAGAGAGCTGATGATTGAGGATTTCGAAGACGGGTGAAGAGCACAGGCAAGGGTATCTCAGATAGGTGGGGGGTGCTCGACCAAATGTCATTTGAAACGTCATCCAATTGGCAGTGAGCTAAAAAAAATTTCAAAATGGCGGATTCAAAATGGCCGCCATTCGAAATTCGTCAATATCTCGGAAAGTATAAAAGATGGAAGAGTGGTTTCTTGACATGATGTGATCAGGACCCAAAGGTCTATTGGATGGATAGAAAAAAAAATTCAAAATGGCGAAATTTTTTTTTTTGCCATACAAAATGTATGGGGAATTTTGAAGGGATTTTTTATGGACGGGAAGACAGCACGCGGGCCACATGTGGCCCGCGCCCCCACGCGGCCTACTAGTAACAGTAAATAGTTGCCAAATCATCGTACTGACTCCGTCTCATTAAAGAATGTACCCGGTTACGTACATAATGTACGAACAGGGTCGGGGATATGCCGAAACATTTTACGGACACTGGATAGTTAATAATGTCTCCGCCTACATAATCATTTACGTATCCTCGGACATTAGACGAAATCGGCTTACTTACAGACTGTGTTCGGTACATAGCATTTTTACGACGTCAGCCACATCATTAAATTACTGTGGCGCATTCTTAACATTTATAATAGTAACCAGCCAGGCTTGCTTGCCAAATCATCGTACTGACTCCGTCTCATTAAATAATGTACCCGGTTACGTACATACGTACAAGCAGGGTCGGGGATATGCCGATACATTACGTACGCACACTGGCTAATTAATAATGTCTCCGCCTACTTCATCAGCTATACGTATCCTGGGTCATTTTACGTACTTATTGACTATCCTTCCGGACATACCTGGCCACTGTATACTTAATTTAAGTAATCGGATTGGTCATCCTTCGGAACACTAAACTAGTCATGTTGCCACATAATTACACATCATTTCACACGCATTCCGATTACGGAAGCATACACTGAAAAAAAAACTTACAAAAATTACAGATGCTGACCCGAACAAAATACACACATTGCTTGTTATAAAAGAAGTTTTTAAATGACGAAGCAAAGAAAAAAAACAAAAATAAAACAATATAATAAATTAAAAAAAAGGAAAAAATCAATAACCCAACCAGGATTCGAACCCACATACAAATGGTGCATACGATACAAATTTTTCACCGTTACACATAATGTACGATTGGCTCAGTGGTTCGAGTGACTCGGATCTAGTACAACACGGTGTTTCCTACGTATGTAGATAAGTAGCTCAAGTACTATAATGGCTGGGATCTTGTACAGCATGGTGCTTCCTACGTAAGTACATATGCAGCTCAAGTACCATAATGACTCGGATCTAGTACAGCATGGTGCTTCCTACGTATGTAGATAAGTAGCTCAAGTACCATAATGGGTGAGATCTAGTACAACATGGTGCTTCCTACGTACGTAGATGTGTAGCTCAAGTACCATAATGGGTGAGATCTAGTGCAACATGGTGCTTCCTATGTATGTAGATAAGTAACTCAAGTACCATAATGACTCGGATCTAGTACAACATGGTGTTTCCTACGTATGTAGATATGCAGCTGAAGTACCATAATGACTCGGATCTAGTACAAAATGGTGTTTCCTACGTTTGTATATATGTAGTACTGTTGCTACATATCTATATACGTAGGAAGCACCATGCTGTCAATAGACCCGAGCCCATAAAGTACCTGTGCAACATATCTACATACATAGATCACACCATGGTTTACTCGACCCGAGCTATTATGGTACTCTTGTGACAAAACCTATGGTTGGATGCACCATGTTTTCATGGCTTTGAACCTTTTCTCACCATTTTTTACTGTGCCCGCTACAGTATCGTACGTAAGGCGCCGTGGTACACACGTATGGTTCACCGGGTTCTACTGTGCCCGCAACAATAGCATACGGGTGTTGCAGTCGTAGTTTCGGGAGTATTCAGTGCGACTTGCGCACTACGTATACGTAGCCGGATGTCGGGTTACGTACGTACGTACAAAAATCGACCACGAGTAAATACGTAACCCGCTCCATGATGAGCGTCAGTATGCCGACTACGTACGACTGACTACGTACGCGTAATGGAGCGGGTTACACACGTCATTGTGGTCGATTTTTGTCCTTATTTTACGTAGTGCGGCAGAGGAAATTTTTCTCAGTGTATGTATGTCAGTTATCATTGGTATACTATCACCTATCTTTATTTTCGGCACCGGTCTCCTTATACCTTTTATGGCTGCAATCTAGGTGGCAGGCGGTTGTGGTAGAAGATACTCAACAAACAATAATGAAGTGGAAAAACAACAATTATACATCAATCATCTGTTACAGGACGCTGAATACCACTCGAATCTAGGCGCTATTTTGCATCTGAACGGTAAATACACCGCAGCCGCCGCTTCGTACCGCCGGGCCCTGCAGTTGAAACCTAACGATGAAATCACGCTAACAAACCTCAAGAGGGTAAGAGCGCTAATGATCGACCAACGTAAAAAGTAAACAAGTCCCTTGAACCATAGGATGTCAATTGCCAAAGTGTAGATTTAGAGCCAATTTATGAAGTACCATACTGTTTTATGTCAAATTTAATTTATAACGTTCGTCGATGAGTTGAATTTTGTTTGGAGCACGGGTCAATACAGATGAACAAATTCATAATAAATTTAATTTTTTATGACCATAAATTCATAAAGTGAGAGCAGTAAAGGCTCAAAAGTTAATTGTTTCACAAAATCGAAACATTTTATACAGTACCAATGAGATTTTGTGAGTACAATTTTGCGTAAAAAACAAATTAGAACTTTTATAAGAAGTGTTCAAATTATAAAAATCATAGTTTATGTCAAAACTAATGTTTAATGGGAAAAAAACAAATTATACATGCGTGTAAGTACCGTTCACAAACATTTAAACGAAGATAAATAAAAATACTCGTAACGTAATGACGTAGTCATATCGTATTTTTTCATAAAAAAAGAAGAATTTAGAGAAGTGGCTGGTCTGGTCACAATTTTTAAGTTCGATTATGTATGATCAAGTCTAGTTTAGTGTTTTTTTTAATAATTTTATTCTAATTTAATAAAGTGAAGCAGTGATCCAGAATATGCAGTTTATATTTTAGTTTAATCGAAAATTTTGTACTTTTAATAAGCCTATACATGCACAGACGGATTGCAGATAGTTAATTTGTATGCATTATGGTCGAATTACGACGACTAATTTTATTGTCGCAGTCATCCATTTATCCAGAAAACCAATTGCCAAATAAGGGTACCTTTCACCGCAATAGCATTTGTAAGATAAAACTCGGGTCACTAAGTAAATATTATTATTAATTCATAGGAGCCTATACATATAGCGCATAAGTGTTAAGAAACTGTATATCAAAGAAAGAATAAGAAATAGATATTTCATTGAATTATTCAGGAATTAATCTCCATAACTATATTATAATTGATGCACTGCGGGATTTGTATTTTATTCGTATGCATACTTTTGTCTTTTATTGTATTTGTATAACTTGAGGTACTAATACAAAATTCCATAAAGGGTCTTTGAACAACGCTATAGGTAGATTGTAGTTAGATCTGTAAATAGTTAGATATTTTACGAGATTACATTTTATACACGTGCAGATATGTTATGTATTTTGGGGACAATTCCCTTCGTTTCAAAAACATCGCGAATCTTTATTGTTATTAATTTTCTTCGTCTTCCAACATTGTTTACTCTTCTCTAATCTCTTCTCGAATATATTTATGTATATAAAAAGGTTAGTGTAACATACATATTACACACACTATTTATGAGAAAAGTAAGTGAAATATTTTTAAACTTACTAAAAACATATGAAAACTGTAATTGCAATTGAATATATAAACAGCAACACTTCTTAATTAGTATGAGTGAGAATGGTTTAATTGTAAAACTGTCAAGATAAACACTATACTACCAATATTTACGGTTTTGTTTAAATTACCAAAATATTATTGTTATAATAGTAATTGACTGCAAATAATACGAGCATGTATGAAATCCGTAATTAAATTTGGCCTATTAAATTGTAATGTTATTTTAAGTAAAATTACATAAAAATACATATTATAATACCCAAGTAATTTTTTTTATATTGTAGTTAATACATATTTTCTGCTGACTTTAATCTGCTAAATACTATATTTCATTCGTAATATTATTATACTACGAAAATATCAATACTTTAAATTTAGTATTAAACTGCATAGCTTCGCTCAGGTTTTATTTTACACATACCTATAATTTCAATTTTTCATTTTTATAAAGTCTGAAACATATCTATTTGAAGTATTAGATAAATAAACACAATGATTGTTAATTCGTGTTTAAATTGTAATATAAAAATTGTTGTAAATAAATAAGTATGATAAAGAGTTGTTGTCATACATAGCTGGTAACGTTGAATTACTGAGTCTTGAAATTTTCTATTTTTGTCTCTTTCTTCTCACTCCTGTGACAATAAATATAAATTACGCTTTTAGTAATAAATGAATGCCAAAGATATTCATTTCCTGTAGTAGACTCGCTATTCAGTTTTTACAAAATAATATGATGTATAACTTCATTTAACAAATGTAACTGCGCGCAAAAAGTTTGTTTATTTTTGTACTACATATTTTAGTTACTTTGAAATAAATAATATGTATAAAAAATATAAAATGATATTTCATATCAAGAACAGCTCTGAATCAAAGAGGCCAATATATATTTTTAATTTTGTTAATTCTGAAATATGTTGAAATTGTTATAGAAACAATAAAATTGTCAAAATTGTTTATCTTTAATTGCTAATTTACCTATTTCTATTGTAACATATCTAAAACGTTTATTGCAATTCCGACTTGTTTTATTAGTAAACGATGGGCCTCTTATAATATAGATTGATTTTCTGTTTAATGTAAATTGTAAATTCATTCTCTTTTATATTATGCAAGACTATAAATATCTTAAGTAAAGTGATGGAATTTAATGATGCTATTTTGAATTGATCAGATTTGTTGTGACTAATTTTAGTTTTTAAAATACCGGATAATTGTAATAAATAATAATTAATCAACAATAATATTTATTAATGCAAATATAAACTTCCATATAATTTATTGGTATAGACAAACTGATCTCACGTACACATCGTATGATAATATTTATAACGTATAAAGATGCCTATTATGTTAAACTTATTCTTGTTCCTATTTCCGTTCCCAAATCCCAAGCCAATTTCAATTAACTTTGCTAAAGCAATGTATAGCTATAGAAGGGTAAGCTGTCTTCATTTCAAATTTTAGCCACTGCTAAATCGAATAATTGTGGCGTGATTTAGTAACACATATCCAAAAATATTACGAATATTTATTATATTATTAACATGTCAACAACAAAAATGTAGAGAAACTCTGAGTAGGTACGAAACAAAAAAGAAACAATAATTTGGTAATCTTCCGCTTGCGCCTACAAGAAATCACCAATGCGTCATTGTCACTGGTTTAAATAAAGCAAAATTTAAAAAATCGTACGCTACGTTACGTGGAACCAGTCTGTCAATGCCTTTATCCTGCAATGATCTCTATCGTTTAGGTAGACATTACAATGATACTATGTACTTGTAATACGAAAAATTATCGAGGAATTGTAACCATTATTGTTTTTATACTAGCTAAGTATGTTCATGGTTATGCAAGTAAAACTGCAAATAATTCCCAAAGTGATATTATATGTTGGTAATTTTGTAAATAAAAGCTTCAATATTTTATATGTTGTTTTTGTTTTGATTTCAACCTCTAGGCTTCAGCCACAACACTAAAATGGCATATTGTATTAAAACGCCAAATATATCGTCATTATTATTCAGGTAAGTTTGAATGTGTGTTTGTGAGTGCGTGTGCCTGCATGTGCGTGTGTGTATGTGTGTGTGTATCACTCAAAACGCGTCTTGCTTGCGCAAGAATTGCATACAAAAGATGTCGCACTGCAGCAAGCGCTATAGATATTTCAATCCACGAAGACGCGCCCCACTCAATCAAAATCCCTATATTTTATTCGATTCGTATAAGGTTTGACAGTGTGGGGCGCCTCGTTGTGTATTGAATTATCTATACTTTTTTTTTTAGTTGAACTAGAGAAATCCATCTCGAGGTAAAATCGAAGGGTAATATGTCGTGAAGAAAATTTATCAAGACAATTGAAGTGTGATATTAGTAAAATATAATGTAAAAATGAAAAATAAAATAAAACAGCTTTACTTTCAGACTGCATTTTGTTTGCTTATTCTAGGTTACTTACGAGTAGGGTAGATACATAAACGAGTACCTATGTTAGTTTTATATTAGAACCGTATTAAGTGTAACTTAGCTTTGTTTTTGAAACATCAGGCTGTTTTATTTAGAAACCGAATGACCACTGTCTGCGGTTAAAGTCTTCCCTAATTTCAATAATTATACCTACTCTGTAAAGAGCGACTTTGCTCCTGCATAAAGCATGCAGGAGCGAAGTCGCTCTTCTACTTCCGTGACACGGTGACCCCATCACTCAAGCAAAGTGGTCGCCTCGGTCTGGTATTTGTTGATGGGGTAACAGAACACATATAGCCCAAAATATATTAAGTGTAACAGTTTTAATTTTATACATGAACTTTTGGCGCACTTTGCACAATTCAAGTAGAGGTTAAATCACAATTATTTCATCCCATCAAGTTGAAACACAACATGTTAACGAAAGTTTGACCATGTGACGTTTACTATAATTTACTTGCTCAAACTAAAATTGCGCTGTTAGCATTATGCTATCGAGATTTACTTTACGATTAGGAACATTAGCGCTTGGCATTGTTCACATTTCGAGGCTCTTTTTCGCGAAGACTTTTCTTATACGCAACGAGAAAATACGCGTGAAAACGCCAAAAAAAGGTACTTAGACCACACATTCGCTATTTTTTTCTGCAGACGCGTCCTTTGCTTCGCAATCATTTTCCTCTAAGCGATTATTATTTGCCAAGCTCAGCTCAGCCTTCTGTTTTTTAACTTAAGTAATACGCTATTTAATAGTTCGGTATTTTATTATTTTTAATAATAATAAGCAGCTGTCACCTGCAACATCATCAATATCAATCATTTCGATATTTTCTTAATAGATCCTGCAATTCAGGATCCAGATGTTTAACTCCGGCTTTTTTCTAAAAGAAAATTTTATCAAACTCGGTCCATCTCATCGAAACGATTTATTCATAAAATTACTAAAAAACACCAATAATACAATTATATTTAGAAACAAACGTTTGACTAGGTAGGTTTGGTATACCTACCTGTGTAATATAGGAACACGAAACAGGAGTGCGTTGGCCAGTTATTCTACAGACTACGGTAGGTACGCAAAAGTAATTGAATCTGCATCTAGATTATTTTCTATCATCTAGGTTAATCCACCTGCAACCCAAAATAGGCAGGAAGCCAAGATTTTAATGCAATGGCTAACTACAGTCTAAGACGATCGATGACTAGGTAAGCCTGAAATTAATATTGCCTGCGAGCTATGCGGTTACTAGCGCAATTCGGTTAAAGAATAGTTTCCACTACATAGACAGGAATATTAGTATACATTATGCTATGTAGTTCACGCAATATTCGTGGTTGCACTCTAGAAATTTTGGAGCTCAAACAGTAATGAGAGTGTTAATAAACATCTTGTTAATTTTATCAAACTAAGGCTATTATTTGCTCAATGTTTTTGTAAGATGGTGCTGTTCTTGTCATTAGATCATTGATGAAGATGGATGTGAAGCCTGTTTTGCAGGGCTTTACAAGATTTTGTGCCTTTTGTTTGCACGTTTTGAGTGCTGGCTTCTGATTAGGCCACTAAGCCAAGGGAATGCTTCTCGGCATTCATTATTGACCTATTTTTATGATCCACTGCTGAGTACGGGTCTTCGCTCGGGTGAGAAGGGATAGGTCACCACTCTGCCTGAGTGCGGGTTGGTGGGCCCCGCATACCTGTGGAACATTATGGTAAAGTCGCAGGCATGTAGGTTTCCTCGTAATATTTTACTTCCTTCACTCACTCTAATGTCAATCTGTCATTACTTACAACTTTACTAGCGATACGCTAACTTGTGCGCACTGCGCTCGCACTTTCAGTGCAAAGATAGGGTACATAAGCCATATTAGGGCGCACCAACGAAGCCCTTTAAACACTGCTTTAGGAACTCAGTCACCGTAGCCGAAATCGGCAAGGGAGATTATTATCTACTTGCTTCACTGTTAAGCAAGTGATATTTAGTTTCGACAAAGACACATAACTCTGAATAGTCAGAGGTGCGTGCCTTCGAATCTCCAACCCTCTGACGAGAGGCAGAGGTCTGTAGGGTTAGAACAGGTTTTTGTACATATTTCGAGTCGACTCCGCCGACAACCGCCTACAGCTTAGTTCGCGATATTTCCGCTCGGGACGCTGGCTGTAGATATATTGAGAAATCAAGGAGAAATCCGTTCCATTAATCCGAAGCGAGTGAACTCGAAAGTTATACAAAAACGGCTTAACCTCAGGATCATTTGCCTTAAGACCTTAGGACCTGCAGCGTATAATGGAATGGAAGTGGCTTTTTTACATAGCTTGATGAACTTTACATAATATCTGAATTGTACAACATACAAAATAAATAATTTTTGATAATGCGCGAGGATTTCCCGAAAGACGCAAGACCTTTTTTGGCTCCTATTTAGTGTGTATCTTATACAACTGACATAAAGTTCATTATGCTATGTAAAAAATTTCATTTCGCCGCGGTATAAATTGACCCTTACGAAACCGAATGGCAAATAGATGACGACCAACCCCATTTATATGCCAACTGTTTAATTCTACATTTGCAGGCACGCAGAGACGAAGTATACCCATACCTACATTGTAAAAGAGGGATTACAGGAGAGCCGACCGACGGCACGACAACGAATGCGTCTATAGCCCGCTCCTCCCCATTGTAATATTTCCACCAAACCTGCGTATTTCTAGTGGAGCCTTTGTGGCTTTGTGGCAACCAGGGCCGCTATAATTACGGGGATCTGCATAAACTATTCCAAACAAAGATTGCATCTGGCTGAGATATTGTAATTTATACAAACTAATTCAGCCAGTACAGCGCAACAAGTACACGGACGGACTTCGGGATTTACATTGAAAAGAAACATAGAAGCCTGACACCGGCTCGGTCGAACGGCGTGTCGCGTTCATTAATATTAATCGTCAAACCAACGGGCAGCGGCCACTGCGCTCACTTCATGCATAATTTCAGTTCTTCGTAGGTACTCTACAAATTTTAATTGCTGGTCTTTTAATTTAACATCGCAAGTTTGTTTGCAAACTAGCTCCTAACAAATAGCCGTTTGCTAGGAGCAAGCGCTAATTAAATTAAATTAAAATATCGTATTTTTTGGAAACACTTAATAAGGTTTTTGGGAGTGTTAAAGTGCTGAGCATGGATCTCCTTATAGAAACAACTAAGTACGTAAGTTGCACTAATTGGTGTACTTCCCACTATAGCAATCCCCATATCAAAACGAAACTCTAATATGCATTAATCCACGTATTCCACGTAATTTATATTATCCACTAATAATTATACAAGGTTTCAGGTCCTAAACTGGATTTTTCCGTAAACAGCGTTTCAGTGCTCACCATCTCTAGTGGAGAGAAACAAACATTTTGTATCGGAAACAGAATTTTTTCAGAAACTGTGTATCGGAAACATTGTATCTCAGTAAATAGGGTACACTTACAGGTCCGCTAATTTAGTGTTAACTTTGTAAGTCGGGAAAAATTTATCATTTATCGGCCTTAATTCTTTGCCAAAGTGTTTAAAATAAGCACAATGTATCTTATATCTAAAGCGGTTTTTCCTTCAACATTTGCGCTATTTATTTTTATCGCAACAGGTATCACGGTCAGCTGGCGGCAGGAAACACGGGCGCCGGAAGGGAATTTCACACCTTAGCCGTACGCAACAGGAATGGGGAAATTCGCGTAGCCGCCTGCGTCATTGTACGTAACAGAGCGATCTAAGCGATATTTCCGCAAGTTATTATTTCAGCAAATACAATAAATGAATACAAGCAAAGACACACAGCCAAACGATTTAGCGTTCCGGTGCGATGCTTGTAGAAACCGTTGGGCTAGATTTACTTACCCTTCCAAGTTAGTACGATAACATCTTAAGCTGAATAATCACTTACCATCAGATGAGATCGCAGTCAAGTAATAACTTGTATAGAGTAAAAAAAATGAATAGAAAATACTGGAAAGAATACACGTATTTATGTAGCAAATGAATTAAATCACGTGCAAACTCCGTTACGATTCAACCGATACAAATTCAGAATTTTTAAATCTTACAATATTATAAATTAAAATAAAAACAGACAAGTACATAGTACAGGTTTCGAATAGACGGAACCGATTTCTCCATACATCTACAGCCAGCGTTACAAGCGGACTTATAGTGAACTAAGGTTTCCGCGATTGTCCGCTTGGGGCGCTGGCTGTAAATGTATGGAGCTATCCAATCCGTTTATTCTACCCCTCAATACTAACCCTACCTGATTTTGCTGGAAACAAAACCACGGGACTTCCCCATTCAGTCCTCCTCGGTCGTCAATCTTCATTACTGAAGGTCGTGTCCGCACTGCAGTTCCTTCGCTATGTTCTTAACCACGTCCCTCCAGACAGTTCGATCTTCGGCTTTCCTGATGGCTGTTGCGAAAGGAAGGCCCGTGAGGGATTTCACTTGGTCAGACCATCAGCTAGGTGATCGGCCGCGTGGTCTCTTCCCCTCCACTTTGCCCACAACTATAAGTTTCTCCAAGTTATCTGGAAGGCGGCGGGCAATATGACCAAAATAACTAAGAATTCTCTGGTAACAGATTGTCGAGAGCCTTGTGCTAACATGCAGTTGCTTTAGGATCGAGATGTTCGTTCGTTTAGCTGTCCATGGTATGCGAAGCATCCTCCTCCAGCACCACATCTCAAAGGCATCAATCCTTTTTCTGTCACCTGCCTTGATCGTCCATGCCTCGGAGCCATAGAGGAAGATTGAGAAGACTAAGGTTTTGACCAGCCTCATCTTGGTATTGTTAGAAACCTTTCTGCTCTGCCAGATTTTTGTCAGCTTGGTCATTGCACCCTTAGATATTTGGATGCGCCTTCTGATGTCCTGTTCACTTCCTCCCTTGTTTGATATTAATGACCCGAGATAGACAAACTCCTCCACAAACTCGAGGTCTGAGAGTTCTCCGGATCTCGATAGTTGGCACGTTCTATCGACTAGCATAACTTTGGTCTTCGATCTGTTTATGCTTAGCCCAACAGATTCACTCTCAGCCTCCAGTCCCCGAAACAGTTGTGCAAGCTCATTTTCAGATGATGCAAAGAGCGTTGTGTCGTCGGCGTAACGCAAGTTGCTGATTTTCACGCCTCCAATGGAAATCCCTCCCTCCCATTCTTCCAGGGTCTTTCGCATGATGTATTCCCCATAAATATTAAAGAGAATAGGGGAGAGGATACATCCTTGTCTTACGCCTTTTCGTGGTCTAAAAGGTTCAGAGATGACGTCATTGATTCGCACCACGGATTCGCCTTCCGAATACAGATTCCTGATCAACTTAATGAGGTATTGAGGAACGCCCATTTCTAGCAATATGTTCCACAGACAATTCCATCGTACGCAATCAAATGCTTTTGAGTAGTCAATGAAGCACATGAACATGGGAACATTGAACTCTCGGCTTTTCTCTATTATCTGCCTCAAATTCACAATCTGTTCTCTTGTGCCCCGCCCTTTGACAAATCCTGCTTGTTCACTTGGTATTTGCCAATGTAAAAAGGACTCGGCAATCTACCGTTAATTATATACAGCATTATTTTGCTAGCGTGGGATATAAGCGCTACCGTACGATAATTTCCGCATGTTCTTGTTGATCCTTTTTTGTGGATCGGGATCACCAGGGACTTTTTCCAGTCTGTGGGCCATATTCCGGTTTTCCATATAAGGTTGCACAGATCCAGCATCAACTTAACACCTCGATCCCCTAGGTGTTTAAGCTCTTCTGCGAAAATTTCCTCCTCCGGCAGCTTTATTGTTTTTCAATTTACTAATTGCACCCCTTATTTCCGATTCGAGAATCTCGGGTTCCTCCTGTAGGTTTTCTTCTGCTAGATCTTGTCCATCCATGGAATCAGGTGCTTGGTGAGCGTACAGACCCTCACAGTATGATCTCCATCTCTCTGTAACTTGATCTATTTCGGTCAGCAGTGTACCCTCATCATTTTCAATGGCCCAGGTTCTTGGCTTGAGCTCCCTTGTTATTCTCTTTATTTTTAGGAATAGGTCTCTTGTCTGAAAATTCTGAGCATGGTCTTCAATGTCCTGACTAATGGCATTAAGATAGTCATTATAGTGCCTGCGACACAAGCGCTGAACAGTCGCTGAAAGGGCCTGGTACTTTTCATTACCAGAGTCCACCTTGCCCTTCAGCTGTTTCTTCCGTTCTTTAATGGCATTCCAGGTTTCCTCTGAGATCCATTCCTTCTTGGGCGCATCTACCATCACCCTCTGGCTCTCCTTTCGTGATGAGAGTATCATCTCCTTCATTCTGCTCCAATTATGGTCCACGTCAATATTGCAGTCTATGGCAAGGTTTGATGTTTTCTTGTCAACGCATTGGCTAAACGCCCTCAATTCGTTTCGGTCAGGTCTTTTCTGTGGTCTATGGGTTACACGCAAGCACTTCTTTAATTTCAGTGCCATATCTGCTACTAACAATTTGTCCCACCCATGTATACAATCTCCTCGGATGATGTTTAAAACAGGTGTTCATGATTGTTAGGGAGTTCTCAGTGCAGAACTGTAACCACATTTCACCTCTTTCATTCCTTTCCCCAAGTCCATACCTACCCACCACTTCTCTAAGATGATCATCATTTGTGGTGTCTCCCACTTTCGCATTTAGGTCACCAATTACTAGCGTAATGTCTCTATGCTAGGTTTCTGAGAGTATCGTCTAGCTGATTCTAGAATGCCTCGACATCTGCCTCTGTTGACGCTGTTGTGGGTGCGTAAACAACTACAAAATTGACGCGACACGGTCTTGTGTTAACCTTTAAAGTTATTATTCGGTCACTCACGGGGTTATATCCCAAAATTGATCTCTGAATTTCAGGCGATACGGATACTGCCACTCCATTCTTACTTTCATTCTCGGTTCCGGAGAAGTAGACAGTGTATCCATTTGGGGTTGAATAAAAACCAGAGCCTCTCATATGAGTCTCGGTAAGCCCTAGTACTTGTAGATCATACTGCTGTTGCTCTTTGTCTATAATCTCCTTTTTCCCTGGCTGAATCATACCTCGAACATTCCAAGTTCCGACTCTTATTTTCCTGCGTAGCTGTGCGCGATGACCAGATGATAAGTCACCAGTAGCATTCTGCTCACACTGCGCCTGGTGAGTCGCCACAGTGTGCCCAGTAGCATATTTCACACCATGCGACCTGTGCTCGACATGGCGCCGGAGCCGCGCTCTTTTCCTTTTATTAACTTTCATGCGGATTTCATGGGAAAATAGTGCAGTGGTTTCCCGTTGCCTTCTGCACCAGTCCTTTCAGGAGCCATTTAGAACTCCACGGCCGCTGCAGCCTCTTCCACCCGTTGTCCAAGTGGGTTGTAATGGATATCCCGCCATTGGTCGGTCGCCAAAGCCTCGTCTGTTGTCTGGCAGGGGGCACCGCGTGCAGGTGAGGTTGACGCTTGGGGCCGACTAGATGTTATTGTCGCTCTCCCCCTTACCCCCCAGTCGCTCTCCCCCTTACCCCCCCATTCAGTAAGGGTTTATAATTTCAGGCCTGATCTAAGAAGGCTTTCGCCGAAACCAGCGTTCAGGTTCTAACCATACTATAAATAAATAAATAAAAAATAATAGTATGTAAGATTTAAGGAACAATGACCATGGATGTATGGTATCCCGTATCAAGCTGAGTCAAACTCAAACTTAATTTTTTATTAACTACAGTCTCCATATTAACTCCTACAATTATTACTTTTAAAGTTATAGACAAACAAACAAGTTGTACTTCTTAGTAAAATCAGTATGATACGAAATGTGTATCGGAAATAAAGTAACGTTTTGTATACTTACAAAATTAAATTCCGGATATGAAAAACAAATTTTTTACATAAAATAGTGTTTTTGAAAAAAAATTTCAAAAACACTATTTTATGGTCCTAGACTATTTTGGTTTTGGTTCATGAGAAAACTTGGAGAATTCTCCTTTCAAATTGATTTTACGAATGACATCTACTTTTTGATGATTGCCATCTTGGGACCGTCCTAACTATACATATCACCAGATCTTCAATTGTTCACATACTAGGTATATTTTGTAATAGAAACAAAAGTTATACACGAGCTTCACAATTCACATGACTGTATGAAACAAAGACCCACGTCGGGGCATGTGCAATTTATGCTTCCCAGTAGTCGCTCCACCTAATACAACATTAATGCGGGAACGCTGACGATTCCCCAGAGCCACCGATACGTAACCTTTTGGAAAGCGGAATATTATTGAGCAGGGTTATTTTATACTATGTTAGTCGGGCGCATATTCCTTTAAATTTGAAAGTTATTACTCATCTTTAAATTTTAACGGTTCCGTCCTTAAAAAAGAAAAAACGGAACCATACGAAGCTTAACTAAGCCTTAATTGTATATTCTAAAACAGATTTTTAATTATTTTTATTTTTGATAGTTTTTGATTTTTTTAACAAATTGCCGAAATAAATACCGTTCCCTTTTATCTCCGAAGATTACCAATCATAACATCAGAAATAATTTTGATTTAGGTGGATTTAGGGCTGAATATTCAATCGCCAGATAAGCGTTAACTGAATATAATACGACGTTGTGACAGATTTTGTATGGGGTACTTATGTTTCAAAATTATTCCTCAGATAGTTTATCTGGCGATTGAAAAATCAGCCCTAATAGGGATAAATACCTAATATATTCTACAGGAAAAATAAAATCAAGTCTCTATCTAGTATAATTTGTTAAAGTTAGAGTAAATTTTGCGGTTCGATAGTTCCACGAAATAAATTTAAAAATTTAAGTGCTACTTAAACTAATTTAATCACATGAAATGTCAAAAATTCATACTTACATCATCAAAATTTTATATGGTTTTACTTTGTTGTGGTCGTACGGAATCCTCCTTGTGCGAACCCGACTCGCACTTGACCGGTTTTGTTTAATTTTTAACCTTCAGTTAACTAAAATCCCTTTTAGCCCTACTTTTAAAATAAACAAGATTAAATTACGAATACTCTGTAACTACTAAATGTCTACAAAATTGACAGAGTGTATCTATGTTTCTAAATGATAATTACTCCCCTTAGATTATGATTAAAAGATCTTATCGAATAATAGGATTACGATTGAGTTTCACGCAATTACCTTTATTGGCGTAAGATTACCGCCGAAATCTCTTTTAAGTTAAATCACTTCATATATTAACTAGTAGGATGCGTGGAGGCGCGGGCCACATGTGGCCCGCGGGTTGTCTTCCCGCCTATAAAAGTATCACAATCCTCAGTCATCATACCTTCCCATATTTTTCTCTGTGAGTCCAATACTCGCCATACATTTTCTATGGAAATAAATTCCGCCATTTTGATTTTTTTTTCTATCCGTCGAATAGATCTTCGGGTCCTGATCACCTTCAAGTAACCGTTCTTCTATCTTTTATACTCTTCGAGATATTGGCGAAATTCGTTTGGCGGCCATTTTGAATCCGCCATTTTGAAATTTTTTCCAGCTCACTGCCAATTGCATGACGTTTCAAATGACATTTGGTCGAGCACACCCCACCTATCTTCAATACCCTGGCTGTGCTCTTCACCCGTCTCCGAAATCCTCAATCATCAGCTCTTTCCATATTTTTGTTCTTAATTAATTTTTCCCTTCTATACGAAGTGGTTATTGAAAAAAAAAAATTTCATACAAAATTGTTCAGGAGAGGTGATCAATCAGTGAGTGAGTCAGTGAATCAGCACGAGTAGCTATATATATAGTAACTAGTAGGGTGCGTGGGGGCGCGGGCCACATGTGGCCCGCGTGCTGTCTTACCGCCCATGAAAAATCCCTTCAAAGTTCGCCATACATTTTTCTATGAAAAAATAAATGCCGCCATTTTGAATTTTTTTTCTGTCCATTCGATGGACCTTCGGGTCCTGATTACTTCTTTTCGAGAAACCGTTCTTCGATCTTTTATACTTTCCGAGATATCGACAAAATTCGAACGGCGGCCATTTTGAATCCGCCATTTTGAAATTTTTTTCAGCTCACTGCCAATCGGATGACGTTTCGAATGACATTTGGTCGAGCACCCCCCACTTATCTCCGTGCACCCTCCACCTATCTGCAATACCCTTGGCTGTGCTCTTCACTCGTCTTCGAAATCCTCAATCATCAGCTCTCTCCATATTTTTGTTCTTAATCATTTTTTCCCTTCTATACGAAATGGTCATTGAAAAAAAATTTTTTCATACAAAATTGTTCAGGAGAGGTGATCAATGAGTCAGTGAGTGAATCAGCACAAAGAGCTATATATATATACTAGTAGGTAGCGTGGAGGCGCGGGCCACATGTGGCCCGCGTGCTATCTTCCCCCCTATTTGCCTTTCAACTTTTAGTGTCTTCAACATTCGCCATACATTTTTCTATGGAAAAAAAATTCCGCCATTTTGAATTTTTTTTCTATCAATCGTATAGACCTTTGGATCCAGATCAACTCTTGTCAAGAAACCGTTCTTCCATCTTTTATACTTTCCGAGATATCGACGAAATTCGTTTGGCGGCCATTTTGAATCCGCCATTTTGAATTTTTTTTCAGCTCACTGCCAATTGGATGACGTTTCAAATGACATTTGGTCGAGCACCCCCCACCTATCTGCAATACCCTTGGCTGTGCTCTTCATCCGTCTTCGAATCCTCAATCATCAGCTCTCTCCATATTTTTGTTCTTAATGATTTTTTCCCTTTTATTTGAAATGGTCGTTGAAAAAAAAATTTTTCATACAAAATTGTTCAGGAGAGGTGATCAATGAGTCAGTGAGTGAATCAGCACAAAGAGCTATATATATAGTAACTAGTAGGGTGAGTGGGGGGCGCGGGCCACATGTGGCCCGCGTGCTGTCTTCCCCCTCATAAAAAATCCCTTCAAAGTTCGCCATACATTTTCTATGAAAAAATAAATTCCGCCATTTTGATTTTTTTTTATCCATTGAATAGACTTTCGGGTCCTGATCACTTCTTGTCAAGAAACCGTTCTTCCATCTTTTATAGTTTCCGAGATATCGGCGAAATTCTTTTGGCGGCCATTTTGAATCCGCCATTTTGAATTTTTTTTCAGCTCACTGGCAGTTGGATGACGTCTCGAATGACATTTGATCGAGCACCCCCCACCTATCTGCAATACCCTTGGCTGTGCTCTTCACCCGTCTCCGAAATCCTCACTCATCAGCTCTCTCCGTATTTTTCCTCCGAATGAATTTTTCCCTTATATACGAAATGGTCATTGAAAAAAAAATTTTTCATACAAAATTGTTCAGGAGAGGTGATCAATCAGTGAGTCAGTGAATCAGCACGAGTAGCTATATATATATTAACTAGTAGGGCGCGTGGGGGCGCGGGCCACATGTGGCCCGCGTGCTGTCTTCCCGCCTATAAAAAATCCCTTTAAAAATCCCCTTTCATTTTGTATAAATAAATAAATTCCGCCATTTTGAATTTTTTTTCTTTCCATCGAATAGACCTTCGGGTCCTGATCACTTCTTGTCAAGAAACCGTTCTTCCATCTTTTATACTTTCCGAGATATCGACAAAATTCGTTTGGCGGCCATTTTGAATCCGCCATTTTGAAATTTTTTTCAGCTCACTGCCAATTGGATGACGTTTCGAATGACATTTGGTCGAGCACCCCCTACCTATCTGCAATACCCTTGGCTGTGCTCTTCACTCGTCTTCAAAATCCTCAATCATCAGCTCCCTCCGTATTTTTCCTCCGAATCATTTTTTTTCTTTTATACGACACCATCCTTGAAAAAAATTTTTTTCATACAAAATTGTTCAGGAGAGGTGATCAATCAGTGAGTCAGTGAATCAGCACGAGTAGCTATATATATAGTAACTAGTTTTTCGCGTGGTGGCGCGGTCCGCTTTAGTCCGGTAACTGCTTGTAGCAATTTACGTGGTCGCTCATACTCGGATTTAGCAAAAACTTTGAATTTTCTTATAGTAGGTACCCAATCGCAATACAATTTAGCATGAAAAAAAATGTTTCGCCATTTTGAATTTTTTTTCTTTTCAATAAATAGAACTCTTCGTCTTGATCATCTCTTGCTAAGAAACCACTTCCGCCATGCCTTTGTTTTTTTCGCCATTTTGAATTTTTTTTTAGCTCATTAGTATTTGGACGAGGTTTTGAATGACATTTGGTCGAGCACTCCCCACCTATCTTTTACACCTGAAGCGGGCTCTTCAAGCGTCTCCGAAATCCTCAATCATCAGCTCTCTCCATACTGTCCCCGAAAGAAATAGTTCTCCTCTTTACGAAAGTGTTTGTGAAAAAAAATTTATTCATACAAAATTTTACTGCAGAAAATTTTGCGAAAATCTCGGCCACCATCTTGTTTTTAAAAATTTTCCATTTTTTTCTATTAATCGTTTACTAATATCTACAATCGTTGTGAGTTTGAACGAAATCGGTCGGAAAACAAAAAAGTTACAGAAATCACGTCGGCCGCCATCTTGTTTTTCGGAAATGTCAGATTTTTCCCATACTCGAATCCCGCACCCGAACACATCCCCCATACATCATTATATCGTTTTCAGTCTCCTTCTGGGAGAACAATTGTGTCAATCAGTGAGTCAGTGAGTGAGTGGTAATCGAGCTAGCTTAAGCATTATCATTAGCATTAACAGTATCATTATCATTAGCATTATCGTTAGCATTATCATTAGCATTATAAGCATTAGCATTAGCATTAGCATTATCACTATCATAAGCATTATCATTACCATTATCAGTATCATTATCATTATCATAAGCATTATCATTAGCATTATCATGATCATTATCATTAGCATTATCATTATCATAAGCATTGTCATAAGCATTATCATAAGCATTGTCATTAGCATTATCATTTTCAGTAGCATTATCATTAGCATGATCATTATCATGATAATTAGCATTATCATTAGCATTATAATTATCATTATCATTAGCATTATTATTGTTAGCATTATCATTATCATAATCATGATCATTAGCATTATCATTAGCATTATCATTAGCATTATCATTAGCTATCATTAGCATTATCATGATCATTAGCATTATCATAAGCATTATCATTAGCTATCATTAGCATTATAATTATCATGATCATTAGCATAAACATTAGCATTATCATAAGCATTATCATTAGCACTATCATTAGCATAATCATTATCATAATCATTAGCATTATCATAAGCATTATCATTCGCATTATCATTAGCATTATCATTAGCTATCATTAGCATTATAATTATCATGATCATTAGCATTATCATTAGCATTATAATTAGCATAATCATAATCATGATCATTAGCTATCATTAGCATTATCATTATCATGATCATTAGCATTATCATTAGCATTATCATTAGCATTATCATAAGAATTATCATTAGCATAATCATTATCATGATCATTAGCTATCATTAGCATTATCATTATCATGATCATTAGCTTTATCATAAACATTATCATCAGCATTATCATTAGCATAATCATTATCATGATCATTAGCATTATCATTAGCTATCATTAGCATTATCATTATCATGATCATTAGCATAATCATTAGCATTATCATTAGCATTATCATTAGCATTATAATTCGCATAATCATTATCATGATCATTAGCTATCATTAGCATTATCATGATCATTATCATTAGCATTATCATTATCATAAGCATTGTCATAAGCATTATCATAAGCATTGTCATTAGCATTATCATTTTCAGTAGCATTATCATTAGCATGAAAATTATCATGATCATTAGCATTATCATTAGCATTATAATTATCGTTATCATTAGCATTAGTATTATCGTTAGCATTATCATTATCATAATCATGATCATTAGCATTATCATAAGCATTATCATAAGCATTATCATTAGCATTATCATTAGCATTATCATGATCATTAGCATTATCATTAGCATTATCATTAGCATTATCATTAGCATTATCATTAGCATAATCATTATCATGATCATTAGCAATCATTAGCATTATCATTATCATGATCATTAGCATTATCATCAGCATTATCATTATCATTATCATTATCATTATCATAAGCATTATCATTAGCATTATCATTAGCATTGTCATTAGCATTATCATTTCATTATCATTTTCATTATTATAATCATTAGCATTATCATTAGCATTAGCAATATCATTATCATTATCATTAGCATTAGCAATATCATTATCATTAGCATTATCATTAGCATTAGCATTAGCAATATCAATAACATTATCATGATCATTATCATGATCATTAGCATTATCATTATCATTATGATTAGCATAATCATTATCATGATCATTAGCATTATCATTATCATTATGATTAGCATAATCATTATCATGATCATTAGCTATCATTCACATTATCAATATAGGTTTACGCTTGACCACAATCTCACCTGATGGAAAGTGACGATGTGGTCGAAGATGGAGCGTGCTTGCCTATAGAAGATGCCTATTTACGCTTTTTTTAAAGGTACCCGGGTCGTAAGATGCGGTAAACACAGATTTTGGGAGAGCATTCCAAACCTTAGCTATGCCTACTAAAAAAGAAGAAGCGAACCGCTTTGTGCTTACTGGTGGTATAGCCACGTGATATATCGCGAGTGGTGTCTTGATGGAAGTTAATGCAGAATTTGATTTCTCTGGTGAGATCAATAAAGTTATTTATTATTACTACTATATTATGAATAGCTTCTATTATTATACATTGATTTTCATTGATTTAATGCGCTCACATAAACAAGATGTGTCAAATAAAGGAAATATGTACAGGAAATACGTGTGATAACGTTAATTTATACTTTCCGAGCGCGCAAACCACCGAGGCCCTGAACTCATTAAATGGTGACGTAAAAAGTTGTCTGGTCGCATCCCTGGTGGCTGATAAAATAATGAAATTCTGTTTGTAACATCTATTTTTAATATTTTAATAGCTTTCTATGAAATATCAACGTGAATTTAGTAATATAAAAATCCTATGGGGAATTTAGATTTTTATAATATTAAATAAAAAAGTTGCCTCCCGTGCTTCAAACAAAATAACTGGTAGTTGAACTTTTACCTAAATGTTCTAAAGACCCAAACTTTTATAAGTTACAAGCGGACACGGATTTTCACGCATGACCTATTTTCCCTCCTCAAATTTTCAAAAACCTTTTCTTAGCGGATGGTTCGTCATAAAAGGTATGTCAAATATCCAAAGATTTGAGATGTGTTCATGGATCAGCCAGTCAGTCTGTCAGTCACCGTTATGTTTTGTAATAAATATTCAGTGGATAAAAACCATGTCCCCGAATTGCACGAAATAAATGTAAGACTTTAAGTGCTTCTTAAACTAATTTAATCGCGAGAAATGTCAAAAAATCATACATTTTTTGACACTGATTGTGATTAAATTAGTTTAAGTATCACTTAAATTTTTGAATTTGTTTCGTGCAACTCGGCAATCTTGAAACTATAAGCATTCAATTAAGAGCATAATTGACTATTTTACTCTTACTAGATTGTAAATCTAAAATTGCAAATAAATGCTTATACTAAACAAGCTGATTCACCAACGCTTTGCACAAAATTATCCCAAATGAATTTTGAAGGGACGCGCAACATTTCAGTTTTTTAGGACCAAGGGTTTGAATTGGGCAACATTGAGCCAGTGAGTGACAGACTGAGTCGGGCCTTTTTAGTATATTTACCGATTTTTCTATATTGTCTTGTCTAAATGACATATTTAAAGACCTTTAAATAATCGAAAACCATTAAAATTTAATTGTTATTTGATTTCGCTTTGAAATCGATTACCTAACGTGATTTTCGATTACACGAGATACCGCTGGTGTTATTTTATCCAAATAATTTCGATTATTTGGATAAAATAAAACCTACTCTACTATATAGATCTATATAGATTTATATCTATATAGATTTATCTTAATATACTTATCAGGCATTTGTGGTTGTGTCCACCTAGACTAATGGTTTAATATTGCTGTTGTGTTTAGATAACAATGAGTCCTTTATAAAAGTTACTTTGATGAAAAAAGAAAACATCCTTAACTGGAATTTTAGACCCTTTCCCTTTCAGATCCTGCGTACCTTTTTAATGAACTTGAAATATCTAATAATGGAAATAATAACCTTAATTTTTACTTTACGACGGCGCAAATCACAAAGCCCCCGAGCTCATTAAATGCTGACACAAAAAGTTGTCTGGCACGTCGTCCCTGGAGCTTGCCGCTCTGTACGAGCAAATAATGAAATGTATTATTTTGTTACATCCGTTTAGTTTATAGGCTTATTTTTCCTTTATACGTTTGAGAATTGTGTGCGTATACGTGTTTGTTGCTTGTCCTTAAAAATATGAAACTATAGATATTTCAATCCACGACGGCGCGCCCCACTCTGTCAAACTCCATATAAATCGAATGGAACATTTGACAGAGTGGGGCGCGACGTCGTGGATTGAAATATCTATAATAAATAATAACCACCGATTAATAACCTCAGGATTCGAACGATTTACGTAAACCGTTTCTTATAACAGGTTAACAGTAGCGCCATCTGTCAAAATTCTATAGGTGGCCGCTGAGCTTACTAAAGCGTAGCCTAGTACTGTTGGTATTATTGGCACTGATAAACTGGCGACATTTTTCACGCCGTCCGCCCTGTCCAGGGTATATATTGTAAATTGTAATAACTCAAGAAGTATACATATAGAATAGGCATAATATGTACCTACTTTAATATAGCTTAATCCTGAATTATCTACTCCATTCCGAAATCATTTATTCATCGAAAGGGTAGTAAAGTACCGGAAAAGATAAGCATATACTTTTGTATAAACATACACAATACTAAAAATGGCGCAATATTCCTGTAGCCGCTTTAGTAATTCCCGTGCTAAATGGACCGAAAATATGAAGGAATTGTTAGTTTTCCACTGAGGTATACAGTTGGGACTACCACGCGCAATTGAGCCACCTTCGTCAGCGATTGTGTTTTATTATTTTTGCCCGAAGACATAAATAAGGGCTTTATTTTGTCTTGTTTACCGACCCTTACTTCCACCGTTTTCTGGCACATTGCTCCTGCCGATGCAACTCGCGTTGATCTTAAATTTTCTGCTATAAATCATCATTGTTTCAATCAGCCAATGTCTACTGTTACATATTCTAACGCATTCCTTAAGAAACGTATCATAATCATAAAAGAAAAAACGTATACGTAACGTAAACGTATGTAATGTGAATAATAAATAATTGAATATACAACGTATGGGTTAATTCGTATAGTGTGACCGGAACCAACCTTTTAACTTGATCCTAGTAACACATTAATAGAGATAAGAATTAAGAAGTCCCAATTATTTTATTATATTTCAATACAAAAAGTATTATAAAATTAAGGAAAAAAATATTCTCATACAAACCTCATCAATTCGATTTGATCCTATATTCGAAGAGAATGTTTTTAGGGATATCACTTAAAATTAATGGTACATTTTTGAATTCCATATAGTTCCCTCAGTGTATGAGCTACACTTCTTGTGATATTTTTTCGTGAATGTATAGATCGTCCCCTACTTAATTAAAGCTTTCGGCTAATCTACACGTTGAAATAAATAAAAAATTAATGAGGCTTGAGTGAAATTACTAATTAAGGCTCGGTTACTTGACTTGACTTTGACCGAAACGTTTTAGTTAAATATGGCGGTCTGACCCTTAATACGAAATACATAAAAGTCAGGTCACCATAATTATTGAACCCTCAGATTATAATTGAACCTACACAATATTTTGTTGACAATATTTTGTTATTTATTTTATTCAGGTACTCGAAGAATAGAATAATTTCCTTCTAGGTTTCAATAGAGTAACTCTATTATTTCAGTAAGCAAGCTGCAGGGTCTAACCATTCCCTGACTTTTGAAACAATTACGAAAGTAGAAGTAAAGTGAGGCCGATTGTTTGAAGGCAATAAGCCGCGAGGGAAATCGAAAATAATTCAGCAGCAATTTGCCCGAGCAATATTATAGTCAATAACAGAATTATTTTCCAATAAACTAACATTGGAAGGGTACATTCAATGCATAAATTATACTATAAAACCTGCCTTTTTTATAAGTTTGTGTTAAGAAACATGGCAAATATCTTGCATCTGCGTAGAGCGTCGACCGCTATTTTAGCAAACAGCCTATGCAAAAATTGTTCTAGTGAGAAATTTATACACATATTTTAAAATATTTTTGAGACAAGTTCTAGATTATGAAATGCCAAATAATATGAATTCATTATCTTATATAGAATTATCTAATATATAATTGAACACATAACTATTTTATGTTCCTTCGGAAATCGTAAATTTTGACTCAAGCGTAATACTAACGCGTGAACCGTCTTAAGATACTGTATATTTCCTTAAGCTTTTGTAAGAATAATTGACAGCAAACATACACGTTAAGCTTTTTCAAATACAATAAAATACCTTTTATTCCTTCAAGATGGTTAAAAATTTACTTTAGGTAGGTATAACATTAAATGATGGATAAGAGTAGTAACAAATTCCTTTATTTCAAAGCACTAATTACATCAGAGTAAAAACGTTATTAAAAGAGATATTAATAAAGAGAATTATTATTGAACTGAACAGTGGAAATACTAGAATAGAAGTTCATTAGGCAAGTCTCGACTATTTGTTAGGTCGATTAATATTCTACATACAGACAGTGAAAATAGGAAACCACTTTTTTATCTCTACAAAACAACAAAAATAATAAATGGTGTTATTTATAATTTTTGTAGGGATTTTCATTTTGCATAGGTAAATTTTATATATTGCAAAAAACATTATAAGTCAAAGGTATAACAACCAAATTACAGTCCAGACTTCTTGTAAAAGAAGAGAAGGACACATAGGTTAATTAATAAGATTATATAGTTTAACCTACATAATCTTATTAATTAACAAGATTATGTGATGTATGTTATTACCTACGAGTCCTAGATTTGAAATATTTTGAACAATATAATTAATTATATCGTTCAAAATATTTCAACGGGTATGGGAATACTTAGTAATTCTATTAATATGTAAACGTACCTAAAGCCACTCGCTTTCAATTTATCGATTAACTTGAGTGCAGTACAATTGATCTTGCTGGCCGTCTGTCAAAGTCGTGTGACCTCTGAAAATTTAACAACAATTAAGAGTAACAATTAAGATAAGTTTTTTTTCAATTGGAAAAAATCAAGACATTTAAAAATTTTGAACATAATATTGAAATCTAAGAATAATTTTAAATACAATAGAATTAATGGAGCCGATTCCTATAACAATATTATAACGACAAACAAACACACGAAGGAACCATAAACGGTCTCTCACGCTAAACGCTTACAACAGTCCTCCGTTTTAACGAAAAAAAAAAACAGTTTTTCTTTAATTCGTCGCTGATTCTGTCTGTATGTCCCCATGCTGATGCGGTCCCCCGGCGCGGGTTGTCACAGCTAATTTGCACACAATTGTTCATCCCCGAGTGAAAGTAGAGAAATAAGAAGGGAAATGTAGCCGCCAGTCTATGTAACTCACTAATTGGCTTCATGATTCTGTATTCCAATTGATAAGTCCACAAAAGCTTCGTTAAAAACGAATTTTACGTACAGAACATTTGAATGACAAAGCCTCTGATGTAATGAGAGACTTCAAAAGCAATTACACTAATGAAACAATAACTTACAGATTGGTCAAACGGACACTGATACAAATAAGTCAATAAAAGTCATTAAGTATTTAATAAGTAGTAGTAAGTCAATAAAAGTCATTAAGGATTTTTTTTTCAAAACAAAAATCTTTATTATTTATTTAATTTAAATTACGGAAGACATCCTCGTTTAAAAATCACTGAAGTAGACGGGAACGTCCTTCGATGACTTTTAGCAATATCCCCCTCGTAAGGCTTGAAAAATATACAAAATTTGTCAAAACGGTATAACGCTAACAGTATTTTGTAAACTACAATAAGGTGCCACCGTGACAGTGGAGGCCCAGGAGTTTTCATGACTTTCGTACATCTAACGTTCGTTATCCATTCGCGTTATACGTCTATATGGTAAACGTACCATTTGTGTAGCTATATTGTATGTATATGTATTGCAGCGATATAGTATTTACCTGTTATATTGTATTAATTGTTTGTTGGACTCCCGTTGGACTGTAAGATCCTGTTATATTGTTGTACCTACTACTTGGAAAGAAGAAGCTTCTTCTTCTTAGAGTGCCGTCTCTTAACGAAGGTTGGCAACCATCATAGCGATTTGAACCTTAATTACCGCTGCTCTGAATAGGCTACGGGTGCTCTTTCCAAACCATTGGCGTAAGTTTCGAAGCCAAGATATTCTTCTGCGGCCAGGCCTCCTCCTACCTGCCACCTCCTTGCATTATTAATTGAAGGAGCTCATATTTCTTGGTATTACGCATCATATGGCCGAAATATTCTAGTTTTCTCTTCTCTATAGTGTTAAGCACTTCTAGACATTTCCCCATTCATCGGAAAGAAGAATATTGAAGGTTTAAAAAATTTAAGTAATAATATACATACGAGTGGAGCTACCTCGAACTATATGCGTACCAAAAATACAAAGCCTGTACAAACAGCGCGTCATACCTTTGTAAATATTAAGGACAACCCTTAATGTTTGTTGATTTATACCACTGTAGGGACTTAGTAGGGCCGGTTCAACGAAATTAGGCTCACGCTATGGTGGCAATAAATAATACTAATAAAATGATAAAGTAATTTTTTTAAACAGTTCACGAACCTTTAATGAATTAAGTTTAAAATTAATCTAATTATACACTCATAGTACTTATATCAAAATACGTAGGTACCTACAAGATTAAACTCCTAATCTTTAAAACAAAAGTATTGCCTATAAACAGCATCTTTAATTATTATGAGAATATCTTTTATACCTACGTACACCGCCTACGCCCTACGTCTATATCATCTATCTATACTTATTGTCACGACCTATGGCTAGGTCGGAAACGATTGTGTGTCCCTAGCTTAATGATAGAAATTGACAGTTTACAGTTTAGTGATAAGAGCTTTCGACTACTCGATAATAGATGGCAATAGTGTATAATTAGAAAGAGAAGAATGAAAATTCCGATGTGTTAGAACAAGATGCAAACCTTTCAGTGAATAGATGAACACAGAGCAATAAGTTTTAGGGATGATTTAAATTTAGAACTAGTTATTTGAAATTTGAAATGTTCTGGAATTCGAATTATTGCCGAGTATATAAGGGGAAGTTTTCAGGATCATACAGTCAGTCAAGAAATTCAGTTCGATAGATTCAAGTCCACGATACAAAAGCAACACGAAGTGAGTGAAGAAGAAGTAAAGTTATTTAGTACTAGTTATGGTGTAGTACTGGTGGTGGAGTCTTCGGTTAGTCAGTGGTGCTCGTGCTCCTAGGCGCACCGAAGTTCGCGCGGTGCGGCCTTAGGAGCTGAAGAGGGACCAGGGACTGTCTTTGTGTTGCTCGTCACGGCGCTACGGCCTGTGAGCCAGGTATCGGACTTTGAATAAAGGCACATATACAACGACATCGACTTGTTCTTCCAATCCCGAACCCCGGTTCGCAACATTGGTGTCAGAAGTGGGATTGGAAGATGTCGTTGGTGCCAGGGAACGAGAATCAAGACATGACTCGCGTGCAGGAGAGGAGTAATTCCGATACAAGACCTTCGGAGGGTGACACTACGGTGAAGCAGGTGATTGACGTGAATGCCCTGCTACAACGGATGGAGTCTATAATGCAAGAACAGTCACGTGCGCTTCTGGAGATATTTAGCCGTCGAGAAGAAAGGGTCAAGACACGCCTGGAAAGTTTCTATGAGGAAATGATTGGTCTACTACCAAAGAAGAAAGAGGCATGCGACAGAGCGGCTGAGAAGGAAGTAGACAGAAGTAACGACTCACTCGAGAAACAAGTCTTTGGGGAAGAGACTAGTGACGTGGAGGTGGAAGATGCGGTCTGTTTGAAGCCACAAACCAACTTTGTGGAACCTGAAGCTCATGTGCCGGTATTAGAGGATGTCATTTGTCAAGATTCAGAAGATTTGGAGACGTTGGAGTTGGCTACGACAGAGATCATTGAGACGGAGACTAGTGGCGTGGAGATGGTTGTTGGACTAGTGGTGGAAGATGTGGTCTGTTTGAAGTCACAAACCAACTTTGTGGAACCTGAGGCTCATGTGCTGGTATTAGAGAATGTCATTTGTCAAGATTCAGGAGATTTGGAGACGTTGGAGTTGGCTACGACAGAGTTTATTGAGACGGTAAAGAAAACTGAGGAACAAGTTGATATTCGTTGCCAAGAAGGTGGCAGAAGACGCGGAATGATGACGGAGAGCATTAAGAGGAAGTTGAAGGGTGATCTGAAGTTGAAGATTGAGGTGCGTCATACTTACAGTCACGCTGGAGGATTGGTTGGTGCACGCATGGTAAAAGGGAAGATGGGGCTTTGCTTCAGCGCAACTACAGAGGTCAGACTGAAGAGGAGAGTGCGCCCTAGATGTGGTGGCGTAAAACGGTCGGCTGCAGCAAGCATGGAGAGGAGGAAGGTACGGCCTGGTAGCAACATCGCAAGTATCCCGATTGCTGTACGGCGTAATTGCATCAACGCCAGACGATCTACATTATACAAGAAGAACCGAAAAGTATTACATGGTAATGATAGCGGTAAACGATTCGTTGCAAGAGTCAAGATGAAGAAGGAAGACCAACCTGGGTGCGACAGGGTAAATCGAATGACGACAAAGGTAAAGATGAAAAGAGAAATATGGCCCAGCCATTACATGGTGATGTTCATGCTCGGGACGAGCATGTCTTAGGTGGGGGCAGTGTCACGACCTATGGCTAGGTCGGAAACGATTGTGTGTCCCTAGCTTAATGATAGAAATTGACAGTTTACAGTTTAGTGATAAGAGCTTTCGACTACTCGATAATAGATGGCAATAGTGTATAATTAGAAAGAGAAGAATGAAAATTCCGATGTGTTAGAACAAGATGCAAACCTTTCAGTGAATAGATGAACACAGAGCAATAAGTTTTAGGGATGATTTAAATTTAGAACTAGTTATTTGAAATTTGAAATGTTCTGGAATTCGAATTATTGCCGAGTATATAAGGGGAAGTTTTCAGGATCATACAGTCAGTCAAGAAATTCAGTTCGATAGATTCAAGTCCACGATACAAAAGCAACACGAAGTGAGTGAAGAAGAAGTAAAGTTATTTAGTACTAGTTATGGTGTAGTACTGGTGGTGGAGTCTTCGGTTAGTCAGTGGTGCTCGTGCTCCTAGGCGCACCGAAGTTCGCGCGGTGCGGCCTTAGGAGCTGAAGAGGGACCAGGGACTGTCTTTGTGTTGCTCGTCACGGCGCTACGGCCTGTGAGCCAGGTATCGGACTTTGAATAAAGGCACATATACAACGACATCGACTTGTTCTTCCAATCCCGAACCCCGGTTCGCAACATTATAATAAATCTGTAACAGGTCAAATTCTGTACATTAAAGATATTTTGAAAATTTTTTTTCGAGGGCACCCTAAAATCGGTTCTGAACCCAAAACTGTATTTTTTTTCATTTTTGTCTGTCTGTCTGTCTGTCTGTCTGTCTGTCTGTCTTTCTGTATCACGGCCGCGCATCACGCCGAAACTACTGAATGAATTCCAATGAAACTTGGTATGACTTGAGTTCATACTACGAGGAAGGACATAGGATACTTTTTATCCCGAAATTCAGCATGGTTCCCTTAGGAGAGGGGATAAAAGTTAAAATGTATACTGTTTCTTTGTAGCCAAACTCCTCAGAGACGGCTGGACCGATCGTTATGAAATTTTCAGGGAATGATCTCTGGGTGCGGGACCGGGCTGTTATCTATATTTGATGTCCCAAAATGCTGAAAGAACCCTGGCCCTGGCCGATTTAATTTTCCCATACAAAAACCAAGGGCGGTACCGGTGTACGGTGGAATCGAACGAATCGCACATCAAATGAAAGAGCGTAAAAAAATAATCGATCCGCGTCGAGGACTTATATGTGGAGACTTATAGAATTATCGAGTATTTTCGAAATAAAAATAAAATTAATAAATTGATTTAATGGCGTTGCTAAGTAAACATTTCATTGCTGTCACGTCAGCACCTCTGACAGGTTTGTTTCGAAATTTGTAGCCGGAGTATGATGTCCGACCTCTTTGGTCTATTTAATTTATTTGATATGCAAATAACGTTATAATACCGATTGTGGTTTTGGAGAATATCGAACATTACCTACGTCGATGCCAAGTATTTATTTGTTCAAGAAAGGGTTAACGCTGAAACAGATTGACAAATTAGGACCTGCTCCAGCGTATATACAATCTTTAAAAAATGGTCAGAAAAATTGATGACCCACGAGCTGGACGGCCATCAGCTTCAAGTACTGAGAATAACGTCGGAAATATTTGGGATTTCATACTCGGGGCCGCTGATCGAAAATCAGAATCAGGGCTTCGAAGTTTTCTGCGAGATGGGTACCGAGGCTTCTTTCAGCTGAACATAAATGCAACCGACTAACGATTTAGCGCAAATGTTTGGAGTTGTTTAAAGCCGATTCACCAAACTTCTTACAGATATTTGTTAGTACTGATGAAACTTGGTAAATCAGGGTTGGATTTACTTTCCTTTGGCAGGAGTTCGGGGGAGAAACTAGAATGGTGTTGTATTTGGTAGAGGTTTGGTCCTTGATTATAACAATACTATTCGCATTACGAGGTAACGCACTGTTTTCGAGCTTTTTCAAAAAAACAATTATTCAATTTATCAGTCAGGTCAGTATAAATCGGGAGGTCTTTTTTCGAAGTTAGGATGATTTTTAGGTGATACAGTAGGACGACATGGAACACCGCACATATATTTTGTTGTACCAACAAAAAAAATAGGCCACAGAACTTTTTAAATATGTTATTTGTAGTAATACAGATTCAATTTTTGACACAAACCACTTAGGATGTAGAGCGAGCGAAGCGAGCTCGGGACTTGGGGCACCTCGACTTAACGGATAGGTGACGAAGAGTTCTTATTCTTCTGAGTGGTTATTTTCTTTTATGACCACCCAGAAATGGGAGCCCCGCGAAGCGGGGCCCGTCGACCGAGCCTTAAAAAGGGTAAAGGAAAGACTGAAGACTTAGGATGTAGAGCGAGCGAAGCGAGCTCGGGACTTGGGGCACCTCGACTCGGATAACGGATAGGTGACGAAGAGGATGGTGGGGCTTGCAAGGCCCCACGATCCTTCTGAGTGGTTATTTTCTTTTATAACCACCCAGAAATAGGAGCCCCGCGAAGCGGGGCTCCGTCGACCGAGCCTTAAAAAGGGTAAGGGAAAGACTGAAGGCTAAAAAAAGAGTCTTAACCTCAAGCTTTTAAAGCTCTGTCGACTGACCCTTAGGGGGGGTGAGGGGTAGATGGTGATGGATAAAGGGTTTTCCTAACTCCTTTACTTCTTCTTGAGGCTACAATTCCCATTCCAAAACATGTATTTCAGTAATTATAACAGCAAAATTGAATTCAAAACAAAAAAAAAATATTTCTTAAAAACTACTACGTGTCGAAAGTTTTAGCTTGGGAGGGGGGAAAAAATCCCATTTTTTTTCTTCCCACCCCTTCCCCTTTCGCTTCTCTCCGCGACGAAGCGACTCCATCATCGTCATTTTAATTATTTCATCTTTTTAAATTTGCTCAAGAATGGTGCAATACCTTTTCAGAGAGTGGTATCGGGGGTTAGGGGACACTTCCTTTCCCGTCCCGCTACTCCTGCCAAAGGATTCTAAATTTTTACCATGGAGTCTTCTTACATTCTCTCCTATCTGCTGTCAACCTGCAATACTCTTCCACACGATCCATCCATTTCTTTTTTGGTCTTCATCTAAGTACTTACTAAACAAACCTCTCTTATTCTGAGAGAAAACCTTAACCCAGCTATTGTGGGGTTGAGATGAAATTCAATTATATTTGATCCAGCGAGAGGCTTCGGCCGCGTTCAATTAAATGTTGACATCAGAAGTGAAAATCTCAGGTGCCATCTCGAAACATAGTGAGGCAACGATAGATAGATACACCATGACATAACTAAAATTCGGTAATGCGAGAAAAAATTACTTTCAAGAAGGTACCACATTAATTTTAGAGATGGCGCTATAAGTATTATCGCGGCATGACTTGGCTATACGGTTTGACTTACACTGAGGGTTTGTATGTCTGTAATTTCTGAACTACAAAACTGATAAACTTTAAATATTTCAGAGACAATCTATGAAGTACCTCCTTTCGAACAAAAAAGAATGAATGAAATCTGACCGCGAGTTAATGGGTTTATAACTTAATACATACACATTTTGACTTTGATGTCGTCTTCCAGGGAAACCATGCTGAATTTCGGAATAAAAAGTATCCTATGTCCTACTTCGGTATATAAACTCACATCATGCCAAGTCTCATTTTAATCCATCCAGCGGATTAGCCGTGATGGGTGGCCGTGAAATAGAGAGACAGACAGACAAACAGACAAAAATTAAACAAATTACAGTTTTGGCTTCAGTATCGACTTCAGTGCTCTGCAACAAAAAATTTCGAAATATCTTCATTGTACAGAACGTGACCCGTTACAGTTGTACCTATTAATAAATAAATAAAATTATTATTATTGTATTATTAATATTATGAGAAAAAAATAACACGCAAAACGAAGTTTGCCGGGTCAGCTAGTAATTATAATAAATCTGTAACAGGTCAAATTCTGTACATTAAAGATATTTTGAAAATTTTTTTTCGAGGGCACTCTAAAATCGGTTCTGAACCCAAAACTGTATTTTTTTTCATTTTTGTCTGTCTGTCTGTCTGTCTGTCTGTCTTTCTGTATCACGGCCGCGCATCACGCCGAAACTACTGAATGAATTCCAATGAAACTTGGTATGACTTGAGTTCATACTACGAGGAAGGACATAGGATACTTTTTATCCCGAAATTCAGCATGGTTCCCTTAGGAGGGGGGATAAAAGTTAAAATGTATACTGAGTTGTAAATCATTAACGCGTGGTCCGATTTCATTCATTCTTTTTTTGTTAGAAAGGGGATACATTATAGATTGTTCTGTAAATATTTCAAAGTCATCGGTTTTGTAGTTCAGAAAAAATAGACATAATAACCCTCAGTTTTTGTCCAAATAGCTTAAAACACGGAATATGCAGAAAACTTTGAACGTACGGCTCATCTTAAGCTGGCGTACCCTGTTGTGAAAATTAGACCCTTCCAAAGGAATGCCAAATGATCATTATACACAGTACGGACGTCCAAAATAAGTGATGCTGAAGGGTTAATATTCCCCACAAAGCAAACAAAGCTTTTTTTTTATAGTTAAAGCTACCAAACGAGCGGGCGGGTCACCTGATGTTAAGCAATCACCGTCGCCCTTGGACATGTGCAGCACCAGAGGAGTTGCAAACGCGTTGCTGGCTCTTAAGGAGTTTGTTGATCCGCCCCTTGAATAACCCTATGTTATAGCTTGGAGGGAACACTGCTGCTGGTAGTTGGTTTCATAGTTTGCACGTGCGCGGGAAGAAGGAACTGGCATACCGGGTAGTCGTGGATTGCCAGCCATCTAGGTGGTATGGATGGAACATGTTTCTACGCCTAAGTGTCCGTACAGAGAAAGTGGAAGGAGGAATAACCTCAAACAGCTCCTCAGAGCACTCCCCATTGAACAATCGAAACACACATAGGGAGCTTACGTCCCTACGGTGTTATAAAGATTCCAGTTTGTTAGAAAGACTGGGATCGTCAACAAGTCTAACTAAAAGAAAGTCGTGTTAGTTACACTATTTATAACTCGAGAACGGCTTTACCGATATGGCTGAAAATTGGTGAGGAGGTAGCTTAGAGCCAGGAGACTGCTATAGGATACATTTGATGTCCCTAAAAGCAGAGGAACGATTGCCCTGGCCGATTTAATTTTCCCATACAAATACCTATAGTCGTACCGCTGTATGATGGAATCAAACGAATCGTACATCAAATGAAAGAGCGTAAAAATACTCGATCCGAGTCGACGACTTATATATGGAGAATTAGGATTATCGAGTGTTTTCAAAATAAAATTAATAAATTGATTT
Source organism: Coenonympha arcania (assembly GCA_036785405.1). NCBI lineage: Eukaryota > Metazoa > Arthropoda > Insecta > Lepidoptera > Nymphalidae > Coenonympha > Coenonympha arcania. The sequence continues at coordinate 4,884,570 of CM072063.1, read as the reverse complement.
AATGGCGTTGCTAAGTAAACATTATTGTCATAATGAATTGGGTCTTCGCAGAAAGCTTAATAAGTGAGACATAATTAATAAGGCAAAACAACGTTTGCCGGGTCAGCTAGTATCATAATATTGGTAAAACGATGTCTAAAAATTTTACAATGTTAACAAAAAGAAAAGTAACTCTAATTGTTTTTGTGAGATTAGAATTATTTTTTAATTTTATTATACCAGGTCGATATTAGGTCGTGAAGGAATAACTATAATTATGTAAGTACATTGTTTTTATACATATATACTTATGTGATTAATTCTAAAATATACAACTAAGCTCTAAAGATTTGATTTTGCATAATATAAATAATGTTTTATTTATGATTCTTATTTATTTTAAAGAATATCAAAGAGACACAGGTTCGAAAATTGAATCTGCACCCAAAAGATAAGGAATACCCTATAGGTCATAAAGTAATAAGTGTAATATATCTATATTAAAAACACTTCAACGAGCATTTTAAAATCACTCCAAATGAGAAAGTTTGGATGATATTATTGTGTTAGATATTACAATATTAGGATGGTAATATTATTAATAGAAAACTTAGTAACTTCGTCGTAATTCAAATTCGCGAGCTCGTTCAATATACATAATTTATCAACATTAATCGCATATTAGTACCAAAGCCAATATTTGTCTATCGGAAAGCTTTCCTAACTTTGCCTGGTGAAAATTGTTAATTTATAATGTGTACCCACCAACTTCCCGCTAAGCCGACCGCTAAATGAGGTAACTTTTTAGCCACTGCGCAACGTGATCCAATCTGTATCCAACCTCCGTTAAATATTATGAGATGGGAGAGGAATTATTGTATCATAGTTTATATTATGTGATATTGAAGAAAATGTTATAGATAAAAAGAAAATTCAGTCACTGGTAAGAAAAATCGGGATATGGACATCCGAACGATTTACGTAAACCTTTTTCGTACTGTAACTGTTTCAACTAGGTCCTACTTATATAATACCCTACTTCCTTAATTCATGTAAATATTGATCTTTCTCAGGTTGGCACGTGATTATCTAATGGTAGGACCCTTTTATATGTTGTGTTCATAGTAGTATCCCAAATCCTTTTAGAGCGTCAGAAGTCATGAGTCCACTAGTCCCAAAGCCATCATAATTTATTAAGTGATAAAAATAGGTCCTGGACCCGGCTACTGCCAAACCCAAGACCATAATTTGTTAAGTGATAAAAATAGGACCAGACGCAATGTCTGATCCTTATAACAGGTTCTTGCTTTATAATAATGTTATCATGATGTATGGCCCTACTAGCAGCCCGGCGTACTTCAACTATTATAAGCTTCCATACACCAAGCACTGCGTTCGGTAAGCGTTCGATAGGACCCTACTAACAGCCCGGCGTACTTCGACTATATGCCTCCATACACCTAGCACTGCGTTCGGTAAGCGTTCGATAGTGGCATCTTTATGAAAAAGATGATCCAAGGCCCCGCACTCGCCCAGGATGGTGAGCTCCCGCATCCGCCCGAACCCAAAGGCGCCCCGAAGGGTGAGCTCTCCCCCCTCATCTCTCATAAGAGATGTAAGTCCGGCCGCATTAAGGTGGCGGTTTTCACCTATGTTCACATCCCCGTAAGGATATGAGATAACTAGCCTCATTAAGGTGGAGGTTACACCTATGTGATAAGGTGGGGCACTCTCTTACAAGAGCGCCCCTAACGGTTGTACCGCCCCAGATATGTGTTATATTCTTATCCCGGTGAGGATAAAGGATCAGCACCTTAAGCGTGGTGTTACGCATACTAGAGACCAAGAGACAATCTGCAAACATCGAGGCCTGAAGGCGCAGCCTACCGTATTAACTTATAGTGCAACAGCCAGCTGCGACGCATCAAATACACTCGACGTCATACAGACAATATGCGCCACTTAGGACGTCTTCCCATAGTACCATAGTACGGGCATTCGCTGTGTTAGCCATCTCAGAAGGGTCCTACTAGACTCTGCTAATATTCATATTCATATTTATATTTATTATTCATAAGATTCGTCATGACCACCAACATGACGCACTAGCCATCAGAAGTCTTTATGTCTTTCGCTCATACCATCTCGGGACACAGGCGCTCTCGGCGACCCGCGTCCCCTCATATATGTCGCGCGGCGATCTTGATCGACTGCGCGCATATGGTGAAAACCATGTATCTCTACCTTATTGAATGAATATTGCCATGCGATAATACTTCGTTTCCCTTATCGATTAAGCCCATTTCCATAGGTCATTAGAATTTTCCAATACACGAACACGCTCTGCTCCTATACACGAACAAGTGGTCAAATTAAGACTTTGTCTAAGTTTGATTATTTATCTTTGCATTGCTTCGGGTTATCACCCTCGTTACTCAGATAGTTTGCCAAGCTATATGTTTGTATTGTTCTTACGTATCAAGATTCAAGAGCGGTTCTTTTTCATGAACATAGGTAGGTATAGGTTAGTTACATCCAACCCCCTAAATTCTATGTAACCTGTGGAATAGAATTTACTCTAGGGAATTAAACCTTTCGCTTATACATCTCATCTTTGCACCATCGGCTTATCGGCTTTATACATAATTGTTTACTGATCTACTCGCAGTTAAACTGCTTTCGATACTGTACCCTCTTGCGAGAGCCAAGACACATAAGTGTTTACTGATCTACTCACAGTGGAACTGCTTTCGATACTGTACCCTCTTGCGAGAGCCAAAATACATAAATGTTTACTGATCTACTCACAGTGGAACTGCTTTCGATACTGTGTTCATCAAAATCTCAGATAAGAGATGAAGTTTATATTTTGATTAATGAAAACATTTTTGGCAAATGCTTTCGCTGTTGTTCGTCTTGCAACGATCCAAGAATTTCACCTCTACCGTCGCAATACGAATGCCCCCAAATGTCCCTATTTACCATTTCTCATATATTTTTTGATTGATGAAAACACCTTTGGCAAATGCTTTCGCTGTCATACATCTTGCAACGATCCAAGAATTTCACCTCTACCGTCGCAATACGAATGCCCCCAGGTGTCCCTATTAATCATTTCTTTTGAGTTCGAAAACTCTTATGCATTATAACATTATACCTTGGTCTGGTATCCTCCGTTTATTAAGGTGCTTTCAAAAGCGACCTTAATAGCTGTAATATTTGTTATTTCACTTGAAATCATCACTACGTGCCGTTCCTTCACGTAATTTATAGTGCTTGCTCAATCACTACTTGAGCTACACTCCTTCAATAGTTTTAATTTGTTTCGCTCCGTGAATCATTATTTACAACTTTACCATAATTGCTTTATCATAAATACTTCCAAAACACTTCACCGTTCATAACATCTTGGAAGAATTAATTTTAAATTGTCTTTCGCTAACTCACTTTATAGTGTACTTTGCTCCGTGAATCATTATTTATTAATATCTTGTGTGTGAGACCCATACAATAACTTGTATATTATGTTTTTCATAGGTCATTGGTACTAGAGAGTCAGACTCAGGCGTTGCACCATTGTGATGCTTTGCCAATAAATACAAGATTTTTGGTACGACCGCTTGGTTCCCTTAGGAACACTAATGAGATCAAAGTCCCATCGGTCGGCGCTGTGTAAGTCTTTGCATAAAATTATGCAAGTTTTTTTTTTTTTTTTTTTTTTTTTTTAATGTTTTAACCCATATTCCATTTGGGCAATTCGAGTACTATTAGTACTGCTCAACTCTCCACACACTTAAAAAACAATTTCATTTTTCATACGACGATATTAAATATTGTCATGACAAGTTACACATAATTCTTCGATTGCATCGATAATACTATTATTACGTTTCTCCTCCACACACAATTTGTCTTCATTCCATAAAGCTGCCATAAACAGCCGCTTTAGTGCAATACTCGCTTGAGCATTGCTCCGAGTGTTCCTTTGCTTGTTTTGCAAGTATTCCCTATTAATCAATATTGTAATATTTCAATCGCTCTGGCGCACCGCTCGCTTGAACAGCGCTCTGAGCGTTTCTTTACTTGTCTTACAAGTAATCTCCACTCGCCACTCATCAATATTTTAATATATCAGTCGCTCTGGCGCACTGCGCATCGAGCATCGCCACCGGCGATCCATCTTATTACATACGCCTTCACTCTCCTTAATCGCTTATTTCTGTTAGATGTAGCATCACCAAGCAACAAAAGATAACCAATTGTATTTCCAAATAGTCACTTCAGTGCCCCGCTCTCTCGAGCATCACTATTTGTGACTCAATATACTACCACAATGTGTGTGATGTGACGATCTCGACACAACTTCTTCACCAATAGTCACTTCAGTGCCCCGCTCTCTTGAGCATCACTATTTGTGACTAAATATACTACCACACAATGTGTGTGATGTGTCGATCTCCACACATCTTCTTCACCAACGCTTAAGTGCACCGCCCTCTTGGGCATCACTCTTAGCGAGCCATCTTAGTGACAAAATACACAACCATCATGTGCTCTCCATGTATCTCCACATTACTTCTTTATCACTTAGTCGCTTTAGTGCACCGCCCTCTTGGGCATCACTCTTAGCGAACCATACTCATTACATCACGTCTTAGCACAATGTGCTGTGTCATCACCACCTCTCAACTCTATTTGACAACCTTGTGTTGCTGTGTCAAATAACTTGCTTTATCAGTAAGTCAACCATAATTGCTTCAGCGCACCGCTCCCTAGAGCATTGCTTTTTGCGACTCAATACACAGTCAACACATCTATATCTTTACACATCCTCCTAGGTTACTAATACATCTAAGCCGCTTCAGCGCACCGCCCTCTTGGGCATCGCTCTTTACGGCCTTTGCGTGCGACCAACACAACTCATTTTTGTAAATCATGTAATAATATTACATGTCATTATCAACTTTGTGTGGTATTCAACAACTTCGGTCCGAATACCACAACTTCACTTTACCTTCGGACCTCGTCACCCACAAGCTTCGCATCCTCACATTAGTTATTCGTATCATAAGTCAATGCTGCCTTATCGACGTATTCAATGTACACACCATCAAACTCCATCTCCTATAGTCACCAGGCGTTAAGCATCATTAAGATTCAATGTCCATTTATAACCATAGCAACCCCCAGACCTTAGGGGTTTCTTAATTTTTTTACAACTTTATACAAGTCGTAATCACCTTCCTTCCACTTCCACTTTATGTCTCGAGTAGAGATGACGCCTCTACAGATAGAAGACAATTAGCTAAACATGTTTTGACATCAGATGCCTGTCACGGCATTCCCAATTCACATAATTAGTGTAATACAACCCCCAGACCTCAAAGGTTGTATTTCTTGCACATAACTTATAACATTAATAACCATCCACCTCTCAATTTTGTTATCTTTTGTATTTATAACAACCCCCAGACCTCAAGGGTTGTACGACTTACTTATATTTGCAATTTCATATCTCATTTATTTTTATCATTATAAACTTGACCACTTCTCGGTCAAACTGATTGCTTATATCTGACATCTTAAGGCCATACCCAAACCTTTTATATTTCACCATGAATGCATCACACTCGCCATTTCATGCCATTAATAAATATTTAAGACAAGTTCGACTTGTTGCCTTTAAATTTGGAGTATTTTCAAGTCATTTAAATATGTACTTATGCTTTACGCATATATGAGTAAAACCAAATGTATCATCAAGAATAGGCTCATAGTATAATCTGCCTTCACATCCAAAATGAGCCGTCAGGCAAAAGCCTGTATAAAAATGTCTTTCCAATTACTTCGATAGCGCTCAACAGGTGTTGCAATATTGCACTTTGTAAGTTAACGCGACACGTCAACTTTTATATGATAATTCTCATAACTTATTATTCAATTCAGGCCTTTGCAAGCCTTACTATGATAATTACTTTTCTCTTTCCACAACTCGTTATTCATTTCAGGCCTAAGCCTTACTATGATAACGATTTCTGTCCTTCAACAACTCCAAACCACACTTCGTTCCAACGGCTTTGATATCACTCTTTCTTCCTTCAACCCCCTGACAGTATGACTTTTAGGACATCATGAACTCGTAGACCTCTTCAGTCTCTTTCCATTTCACGGACAACAAATTGTAGGCTTTCGCCTACTTTCCTAACCCCTAACTTGCCGTTTGACCAGCATCCTGGTCACGGCACCAAATTGTAACTGTTTCAACTAGGTCCTACTTATATAATACCCTACTTCCTTAATTCATGTAAATATTGATCTTTCTCAGGTTGGCACGTGATTATCTAATGGTAGGACCCTTTTATATGTTGTGTTCATAGTAGTATCCCAAATCCTTTTAGAGCGTCAGAAGTCATGAGTCCACTAGTCCCAAAGCCATCATAATTTATTAAGTGATAAAAATAGGTCCTGGACCCGGCTACTGCCAAACCCAAGACCATAATTTGTTAAGTGATAAAAATAGGACCAGACGCAATGTCTGATCCTTATAACAGGTTCTTGCTTTATAATAATGTTATCATGATGTATGGCCCTACTAGCAGCCCGGCGTACTTCAACTATTATAAGCTTCCATACACCAAGCACTGCGTTCGGTAAGCGTTCGATAGGACCCTACTAACAGCCCGGCGTACTTCGACTATATGCCTCCATACACCTAGCACTGCGTTCGGTAAGCGTTCGATAGTGGCATCTTTATGAAAAAGATGATCCAAGGCCCCGCACTCGCCCAGGATGGTGAGCTCCCGCATCCGCCCGAACCCAAAGGCGCCCCGAAGGGTGAGCTCTCCCCCCTCATCTCTCATAAGAGATGTAAGTCCGGCCGCATTAAGGTGGCGGTTTTCACCTATGTTCACATCCCCGTAAGGATATGAGATAACTAGCCTCATTAAGGTGGAGGTTACACCTATGTGATAAGGTGGGGCACTCTCTTACAAGAGCGCCCCTAACGGTTGTACCGCCCCAGATATGTGTTATATTCTTATCCCGGTGAGGATAAAGGATCAGCACCTTAAGCGTGGTGTTACGCATACTAGAGACCAAGAGACAATCTGCAAACATCGAGGCCTGAAGGCGCAGCCTACCGTATTAACTTATAGTGCAACAGCCAGCTGCGACGCATCAAATACACTCGACGTCATACAGACAATATGCGCCACTTAGGACGTCTTCCCATAGTACCATAGTACGGGCATTCGCTGTGTTAGCCATCTCAGAAGGGTCCTACTAGACTCTGCTAATATTCATATTCATATTTATATTTATTATTCATAAGATTCGTCATGACCACCAACATGACGCACTAGCCATCAGAAGTCTTTATGTCTTTCGCTCATACCATCTCGGGACACAGGCGCTCTCGGCGACCCGCGTCCCCTCATATATGTCGCGCGGCGATCTTGATCGACTGCGCGCATATGGTGAAAACCATGTATCTCTACCTTATTGAATGAATATTGCCATGCGATAATACTTCGTTTCCCTTATCGATTAAGCCCATTTCCATAGGTCATTAGAATTTTCCAATACACGAACACGCTCTGCTCCTATACACGAACAAGTGGTCAAATTAAGACTTTGTCTAAGTTTGATTATTTATCTTTGCATTGCTTCGGGTTATCACCCTCGTTACTCAGATAGTTTGCCAAGCTATATGTTTGTATTGTTCTTACGTATCAAGATTCAAGAGCGGTTCTTTTTCATGAACATAGGTAGGTATAGGTTAGTTACAGTACGAGCAAACAGTTGCGCCATCTGTCAAAATTCTATAGGTGGCTGCTGAGCAAACTACAGCGTGGCCTTACTGTTGGAGACAAAACAAGCATTTTTGGCACCGATAAACCTATAGAAAATAAAAATACAAAGAGCGTTTATAGTTCTGTCAGGAAGTTGAAGTAGCAATGAGCACCCGGTACCAGGGGCACATACAGGGCGCATAAATCATTATTTATGCGACCTGTATGTGAGAGATGTTCAAGACCAAAGGTACTACAATGACTGTTATCACCAGAAAATGCAGCGTTAACAACCCCACTGTATCAGGTGGACGAATGACATCAAGAGTCGTGGGGGTTAGTTGCACCGATGTTTATATCAAGATCACCCCATCTGAACATTTTACACAAATCTTCTTCATACAAGTAAAAAATAATGCCATCTGTCAAATTTCCCGCTAATATGCGACAATATTATGGTGAAATAGAAATAGCAATAGAAATGTCTTTATTGTAAAATACACGTTACATGAATGATGGTAGGTACATGGTCTTAAGTCACAGTGTATTACCAATACAATGGTGTGCAACATAAAATACATACGTTCGTCATAGATTCAAATTCAAATGTCATGTCATTCAATGGTGGAAGTCCCTGTGGTAACCCGCGTATGGATTAATAATTAATACAAGACTAGAATACTGTAGCCCGGACCGTGGTCCATAGTCAATACTGCAGACGGCTAACTACTGACGCCGTTGGTGTCAAAACAATCATTTTTGACACCAGTGAACTTGCGACATTTTGTCACGCGGTACGCCGGGTCCTGTGTATTTGTCCTGTTTATGTGATGTTAATCGATCATTTAAGCATATAATGTGGAAGCCTACGTCCAGCAGCGGACATTGATATCTTGATAAAATTTCACATCTTCAACTGCATCGTCACTTACCACCAGGTGAGTTGCAGAGATTACTAGGTTCAGTGTCAATCAGGGAGTTTCTGTCAATCGTTTCACGCTATGCATTCCCCATAGAAATTTGTCTATTACCCTAACCTATCACACATTCTATAAATTTTATACTTCATCGTTTTCACAGAACTTTCAAATAAAACCAATTACGATACCAACTGAGATTTATATACAACCGTAAATTTAACAAGAGGGTTATTTCATACGATAAAAGTATTAATATTCGTGGTCAGGGCAAGTGAAATAGACTTTAAATCACTCCCACACACGAAAATAGGATAATAGGTTTGGGAAGCTGATATGCTGTAATAGTTTTACTATCGTATTCGATTCAGAAATGAATATCCTCTGACTGCCACTGCATTAGTTGAAAGCGAAAACTTTGTCCGTACATTTTTTATTCCTCCTGTTTCATTTCATTCGGAAAATAGATCGTTCCAGATTTTTAATTTAAAATTGACCTATAGAAAAACCTGATCCCATTCTTACAAAAGTAGTAGGTTTATTTTAATTAGTTATAGTAGGTACACATGTTTTATTTTATGCACATGCAATGATGTGAAGATACCTTTTATGTAGGTATACCTACCTCTCTGGAGCTGAATCACCACCTCTTAAAGCAGTAATGTTGCCGTATTGTTTTACATTTTCATACTATGTTTGTATGAAAATATTAAAACAGTACTGCAACATTACTGCTTTAAGAGATGGTGGTACGGCCTCTGATCCTCTTTTTAAGCAAACCTTTAAAAGCTAAAACAACTTTGACTATCATCTAGGTACATATTAAAACGAGTATGTACCTACTTAGGAGGTTGTAAAATCAAAAGTAAAATTGGAAAAACGAAGTGAGTAGATATGTCACGTGTTTCTACATAATTGAATCTGCTCTCTTTCAACTTTCGCAAAACTTTTCTCATAAAGAAGCAACTTTCAAACATCGCTTCTTTTATCTTTTGCTTTAAATTCTAGCAAAAAGCTGCATTTTCTAAAGAAGCTGTGCAGCTTAAAAAAGAAAATTACTCACAAGAAACATACTCATAGCTCTTCGAATGATTTAACTGCTCATTTTAGCATCTAACGTCGGGAAAAATTGTCTTTTTTGCGTTTCATAGAAAGATGCTGCTGCTTTTGCCAACACGAGGTCTAAAATTTTCTATGCCTCGTTAAAATGAGGTACGATATTACGACACTACCAAGAACATCGTTAGCGATGGCTTATAATAACAACTCAGTCAGTCTGACACATCTAATTATCTTTTTGATTAGTGTTTTACACACTTCGGAAATAATTCCTATAAATTTAAATACGAATCAAAATTTTTCACTCGCAGCGGGATTTGAACCCGCGTCTCCCCATCTCTCGCGGCTGGGTGCTCTTACCACTGAGCTATACGAGCATATCCAACTGCGGTGAAATTTCGATTCGTAATTATAGGTCCTTTAGGCAGCCGCGAGAGATGGGGAGACGCGGGTTCAAATCCCGCTGCGAGTGAAAAATTTTGATTCGTATTTAAATTTATAGTCTGACACACCACCTGTCAGTCTCACACACACATCACATGTCAGTCTGACACGTGAACTGATGTAGGTATAGTTTAATACCTTCGCCTGATAAATTGATGAATAGGCTGTTAAACTTTCGAAACCAGCGAAATATTAGCCATTAATCAGAAAAACGCTTACACTTGTAATTGTATAAGTAGGTATACGAACGATGACAATCTGATGAATTATATGTACATATATAATCAAACTTTCTCAAAACATGCCCATACGAAAGTTCTTGTTTTTGAGAATGTCGTGGATCAGTAGAAACATACATAAATAAACTATGAACGTCTTTTTTGTCATTTTTATCTCACAATATTATGACGTTACACGTATGTACACCATCACGTGTGATGGTATATGGATCGTACTAACGTAGGAGAAGTAAGCAACCCCTAACGGTTTCACTACAGCATCGTGTCGGAACGCTAAATCGTTTGGCGGTGCGTCTTTGCTGGTAGGGTGGTGGGCTATCACTACTAGCTACAGCCGAATATACTCGTGGCATTATATTGGCATACATTGGCACGAATATAATATATACTCGTGCCAATTTTCGTACCCAAAATCTTCCAAAACGGCTTGACCGTTTCGAAATTTTCTGTGTTTGTTCGGTAGGTCATAAGCTATTTTTCATGCACCTAAATGGCAAAACAACGTCTGCCAGGTCAGCTGTAAATTATAAAATACTTGGCCCGTGCCGGGAGTCTAACCCGCGACCTCCCACACAAATCCGAGACCACAAATCTGTGCCAGCTAGGTCCTAATATGTCATCATGAAGGGATTATTATAATTAGATTGCGTTCTTGTCTGTTATTTGGTTACGTAACAAACCTAAGCCCTACTTACTGTATTTTTCCCCAAACGATCCGCTCCAATCCAGGTCTGTGGGCGCGAGATCGCGTGCCTTCGAACGAAGATAGCAGTTTGGAGTAATTACGATTGTTGTGAGCGCCGACAATCACTTAGAAGCACCTTATCTAAGCCGTGCTTAGCGCGCTCCGCTATTAAGTCATAAATCGCTCGCCGGTCACGCAACGAGCTGACGATTTGGCGGCAAGCGATTCATCCTCATTCCTCGCCTTGCCATCTAATTAACGAAATCTGATTTTTGATTGCGGGGCGATTTACGTTATACAGTTGAGGTTGAGTTTCGTGGGTGCGGTTACAAAAACGCAAAACTAACAATATAAAGGTGAAGATGACCTTTTAAAATTACTTTATTAACAGCTTCGAAGCACCTTTGTAGTTAATGTTAAATTGTTTGAGCTAGTGCATAGAACACCATAATAGTATGGTAAGGGTCCTGTTCCCTAGTTTAATCGTAAGTAAAGAAAAAATATTGATGACAATAAATTCTCAGAACAGATTAATTTGATTTGCTATCCCCTAATTGAATCTCTATGGTACAGTATGGCATGGTTGTATGGTATGGTATGCAGGAAAACCGCATATTGTACCATAGAGACTACGATTGTATCATAGATCGTGATAGATAGTATGATTGTACTCCACTCTACGATTTACAATATGCAGGAACACCGCACATTATAGAGAGATTGTATTCTACGATTTCGCAATGTGAAGTCAACATCTCCTGAGGATGTCCCCGTCATACAAGTGGCGGATAGCAAAACAAATTAATCTGTCCTGCTAATTATGGATTTCCGCAAAACAACGCCTGCTTCCATTCTACAATAACCTCGTTTTTTATGATGTCGTATTTAAAATGAAATAAAAGTTACATAATATAACTATGTACAATGTATACATAATTTAAAGTACTTTGAAAAGTAATTTGTGAAAAGTAAAATTATTAAGGAAAGAAAAACTAATTTGAAGCCAAACTTCACGAAAGTCCTTGGCAGTTTTCAAAGTAATTTAGCGGGTAGTGCTACATGTTTTTTAATATTCGAGTAGTATGCGCTAAGTGGCTAGCAATTTCGAAGTTCCGTAATTAAATAATAAATAATAATATACGCGTATGTTTGATTGGTCTACTTTGGTAAACGTAAATAGAAAAGATATTTATACACCATCTTATAACTTTGTAATTAGTGTATCTATAATAAGATCAATGTACCTATATTCATGTTCCGATGGTAGGGTAGCATACCTTCTCATATGCACTTTACTAATAATAGTAATGCTTCCATGTTCCACCGAATCCATCCAATGAGAGATTGCTTGCAGCTTTGAGGCTATAAATGATAGTCCATTTACCAACAAACGAAACGTATTTATTAATATATTCCACTGTTTGTACCAGGCCAGCAGGCACCCAGCAGGACAATATTAGATCTTAGACCTATTCCGCCTTTTTAATGAGAATTAAAGCACTACGGATATTTTGTGTCTAGGTACTATTTCTGTGGAAACATTTTTACAGAAATAGTAGAAACAAGTTATAATAATTATAATAATAATAATTATTTATTGGTACCAAAAATGTGATGTACATTAATTTCATTAACTAAAGGCATATTTAGCGGAACATAAAAAAAAGGTTTGATATCAGTATCATATAAAGTTGCTGGCTGGTTTATACGTTATTTAATTTAAAAAGAAACATTTTCAAATTAAGAAAACAACTGAACATCACATTTTATGCAATTGTTTTAATTTTATTCAAATACACCTTATCTGGAGCGAACTTCGAGTATTTCTTCCTTCTGAGTTTGATTTAAAATTTCATTGAAATACTGTTTTTTGTTAGTTTTTTTTAATCGCGTATCTTTCTGGAGTTGATGACTGAATTATGCCTGACTTAGCCCCAACGGAGATTGCCAGGGCACTCGAAATGCGAAGAAATGGTCAAACCTACAGAGTGATATCCAGAGATCTTCGTCGACCAGTTTCAACGATCCATCGCAGTATCCAACGGTTCAGGGAGACCGGTACTTATGTGAGAAGAGCAGGACAAGGCAGAAAAAGACGCACTTCGAGTAGGGATGATCGTTTCATTCGGCTTCGTGTACGTAGGAACCCCCGTTTGCTGGCCGTCCAAGCCCGACATGAGTTAGAAGCAGTGCGGGGTGTAACCGTAAGTAAGCGTACGGTACGAAGAAGGCTCGAAGAAGCTGGTTTGGGTTCATTTGTGCCCGCCAAGGCTCCAAAGCTCGAGGTAAATCATCGTAGAAACAGGTTAACTTTTGCTCAGGAACATCGACTTTGGAACGCGGACCAATGGAGTAAGGTATTGTTTAGTGATGAGTGCAGAATTCTCTTAAATCAAATTGACGGCAGGCAAAGAATATACAGACGCAAAGGAGAACGATACATTCAGACAAATTTTGAAACTACAGTTGCATACGGTGGTGGATCAATAATGGTTTGGGCGGGCATTTGTTTCGGAGCTCGCACAGACTTGGTAGTGATTGACAGAGGGAGTCTGACTGCAGACCGCTATATCAGAGAAGTTTTAGAAGAAAATGTCGTACCGTTTGCCCCATATATCGGTGACGATTTTGTTTTTATGCAGGATAATGCTCTGCCGTATACCGCTCGGGTAACTCAAGCTTATCTTAATGATATGAATATCACTGGGAGTGGCCGGCGAGATCACCGGATATTACGCGCAATAGAGCACGTTTGGGACTTGCTGAAAAGAAAAGTTAAGTCCAGAATTCCAGCTCCTGCCAACGTGGGAGAACTGCGAATCGCCGTAGTTGAGGAATGGCGGAGACTATCCCAGGAGACCATCGATAACATCATTCTCAGTATGCCTAGACGGGTAGAAACTTTAATAAGAGCACGTGGAGGGAATACGCGATATTAATCACCATTTTTCTAATTTAATTAATTGTAATTTTAATATTAAATTTCACTTTTCCAGGTTACATGTTCAAAAATGTACCATTTTTCACAAATAGCCTTTACTTGCAAAATCTGTTCTTAATGTGATCTCATTTTAAGTAAAAACAAATGAAACTTTAAATAACAAAAGAAGTGTAGTAAGTAGATTTTAAAATAAAACCATATTTTTTTAAATTATGGACCTTTTTTTATGTTCCGCTAAATATGCCGGTGAGTTTACTAAATCGACTGTAAATTTTTTAACTTATAGCCACCGAAACCACCACCTTAATAACTACTTAACATGTACTGTAATTACCTACTGTACAAGAACTGAGCACATGGAACAATGCCAATTGCCAACATTACCTACTTGACTTCATTTCCGTGCACATCTACTGACTGATTCGTTGCGCAAATGAACTCTTCTGAATGTGGTGGCACATACAATCATGAGTTCATATTGAACATCCCGATGGATGTTCACCTGTGATGTTAAGTGATACGCTTGCCTATGTTAGCTGATGCAGCACGTCTCACGACAATAAAATATCATACGACGGATTGCACTGCGTTTAACATCCTGAGACTAATGTTTAATTTGGCCCAGAAATCTCGTTGTCTGGGTACCTTTCAAACCAAAACCATATTGATTGCTAAAATAAAATTATAAAGGTGCACTAACAAAATTATATAATTTATATTATCTTGTAAAAGGCAACGAAAAATTACAGAATTACATGAACGATTTTGCTATATTTAAAAAAAAAGTTTATATGATAATTTAACCCTATGAAGACGCGATAAAAATACATACTTCATTTCCTGTTCCTCAAGAGAATTGTCAGACTCGTTTAGTTTTGGCCACTGGCCAGAGATAATTAATGTTGCACGATGTAGACAAGCTTTTATGCCATTTGCACTTATTACTCGAGCTCGTAGTTTGCTGATGATGATCGGATACCACGAGCTGTCATGAACCATTGTTAATTTTAACTGACGGGCCCAACGGCTTCGGATGAAGAGGGAGGAGGCTTCATCGACAAACTTGAGGCACTTGAAGAAAAAACAGTAAAAAGGTGTAAGCACTCATTAAGGCGCCACATGTCACGCAAGGCTAAGCTGGAATGAATGAATGGGGCGTCTCACGAGTTTTGTTATCTCTGTGAGTGTGTTGTTAACGTTCTTAGTACGTTGTGAGTTTTATAATTCTTGTACATATTTATATTTTATGAAATTGGGTATGATGCCTTTAAGGCTTCCCCACACAGGCGCGTTTTTATCGGTCGACAATATCGCAAGCGTTATTGCGATATCTGTTTTCACTACATTTTGTATTAGGATGGTCATGTCATGGTATTAGGATGTCACACTGCTGCGATAATAACGCCGCAATGGAAGTATATCGGTCGATAATATTGCAAGCGTTATTGCGATAATGCGTCCCGATTCCTTGCACACAGCTGCAAGGAATCGGGACCTGTGTGGGAGAGCCTTTATTTCTCTCTTATGTTTTTAGTCTTTATTATTATAATCATACTCGTTTATAGGCCGCTACGACCTGTACAGGACCGGTGCGGCGTCATGTCGGTACAAATGACGTGCCTGACGAGATAAGAGCTCTCATAAAGACCATTGTTATTTCAAACAATATCCCACCTTGGTTATTGTACTACCACTTTAATCTGCATGAAGCTATATGGGCCAATTAATCGGAATTTGATAATCGATTGTGGAAATTTTCCGCCAATATTGTTAATTTTCGAGAGAAGGTTGACAGGGACATTATAGAGAACAGATTTCTCTTGTTTTATACCGGCTTTAATTTATACATTACGTTTATTTTTGTTCATATTGGTATCCCATTTTAGCCGACATAGACCGCCGAAGAGATCGGCTCGGCCTTCGGATGGGATGTGTAAATGCATTTCCCAGCCAAAAGAAAAAAGGTACCTAGATCATCCAGAGGCAGTACTCAGAAGAGATTTTCTTAAAGCAGTAGGTACCATCCTGTATCAAATCCAGTATAAAAAATTCTTGTATCACTTTGAACAAAACTCCTCCTAAACGACTTGGCTGATTTTTATTATATGAATTTTTTTCTCTTTGGTTATATTCGGTAGGTCTGGGAATACACCATTTTTTCATCCAAATAACGTTTGCCAGGCCAGATAGTTGTTCTATACAGAGTATCTTGTTTTAATTTAGACTTGATACCTCTATGCTCTCCCAAGATAAAATTTCGTGACAGACAGACAGACCAAGAGACAGACAGACGCAAGAGAATGTGATCTTCTCAAGTTTCCGCTTTTCTTTTTGAGCAACGGAACCGTAAAAACGATCATTTGCAGACACCAGTTTAATCTAGCTCCGCAAACCATTATGAAAATGAAAAACGGCCAGGTATGTATACGGATATGTGTAATCCATCATATTAATTAATTTGGTCCGGTTGAGTAACGCGATGACAACCTACTACCCACGAGTATAGTACCAGTTTTAATAGGTCGCCTGTGAGGTGACCTAATTGTGCCATCGTTTACCTCGGCGAGTTGAAATAACGTGATACCTAAGTCAGTTTGTGAGTGAATGTAGCTTTATGATCACCGATAAGATACCTATAAGTGGTTTATTTTTATGATTGTTACATTTTCCCCCCGGATAATATTATATAGGTTATTTTACGGGGGAAATTAGAAGATAATATACCAACTATAATGACTACTTTGCATAACTTGGACGGACGGGAGTGTATGGAATTCACTTTCGTAAATCCATCCATTCCTGCCACGGGCTACATGTGAAATTTATAATTTCTGCCTGGTGGGAGGCTTCGGCCGTAGCTAGTTACCACCCTACTAGCAAAGACCAACCTACCAGCTGATCAATCTAGCGTTCCGGCGCGATGCTGTGTAGAAACCATTAGGATTTACTCGTTTCAAGTTAGTACGATAACATCTTTGGCTACAGCGTCACTTACCATCAGGTGACTTCGCAGCCAAGTTCCTAAGATCACACTGTGTAAAAAAATAAGATTTATTTTTATTTTTTAGAGATTATGTAAGCTCATTCTTATTAAAAAAACACTACTGATACATAAACAGACAAGACAATATTTTTTCAAGCAAACGACTATTAATAAAAATTCAACTGCAGCAGACTACTACTGCTATCAATGTGTTTATGCTTGTACAGTTTGAAATATGCATACTTTACAGCGCCAACTGATTAAAATCTTTGATAAGAAGACTGCATATATTCATAGCATAGCAGATAGGTATGTTATGTTCAGTGAACCGTGCAACATTTTACTCATTTACCTAAAAGCGAGCGACGCTATAGAAGTAAGTAGAGATAGGTAACTCAACTGATAACTTGAGTTAAAATCTCGCTCCAATAACGGGGTAGTGTTCCTAGCTATTTAAATAATAATTACAATTACAATTAGGTAAATTATTTAATCTATATATATAAAAGAATGAGGTATTTTGGTTGTTCCACGGATTCCGCCAAAACTATAGGTCGTAGAGATCTGAAATTTGGTACTTAGGTAGATATTAGGTCATGAATTCGTACTAAGACGGGGATTCCAGAAATTCCATGTTTAAGGGGTAAAAATCATACATTTAAGGGATTTCTCCCTACAAAATTGTAATTTTTTTCGTTGTTCCAGGCATTCCAGAAAAACTAAAAGTCGTAGAGATCTGAAATTTGGTATCTAGGTAGATATTAGGTCATGAATTCGTACTAAGACGGGGATTCCAGAAATTCCATGTTTAAGGGGTAGAAATAGTACATTAAAGGGATTTCTCCATCTAAATTGTAATTTTTTTTGTTGTTCCAGGAATTCCCGAAAAACTACAAGTCGTAGAGATCTGAAATTTGGTGCCTACATTGACATTAGGTCATGAATTCGTACTAAGACAGGGATTCCAGAAATTCAAATTGGAAGGGATAAAAATCCTACTTTTAAGGGATTTTCCCATACAAAAGTGTAATTTTTGCGTTGTTCCAGGGATTCCAGCGAAATTAAAAGTCGTAGAGATCTGAAATTTGGTACCTAGGTTGGTATTAGATATATCATGATTTCGAATTCAGGAAGGGATTTTCGAGATTCAAATTTTGAGGAGGAAAAATTTTGAATTTTTTGGCCGCCATTTTGAACTTTTTTGTTACTGGGCCGATTGCTTTGAAAATCGATATTTGACTATGGCAGCAAGCATACAGACGGAATTTGTTGTCAAAATTAAAAAAATAGGCCGCCATTTTGAACTTTTTTGTTACTGGGCCGATTGCTTTGAAAATCAATATTTGACTATGGCAGCAAGCATAGAGAAGGAATTTGTGGTCAAAATTTAAAAAAGTGGCCGCCATTTTGAACTTTTTTGTTACTGGGCTGATTGCTTTGAAAATCGATATTTGACGATGGCAGCAAGCATAGAGAAGGAATTTGTGGTCAAAATTTAAAAAAGTGGCCGCCATTTTGAAGTTTTTTGTTACTGGGCCGATTGCTTTGAAAATCGATATTTTACAGTGGCAGCAAGCATAGAGAAAGAGTTTGTGGTCAAAATTTAAAAAATAGGCCGCCATTTTGAACTTTTTTGTTACCGGGCCGATTGCTTTGAAAATCGATATTTGACTATGACAGCAAGCATAGAGAAGGAATTTGTGGTCAAAATTTAAAAAAAGTGGCCGCCATTTTGAACTTTTTTGTTACTGGGCCGATTGCTTTGAAAATCGATATTTGACTATGGCAGCAAGCATAGAGAAGGAATTTGTGGTCAAAATTTAAAAAAGTGGCCGCCATTTTGAACTTTTTTGTTACCGGGCCGATTGCTTTGAAAATCGATATTTGACTATGGCAGCAAGCATAGAGAAGGAATTTGTGGTCAAAATTTAAAAAAAGTGGCCGCCATTTTGAAATTTTTTGTTACTGGGCCGATTGCTTTGAAAATCGATATTTGACTATGGCAGCAAGCATAGAGAAGGAATTTGCGGTCAAAATTTAAAAAAAGTGTCCGCCATTTTGAATTTTTTTGTTACTGGGTCGATTGCTTTGAAAATCGACATCTGATTATTTCACCAAGCATCGAGAAGGAATTTGTAGTCAAAATTTAAAAAATTGGCCGCCATTTTGAACTTTTTGTTACTGGGCGGATTACTTTGAAAATCGATATTTGACAATGGCAGCAAGCATAGAGAAAGAATTTGTAGTCAACATTTTAGAAAGTGGCCGCCATTTTGAACTTTTTGCTACTGGGCCGATTGTTTTCAAAATTGATATCTGATTATCGCAGCGAGCATATAAAAGGAATTTTTGGTAAAAATTTAAAAGAATTGGCCACAATTTTGTACTTATATGTCTTACCATGGTAGCAAGCAACCACGGCCGGATGGACGAACGGACGGTGGAGTCTTAGTAAGAGCTTTTACCCTTTGGGTACGGAACCCTAAAAATGGCCACCATATTTAACTTTTTTGTGACGATCGAATTTTTCAAAATTAATATGTGACTATTACCAGGAAGCAAGAGAAAATTTTGTGGGCAAAATGGTGTGTAATGCAGGAATTTTGGAAATTAAACCACCATAGTAAAGCATAACTCAGAAGTTAACGTGAGCGAAGCCGCGGGCGTTTGCTAGTGAAATTATAAATAAACTTAACATCAGTAGGTACACATCCGGTGTAAATGTGATCACAAAAAAGAGAACTAACTATTGCATATTATTATCTACAATTAATTGTAGCCTCGCATAAACTCTTCCAGTTTCAAATGATTGGTAAGCGTGATTTATTTATATTAAGCACGCTTAGCCAAAGCCTGTGAAGGTAGATTTTGAACAATAAATTAAAAAAAAACTTTAAAATCATATCTATGTGTGTGCAGTTTGTTTAGAGAGAATTAATAATGACAAAAAATAACATTTTAGAAAGTTTGCTACGAATTATAACTGTAATTTTTAACACAGCGAAGCAGCAACCTATTACGTAGCCGATATCAAATACACTCGGTAACTTTCATTAATAATAATTAATCGATGACCTCTCTCGAGCCAAGTGAAATTTTCCAGTGCACCTAGGATGGCTATATTTTCATTTAACTTAATACGATTTTTTATATATTCTCTATACTGCTCGGAAGGAAAATGTAATGTTATTAAAATTGTATTCTTCTGGTGACATTTCAGTGACCGAGTCGCTTCTCTCATGCATGAGAATATGCAAAACTTACCGAAATCTGATGTGAGGTCCATCCATCATTTAAGGCTACAGGGGCGAAGGCTTGTCGACCCTAATCGAACCAGAAAATATACACATACTATGTTGCTAGGATAATATGATCTATGATCTATGATCTAACTAGGTCTATGATCTTGAATTTTACTTGCTAAGCAGGCATTTGCACTCGACTTCGTTATTTTAGGATAGCCATAGGTAGCGATAACGATAGCAATATTTGGACCTTTTTATGAATAGATTTTGAAACAAAAACCCCTTTCATTCTGGGAGGAGACCTCTGCCCATTAGTCTAGCGTAAACAACATGGTTCAAACTCCAAACACTGCACTACTTGTGAAAGAAATTTAGTAAACATACCTACATAAGTATTGCATGAAGAGTGAGAGAGAGTAAGTATGTATGAAGAGTGAAATAAACTTACGTTACGAGCATCAAGGTTAAATTACTTTTGACCACAAATTACGCAGTCGATTACGTGTCGACGAAATTAATCGGACGCAATGGAACTGTTTTGCTTTAATCCTTTTCCGTCGTTTACGTTAAGCCGCTCGCCTCTTGCAAAAAATAAAACTGGAAATCCATTAAAAATATTCTCTTCTACATTAATTTGTTTACTATGCGTATAAAGAGTCCTGACTCATTCATTCATTTGTTCATTATCTCACTGACTCATCATCGCCAAGGCCAAAATCTTGGGGCTAAAATCCTTACCTACATTTAGCACTGAGGTTTTCTATATCAGTTAGGCAAGGTATAAAGGAGGAGTTTTCGTTTCTGCTAGTAGGTACGTACTCATTCAAACTAAAGAAAATTAATTAATATGACATTCTTTTTTACACTCTACTAGTAAGCAATAGTTCATTACCTGACTGACTCATCATCGCCAAGGCCAAAATCCAGGGGCTAAAATCCATACATTTAGCAATGAGGTTTTCTATATAAATAAGGCAGAGTTTTAGTTTCGGCTAGTAAGCACGTACTTATTCAAACTAAAGAAAGTAATATGACATTTTCTTTTACACTCTACAACTGTTATCTCACCTGATAGTAAGTGGTACTTCAGATCAAGATGTTATCGTGTTGACTTGGAAAAGCTATGTTACATTAACATAATATGTTACACAGCATTGCACCGAAACGATAAGTAAACATAGTAATCAGCCGTGGCTAAAAGCTCCTACCAAATCAGGATCTGAACCGAACCAAATATAACATGGAACTTGCAAAATTCCCGTAATCGAACCCTGCTCAAATCCCATTGCGTACCAACAGTACCAGATCGTAAAAACAAGTAATAATTAAAAAAAATTGAAAAAGACGACTGTGCTTTTACAAAACGTAGTGGAAAATTAAAAAAAATTAAAACACCTACGACTTTTGCAGACCATTAATTGAAAAAGGAACGTGCCGCTAGCGCCGCCCTTATGAGGTTGGCGCCCTGGGCCATGGCCCTCTTGCCCCTCGGGTAAATACGCCACATTCATTTATTAATCCTCGCAGCAAGCCTAATGTCTTAGAATAGTTTAACCAAATCAAATGAGCCTAAACTCGAGGTATTTACTAGTTACCATTTTTAAGCATCGCTAATCAGGCCCATGTTGCATCATCAGTCCCTCGTCACCAAATTTAATATTTGAGACTAGTTACAACAAACCCAATCCCTAACACAAGGAATTATTTAGTAAGATAACATTAAAACAGAGAATTCCAAGACATATAAAGATACGTTTATTGTGGCACCTCCTGCTGTTCAATCACCAGAACAATTATCTACGAACTATTGCCAATGACTCACTAATATGTATTTTGTACAAAACTGTATCCAAATCGGTTGAGTGGTTTTTGTAATAATTGGGAACATTCGTTTGCACTGTAAATGTTTTTATGGCGCCCCCTGGTGATCGATGTTCGTAACAACTATCTAAGAACCATCGCCAATGAATACCATACATTATGCAGAAAACTGCATCTAAATCGATTTAGCCGTTTTTGAAATAAATGGGAACATTCGTTTGCAATATAAATGTTTTTATGGCGCCCCCTGGTGATCGATGTTCGTAACAACTATCTAAGAACCATTGCCGTTGAATACCAAATATTATACAGAAAAATGCAGCATTTAAATCGGTCAAGCCGTTTTTAAAATAAATGGGAACATTGATGTGCACAAACGAACACACAAACAAACAAAAATATTTTTGCATTATTGGTTTTTGTGAAAAATTTAACATACAAACAAACATAAAATCTCATTAATAAAGTAATATACCTACAAACGGTACCTACCATAAACGCATATACCCGTACTCCGTTCCGTCGTGGGTGAAAAATGTTACTCGGAATAATGTAAGGATTCTAACGATACCCCATAACATGCCCAAATCTCTTCAGTCGTTCAGAAGTTATGGTGGAATAAAGAAACTCATATACATGAACCCTCAAAACATTTTACTCCTTTTTTTGGACAGTCGTGTAAAAACTTACATCTTCCTATAATAACTGAAAAAAGAGCAAAATTATATTTACTTAAAGATAGAAACCTACTTAGAATAGTGAGAGAACTCCCTCTCACTATATTTTGTGTAGAATTTATTAAAAGCAAACTAGTTCTTGAAATACTGAGTTTCATAGCATACGGTAAAAAGTGAAGCGGTGAAAAGAGCACGACATACGCATACTTAATTTCAGCTGACACAGCTCTTTTCAGCTTTTGCAAAACTTTACTCTTTAAGGAGCTTCCTTCAGAGCATATATTTCTGTTCTTTCGCTTTAGATTTTTGCATAACTACTAGCTGAAGTTAGAGCTGCAGAAAACAGATAACTTGAGGAAAAGAAATGTTGGCACTTCATTATTATTAGTAGTCTTGTACCTTTGTATTACTTGAGTATGCTTTTTTTCACGGAATTTGTATAGTTGTATAGTGAAGCAATTATAATTATTCTCTAAGAACTTTATTAAACTGGAAGAGTTCATTCACGCCATACAATATAATAAAATTGTATGAATAAACACTTGACATTATTAATTTATTAGAAACCAAAATAATTTAAATTGGTCAAATGCGAGTCGGGCTCGCGCACTGAGGGTTTCGTACCATCAAGACCAATTCTTTAAACACCCCTGCCCAGCAAATTCAAAAATGAGCAAAGAATCACGTTCATTGTATGGGAGACAGACCCCCTTAGATATTTGTTTTATTTTAAATGAGCTATTGATTTTTAAAGCAAATATATAGTTAAATATTCCAATTAATAGAGCAAATATATTGTTAAATATTCCATGAACATTTGAAAGCGTCTCTTTTTACCGTTTCTGTGAAAATTTCAAGTCTGTAGCTATCACTATTCAAGAGATACAGCCTGGTGACAGACGGACGGACGGACAGCGAAGTCTCCGTAATAGGTTCCGTTTTTACCATTCGGGTACGGAACCTTGAAAAAAGGAGCAGGTTCTGAAATCCATCGCAGACTTTTGTAAAACCAAAAGCTTAAAACGTTGCAGAGTCCACCAACAAACAATTTCGATATCAAACGGCTTAGTATCCACCCAAAAAAATTACACTTTTCCGTCAGCATTATGAAGCCGCAACGCAGACTGAAAAAGTTATTCATTCAGCGTTTTAATATTCACACAATGTTTATTCTCTGCAATCCCGGTACAGCTGTTGAATTGAACAAACTTTTATTTTTTTAATGCACAGGTATAAACATCACTTCTACCACCTACAACTTGGGTGGCTTCGAACCAAGGGTGAATAAGTATCTCCTAAGCAAGCGCACTACTAGACTTTATCATCACTTTCCATCAAGTAAGATAACAACCGATAATTTTTTTTTTAATATAATTAAAAGTTAAAACAATCAACTCCAATAATTTTTTTGTTAGTGGACATGTTTTTTGTGTTTAAATGAATCGACAAAAGAGCAACGCCCTTAATACTTATGATATAGCACGGTCGCGGAACACGAAGAATTAGGTACAATGACCTCTTTGCCTACTGACAGTGGTCACAAACATTTTTCTGTTAATGCGGTTTAGATGAAATATTTAAAGGAGAAAAAAAAATTACTAGCTTATTAAATAATTATTTATTTTGGTTTAAGTATGAAAACAGTTATAATAATCGAGTTATATTTACTTAGTACATAGAAATACAAAAAATGAAAATTCAAAAATCAGAATCCGATTTCTCGGTATAGGAGTAACTACTTTCCGACGACGTTTCACTTGTCACAGTTATAATGAAAGAATCTACAGTTTTGTCTACATTATGATCTAGACCACCTAATTTCATTTACTCTTTTTTTACAAAACAATATTGTAATGTTCTTAAGGGTTCTTATAAAAGACTTTTAAATTAAACACGAAGTTGTGAGACGCCATGATGATTTATTGTAGAATAGAAAGAGGCCTGGGATACCATAGTTAAAATATACAAGACAGTGTTGCCAAAGACTAGACTACATAATTATTAAATCCATAGACCAATGATACAAGACTAGGTACTACTTCTAACATCTCCTTTTTTCTATTTTTTTTTTTTTTTTTTTTTTAATGACTAAGATATACTATGATAATGACAAATTAATTTTCTAATTAACAGTGTACAAAAAACTTAAAGACTAACAGACTAACTAACTTAACTTATGACTAACAGACTTAAATTTAGTATAGAAAACTTGACAGACAAAATTAAAAATATAATAAACAAGTAAAGCAACTAATTTTACATAACATCTGCAAATCTAACTGGAGGTTTGACCTGTCTACCACTCATTGTTCTCTTTATACCATCATCAATATTTTCTTTAGTTTTTATATTTTCTTCCATTCTCATTTCCTTATTTGGACTGTCACTTTTGCTTATCATTGGACTTTCTCCCTGTTCTTCCATAATATTTTCCTTCACTGGAGATAACAAGTGCTGGCGATTTCTTCTATATGTAGACCCATCTGGAGCTTCGACAATAAATGATCGAGGCTGTTCACATTCTTTTATAATTTTTCCTGGCTGCCATCTTGAATGTGGTGACTTTTTAAACATAATTTTATCTCCTTCATTCACTTTAGGTAATATCTTTGCTTTTTTATCATAATAAAATTTTTGTTTCTCATTATTCTGTTGTTTTATTTCCTTGTAACTTTTATGACTCATAACTTTAGGTTGAAGATGTTTCACAACAGTAGGTAAAAGTGTTCTAAGACGACGAGACATAAGTAACTCAGCAGGAGATGGTAAGTTGTTCCTCGGTGTTGTTCTGTATTGTAATAATGCGAGATACGGATCTTCTCCTGACTCTTCACATTTTGTAAGTATGCGTTTTACTATTTTCACTCCGGACTCCACTAATCCATTAGAACGAGACAGGTATGGACTAGATGTTGTATGTGTGATGTTCCAAGACTTTAGGAACTGCTGAAACTCTTCTGAGTTCATCGGCGGGCCATTGTCCGAATTTACAATTAGAGGAATGCCGTGACGACTAAATATAGGTTTGAGCGCATTTATTAGTGCTTTGGCCCCTGTTGAACTTACATTTGCAATTTCTATATAATTTGAGTAATAATCTTCGACGACTAGTATAGTTTGATTTTTTAATTTTAAATAATCTATTCCGACTTTTTCCCAAGGAAAAGAACAAATTCCGTGTGACATCAGTGGTTCTGGTTGGTTAGCACTCCTGTGTGACAAACAAATTTCACAATTTTCTACCGTTTGCTGAATATCATGTGACATTAATGGCCAATAAACAACTCCTCTTGCAAAACTTTTAGATTTTTCTATGCCTTGATGCCCACTGTGTATAATTTTCAAAATTTCTGACCTTAAGTTTTTAGGAATAATAAGACTGTTACCTTTCAACAATAAATTTCCGACTGAATGAATTTCATGACGACAATTCCAATAAGGTAAGACTAATTTGTTGACTTGTGACCTTCTCTCAGGCCATCCTGTTTGATAATATTTCTTAAGTAGCTGTAAGGACTCATCATTTACTGTGCCTTCGATAAGCCACTGACGACGTTCTTCTGAAATAGGTAAGTTTTTTAATAGCATGTTGACATGAACAATGACATCTTCATCCAGCTCATCTTCACTGGTCTCCGGTAAAGCTGCACGTGACAATGAATCAGCAATGTACATTTTAGTACCAGGTTTGTATTCAACCTTAAGATCATATGCCTGTATTCTAAGCATTAGCCTCTGCAGACGTGTAGGGACTTCTGCTAATGGCTTTTTAAATAAAGTAATTAAAGGACGATGGTCAGTTTCAACGGTGACTGTTTTGCCATAAATATATTGATGAAACCGAATACAACCAAAGACAATAGCATATAGCTCTTTTTCTATTTGTGCCATCCGGATTTGACTAGACGTTAATGTTTTAGAAGCGTAACAGATTGGATGTGAGTCTTCAAGTATGACTGCTCCCACGGCTGACTGACTTGAATCGACGGACAAAGTTACATCTTTTTTGACATTATAGTGTGATAAGACTGGTGCTTGACAAATAATATTTTTTAGCCGTTTAAAAGTAGCTTCATAACTATCATTCCATGACCATTCACTTGACTTTTTTAATAATAGACGTAGAGGCTCAGTTTCCTCTGCTAGATTCTTTATAAATCCTCCCAAATAATTTAAGATACCAAGAAATCTTTGTAGATCCTTGAGACAGGTAGGAGACGGCATATCTTTGATAGCCCTAACTTTTTCTGGGTCGGGTGACACTCCATTTTCTGAAAATATGTGACCTAAATATTTAACTTTTGTACAGCCAAATTTGCATTTACTTTTATTGAACTTCAGGTTCACTTCTACAGCTTTCTTAAAAACTCCTTCCAAATTCTTATCATGTTCCTTTTGATCCTTGCCATATACTAACAGATCATCCGCATAGACTATAACTCCCGGTAATATACCAAATATTTCTGTCATAATTCTATGAAATATCTCTGGAGCACAATTTATACCAAATGGTAGCCTTTTAAATCTGTAGCGGCCAAATGGGGTGTTGAACGTACATAACTTTGAACTCTCAGTATCCAGACGTATAACCCAAAATCCACTACTTGCATCAAGAGTAGAAAAACATGACGCTCCATGCAGTTTTGACCTTACGAAGTCAATGGTAGGTATTGGATAATGTGATCGACAAATGGCTTCATTTAAGTTTCTCGGGTCAAGACAGACTCTAAGTTGACCATTTTTCTTCTCAACTAATAAAAGTGAACTCACCCATGATGTTGGTTCGGTAACCTTTGTGATGACATCCAGACTTTCCATATTGTCCAATTCCTTCTTCAGTCTATCGTGTAATGAGAATGGAATTTTCCGTGGTGGATCAATTTTTGGACGAACATCCGTGTTGACAGTGATGTGACACTCACCAGGTAGACAGCCCAATCCATCAAATACAGATTTATAGTTTGACAAGAGACTCTGTAAAGTAATATTTTTATTTACATAGTATGACTGTAAATGTGACTGTTTATTATTACATGACTGTGACTGATAATATGACTGTGACTTATTAACAGACTGATTATTCAATTCTGAGACATTAAAAACTCTTTTTACAAGACCTAATTCTGAACAGGTATTTTTACCAATGACAGTTGGCGAAGACACATTTGCAATAATAAAATTAATTATTTTAGATTGAGGTTGACTATTTATATAATACATACATTCAAGCTTCTGTTGACCTAATATAGGTATTCTATTACCACAGTAAGACGTTACTTTAGCATGACATGGTGTAAATTTTTCTATGACATTTAAGGACTGAAATACTTGATATGACATGACATTTGAATCACTACCTGTGTCCAAAATACAAGTTACAGTTTTGTTATTAATAGTAAGGTTAAGACTCCATTCAGAATTTGATGAACTTGAATTTAAGTGTCCGACAAAAAAATAATTTGACTTATTACCTTGATCCAAATCTGAATCCTGTACATCAACTAATCTTACTCTATTTGACCTACAGAAAGCCTCATAATGCCCTCTAATATGGCACTTTCTGCACTTCGCATTTGTAGCGGGACACTTGTACTTGTGGACCTGGCCACAACGGGTACACTTTGTTTGTTCTTGAAATACTGGCCTAGACTGATATCTTCCCCTGGACTGAGACCTTGCTCTGGACTGTGATCTGGCTCTGGACCTCCCTCTGGCTGAAGACTTAGACGATGACTGTTGATAAAAGACTTGACTTGTAGATTCTTTAAATTCAGCTGCATGTGATCTTGCCGACACTATGCTTTTTGATAATGTTCTTGCCCTGTCTAATGTTAAATCCTCTTCAAGTAAAAGTTTTTCCCTGACGTGTTGAAATTTTTCGTTCATGTTGGTAATAAAAATATCCTTTATCATCCTGTCCTGCAGATTGCCAAACTCGCAGGAGTTGCTTTTATTTATTAGTGACGTCAAAAAATCCTCAAGACTTTCATCAGCCTTCTGCCTTCTTGTAAAAAATTGGTAGCATTCGTAGGTTATATTTTTTCTCGGCACAAAATATTGTTCAAATTTAGAGACTAGCTCTTTGAAGGTCACTTTTTCCATGTCTAGGTTGAATGTGTTGAAGATTTCTATGCATTCTGTTCCAATAAAATGTAGTAATACCGCGACTTTTCTCGAATCGTTTTCTTCATAGATTCCGCTTGCTTTGAGAAAAATGGTGAATGTTTGTAACCATTTTTTCCAATTTTGTGACAAATTGCCATCTAAGCTCATTGGCTTTATGTTTCCGACGATATTTAGCCTTTTCAGCGGCACATTTTCTTCTTCTGTGTTAACAGAACGTGGTGGCGGTGCCTTTTTTGACTCGGATTTTTCCGCCATGACTTACGTATTTCTTCGTGTTTTTCGACTGACGGGCGCCTGACGCGCGACGACTATTCTGTGACGACTTTTATTTTATAATTTTAAATACACTTCTGACACCATGTAATGTTCTTATGGGTTCATAATAAAGACTTTTAAATTAAACACGAAGTTGTGAGACGCCATGATGATTTATTGTAGAATAGAAAGAGGCCTGGGATACCATAGTTAAAATATACAAGACAGTGTTGCCAAAGACTAGACTACATAATTATTAAATCCATAGACCAATGATACAAGACTAGGTACTACTTCTAACAAAAACAAAAACAAACTTTACGTTCGCAGGTAGGTAGAAGGTTTAAAATCTCTGAGGACGGCGGTCATTGCATGTGTGCGAGCGTGACGCATTATTTTGACGCGGGAGTGTCAGAGACAGGTAGTAACAGGTCATTGTACGTAATTTTTCGTGTTCCGCGACCGTGCTATAGCTATAAACCACCTTACCTAGATGCGTTAATTTCGGCTATAACCAAAGAGCATGTACCCCAAAAAATCATTGTATTTATGCCGACATCAGTTTCCAATCTTTTCTAAAATAGGATTTATCTTCATTACTTACTAGATATCCAGGTATTAAAATGCCCTCACATCAATATGGTTTTACACAGATTCCTGTGAAGGCTATTTTATTTATTTTAGCAAATCATACCGGCTTATAGTACGATTCACGAAAGATGACCACAAATCGCGGGCCTATTTTAGGTATCTTTGGACTTATCTAACTAATATTATGGTCTTATTTATTTTAAATAATATATGTGGTCTTATTTAACTAATATATGGTAATTATTTAAGTTTTTTCTTCATGAGTGTACATGATGAAAAGACCCGCCATTTGTGGTCATCTTTCGTGAATCGTACTATACTTGTGTGTGTGGATTATGTACATACTTTTTCTATTAGGTTCCACACTCCACAAGCTCGGTTCGCCTCTGTCACATCAAATGATAGATTATAATATGACATAGAGTCCATCCACATCAGATTGAGGATAAATTT
This sequence comes from Coenonympha arcania, assembly GCA_036785405.1. NCBI lineage: Eukaryota > Metazoa > Arthropoda > Insecta > Lepidoptera > Nymphalidae > Coenonympha > Coenonympha arcania. Next base: position 4,854,365 of record CM072063.1, on the reverse strand, counting down.
GTATATTTTTTTCACATACACAGACAAGTCCAAAGGTCACTTTGATGTTAAGGTAAGTGTACACTATGCCGGTATAGTACATTATGCCGTGACATTTTGGTTTTAGTCGAAAAATAAGAAAACTATCAGTAAAATCGTAATTTTATAGAATTCTACATAAACTATAGTTTGTGTACGACCAAAAAAACCTAATTTTCTAAGATAAACAATAGTTCTAAAACCCATACCGAGCTTCTGAACGCGTCAGTCGCTATTGTACTACGGTGCCTATACACGCTGTTGTTGGTGAGCGTAAGGCAACAGTGGTATTTTCATAAGGACGTGATGTGATACTGGTAAGTTACAGTTATCGAAATTTATGAAATTATCGATTAGCAGTTATCAATGGTATGTTTTATAGTAAATTCAAGGTGTTATAAAGTATATTTTTAAAGAATTTGTCACTTTTCTCGCTACCGTAATTATGTTCACAATTCTGAGTCGGTGAACCTAATTGCATGCGTATCACGCAATAAAGAAAAATCCCTTCGAAATGTTTCCTTCTTTTTTTTCTCTCTTGGGTTAAAGTCATATTATATATATTTAATGTGAATAAGTTTAGTAATAACTGCACATTACTGTGACCTAATTGCGGTATGTGAGTTTATATATGTTTACTTCTATAATCGAGTCTGAAATGATTACACTTTACGCCATACTTTCAAATTAATAGATTAAGTACGTCAACATAATTCCATGAATATTATTTTAGTGAATCATATATTATATATTATATATATTTATATTATATAAAAACTATATTAGCTTGCAGTTTACTTAATTTTTTTATTAAAAATATGATATAGAAACCATTTTTTTGAGTACCGTAATAAGGTACACGTATTTTTTACTCATGTCCCTTATTCTGGTATACCCGAAATATAGCATTCGGAGAGAAAATGAAACGTTTTTTTACTTACCTTTGACTAAGAATTAATAAAACTAAGTTAGGGAGGCAGCCATGCAATATCTTCTTAGGGTTCCGTATCCAAAGGTTAAAATAAAATAAAAATAAAATAAAAATAGCCTTTATTCCGAAATTAATGAGACATGTCACATACAAATTCCGTCATATATTATCGTTGCTTAATGACTATAAAATACAATAAAGTCAAAGAGTTACAAAATTATCTTTAGAATAAAAATATAATTATAAAATGTCCCGAGTTTCGAATTGCCTATTGGCAAAGGCCTCCTCTAGCTGTTTCCACTGTGTTCTGTCGTGTGCAACCCTGCGCCAGTTCGGTCCCGCAGTCTGTTTTATCTCATCTTCCCATCTCCTGAATGGTCTGCCTCTGTTTCTCTTGGCATCCCGCGGGTACCAGTTAGTCACAATTGTGCTCCACTTTGCTTGTTTGTCCCTCTGAGAGTGTCCAGCCCATCTCCATTTTTGAGAGTCAATTCTGGTTAAAATGTCTGTAACTTTTGTCTTTTTTCTAATGTCATCACCTCTGAGGCGGTCTTTGATCTTAACTCCCACCATGCTCTTTTCCATAGCCCTCTGACACTTGGCTAGTTTTGCTCTATGACTTACGTTTAGGGCCCAGGTTTCACAACCGTAAGTCAAACAGGGTAGAATGCAAGTATTGAATACTCTACTTTTTAATTGCAGTCCGAGGTCTTTACTTTTCATAATTTCTTTTAATGACCAATATTTTTTCCAGCCGTTGGCTATTCGTCTTTCAATTTCTTTAGATGTCAGATCTACTGGTGATATAATTTGTCCTAAATATATGTATTCATCAACGTAGTCAATATTTTTTCCGTCCACAGAAATGTCAGTTTTTTCGTAGTTGGTCATTACTTTAGTTTTGTCATAGTTCATTGACAGACCTACTTTCAAACTTTCTTGAGAGTCTTTCGTCCTCTTTGAGGAGAGCTCAGAAAATTAGGAATAATGATCCAACAGCTCTCTCAAGAAAGTTTGAAAGGTTAAAAACGGGACCCTATATGACCTCGCTGTCCGTCCGTCCGTCCGTTCATCCGTCCGTCTGTCCGTCCGTCCGTCCATCCGTCTGACCATCCGTCCGTCTGTCTGTCTGTCACCAGGCTGTACAATGATCGTTAGACACTTGAATTTTTTAAAGATCATGTATTTTTGTTGCCGCTATAACAACAAATGCAAAAAAAATGATAAAATAAATATTTTCTCCTAAATGAAAATAAATGAAATAGCTAAATGAAAATAAGATAAAATAATTAACGGGGGCTCCCATACAACAAACGTGATTTTTTTTGTTTGTTTCGCTCGCAATATTTATAAAGGCAACAGGTAGACGCTTAAAATATTAATTTTAAATGTATGAATTTTAAAAATAAATAGTTAAATTAAAATAAAAAAATAACCACACTTACCATCAGGTGAGATTGCAGTCAAGTCACTTGTAATGCGTTATAAAAATAAAATAAAAAATATCACGGAATTATGGACAAAGACTACCGGAATTATAACATGACGCAAATTTTAGCACGGAATTAGAGACAAACACGAGGTTCCGCAAAATAACGATTATTTATATAATTTAAAGGTTACGGCGCAAAATAATATTCCACATTAATCTGATAATACTCGTCTACAAAATAAAACAGTTTTCAGTTCTAGCACATTTGTACTTTTTCTTAAAATCATCCTCAAAGTTGAAAATGCCTTAACATACCGTAATATGGTACATTTACCTTATATCGTTTTCGTGGATGCGATGATATCTACGAATATACCTCATATACCTATTAGTAGGAATTACTTCATTCCTTTGATGTGATATTTTGGAATATGGAAATACTAGCCGTACAAACACTATTTTGTAGTTGCTACATATTTACTACTACACAGTTTTAGGACGGCTCGATTCTTCGATCGTTCGACGTTTTCGAGCTTTCGTTGCGAAGTTTTTTGTAGTCAAGAGTTCATTAAAACATTCACAACATAACATTAGCCTTCTCTGTGTTAATTTTTTTTTCTTTTACTCTAGGTATACAAGTTAGTACTTGACTGCGATCACCTGGTGGTAAGTGATGATGCAGCCTAAGATGTTATCGTATTAACTTAGAAGGGTAAGTAAATTTACCCCAACGGTTTCTACAAGCATCGCATCGGAACGCTAAATTGCTTGGCGGTAACTAGCCACGGCCGAAGCCTCCCACCAGACCAGACTAGAGCCAACTTAGAAATTAAAAATTCCAAAGTGGCCCATGGCAGAAATCGAACCCGCGACCTCCCACTCGAATCCGAGCGCGCCGCCACTGCGCCAGGGAGGTATTCAAAATCTATAAGTTATTTTTCCTTTTTCTGTGTAAATGGGTTATACAATATACATGTATTTACGTGCATTGCTTCGTAAGTGCATGTAACGCAAACCAGGAAGTTCCTTCAACTGTCGAGTTATTTCAACTCACCCCACTGGACTTAAAATAATTTCATGCACTAGTTACTTTCGAAAGAGAAACTACACGTTCTAATTAGTATTAAGTTAGTCTCTCATATAAAGAGCCGAGTGTTATTTGCTTCACGTTTACCCTTTAGAAGGGTAATTACCCTGATGAGTAGGAATATGCCTAATTACCTACGCTTGGGAGTGAACTCGTCAACATTTGCGTTAGAAATTTGACGCGCGTACGGATAAATGTATTATATGAGATAATTACAAGACCTTGTCAGGGTAATGGGAGCCGTAGCTAGGGGTAACGAAAGGGCCCTGCTGATTCAAGGTATAATTGGCTTTGGTGCGTAAAATTCTGCTTATCGGTGTTTTACATGTAATCTAAGAAGAGCAGGCATGAAAGTACTGAACGTATCGAAAGTATTTTTCTATCAGGACATTATTAAGAAAACACGCTTTACAAATGTGTAAAGAAAATTCATATAAGTGATATGATTACAACATACCTAAGTGAGTGACAGATGTAGTTATATTATACCTACTGAGAGGTTGAAGTTACGAAATGTCATTCATCATTTGTAATTTATTGTATGTAACGTCTAAATTTTTTTTAAGAACAATAGGGAAGGTGAGGTATAATGATCCCCTTAAGGGAAAAACTTAACTGTGGGTAAAGTTGAAGGAAAAATCGCAAGATTTCTATTGTTGGAGATAGTGAATTTACTTAACTTTGTAACTGCATACTTATTTTTTATTATATGTAAGTATTTTTTTTGTATAAGAGGTTTTTTTTTAAATTTGATAAAGGATCATTTTATACACACCTATGTATAAAATGATCCCTGGGGTAGGGGTAAAATAATCCCAGGGATCATTTTAAACCATAAGGTAATAAATATCAGTAAAATAAAACACTCAGCTGCTTATTTCAATTATTACATTATTTATTCAAATACATATGTACATATGTATGTAGTGAAATTGATGGGGTGGAAAACAATGTTTTTCTTGCACGTTTTTCAATGTCGAAAAAAATGTATCCACCACAGGCTTATTAAAAGCTCGCGCTCGTGCAGAAGACGTCGATTCTGATTTCTGGGGCATGCATCGTAATGTCTGGATGTCTACATCTAAATCCACGAAGCCATTCAAGTCCAGCTTTTCCTTTTGCTTTAGAAAATGGATAAATGATTTCTTTCATCCAGTTGGTAAGCTAAGGTCAAAACATCCTGTGTGGTTAGCCCATACATTCGAGACTCCAACTCCTTAATGTAATCAACAAGTTCCTGTTCTTGTTCTAGGTTAAACACTGTTAGTTTGCTACCTAACTTTTTAGCGGAGCCTACAGCTATTTTATTTTTAGCTTCTGCTCTTCTTTTTAATGCCATAACATGGACTTCAAACTCTCTACTTGCGGTTTTGTAAGGCATACCGTCTCTGACGGCAACTAATGCCTTTTGCATTTGTTCTTCAGGCCAACTTTGGCGATTAGTTTTGCGTATATAAATTCTCGGCAGTATCTGTAACAACAACAAATACTATGGGGTAAAACGATTCCAGGGATCATTTTAAACACACAGAAAGGGATCATTTTGCCCCAAACATCAAGTTTCAAAATATCGATCAAAACATAACATTCAAATACTGCGTGCGGTGAGCTAACATTGCTTAAATATTAGCTAACTGCTATTATTACACGCGAGTGAAACAACATTTCAATAAAAACGAACATTTAAAAAGTAATTGAAGTCCAAAATCAGGCTTACCTTAGATCAGAACCACACTTTTTAATTATTTTTTAATAAAATCACGCCAAGCGCTTGTACCGCCAAGACACTAGGAGAGGCAACTGGCAGGGGTGCGGGGAACATGTATCATGCTCATTTAAATAGATGGCACTAGTTGTCTCTGATTTATGGCGGGGGATCATTTGACCTTCAGGGATCGTATTACCTCACCTTCCCTACTTTAGTTGGTTAAAGTATTGTAGAGGAGGCCCAGGGCCCACGAGAGGTTGCAGTGCCACAGGTTAGATTGATGAGTTCTGGTTAAAGATATAGAACAAAGAAATTTGCATAATTCAGTAAATATTGAATATATTATTTGACGACCGAATGGCGTAGCGGTAGCGGACCTGCCGTCTACGTCGGAGGTCGTGGGTTCGATTCCCACTACTGGTAAATGTTTGTGTAATCGCTTAATTTGGGGCTAGATTGCGATGTGTGAATGTCCTGATATACATATAATATATATACCTATATATATTTAAATATATTATTATGCCCCGACTGAGGATTCTTATGGTATTTGAATGTGAAGATAAAAACTGACCAGAAATTTAAGGAACTTCGAACAGACCGCTGTCCTAACAAATACATACAGAATAATAAGATCATACTTCAATTTTGCAAAAATTATATAACAAAAGCAGGGGTAACGTTAATAAAGAAGCTCGAATCTAGTTAGGAGCAAATTAACCGGACAAATGTGAATGTACTTCATCGAGTTAGCTCTACTTTATGACATCGTCGCCTGCTTTTAGCGAAATTAGTAAATAGTTCAATCGTAGTTTTTCATGGGCCACTGAACAAAGGATAGTAGTTCATGCCTAAACTTTTTCAGAATAATTCCGTTGCAGATATAAGCGCCCTAATATTATAAAGGCGAAAGTTTGTGTGTCAGTGCGTATGTTTGTTACTCCACCACGCTGCAACTACTAAGCCCATTTGGCTGAAACTTATAATAGACATTATTATACTCTAGACTAAGGCATTGACTAAATTAAATTAGACATTTACTATTTTTTATCTCAGAGAAATCTATGGTTCCCGCGGGATTTGTGGCTAACCAAAATGCACGCGAGTGGAGCCGCGGGCGTTCACAAGTTTTAGTGAACTAGGATTATCCCTAAGCAACTTTGCAAATACAGCTAGCTCCTTTTCTATATTATTGAAGTACGTCATTGGTGCTAATTCTGTTATTAAACTAAACTTATTTAAAACAGCGCTATCCTTTTCAAACTGCTCCCTATGGAAAAGGATACCACTATTTTAAATTAGGTTTGTTTATAGATTTTGCACAACAGAATCGACCTGCACATTGTTTTTAGGGTTCCGTACCAAAATGGTAAAATGGAACCCTTATGGTGCGACTTTCTCCGTCTGTCTGTCCGTCTGTCTGTCCGTCACACTCGATTATTTCAGAATATATATATAAATAATATATATATAGAATATAAATATTTCGAAATATTAAATTTGGAATAGTTGTGTATATTAGTGGCCCAATGACACTGGAATAAAAAAAAATTGAAATTATTTTTGTTCTTATTTAAAAAGGGGGGAAAATCGGAGGGTTGAAATTTAAAAGTGAGATAACTGTACTGTGTGGGGTATCATATGAAAGGGTTTACTTTGTATATTCTAAAACCGATTTTTAATTATTTTTAGTCATGATAGTTTTTGATTTATCGGGGAAAATGTCTAAACAAATACCGTTACCCCCCCCCCCCCCCCCCCCTTATCTCCGAAGTTTACCAATCGAAAAATCTCGAATAATTATGGTCAATAGGAATTTACGTATATTTTACAGGAAAACTATAGCCAATGCTGTAACTAGCATAGTTTTTTTTATATTAACAATAAACCTCTACAAACAAAGTTAGTTTTGCGGTTCATTAACAAAGCCTGATTGTTTTGCTTCAGTACTTCTTGAGTACGGAACCCTCGGTGCGCGAGTCCGACTCGCACTTGGCCGGTTTTTATTTTTATGTTACACTGAAATTGAAATCGCTTCTAGTTTTTATCAGTTTATTAAATTGATAGAGGCTTTTTCTTCTATACGTCAACCTTTTTAATTAAAACTGCATATAAGCGAAGGCGCAGATAATAAACTACTCGGGCTATAAATACGCTGTCATCGCGTTAGCAAGTTGCCCGAACCAAATTAATTATTCTGATGGATTACATATCCCACATACCTGACCGTTTTTCATTTTCATAATGGTCTGCAAATTGGATTAAGCGGATGTCTGCAAGGGCTCGTTAAATTCGAGTAGGTATATAATAATCTAGATTATATAGAGTCCATGACGACCAATTTGTACTAAGTGCTTTTATATTAACTTATAACACAATAAACATTGTTCTGGTGGCGTTAATAGAGGACGGTTAATACAATTATTGTGTGGCATAAAATTGCTGAAGATTAATGTTCTTTAACAATGAAAACGAATATATAAGAATATTACGTTGCACTCGGGGAATACCGACACAAGTGAAAACTTTTACAAATAACGGGAGGCCTGAGGTGTCGGTTACCTACGGTAGTAGTGTGAGGTGTCGGTTACGTAACAGTTTCGCGAGTTCAGTGGTTTTTTTCAGATCTCAATAAATGCCCAACCCGCCAAAAAAAGTTTTCTGTTAAAAAAACTTCAATCCTTACCTACTAAAATTCCCCGGGCCTAAAGTCTGGAGGTTTCAGTTAAATGTCCTAGTTTTTTGATAGGTATGTCAAATTGTGTGAAGCCAAAGTCTCTATGGATGCAACCACTCCTTTGCTTTCGAGTCCCTTCCAGAGTTTCTAGTTTTCCGGGCTCCGTTCTTAATTTATTTAAATAAAAAACAAGCGCAAGATTCTGAATAAATAAAAATAAAATCAATCGTCGTAACATTTATATTGGAGTGACGATTGATTTTTAAAACTGATAATTTAATAAATAATAAATTTATATTACCTTTCTTTTTATTTTAGAAAAAAAAAAAAAAATCAGTATGAATTCATTATATCCAAGCATGCTACATTTGCCTACACAGAAAAATCGTGTTCTTGCTCTGCTTAATTGTTGGCCAGTGGCCAGAACAAAACGAGTCTGACAATTTTCGCTTCTCAAAAGTTATTTTCAAGAAAAAGGAAGTGGAGAGGTTTTATACATATGAGAACACTTTTTCTCACCTATGATTTTTAAAAGAAACGACATTAAATGAAAACAAAATATTAGTTATTTTAGTAAGGAATATCTGGGTGACCGAGATTTGCTCGGTAGTATTACAGCTACTCGCCAATAGATGGCAGCAGGAGTTTACTGTAATAGTTTTACTTATCGCCAATAGATGTCAGGTATAGATTTATATATTTTTTTATTAAATATGACATTTTCTAAAAATGAATCCTAGCTAGATCAATTTATCGCCCCCAAAACCGCTTGTATACTAAATTTCATGAAAATCGTTCGAGCCGTTTCCGAGATTCAGATTATATAGAAATAATCTTTTAAATCTGTCTTCAATTAATAATAGAACGACACAAAGATAAAAGTTCCTGAAAGTCTTTATTAGAAAAAAAAACTTCTATATAGATAGGTAGATATTTGAAACTGGTTAACTGGGCAAAATTACTAAAAATGAATATGTTATCAATATAATATATCTATTGCAATCTTTTAAATCTGTCTTCAATTAATAATAGAACGACACAAAGATAAAAGTTCCTGAAAGTCTTTATTAGAAAAAAAAACTTCTATATAGGTAGATAGGTAGATATTTGAAACTGGTTAACTGGGCAAAATTACTAAAAATGAATATATTGAATGGAAGCAGGCGTTATTTTGCGGAAATCCATAATTAGCAGGACAGATTAATTTGTTTTGCTGTAATCCGCTACTTGAAAAGATTCTGTATGGTACAATATGCAGGAACACTGCCCACATGAAACACCACACACAATTTTCCAACACTTTCTTCGACGCACGTTTCGTCCCGAACCGGGACATCCTCAGGAGATGTTGACTTCACAATGCGAAATCTTCGCATTGTGAAGATTAGAGATTTCGCATTGTGAAGTCAACATCTCCTGAGGATGTCCCGGTTCGGGACGAAACGTGCGTCGAAGAAAGTGTTGGAAAATTGTGTGTGGTGTTTCATGTGGGCAGTGTTCCTGCATATTGTACCATACAGAATCTTTTCAAGTAGCGGATTACAGCAAAACAAATTAATCTGTCCTGCTAAAAATGAATATGTTATCAATATAATATATCTATTGCATATATCCTAATTAACTATTTTGTGAAATGTAGGTACAATGTTCTACGGAAATACAATTTTTGTTCTAAAAAAAATTGGGTCTTACCAGTTGGTACAAGTAGGCACTTTACTGTTATTGAACGTAAACGAAACGGATCAACGGAGAAAGCGATGCTTCACTTAGACGCTCTAAAAGGGTTAATTAAAACTTGTTTGAGGAATCCTTTTCGAGTCCCGTTAAGTACTTAAAAGGTTAATGAATAATAATAGATAATGCAACTGATAATGACAAAGGAATCAGGAATATCACTATGCTTAGAACCAACCGTAAATTTGCTTCTACAAATTTCGTACTAAAGTCGGCATGGTAGTTCTGTTTATTAGTTTTTTTTGTTTTAGAGCCTAAACTAATTCCAGATGATTGATTTCACCTTAATTTTTCAATATCTCGTATAGTTTATTTTTTCGCAAGTTGGCCTAAAATCGAGATTGAGAGTTCTAATTATTGTAAACTTTTATTTTATAGACTTGCACTTGACTGTAATCATGCCTGATGGAAAGCCCTAATTAGGTCTAAAAATGCCTATTCACTCTTCTTTTGAAGGCACCCAGATTGTACTTGTTTCGCGTGAGATTAGAGATGAAGCTGGTTCGTGACCACAGTAGCTGCATTTAGCTAACCTGCGCTGAGCTTCAGGACTCATGACTTCATTAATTAATGAAGTGATGATGATTATGATGGATCACGATATAAAAGTAAAAGCACAACACAACTGTAAAATAGAAGAAAAGAAAGCCCATGAAAAATTACGAATGAAATTCAAAACGGAGTTACGCATCCATTAGCTTGTTCAAGAGGCTGTACCTTCCGATAATATTGGCACCGAGTCATTGTTCGGAATAACAATGGCACTTATGCGAGCTCTTATCTCGTCGACCACCTCGTTTGTACGGACTACGGACATGTTGCCTGCTCGCTGCTCACCTGCGCCGGCCTGATATTGTGTAGCTTTATCGGAAACCCGTTTACGTATATCTGTGTAATTTAATCGCATCAATAAGGTACTAAGCGAAGGCGATAAGGGATGGGACTCGAGTATTGTTATCTTCCTTTTTGTGAGTTTTGAACGTTGCTGTTTTAAAAGTAGATAATGTATATTGACCCTAAGGGGAAGGGAATGCCCGAAGGGGAACTATTAAGAGTGAATAAGCATCTCGTAGGCAAGCGTGTTCGACTTATCATCATTTTCCATAAGGCGCGATTAGAGTCAAGGGCTAGCCTATATGTATAGTTTAAAAAAAAGCAATTCCTGTCCTCATTCTTACGTTAAAAGTGTGTATGGAACAGAAATGCATTGCACATGAATATCACAACAAACGTCGTTTATCCTAACTACTAAAAAACTAAGCTAGTAATACTTACAAAAAGTTAGTTCTCAGTTTATTGGGTGATCATTATTAAAATAAAAGTTTTACTTAGTACTTACTAAATAAAAGTTTTAATAAGTAGCTGCAATTTTGATTGCCCTAAGACTTGTAGGAAACTTTCACAGTATAGCCGTAAGAAAGCAAAATACAAGCCAAAACTACAGAATATTTTAAGCTTTGTTTACGTTTTGTGTTTTTAATAAAAGTCCCTACTAATTTTGAGTAAGCTACCCAATCTTCCACCATCATGTTATACATTATTCATCTTTTATACGTTTAATATAAAAATATTTTCGCTTTGTTTACTTCAGGAGATACAATAGCCGAAAATTTCACGCGTAGGCCCGTATTAAAGTTTTATTGCCAAAAATAATTGCTTTGTGTGGTCATGCAAAGGGTTAAGCGTGAATAAAACCCGAGTATGTTAGGTGCCAGTTGAATGGACCTCTTGTGCGGATCGGTGGCAGGGTTCCTCCATTAGTCTGATTACGGTCAAAATGTTCGCCCCAGGGAGTTGCGGTGAAGCCTTCCTTTATATTGAATAGCCTGCGCTAACTATTAAACATTGCCCATTGAAACTTTTCAAATTATACTCTCTAAGCTTCTCACCTTTACGAAACAACTGATCATGTGATAAGCCATCAACGTTAAGGCTTTGTGTTGCCTGATACTACAGGAGTTAACAAATTGCTTTCACACGTCATCATGTACAGTACGCGCGGCGAAAGTTTGGCTTTGACCGTTATTGCGCAGAAATCAGAAATTGGGTATCAACCAATCAGAATTTGCAGAAATTGGGTATCAACCAATCAGAATTTGGGTACCCATGCGCAGTAATCCCCTCCACCCGAAGGTCAAAGCCAAACTCTCGCCGCGCGTACTGTATAATATATATATTTTTATTTTCAATGGCTAAGCTAAAGACAAAACAAGAGTTTCCCGCCAAAATCCTTTTGTTTCCCTGCTTAAAAATGTCCTAAGAATTTGTGCGTTTCCAGGATATAAACAAGAAAATTGGTTCAGACGTTAGCCATGCATAACCAACCAAATATCTGCTGTGGCATTTGGAGCAGTGATGGAACATCTATATTGACGTTTACTAATGCCCCTATTACTACTATTGGCTAAGCATATTAATTATATAAGTACGGGAATTTCACGTATCCCGCAGAAACCATGGATTTACCCGGGAAAAAAATTTAATTCAGAGTTTTAATCTATCTCCATTCCAAATTTCAGCCAGTAGCTGTGGCGTAAAGGACTAACGAATATACACACAAACTTTTACCTTTGTGTGATATTTAAGTACTTTTGATGTAGGTACCTATTAGATGAACTTTGCAATCACCTTCGAAATGCACGTCTAAATTTACAATTGCATCTTAATGAGACGCGGCTGTAGGTGCTCTAATTTCACGTCTTGCCAGCGAGTGCTTCAGTTCAAATCAGCATAATTACGTCTTTGAAGCAAGTGCATGGCAACTTGCACATCCGACACTCCACACTAGGCGGTTTCTCAAACGAGTGGGTACTTAGACACGCGCCGGCCGCGCAGACGGTGCCCAGGTAAACCAAGCACTCATTAACGAGTGTAAAACTGCTAAATTGAAATGGGCCTTCAGTGTTTGTTCTTATTGACCATTTGTGGAGAGGACATAACCGAGTTTAATTCTGGAAACCGCGTTTTGTCCAAACAATTGTGTTTTTAGGTCTATTTTCTTCATTCAATCACAGACAGCACAATCTCACATAGTGAAAGCCAAAGATGGAGACGTTTAACAAATGCCTAATTACTTTTTTTAAAGATACGTGGGTAATGGGTTATGAATTATATAAATATTTTAGATTATATTAATGATGTTTTATTTAATTAAGTACTAACGCGAAATAAATATACATTTGAGACTTGATAAGCACTCCATGACATTCTATAATAAGAATTTATGTGTAATAAGCTGAGCACCATAACGCTAAAGTATGGACTATCTATGTATGGGCATTGAATAAAATCAAAAATAAATACTTTAAGGGCAAAAAAGCACTATAACCTCATGATTTTTTGTAGGTCGTTTATCTTACCATTAAAATTGAGGTCATTTAAATTTCATATTTTGGAGACTTTCGCGACATAAGTACATGTCCCAAACATGACGAAATTGTCGAAAGAAGCATTGGAGTAAATGTGTAATATTGAGAAGAGTGTGTTCATGTTTAAGTAATTGTACAACTTTGAAAAGTTAGCCAACTTCTCATCGCAAGAGTAAAATGTTTGGCGTAAAATATACTAGGAGTTCATAAGGAGCTGGAAGAAAAACGAGCATCATTACTCACGGTCGCATGTGCCGCGAGCGCATTCCTTACTTTTTTGCTTACACACTCCGTATTGTGTATCTACTTTACATTCACGACAAGGTCAGACTTTTACAGATGGCACTTCTTGTTTATTGAGGCGAAGGATATTTGTTTCAGTCACTTCTGAATTCCACTTACTTACTCTAATATTTAGACTATATTTTCTGAGAGCGAATCTCACTTAATTTTCTATTCACCGTGGACGTTCTTTTTTCAAACATGTCAGCCCTATCGTACTCTCACTTAACTAAACATTAAATACAAATTTAAACAGAGTTGTTTAGTACACTATCTTGGCTTTCTCAGATGCTGGGAATACCATCGACTTGGATACCCATAACTTATTTTGGATACGATTTCACATTATTATCAGTCTAAGTAGTTTCAAATGAGTCAATTATTTTTTGTTTTAAATCATTATATAATAATGTAGTATTATATAATAATGTAGCATAATGTAGTATCTAGATACAAGTATGTGCCTACTTTATTTGTAAACCTAATAGTTTCTGCACAATTGTCTGAAATAAATAATTCCATCTTCATCTCTCTCTCCGCGTCGTGTTCCTCATTTCTGAGGGTCGTGACCCCTTCCACCGACGACTTTCTTTAGGACGATGTAGCGCCATGTTGCCCATCCATCCATCTTCATAGAATCTGATAAATATTATTACTATGTTACTGATGGTGTAATGAATTGAATAATATTGAATGGAAGCAGGCGTTATTTTGCGGAAATCCATATTTAGTAGGAAAGACTAATTTGTTTTGCTATAATCCGCTTCTTGAAAAGATTCTGTATGGTACAATATGCAGAACACTGCCCACATGAAACACCACACACAATTTTTCAATACTTTCTTCGACGTACGTTTCGTCCCGACACCAAGACATCCTCAGGAGATGTTGACTTCACAATGCGAAATCGTAGGAAAGTGTTGGAAAATTGTGTGTGGTGTTTCATGTGGGCAGTATTCCAGCATATTGTACCATACAGAATCTTTTACAGAAGCGGATTATAGCAAAACAAATTAGTCTTTCCTACTGAATTAAATATTTGATGACCGAATGGCGTAGTGGTAGCGAACCTGCCGTCTGCACCGGAGGTTCGATTCCCACTACCGGTAAATATTTGTGCGATGAGCATGAATGTTTTCCAGTGTCTGTGTGTTCTTTAATATAATATTTATGTATATTAGTATGTATATATATTTATCAGTTATCTATTACCCATAATACAAGCTATCGCTTACTTTGGGGCTAGATTGCGATGTGTAAATAGTCCCGTATATATTTATTTTTTATTTGTAAAAAAAGTCAATATTTTCCTTTTTTCCATGACAATTGCAAAATTCATTGTTACGGTTTAAAAATTTAGGCGCTTTTAGGCAAAAGCACAGTCATTCCAAGAAAAATGTCAATCTCAATAATGTGAATGCTCCATTTTTACCCGGCATACATTAAATTTTCATGCAAATGTTTCTCCAAAATGTCGCTCGTTTTATGTTTTTGTAGGTGGAGTAATTGGTACATTAGTAGGCGTATAAATATAATATCGTGATTCCTGAAATCATTATTGTCAAATCAGAAGCAAAATAAGCGTAATAATAAACCGTAATTGGTGTCTTCCCTGGCGCAATTAGCGCATTTTCGTATTTATGGAGAATGCAACATCCGGGCGAGAAAATTCAAATATTATTTAGTTTTTCGAAAATAGTGGGCCAATTATACATCGGAAGCTAATGATAGTGAGTTTTGCGACCATGAGATTTATACCTCCAACCATACGATTTATGCCTCCAGATATGTTTATGAAAACTTAGCTCTAAAATACTCATTTACTATACATAATATGTTCCCCATAGCTCCAAATCTGGGAAACCAGTGAAAATGATCTTTCGGGAACCAATATAAGTTTTTATTAAAAACGTGTAGATGCTTAAATGTTAAGTATGCTCGCAGAACTTAAATTCAATAAGCCTATTTTGTATAATTAGTCTACTTTTTGTGTAAAATTAATAAAATTGAATTTTGCGGGCTACTTTCGCCGAACCACCTTAAGCGGCATGTCCCGGTTGCGATTTCCAGCACATGTGAGTTAGATAATAATATCATTACCAATTTCTTTGGTTTGTACTCTACCGGCGAAGAAGTAGCACCAAGCCATTTAGTGTTCCGGTGGGATGCAGTGTAGTAAATGTTAGTATGTGAACACATTAGCGTCACCTAACCTTAGATAAGATTGCACTGAAATACAATTTTGTAGTGAATTGATAGAAAACAAAGTAAGCCTTACTAAATTTTAGCTCTAAAATAAAAAATACCAAATGGCTCTTTGCCTTTAGTTGTTTACATTAACAGTGACAACTTTTGTTCTACGACTTTTCAAAATTCAGTATTAATTTTTTCATAGTGTTTTCATACAAAAATGTTATTTCTGTGAAGTGGCATTACACTGCTGCGGTTTTGCGCCGCCGGCCACTTGGCACTTGCCAATGTTATATTATACAGAGTAGAAACAAGTAGAGTAATTATCTCTGTAAAATATTAAATACTTGATATTTCTCAAAATATCGAGTAAAAAATTCGTAGAACAAAAATTGTTATTTTTAATGTATACAACTAGAGGACGAGAGTGATTTGGTATTTTTTATATTATGTATACAGTGAAATAGGTAGGTGTTGGGGATGAAGCTCAAAGCAAGGGGTGCAAGCAAAATATTCGGTAAGTAATGGCAAAATAAACAACGCAAAAAGAGAAATGTATGTCATTACTCGGTGTAGGCCTCGAGCATATTTTATACATTCTACTCTGCGTATATAATTTGTACTTCAGGTATTTACATCCAGTTCAGATCAAGGCGGTTACCCCTTGCTGCACTATAAAAGAGAAATGTACGAGTGTATCATTACTTGGCGTATGCCTGGAGAACATTTTATACGTTCTATTTTCTATAGTACTCTGCGTATATAATTTGTACTTCAGGTATTTACAGCCGGTTCAGATTAAGACGGTTACACATTGCTGTACATGAACAAGCACCGAAAGTACCTACAGTATCTATATTCTCTACTAGTTTCCCATACCTATATGCGTCAGAATCTTAGGTACTTTAGATGAATTATGAGAACGTACAGAGATAAGTAAAACTTTTTTGGTGATTATGGCTTTTACCCGTTTGATCTTTAAAATAGGAATAGTTAAAACTGACGTTATCAGCTTGGGTCGACAATAAATTATTATGAATAAGAATAATAAGATGATGTATTATTTTATTTA
The DNA here is from genome assembly GCA_036785405.1 of Coenonympha arcania. Taxonomy (NCBI): domain Eukaryota; kingdom Metazoa; phylum Arthropoda; class Insecta; order Lepidoptera; family Nymphalidae; genus Coenonympha; species Coenonympha arcania. The sequence continues at coordinate 4,837,866 of CM072063.1, read as the reverse complement.
ATACTAATTAATCGTACCTATTCAAAACCACAAGCGTACTCCGTTCTTAAAGTCCTAGTTAATCTGGGTCAATATCTGTGCATTAACCTTAGAATGATATACCTGATGCCGAACTAACACAAACAAAACACAACATACGTGTTGATTGTCTTGCACAAGCATTGATTTTTTCCTTACATACACATCTAAAAATGATTTTACTGATAGCACGCGCAGCTTTGGATCAGCGCCTTAAACCTTTACAGATGGCACTTGTTGTTTGTTGAGGTAATAAGGACATCTTTCACCGCCGTTTCTGAATTCTTTTTTTATTAGGTAGGTACATAAGTTTCGTTGCTACTAAGTTTATTGGAGACAGAATGAACTCATCGTTTCCTGCAGAATTGAGCAATTAATCAACAAAAATGTATTCTTTAAGAATTTTCCGTCTTGATAGATTACATACAGTGCAGAGCTATCGTCTTATTATTTGGGAAATTCTACCTCACCAAATAAAAATAAGTGTTTGACTATTTGCTTAAAACAATGTCCATGTCCACCCTCTATCTGTATCAGTGTTTTTGGTTACTTAACATACTAATTTGCTTAGCAGTGAAGTAAAATATCGCAATCTTATTCTAGCAGCGTTAGCACAGATTAGATAATAGTAACGAGCGCTCTCTATTTACACCAGAAAAATAAGGTACAGATACAATTTAAAAAAAATGTATTGAAATGTAACCTACTCATTATTTAGATACAAATTGCAAAGCCTAACTTTACTAATACCGAGTGTACCTATAGCAATATTATACGTAATATTAGTTAGACGGTTCCGAATAATATTTCCGTATCAAATCACGAACAAAGTTAGCGATACAATTCTAGCCGCAACTCTATGAATAAAATTATCATTTTCCGGAATTGATTCTGTAGCCCCGTAAAATACTTGCGAAATGACTGGTAACACTCTACCACTTACGTTCTCTTGAAATGAGTGATAAATCTCTTGTAATGAGAAATTTAAGCTGTAGGTAACTAGTACTTTAAGTTAGTACCTACTAGGTATTTTTTGACAAAACAGGGTTGAAACTCGAAGTGTTCTTCATGACAATAAGTTTATATTTATGTAAGGATAATATAATGAATCTAGCTGACCCGGAAAACATTGTTTTGCCATTAGGGATAAAAAATATGACCTACTCTCAGACTTGCCGAACATATAAGTACAGAAAATTTCAAATAATCGGTCGAGCTGTTTCTGTGAAGTTTATAAAAATTGGCACGAGAATCAGACTTATTTTATAAATATTAGACTAAGGGGCGATTAAATATGACGTTTTGACAAATTTTGTATGGCATATGTTTCAAATTTAATCCTCAGATATAGTCTACCGGCGTTTGAAAAATAAAAAAATAGATAATAGACCCTAATTAGATAATATTTTTACCAGGGTTTTATCGTCGTATGCAATTTCGTATGCAATTCGCGATAAACGGCGCAAAACTACCAGTTTCAATTTTCACAAATCCGTCGTGCGTTTGATCGACAAACAGAAGGATTGACTGCAAATTCGAGTGACGGCCGCTTTGAAATTGCCGCCATATTTCAATGTCAAACCGAAATAACTTCATAACGTAATCAAACTCGGTGTATTGCACAAGTATTTGTGAACCAAAAATAAACAATAATGAAGCCGGCCAAGTGCGAGTCGGACTCGCGCAACAAGGGCTCCGTACTACATAAAAAAAAGTAAAACCGTAAGGCGCACTTGCGCCAACCCGTGTTTGTGTGTTAACTCAGAGTTAACACGCTAACCCAGAGTAGGATGTCAAAATTGGCCTGTGGTGGCGGGAATTTCCATCGCTGTCAAGTCGACCATGAAATACCTAGGACTGGTCCTCGACAGTCGATGGAAATTCGAGGAACATTTTAGGCGCCTAGCCCCAAAACTCATTGGAGCTGCCGGGGCCCTAAGTCGTCTCCTTCCAAATGTGGGAGGGCCGCGCACTGCATGTCGTCGATTATACACGGGAGTGGTGCGGTCAATGGCCCTTTATGGAGCTCCTATCTGGGCGGACGATCTGATCACCCGTAATCAGATACTGCTGCGGAGACCGGGTCATGACGATCAGATCGATCAGGGGCTACCGCACCATTTCCTGCGAGGCAGCGTGTGCCCTAGCCGGCACTCCTCCCTGGGACCTAGATGCGGAGATGCTGGCATACATATACCAGCGAAAGATGGATGCCGGGTTACGCGGAGAACCCACAACCTCTGCGGAAATCGCTGGGTGGCGGCGAATTGCGCAGGCCGAGCTTTTCCGCTTATGGAGGGAGAGACTCGCGCTGCCCGTTGGAAGGCGATGGAATGCTTCTGTGAGGAGGTAATGACGCAGAAGGAGGCTGCGGAGCGGATGAGAGAGGATGACGTGGACTCCCATCCCCTCCGCCCCAGAAGGGCTGGGCGCAGGCGTGCTGCCCATGACCGCCGCCTGCCCCCTTAAGAAGGGTCCCCGGGCGATTGACACGGGGAGTTTGTCGCCCGATGGAGAATGGCCCTCGAGCCGGGAGATGCATCTCTGTGTTCACGATGCACTCTGTCAGGGAATTTAGACGTAGATCTAGAAGAACGGAGGGTCTGCTTCGGCAGACATCGTTGGCTGGGTAGCGCGAGTGCTTCCGGTCCCGTTGCTCAACCACCAGTTGACGAGGTGAACACCGTGGGGTTTTAGTCGGCGCGACTCCGACATAACCGCAGTGCCTCCCCGTGGTACACCGGTATCCATAACGGATTTCCCCACGTAAAAAAAAAAAAAAAAGGATGTCAAAATTGGCCAATGAGAGACGTTGACTCTAGGGTTAAAAATGTTAATATTTAACAACCCGTTTCGCGCAATTAGTGGGCCTAAGAATAACTTTTTGACCGAATTGCAAACTTAACTTTTTTGTGGTTAATTGTTTATTCCAACAAAAGTATAATAGATACAGAGAATCTATTGAACTTTTAGAATTTTATTTTTTATATTGTACAGAACCCTTTAAAACTAGTAGTACATAGATGGAGATGTGTAGAGATCTGCTTTAAGAAGTAGTTCTGTTGAGCGAAGCATAGAAAATCCTTTTTTGAATATATATGTAGGAGATGGTGCGTCACGTATAGTGGTAGTCATGTAGTGTAGGAAGGCCTCGGCTATTATAGCTGGTTGAGGAGGACTGAGCACCATGTTTGCTAAGTATAAGACCTATGTCCAAATTTGGACGTACCTACAGTGGGAGAAATAATGAAGATTACTGAAACCTCTGACCAGAACGAACGTTATGAGGATTTTCGACTTGGTTAAGAAAAAGTTAATTCGCCAGCCCATTTTACGTAAATATTCAAAGAATTAGGTATGTTGTTATATCTTAAATAGGACTTAAATTAAACTTTTAGAATAATAAAACCCACCTTGTTAACATTCCGAAGAAATTTCAAAAGCACAATCCCTTTTGAAATGTTAACTTGTTAGCCATTTTCCACAAAACACATTTTCAGTGCGCCGACTCTCCTTTGTTCTGTGACAATGAAGGTACTTGAATTCGAACAGACTATCTTATCGCGCTGCCCCTATTTGTCCTGAGTACTCGATAAGTATTTAAGAAAATGTATACCTTTTGAAGAAGCTATGCAGGGCAGATGCCAGGATGATAATCCTCTTTAGGAAATCACTTTTTGCGTAGTATGGAATAATTAGTGATAAACCTCGATTGCCATGACTGTATATTCAATTTTGATTGAAACGAAAAGAGATTTCTTACAAATTGTTTGTCGAGATGGAACCAAAGACTCAATTTGCAACAATTTAGATTTTTGATTAGAATTTGCAAATTAGAAACAATTGGCAAACTCATTTCATTTGTGTCGATTTGAAACGACCTACTGGAAGGTGCACGATATTAAATTGACATTTGTTGGTAGTGACCGTCGTTTTGAATGTCATTTTATTTCAGTTCCATGGACGGTCACGCCGAGGTCACGCCAGGTTACGCAACAATCAGCGCCAAAATGGCGAAAATCAAGTGTCTTCCTTTTTTTTTTACGTTGGCAGTCCGACATCCATAGAATAAAGATCAGTGCATACTGGCCGTGAATGTTGTCAACACACGCAGTGTTACAGCTGCGTGGATCATCCAACCAATACGTATAGAATAGAGCCAATGACGATGTAGTTTGTCGTTTCGACATATTTGAGAGGAAAAAATACTGCTATGCTTTTTGCCACCCTATTTGAAACAATATTTTTTAGGGTTCCGTACATACCTACCCAAAAAATAAAAACGGGACCCTATTACTGAGACTTCACCGTCCGTCCCTAAGTCCGTCCATCCGTCTGTCACCAAGCTGTATCTCTTTAACCGTGCTAGTTAGACACTAGAAATTTTCACACATGATGTAATTCCTGTTGCTGCAATAACAACAAATACTAAAAAACAGAATAAAATATATATATAAAGGGGACCTCCCATACTACAAACGTGATTTATTGCTCGTTTTTGCTCGATACTGATGATGGCAATCGGTAGACGCTTGAAATATTCACAAAATGTTTTATTATTTAATCACCTTAAAAATAAATAACAAAATTAAAATTAAACAAATATTTAAGGGGGCTCCCATAAAACAAAGGTAATTTTTATGCCGTTTTGATAGAATTAATGATACGTAACCTTTCGTGAACGAGTCTGACTCGTACTTGACCGATTTTTTTTATAGGTTACAACAGTAAGGTTTTAAAGTTGCAGGTTACGCCTCTCATAAGCGCAGTTATTCCTCCAAATTCCAACCTCTAGCAACTACATATTTGATATTCTATGCCTCTAGTTTGATCATAGTACCTACTGCAATTGAGTTGTTGAATGCTGAATTAAGACTACGGAGTATGAACTCATAAATGTATACTATTAATAATATATGTACCTATAAAACAAAAAACTATTGAATTGTACCAAAACTAAACGGTTCGTTTGCTCATGGCAATTAAATACGAATCATCTCAACAAAAACTGTTGAATTTCACTGGCTATTTCATATTCCAGCAAATATTAATGCACGACCTATATGCGTGTGACAAATTTTGGGTTAGGGGTGATGTCACCAGAAGTGTTTAAAATGAAACAGATTATTTACTTATTTAACATTTTATTCAAATCATCAATTTATGTAATATTTTCCATATAAAGCTGATGTAATGAATCTACCGCCGTGTTCGGAATACAGGTTTGCACTGAGAAGAACCGGCAAGAAACTCAGCACTTGCTCTTTTCAAAATATGGAAAGTACAACCAATGTTACAAGTAACGTGGAAACAATAATCACCAAATAATTAATACAAAGTGACTCGTCAATAGTCAAAGAGACTTTAATGATGTTATTGGCCGATCCATAGTAATTGAACAATTACGTATGTAAACACCTATGATATCTATGATAAGAAATATAAAACACAATTGTACTCCAAACTATGTAAGTCTAACTATATTTTAATTAATTTATAATGACAACATAAAAATATAAGTAAGTCATTACCACAATAATTAAACAACAATTATATATTATACAAATTAATACTTAGCTTTTACACTGCCCCAACAGCTCTGTCCGTCACTACGGTCGGAATAGAAAAGTCCTCAGATTGCCGATTTGGCGGCTTTTATACTATTAAGCAAACAAGTGGGAGATCCCCTCCTTTTGTTCAACCACTGAGTACCGACACTAGTCAAATTGTCAACATTCTCATTTATTAACAGAGAATGATACTAATTATCATTCTCTGACAATATAATTCACTTACAATCACATGATTATTAATGTTACTTTTGTAATTGAATATTATATGACTCAAAGAACAGAAATACACAGACTTATAGAAGTAGAATGATACTGGTAATAAACAATTGGTATAATGACTTCCTTAACTTCTATAAACGTAATGTTACTACCATTAAGTTGTATTTTAATTTATATAATACTAACTGTTAATGTTATTTTTCATGTATTTAAATATTAAATTAATAACATAATTAAATCATGTAATTGTTACAAACAATCAGTATATTGACTTTCATCAGTATATTAACTTTTATAAAGTCAATTACAATGATATTTATAATATAGTTATTTGTTATCAGTGACATAATTATTACTATTATTTGTTAAATATAAACACAGTACAAATATAAGGAATTAGTGAACTAGAAAGATGATTATATAATTGAATTATTAGTAAACAAACACACAATTATTAATGTTACTCTTGAAACATAAACACAGTAAACCACACAGGATTGTTGAACTACAATTCATGATTGTTACAAACAATTTGTTAAGTAACTTTCTTAATTTTAATTAACATATTTGCAAGGGAACATACACATTTCCGAATTCTTTACTTTTATGCAAATAATCTTCTATATTTTCGATAAGAAGTCACATTTTAACCAATAATATATCACGGCCAGACTGACCTATACTTCGCTCTCGAAGTATCAAAATAATTTCGCGTCCTATTTTTTCGCGAACCGTCGAGACTTATCTTTTCACGACGCCAATAATTTCGCGTACTATTTTTTCGCGAACTGTCGAGACCAATCTTTTCACGACACCAATTATTTCGCGTCTTATTTTTTCGCGAACTGTCGAGACTAATCTTTTCACGACACCAATTATTTTGCAAACTGTCGAGACTAATCTTTTCACGACACCAATTATTTTGCAAACTGTCGAGACTTATCTTTTCACGACACCAATTATTTTGCGAACTGTCGAGACTAATCTTTTCACGACACCAATTATTTCGCAAACTGTCGAGACTAATCTTTTCACGACACCAATTATTTTATTTTAGACCTCCGGCCTTAAATACAAGCACCTATCACCCACTGCATGATGCATTTCGGTGAAGTATCAGGGCGGGGTCAGCAGCGTTATCAATTTTTTTTTGTGACTCCTGATCTTTCATACCAGCACCGAAGTACAGAACTCTATTATGTATGGCAAACCCATCATCTATAACACTTCCATCAAACTCATCCATCATCATTATCAAATCTATATTATGTGTATGTTCCTTGCTCAAAAAAAAAAGAAATCTTTAGAATATTTAGCTAAATTATACATTAATCAACATTACAATGATCAAATAAAGTAATATATCACGGTCGATCCGTCAACGATATTATATTCCCTGCTCCACTAAGCCAAAAAAAATCCACTCCAGACAGCTCCAGATCATAATGCCAATTTTTTTTTTTTACTAGTCAACAGTAAATGTCAAAGTTACAGTTAGAATCCATACCAACCAGTGGACATAACACACCATTCATTAGTGGTAAACACAACGTAATTCAATCACTGGAGGTATTTCGATTACCGTCAAATTATGTCAAAGTTAACAGTAACAGTCATTTTAAATAGCAATTCCAAACAACACATTGTGATCAAATAATGATTTATAAATATTTTCACTGCCACACAATCTTTAAATTTTATTCCGTAATGTTGATTATTGTAATATACCTATATAATACCATGTTACATTTTTTTTTCGGTCCTTTATAAAATATATTTTAAAACAAATGTTCGTCAAAAGAATATGTTTGTTATTATGATCACTGAACATAAACTTTTATGGATTAATATCCTCGCTCCTAAATAATAAATCAAAGCCTCCCAAAGACAAAACTAGTCTGTACAGAATTTTATTGTTTGTCCAGATAGTTGTTGTATATCCTATTTCCCAAATTTAGTCCTAACCAAAAATATATTATGATGCTATTAAACAGTACTGTTTTTGGTTTGTTTAAGACTTCACAGTCTAAAATATTTCAACTCAGCATAAAAATAAAAGCAATCGCTCGGCCAGTCTGACAAACAATTTTAAATCGCAAAAGTTTCTTTTCAAAAAGAACCAATACTGTCCGTATCTTAATATTGATACGTTGGAATATTTAAATACTTCACAAATAAGGATTAGATTGAATAATTTCAATCAAATATATTATACCTATATTATATATATTTTTATATATATATTTTTTTTTCAATCAAATATTTACTAGTAAAGTCAGTCTTATGTCAATGGTAAAGGACAATATGTTAGAGGTCAAACTGCTACAGAAAGTGCACCATACATCCGACCTTTTATTTTGCGTAACCCAGTAATTTTTAATGAAGAAATAAATTAAAATGTTGCTTTGTATTTTCCAATTAGTGGTACCATTATTTCAATGATTTGGTAAGAAGTTATTTTATTTTAAAGAACATGATAATATGAAACTTTAACGGCGTAGGAGCCGCATTTAAGCGATTTTGAATGAAGTTTTATTTAAAAATTATAAAGACAATTATTTCAAATTAAAACGTCATGTATTTTGGGTCTTAAATCTAAAATCGCTTAAAAGCAGAAACACGATTAGATAAAATTTTCTCGATAGAAAGTTCTCCCAAAAGTTGCTCCAAAATCTCAGTTTTTCTAATTTTTATTGGAAACTACAATATAATTGTAATTTTTGTTTTAATGTGTCGGTTATAATAATATTCAAAAACGCTTCGAAACAGATTTTTGATAAATGGCTTAGTTCTTAGTTTTTAATTAGGTAAAAGGTCGTTTTTCTGTTATATCCTCTTAATGTTACCAATCAGCGTTTCTATGTCCCTCACAGCTATTTTTCATAAGGTATAAATAATAATACTGATAGATGCCTCATTATTTCTTTTCTAGCCGTAATAATTATAAAATCAAAACTAAGTGTTCAGTATAACATCTGTGGAACGGAATTATGCGGAATTATGAATACTTTTAAATAAGTAGTTTTTTTTGGTAGGATTTAAAGATTATTTTTACCTAGGTTTGAAATTACTTTATTTTTTATAAACAACTGTCAAATTAAATTTGAAAGGCGTGGGGTCAAATGTCAAAACAGAAGTTCAAAAATTGAAAGAATTGAAAAGATGACAGAAAAATAAGTATCAAGTAGGGTTTCTGCCTCTTTTGCCTTATTAAAATATATATTTCAAAAATCAATCTACACTAATGACGAAAAAGAAATTATAACGCTAGCAGCTCTCATTTTCTACATTTATTTATTTTTACCCGACTTCAAAAAAGGAGGAGGTTCCCAATTCGTCAGAATCTTTTTTTTTTTGTTCATCTCATAGAACAAAAGTAAATAGTTCTAACCCAAAGTGAATTTTTAATACTTTTCTTTCAAACATTACGAAGCAAGAAAGACGTTATATATGAACATTGCTATTTAGCAATAAAGGACAAATGTTGTGTACAATTATTGAAATTATTTTATCTGCCAAGTTCTAAAATTAATAAGACACTATTTTTTTTTGCTTGTTAAAACAAAACAACTATGAATAAATATTTGTGGTTAGTTTTAAACCGTTATTCAAGTTTCCAAGTAATTATTAATTTCTTTTATTATATTTCAATTTGTTTTTTAAATTGTTACCTTTTGTTGTCTAATAAAATTTGTTTCATTTATTTTAAATCAGACAAGTTAAATTCTGAGTTTGAACTAAATTTACTTTATCATAACAATGTGTAAATGTTCAGGATATTGTGACAGTAGGGCATAAATAAAATGCAAGACGGCGATATCACACGGATTATTTAATGCGAATTCACCTTACAAGTATAAACTCACGCGTATTTAAACACCGAATTAAACGTTAATACTGAATCAATTACACTTAGCAGCTATTAAACAGTGAACACACTACTGCATCTATTATATAGCACTAACTGATATAACTTTACTGCACTCACGCGATCTCACAAAAGACTTGACTAAGACTAAGACCCGTAAAATGAACTCGCAGTCATATTTATAGCCAACTTCCCACTAAGTAACTGAATAGTGGAAGGGCGGCTAGTGGCTTCGTTTTGGCTACGGTTTGGCTCGGTCACATTCGGCGGCTGAGGTGGCATGGGTGACCGTGGTTGGCTGGCTGGCTATGGCACAATGTAGGCTTGCTGTGGTTGGCCGGCAGGTGGCGATGCGCAGTGCTATTGGCCCAGGCTGTGTGGCGTAACATTCGGCCGTCCTGAAACAACAATTGCTCCCGCAATGGGGAGTAGCATGGTCAATTCTCTTTAGGTCAATGATGTCGTCATTTACAAATGGGTCATCGGAACTGCGGACAATTTCAAACTCGGGTACAATACCTACTGCGATGAGTCATGAGGTCTTGTTATCAGACCAGCAAAGAACTTGCAATCTAAAAGTCCCTTGATCCTTCATATTAACCAGAACTACATTACCTACTACCCTGGTTTCTAATACCGGTGATACCGGATATCATCAGTTTTAGTATTTAGGGGTTTGCAATATCTTGAGCTCGTAATTTAAAGTCGACTTAAACAATTAATTAAAAAAAAATAAAAGATTACTGAAGAAGCCTAACAAAAATAGTGTCCTCACTCCTCTTCCAAGATAAATAACAATGAAACTTCAAAATGGCAAACTGCAAAGTGCACGCTTATCTAATATAATCGCACTACTTAATATGAATACGCCAAAGAACTAAATCAATATTTTTAACGTATCCCTACTTGTCGCTAGTTTTCGACTCGTGAGTTCTTATCGGTTAGAATCTTACTTTTCCGTCGGTTATTTTGAGTATCAAAACCTTTTAAAAACATCTAACCTGATCAAAGATGATATAAACTACTCTACCTTGTTTAAACATCGAATGAAGGTATCAATAACAGACATAATTCGCTAAAAACCTTATGAAAACTAAAACATGACGTCTTAAGCATTTACATTGTACCTACAGTTATCTGGATTCCCCATTATTCTGTATAATACTGATTATTTTATCACACTTCTTAATCATTGCTGGCGTTTGATACACTCTACTACAAATCAGAAAAGTAAATACCTACTTACTAGTAAATATTATGATGACAAGTAATCTATGATCTCGTATATATAAAGGACCGGGATGGTCCTTTATATATACATTAGAACAGTTAACAGACTAGTTGGTACCTTAGTAATCAAATGGAATGGAACACGCGTATACATATATTGCCCTTGTGGAGAATGTCTTGAATGTCATTATGAATCTTATGGTAACTTGGTGCTTAATAGAGATTTATGAAGAACTTTATCTACCAGTTAATTGTTTGTGTCTTACTAACGATTTCTTAAATCGTTCGATAAATTCGAAACAAAGTTTGATAAATAGTTAAAAAAATAGGCGTAGTTATTCCAATAATCATACAAATACTAAAACAACGTTATCAACATACTAACAGAATATCATGTCATTAAGAAATTTAGTCATCTTGTTAGGAAATACAGCAAGCTTGTCTTAGGACATTAAGTGGACTGTGATCGATTGGAAACTAAGCATCCAATTAAGAAAAATATAATATGCTACACCTGCACATGTACTTACTTCAAAGACTACGCTACTTACTAACTAATTTGCAACAGACTTAACGCGTTTCCGGGACAGAACGGTCCAATTCATGATGCCTCCTGATGTACCACAGTTAACGAACTTAATGCGTCTGAACAGAATGGATCTATTATTTTATGATGTCTCCAGCTAGCCGCTAAGCGATTCCTTTTTACCGACGGCAATACAAGAGTCTATTTTAAGTTACCAGATATAAACACAGTACTTTACTTATTTTTATGCTTTGCTAAGTAGATGCTGAGACTAACATTTGCAATGATGCGTTTAGACGCCAGTTTTTGTCATCATTTGCCATTACGTCATCTACGTTTTTATGTACGAATCGAATTAAAATTACTTAGGCGTATGCAATAAAGACGTGATAATATTCTTTGGCTTTGGTATCAATGGAATATATAATATGGAGTCAATGAAAAATGTAACTGCGTAAGTTAAACTGAATTACCAGTGGCTGGATGAGCTAGCTTAGGATTTAACAAAGACGTAGAATACAGAATCCAGTGGCTAAGTAGCTAGGTTAGGTGCTACGAAGACGCGGTAAAATGGCTATAGTCCGATGGCTAATAACTAGGCTAGGTGCTTCAAAGACGCGATAGAATGTCTACAATCCAGTGGCTAATATTTAGCTAGGCTAGTGTGCAACAACGACGTTATAGAATAGCTGTAATCAAGTAGCTAATACTAGGCTAGAGTGCAACAAAGATATTATGATAGAATGGCTAAAATCCAGTGGTAGAGTGCAACAAAGACGTGATAGAATAGCTAAAATCCAGTGGCTAATGTATTTATAGATATAGGCTAGTGTGCAACAAAGACGTGACAGAATGGCTAAAATCCAGTGGCTAATATTTATAGCTAGGCTAGAGTGCAACAAAGACGTGATAGAATGGCTAAAATCCAGTGGCTAATATTTATAGCTAGGCTAGAGTGCAACAAAGACGTGATAGAATGGCTAAAATCCAGTGGCTAATATTTGTAGCTAGGCTAGAGTGCAACAAAGACGTGATAGCATGGCTATAATTAATTGGTCGTATGGCTTTGATTACGGAACGCTTTTGAGTTTGTGTTATTTGATATAATATTTTTTTTTAACAGCAGAAATCAAATTATAGAAGAATTCGTTAAATTGGCTCATGGAATCCCTAGTGTCTAATTCGTAGCTTAATTTATTTTCCTTCTATTAGATTTTGCACACAATTGAACTTGACGAAAAATGCCTCAATCGTCGCTAACCGCTGACCACGATTAAAGTAATTTTGCAGCTTTTCAGGTCGTCTAATTGATTACTAAATTGAGTTACCTATGCGACATTTAGTTTTTAAGCGTTATTAGACGCGTTTTATGGTTAAAAATTCGTTTGTAGTCTACATAGATCGAGATCAACACATAAAGGCAGGTATAAAATAGGCAGCAAACTAGTATAGAAGAGTAAATACGATACGTTCCTCGCTTCAAGTCCAATGTTCCGCAAGACGCGCGCAGTTGCAGCAATGCGCGGGGCAGGGGTTGCAGGTGGCTGGAGTTACTGCCTGATCTGCCGAGGCTGCCGCTGACTGCTGCTGCTGCAGGCACGGCCTGACACTTGAGTATGCACCTGGAATTGATAGTTATACGGCTTTGTATAAAGAGTTATAATAGAAACGAGCTTATACTAGGTATGATCGTGCGCTTACGATTAATCAAAAGGCTTTCAGTTATTACTCTTCAAAAACTACAAGGATAAGACTGATTTGGCTATATCAAATTGGTTAAAAAAAGCATTGTAACAACTATAGGCGTTTCGATGATAAGAAGCCTTGAATTTCGTTTACTTAAATCGATATTAGAGCATAGAATCCAAAGTCAGTTTACACAACTTGCCAACCTATAGTAAAAAAAAGGTTCCAAAAGTAAATGAGCAAAGTCTAGCTTTGATTTCAACAAACGCAATTGAAAGAATTTTAAAAAAAATTGCTTTAAATACGCAAATTATACACTTGATGCAAATACGACGCATATAAATAAGCAATCACGCAAATGCATTCACCTAGAAACTATAGTTTTGGGATCTCAAATAGAATTTAACTGCTTAATTGGGTCATTGGATATAGGAAATAAAAAGGAACGGGCCCACCTTTTATCTCAATGTCTCCGTGGGGTAAATTTCCTTTGTTCTCACGCGGCGATGACGCGGCGGTTCCGAACTTCAACGCGTCAAATAGGCACCTAATTTTCACTGGCGTCGAATCTACAGTGGCGGTGGCTCTGTGTGCTGCAGGTACTCCGTGCTTTTTCTTCAGGCATGTTTTGCGCGCTGATCACACACACACACGGCAACCAGAACTTGTTAAGGTAGCAGAAATTTAGTAGGGTACAGCACGCAGCTTGTAGTGTCATATTCTTGCGATGACGTCTTTATTTTGCTCACTTTAATGAAAGAAATCCCAAGTAGTAACTATTTGATGATCAATTCTGCGGGTAGTTTCTTAATTTTCATGATCTTGAAAAGTACGCACTTATTAGCATCTACTTGCAATCTTCGCAAAAATAACTATTATATCACCAATTCACAATCTTCTTGTTTGACCTCGTAGTAAGTTTGCGGGTAGGATCATTCGATAGTTCCGTGGTCGGGGTGAAACTCAAATTTTTCGCGAACAGACTACGCATTCTATACACGAATAAGTGCGGCTATTCCTCTTGAAAAGAAAGCTATGAGCTTTCTTTATACATCCCGCTTCTGAGATGTGACAGTAGGGCATAAATAAAATGCAAGACGGCGATATCACACGGATTATTTAATGCGAATTCACCTTACAAGTATAAACTCACGCGTATTTAAACACCGAATTAAACGTTAATACTGAATCAATTACACTTAGCAGCTATTAAACAGTGAACACACTACTGCATCTATTATATAGCACTAACTGATATAACTTTACTGCACTCACGCGATCTCACAAAAGACTTGACTAAGACTAAGACCCGTAAAATGAACTCGCAGTCATATTTATAGCCAACTTCCCACTAAGTAACTGAATAGTGGAAGGGCGGCTAGTGGCTTCGTTTTGGCTACGGTTTGGCTCGGTCACATTCGGCGGCTGAGGTGGCATGGGTGACCGTGGTTGGCTGGCTGGCTATGGCACAATGTAGGCTTGCTGTGGTTGGCCGGCAGGTGGCGATGCGCAGTGCTATTGGCCCAGGCTGTGTGGCGTAACAATATTATAGGAATAAAATAGAAAACCGAACACAAACCACATACCAACAACAAGCGGATAAATAAAATAAGTAAAAAAAATGGTACAGCTTTGAAAAAGGAGTTTTGTCAACATAAGACGCCAATGGTCATTTTTTTTTCGTCTACATCATCATTATCTTTGTTACTATCAAAGTCTTATTTAAGCTATATTATAAAGGCGATTTTTATTGAACATATTAAGATAATTGTGGTTATAGCAAAAATATGTAATTTTGGTTGTAACCGTGTGGCATAATTAATAATAATACTGAAAATTAACAAAACTTCTATGTAGTTTGAAGTAGTAAGAGAGAAAAAAAAAACTCATCATTATTATGGTAATAATGGCTTGTTGGTAATTGGCTGTTATGTCCTCAAATCACGTTGCGTTGTCACGAAGAAATATTTTACATATCACTTTTAACTTTTAATTCGTGAAGAAGTATACACACGGTTTTTTTTTGTACACATAAAGTTGTAGGTAAACGAAAATAGTCCCATGGTATGATAGATGTCATTTACTCATTTTTATCGCTATATTTTATAGGATTAGAAAATTACTATCACTTTAATTAATATACAACTACATTCTTTCAAGTCATAAATTATATTAAAAAATATATAATTATCTACTTGCATAAAGAAAAAGATAAAACTGATATCAACTGATACATTTTCGTAAATCGTACACCAAATGGTCGTTCAAAATTTGAGAAGTTTTGAAAGTTGACTTTTTTTGTCAGAAATTTCTATCGCTGTATTATTATTACTATAATATTTTTTATTTATTTACTGTGCAAAACTTGTGATACGTAACGCCACGGTTTTGAAAATAATATATAATTCGAGTTATTTGGTGTAACTCCAGTTCATTACTAAAGAAGTGAACACATAAATCGGCAAGTAGTATTTTCTTTGCACAATTTATATCTAGTCTGAGATTAAAATTTTAATATTGTTGTTGTTTTGATAATGTAATTTAGCATGAGTCTGCATTATGATGGATACCGAACACGGAAACCCTTGAGTATGGTATATTTCATATTATTTTTTTTTTTTTAGAAAATTAAATTATTGCGGTGGGCGTGTAGAAAAAAAGAGAATATAATATTCCGTTTATTCTATATATTAAAACATACTACAGGTTTTTTTAACCTAGTTATTTATGATTGGTTTGGAATAAACACATGATACTGGCAGACTAATATTTAAATAACAACGAATTCTTCTCACAAGAAACGTTTTTCCTCCATTCCTTAATATGAAATATATATTTTTTGTTTTAAAGGATGCTTTGATAATGTTTTTATAACGTTCATAATACAATTTTCTTAAAAGGGTTTCAATATTCAGTCAATGTACAACTAGTACATACTATTTTTAAATTTAGTATAATTAAAAATATATATACACACACCTATAGTAACAGTTCTAATAACTGACCTTAAAAAAAGGTATCCATCCACTTATCTCAATTCCAACGACGAAATTTCGCGACCACATGTTGCCTCCATTCGTCAATGCTCGTCATAATCCCCAAAAACGGTATTCTTCTGTACCAAGGTGGCAGTACCACTTCCTTGGCTGTCAATGTGGTTCAGATTTGGCAAAACAGAATCCACGCTCACAGTTTCTGAAACATAAAATAATGTATTAGCAAAATTGGTTCCGATCCCACTTCTGATGACAAATTTTGGGTTAGGGGTGATGTCACCAGAAGTGTTTAAAATGAAACAGATTATTTACTTATTTAACATTTTATGCAAATCATCAATTTATGTAATATTTTCCATGTAAAGCTGATGTAATGAATCTACCGCCGTGTTCGGAATACAGGTTTGCACTGAGAAGAACCGGCAAGAAACTCAGCACTTGCTCTTTTCAAAATATGGAAAGTACAACCAATGTTACAAGTAACGTGGAAACAATAATCACCAAATAATTAATACAAAGTGACTCGTCAATAGTCAAAGAGACTTTAATGATGTTATTGGCCGATCCATAGTAATTGAACAATTACGTATGTAAACACCTATGATATCTATGATAAGAAATATAAAACACAATTGTACTCCAAACTATGTAAGTCTAACTATATTTTAATTAATTTATAATGACAACATAAAAATATAAGTAAGTCATTACCACAATAATTAAACAACAATTATATATTATACAAATTAATACTTAGCTTTTACACTGCCCCAACAGCTCTGTCCGGCACTACGGTCGGAATAGAAAAGTCCTCAGATTGCCGATTTGGCGGCTTTTATACTATTAAGCAAACAAGTGGGAGATCCCCTCCTTTTGTTCAACCACTGAGTACCGACACTAGTCAAATTGTCAACATTCTCATTTATTAACAGAGAATGATACTAATTATCATTCTCTGACAATATAATTCACTTACAATCACATGATTATTAATGTTACTTTTGTAATTGAATATTATATGACTCAAAGAACAGAAATACACAGACTTATAGAAGTAGAATGATACTGGTAATAAACAATTGGTATAATGACTTCCTTAACTTCTATAAACGTAATGTTACTACCATAAAGTTGTATTTTAATTTATATAATACTAACTGTTAATGTTATTTTTCATGTATTTAAATATTAAATTAATAACATAATTAAATCATGTAATTGTTACAAACAATCAGTATATTGACTTTCATCAGTATATTAACTTTTATAAAGTCAATTACAATGATATTTATAATATAGTTATTTGTTATCAGTGACATAATTATTACTATTATTTGTTAAATATAAACACAGTACAAATATAAGGAATTAGTGAACTAGAAAGATGATTATATAATTGAATTATTAGTAAACAAACACACAATTATTAATGTTACTCTTGAAACATAAACACAGTAAACCACACAGGATTGTTGAACTACAATTCATGATTGTTACAAACAATTTGTTAAGTAACTTTCTTAATTTTAATTAACATATTTGCAAGGGAACATACACATTTCCGAATTCTTTACTTTTATGCAAATAATCTTCTATATTTTCGATAAGAAGTCACATTTTAACCAATAATATATCACGTGTATGAACTAGGTTCATTTACAATTTACCAGATATACCATGCAGGTAAATACCTACCTATATTTACATAATTATTACTAGAATTTTCGACCAGATAAGTAATGTTTGTCTATAATATTGGGTTTCAGAGAAGATAATGTTGCAATAATGAAAACCAAGCCTTTGTCGTGTTGTACATAGGTTTACTGTATACTTGCATCAAAGCATGGTGGAATTTATAATATCAAACTATCTAACTTCGTCAATGTACTAACTGCACATATGAGAGCACAAGTGTGTAAATTCTATATTCGCAAAGCTGTCATAAATCGTAAATAATACAATGAAAACAATCAAATAGATAATACATATTAATTATCTAGTGGATGCATTTAATTTAGAATGAAAATATCTTATACCTTAGACATTGCGCATATGCTACTAAAAATAATAATTATTAATTGAAATAATAATTAATAAACAATTATTATTATTTGAAATTGCCATGTCCTGACAGGGCGTCTTGAGCACGCTTGTGCTATGTATATTAATTGTAAGCATGTGCATGAAGCAATTGAAATAAATAAAGAAATAAAGAAAAAAAATCTGCAGTTCCCGCGGGATTTGAAAACCATTAAGTTCTTATTAAGTTAGAAAGAACCTTATGTAATAAATACATACAGCAATGGTTCGCAAAAGACATACGAAGAAAGCTTTGATATCATTGCGGGAGTAGTGACAAAAGGTTATTGAAATGGATTTTCCGAAAATTGTAGAAATAATAGAAAAGTCCCAAAGTTCGATAAGGGACAAAATGAGATTGCAAAGGGTAGTATTGGACTAAAGTGGTTACCCAAATACAGGCATTTTCACTTTGTGAACGTGGAATAAGGAAGGTTTTGTAAATATGTGCGAAAACGAAATTGATTTGTAGTGCTAACTTTAAGTTAATAAATTGAAGGTGAAATTAAGGGCCGACCTATGATTAATTTCATTTTTCTGTAAACCCATGGCCTAAGGAAGCTGAAATTATTTAGAACGGTTAAAATAGAGATTGCGAAGATTGTTATCTAGTTTGTAATAAAAAATATAGTTAACACTTATAATTTCTTTATAATACCAAGCATTAGGTTCGTTATAAGGTGCATTATAGATTGATAATAATTTCCGGGGTACCATAAGTACACAACGAATTAGGCCCTGGGAATGTCCTAGACAGGATTTTTTTAATGAATAATAAATAAATTATTAATGAATGATTTCCTTCTTCGTTATTATTTTTTACGCGCAACTTATTTTTGCGTTGGCTTGACTGTATTCCGTGGCAAAATTTTTCGTAGCACCTAATTATAACGTAATAACAATATTTTAATAATAATTCAATGATAATATTCTTCTTAAAAGAAAAATTTACGAATGAGAACGTTCTAGCGGACCTTGAGATAAAGTATTTTAGTTAAAATTAGACTTTGCTTTAGAGGAAGGTTTTCTTTTTCTGTTTGCTCCGTAACCAGCGATCGAGGCTTCTAAATTGACCTCTTACCAGTGTGCGGTATAACCGGAAAAGAAGTGTTGAAAGTTGCCAGTAAATTGACAGCATTAATCTAATATCCGGCAAATAGGTCTCGTGTGTAGTAGACGTGGGTAATGCGCCGTGTAAGAGATTGTTCGAGCAGAAATGTGCGGCCGCAGTAACTAGGACCGGCTTTTGGATGCCTATTATTTACACTCTTCACAAAAATGACCGTAATATAATACGGTTTTTGGGTTCCGCAGAGAGAAGACAATGAACATGCCCCTAGATTGTCTATAGTGTGTAAGTTTAGAATTTGTCGTTACAAGTACCAGTTTAAGGAAAATAAAATTAAAACATTGCAACGACTACCACAAATTATTCACTTATTGCAAAGTGCTGCCGGTGCAGAGTAAAGTAAAACTAGCCATACTTAAAGATGAATTTAATAATTTACAATTTCTTAGACGCAAGGAACGAGGCAGTAATTTACGAAGATTAGCGAGTTATAAAAAGTTCATCCTACCTAAAACAAATAATATTCATGGTAAAAGAAATTACAAATACATACTTCCTAAAATTTTTGAAGAACTCCCATCGTTTTTGCAATGTTTAGACAAAAAGCATATATACATAAGAAAGCTTAAGAAATATTTATTGAGTAAAGTATGACAATTTAAAATATGATACATTTATTTAATATATTATATTGCTACTTATCTTGACTATATATTATAAGCTGTATTATGTATTAGTTAATCTTAATTTTTACTCTTATTTAAAGTTAGTTAATCTTAGTTACTTTTATTTAGTTAAGCTTAGTTTAATTTAATATAGTACTGCGAACTCGCCATCCTCAACATAAACGGACAGTTTTCTAGAGGATGGCCTAGATATATTATTATAATGTTGTAGTTTGTTTTGGCCAATAAAAAAAAAAAAAAAAAAAGTACAATATGTACATGCGCACGGTCGGCTTCCTTTGATGTCCTTTGAGAATACCGACACCTCAACCGGCCACGCGACAAAATAAAAGTGAATGGACTTTATGAAAAACGTTTTCATCGTTAGCGTAATTGTTTACAATTTTTTCCCGCTGATTGGTTCCCTGATTTACGTCAGGCAATCGGGGGGGGGCAGAATTTACTGACTATTGTGACGAGGAATACGATTTTCTTACGCAACCCGACCCCTGAGGGCCATTTTATTACACATACATTGCTTTCGTAATCGTAAACTAATTCTGCCCGATTGGCAGAATCTGTTGCTTACTTTTTAATCCAGCCAATGGCAGAATTTTTAAAAATTACGATAGCGACGAAATTACGATGGCTTTTCTTACATAATCGCCTAACTTATTTGACTTTGAACTTTATCTGTATGTCTATGTGTGTTTTTGACCAATGTCAAAGTCATGTGTTGTAGAAAATTTGAGCTGTACCTATTGATGATATACAGATTTTGTGAGCCATTCACCAAACGAAATTTAAAACATGTAAGGGGTTCATAAGGTTCATAAGTAGAAATATTGAATACGTATCATTTGTAATTAAATCGCCTCGTAACATCCTTTTCCAACCTTCTCAGCTTAGATGTAAATAAATGTAAATTTCGCTTAGACAATGCAAATTTTATCAGCCTATACATTACTATGCACATTTTAAACGCTCGGATAATATGCAAATCATTGCATAAATTTTTACTGGAAACCCTTGATAATTACTGCAATAAACATATTAGGAGAATTTTCTATACCTTTTAAGGTATTAACCGGCTAAACGGTTATTTTAGGCATTTTAGTGACCATTTTGGTCAAAAACTATAAAGACAATTAGGTATGTACTTGCAAGTTTAAACGTCAGGTATTTTTAGGTCTTTAATCTGAACTCGTTCAGAAGCACGTGACTTGAAAGAATTAATTTTGCTTTAAAGAAAGTTTTGAAGTTTCTCCAAAATTTCCAGTTTTTATTTCTAGGGGAAACTACAATAGATAATGTATTGTCTTTATTTGTTGCGTCCGTAAATAAGTTCTAAAAAAGTTCAGTATTCTTTTTTATCAAAGGTTTTTTTAAGTAATTAGATAAAACGTCGTTTTTCTGTCATAATTTCTCGCAATGCTGTCTGTTGTTGCAACCACCAACATATTCGTATTCTTATACGAAGCGAGTAACTTCTTAGCGAGAAGGACAAAACTAAAACCGTCTTGGATCTTAAACTCATTGCCTTATAATACTTTCATCTACTTCATTTACTTTACTTTACTTTATTCTACTTCATTGTATAATACTTTAGTGGCAAACGTTTCAAAACGAACTTCCAAAAAAACACTGGCCATAATATTATGTATCACAGCTTTAAGACAACGTGTACGTGTAGCACCATTATTTCGCTGAATGTTGCCAGTTAAATTGCAATTTCCTGAAAATTGACCCGTGATATTGTATCAAAATGTCTTATTATCAGTGCAATTGGGTTGCTTGGGACAAACCCGCGTTATTTAGGCTCTGGAAGTCCGGCAGTAGAATTATTCGGTCTTACGAGTAGATGTCACTCGCTTCGCAAGATACCGAGGTGCATACGAAACTTTCTAACTTTTCGGACGATGTGGGATATTTACAAACTTATTCTTACTCGTATTTTCATTTACTAATTTATTTATTCATACTCAGGACTTTCACAGAAATATTACAGTGCCTATTATGTAAGTAGTCAAGATTTATAAAATTGGACTTAGCCCTATAGATTTCACGAAAGTAGATACAAATATTACATTCATTTACAATGTTGGCATATCCTAACCAGTCATAACCCGAGTATTTTACTGTATTTCAGAATCAATTCCGCAAAACGATAATTTTATTCATAGAGTTCCCGCTAGAATCGTATCGCCAACTTTGTTCACGATTTGATACATAGTAAATATTATTATATGACATAAATGACCTTGAAGAGTGTATATTTATTCGTGTATTAATTTAGTGCAAAGTTACAGTACTATACTTTTAGAACCGACCAGATTTTAGAGAGATTTAGAACGTAGAGAATGACGACCAAATGGCGTAGCGCTAGGCGATAGCTGCTAGCTGTCGCCGTCTGCGTCGGAGGTCGTGGGTTCAATTCCCACAACTTGAAAATGTTTGTGTAATGAGCATGAGTATTTTTAAGTGTCTGGGTGTTACCTATTTAATATTTTGTATTCATCTTCACTAAATATTATTTCATTATAATTATCAATTATTATCTAATACCTACAAATATAAGGTATCGCTTACTTTGGGGCTAGATTACGATGAGTGGTATGTCCTGATGATGTATGTCTGGTGGGAGGCTTCGGCCGTGGCTCGTTACCACCCTACCAGAAAAGACGCACCGCCAAGCAATTTAGTGTTCCGGTGCAATGCTTGTAGAAACCGTTGGGGTAAATTTACTTTACCCTTCCAAGTTAGTACGATAATATATTAGGCTGCATCATCACTTACATAGGTGAGATCGCAGTCAAGTACCTTGTATAGAGTACAAAATAAAGACACTTTCAAAAATATATTTCACCCGATTTTGGAAAAGTGTCTTTATTTGATCCTAACATGTTTAATAAAACCTACCTAATTTACAAAAATTGTATTCGATCGTTAAGTGTAATAAAAGTGATTGAATTCTAGCCCAATGTGAGGCTCAATGGTGAGTGATACCTCTGTGGTGATACCCAACATCACAAGCGACAGTAAAATCCTGACTTCGTCGCGTCAATACAAAGTACCCTATTGGAACACAAAACAAAGTATTTGTAAGTATAAAGTAGTAAAGAATACGCCCGAGGCGCGCCTTGAGTAATGATGCTCGTTTTTCTCCCAGCTCCTTATGAACTACGTTTACGTCGAACGTTTCACTCGTTTCCTTTTATTAATGAAAACTTGAAAATTCTTGTCACATCATTTTACATTGTACATGAAAGTAAATATTGCCTGTGACTTTGCTTACGTCGAATTCGATGATTAAAAACCATATACCTACACCTATCTAATAACACATTTTGGTTGTTGTTCGACTTCAATATTGTTAAGGTGCTCAAATGAATTTTGTTATTTTTTTATTCATAGTTTATTTTTGCGACTGTTGAACCATACAGCACATGACCTAGTTTAAAGTCATTTCATTTTATATATTCAAAAAATTATAACATCATTTTACAAACATAAATTCCCGTACACGTATAAAATACCTCTTTTTCAAACACAAACTGACGAATATATGTTAATATAAATAAAACAGCAAACAAAAATGAAAACGGTATGGCTGAAATGAAAAAAAAAATGTAAAAACGGTTAAAATTTTTCACGTTCACGGTTGAGCTGACCGTAACAGGAGCACGAAACCGTGTGCTGCGTAACGTGATTATGCAATTTACATTTGGAATTCTGCAGTGTACTATCAAGAACCAATAAACAGAGCGGTTGCGGCTTTGTAAGGACTTTGCGGCTTTTTTTCGGAAACATAATTTTAGCATGATATAAGAGGAATATTATAATTTTGATCATAATTATTTCAGCTTAGCTATACTAATTGGATTTCAAACTAACGTTGGGTAAAGGCCGGATTGTTGTCTCCATTAAACAAATAACCTGTTTTTAATACACTTTGTGAACAGCAAAAGCAATAGTTTAGCCAACTATTCATCAGAGTAGGCAATTATCCGTTATTACAGGTCTAATAAAACCGGATTTAAACAAAAACAATATGATTTGTTTAAACAAAACCAAATATAACTTTTTTTACCAAAGTGAGGCAAGCACTCGGCTTTTATCATAATGAAATTAAAATCAACTCTGCCTTCGGACTAAAAATGTGCAGCGTTTGTGGGAATAGAATAAAAGTTGCTACTTTTTAAGCAATATGGCTCGTTCCTAAAATAAGGCTAAGTTGCAAAATTAAAATCATTCTATATCACCTCTGACTACAGTGAGACTGACTCTTAGTGGGAATCAAATTCTGGAGTGATTCTCAAAAATATAAAATTGTACATCAGCCAACCATCGAAGATAACCATAGCAACGCCGCCATCGGCAGTCAATTGTTGCCTTGGCTGCACAACTGACGAAAACATTAACCAACCAGCGCATTGATGTTAGCTCGTCGCTGCTATAAACATTTTTGCAGAATCATTCTAAGGTCAGCCCCTAGCTTAGAAGTAGATATAACAATTGCCTCGCAGTAATTCTCTTAAAGGTGTGCGAAGTATGCTTATCCACAATTATTAGGCATTCATTTATTATAGGCTTCACAGAAAAACGAATCTATTTGATTTGGTCAGTCAACTGATTATCAATGATACTGACACTCACTATTTTAAAAATTACAATTCTAGGTATGCTAAGAAATTCTGTGTTATTTTTTACATCGAAATTCTTCTGCATTATTTTTCTCTATAAAACTATGTATTCAAAGAAGTCAACATCGGAAGAGTCTCCACGGAAAAAGTACTCTTTTAATAAATACTTTAAAGAAGATTTTAATTTGGTTCAGAAATTCAGTCCCCGGCTACTGTGTAAAATATTTATGAAATTAAATTAACCCGCTACTGGGACAATGACAAGCTCGAGGAGAGATTTCTAGTTAGAAAGGTTTTTAAGAAATGAATTTATTTATTTACTATGAACAAAGAAGCGGGCTTACTTTATAACCATTTCACAATATTATATACCTAAAAAGTAAATTACTGTAGCAGTGCACAGTGGTTCAGATGGCTGCCAGCTTCCTGGAGGCAGGAGGTTCAATTCTCAGGCACAAAGCAGAATTTTTTATTTTCTTTTTTTTATACTATACAAGTTAGTAGGTACTAGACTGCGATCTCACCTGATGGTAAATGATGATGCAGTCGAAGTTGTTATCGTACTAACTTGGAAGGGGTAAGTAAGCTCACCCCGAACGGTTGCTACACAGCATCACCCCGGGACGTTAAATCGCTTGGCAGAGCGACTTTGCTGATAGGGTGGTAACTAGCCACGGCCGAAGCCTCTCACTAGACCAGACCGGAGCCTATTTAGAAATTATAAAATTCCAAAGTGACCCATGGCGAGAATCGAACCCAGGACCTCCCGAGCGCGCGCCACTATGCCAGGGAGGTTCTCAAACCGTTGTCGGCAAAGAAAAACAAGATAACTTGCCTGAGATTTCTTTTAAAAGTTCTCAAAAGTGTGTGAAGCCAAACACGAGCAGCTTAGCGGACCTAACCAGCCATATTCACCACAGGGTCCAATTGTTCCAGTACTATCTCCTTAACACATTTTGCACTGTATGCAGGTATTTTCTCTCATTCTTTTTCAAATTTCTTAAAGATTTTTCGTACTTCTTTCTATTATTTTATGGTTTGTTTGTATTATTTATTAGATAATTTTAGAACAGATTCCATCATGTATAGGTACGACTTGAATTCCCATGCATGCTGTATTAGCGATACCATAACATAGATAGCGAAAGTTGAAAATAATTTAATTTATGGCAACAGTAGTTTTTTTACCCAAAATTACTCGCAGTTTCATATTGATCTTATTGTTAAAGTAGGTAAATCAGGTAGACGAGTACGTATAGCCACAACTGAATATTCAAGTGTCAGGGGAGCTTTCCATCTATCTGAATTTAGAGTTGGCTCTCAGTTTCGAAATTTCGGCCTTTAAAAATGCATTGATCGGCATGCATTTAAAAAGTGTTAACCTTTTAGCGTTTTTAAGCCGCCTCGGCAATTAGTGCCTGATAGCTAGTTTGAATTTTTTTCATGTTTTAGATTGAAATAAAATATTCGAGATAAATTTTATTTAGTTACTTAGCTGACCCGGCAAACGTTGTTTTGCCATATAAAAATAGATAACAACCCGCTCCCCGACCCAGAGATCACACCCTGAAAGTTTCATGACGATCGGTTCAGCCGTTTAGGAGGAGTTTGGTTACATAGAAAATCGAGAGAATTTTATATATTAGAAGATTGAAACTAAGTTTTGCCATGCAATTTACATACATGCAGAGAGTAACCGACTCTATCGTATTCTTATCATTATTGTATCTTGTACTAGCCCTGCTGATTGTGAGATGGAGTACACATGTCCGGAAGATTTGAAGAATTATCTAAGTTGTTAGCATAGCTCGCGATTTCGTGCCCAAACGACATTTCATAACAAAGTAGGTTTACATTAGACTTTAAACACCGATATGAACCTCAAGGATGAGCCCATCTGAACTTCTTAGGTTAACATTATTCGTACAAGAACAAAGTAGCGCCGCCTGTCAAATTTTCCGCTCATACGCCACAGTATGTTGGGGAACCGTCCCTGTTAAAACGCGCGTGCTGACGAAGAACAAGTATAGTGATGTGTGGCATGTACCGCAGGCCATAAACAATACTGTGGTTGAATTACTACTAACGCCGTTGGTGCCAAAACAAACATTTTTGACACCAGTAAATTGGCGACATTTTTTTGCGTGGTTCGCCGGATCCTGTGTTTAAGTCTATTACTTCAAAATATGAATTAACTTTTCGTGAAAAACATAGAATACCTCACTTAAAATAAACAAAGTCGTGGGCAAAAACAAGTTTTTACGGTAACATAATAATGAGATATACTCGTAAAGGCCGAAATGGGGCATCTAAGGTCGCTTGGGTCAGTGTGGTTGTTCTATTACAAGCATTTTCACTTAGCAGTGGACTAATGTATAAAAGTTTTGTTGTATTATTAGCGTTGAGGTCCAATTTAAGAATCTCTTTGGAGTTATAAAAAGTATAATTTATTTGAATATTATACTTTAGCAATCTCTTTGGAATCATTATAAAAGTTAGTTGGTTCTAAAGGAATAACTTGATAATAACGAGGAAGATTTCGGGAAAGTCGTTAGATATTCCTTTTGTTCTCTCATAATAACTTATGAAAAATAAACAAAATAATAGAAACAACAAAATACCTTTGCCAGAATTTATATTCTTTGTTCAATAAGACTTTAATATTTATTCACAAAATGAAAAACGTAATTACATTTTCTTGCTGTGTCGGAAATTGAAAAAAAAACTTTGATATGTTAAAACATTTTAATTTTCTAGTTCTAGACTATTACGGTAGGCATTCTGTGGGTCTATTAATTTTTTTAAGAAACTGTTTTATGTAATGTTTTTCATTAGTTTATTCTTATTGTTGTACACCAATATGGTTATTTATAACGTATTCTTAATTAAAAACAAAATTATATTCAACTTTTTTGTATGCCAACTCTGTGCTATTTTGACACGAAATAGGTATATAGGACTGATATTTTTTTATGAGTTAATATTTTAAAGAACATTAGAAATGTATCTTTGCAAGTAGCTCCCACCAGATGAGACCAGGTCCTGAGCCAATTTAGAAATTATAAAATTCTAAAGTAGTCCGTGGGGGAATCGAACCCGCGACCTCCCGCTCGAATCCTAACGCACGCCACTGCGCCTGGAAGGCGTATAAAAACTAGCATAACATAGCATTAAGAGGATTTACTGAATTTATTTTTGTCCTCATTCGAATACGTTGGTGGGTGGCGACATGCAGTGTTGCAGAAGATTATAACAGAAAACGACGTTACTAAAAACGTTTTTGGATACATATTATTATTACCGACACATTAAAACAAAAATTACAATTCTGAGGTATTTTTCAATATATTATATTTATGTATATTAGTATGTATGTATATTATCAGTCATCTAGTACCCATAACACAAGCTATCGCTTACTTTGGGGCTAGATTGCGATGTGATCAAATGTCCCGTATATATATATATAATATTTATTTATTTATTAAAAAAAAAGTTACTTCCATTATTATAGTTTTCGATAAAAAATTGACAAATGGAGATTTAGGAGCAACTTTTGAGAGAACTTTCTATCGAGAAAATTATATCCAATCGTGTTTCTGCTTCATAGCGACTTTAGATCAAACACCCAAAATACATGAGCTTTAAAATTGAAAGTAATTGTCTTTATAGTTTTTAATCTGCAGGTCACTAAAAATCACTTAAATACGCCGTCTACGCCGTTAATCCCGAAAAGAAGCATTATTCTTATATAATAATAAGCGTGGAATATTTTCGAAAGAGTAGACAGTACTTAAGTATCCATTTATTTGGTTTAAGAAACGGATCGCGTGCCGCGAGAGATTTATAACTCAATCCAGCAATCAGTGAAACGCTTAACTAGCTGACGATAAGGTGTCGGCGAATCATTCCGACCCTCTATTCCGAGATAGCTGCGATACTTTCAACGACGTACTTATCACGTTATTTGTATTACGCAATAAAATAGACTTCCAGGGTTAGCACTAGATACAATTATGCTAAGAATTCGATATTATAATACGTTTAGACACCGCATATTTGTATGGTGAAATCGATTCGAGATTCGAATATAAATACAACAAGATGAAGCCATTATTGATTGATTGATTGATTGCTAATATAATAATTCAAAAAAAAAAAATTAATAAGGTTATTAGATGTTTTATTATGAAGTAATAATTGTACGTACGTAGGTTCATAATATTAGATAAGTTACTAATACATAATATTGTTAAAGTAAATTATTGAAGCGGTAAATTTTAGGTACTTTTGTCTAATGTAAATTGAATTGTTAAATATATTCTAATCACGACTTTAAAAATTAAAAAAAAATATATTTTAGGATTTCACTCCAAAATAGATAATAATAAGATTCTATGAGATAAGACAGCATAGCCATTGACATAGGTAAAACAAAAAAAATGTTACTGGGCTTGAAAAATTAGGTGTTTTTCCAATAATCGCGTGGAAATGGTATAGGATAACAGTGATGTTATTGTATATACTCGTTCTCCACAAAATTCGGCCATTCTCGAATATTCCATGGAAACTCATAATGTACCGCTCTCATGGGAAATTTATTCTATTGCCCGTTTGTTTTGCTCAACTGGCTGGACGGTGGTACGGCCACCCGCAGATGAATGTCACACGTGGCTTTATTGCCCTCCGATGGTTCATTGTTATCTATTCCCCGTGCTGTGTAAATTCCGTTAAATTATTGAATTCTGATACATAAATATGAATAAATTAATAAATTTATATCAGGACATTACACACATCGCAATCTAGCCCCAAAGTAAGCGATAGCTTGTGTTACGGGTACTAAATAACTGATAAATACTAATATACTTAAATATATTATATTGAAAAACACCCAAAAACTGGAAAACATTCATGCTCATCACAGAAACATTTAACAGTTGTGGTAATCGAACCCACGACCTCCGATGCAGACGGCAGGTCCGCTACCATTACGCCATTCGGTAGTCAAATAATATTGTTTAAGAATCTTTACACCAGTAGATGTGACCCAGCACGTAAGGTACTATTAAAATCTCTAATAGCAGAGAGAGGAAGCGTCGATAATGTTTAAACACTTAAACCTAGAAAATCCTATCTTACTAATTGTTAATCTGAAAGTGAGTTTGTTAGTTTGTTTGCCCGTCAATCACGCCACAAGGGCCCAACATATCAACGTGAATTTTGGCACAAACATAGAGACAAGCGCGGAGAGTGACATAGGCTACTTTTTGTCACGGGAAAATTAATGATTCCGAAGAAATTTATGAAAAACCGAAACAACGTGGGGGAAGCCGCGGGTAATGGCTAGTACTAAATAATTGCACTAACATAATGCATTGTTCAAGCTTCACAGGGTTAAGTCACTTTTCTATTGTAATTGAAGGACTTGCAGAAGGTAACAGAAGCACTCGGTCGCAATTTTCGCTCGCGTTCAAATTACTTGAAACTTAAGAGCCATAAAGGTTGGCTGTTAAAGTCTCAGAGCCATTTCTCTTATTTTAACTTTATCGATTGCTTCCATAATTAAACTTTATTAGTGAACTTCAGCCTTTGGTTGAACTGTTAACTTTTCTGATTGTATTTCATTGTATTTTTAATTGGGGGAGGCTTTTATTCTAAACATCTATTACATTTTTTGTGCTCTGAAGAGTTATTTGAAGTGATTCCTCCTTCCAATTTCTCTGCGCATACACTCCGGCGTAGAAATATGGTTCCATCCATGCCACCTAGATAGCTGGCAATCCACGATCACCCGGTATGCCAGATCTTTTTTTTCACGCACATGCAAACTATGGAACTAGCTACCAGCAACAGTGTTCCCTCAAAACTGTAACATGGGATAATTCCAGGGACAGATAAACAAATTCCTTAAGAGCCGGCGACGCATTTGCAGTTCCTCTGGTAACGCAAATGTCCATGGTCGGCGGTGATCGCTTACCTCGTGTGACCCACCCGCTCGTTTGCTCGCCTTGAATAAAAAAAAATGTTTTTGATCGCTCTCCTTGTATTCACAAATAAACTGCACACACAAAGCATAGTATTTTTGCTGCGACCGGCTTGGAATGCTCTATAAATTATTGTGTTTGTGACATTTTGCTTATGAGGTTAAAATGAAAAAAATGAAGCAACGGAAACTGTCGCACTGCAAATAATATCTAAGGCAGATGAATTAAGTGAAGCACATTTTATTTTCCGGGATGATAGAAGCTATTGTAATAAAATGCGTTTACATTATTAAAACATGATGTGTTTATAAACTTTATACTTAAGTATGTATGCGTTTAAGCAAAATGTGGTTTATTGGGAAAAAATCATCTTTAAGGGCTGCCACCCCTACTCTGTCGTTGACTGTATGTAGGTCCCTATTTTAGAGTTACCTAATACGTAACTCATCCCATTTCATTCATGGGAAAATAAACTAAATTTTAAAAGTAACTAATACTACCTACCCATTTTTTTTAAATCAAAACTACACATTGACCTTGTTTTTCAAGAACGCCCGTTGGACGAAGGCCTCCTTCAGTCCTTTCCATTTTCTCTATCTTTTGTCAGTCTTTGCCACGTCGCTCCAATTAACTTAACGACATCATCGCTCCATCTCATTTTTAGTCACCTTCTTGATCTTTTACTGCCTCTACCACTCAGTGACTCTTTTTGCCCATTGCTGTGTTGCCTTGTTTACCGTAACTACGAGAAGATCCTATGCCTACTTATTTTCTTAAATGTTTGCAGAATATAATATTCTCGTGCTATTCCAAACGCGCGCAAATGAGTGGATATTTCTGTAATATAATTGACGGCTGACGCGGGGTGTACGTGACGCGTTTCTGCGAATTTTCACGCGTCGGCTTCATGCTGAGTCAGCCGCGTCGCGCGTTTGCAGAATGTCGGTTTGTGAGGCCGGTGTACCGACGTAATTTAATGTTTGATGTACCTACGTTTGTATGTAATCAAGAGTGAATAGGCATCTCCTAGGCAAGCGCGTTCTACGAGAGACTGTATCATCCCTTTCCATCAGGTGTGATCACAGTCAAGCGCTAGCCTGTACCTTTAGTTAAAAAAAAACCTACTCAATTATTGTAAGTAAATGGATTACAGTCAGTTCCAAGCAGTCATCCTGACGCAGGTGTTACTTTGTGCAAGTTCATGATAAAGAATAAACACAGGACCATCTCGAAAATATTTGAATGACGTGACAAAAGTTTCATGATATTTTTGTGCCTACTGAGAGTATAATATAAAATTGTAGAATAGGTATGGTACCTAATCTACTACAATTACCAACCCCAACACAACCAGAATTATCACCAGTTTGGTGGCTTATGACATCCACCGGTGTATCACAATATAAATTTTGGTCATACGCCATTGATTTTCATTTGGATGTTAATATTTACTGGCGTATCTGAAAATGAAAATGAAAATGAAAATGAAAAATCTTTATTTTCACATAGGCCCAATTAATAAGCTCTTATGAAAAGTCAAAACTCTACCGCCAGGTTCGGAAAGCAGGTTTGCACCGAGAAGAACTGGCAAGAAACTCGGCACTTGCTCTTTTCAAAAAAAAAATGTCATTATATACAATTTCTTAAATAATATCAATAATTAATACATAATTTTTAAGATATCTCGTGAAGAGATGGAAATATATCCCTATCATTCCAACAATTCTTGTCATTAAAGAATTCTTCAATAGTATAGTAACCCCGACTTATTAGATGTTTTTTGACAGTGACTTTAAACCTGTGTAAAGGTAAGTCCAAAACAGACTTCGGGATCATATTGTAGAAGCGTA
This sequence comes from Coenonympha arcania, assembly GCA_036785405.1. Lineage (NCBI taxonomy): Eukaryota > Metazoa > Arthropoda > Insecta > Lepidoptera > Nymphalidae > Coenonympha > Coenonympha arcania. The sequence goes on along the minus strand of CM072063.1, from coordinate 4,805,457 downwards.
CACTCAACCCCACAAAGGACTTCTGTACTTTACGTAAACGGTGTGGTACTACAACTAACTTGTGTCCGCCATTTCTAATTGGACGGTTACTTACATCTATACGTTGCTTATAATTATTAATGTTTTGACGTACAAAGAGTAAGCAATTATAAATATATTGAGATGCCACTGTAAGAACACCTATTTCTTTAAATTTTTGGCGAAGAGATTCGCGTGGCTTCATTTTGTATATAGATCTAATTGCTCTCTTTTGCAATACAAATATAGTTTGAATCTCAGCAGCTTTGCCCCATAATAGAATACCATAGGACATAACACTGTGGAAATAGGCATAATAGACAAGCCTGGCTGTATCAATGTCTGTTAACTGCCTAATTTTTCTCACAGCATAGGCAGCTGAACTAAGTTTACCTGCCAGAGTCTCAATATGAGCGCCCCATTGTAGTTTATCGTCTAAGGTTACCCCCAGAAATACTGTAGAGTTTTCCATTTCCAGTGTTTCACCATTCACAATCACCTTTTTGTTGGTAGCTACGTTTTTTACGTTTGGTAGTGCGAACTCAATACACTTAGTCTTTTTTGAGTTTAAAAGTAAATTGTTAACAGTGAACCAATGCGATACATGCGCGATAGCATAATTTACGTCGTCAAAGTTGTCTTTACCTCTATCAGTTTTAAAAATCAAAGAAGTGTCATCAGCAAACAATACTATCTCGCAAATACCGTTTACATGGTGCGGCAAATCATTTATGTATACTAAAAATAGAAAAGGTCCCAATATTGAACCCTGTGGCACACCCATTATGGGGGAACAACCCTGCGACTTTATGTCATTTATGCATACCTTTTGTGTTCGATCACTTAGATAAGAGGCAACGAAATCAAGAGCTCTGTCTTTGATGCCGTAATGGCTAAGTTTAAATAGTAGTGTCTGATGTTCAACGCAATCAAAAGCCTTGGACAGGTCACAGAAGACTCCGATGGCATTCTGAGACTGTTCCCAGGCATCATAGATATGGCTTAAAAGCTTGGCACCTGCATCAGTTGTATTCCTACCCTTAGTAAAACCATACTGTTCGGAGTGAAGAATTTTGTTAGAATTAAAATGACTAAGGAGTTGGTCAAGAATGATTTTTTCAAATATCTTACTCAGAGTTGGTAAGATTGAAATAGGTCTATAGTTATTGAGGTCCTGTTTATCCCCAGATTTAAATAGTGGTATAAGTTTACTATGCTTCATTAAATTTGGAAAAATTCCTAGGTCGATACATTGGTTAAATAATACAGCCATATAAGGGGCAATGGAGTCAATTATGTTAAAAACTACTTGCACAGACATTCCCCAAAGGTCACCAGTTCTTTTAATTTTTATCAGGCGGGAGGTTTTTTTAATGTCTGCTGCAGTGACATGTTCAAATTTAAATAAGGCAGAGCACTCTTTTACGTTTTCTCTTAAAAGTTTTTGAGCTGTTGTTGGCGATGACTTTAGAGAATCCGTTAACAAAACAGGAACATTTTGAAAATAGTTTTCAAAGGTATTCGCGACCTCCAAATCGGATGTTATTTTATTACCATTTGCAACTATTTCAATCTTCGGGTTGCGCGGTTTGGTTTTTCCTGCTTCCCTGTTGACTATGTTCCATGTGGTTCTTATCTTGTTATCGGATTGAGTAATTTTTTCTTTAATATGCAGTGATTTAGCTTGAATACACACATTTTTGAAAATTTTTGAATAATTTTTAACCTGTTCTAGGAAAATTGCAGATTTATTAAATTGTCTTTCGTCATAAAGCTCATATAACTTTTTTCTACTTTTATGAATCCCGATAGTTGCCCAATCGCTGAATTTTAATTTATTGTTCATAATATCTATCTTTTTGAATTTAAAAATATTATTAAATTCCGAATCTATTGCTTTAAATAGGGTTCCATAAATGCTATCAGGGTGCTCATGTTCAAAGACTTAGGCAGGAACTGTAGAAGATATTTTATCTTTGAACCGCATTAACTTATTTTTAGTTATAGGTCTGATTGTAACTATTTGCTTGAGTTTAACAGAACTATTCAAGACCTTAATTTGTTGACCAAAATGATCAGACCTAAGCTTATTTACTATAGCCTTATCCACAATCTCGCAGTTACAAAATATATTATCAATGCAGGAGGCTGAGGTTTGTGTTACTCTAGTGGGCTCCTTGAACACATTTTTTAGATTAAAGCATTTAAATAAATTAAGCAACTGAACAGTATTTGAATTACTCAATAAAATATCGATATTAAAATCCCCACATACTAATACTTTTTTAGTTGAAGTCGACAGTCGCTTGAGTACATCCTCCATTATATCCTCAAAAAGTTTAAGGTCACCTGAGGGGGGTCGGTAGACACAAACCACAATATATCTTTCCATCTCAACACAAGATAGTTCTGCAATGCGTTCTCTGGAAAGACTGACAATATCTTTTCGTTCCTTACATTTGAGATGGTTATGTGTTATTATTAAAGACCCACCCCGGATTGCTGTCTTTCTTGAGAAGGCACTTGACAAAGTGTAATTATTTAAATATATTTGCAATTGGCTTTTATTTAGCCAATGCTCAGTAAGACAAAGAATGTCAATATTGAATTGATTAACAAACATTTCTATTTCATATTCCTTGCCGGGTAAGCCCTGAATATTTTGATGGACTAAACAGATTTTACAGAGCTTATCCTTTGTCGAATTATTTAGTTTAAAGTATTATTTTGGTCAACATTTACAATAGTAGGATTACTATAAATAGAGGTAAAAATAGGTAAATTAGTATTATTACTAATTATGTCAATATTATTATTTGTACAACATGTACTTAAGTCAACTGGCTTCGTGCTAAATATAGCCGAGTCCACAATATTACAAGCTACAAGAGTAGCTATTCGTTTCTTATAAATAAAAGGTAGGTTCATCATACCTTCTGTCATATGAATTTTATTTACAAATTTATTTATATCAAAAATGTGAAAAACATCCCTATGACTCAATGCCAAATTATACAAGGCTGCATTGAGCTTGTGAGCATGCTCATTTTGTTTCTGGGTCAAATGGTCTGAGTAGGGAAAAGTGCATATTATGAATTTGCACCCAGATTTCATTTGTAAGGAGACCAAATACTCAAAACTTTTGATGATTAGTTTTTTAGTCACATTCATACTGTCTCCTATCATTAAAACAATAGTTGAATATGGATTTAAAAGGTCAGCTGGAATATTTTCAATTAAATATTCATAAGAGGCCCCGGGACAACATAGGTTACTGACTTTTTGGTCTAAATTATTACTCAATAAGTGGCCAAATTTTTTGCCAATATTGTCTGAAACAACAAAAGTCTTACGTTGCACGGTGGGAGATACATTTTTACTTCTATTACTTTTGTTTCCCACAAACTTACTATTATTTAAATGCTTAGGACTACTGTTAAAGCGTTGATGCTCTGAAGTGCCCACCGTTGGTAGCTTCCCTGAGCACTGACATTTGCTCACCATAGAGTCAAACCTCTCCATGTTATAGTTACCAATAGTAAGCAACTCATCAGCAGCTCGTATGTGCTCCTGGATCTGAATTTGGGAAAGCTCATATTGAGCTGACAGATTTTCCAGAGAATTTTGGAGTTTTTCTATTTGGTTGTTGAGACTGTTTACATGAAATTCATGTTTTTTCTTATTTTCATCGACCAAAATGTGGTATTTATTTAATTTTTTGAGCATCCGGCGGCGCTGGTTTCTAAAAACAGTTTCTTTCTTTTTCAATTGTAAAGATTTTTTAATAAATTTATTTATTTTGACATATTTCTTAAATTTTTTATGACTAAGGTGATTTTTAACCAACTTACTATGGAGATTCGATAGTGTTGAGCTTTCACACTTCAGATCCAAGTTCACATTAGGGGTGGTGGAGGGTAAATCGAGTAACTCAGAATCACACACCGCATATTCATTCGGGAATAATTCATTATATAGGCAGTCCGTCTGCTGAAGTGCATGATTGTCTATCTGTGCCTGCAAGTCCAAAATCAACACTTGAGCACTGTTAAGTTCACTCTCTAGCTGGGATATCTTCGACAACGCCTCCTCATATGTTTCAAGACATTGACTGAAAGAAGAAACCGCTTCCCGCAGCTGATCTCTTTCAAGAAGGACTGCGGAGTGGGTGCAGTGCAGCTCAGCAAGCTCTGCCTTCAACTGGGTGTTCTTGTCGATTGTTTGTTTAATTTCCAGCTCACTGTGTTCATGTTCAAGCATTAGTTGGGTGCAGTGCTCCCTCGAAGCCTTCAATTCTTCGAGGGCATTTTGAAGTTTCATCTGCATTTCCACACCGGCTGCTCTGCGGGTCTTCATTGTGTTATGTCTCAAATATCTGAAATGTGCAAGAAGTAGTGTCAGTGTGGGAATGGTAACAGGAGCACAAATATTATTGCCTACACACAGCAGTACCTGCCTACTGATTTACTATAAATAGTTGTAAGGGTACATGGTTAGATTTATTACTGAATTAAATTTAGTTTATGTAAAGTGTAGTGTCCCATGGAACTAACAGACAATTAGTAAGCTACTATTGTGCAAATTACATTTAATGGGTAATGTTCATTGATGTTAAAAAAGAAAACTAAGTAAATTGTGTTGTGTTAGTCTGTTTTGTTAACTTAAACACTACAAAAATAGAACAATATTTACATCATACAATATTTAATTTGGTTATAAATATGAAGTTGTGAAAGTTTGTGCTGTCTGAGGCAGTTTATGTTATTCATCAAACTTACTTCCACAAATTAGTCAAGTAAGTTGAGAAAGGTTCTACTTACCAGTTCATGAGGTTAGTGACGTATCTCGAGTTTATCGAGTATGTGCGTGTAAAAGAGTTATAAAAAATTGTTCACTATAAAAGTCTAAACAATAAGTGACTTATATAAAACATTGAATTTATAATTAAATATGTAAAAAAGAAGAAATACTCCCCGGGTTAAGCCGTTGACGTTTGAAATCCGCCTCCGCGCGTCACTTGATTTTCCAAACTGTTGTTGTTTTTTACAAGATTTATCATTCTAGGTCCATAAGTTTATCATGATGTACAAAAAGCACTTATTTTTGCTAATTATTGTAAAATATTTTTAAAATATTAATTTTTAAAACAGGAGCTTGAGATTTTACGACTTGTCAGTTTGACAGCTGACCACAGACTCCAAGATCTGAGATCCACAGCACACTGCGAGAGTCGGTACGGTGTCATGGACATTCAGCAGGAACCTGAACTCGTATCTGTGGTGTGTGGTCATATTTTTCTTAAGAAACAGTATTAAAACAAATCGCCTTTATACGCCTCGGCTCTGCCTCCTGAGCGCCCCTTCGTGACCTTCAAGGTGACTCAGCCGCGTCGCAACCCTGCTTCGACTCTTTGGTGGACACGTCTTTATTTATTTAGATAACTGATGGGCGCTGCTTGTGCGCCCATGCCTTGAAAGTCTTGAAACCTCCTCGACTCTCGTCTGTGTGCTGCGCTCCTATAAAAACCTCTTATCATACACAAATCGCAGAATGTTGCGTACTTTCTGTTCATTTTAGCCAAAGGATGACCACTAATAGGTACGGGGAGCTTTATGAAGGGATCCTCAATCTGCACAGTTTTGCATCGTCATTCGTCTACCAACACTGCAATTTCTAGTTCGGGGTTAGTGCGTGCCTTTGCCGGAATTCGCGTGCTTTTGCCGGAATTTAAATTTCCAATGATTACATAGTAAAGTATAAAAACGTACAGTAACGTAACTCGTGTTACGTCTAAACTTCACTATGTTTGCAAGTAATTGCGTTTGCACAGGATCAAATCACAAGAACAAATCTTAGTTTCGTTTAAGTTCAAGAAAATGTGAATCTCTTCTGGAGTTTGATCCAAATTGAGTAGTTTATAAATGCGTTACCTGTTTTGTGTATACGTACCATATGTTTAATCAAGTTCTAGTTATTTTTTTTATTTTTCGGCATAAAAAGAGGAGGTGGATATATTAGTTCGCCAACATAATATATACAGTCATCGAACTTAGGGCCTCAGGATCTACATGTGAACGTATTGACTACTGATATTCCACCACAAAGTTCATATTCTACTCTTATTTAAGTGAGTTTCAATAAAATATTATGTTTTTTATTTATTTTATTTCTTTGTCACATTCTATTATGGTCTAAACCTTATCAATATAAAACTCTGATCTGTGGTCTAAACAAGCGCCGTATACATAATTAAATAAATCATAAATAAAGTTTATGTAAGATTTTTGTAAACAATCTTTGCTTTGTAAGTTTAACAAATCCCTCTATCCCAAGGCATTATTAAATTTAAAACCTGTCAGTAAAAGCCTTTTAGTAACCTTCCTAAAAAGTTTCCTGAGGTTAAATATTTTAAAGGGCCTATTTATAAACAGCTGATGTTTAAAGTAATTACGTTTAGGGAAGTTCAAAATCACAAGAACAAAACTTTGTTATGTATCAGGTAAACGTGAAACCCGGCCCGAGCTTGTCTAATTAGCTAAGTTTGCAAAGGAGGTAACAAATTTTGCGCAAGTGAGTAGGTTTGTCAGAAAATTTCAATTAAGTATTTTATTATTAATCTGTGCTATAAATAATAGACAAAATTGACTGCCAGACTGATCTAGGGCCGTAGCACTAACTCACTGCTGTACAGTTTTAATATTTCCATACAAACATTGTATGAAAATGTCAAAACAATACCGAAACATTACTACTTTAAGAGTTGGTATTACCCACAGAGCAAGGAATAACTTTAGTGGTAGTACCCCTGATCTCATTATTTGAAGACCAATTGACGCAGGCGGTAGTGGACCTGCCTTCTCCGTCGGTGGTCATTGGTTCGATTCCCATCAACTGGAAAGGACTGTGTGATGAACATGAATGTTTTCCACTTTCCAGTGCCTGAGCATTATTCTATTTCTTGTTTGTGTATTTATTAGTTATCTAGCAACCCATAACACAAGCTATCGCTTATAAAGTTATAATATAATAATATTAATAATATTCAATATAATTTACATTTGCACAGATTATTAATAAAAATGCATCTTAAATTATTTATGTACTTAAACAAAAAAAATTGGTTGTCTGTAAAGTCGGTTTACTGACGATAGTTGAACGTGACAACTCTCGCTTGCACTTCAAGCCTTACATGGAACGCCTCAGAGCGAGGTAACGCGAGCGAGGTAACGCCGGTAACGCCGGATGAGTCATGTTTTTTTGTGCGTGCAGCCGGCTCTATCGATTTATAAGACGTTGTCACGTCAAAAAAATATTCGCGTCGTTTACAGTCACGTATATTAAATATAAAAAAAAATTGGTTGCCTGTAAAGTCGGTTTACTGACGATAGTTGAACGTGACAACGTCTTCTTTGTCACTCGTTCCGCGCTCGCGAGGTAACGCCGGTAACGCCGCATGAGCGAGGTAACGCCGGATGAGTCATGTTTTTTCGTGCGTGCAACCGGCTCTATCGATTTATAAGACGTTGTCACGTCAATATTGAACTGTGCTTTATATAAATGTCAATATTTCAGCAAATCTGGCACTGTCGGACATGGGCAAGAATGGCATGGGCGTAGGGTAGGAATCTGAGAGAGTAGGTATCAATTAATATCAGGTGAGAGTCTTGCTTGTGTCATTTCTCTTTATTATCATAAAAACTTTAAAGCTTTATATCAGGCAAGTTAGATAGATATTTGCATGTACCTATGTATGTGTTCTAAAAATGTACATATTGTGGAGGCACCGTTATTGCGATCGATAACTTAAAATTCTATCTTTTATAGGTAGTGTGCTTTAAATGACTGCTTTTGTTTTGTATTCGTATCGAACAACAGGAATACCTACAGGAACAGAACAATAGAACGGGGCCCGGAATATTTATTACATTTATATGTAAAGCAAAAGTTTTAAATTGCATTCTCAATGTGATTCCACATTCAAATTCCGATTTCAATATTTTGAGTATTCAAATGGGCTTAAGTTTTTCTATAAAATAATTTTGGTATTACATTTTAAAATTTGGTATTAAATTGTAAAAGGTCGTTTTTCTGTTATATTCTTCCGCGACGCTGCATGTCGCACCTACCAAATCTCCGTGAGAGTGAGAAAGACAAATAAACTCAATAAATCCCCTTAGGGGCTATCTATCTCACTACTTTTAGGGGCTTGACTAGTACGCCCAAGTAATATTATATATTCGGTGGTATGCCAAAATATATTTTACCGCAGTTATAATAGCCTCATCTGGTAACTACTAGTAAAAGGCTCATTTTTTGAGCAACGAATCAACCTAGGTTTAGCAGCTTCCAGTAGTAGTTTCAGTAGAATGCAGCCAGTATTCTTGGGACTTATTTTGTACGCGGTTAAAACTTGTACAGTAATTGGAATAGATAAGCATTATATACGAGTATGTTTTATTGTAGAATTTCGGTAAAAAGAAACACTAAATAAAATGACTGCATAAAATTCAAAAGCCAACCAAAGTCGATATTTTTATATTCAAGCGTATACATAGACACAATTTTGAGGCAAACGTAATATATGAGTGCTAAATAATAATTTTTAAAATTAAAAAATACATTCAGGTGTGTGGTATCAGGTCTACTGCCGATTTTACTATGAGCGATAATTTTATCTACCAATTTTCCTACCCATCAATCACAAGGACACGATTTTCAGTATAAACTAAAGAAACGCAATTTTATTACTACACCAACGAAGCAGAAGATATAAAAATGAAAACAGAAGACCCATTACTTTCAACAAATCCATCGTATTCTGCTGCAGGAAAATTAAATTCGAAACACCTATTTACTATAATATTCGCACTGCATCCATTTGTACTGCAAAATGGCAACATTGAAACGTGTCATAAAAGCCCATACAGCTTTATCTCTTTTATTTGTCGTGTATTTTAATAACACGAATATACCGTTGTGTAAAGTCAATTTCGTTCTAGAATTGAATGGTACTATTGATGCGTATTTTTACCCACGACGGAACGGAGTACGGGTATATGCGTGTAGGGTGAGAGACCGTTTGTACATTACTTTATCAACGAGATTTTGTGTTTGTTTGTATGTTAAATTGCTCACAAAACCAATAATTATATGAGTAAACCATATCAGAATATAATAGTTTGTCACTAAGAGTGTATGCAGAATAGCATAATTTTTTCAGGGTTCTGTACCCCAATGATTAAAACGGGATCCTATTACTTAGACTTCGCCATTCGTCTGTCACCAGGCTGTATCTCTTGAGCCGTGATAGTTATACGCTTGAAATTTACACAGACGATGTATTTCTGTCATTGCTATAACAACAAATACTAAAAAATATAATAAAATATTAAGTATGCACAGAAGCTCTAGCCATATGTCATTGCGATTCAAAAGATGCCATGAAAATGGAGAAAAATTAAAAAAATGTTTGAGAATGCGCGGGAGTTAAGTGACCACTTAAGATATTTTCATGTATAATTTCATTCCATTCCATTTCTTTTCCATCTATAGTATCGCAATATGTCATATAGCTAGAACTACAAGTCTGGAGCATATAGTATGCGTAGGTAAACTACTGCCAGAGGTGCAACGAGAAGCTATGTAGATATATAGGTACCAGTAGCACATAAATATACAAAGTAAGCTTGACCTAAGCTAAAAAAAAAACTAAGCTAAAAGCTTGTACATAACGAGTTTTTTTTTCTATTTTTTTATCAGAAGAGCAGCAGATGCAGTGCAGGATTACGAATATAAATAAGATTTACACCTCACATTCCAGAAAATGAGGTTGCAGTTACTCCCCTTCACACCCGCGTTCTCGGGATGAGAATGTTGTTTAAAAGCTGTGGTTTTCTGTTTTGCTGCTAACGTAAAATAATGCTTATCTTTTAAAATAGTGGGTTTGAGACTTCTGGGGACAAATAATTTTATTCAAGTATAGTTAAAAAATTTGCCGTAGAGCCAAAAAAAATCTCTGAGATATTTCCCCGCGATTATCATGAAACTTAAGTCTGAGGATAATACGACGGATTGCGTTAACCCGATATTGTGCTGAGTTTAGCTGTAGTTCTCAAAACTTTTATTGAATACGTAGGTACTCATCGAGAGGTAAATTAAAAAAATATATTTTTATCACACTTTTAATAAGTAGGCTGAAAGAATCTAAATTTTTCTCGGGTAAAGAATGAATCGATTCAAAGCATCTGATGTGTGACGACTTTAAACAAGAAATTACATCAATATCTAGAAAATAACATTTCTGTTACTCTTTTTACTAGGTACCTTCCTGCAGACTGTCGATAGATATTCCTTAAAACTGTTTTTAATACTTATAGGAACCAACCATTGGTTTATTCGATCCTTACTGAATCGGTATTTCCAATTGCCGTTATTTTTCCCATTTTTTGTGTTTAGGAGTACAAAATATTTTTGTGACATACTTTTCTATAAATAATAACATACTTTTTATAACAATACTTAGTAGCGGTAAAATAGAGCCACTGAGCGTTTTATTATATTTTACCCTTATTTTCATAGAAAACCTCATTTTATTATAATTAATAATAAAAAAAAACTTTCTGTAAAGTACTTCTATGGTTTAATGAAAAGTAAGCGACCGTGCAAACGCTTGAACAACAACCCGTTCTTTTATTTTCGTTACTTTAAGCTATACCTACACAATTTATTGTGAAGTATGGAAAATAAAGCAGGCAAAGTATTAGCAGATTTCTAAGAGTTCTCGAGCAAGTCTCACCTTGTTCCAGTTCTGTACCGTGTAGTGCTCTTTACAATGCCCAGTCGGATGAGGAGTAGCTCGCAATTTTATATTTTATTAGGTTTGCGATGCACATTGTATTTATAGAGGCATAGAGTTTATTTCCAGCACAGTGTGTCAACACTCTTGAATTAGTACGATAATATGAACCAATTGAAGGCAGAACTGTGATGAAGTATGAACTAACTGAATCCCTTCTAACTCATGTAAAATTGTACAATTTTAAGGTCTCATATTTCTGAACGTGAAACTTTAAAGTATACATCACCCCGAGTTGTTCGAAACAAATTCAAGAATTTAATTCAAATTTTATTTAGTTTTCGCAAATAGTATAGGCTCATTATACATCGTAGGCTTAATGAGTTTGGCGAGCATAATGTTTATTCATCTACATGTTTTTAATAAATACTTTGCTCAAAAATACCTATTCACCTCATATTGGTTACGGAAATATTATTTTCTGCAGTTTCCCTAGCTATGTATAACTAGACTACTATTGGCGAAAAACAAAATAAAATTTCAATTTTTGCGCCGGGATGGTGTCTGCCCATCCCTAGAATCAATCGGCCATAGCCGACTAAGCTTAGTAAACGTAAAACAAGTAGGTACCTATGTAAAACTCCGAGCAGATTTCTTCAGGATTCTGATAATAATATAGTGTTTCTTAGTTGCCAGATTTAAACCTTTATTTATTTAAAAATAAGATAAAACATACGTAAATACATAGAGAGATAGAAAGAATTCATTGCACAAATAACAGGAAAACACAAAGAAACGAAAAAATAAACATAGTTGTAATGTAACTTGTAACTACCCTATACCTACCTATGTTCATAAAAAAAGAACCGCTCTTGACTCTTGATACGTAAGAACAATACAAACATATAGCTTGGCAAACTGTCTGAGTAACGAGGGTGATAACCCGAAGCAATACAAAGATAAATAATCAAACTTAGACAAAGTCATAATTTGACTGCTTGTTCGTGTATAGGAGCAGAGCGTGTTCGTGTATTGGAAAATTCTAATGACCTATGGAAATGGGCTTAATCGATAAGGTAAACGAAGTATTATCGCATGGCAATATTCATTCAATGATGTAGAGATACATGGTTTTCACCATATGCGCGCAGTCGATCAAGATCGCCGCGCGACATATATAAGGAGACGCGGGTCGCCGCGAGCGCCTGTGTCCGAGATGGTATTGGAGCGAAAGACATAAAGACTTCTGATGGCTAGTGCGTCATGTTGGTGGTCATGACGAATCTTATGAGTAATAAATATGAATATTAGCTGAGTCTAGTAAGACCCTTCTGAGATGGCACAGCGAATGCCCGTACTATGGTACTATGGGAAGACGTCCTAAGTGGCGCATCTTGTCTGTATGACGTCGCGTGTATTGATGTGTCGCAGCTGGCTGTTGCACTATAAGTTAATACGGTAGGCTGCGCCTTCAGGCCTCGATGTTTGCAGACTGTCTCTTGGTCTCTAGTATGCGTAACACCACGCTTAAGGTGCTGATCTCTTATCCTCACCGGGATAAGAATATAACATATATCTGGGGCGGTAAACCGTTAGGGGCGCTCTTGTAAGAGAGTGCCCCACCTTATCACATAGGTGTAACCTCCACCTTAATGAGGCTCTTTATCTCATGTCCTTACGGGGATGTGAACATAGGTGAAAACCGCCACCTTAATGCGGCCGGACTTACATCTCTTATGAGAGATGAGGGGGAGAGCTCACCCTTCGGGGCGCCTTCGGGTTCTGGGCGGATGCGGGAGCTCACCATCCTGGGCGAGTGCGGGGCCTTGGATCATCTTTTTCATAAAGATGTCACTATCGAACGCTTACCGAACGCAGTGCTTGGAGTATGGAGGCTTGTAATAGTTGAAGTACGCCGGGCTGCTAGTAGGGCCATACATAATAACCTTATTATGAAGCAAGAACTGTTATAAGGATCAGACATTGCGTCTGGTCCTATTTCTGGTCCAGGACCTATTTTTATCACTTGATAAATTATGATGGCTTTGGGACTAGTGGACTCGAGACTTCAGACGCTCTAAAAGGATTTGGGATACTACTATGAACGCAACGTATAAAAGGGTCCTACCATTAAATAATCACGTGCCAACCTGAGAAAGATCTATATTCAGATGAATTAAGGAAGTATAGGGTATTTTATTAGTAGGACCTAGTTGAAACAGTTACAAACTACACGAGATCAAAGTTCTACATAATTTAATTCTTATTTTGAAAACGAAAAAAATTATAAAACGAAATGAAACTCATAAAAGCTTTGAAGTGAATTTACATGCAGCCAAATACCGCAGTAGGTAAGCTAAGCTTCTCATATAATATTCATCCTGCATGACGATGCTTTTCCATGGTCTATGAAGATAAAAGCTACCCTTTGAAATTAGGGTAAGTAAGGACTATTGTATTTTTATGTATTCAGGTAAGATCCTCCATTTCCAAGACAAAGGAATATTTTCCTATTATTATATGTACCTATCTCTTACATTGTAGAGTTAATTTTCTACATAAATAAATGAGCCTGAAAACTAATTTCTGGTCACTTTTAATAAATTCAACCTAAAGAGGTCTCAATATTTTCAAACTAGATTGCCCATAAAAGAACACAAAAAAAGATACTACTACTGATCCGTCTGAAATAAGATACTGGTTCTTACTGAGACTTCGCTGTCCGTCCGTCCGTTCGTCCGTCTGTCACCACTCACCATGGCTGTATCTTTTGAACCGTGATAGTTAGATAACTGAAATTTTCACAGATTATCTATTTCTGTTGCCACTATAACAACAAATACTAAAAGACAGAATTATAGTATCAATTTACTCAACAAGTATTTTTTTTTGCTCGTTTTTGCTCGATATTGATAATGACAATAGGTATAAGCTTGAAATATTCACAGAATATTTCCAACATTGCTATGCTTGAGAACTTGCTTTCGTGTCTGAGTGAGGAGGACGGGCGGTGCTTGTTTAGTGTTTGCATGTTGTACCATATAAAATTATTTTTAGAAAGCGGATTAAAGCAAGATAAATTGAATCTTTTATGAAGAAAATACTAACGTTTTCATTAACTTTCTATATTTGATGTAGAATTACGCACTTAATATCTTGACCACAGCGCGCTAACATTGTCAATTTATTCATTGTTACTCTGTAAGTAATAATTATTCTAATCAGTAAATTTCACACCTTTTGCTCTTCGCTAGGTTACCTACTCTTTTGGTAGCCGATAACTTCCCGTCGATACATGCGACGGGGCAAGATATCTTTGGCATGAAATCGGGTCAGACTGAAACTCTGTCAACGGCTGCTGTTAAATAAATAGACGATGGCTGCGAGATTTGACGCGTTTCGTATCATGCTGAGCCCAAGATCGCCCGCAGAATCGTCAGTTATTGCGTTCGTGTCGAATATTGATGTGTTGATGTATGATATTTGAAGGGTATACCCCGTAAACCAATGCAAAGAAACGTTAGGTATTCATAGGCGTTCGCGTATGAAAAAGTTCAGGCAAAACGTAACTTTAGTAAGTATATGATTTCGTATTTGGCAGCTATACCTCGTCTGTTTGTAGTTAATAAGTCCCATTGAATATAAATATACAATAATACAAGCTATATTCTAATTTAATTATTACAAAATCTGAAAACAAAAAATATACATATAGCAGGCATGAAAAATCAGTTCCATATTAGCTGTGCATATTAGTTTTCTTTTCTTCGCAACACTTAATATCTCGTATAAGTAAATGAACGCCCAAGCTTTCTTCTTCAAGTAACTTACATTTTAAAACATAATATTATAATTAACAAGCAAATATAACAAACACACAGAAATATCAGATGGATATACAATCAAACATTACATGCTTTGATGTAAAAGTTTATAAGATGTGGAAAAAAAGAGTCGCAAAATAAAATTAATCAACAATTTGTGCCTTTTTGTAACCATTACTTTGTAATTATGGTAGGTTTATATATTATGAACTACGTTTACAAAGATAAAAGTTGAGTATTATCAAGAGAAAAGCGTAGCCTTTAATGTGTCGGGGCTGGGTAACTTTATTATGCACAAAACATTGACATACGGGATGAAAGAAAATACAGCTTTCGCCTTTGCAAAGTAACATTTCAGATGTGACCCTTATCAATTCGGGCGTGACAGCCCGTCCGTCCATTAGTCACTTTCTTCATATGCCATGCAGAAATATTTCAGAAATAAATTGCGAAAGTAAATGACGTGTATCATGATTTAGGATCGCGACTTACAGTTAATTAATATGAATGTATTGTTTTTTAATTACAGAGCTACACTTTCTAATTATTTTTTTATCAAATCAGACAAGCAATAATATCAGCATATTACAGATCTACAGTCTGTGGTGATTCAGTAGTTTTTATGGTATTGGTGAAAATGGAAGAACATTCAAAACTTTTTTAATTTCCATTCCAGAATTAAATCGGATTTCGAAAATTTCTGTCTTAGTACGTTTTCAGAATCTTAATTAGACCCAGTTTCTAAATTTAAGACTTTACGACTATTATACCCTTTCCATTCGTTTATTTTCTCTTTGACACATGAAACAGATATCGCAACAGTAGCGAGGAGCCAGAAAGAGACCTTTAACTCTCTCTGGTCCCTCGCTATTGCTTTATCTGTTCCATGTGTCAAAGAGAAAATAAACTAATGGAAAGAGTATAATAAGATTAAGCTAAGCGCACACTGATTCTCCTGAAAATAAAATTATTAATTAGTTAACAAGCGTTCATTTACATATTATTAACTAGCAAACGCCCGCGGCTTCGCTCACGTTAACTTCTGAGGTATGCTTTACTATGGTGGTTTAATTTCCAAAATTCCTGCACTACACACCATTTTGCCCACAAAATTTTCTCTTGCTTCCTGGTAATAGTCACATATTGATTTTGAAACATTCGATCGTCACAAAAAAGTTAAATATGGTGGCCATTTTTAGGGTTCCGTACCCAAAGGGTAAAAGCTCTTACTAAGACTCCACCGTCCGTTCATACATCCGGCCGTGGTTGCTTGCTACCATGGTAAGACATATTAGTACAAAATTGTGGCCAATTCTTTTAAATTTTTACCAAAAATTTCTTTTCTATGCTCGCTGCGATAATCAGATATCAATTTTGAAAACAATCGGCCCAGTAACAAAAAAGTTCAAAATGGCGGCCACTTTTTAAAATGTTGACTACAAATTCTTTCTCTATGCTTGCTGCCGTTGTCAAATATCGATTTTCAAAGCAATCGGCCCAGTAACAAAAAAGTTCAAAATGGTGGCCAAAAAGTTCATCATTTTTTAAATTTTGACCACAAATTCCTTCTCTATGCTTGCTGCCATAGTCAAGTTCAAAATGGCGGCCACTTTTTTAAATTTCGACCACAAATTCCTTCTCTATGCTTGCTGCCATAGTCAAATATCGATTTTCAAAGCAATCGGCCCAGTAAAAAAAAAGTTCAAAATGGCGGCCACTTTTTTAAATTTTGACCACAAATTCCTTCTCTATGCTTGCTGCCATAGTCAAATATCGATTTTCAAAGCAATCGGCCCAGTAACAAAAAAATTCAAAATGGCGGCCACTTTTTTAAATTTTGACCACAAATTCCTTCTCTATGCTTGCTGCCATAGTCAAATATCGATTTTAAAAGCAATCTGCCCAGTAACAAAAAAGTTCAAAATGGCGGCCACTTTTTTAAATTTTGACCACAAATTCCTTCTCTATGCTTGCTGCCATAGTCAAATATCGATTTTCAAAGCAATCGGCCCAGTAATAAAAAAGTTCAAAATGGCGGCCACTTTTTTAAATTTTGACCACAAATTCCTTCTCTATGCTTGCTGCCATAGTCAAATATCGATTTTCAAAGCAATCGGCCCAGTAACAAAAAAGTTCAAAATGGCGGCCACTTTTTTAAATTTTGACCACAAATTCCTTCTCTATGCTTGCTGCCATAGTCAAATATCGATTTTCAAAGCAATCGGCCCAGTAACAAAAAACTTCAAAATGGCGGCCACTTTTTTAAATTTTGCCCACAAATTCCTGCTCTATGCTTGCTGCCATAGTCAAATATCGATTTTCAAAGCAATCGGCCCAGTAATAAAAAAGTTCAAAATGGCGGCCACTTTTTTAAATTTTGACCACAAATTCCTTCTCTATGCTTGCTGCCATAGTCAAATATCGATTTTCAAAGCAATCGGCCCAGTTACAAAAAAGTTCAAAATGGCGGCCACTTTTTTAAATTTTGACCACAAATTCCTTCTCTATGCTTGCTGCCATAGTCAAATATCGATTTTCAAAGCAATCGGCCCAGTAACAAAAAAGTTCAAAATGGCGGCCTATTTTTGAAATTTTGACCACAAACTCTTTCTCTATGCTTGCTGCCACTGTAAAATATCGATTTTCAAAGCAATCGGCCCAGTAACAAAAAAGTTCAAAATGGCGGCCACTTTTTTAAATTTTGACCACAAACTCTTTCTCTATGCTTGCTGCCATAGTCAAATATCGATTTTCAAAGCAATCGGCCCAGTAACAAAAAAGTTCAAAATGGCGGCCACTTTTTTAAATTTTGACCACAAATTCCTTCTCTATGCTTGCTGCCATAGTCAAATATCGATTTTCACAGCAATCGGCCCAGTAACAAAAAAGTTCAAAATGGCGGCCACTTTTTTAAATTTTGACCACAAATTCCTTCTCTATGCTTGCTGCCATAGTCAAATATCGATTTTCAAAGCAATCGGCCCAGTAACAAAAAAGTTCAAAATGGCGGCCTATTTTTGAAATTTTGACCAAAAACTCTTTCTCTATGCTTGCTGCCACTGTAAAATATCGATTTTCAAAGCAATCGGCCCAGTAACAAAAAAGTTCAAAATGGCGGCCACTTTTTTAAATTTTGACCACAAACTCTTTCTCTATGCTTGCTGCCATAGTCAAATATCGATTTTCAAAGCAATCGGCCCAGTAACAAAAAAGTTCAAAATGGCGGCCACTTTTTTAAATTTTGACCACAAATTCCTTCTCTATGCTTGCTGCCATAGTCAAATATCGATTTTCACAGCAATCGGCCCAGTAACAAAAAAGTTCAAAATGGCGGCCACTTTTTTAAATTTTGACCACAAATTCCTTCTCT
Organism: Coenonympha arcania; assembly: GCA_036785405.1. NCBI lineage: Eukaryota > Metazoa > Arthropoda > Insecta > Lepidoptera > Nymphalidae > Coenonympha > Coenonympha arcania. Next base: position 4,787,450 of record CM072063.1, on the reverse strand, counting down.
ATGCTTGCTGCCATAGTCAAATATCGATTTTCAAAGCAATCAGCCCAGTAACTAAAAAGTTCAAAATGGCGGCCACTTTTTTAAATATTGACCACAAATTCCTTCTCTATGCTTGCTGCCATAGTTAAATATCGATTTTCAAAGCAATCGGCCCAGTAACAAAAAAGTTCAAAATGGCGGCCTATTTTTTAAATTTTGACCACAAATTCCGTCTCTCTGCTTTCTGCCATAGTCAAATATCGATTTTCAAAGCAATCGGCCCAGTAACAAAAAAGTTCAAAATGGCGGCCAAAAAATTCAAAATTTTTTCTCCTCAAAATTTGAAGCTCGAAAATCCCTTTCTGAATACGAATTCATGATATACCTAATACCAACCTAGGTACCAAATTTCAGATCTCTACGACTTTTAATTTCGCTGGAATCCCTGGAACAACGCAAAAATTACACTTTTGTATGGGAAAATCCCTTAAAAGTAGGATTTTTATCCCTTCCAATTTGAATTTCTGGAATCCCCGTCTTAGTACGAATTCATGACCTAATATCAACCTAGGTACCAAATTTCAGATCTCTACGATTTGTAGTTTTCCGGGAATCCCTGGAACAACGAAATAAATTTCACTTTTGTATGGAGAAATCCCTAAAACCAACGGTTTTTACCCCTTTAAATTTGAATTTCTGGAATCCCCGTCTTAGTACGAATTCTTGACCTAATATCAACCTAGGTACCAAATTTCAGATCTCTACGACTTTTAGTTTTTCGGGAATCCCTGGAACAACGAAAAAAATTACACTTTTGTATGGAGAAATCCCTAAAACCAACGGTTTTTTCCCCTTAAAATTTGAATTTCTGGAATCCCCGTCTTAGTACGAATTCATGACCTAATATCTACTTAGTTACCAATTTTCAGATCCCTACGACTTGTAGCTTTTCGGGAATTCCTGGAACAACGAAAAATATTTCACTTTTGTATGGGGAAATCCAAAAAACCAACGGTTTTTACCCCTTACAATTTGAATTTCTGAAATCCCCGTCTTAGTACGAATTCATGACCTAATATCAACCTAGGTACCAAATTTCAGATCTCTACGACTTGTAGCTTTTCGGGAATTCCTGGAACAACGAAAAAAATTTTACTTTTGTATGGGGAAATCCAAAAAACCAACGGTTTTTACCTCTTACAATTTGAATTTCTGGAATCCCCGTCTTAGTACGAATTCATGACCTAATATCTACCTAGGTACCAAATTTTAGATCCCTACGACTTGTAGCTTTTCGGGAATTCCTGGAACAACGAAAAAAATTTCACTTTTGTATGGGGAAATCCAAAAAACCAACGGTTTTTACCCCTTACAATTTGAATTTCTGGAATCCCCGTCTTAGTACGAATTCATGACCTAATATCTACCTAGGTACCAAATTTCAGATCTCTACGACCTATAGTTTTGGCGGAATCCTTGGAACAACCAAAATCACCAAAATGCCTCATTCTTTTATATCTATATATATAAAAGAATGAGGTATTTTGGTTGTTCCACGGATTCCGCCAAAACTATAGGTCGTAGAGATCTGAAATTTGGTACTTAGGTAGATATTAGGTCATGAATTCGTACTAAGACGGGGATTCCAGAAATTCCATGTTTAAGGGGTAAAAATCATACATTTAAGGGTATTTCCCATACAAAAGTAAAATTTTTTCGTTGTTCCAGGCATTCCAGAAAAACTAAAAGTCGTAGAGATCTGAAATTTGGTATCTAGGTAGATATTAGGTCATGAATTCGTACTAAGACGGGGATTCCAGAAATTCCATGTTTAAGGGGTAAAAATCATACATTTAAGGGTATTTCCCATACAAAAGTAAAATTTTTTCGTTGTTCCAGGAATTCCCGAAAAACTAAAAGTCGAAGAGATCTCAAATTTGGTACCTAGGAAGATATTAGGTCATGAATTCGTACTAAAACGGGGATTCCAGAAATTCCATGTTTAAGGGGTAGAAATAGTACATTAAAGGGATTTCTCCATACAAAATTGTAATTTTTTTCGTTGTTCCAGGCATTCCAGAAAAACTAAAAGTCGTAGAGATCTGAAATTTGGTATCTAGGTAGATATTAGGTCATGAGTTCGTACTAAGACGGGGATTCCAGAAATTCCATGTTTAAGGGGTAGAAATAGTACATTAAAGGGATTTCTCCATACAAAATTGTAATTTTTTTTGTTGTTCCAGGAATTCCCGAAAAACTACAAGTCGTAGAGATCTGAAAATTGGTACCTACATTGACATTAGGTCATGAATTCGTACTAAGACGGGAATTCCAGAAATTCAAATTGGAAGGGATAAAAATCCTACTTTTAAAGGATTTTCCCATACAAAAGTGTAATTTTTGCGTTGTTCCAGGGATTCCAGCGAAATTAAAAGTCGTAGAGATCTGAAATTTGGTACCTAGGTTGGTATTAGGTATATCATGAATTCGTATTCAGAAAGGGATTTTCGAGATTCAAATTTTGAGGAGGAAAAATTTTGAATTTTTTGGCCGCCATTTTGAACTTTTTTGTTACTGGGCCGATTGCTTTGAAAATCGATATTTGACTATGGCAGCAAGCATAGAGACGGAATTTGTGGTCAAAATTTAAAAAATAGGCCGCCATTTTGAACTTTTTTGTTACTGGGCCGATTGCTTTGAAAATCGATATTTGACTATGGCAGCAAGCATAGAGAAAGAATTTGTGGTCAATATTTAAAAAAGTGGCCGCCATTTTGAACTTTTTAGTTACTGGGCCGATTGCTTTGAAAATCAATATTTGACTATGGCAGCAAGCATAGAGAAGGAATTTGTGGTCAAAATTTAAAAAAGTGGCCGCTATTTTGAACTTTTTTGTTACTGGGCCGATTGCTTTGAAAATCGATATTTGACTATGGCAGCAATCATAAAGACGGAATTTGTGGTCAAAATTTAAAAAAGTGGCCGCCATTTTGAACTTTTTTGTTACTGGGCCGATTGCTTTGAAAATCGATATTTGACTATGGCAGCAAGCATAGAGAAGGAATTTGTGGTCAAAATTTAAAAAAGTGGCCGCCATTTTGAACTTTTTTGTTACTGGGCAGATTGCTTTGAAAATCGATATTTGACTATGGCAGCAAGCATAGAGAAGGAATTTGTGATCAAAATTTAAAAAAGTGGCCGCCATTTTGAACTTTTTTGTTACTGGGCCCATTGCTTTGAAAATCGATATTTGACTATGGCAGCAAGCATAGAGAAGGAATTTGTAGTCAAAATTTAAAAAAGTGGCCGCCATTTTGAACTTTTGTGTTACCGGGCCGATTGCTTTGAAAATCGATATTTGACTATGGCAGCAAGCATAGAGAAGGAATTTGTGGTCAAAATTTAAAAAAAGTGGCCGCCATTTTGAACTTTTTTATTACTGGGCCGATTGCTTTGAAAATCGATATTTGACTATGGCAGCAAGCATAGAGAAGGAATTTGTGGTCGAAATTTAAAAAAAGTGTCCGCCATTTTGAAATATTTTGTTACTGGGTCGATTGGTTTGAAAATCGACATCTGATTATTTCAACAAGCATCGAGAAGAAATTTGTAGTCAAAATTTAAAAAATTGGCCGCCATTTTGAACTTTTTTGTTACTGGGCCGATTGCTTTAAAAATCGATATTTGACTATGGCAGCAAGCAAAGAGAAGGAATTTGTGGTCAAAATTTAAAAAAGTGGCCGCCATTTTGAACTTTTTTGTTACCGGGCCGATTGCTTTGAAAATCGATATTTGACTATGGCAGCAAGCATAGAGAAGGAATATGTGGTCAAAATTTAAAAAAAGTGGCCGCCATTTTGAACTTTTTTGTTACTGGGCCGATTGCTTTGAAAATCGATATTTGACTATGGCAGCAAGCATAGAGAAGGAATTTGTGGTCAAAATTTAAAAAAGTGGCCGCCATTTTGAACTTTTTTGTTACTGGGCCGATTGCTTTAAAAACCGATATCTGACTATCGCAGCAAGCATAGAGAAGGAATTTGTGCTCAAAATAAAAAAATGGCCGCCATTTTGAACTTTTTTATTACTGGGCCGATTGCATTGAGAATCGACGTCTGACTATGGCAGCAAGCATAGAGAAGGAATTTGTAGTTGAAATTAAAAAATGATGAACTTTTGGCCGCCATTTTGAACTTTTTTGTTACTGGGCCGATTGCTTTTAAAATCGACGTCTGACTATCGCAGCAAGCATAAAGAAGGAATTTGTGGTCAAAATAAAAAAATGGCCGCCATTTTGAACTTTTTTTTACTTGGCCGATTGCTTGGGTACCTTTTTACACTTTGGGTATGGAACCCTAAAAATGGCCACAATATTGAGCTTTTATGTGACGATCGATTTTTTCAAAATCAATATATAACTATAACCAGCAAGCATAAGGAAATATTTAGTGATCAAAATTAAATTAAATGGCATAACAATGGTTAATACAAGAATTTTGGAAACGCCTGAGGGAGTAAAGCAGAAGTTCAACGTGAGCGAAGCCGCGGGCGTTTGCTAGTATATAGATAAAACGTAGAGAAACGATAAAGCATCACAGATTTGTGTGAAAATCGGTTATAACCCCTTTTTACCCCAAATTTTAATTTAAAAAAAATCAGTAGCACTAATTTATGATCTAATATCAACACATTGGAATAACGGAATCCTCATGAGTGAGATAAAGCTAAAAGGTCCTATAACTAATTTTAAATTCAAGATTTTGGAGAAACGCTTCCCAGATATTATGTTTTTAAAATTAATTACCTAGGTGTAATAATATTTCAATTGCTGTGTTATGATTTCTGAGAGAAACTACAAACAAGTGTTTTTGTGCGAAGCTTTTGTGTGTAGTAGGTGTGTTAATTAAATTGGGCACATACTAGAAGCTTCAAAACTCTGTATAACAAAAGTTTTGTTACGTTTTAGGTAAACGTGAAACTCGGCCCAAGCACTCCTAATTAGCTAAGTTTATAAATTTGTTACCTATTTGGTGTAACAAGTACTTGAGAAAGTCGGCAAACAAGATTCTTACAGTATCCCCTAGTATCGTTACTTTGCATAAATTGAAAGTTCTAAACAATGTTTAAAATAAATTTCATGTTTTAATAGGTAGGTAGGTTGCTTTTTGCAGTCGCTTCAAACATTTAATTACACTCTTAATTGGCCCATTAGGAATCCCCTTTACACGCTATTTTGCTACGTATTTTAGGCAAGCTTTTGGAAAAAAATACAATTCTAGACGATTCTCTTCGTTTTGAAATCTTTTAAGATATTATGCTTTGCTAATTTCAATTAAGATTCCTTTCTTGTGCCTTTTTATTTTTACTTTTATTTAAAAGGAATATAATTTTGTGTTCTTATTTCAGATTTGTTTAAATAATGTAAATGATTAAACTGTGCATATACAAATCTGCACAAAATATTTTTGCATTATAAATTATGTTCAACGTCAAACGGTAAAAACGATTTAGATACAAAATTCGTTCCACGTTTGGATTTGGCAAATGACGCACAAATTGCTGAACCTGATACGTGACACATCGCTCGTGGCGGTACACCACTAATATTATTACAGTAAAAAACATTAGATTTGGTAGATATGCTATCCATCCAAAACCGCACAGGGTACTTTACTGAAAAAGGTAACCTTTTTGCATTTTATTTATTTCAAAGTAACGGGTATAAATATTACCTACATTAACAAAGTAGGAATGGCGCAAACACAAATATTTCAGCACCAAACATTAATTCTAAATTCAATAACAGAACTCTGTAAGCGCCTTTCAACCTGCAATAATATACTTTGTGATCCATTGTTATGTTTAATCAATATCCGTAAAATTTCCATTAGAGAATTTCTCATTCAATGCGTAGGTACACAAAAAAAATCTTTTCACGCAATTTTCAATTTACACGCCTTCCGTTTATCCAGTGAAAGAATTCAGAGGGCGTTTTTAATTGATTTTTTTTACGCCTTGACAGGTATTGATCACGTATTCTTTCAATAGGTGGGTTTCTGTATTATTTCACAAATACTTAGCGGCCGGATAATAAATCACTGTAAAAGCGAAAGCGGCTTTTAAAGCCTTTCGGAGTCTATAAATCATACAGCGAATGAGGCGTAGAAATACACGCGCACGGGAAGTTGTATACAAATTCCAGCTTTTGCTTCGTAATTATATCTTGTTTCGTGTTATTTGTGAGGATTTGAAACGCCAAGGAAATCCGTTGTTTTATTGTTCCATACACGTATTCCGAGTCGACTTCTTGATCAAAAAAAAACTAATTTATGTAGTTACTATTACGTACTCTATTTAAAAGCAATGCCTATTATTTGAAAAATATGCTTATCATAGTTCAGCCCAAGCTTAAATATGACAAATATGAGTATAGAATTTTACAGGGGTCATTTCATGATGTACACAAGGGAATTCAAAATTACCACAAGATTATCCAAATATTGAAACTGGTTTGGGTCAGTCCTATTATTCTTAAAATAAATTATACTAATTTAATAACAGGATTTACAAATATGCATAATATTTTAGTAAGTATACACACAAACAGTAGTCTGCATAATCCTATTAAGCTAAAACTGATTCTTCTTATTTCATTTGTGTTGTTTGTGAAACAAAAATGTTACGTTTCTTTCCTTTCCCACTTAATTTCCCAAGAAACCACAGAGAAATCTAGGACCTTAATAGATAAAACAAAGAAATTTAATTAAATGGTGTTCAATACTACTATTTATATCAAGCTAGCGAAAAGTTTTAGTTATAAAATTTTCAGTAAAAAGCTCATTATGCAGAAGAAACATTTTTTTTTTAAATTCTCCATGCGACGACTAGAATCGAGTTGTCTGCCTTGCCATTATATTCTGACTAACTTAATTTGTAATTATTCCATCGTTATGCTAAATAAGGTGTTTCAATATCCTTTTGATGAACTCATATTCGTATAATATACGTCAGAAGTATATCTGTGTCTGTGGTATCCCAACTCTCAAGTCAAATGAAATAAGTTTATATGATCAACTTTGGTAAAAACTTACACGAATGGGTACTTAGCATAATTTAATGTCAATTTTCATATTATTTAATGAAAATAATAACTTAATATATTTAGATATTTCAATCCGCGATGAGGACCGAATATAAAACATTCATAAGCGGTTTTGACCGTTTCTAAGAAAGTTCGAAGAAAGGCGTTTCTTCGTGGATTGAAATTACATAAACAATATTTTTTTTACTTGTATTTCGAACGGTATAATTACTATGCAGCTATAGTAATTTCAACTGGTTCGCCTTTGATCCCTCTATTTTACCCCCGTCTCCCTCTATTTTACCCCCGTCTCTTCGAAATCACCCCACCACTTTTAAAAGACCCCCGACTACCTTCTTTGAAATTTCAGCTATCTTTAGAATTAATTCTACCTATATTTTTAACATTAATAGTCCTGACTCATCATCCTTGAGGCTACATCCTTGACTTATAAAAAAAAACTACATATAATATGAACAGTATAATCTTAGATGAACTTGCTTATAGGATAGTTAAATTCGAGCCAAGTACAAAATTTTCATCGACACCTGAACAGAAAGAAAAGAAAGGGGTGTTCCTGTGTATTTTAATAATTGATCGCAAACCTGCAATTTTTTTGTGACAAAAGTTTTTTTGTCGTAAACAGGCATGTTCTTATCAGACAAAACTAATATTCCAACAACGTTAGTCGTGTATTTTAATTTAGTTACCAGCGTTTAAAACAATTTCTCCCGCGTTTAACGCAGCGACTAAAATTCACCTGTCCCAAAAACTAGTTTCACTTTTACCTTTGTGGTTGGTACTCTCGGCACATTATAAACTCACATTAATTTAAATTGGTAGCCGTCTCTGTGTACCTCTGTGTACTTTCATACTCTAAAAATATTTCATACCCACTACCTACTAGTTTCAGTCTCCAAAAAAAGGTTTTATGGTTTTAGAACTAACAGCAAATTATTCTCTTAATTCAGTCCGTACTTACGTGTACCTAATTCATATTCTTACTCATTTTATATTAGAGTGTAATGAAAGAGAAAGAGATCTCATAGGTCTAACGTACAGGCTCTTGTATAACGTCAATATGATATTTGTCGCTTAAGTATGGTGATAACTACAAGTCGACTTAAAACTAATTTTACGAGGGTTCAAACGCGCCCTGCACTGTGAAGGAGCGCACAACAAACTCAGCCGGGTTTTGTTTTCTGTTATCACTATTTCACAAAGGCTCTTAAAAACTAATTGAGCTAGTATAATTACGGCAGTTCAATTACTCCCAAGGATTTGAATCATGTAAATAATCCTTAATACAATAGTAAGCTTTATTAATGAGCTTTCGTTTTACAGCTACTTTGAACTTATTGAGGGATAAGTTTAATATTTTATTAGAAAGTTTGTTGTAAAGGCGTATCCCATTGCCTTTAAAATATTTATTTATTTTCTCTAGTCCTGTTTTATGCTCTACCAGTCCTCAATCATTCCATCAATAATAGATAAATCATAGCAACTGTGACACAAGAATTCTATATATTAAAGCTATAAATATACCTAAATACCAAATTTTGAAGCGTGAACGAAGATGAATCAAATAAACACCACAGAAACTAATTAGACTACAAAATTCATGTGGGACCAACAGCCCAACAGGGTAACACGGGGAAGTAAAGTTTGATGTTGCCCTCGCAAAATTAGACAAGTTAGGGCCAAAGTCAACCCCGTCCCGTAACAAGTTAATTTAAACTGTCCGAATAAATTTCACTAAGCCGTGACACTAATTCAATTGCCTTCGAGGTGTGCCAACAATAACGAGATTATATACAGGTAAGAATCATTTCTGACGTTATAAATATTTTCATGCGTAATTAATAATTTAATCTAATAACTTTTCAACAACAGGTTCGGACATCTATCACCTTCGTAATAAAAGGTCAAGAGTTCATATTTGTGCACTTCTGAGAACCCAGTATCACATCCTTTGCAATGAAGGGAAAAATCGTGACTTTTAGCGACTTAAATCTGTTAATAATAGTTTACTAACTATGGAAAATAAAATTATTATTACACACTTTGCTTTTATCTGGTCGTACAATACCGTATAGGAACTTTTACAGTTTAAAAGTAGATAAAGTAAGTGACTGATAATATATGCAGTTCTAAATTAAGAAAAATAGCTAGTTTTCCCAGTAAAGTTTATTTCTAAGTTAATACACATTAACTTACAAGTACAGTCACCATACACTATTCCCACAAAATTGACGAAATACTAACACTCAACTGAAATAAACAGAAGCAGAAATAATAAATGTGCAAAATTAACGAAGAGCCAACTAGATGGTAATAATCTACCTAAAGAAAGGTTTAATGCCGCATTAGGTAAGTTTAGGACCAAAACCGACTTCGCAGCGTTATAAATTAAACTGAACAGAAGTGCTCTAGTTGATTTTAATCCTGAATAGAAGTTCTTCTATTATTGTCAAACACAAGCTTGTTTTTATGTCGGAAAAACTGCTGCTAGTAAATAAAACTGGTTAAATTTACTTACTTACCGAGTTTCCCATGAGCATCACGGCCCTATCTAAGGTGAAACATTGTTTGATGTTGTACTCTAAAATTAGGCAAGTCCAAGAAAGGGTTCTCGTGGAACTTGGCCCTAAAGTTGCCTAATTTCGTGTTTAACATTAAATTAGATCAAGGACAGGATGAGGTTAACACACACGTTTGTTATACTACCTCCTACTTGTGGTTCGTTGTTTGTAGGCAGTAAGTATCTTATGCCCGAAATATTGAAGTAAATTTGAATCAAAGTAACAGTTTTTGGCGTGCGCTGGGATTTGAGTGGGAGGTCGCCTGTTAGATTCGCACCACGAGCTCCTTTTTACCCACGACGGAACGGAGTACGGGTATATGCGTTTAGGGTGAGAGACCGTTTGTACATTACTCTATTAAAAATATTTTATGTTTGTTTGTATGTTAAATTGTTCACAAAAACCAATAATGCAAAAATATTTTTGTTTGTTTGTTTGTTTGTTGGTTTGTTTGTGTGTGCACATCGATGTTCCCATTTATTTCAAAAACGGCTTGACCGATTTAGATGCGGTTTTCTTTATAATGTTTGGTGTTCAGCGGCAATGGTTCTTAGACAGTTGTTACGAACATCGATCACCAGGGGGCGCCATAAAATACATTTATATTGCAAACGAATGTTCCCATTTATTTCAAAAACGGCTTGACCGATTTAGATGTGGTTTTCTGTATAATGTTTGGTATTCATTGGCGATGGTTCTTAGATAGTTGTTACGAACATCGATCACCAGGGAGCGCCATAAAAAACATTTACAATGCAAACGAATGTTCTCAATTATTACGAAAATGACTGAACCGATTTGGATAAAGTTTTGTTTCAAATATTAGTGAGTCATTGGCAATGGTTCGTAGATAATTGTTCTTGTGATTGAACAGCAGGGGGCGCCACAATAAACGTCTCTTTATGACTTGGAAGGGATGATGCCTTCAAACGCTGCTAGAGGAGCTAATGGCTAGTTTGAAGATTAATTTTCATTTCTTAATAATAATATAATTTAAATCACATTAATATATTAATCGAAAAACTATAAAACAAGTGGAAAATTAAAAAATTATAAAACACCCACGACTTTTGCAGACTTGTAATTGAAAAAGGATTAAATAATTTTTTTGAAACTCCCCGACTAAAGGCAAGTAAGAACTAAGAACCTATCAGTATAATTACAAATCCAAGAAAATCCGTCGGAGCTGCTATTTTCGTTTCCAATATCAATTAATGTAATTAGTAAGTATTGATAAACTGCCGGTATATGAGAAGTATCAAGAAATTGAATTAGTCATCAACTGGTAAACAGCACCATCAAACCGTCATAGGCAAAACACAGCAGCTCCGGCGGATTTTCTTGGATTTGTAATTATACTGATAGGTTCTTAGTTCTTACTTGCCTTTAGTCGGGGAGTTTCAAAAAAATTATTTAATCCTTTTTCAATTACAAGTCTGCAAAAGTCGTGGGTGTTTTAAAATTTTTTAATTTTCCACTTGTAATATATAAAATTCTCGTGCCATTCTTTGTTACTAAACTCCTCCGAAATGGCTGGACCGATTGTTATGAAATTTTCAATGTATGATCACTATATGGTCTAAGAGTAGGTTGTAATCTATATTTTTTTCTTATGACAAAACAACGTTTGTCGGGTCAGCTAGTTATTATATAACTTCTAAATTACCTCAGGTCACCTCTGGTCGGGCGCTTCGGTCACCGCACCGCTCTACCGGCATAAGACGTACCGTACCGCCAAGCGATGAATTCTAGTGCCTTGTTGTGGAAACCTTAGCTTAAGGGTTAGTTACTCGTTCCTAATTAATACGATAACATCTTCGGTTGCATTATCACTTACCATCAGATGAGATTGCAGTCAAGTAATAACTTCTAGCGTGTAAAAACAAGGTACACTTATAACATAACATATATCTTAATTCTTTAGAATTATAAGCCTCTATTAAAGCCAATTTTACGTTACCAAGAGGTGTGTATATAGATAAATATTCACTTTTAATTAATGTTAGTAGGTCGTATTCACAGATACCTACGTGATAAATTACACGTGCGTGAATTACCCTTATTACGGCAGAATTCTCAAATTTAATCAAACAAAGACCTCAGAAACTGATTAGTTCACAAAATTCATATGGGACCAGTGATACTTCGTCTAGAAATAGTTTGACGTGGCGCTCACATAATTACGCGAGTTGAAGGACCCGAGTAAAGTTTGCCACAAAGTTACCTAATTTCGGGATGAACGTGACATTCAAACAAGGACAGATGACAGACTGAACAAGGATAGAGCTTACCAAAAGCCTGAAGCGAGTCTCGCCGCGCCGCAGCGATAAATCATTGTAGTGTAAACAAACTTAGCAAAATAAACACCGCGGAAACTAATTAGTGTGCAGGATTCATGTGGTACCAGTACCTACAGGGTTACGACTTACGATGTGAGCAAAGTGTAGTTTGATGCTACGCTCGGCGAAATTAGTCAAGTTTAGGGCCAAAAACGACCCTGTGACAAATTAATTCTAACTAACCAAATAGTAAGTACTGAATCGTGTCGTGAAGCTATTTCAATTAACTGCGTACATAGAAATGCAAGCAGTAGCAGATGCCCGTGACTTTGTTCGCCTGTCTAGATATTTTCTCTACTTATGGGGTTAGGTTGAATTGTTAAAAACCCTTCCTCATCTTGATCTTTTCAATGGTTACCATTAAGCTGTATGGTTAATGAATCATTCAATCAGATATAGTAAGTCCCATAAAATTTATTAATTGAGTTATTGAACTTTCATTGTGCAAAAAACGAGTTGCTCGAGATTGTGATTTTTTAAGTACAATTTTTTTTAATATAATAATAACATTTTAGTAAAGTGGTATCATCTAAAGCACTAAGATTTCTTTAATTATTGTATTAATTAGGCAGCTTATTCGTAATTTATTACGCTTTTAAACTTTTTTAAAATTTCCATCTGTAAGGATTAATTATTAATGTAAACATTGTTGAAAAAGCGCATTATGCATGACGCTTGTTATCACATTGGCTGCACAGTGGTTGCGAACAATTATAAAAACAAGTATTTATTTTATTTTTAACTCGTGTAATTCATATAATTTTACCACCATTAATTTGTTACCACGTGGTGTAATGATAAAAGATGGTGGTATGGTGTGGAATAAAAGTTGGGTTATGGGTGGTTGGATGCGAAACCCTATTGGAAGACCGGACACTGAGTCAATTCAGAGCGTATGAACCTTTGAGTCAAGGGCCGTTCGGCGAGATCACTCAGGGTCCCTCACGCTTCGTGATCATCAAGGATAGGCATTAAATTAGACGACAAACAGCAAAGTACAAAGTACATAATTATATTTAAGATCATTGAAATTGGTTAGTTTTTTTACAAGAGGTTTACTTAATTAGTTGCGAGCTTAAGTACTAGGTCAAGCGCGATCGAATCTTTTCCAAAAGTTCATGTTTGCTTCAAAGGGACAAGGGTATCGCCTGAGGGGCGTAAAAAGGGGAAATCACTTCCCTGTGCTCTCTGTGAGTCAAGTCCGTTTACGCCGTGCTGTAGAGCTTGAGGAGACGGCGCACCGGCGGGCCAGCTACTCTGAGATGGTGCCGCGTGCTGGGTCCCACCGGTGTGATGTCAGCTGCCAGCAACTCGCCTGTCGAGGGTGTGGGCATTCTGCGGCGCGCCCAAGGTGTAGCAGCTCGACACTCGGCGCGGTCAAAGATGGCGATGCTTTGCGGTCGGGTTGGAGACTCGTTTCTTAGAAGAAGGTCCACTTTAGCACTTTATTCGCGCACACGACACTTCCGAGCACTGACTCGATATAACGTTAGGCTCTTTACTTAGGCTAGAATATCGGATCGCGTTACGTGACCGTCACAAGACGATTTTTTGCCGGCCGCATGGCGGCGTTGGTCGCGCCATGTTGGCGCATTTTCAAGCGAAAATATTATGTATTTCCCCAGGGAGTCGGTTCCTGGGGCGTTAAAACGCGGTCGCGAAGCGAACCTCGAAAGGAAAAGGACCTTCCGGCTTCAGCCGGAGGGGCTGAAGGCCGTTCACGTCATCGTGAACAAAAAGATTAAAAGAAGAACTCCGGAGCGCATGAGCGCGTCTCGAGAGATTTCGCCCCACTGCCTGAGTGTTGCTAGCCTCGCCTACTTGTGCGGGCTTGCCATAGACACGATTTGGCGAAATGTAGTGTGCAACACTACAGTGGTTATCGGAGTAATTAAAGCAATAATTAGGTAACCATAGTTTTGCATCGTAACTTCACCCTTTGATTTTTTTGATAAAAGTTTTTTAGTGATTAGGTAAAACGTTGTATTTTTTTTATATTCTCTCACAATTTTTTGCCTTTGCAGCCACCAACATATTCGTAAGAGCGAGGAGGATAAAAATTAAAACAGTCTATGATCTTAATATCACTTGCATTAAAAGAAAACATAGTGGCTAATGCTTTAAAACATTTAAGCTGTTGCCTCTTCCGTGTCTTTATATTTTTGAGATAGGTTGTTTTGTTAAAAAACATTGGTCACTTTTCGAAACAGCCAGCGATGCTCACCCTCGTTCTTGTAGAAATCCTAATCGCTTAGTTTTGAACTATCTGCCTAAAACTGAGTATTTTAAGCGTAACTGTGTCATGATGTGTGTAAAAATATATAGTAAACTACCTAATGACATCAAATTACTTCCCATTAACCAATTTAAAACCAAATTATTTCAATGGCTGAATCGGTATAATTTTTATGACATGAAAGAATTCTATGAATGTATTAATAAGTAAAATGATAAATTTAATGTAACTATAGTTTAAGCATTGTGTTTAAGTTTTCGCTGTTTTTCAATATTACTAACATATTTGCACGCCATAGAATGGCAATACACTGTAACCACTTTAGCTATATTTAACACCTCAATGTAAGTGTATTATGCGAATAAAGAATTATTTATTTATTTATTTATTTAAAAAAATGTGCTTAAGAGTTCTCCATAGTCTACTTTTATTTATTTAATCTGTGATTATGTTATCAAAAATTTGTAAACTGCCAACCAAGTACGACTTGGCAAAAAATATGGTAAGCTATGGAGAATCTTTGTTACCTATTCTATTTCTGAGCAAAGACTCGGCCCAGTATGGTACCGACAAAGGTTACTACTGGTGACCTGAAATTAACTCTCAAGATTCAGTTGTTTCTAGGTCATGCGTAGGTACAAAGTCATCGTAGGCGTAAAAGAGAATATACGATGAGAAAAAGTTAAATTCATAAATCAAAGCCTTTCTCTGACGTAGAATATTATATTCTCCCGTATTGATTTTATTCAACGTAGTTTCAACATAGGTAGGCAATTGATTTGTATTTAAAAAATATGTAATATGACCAGAAATACCCAAGATACGAGTATACATAATTACATACAACAGAGAAAGACCATCAATGTATATAACAACCTCTCACAAAGATTAATAATGATCGTATGTACCTACTATAGTAATACAGCTAATAAGTAAACAGCCGATGTTTACAAAACAGCAATAACTATCAGCGAAGCCGCAATCGAAATCGATTTTGTGCTAATTTATACGTACACATGCGATTAGTAAATTAATTCTCGTAACGATCCGTCTACAATAATATTATATTTTACGTAATACAATATTTAGAGCGGTTGAGGCTCCTTTGATAGGATCCAATCTCCGACCATATAATTCAATTTGCTTTATCCCTTGCCGAGAAAATGGAGGCATATCCTCGTCGATAACTAAATTAATAATTTCAGTTGACGCCATTATTATGACGAGATTCGATCAGACCGAGCAGCTCTTACTTTGAAATTAAGGGAATTTATCAAAATATTAGTAATTATTATTTCACCGACAATCTGTAAAATCCGCTATTGTATACTATACCTACCTACCTACAATATCTATGCATAGAATGCCTAAAACGGTCAAGTAAAGTATAAAATATTATTTAGTTTAAATAATATAAAATACAAAAGTTGTCTAAATATACTCGCAATAAAATATTATTCATTTTATGCTTGGCCTTGGTATCTTATACAATACCGAATGTGCAGCCGGCAAAACAGATAGCAGCAGTGGAGTGTCCAAATCAGATAACTCTAAAATAGGGACCAATTCGAATCTGTGACGTCACCAAGTGAAGAGAAGGCTGTGGGAAGTGCAGTCCCTTTACCCTGGCGTAGCAAAGCACAGACATCCTGGCGAGCCGGAGCGCAGTTGGTCGTTGTAAGCGATCAGTATGTCGAGGCTACGGAGCTAAGCTTCGGTAGCATATACATTATACATACATCAAAGAAATCTCATTTTCCAACCGTCTCTATTTTTTTTCACAACCATTTAAATTTTATCAACTCTTTCTTTAAGTTAGAAAAATATAAAATACACAACAAATTGAGTTCACCCGTTGTAGAGCTTTAAGGGTCCTAGCTACCAGTGGTCAATGAGCTCCATGCTAAGGAACTTTCTAACAAACCGCGCTATCTCCATGTCTACTGCCTTCTTACTCGATCAAACCAATCGAAGCTTTTCGGTCGATTGAAACGACTAAAGGAACACTTATAGTAGAGCAATGTTTTACTGATATTCTCCAGAAATTCCACAGGGTCATAAAATCTTTATCATACCATACCATATATATTAGTTTGACATCTCAACCCCTACAAATTACAATGGTAAAGTGAAGAGCAAGTTGATCTATTAACGTGCTATTTAATAATGGTAAAAGGTCCATATAACACGATTCCCGGCCGCTTACCTTAGGAATGAAATCTTAAAGAATATCCCATTATTACGAATAACTTTACTTTTTACTAATTCCTTTTATTCATAAATTTCAAGTCAAATAAACTCAAAAATGCCCAGTGAAATAATTTTCGACTTCCTCTTAAAAATATCTACCCTTGACAAATACCACTTTATGGGTTTGTACAAGCACTCGACATTGCAAAATTTTAAGTAAGTAGCCACCTACTTACTTAAAATCCAAAATTAAGATTAGGTATCTATAAATATTTACTTTTACTTTTGGGTGGAAGCTAGTGGTGAGTAGAAAATTCGAGAATTTGTCGACCCACATTATTCAGCCATTATTAATGATTAATATTTTATGTTTACACCCAAAAATACCAGAACAAATAATAAACAATATCAAATCCTATAGGCATCAGTCCGGAGCGACGAAGGATAAAACGCGAGGCCTATTTGATCCTATCCAAATATTTGCTACATCTGATGAATTTGGGTAAAAAACAATACTATACCCTCGCTGTTTACAAGGCCTGTTAAGTTAAGCCTAGTGCAAACCTATTTCGCATCGGCTTTGCTTATGTGAAAATTGAAATTTTCTTTCACTACAATATTATTATTATCCCTGGATTTAGAAAATACTTACTACGTAGTACTTTATATCTAAGTGACCTACCTACATACGTAGGTACCTACTTAACGGTAAGTCAGTGCATTGGTGGCACCCCTGGTGCTTTACATGTTCATAATATCGCGGACTTCGAGCAAGAAGGGCGTATAAGCAATAAATACCCTTCATTTTCAGAAGACAAGAAAACTTGATAAATTCTTATGCAATGGATCTCTTTAACTGAGAATTTGTACGTGCCTCATGAGACGCACACGTGCAAATAATTTCAGTTAAATAGATCCCTTGAATAAAAACTTATTAAGTTTTTTTCTTGTCTCGTGAAAAGCAGGCATAATTGCTTATACGCCCTTCTGGCTTGAAGTCTGCGATATGAAAGACGATAATAAAATTAATATAACACTTCGTTCTTATAATAACAGGGGTCCCCTCAGTAGTAGTTTCCTTACAATCGTTGAGAGCGACTATTTAAACTGAAATAAATCCGTTATTATTACCTACCTGTAAGCAAAATTTTAAGTTAAGTATAAAAATCGTTATAAAATCCAGTGCTATAGTAATAGAGAAGGTACGAACAAATTAAGCTGGTATAAGGTCGCCGAAGTCGCAGTGAAGAATGGTAACATATATCATGTGGAATCCTGGAGAATAGGTGTTACCCAGTGAATCGGGACCATTTCTCGAGCCGCCGCCGCAATAATGTCGATGTCACTATGAATTGTGCGCTTTAGATTTTGAGCTTGGTTAAAAATCCTGTATAAAATTGATGATTTTTTTATGTGATGTGTCTATATACTTTTCGTCCAATAAGATGACTTGTATGGATTGTATTGTATGTAGGACATGTTACAACACCCACTGGATCCGTTTCATAATAAGTTGCACATTTGCTGATGAGGGCATAATAATGTCTGCCGGGCCAGTCAAAAACAGTGTACTTAAGGTAACTCAGAGTCCATGTAACGTTAGATAATGGCGCTAGCTTTCTTACATTCCATTAAAATTTTTGAATTTTAAATTCTAAACAATAACACGACTCTATATCATCTATCAGTAATTAGAAGTTCAACAGGCCATCAAGTAGAAGTGACAATGGGCATATAGCCCATAGCTCATACATCGAACGAACGTATCAAAAAACCCAACGTACTGGAATGGCGACCCCACACCGAGCAATGCAGTATTGCCAAGCCCCCAATCCCTGCTCATTAAAAACTGATTCGACAGACAGACAACACATAGATAATGTAGTACCCAGTATACCGAGTATAATTTAATATTTATGTAATAATTTGCAAACATAAGTTAACTTTCTAACGTTCGCGATAAGCTGGCATAATAATCGTCTTCCTAGATTAATTAAATTTTCTACCAACTTAGTGAATTTTCAATGGGAACTATATTTTCTATCACCAAACTTTATATTTGTCATCAAGTTGTATCACCTAATAAATAGATCTATCGCCACGAAATATTTTCGTTCTCAGATAAACAAAAATTGTTCCCAGGTATGAATTATCAAATTAATGTTAATATATGTGTAAAATATAAGAGATCGATAACCAATAAAATTATATTGCATTACATGAATATAAACTTCGTTCTTATAATAACAGTTTTGTACTTAAATAATAGCTCTGTGCTCAGAATGGTAGATCTGTCACCAAATAAATCGATTATCGATCCCTGACTGCGACTCCGTCGACATGCTCTTGGAGGGGAAGAGGGTGACGGCTAAGGAGTTTTCCTAGGTCCCATGTGCACCTATAGATAAATAGGTTAAGGTTATTTTCCTTTTTTGACCACCCAGAAATAGGAGCCCCGCTTCGCGGGGCTCCGTCGACATGCTCTTGGAGGGGAAGAGGGTGACGGCTAAGGAGTTTTCCTAGGTCCCATGTGCACCTATAGGTAAATAGGTTAAGGTTATTTTCCTTTTTTGACCACCCAGAAATAGGAGCCCCGCGAAGCGGGGCTCCGTCGACATGCTCTTGGAGGGGAAGAGGGTGACGGCTAAGGAGTTTTCCTAGATCCCCCACTTTTTCTTAGGCTATAGTCGTAAATTTTTAAATAAAGTTAACACATAACCTCAAAAAATAAAAAAAATAATAAACATAATATGATTTATTGGTGATCTTTTTAAATTAGTTTGCTTAAATACTTATTAGGACACACCTATTATAATACATACAAAAACATTTATTTGGTACTAGACCTTATATCTCAGGATTTTAGGTGATTTATTGTGGAACTGATTTTGCATTGTTTGGTGACTACATTTTGGTGACAGATCTACTATTTTGAGGACAAACCCTATTATTTTAGAAACACAAAACTAATTAAATTGGTGATAGCTTAAATGATACCCATTTTCAATCACGTTTTAACAGATTATACGTTGAATCTATATTATTCTTCATGCTATATTATTAGGAAAACATAGATGAACATGACGTAAATGAAAACTGACCGGAGTAATAATTACGTAAATTTTACAATATCATCCGTCGACAGTCGACAGCATCCGTCGAAAAATAGCACTCGAGTATAAATGATCCTTATGACGTAACAGTTCCTAAAATTATAATCATGTATCAATATTTTCATTTCCAAAACAATGCACTTTCCTCTCATGCTATAAAAACGTTTTCTTAATATAAAGTTCCAAACTGGATAACCTATACGCCATATAACTTGAATGTCTTTTCAACGCTCTTTGTGGGAAACGAAGTCAAAGAGGGAGATATCGCAAGTGCTCTTCGTCGCCTTTCGTGGAAGATGGCTTTCAATATCAAATTGAATTCCGCGGTTCATTGATTTTCAATTTGTTGGGAGTCCTCTCGCCATTTACCATAGGATACCGCGTTCCGTGCCCATTATAAATCTTTTCAGAACCCCGCGAATCCGTGTTCAGATTTTCTGTTGTTATGCAAAAAATGCGCCGTACCCACATACTTTGTGATTGTGAACTAGGTGAATTATGTTCGGTATTTTACAATAAATTCCACAGTATTAATATAAACCAAAATTAATTACCAAGGAAAACTTTGTTAAGCACGAAGTGTTTGATTACGCAAATAAGTAGAAGTTAGGAAAAAGGACAATGATTTTATTCAACCAATAGCCTTAATATACCAGCTTCAAAACTATATTACAGCCAAGGAATATATAACCCAATAAATGTTACTGAGGCTCGGTTGCTTGACTTGACTTTAACCGAAACGTTATAGTTAAATATGGTAGCCTGACCCTTATTTCGAAAGACATAAGAGTCAGGCATATTTAACGTTTCGGTTAAAGTCAAGTCAAGCAACCCAGCCTAAATTGGTAACAGTACGGTGATAAGAGAAATGCGCGGACCAACATACCTACTCTACATTTGTTTGAATGCCTTATTAAATCATTATAATAGCCTGACCCTTATTTCGAAAGACATAAGAGTCAGGCATATTTAACGTTTCGGTTAAATTCAAGTCAAGCAACCCAGCCTAAATTGGTAACAGTACGGTGATAAGAGAAATGCGCGGACCAACATACCTACTCTACATTTGTTTGAATGCCTTATTAAATCATTATAATACATAACATATTAGATATGTAGTTCAAATAGTTGCCAAAAATAACACTAAATACGTAGCTAATGTGTCTTTATTTAAATCAGATATAAAAGTAAGTAATTATAAGTTGATCGTAGTTATAGTATAGTCGTTGATTGCTTCACATACACCTAGCTGGTGGGTAGAGATAAGCCAAAGCTTTCAATTTACCAACTTAAATGATATAAACAAGCACACCCCCATTATTCATAATTCTAAATCACTTTAATCTCTGAACATTGAATCAACATTGATTATATTGCAGAGATTATATAGACATAGTTTATGAAGGTGACCCTTAGGGTTTAAGTGGCCATAAAACTCTATAGTGCCATTTAGTTCCGTATTTGTAATTAAAACTGGTAACTTTGTAAACATATTTTACGGCATTCGAGCTACCTGCAAAGGTGTAAGCTTTTAAATAAATAATAATACTTCTCACGAGTATAATAATTTTGTGTAAAAGTTTGTAAATTTTATATGTTTGTTCCCGACCACGCCCTGAGCTGATTTGAGTATGGTATGTTAAGGTGTTTCGTCCTTACTAGCTCGCAAAATTCAAAATTTACTTGATTTTTCGCAAATGTGAGACTAAACACATATTAAAGGTTTGTGGCAATGAGTTTTGCGAGCATATTATTTATACAACTACATGTTTTTAATAAAATCTTTGCTCGAAAATTCGCGAAACATTATTTTTGCCGTTTTCCAGATTTGAAGCTATCGGGAACCAATATGAACTAAATGTGTATTTTTGAGCTTTTATTTAAATTGAGTTTTTATTTAAAACATGGTTGATGCATAAATTTTATGCTCACAAAAGCCTTAAGTCTACGATGTATAAATAGCCCAATATTAGCGAAAAACTAAATAAAATTTGAATTATACCCAGTCCTGAATAGCTTTATCTTCAATTAATACAAATTCAATTTTTTTCTCGGAAAACTCAATGGTTACTATGGCATTTGTATGAAATCGAAAACCAAGCAGGAAAAGGCGAAAATAAAACCCATTTCTCCGTGCGAGTGCAGCTGAGCGTTTGTGATAAAGATGAGCTTTTTTAAAGCCCACTATAGAATAAAAAAAAAAAACAAAATTGTTCTAACAATTCAATTACTATATGCACTTAATTGCCATCAGAAACAAAATGAAATCACAAGGAAACGTGATTTCTAACTAGTTATAACTTTTTTGACACTAGTTTCTACGATAGAACTTTAATATACCTACTAATTAGCGTACGCTGGTATAAGTAATTTTGCCCTTTTTGACTGTGCGTTTGGTTCTCTAAGTAGGTATTTATTGTGTTTAACAACTAAGATATAAGTACCTAAAACAAATTAACTGATATTTACTAACTGATAAAAAAGAAAAAAAGCCAATTACCTACGAGTATTTCTAACTAAAACTGTGCCGAAAATAATTAACGAACTTTTCAGTCATACGAAAAATTGAAATCGAAATAATCATCAGAAATGATTTCTGATAATATAATATTACTTAAGATAACATCCCTGATTCCATATGCAAAAGTGATAGCATACTTTGTACGGTATGTTTATACTAAAAAATAAAAATAAGTACCTATACGCTTGAACTGACTACTGCCGTATTACTTAGTAACAAAACAAAAATTTAAAAGAGAATAGCGTGAGAAACCATTGTAGATCGTATGCAATTTAAAATTCATTTGCGATTCAATGAAGACTTGGTAAGCAACAACTTTACTTTGTGAATATATTTGTGGTTTATTCTTTGTTGTTAGTAAAAAAGCCTTAAGTAGGTAGCTAAGTTCATTGTGTAAAGTTCTAGAGGCGATTTGAAGTCTTTTGCTTGAGATTGTTATTTTTTTCTGAAGATAATTATACATATGAAATACTCATCAAATACTTGATCTATCTTTAAGAGATGCAATTTTCAAATGCAGATGTTTATTTTATTTGAGTTCAAATTTACTTACTTTTTGAAAACAATTATATATTGTTTCACTGATTCTAAAACAAAGAAAATGTGGTAGCAGCACTATAAACATAATAATCGTCACAAAAATGCTCAGTTTTTTTTCTTTTAAGAGTAACCTTAAAAAGACGTAAACTTAAAACCGGATTATTAAAAGTGTTCAAGGTAGAAATGAAGGAAAATCCTTAACGAGCATGAAAGACGCCAATCAATTGCTACTTGTGATAATTATTGGCCGGAGTCTCCGTCGGCGACAGATCTCTATAATTGCAATTAATTTCCATAGGAACACTGAGCAATAAAATAATGAGGACAACCGTAATTTCTCCGTCGCGCCGCCTCGACGTTTTGATAGATTGAGCAAATAATAATAATTCAGTCAAAACTGAATATAAAATTTATAAACATTACTATTTTTTTACAAGTCGATGTATAATTTATTTCAGGGCCGCATGTCTTAAAACAACTTGTATGTTATTATATAATATTATGTTTGAAATCACAAATCAATTCGTGTGTATGTTTGAACTCCTTCATGCCGCAACTGCTTGTGAATCGATTTTATTAAGATTTGGGATGGAGATAGATAGGAATAAACACTGGATTAAAACATAGGCTACTTATTATCTCGAAAAATCCACATTCCCGCGGGATCGAAGCTGCGGGCGTTCGTTATTGAGTAATCGAGCTGGAAGGATCCTCTAAAACTATGTTTACACAACGGACCCGCAGGTCGGAAAGTACGGAATTCACTTGCCAGGTTTCGAACCGCCACCGAGCCACTGCCGAATCTGTCTAGAAGCCTTGATTGGATTATAATATTATGGCGCATAACCTTCAAGTACTATAGTAGTGTTATTATCTCGCTGCAGACTCGGTCATAAATCATTCGAGTGTTTCGCTTTTGTTGTTCTGCAGTAATGCACAACTCAACATTCAACAAAGAACAACAAAAGCGAAACATTTATGACCGAGTCTGCAGCGAGATAATAACACTACTATAAAATCCTTAGAAAGTAATGTAGTAATGCAGTCTAGAAATGCCTGGTTTTTACGCCATTATTGTTTCGGTTACCGATGTCACTTTTCAATACTTTATACCTATTTTCAAGAAAGTTTGAAAAAGCTAATTAAATATAGCTAGTTATTTATCCAGCAGTCTTTAAAAATCCCGTGGGATCCTCATATTCCTTTGGGATGAAAACAATTCTACGGCCAACTCGGTTCAGTAGTTGCAGTGTGATTGAGTAACAAACACACAAACTAGATTTTTACATTACTATTCTATAACTAGATTATTACATACACAAACTAGATTAGAACATAACATTATTGGTAAATACTCGTCGATATAATTATTTATTAAAATATATATATAACACAACTCTAACTTTTCAGTATACTATATCGGATAAAGTTCTATGGTATAAGTTGAGTGAGTAATATTAAACCTTATTAGGGCGCAAGGCTCAAAGGCAAAGCTCAGTTTTCCACATCAATTTATTCCCATGGGAGTCAGCGACGTGATAAATTAAATGCTTACTGGAAGTACGATTGACTTATTTGGCTTGGTTTATTGGTTACCCGTGCCCTGCCTTTATGTCTGTCATTACGGGCGTTGCATGGAAATTAAATGACGTAATATATATTTGAGAGCAAAAGTGATCAATCTGGCGATTGTATAGCTGGACGTTTTATACAGAACCATGGTTTTTCCAGGATAAAAATGATTGATAAGTTTAAATCCAGGATACAGTGAGTAGATATTCTGTGGAATCTCTAATTATTTATTGATTACATGCATTGCAACATACTTAAAACAAGAGAAGATGTAGATGCAAGTAAGTATTTAGTGGTATATTATGACCTCTGTACACTGGTGGGGTTATTTTAGGAAATATAGATATTTAAGTGTGTCCAACAGATCCAAAATATTTTCCGAAAATTTAGTTATAGAAAAAAAAAACATTACGAAATATTTATATTACTAAAACATCCTTTATTGTATTAATATTGATAATCTATATATATAAAAGAATGAGGTATTTTGGTTGTTCCACGGATTCCGCCAAAACTATAGGTCGTAGAGATCTGAAATTTGGTACTTAGGTAGATATTAGGTCATGAATTCGTACTAAGACGGGGATTCCAGAAATTCCATGTTTAAGGGGTAAAAATCATACATTTAAGGGTATTTCCCATACAAAAGTAAAATTTTTTCATTGTTCCAGGAATTCCCGAAAAACTAAAAGTCGTAGAGATCTTAAATTTGGTACATAGGAAGATATTAGGTCATGAATTCGTACTAAGACGGGGATTCCAGAAATTCCATGTTTAAGGGGTAGAAATAGTACATTAAAGGGATTTCTCCATACAAAATTGTAATTTTTTTCGTTGTTCCAGGCATTCCAGAAAAACTAAAAGTCGTAGAGATCTGAAATTTGGTATCTAAGTAGATATTAGCTCATGAATTCGTACTAAGACGGGGATTCCAGAAATTCCATGTTTAAGGGGTAGAAATAGTACATTAAAGGGATTTCTCCATACAAAATTGTAATTTTTTCGTTGTTCCAGGCATTCCAGAAAAACTAAAAGTCGTAGAGATCTGAAATTTGGTATCTAGGTAGATATTAGGTCATGAATTCGTACTAAGACGGGGATTCCAGAAATTCCATGTTTAAGGGGTAAAAATCATACATTTAATGGTATTTCCCATACAAAAGTAAAATTTTTTCGTTGTTCCAGGAATTCCCGAAAAATTAAAAGTCGTAGAGATCGCAAATTTGGTACCTAGGAAGATATTAGGTCATGAATTCGTACTAAGACGGGGATTCCAGAAATTCCATGTTTAAGGGGTAGAAATAGTACATTAAAGGGATTTCTCCATACAAAATTGTAATTTTTTTTGTTGTTCCAGGAATTCCCGAAAAACTACAAGTCGTAGAGATCTGAAATTTGGTACCTACATTGACATTAGGTCATGAATTCATACTAAGACGGGGATTCCAGAAATTCAAATTGGAAGGGATAAAAATCCTACTTTTAAGGGATTTTCCCATACAAAAGTGTAATATTTGCGTTGTTCCAGGGATTCCAGCGAAATTAAAAGTCGTAGAGATCTGAAATTTGGTACCTAGGTTGGTATTAGGTATATCATGAATTCGTATTCAGAAAGGGATTTTCGAGATTCAAATTTTGAGGAGGAAAAATTTTGAATTTTTTGGCCGCCATTTTGAACTTTTTTGTTACTGGGCCGATTGCTTTGAAAATCGATATTTGACTATGGCAGCAAGCATAGAGACGGAATTTGTGGTCAAAATTTAAAAAATAGGCCGCCATTTTGAACTTTATTGTTACTGGGCCGATTGCTGTGAAAATCGATATTTGACTATGGCAGCAAGCATAGAGAAGGAATTTGTGGTCAATATTTAAAAAAGTGGCCGCCATTTTGAACTTTTTAGTTACTGGGCCGATTGCTTTGAAAATCAATATTTGACTATGGCAGCAAGCATAGAGAAGGAATTTGTGGTCAAAATTTAAAAAAGTGGCCGCCATTTTGAACTTTTTTGTTACTGGGCCGATTGCTTTGAAAATCGATATTTGACTATGGCAGCAAGCATAGAGAAGGAATTTGTGGTCAAAATTTTAAAAAGTGGCCGCTATTGTAATTTATATACCCAGCTATTTACAACAATGGATATAACAAAGCTAAAATTTAAGGCCTGGGGGATGCACGAGCCGACGCATAATATTATTGAGCACGGATAATAATAATTTACGGTTCAGTTACAGTGTAGCAGGATACCATATAGGATCCCTCTGGATCATCGCGGCGAGTCCAGACCGCTACACTAATTACGCGCCGCTGTCCAGGCATTGTTCAATTTTCCACTATAATTTACCCCGCGAGCGTTCCCGTAACTGTGTAATAAATTCAATATCTATTGGGAGTTTCGGTGACTTATTCGATGTTATATTGGCTGCGATATCACACCCCAGAGGCTAGCTGTGATAGAATTATAATGTAACTTTACCTTTTACGAGTACACATCACACTTTTATATAAAGGCGAAAGTTTGTATGTTACGAGTTCACATAACACTCAGAAAGGCGAAAGTTCTTATGTGTGTGTGTATTATATTTTATTTTGGTTACTATGCACCCTCAAAATATTGAACCGATCTGGCCAATAATTTAATCTTGGATTAACACATCTTTAAATATCGGTATAATCCATGGTTCCCACGAGATCGGACCTCCTTTTAGTAATCAGCATCTCACATTGAATAGAGGCCTGTATTGGGATTGAATTGTTCTTTTTTTCTTGTTTTTATTCTACTAATATTTTACCGATATCGTAGATAAATATCGATTTAGACATAACATTAGTTTACGATAATCTTTTGTTTTCACAATAGACAAAGATTAGGATGTAACGTTTCTATTTCAAAGTCTTTCAATCCGATGGCTGCATTTTCTGATTTTTAAAATTATTGCAGCAATCGTGGATTTGTCTGGGATAAAAATTAAATACTTAGCAGTTGTTTTATCTTCATTCTAAATTTTAGCCAAATCGGCGTACAGCAATTAATCACATGCAAACTTTCACATAATAATTTTGTTTTTAAAAATAAAATAGAATAATACTCCCAGTTATTTCCTAGAGAATAGGTGGTTACATACTAACTGAGGAGCGTACATTTCTCTAGCCCGTTGCAATAACGTTGATGTCACAATGATTTGTGAACGCTTTAGATCATACCCCAAGATACTTATTATCCGAGCAAATGAAAGCTCATTTCATAAAACGTACCTACGTTATTACGGTCGGTATAATATCTGAACATTTTATTATTTGATATATGTTTCAACATTGCTTCTTACTCACTGTGAACTCAAATTAAATATAAATAAAACATAGTTTGTGGTTTTAAGTTTTTAAGAAACTATACTTTTATCATTATTATTAATTAAAATAATGACATTATTAATTAAAATAATGACCAAAAAGATAAAAGTTTCAATTCAATAAGACTATGTGAGGCCCACTGACTCACATTTGACCGGTTATTATTTACAGGTCTAACGACTATTTCAAGCTTTATACGTTTTCTGCGAATAATCCCACTTTCAAAGGTGCAATGTTGTGTCCAAGATTTAGTGCGGGCTTTAAAAATGCATCCTAAAATATGATACCATTTTGAACAACAGTGAAATCCGGACATTAATTCGCGAGGTGTTGCAGAATATATTTTTAGACAGAGCAAAATTGAGAAAGCCGAAATGTTTGCGAAAGGTTTTGGTATTTGGTACAAAAGGTTTGGTAAGTCATTTAAGGTTTCGTAGGTAGTATAGTTTGATGTAAGTGGATTTTAAGTTGTAGTATTTTAAGTTTGAAGTTTCGCGCTTGGATTCAAGGGGGAGTTCGTGGGTTAGATTCCCGCCACGGGCCACTTTGGAATTTCATAATTTCTAAATTGGCTCAGGTCTCGTCTGGTGGGAGGCTTCGGCCGTGGCTAGTTACCACCCTACCAGCAAAGACGCACCGCCAAGCGATTTAGCGTTCCGGTGCGATCCTCGTAGAAACCGTTGGGGTATATTTAATTACCCTTTCAAGTTAGTACAATAACATCTTAGGCTGCATCATCACTTACCATCAGGTGAGATCGCATTCAAGTACTAACTTGTAAACAGTAAAAAAAAAAGTAAAGTGGAGTCGATACACTGATTAACGTATCTGCTAAGGTACCTTTATTGTTGATTAAAACTCGTAGATACGTGCTTAAATTATACCCGTATAAATGCAAGAAACCAATAAATAATGTGTACTATCTACATAACAATTGAAAGTTAATGGGTCGCGGAATTCAATTTGATATTGAAAGCCATACTCGTATCTCACGTTCGCGTTCCAATACGAATAGGTGTCACTACTCAGGGAGCACTTACCGATATTCCTTTCTCAGACTTCTCACATATAAAAAACTGAGAAGACATTCAAAAACTTTACATCTCGAAGCCTTTATAGTTTAAGGTTACAAAGGAGCACTTTTGCGGTGCCTATTTCCTTTGACTTCGATTCAAACATACCCAATATTCTCACATTGGAAATAATATTTTATTTATTTTTGTTAAAGTTGCAAACTTATACGGTTTTGTTGTAGGTATTCGTAGATTTACCTAGGATTTTTATATTATGTCTGATGATGTATATATGATGACATACACCTGATGACAACATGTATAGATATTTCTGTCCACGAAGACGCGCCCCACTCTGCCAAAATCACTCATACTTCATTCCATTCGCATTGAGTTGGCAGAGTGGATTCATGGATCATTGTAGATTGAAATATCTATATCTCCATCTAAGAATAAGATATTTTTAGATGGAGATATAGATATTACAATCTACAACATACATAATACTACAATATACATAATATATACCTATTGTATAAAATATTTTTAGTATAATAATGATTAATTGCTAAATTAGTAAATATCACAGATAAATATCGTGCGGAGTATGGAATGAAGTGTGCGCTTGCCAAAACTCGACTTCGCAGATTATTAATTTATATACACAAATATTGTGTTGTTATGTTAGCATTAATTATAAAACCTAATTTTTTAACCATATTAATGTTGCGAATCGTAAAATAGGAAAGAGATATAAAAAAAGTCAAATAAGAAGTAAGATTATTAAAATTATGAAAATATTCATACCTACAACATTATTACAACATCGCGGCAAAAATACTCACAAGGTTTTATAATAGCTACAGGAAAAGTTAGTAAAATTTCAAATGAGATCTTATGTACCAATTATAAGTTTTATTAACAACCAAGAAAGCTGTCTGTTGAACATCATATTAATAACATTTTCAACTTATTTACGGAAAGAAAGAAAGAAAGTATTTCTTTTCCTGTTTTTATGATAGGTAGGTACTTAGGTAGATAGATAGGTACCTAATTTAAATTTTTATTTCATTTTAGGATTTAATAATATTATAAATGCTTACGTATAGGTGGACAAAATCCCTGTAATGTAGACGACTAGACGTATATTAGTTATTGAAATTAAAACTAATATAATCTGCTAAGTTAATCCAAACACTAAATTATGTACTTATATTAACTCTTCTGTATGGATTTTAAAATAACACATAAGTATAAGTATCTTACTTATGGTACATTTGTAAATGATTGTTTACATAATAACTATTTTTTCATAATACAAACAGTTTCAGTCACTTATATATCAACACATTTTTTTGCGTGACTGTGATTAAAAGCCACAGAAATACAGTACTGTTACTATCTTTGTTTTACCTCTAAACGTAAAAAAAAACCCAACGGTAAGTATTACATCTGTATAATTGTATTAAATTTGTCAGTCTCTTCTACGTTTTCAACTTTATGCATTTAAATATACTATGTAAATATATACTAGACCTAGGTCTATTTCCTGAACCTATAAACAAAACTTGGATATAAAAAAGGAAACACCAGTTCCTTAGTCTCGCGTGAGAAGTGACTGTAAACATACAAACACACGAAGTGTAACATTTAATTATACGCCGGGTAAGACTGTTATACGGGCTTATCGGAACATTATGATGTTAACAGCTTCGCGTAAAGTACAGTGTTGAAGTGGAAAAGCTTCTGATGGAATGGTTTCCGTAAATAATCTTATCTTGCGTTTGGTACCTAAGTTTTTGAAAAATAACTCATTATGAATAACTTTTCTTTTAAAAATGCATGGGCAAATAATATCTATCATATTTCAAAGAACAGGTATTATTTTGATTAAGATCAATCTTGAACACTAACTCTCTCTCTCTCCAGTCGTTCATTCGTTGCTGAACATCGTGGTCCTAGGGCCGTACCACTGCCTCATAAAGCAGTAATAATGCGCAATCTTACTAATTTAAGCAAAAGTCTTTTTGACGTGACAACGTCTTATAAATCGATAGAGCCGGCTGCACGCACAAAAAATTGGTTGCCTGTAAAGTCGGTTTACTGACGATAGTTGAACGTGACAACGTCTTCTTTGTCGCTCGTTCCGCGCTCGCAAGGTAACGCCGGTAACGCGCATGAGCGAGGTAACGCCGGTAACGCCGGATGAGTCATGTTTTTTCGTGCGGGCAACCGGCTCTATCGATTTATAAGACGTTGTCACGTCAAAAAACATGACTCATCCGGCGTTACCGGCGTTACCTCGCTCACGTTACCTCGCTCTGAGGCGTTCCATGTAAGGCTTGAAGTGCAAGCGAGAGTTGTCACGTTCAACTATCGTCAGTAAACCGACTTTACAGACAACCAATTTTTTACTCATTTTTGAAATGCATCCTGAATAGGTACATTTCACAAAATTATATGACCCGACGAAGTGACTAGCTAGTAGATAACAAGAGATCATCTGGTTGAATTTCAAAAATGGGTAGAGAGGCAAACTTTCGCATGACTAAAATTATTAGGAATGTTCATTTCGTGATTAAATTGAAATGAACACAATCAAACGAAACTTTGAAATTTTCCTAAGGCCTACGCAATCGTAAAAAAATATGCCCGCAAGCCGAGTCTTAAAGAAAACGGTTTACCAGGAATCAATTTTCCGTCCGCACATTCGACACTCCATTAGCCGTGCGATCGCTCTTACTTATTCTGGCAAATGAGCACTTCAG
The DNA here is from genome assembly GCA_036785405.1 of Coenonympha arcania. NCBI lineage: Eukaryota > Metazoa > Arthropoda > Insecta > Lepidoptera > Nymphalidae > Coenonympha > Coenonympha arcania. Next base: position 4,756,167 of record CM072063.1, on the reverse strand, counting down.
TTTAGACGCCGCGAGATGACGCTCAAACCAAGACCAGCGCAAATTTTCCAACGCTCGGGTCGTTACATTAAACTTTCACAGAAGCCTGCCGGTACCCGCAGAGGATTTTACCCGATGTAATTTCACACTACAGATTTTCAGGTAACGCCTTAATAATGTTACCCAATGGGATATCGTGCCTGTGTAAATTACAAGGGGCTGCCGGCCCCTGAAATCGGATGCAAACTAATAAATTAGCGTTTATTCAGGAAACTAAAATAGATACGTTGATAATAGGTTATGGGACTAGGACACGCCTTGAATTTGAATCAGTAGACCCATCGTGGCTTTTCTATCCTATCGATGGATGTATACAAGACAAGGGGTTTTTAAAACATTACTATCTTGAGCATTCTCAATCAAGCCTTCAGGAGAAGAGTCAATAGGCATTTTCTAGATAAGCGCGCTCCATTCTCTAGAATGAGGTCTACCTCATCATTTCTGTCCATCAGACATGATTGTAGTCAAGCACAAGCCTATCAACATAAAAAAGTGATTCCTGGACCCTGCCATAGGTGGCCTTATTTACTGTGTAGCTTCTGTAAAACAGCATATTATATTCAAAGATATAATTACATGAACAAGGCAGTGGATCAATTTAAAAATTAAAATAACAATTTAAAAAAAGACTATAGTTAAATCTTTATTGTACTTAATAAACCACAGTATGCATATTGCAGATATTCATTTTAAGATTTGTAATTACTGCATTTTTTAATGACCGAGATACGAGACGCCTCATACCCATCCACGATATAAAACAGCTACAGACGAGTTATTATTTTTCAACTTGAATCATTATAAGTTAGAACTCGATCACAGCGGGCCGTAGTATCGAATTAAACTCCAGTGCGAACCCTCGTTTTTGAAATAAAGTTGTTTGAAGCAGCTGTCGCCGTGGACAGTAGTAATGGTAATACGATTCAACGATTATGGCGGCCCCGGTACACCGGCTAGGGTTGTTACATTTTCCAGATAAAGCTAGGGAGAGAACAAAGAAATAATACAACTTTATCTTGGAAAAACTGCCTATGCGGGTCAGTATCTTTGTCAGCAAAGAATTGGCAGAAAAAGAAATGAGAATCTTTCGGTGGACTGTGGCCTGATTTGTTGTAAGGGAATGATTGGAAATACCTACTCTAACCGATCAGAAAATAATATTATTCTCCATACCCTTTATACTAATGAGCTATGAGGTACTTAGTTAAGGCGCAGAATACATAATTCAGGTAAGAAACAATTCGGTAGTTGGATTTGGCTACCACGAAACAGAAAATTGTGTTGCAGAATTTAGTTTCTTTTAATACTAGACAATCTTAATCTTTTTAATCTACTACTACTTTTTATTACTAGACAATTTTAATCTTTTTCCGGGTTTTTTTACTACTTTTTATTACTAGACAATTTTATTCTTTTTCCGGGTTGTGCCACATGTGACAGGCGGTGTCTGGTGCTTCCCTCACCTTGGCAATTATTGGTTTTTGTTGCCCGAGTGGGGGAATCTTCAGGCATCGTTTTAGTACGTAGGTGTATTGTTTGTTACATGTGGCATAATTTTCTGCGAAATAAAGTTTTTTCTTTCTTTCTTTCTTAACCAGATATACGTTTTATGCCGAACAGCACCAATAACAATCGCAGCTTATTAAAATCAAGTGATTCTATTGATATGAGTTTGATACAATGCATCGCTTATCAATGCAGAATAATATCTCTGGTGGACAAAAACTACGTGGCTGCGTTTCCACTAGAGATATGCGAGACACTAAGTGGTGCGAGTTTGCGTAATGAAACCGTGTGCGGACTGCGGTGATAGCGTTAGCGCCTGTTCCCGTTAAAAGTGTTGCATTAATGGTTAGCATTTGATATGAAAAAATCAATATTAGTATATTTGATTGGGACTGAAAAGGTGAATAAATGCTATCAGACTTACGATATTTGGTATGCATAACTAACACAGTCCTCGATAGTTGAGACCGAGTGGTTACAAAGCCCTGTTTTGTATTTGCTCTTATTTTTCATAACAGTTACCAAGAAGTTTAACGAGACGTCACTTTAGACGTGAGTGAGCCCTCTTCTTCTTCTTCTCTCTTCTCTTGATCACGGCTTCAGGTTCCCAGGGTCTCTGGTGTCACGTTGACCGTTCCCGATCTATTGCGACGCCACCATCTAAAGTTCCAAGCCAATGCTTGCTACCGTCAGGAACAGCAGCAACTTCTTGGCTGAAAAAAGTTTAGCATGATTAGGGACCAATATGAATTTCCCCAGGAGGTTGCTTTAACGCTTGTGCATCAGTGCTGGGCAGGAATAGACCATGTGCATCGGCGATTCCGCCACCTTATTACAGAGTCGAAAATGTCTATGAAATTATAATTTCCAGAAATATTAAGAATCGCTAAATAAAAAGAGATAACCCTACGTACACACAGCTGTAGCTGTTTGGCATAAAGTAACGCTTAACAGTACCGCGCTCGAAATTAGTTCAATATACGTGTAGGAGATATTGTCGGAACGCAGGTGGTTGTAGAATTATACCACCTGAAAGTTCATGGTAAGAGAATACGCAATTTGATTTGCAAATTATTGTAATTGAGTTCTTGTTACTTACACTACGGGTTTGTTGCGGTTTGTGTGAAGCGACGGGTTTTCGATTAGGAGTTTCATCTAAAGTCTATACTTAAGGATATTATAGAAAGTAAAGTTGTTTGACTGTCTGACGGACATTATATCAATGTACTCGTAAGGCTGCTAGTCCATCGTAGAAAAGTGGGCGGCACATTTAGTATGGTCGTGAAAGAGACCGTTTGTCCACGGCACGCCGATATCGTCATCTTGATCTCTTACAGAAATACTCTCGATGTCGGTGACGGCACGATGACGGCTGTGGTGGAGAAGCTGCCTTAGGGTTAGACTTAACTTTAGGGTTCTTTAGGGTTTTTCCCAAAAATATTCCTAGGTTAAGAGTGTATTATGAATGGAGAAGAGCACTGGATTTTATAGTGTTAAAGTTTCTTAGCCTCACGGGAGAACTAAATGCAGGCAAACTTGCACAAAGACTTGCGACGAACATTATGAATATGCCAGTATCTCTAACATATTGCTTTGATTAATACATAATATGTTGTATGTAAATATGAAAGTCCAATTTGAGCAACATAATTTATGTCCAGGGAATTGCTGTGGCTTGTATAATGTCGATTAATTAATAACTGCCAATTTGGCGGATCTACAAATATTCTGTTTTCCAGTTCAGTATAAGTTTAGCAGAATGAAAATGTATCGAGTTGTTATTGCGTTTTAGATGTAGGTATTAAGTAAGTATATGTAAAACAAAAAAAAATACAATTTTCTTTTGTCAATGTATTTGAAAGCATGTATTTCTACGTGAGTAAGAAGTAAATTGACTTTACTTCGAATATAATAAAGTATTTGATAATCCCTGTATCGGAAGCTATGCATTACGCAGAAAGCACCTTGAGAGGTATCAGAGGTAAACGCCGAGCAACATTCCCTCCATCACATTGAAAAGGAATGAACCACGGAATTCAATTTCATATTGAAAGCCATTCATCTTTGCCGCTTCTGCGAGACCCGTCTCAAAGCGTTACATCTTGACTTCGCCACTCTACACCACTGAAAAATGCTCAGCACTTAGTACCATGGCATTTAAATTTCAGAAAAGAATTGAAAACTTTCCTCGAGGAATATAACAAATTTTACGTTTACGCGCACGATCTTTCCATTTAATTTTCACCTGAAGGTCTTTTATAACTTTTTTACGAGGCACCTACGTTTATATCGCTGTATGATTGATGAATTTTATTGACGGTATTGAGACGTATATAAATAGGTACACATTGAGAGATGGGCATAATATTGTGAAAACCATAACGTAAAGTGGATAGCTCTATATATTGACAGACACATTTGATCAGTTTGTATCACCTATTGGATATAAAAGCTGATAAATAATTATTATTTAGCTGTGTATATTTTACACATCCATGTTATGTTATATGCTTGTATGATCCGGCAAAAAATTCGAAAAATATTTCCTTATTCCTTGCTTACGTTATAAAGCGAACCTCTATGCAAAGTTACAGCTTTCTAGTCCAAGGGTTTTAGTAAAAGGGTGCGTTAATTTTTTTCTCTTTTATATGTGTAGATAAACCACAAGTAAAAAAACTAGACTATGTAAACCCCCTCGACTTCAATAGCAAATTAAATGAAAGCGCAGAAAATACGCGAGCCACGTGCAAATACTTATCTATTATACCAGGAGTAGAAAATACTTATTAATAAAGCCCCACAGAAAGTACTGCTCAGGCACGAATGACCCATGAAAAGAGCTAGTGGGCGCTCTAGTGTATACAAAGGCTTAAGGGTATAACGTCTAACGTTTCCTCTCATTATGAGTCGAGACCACCATTCAGGGGCTCAAATGAGACTTAATGAAAGGTACGATACCATTATGAGGGCAATTGTGAGCTCGTAAGGGAAATTAAAAGGAGACAAAAAAAGACGTTTTCGGTAGCAAAAAAGGATAGAGCGGAATGAAGTTGAGGATTTGTGCCAAACAAATTCGTATTTTGTCATAGAAACAATATTTTACTTTTCCTCATGATTGATTTTGATGAACTTTGTAACACTAATTATTACTTTGTAACATTTATTGGATTTGTTTAGTGATTGAATCCTTTGTAAATACTTCTTGTGTGTTGGGATCATAGTAACGTTTTTTTGTTATTTCATAACTTTTCTTAACTTTGATAATGTTTAGTCGTACGTTTCTAGTGATATGAATGTAACAAAAAACATTGAGAAAAAAATGATTATTGTACTAGATAAAACGTATATATTCGCCAGCTCTTCGTATGGTCCTGATAATAGATTTGTTCGAGGCGCTATTCCACTAGCTCGCACCTAATGATTATGGATGAAGCAGCCTAGGTACACGGATCGCATAAGGTAGAGATGTGCCAGTTTCGCAGACTCATGCCTCTAATTGATACGGATATGCGGCATAGTCTACGTCTCGTAGCCGTGTGCCTCCCGCCCAAGTTCATTCGAGAAACTGAGTACCATACTTCTAAAAGCAAATTTTTAGTTTACAACGGCAATACTCAGTAGGTATACCTATTCTCAGATATGCCGAATGTAGACAAAAAAATATCCTAAATATCGATCAAGCCGTTTCGCCGGAGTTTGGTTACAAACACAGTGACATGAGAATTTTATATGTTAGAAAGACTTACTTAACTGATCCATCCTGAAACGAATTTGACACCAGCTAAATACCACAAAGCGTAATCCTGAAAGGAGTTACGAAGGATGTTGGTTTCGGAGTGGTATACCAAAATATTTTTAGAAGAAGTGTCCATCCTCAAGAAAAGTCAAAATTCTAAAAGCTCCGTTTACAGAATGCAAATAATGTAGGTACGTTGCGTTTTTTATAATAAAATCTAAAGTGTTTTAGAACCCATCTGCTTTATTTAGTGCTAGTAATTTTTAAGGTTCCGTAACCAAAGAGTAAAAATCGGAAACTATTACAGAGACTTCACCGCCCGTCCGTCTGTCTGTCACTAGGATGTCTATTTTGAATCGTGCTGTGCGTGATAGTTACAAATGCTTAAGAATAGAATAAAATAACTATTAAAGGAGGTACCCATACAACAAGTCTGTTTTTTTGCTTGTTTTGCCATAATATCACCCTACTTGTATAGTATACTAGCAAACGCCCGCGGCTTCGCTCACGTTAACTTCTGAGTTATGCTTTACTATGGTGGTTTAATTTCCAAAATTCCTGCATTACACACCATTTTGCCCACAAAATTTTCTCTTGCTTCCTGGTAATAGTCACATATTGATTTTGAAAAATTCGATCGTCACAAAGAAGTTAACTATGGTGGCCATTTTTAGGGTTCCGTACCCAAAGGGTAAAAGCTCTTACGTCCGTTCGTCCATCCGGCCGTGGTTGCTTGCTACCATGGTAAGACATATGAGTACAAAATTGTGGCCAATTCTTTTAAATTTTTACCAAAAATTCCTTTTCTATGCTCGCTGCGATAATCGGATATCAATTTTGAAAACAATCGGCCCAGTAACAAAAAAGTTCAAAATGGCAGCCACTTTTTAAAATGTTGACTACAAATTCTTTCTCTATGTTTGCTGCCATTGTCAAATATCGATTTTCAAAGCAATCGGCCCAGTAACAAAAAAGTTCAAAATGGCGGCCAATTTTTTAAATTTTGACTACAAATTCCTTCTCGATGCTTGGTGAAATAATCAGATGTCGATTTTCAAAGCAATCGGCCCAGTAACAAAAAAGTTCAAAATGGCGGCCATTTTTTTAAATTTTGACCACAAATTCCTTCTCTATGCTTGCTGCCATAGTCAAATATCGATTTTCAAAGCAATCGGCCCGGTAACAAAAAAGTTTAAAATGGCGGCCACTTTTTTAAATTTTGACCACAAATTTCTTCTCTATGCTTGCTGCCATAGTCAAATATCGATTTTAAATCAATCGGCCCAGTAACAAAAAAGTTCAAAATGGCGGCCACTTTTTTAAATTTTGACCACAAATTCCTTCTCTATGCTTGCTGCCATAGTCAAATATCGATTTTCAAAGCAATCTGCCCAGTAACAAAAAAGTTCAAAATGGCGGCCACTTTTATAAATTTTGACCACAAATTCCTTCTCTATGCTTGCTGCCATAGTCAAATATCGATTTTCAAAGCAATCGGCCCAGTAACAAAAAAGTTCAAAATGGCGGCCACTTTTTTAAATTTTGACCACAAATTCCTTCTCTATGCTTGCTGCCATCGTCAAATATCGATTTTCAAAGCAATCGGCCCAGTAACAAAAAAGTTCAAAATGGCGGCCACTTTTTTAAATTTTGACCACAAATTCCTTCTCTATGCTTGCTGCCATAGTCAAATATCGATTTTCAAAGCAATCGGCCCAGTAACAAAAAAGTTCAAAATGGCGGCAACTTTTTTAAATTTTGACCACAAATTCCTTCTTAATGCTTGCTGCCATAGTCAAATATCGATTTTCAAAGCAATCGGCCCAGTAACAAAAAAGTTCAAAATGGCGGCCTATTTTTTAAATTTTGACCACAAACTCTTTTTCTATGCTTGCTGCCACTGTAAAATATCGATTTTTAAAGCACTCGGCCCAGTAACAAAAAAGTTCAAAATGGCGGCCACTTTTTTAAATTTTGACCACAAATTCCTTCTCTATGCTTGCTGCCATAGTCAAATATCGATTTTCAAAGCAATCGGCCCAGTAACAAAAAAGTTCAAAATGGCGGCCACTTTTTTAAATTTTGACCACAAATTCCTTCTTGCTTGCTGCCATAGTCAAATATTGATTTTCAAAGCAATCGGCCCAGTAACTAAAAAGTTCAAAATGGTGGCCACTTTTTTAAATATTGACCACAAATTCCTTCTCTATGCTTGCTGCCATAGTCAAATATCGATTTTCAAAGCAATCGGCCCAGTAACAAAAAAGTTCAAAATGGCGGCCTATTTTTTAAATTTTGACCACAAATTCCGTCTCTATGCTTGCTGCCATAGTCAAATATCGATTTTCAAAGCAATCGGCCCAGTAACAAAAAAGTTCAAAATGGCGGCCAAAAATTCAAAATTTTTCCTCCTCAAAATTTGAATCTCGAAAATCCCTTTCTGAATACGAATTCATGATATACCTAATACCAACCTAGGTACCCAGATCTCTACGACTTTTAATTTCGCTGAAATCCCTGGAACAACGCAAAAATTACACTTTTGTATGGGAAAATCCCTTAAAAGTAGGATTTTTATCCCTTCCAATTTGAATTTCTGGAATCCCCGTCTTAGTACGAATTCATGACCTAATGTCAATGTAGGTACCAAATTTCAGATCTCTACGACTTGTAGTTTTTCGGGAATTCCTGGAACACCAAAAAAAAATACAATTTTGTATGGAGAAATCCCTTTAATGTACTATTTCTACCCCTTAAACATGAAATTTCTGGAATCCCCGTCTTAGTACGAATTCATGACCTAATATCTACCTAGATACCAAATTTCAGATCTCTACGACTTTTAGTTTTTCTGGAATGCCTGGAACAACGAAAAAAACTACAATTTTGTATGGAGAAATCCCTTTAATGAACTATTTCTACCCCTTAAACATGGAATTTCTGGAATCCCCGTCTTAGTACGAATTCATGACCTAATATCTTCCTAGGTACCAAATTTGAGATCTCTATGACTTTTAGTTTTTCGGGAATTCCTGGAACAACGAAAAAATTTTACTTTTGTATGGGAAATACCCTTAAATGTATGATTTTTACCCCTTAAACATGGAATTTCTGGAATCCCCGTCTTAGTACGAATTCATGACCTAATATCTAAGTACCAAATTTCAGATCTCTACGACCTATAGTTTTGGCGGAATCCGTGGAACAACCAAAATACCTCATTCTTTTATATATATAGATTAGTTAAGTGATATTGGGGCTCCTATATAGATCATCATCTCACTACTTTATAAAGATAATGGTACGGAACAATTCGTGAGCGCGTTAAGTTTTACTATTTAACTGCAATTGTATCCTTGTTATTCAAGTACTTCTTTATTGTAAGTAGTTTATTATATTTATTTATTCTGGCACCACCTACCTCGTATCCAATGTAAAATATTCCTTCATGCCATTGGTTGCCTGGAAGAAATCGCTATGTAGCGATAAGGCCGCCAACTTGTACTCCTAAGTTTGTTTTGGTTATTTCTTCTTTTTTATATTTTTATTCTGTGGTGTGCAATAAAGTGTTTATCTATCTATCTAACTATCTACCTCAAAATCATTGAATCTCAAACGTTCTCAAAATTATATCAAGTAACAAAAAACCAATGTTTAACAAAGGAGTTAAAGATATGATGAGATATTACAGTTATGTATTGCGGAAACACAGGCCCAGTTCGCGATTGCGAGCCGACTAATTTGAAATGTCTGCATTAGGTGGCCTGCAATTTACGTTCGGCCGGCTGGTAGTTGTGCCGTTTGTTAAAACGTGTTTGCATGAACTGAGTATCTGATGAGTGTTCCTAAATACGTTGCCTATTAGGAATGTCGCGATTCGCGGAACTGTTCACTAGAACAGTTTTGCTCAGCGTTCTACTACTTAAATATGTGTTACTGCTAGTTAATGATGCCGCTTTTTAATTTGCTGAAACTTTTGTTTGTCGAAAATACTCTAAGTGCTTGAGGATTTAGAAGAACTGAAATTTTAAAGTCCAATATGCAGGGACACCACCCACATGAAACACCACGCACAATTCATCCAACACTTTCTTCGACGCACGTTTCGTCCTGACACCGGGACATCATCAGGAGATGTTGTCGACGTCACAATTCAAAATCGTAGAGTGACTTTCATACCAACGGTTGTTCTAAACTGAAATGGATTAAAAGAAACTTAATTTGTAACAGAAGCTTGGGAAATTTAATCCAAACCATAAATAGACTTCTATAGTTAAAGTTTAAGTTTAATAAATAGCAATCAATTGATACTCATTAAGATTTGGAAGTTGCTAATTAACAAACGAATTCACCAACAAACTGTTTACCTAATACCAGCTATAACCCTTCTGCGTAGTTGGGCAATGAAAATGCTTTATGACGTATAAAAATGGAATACGACAGCAGAGCACGATCCAGCCAGGAGCTTCGTATCACGTTTCAGCGTCATTTCATTCGTACCTTTTTTATTTTATTTACCTGATTTGAACTTCGATCGAATCTCAATATTTACGAAGGTGTATTCTGATTTCTGAACGATATGTTCAAATCGGTGTTTGAACACCGTTCAGAGCTCGAGTCGCATTTGGAACAAATATTTATGAAGCACATACAAGCACCGCCTACGTTATTATGTTTTTAAGCTTCGTCTTACTTACTAGGTCATGTCGACTAAGGCCAGGCTTTATAAAGATTTCAGAACTGTTGTTTAACCTTCTACCTTTGTTTTCGTACTATACATAATGTACAGTGAGTAGGCAGTAGCCAGGTTTCTAGGACAAAATATAAGACATTGAAAAATAAACCTTTTATAAAACAAGCTTTTGGTAGATATTATGAAAGCAGTCAGTTATTATTTAATTTAAAGTTATTTTATTTTATTTTTACGTTGGTTTTAATAATATTTTAGTTGCTAGCAGTAACGAGTTGATGAACTGGCAATTTCGCTAATGAAATGCTCCCAATAGGTACACACGTATACCAACAATATTATATACCAGTACTTGTAAATTAGCAGTAATGTAAATACCGATATTCATATTCCTACGCAATAAACACAACCTGAAATATTATACTAATCACTTGTAACTATCACAAAAATTTTCTTAGTACCTAGTGACATTTATAAACCCCGATAGAATAATTCACTATTTCCAAGAAAAGAACCGTATCTGAGGCAGACTTTCGGAGGTTTGTTTTAAAGCATTCGTACAAATTAAGTTTTAATTAAGTGTTGCGTATGAAACTGAACACATGCCGATAAACAAAACTATATAATATATCTGGTAATATTAAAATGTACGTATCAATTCAAAAGAGTAAATAGATATTATAATAAAAGGAAACGAGCCCACAAAAGAGCGCATTAACGCCCAAATTGCTTATTTTGTCCGGCAACATTTAATTATACATGTGGGGATAATGGTCTACGTTGACGCCGCCGAGTCCAGTTACAGTGGCATTGCTGAAACTACCGTAACAACAAAACCGTATTATGAACGCGTTTAACTGTTTAACCACCTTTTTATCTCGTTATAAACTTACCCCCTTCGCCTAAAGCTCGTAAGCGTAAGCGTAGCGTAACCTTCGCGTACGACGAGAGCAGTACGAACACGAAAATTTTCAAACATGTGAATGGAAATACCCAAATTCATGTGAGCAATCTACAGTAAAGTAGTTTTAATGAACAATGGACAAAAACATCGATCATCCAGAGAAGATGTTATCAAGTCATGTCTTTCAAGTTTCAACACAATCCTTCCCATTTTTCATCCACAACAGTTGAGTGTAAGAATATCAAAGATTGTTGGCATAAATCATTTTCCAATTCAATTTAAACGACACAGAGTGTTGTTGTGGCACGATATGCCTTGCAAAGAAGGAACGTAAGAGCCAAGTGGATATGCTTGGTAACAAGAAATAGGAATTTAGTTACGGTATTTCAATTGAATTGAAAATAAAAGTATAAAACATGTATATGGTGTATAGTACACGGTGAAATATTTTGTAGTTCATGTAAACTCGTTATTAATATTATTATTCTTATCCCAGAATAACAGTTTGGCCAGGCAATGCAGGACCTACTTTCAACTCATGAAAGCCATACGATATAGATTCCTCATATACGAAGAATTCAAACACGATAATCAAAGAATTACTAACACGAAGTGTATTGAAATCAATAAATTTTTATCTCGTATTTTAATTCTTCCAATTTAAAAAAAATACGATGATTGACAATAAATTGAAGATAATTAAGTATTTACTTTTAAAACAAAACGTCTTATCGCTACTACACCTATCTTCTATTCGAAGCAACTCGATATTTATTGCAGATGCAGTTATTGCTGGCTGGATAGCAAAGTCCGGTCAAAGAGTTGTAAAAAAAATATCTAAATATCTAAATAATATAAAAGAATTGAACACAATAAAAAGGAGAAGCATGAAACATACTTGACGAAGCTGGTTCATATCAAAGCGCTACACAGCAGCTAACTGAAGCACAATCGAGTGCATTGTCCGTCGAGTTTCTGCTCTGTGACCCGAAAAAGGGACATGACTCAAAAGGATAAAAAGACGCAGGTGTAACATCAAAGTCTGTCTGGGAATTTTTGCTTTAAAATCCACACAATTCCAACGCAACTCCAAACAATTTCAGGCTGCAATTTATCAGCGGCAACATTTAAATGACCAAAGTCGGCATCAAACTTGTTTGGTTGATGGCCGCGCGGCCCCAGTATTGCGTTTGTTCCGACCTATAAATCTGTTCGTAACTTCTTCTTAACCCTAGAAAGATAACCTACGTCGAATCGACGTAGTCAATTTTAAAAAATCGATGTAACTCGTTACTATTTCAAGCAATTTCACTGGCTCTTTCCGCCAACTCTGTTGACCCTCGACACTTACAGAAGACACCAGCGGCTCTTACGTAAGTGCAACAGTTTCTTCAATATCTACCTACCGTACGTCGAAGTGACGTATGGTTATCTTTAGTGTGAGTTTTTTTTACTTTTGTGAAAATTTATTTTGCTGTTTATTGGGATATTTCTTGTCTGTTTCTTTTTTTTTTTTGTTGGCTCATTACAAAACAACATAATACCGTCACGCACGCAAGTATATGATAAAGAAATGTATAGATTATTACAAGAACAAAGTGATCAAGAGCATCAGGGGTCTGATACCGAATTTAAAGGTAATCTTTTGGAAGATGAAGTTCAAACCGCTTTCAAAGACTGCGAAGAGAGTGCACCACCACCAGAAAACCCCATGGATAATGAAACCCCGGAAATAAGAGTCTACACATTCGATCTAATTTGCTCGACTATGTCTTGTAGTCGCAAAACAAACCGATAGCCCATGGCTATGGTTTACGCCTTACGGTATGCTGAATATAGCATTTATTATAAACGTGTACATTATCTTCTGTGATAATATATTATCCAAGAAAGAAAAACCTCATAGACGTAGAGATTTTACGAGCAATAGCACGACGATCCCGTGGATGGCAAAAAAGGTAGCAATTTCCCACTTTTCGAAAAAATTGGAGTGATATTGACAAAACGCAAAGCTGAAGTTTCCAGAGATATTGAAGGTCGAATGAAACGAAGGTTTTGTGCTTTTTGCCCTCAGGAATCAGAAGACTGGCGAAGTCAATGTGCGATAGCTGCAAAATTTGGAATTCTTGGGGAGCACATGTCGAGTGCTTGCACTAAGTGTCTTTGAGACTAAAATTCAAAAGTATTTGTATAAGCTGAGTCAAATTATTTCATCAAAAGTAAAAAAAAGTTGATTACAAGAAGTTTAATACACAATTGTAGGACTGGTGAAGAGAATCCACAATGTTTAAGTTTTTGAGGGTTAGAAGAGACATGTTTTGTTATTCAACATTTTGCTAGTAAAAGTAGACAAAAATCAATTACTTTTTCATCTATCGTAAAGATAATAGAATATATTAAAGCTACAAATACAATAACATACATATTATAAAACATATAGCAGTATTATGTGCATCCAAATACATGCGTCGAAACGACGTATGGTTATCTTTAGTGTATGGCAAAATATGGTTATCTTTCTAGGGTTAAAGCGTATCTCGTGTCGCCCGCTCGCTGCCTCGAACCAATCTTAATACAGTGTTGTTGCCAAATGCTGTTTGCGCCTCGGTTGTACCATTTTCTCGCTTTTAGTTTTACCGCAATTGTTTAGTGGGCTATAAGATTTTATGGCGTCTTTAAAAATAGCGGTTCATGTTTGTAGTTCTATTTTTATCTCTCAACGCACGCTGAATTTCTATAAGTAAACGTTTTGAGCATTCTGTATTTTTGGATTGTCAAGTTGTTTTAAGGTATAAAATATCCTATAAATTTCATAACTTTTTAGGTTTTTGCAAGCATTTTCCTAATCTGTGTCTAAATTGTACCTAAGCACAAACTATTTAAGAGGATTCGTGTCAACTGGTAAAACAGTAGACATAATGGTTAAAATAGATGATAATAGTTAAACAATTAAGTAACGTCAATGCACGTAGCTTATGACTTGTGCTTCCCGTCCTTAGACTATAGTTATAGTTGTGACTGTAGTTTTGTTTTGATATATTCACCTTTTTTAAGGTTTAAATTAACTGATACAAAAATCTAAAAATCGGGGTTACCATACCATTGTAGAATTCCTAAATAATAGGACTCTGAATGATATGGATAGGGATACGCTTCTGTCAGAAGTGACAAGTTTCTTACCAGCTAGGCAATTCGCGTATTGTTTTGACACACAGTGTGTAGTGATTCACTACACTTCACGTACACACGACGTAGTACGCGTGAGCGGGGGAGAGTTAGAGAGAAGGGGTAGGCTCACGTTTAGTCTGCGACTGCGTTAAAATTTGAATGCATGCCGCGACCTTTTCTATAGTCTATTCGCTTAGAATTTGTCATTACAATAACATGCACACGGTAAGCGTCGCTTGATGTCCTTTGAGAATGAAAGCGAATGACTATAAACACTTCACGAAATACAGTCGACGCGTTACTTAGGCTGGGTTGCTTGACTTGACCTTTAACCAAAACGTTATAGTTAAAAATGGCGGTCTGACCCTTATTCCGAACTACATAAGAGTCAGGCTGCCATATTTAACTATAACGTTTCCGTTAAAGTCAAGTCAAGCAATCAAGCCTTAGATCGCTAGGCATTTCTTCTCGGTGCTAACCTGCTTTCCGAACTTCGCGACTTTTAACTTTTCATAAGAGACTGTAAGTTTGGCCTATGAGCGAAATAAAGATTTCTATTTTCAGCGATTGTAAAGCAGCAGTGGAAAAAACGACGCCTATTCATATTATAGGTGATTCCGTTCAATTTCAACCGAAGTATTTACGCGTCCCCACTATGAGGCGAGCCGGGATATTTATGAAGGTTTGTAGCAGCCTCCCAAATTGAAATACATTAATATTTTACCATAAACGCGACACTTTCATGCGGGACATAACGTTATCGTAATTGGATTCTTCCCTGAGAGCAAAATATGTCTACGCAGGCAAATACATTCATTACTTCTGCGGGCTAAGAGGTAGGCGGGAGAAATTTAATTTCACGATAAGAGAATTAACCACGTAAATAAATAAATAAATCTTGTGGCTTATTGTCTATGGTTTACCTATAATAATAATAGTTTCAAGATGAACCTCTAGCTATATGGCATTTTTGTTACTTACTATAAAATATAGAAATGAAATGATTAAAAATTATCGCTAACTTGATCACGTAATCCGCGCATTCTTATACTTTTTTGTTAATATACTCGTAGTTCGAAACTTCGAAAGTGTTTTTAGAAAATGAAACACGATTCTACAATAGAACTTATGCACTTAAAGCTTGGTAGGTATGGGCAGCATTTTTTTCGCAGTGTTCGAAAGTAGGTTACAATATGAATTTCGAGTTGCGACCTGAGATATTTCCACGGTAAGTTCGCAGCTCAGCCATCCATTTTACCTTTAGTTTAATAAATCTCGAGCATTCTAAAGCAAAGACGGGTCACAAAGTTAAAAGTCATGTTACTTAAAAGGGGTTTAGCGAGGCCAAGAAGCTTCGGAGGGCGAAAGAGGATTGAATCCGCACCTGCCGTTGCCGCTATATACTCTACCTACTCAGAGCTAACTCAAGAATGGCTTTTGTGTGACCGGACGAAGATAAATATTATTCCATTCAATGGCTCGGCTTATTGTTATAAATCGATGAATAAAACAAATCGGCTTTTCTGTACTAGCATCTGATGTGGATAATATAATAGAAGAAGATAATGCTTTAATATTATAATTCTAAAGCGTATAATGCTTGGACGATTAGGTTAGATCGTCCAAGGTATAATGGAGCGGATTTTTCGATAATACATTGATGTTCTTATGCTAAACATTTAAGAGAATATAATATTGTGGTGAAGTACTGAAAAAACGAAAAAAAAGATTCTGAGGAAATTCTCAATAATAATCTGATATATTTGTGAAGGATTTAGCAAAAACTTCTACTACGTTGGCGAAATGCTATTATTCAGGCCAAGTAATTGCCAAGCCCTCAGATATCTATGGCCCAGGCCCTCTCAAACGGAGAAGGGTATCGTACCCAGAAAAGGGCTGTATGAAGCTGTTGAGACCTAATAACTTAATATATAAAATTCTCGAGCCAACTTTTGTTACCAAATTCCTCCCAAACGGTATGTTCGGTATGTCTGAAAGTAAATCGTAATTTTTATTGTATCCTTAATGGCAAAACAACGATTGCAGGGTCAGCTAGTAAAACCTTATGATACACACTGCTGATAATATATTCCCCTATTCCGATCAATTCTGACCAATTTGTCGGAACACCACATTTTCACATAGCACGGACGTCGCACGTCGCGACCGCGCCTCATACATATTCAAACGGCAAAAAACAGAAACAAGCTAGCTCCGCGACGTGTTATAATTACAAAAAGCATGAATATTTTGACCAATAAACAGTGAATCCATAAAATACTACCACAACGTTACCAAAGTCATTCCTTTTTATTTTAATCATTCAAACACACAAGCTAATGAAAACAACAGTATATACAATTCCATAATGGTACCTGGTGTAGGTCAAGATCCTTCAGAGTATAATATTGAATTCGCGAGATGAGGGAGAAAGTTGAAAGTTTCCTGCTTTTCTATCCATAATTACAACTACTAATACTTCACACCACCTGCAGACTTGCAGTTCCTCTGTTTTTCTGATCTCAAGGTTGCCGGGCAGAGATCGCTGCTTAGCGATAAGACCGCCTTTTGGACCAATACCAACAGTAATTATGTTTCTGTCCTTTGTTGAGTATTTTGTGTGGTGCAAATAAAGTGTTATAGTAATAATAATAAATACATCTTATGTATAAAGTGCTAAATTTTTAAATTCTTTTTTCTACACTTTAAACTAGTTTTGCCCCGTGAATAATACTTTTGACTGTAAGCGCCGCAGAAAAAAGCATTATTTAGAATAAATTAATAGCATCTAGGTATTTACCAACATCATTAAATATTTATAATAAAAAATAAAACATTCGCTGATTAATTAAAAAAAAGACTTATTTCCTCTCAGAATCTTTTTAATAAACCATTGTCTTCAAGAATAATAATCAAGAAAGTTAATTCAAAAACTCTTGCATTGTACAGATAATAATATTCTTATCAAACATTTTCATTTCACTGCGTCTCCTTTCTTTGGAATGTTAGAGTTTTATCATCTCCTTATCAAATGAAAGTCACGAAGAATAGACAGCTTATTTATAAACGGAAATTATTTTAACGCAAACTTTTTTGACGTGACAACGTCTTATAGTTCGATAGAGCCGGCTGCACGCACAAAAAAACATGACTCATTTGCCGTTACCTCGCTCTGAGGCGTTCCATGTAAGGCTTGAAGTGCAAGCGAGAGTTGTCACGTTCAACTATCGTCAGTAAACCGACTTTACAGATAACCAATTTTTTTCACTAGATAGACATTCACTGTGGACAGAGTCTAGTTTTAAGGCCTCTTGTCCACCAGAGGTGTGATATGAAATGGAAGTCAAGTGATTCTATTTTGCCGTTGACACAAAACGCTCTTGCACTAGCATAGTGGCTTGGATCCAGAAGCTACTTGGACATTCTACCAGGGGGGCGATTCACCTAACGTTTTCACACACTGAGTGATGTGAGTCAAGAAATAAAATAAAAAATTAACATTGATAAATTAACTTTACATGTATTGGCTTAGAGTGTAGAATTGAATGTATTTAAACATAGGAAATACAATCCTTCTTATCAAATCGTGAAATTACCTTATCGCGCAAAGTAAATTTAATTTCACAATTCTCGACCATTTTGCGTTTTGCACTACATTCAATTTTACGCTTTATGTCACTAGTCGTACAATCAATTTTTCAGTGTTCGCAAAAAATGTTTTGGTTTCAATATCGTCTTTTTAACTACGAAAATGCCATTACTTATTCAAACATTTCACTTCACGAAATGTAGCCGATGCGTTAAGTGAATCGCATACCTGGTCTCCATTTCAGCACCTATGTCCTCTAGGTCCATCGGTTCTACGGACTACGAGTAGCTACGATGCCCCATACAACGCTTCAGCTTTGTGATATACAGCTATATTTGGATGTAATTAAACAGGACAAATGTAATGGTCTGAACGAATGTCCATTTTAATTCATCAATTATTCACAGATGTACTTACCGTTTAACTCACGTGCAGTGGTACAACGAGATTTTTTTATTGTAATTACGGCTTCCTATTAAAAATAGTTTCCATATACATTCTTAATATACGTAATATTTTCATGAAAAAATATTTTTAATTTGTGACAATAGTACATTTCGATACAAGTGCGGAAAGTATGTCATTTCTTTACGAGTCCCGGGTTGTTGACCCAAGCCGAAGGCGCGGGTCAACTATAGGGACGAGTGAAATGACAATTCCGCACGTGCATAGAACGACGTTTTTTAATACATTTGCGAAAAAATAAAAGGAAAAATCATTGAAAATAGTTTATTACTTAATGGACATATAATAATTGATGACATTACAATTGGCACAATTGTTCTAAGTAATTTTAAACGTGTTGGCCGGCAAATTTAATGTATTTTAACACCATATCGTAGATGGCTGATATTTATTGGATAATTCCAAAAAATAAGCCATTATAACATTCTCCGACAGCGAATTCACTTTATTTTTGCACTTCCAATCCATAAATTGCTCGTACACATGTACATATTTTTCTTTAGATTTTCCCGGTAAAAGCGACCGGCGGCAATTTTAGCTTTGTCGTATATATCTGGCGGTGTTAATTCCATATCAAATATTCATCACAATAGCTATTTGAACTCATTTTTTCACATTTCAATCGTAAAGAAATTATTGTAAAAATGGCGCGGGCAAGTTTTTTTTTTTTAGGGACAAGACTTTTTTTGTTTTGGTAGGGTAATGGCTCTTGTGAAATGAGCCATCAATGGCAATAATTAATCCATGGTTAATAAGTACTTCGTACAACAGTACTTATTAATTCCATGAATTTATCGAAATTCAATTTAATTTTAATTGTGTTATTAATTTATACTCTACGTTACATATATTATAGGAAAAAAATTATTTTAAATTTAATTCATTTATTAATAGATTTACGCTGTAAAATATTCATTTCGAGCAATAATTTTGCATATAAAACTTTTTGATTAAAAACCTCCATGCATTTGATATTCTGTGGTTATAATGGTATTCTGTGGTTGTATCTACCTATGCAGGAGGAAAACAAAAAAGTACTAGTGCGTAAAAGAATAACTTTGCGCACGCTAAACCTACATGGAAATGACAACTTTTTGAGCAAATGTGTTAAAATAATTATTTAGCGAGGCACTTTTCTAAAATATTTTGGCTCTAAAATTACCTGTGCCTAATGTGTGATAAAATTTAAGCAGGTAAGTGAGCGAATTCTTGTTCCACATCTCAGAATGGCTACGCTACATACAAATGAGGCCGATGTTATCTAAGTTAATGTGGGCTCTTTACATAAAGTAGGCCCGGTACGGTTCCTATTTTGCAAATATATGGACACTAATAGTGTGTGTTTGTTATTCCAGGCACGTTGCACACCCTCATACAAGAAAAAACATCCAGTGACTAAAGCACAAAACGAGTAGTAAAAGTTATCCTTTTTGATAGGTACAAGGCATTTCTTAAGAGAGAGAGTAAAGAGTAGCAAGAGTTTCTAAAAAAGTTAACTATATTATACCTACGCAATGAACACTGATTAAAAAAAACCTTAGACATAGTTTTATAAAATTCTTTGAAAAACGTTGTTTCAATGGTAATAAGCATGGCACCGACTCTAATATAGAACCTGAACATCTATAGGTACTATCGCTTCCACGATGGTATAGTTGAAGAAGGATAAAACCATTTTTTAAAGACAATAATAGGTATAGTAACACCAGACAGACATACACCAACATAACAGACGATAAAAATAAAGTATCACTTTTAACAGTTCCAGAAAAGAGCCGAAGTAAAACGCAATAGTGGAAGAACGTATTGCACAAAAACCGAATATGATATATTATTATGTATCGAGATATGTATCAGCTGTTTATCGGCCGCCATATTCGTGCTTTTTTGTAACTGCGACACGTCGGGGACACGGGCTGTGTCTGCTTTGTACCTACAGCCCTGGTTATTTGAATATGTATGAGGCGCGGTCGCGCGCTCCGTGCCGCCTGTATGAAAATGTGATGTACCGATAACTTGTCAAAAGGGTTGATCGGAATTGGAAAATAAACACGAAATTGTTTCTGTACCGTGAATAAAATACGTGTATGGCTCTATTTTGATTTATTTCAGTGACCGATCGCGCGCGCCTTTTACTTGAGGAACAAAGTATATACGGTTATCTCCAATTCACAATTTTGACTATCATTTACTGAAATATAAAGAAATTTTATAGTTTTATACATAACTAGCAAACGCCCGCGGCTTCGTTCAAGTTGAACTTCTGCTTAACTCCCTCAAGCGTTTAATTTCCAAAATTCCTGCCGTCACCATTTATTTTGATTAGGACCACAAAATTTTACACTACCTTGCTGATAATAGTCAAATATCGATTTTCAAAGCAATCGGCCAAGTAACCAAAAAAATCAAAATGGCGGCCACTTCTTTAAATTTTGACCACAAATTCCTTCTCTATGCTTGCTGCGATAGTCAGATATAGATTTTCAAAACAATCGCCCCAGTAACAAAAAAGATCAAAATGGCGGCCATTTTTTTCAAATTTGACCACAAACTTTTCTGTGCTTGCTTCTATAGTCACATATTGATTTTCAAATCATTCGGCCCGGTAACAAAAAAGTTCGGAATGGCGGCTATTTTTTTCAATTTTGACCACAAATTCCATCTCTATGCTTGCTTCTATAGTCCCATATTAATTTTCAAATCATTCGGCCCAGTAACAAAAAAGTTCAAAATGGCGGCCAATTTTTTAGTTTTTGACTACATATTCTTTTTCTGTGCTTGTTGCAATGGTCAGATATCCATTTTGAAAGAATTCGGTCCAATAACAAAAAAGTTCAAAATGGCGGCCAATTTTTTAAATTTTGACCTCAGATTCTTATTCTATGCTTGATGCAATGGTCAGATATCCATTTTGAAAGAATTCGGTCCAATAACAAAAAAGTTCAAAATGGCGGCCAATTTTTTAAATTTTGACCTCAGATTCTTATTCTATGCTTGATGCAATGGTCAGATATCCATTTTGAAAGAATTCGGTCCAATAACAAAAAAGTTCAAAATGGCGGCCATTTTTTCCAATTTTGACCACAAATTCCTTTTCTGTGCTTGCTTCTATAGTCACATATTGATTTTCAAATCATTCGGCCCAGTAACAAAAAAGTTCAAAATTGCGGCCATTTTTTTCAATTTTGACCACAAATTCCTTCTCTATGCCTGCTTCTATAGTCACATATTGATTTTCAAATCACTCGGCCCAGTAACAAAAAAGTTCAAAATGGCGGCCATTTTTTTCAATTTTGACCACAAATTCCATCTCTATGCTTGCTTCTATAGTCCCATATTGATTTTTAAATCATTTGGCCTAGTAACAAAAAAGTTCAAAATGGCGGCCATTTTTTTCAATTTTGACCACAAATTCCATCTCTGTGCTTGCTTCTTTCTATATTCCCATATTGATTTTCAAATCATTCTGCCCAGTAACAAAAAAGTTCAAAATGGCGGCCAATTTTTTAATTTTAGACTACATATTGTTTTTCTGTGCTTGTTGCAATGGTCAGATATCCATTTTGAAAGAATTCGGTCCAATAACAAAAAAGTTCAAAATGGCGGCCAATTTTTTAAATTTTGACCACAGATTCTTATTCTATGCTTGATGCAATGGTCAGATATCCATTTTGAAAGAATTCGGTCCAATAACAAAAAAGTTCAAAATGGCGGCCAATTTTTTAAAATTTGACCTCATATTCTTATTCTATGCTTGATGCAATGGTCAGATATCCATTCTGAAAGAATTCGGTCCAATAACAAAAAAGTTGAATGTGGCGGCCATTTTTTTCAATTTTGACCACAAATTCCTTTTCTATGCTTGCTTCTTTAGTCGCATATTGATTTTCAAATCATTCGGCCCAGTAACAAAAAAGTTCAAAATGGCGGCCATTTTTTTTCAATTTTGACCACAAATTCCTTCTCTATGCCTGCTTCTATAGTCACATATTGATTTTCAAATCACTCGGCCCAGTAACAAAAAAGTTCAAAATGGCGGCCATTTTTTTCAATTTTGACCACAAATTACATCTCTATGCTTGCTTCTATAGTCCCATATTAATTTTCAAATCATTCGGCCCAGTAACAAAAAAGTTCAAAATGGCGGCCAATTTTTTAGTTTTTGACTACATATTCTTTTTCTGTGCTTGCTGCAATGGTCAAATACCCATTTTGAAAGAATTCGGTCCAATAACAAAAAAGTTCAAAATGGCGGCCAATTTTTTAAAATTTGACCTCAGATTCTTATTCTATGCTTAGTGCAATGGTCAGATATCCATTTTGAAAGAATTCGATCCAATAACAAAAAAGTTCAAAATGGCGGCCATTTTTTTCAATTTTGCACAAATTCCTTTTCTATGCTTGCTTCTTTAGTCACTGATTTTCAAATCATTCGGCCCCGTAACAAAAAAGTTCAAAATTGCGGCCATTTTTTTCAATTTGGAACACAAATTCCTTCTTTATGCCTGCTTCTATAGTCACATATTGATTTTCAAATCATTCGGCCCAGTAACAAAAAAGTTCAAAATGGCGCCATTTTTTTCAATTTTGACCACAAATTCCATCTCTATGCTTGCTTCTATAGTCCCATATTAATTTTCAAATCATTCGGCCCAGTAACAAAAAAGTTCAAAATGGCGGCCAATTTTTTAAATTTTGACCACAGATTCCTTTTCTACGCTTGCTGTTGAGAGAAAAAGAATATAAAAAAAAATTATTCCAAAATCAAAGAAGTTAGCAAATGTTCCCATCCTTAAATTTGAAATTCGAATATCCCCGTCGCAGTACAAATTCAACAACCTAGGTACCTACCCTGATTAGTACGAATCAAAGTTTCGTCGGAATCGAAAAAATGACACTTTTGTATTGGGAAACTGTGTTGGGAAATCCCTAAAACCAACGGTTTTTACCCCTTAAAATTTGAATTTCTGGAATCCCCGTCTTAGTACGAATTCATGACCTAATATCAACCTATGTACCAAATTTCAGATCTCTACGACTTGTAGTTTTTCGGGAATCCCTGGAACAACGAAAAAAATTACACTCTTGTATGGAGAAAACCCGAAAACCAACGGTTTTTACCCCTTAAACATGGAATTTCTGGAATCCCCGTCTTATTACGAATTCATGACCTAATGTCAATCTAGGTACCAAATTTCAGATCCCTACGACTTGTAGTTTTTCGGGAATCCCTGGAACAACGAAAAAAATTACACTTTTGTATGGAGAAATCCCGAAAACCAACGGTTTTCACCCCTTAAAATTTGAATTTCTGGAATCCCCGTCTTAGTACGAATTCATGACCTAATATCAATCTAGGCACCAAATTTCAGATCTCTACGACTTGTAGTTTTTCGGGAATCCCTGGAACAACGAAAAAAATTACACTTTTGTATGGAGAAATCCCGAAAACCAACGGTTTTTATCCCTTAAAATTTGAATTTCTGGAATCCCCGTCTTAGTACGAATTCATGACCTAATATCTACCTAAGTACCAAATTTCAGATCTCTACGACCTATAGTTTTGGCGGAATCCGTGGAACAACCAAAATACCTCATTCTTTTATATATATAGATTGTGAGTATAATATATATTTTTGAAACAAATTTTCTTTTCGGAGGGTATCGCGCAGGAGTGAATGACAACGATTTTTTGACGAAAATCCTATCACGAAGAAAATCTTAGAAAATCTGCGCATAGAATAGAAGTTTCTCTTACTAATCAACAGAATTAACACAAAGCAAGCGATCACGTATGTAGATTTGGTATTGAACTGGTTAGTGCGAGCTAACTGAAGATTTCGATGGCAAGATGACATTTATCGAGCGATGGGTGAAATCAAATATAAAATGGAGTTTTGTTTTGGGTATTATTCTCAACTATGTTTCAAATTAATCCAGAATATTCCTAAATTAAATCCAGTATCACATTCACATTCTAATTACAGATAGGTTTTTGTTTTTATTTTCGGCTGCTCGTCGAAAATGCATCCGGATTTTTCTTTAGAGAACAATTGCTTCATAGATTGGCAGTTTGCGATGCGGTTTTAAAATGGATTGCTTTGCATACGAATGTATTATTCCTCAATTCTTCTTTTCGAGTACTCTCTGACTGCATCTATAGGAATTGTTACTGTATTATATTTGACGTTGTAAATTTGTTTTTGTTATTTATTAATTGCATATATGCAGATTCTCACTAGCTACAGTTTAGCCTTTTTTTTAAGTTTTATTGATTTGGAAAAAGCTTTACTACAAGAGCAAAATACGTACATTTTATATGATATAACAAGATTTTAGGGTTCCGTACCCAAAGGGTAGAATTATGTTGTTATGAAAATCGGACAACATTTACGTGTAGGAAAACGTTATCGCTTTTTGTGTGAAAACTTACAGCTTGACGATCCTCTTAATAGGCACGCTTTTCTTTCCAATAGAAACAAAACTCTCTTGTATACTGGACGCATTTGTTACCACGATATCTCCCGAGCGAAGCAAGATCAACAACTTCTTACTATTTATTATCGAATAACATTTCGCATTTCATTTCAAATGAAATCTGATACGTTTCCTTTGGTTAACTTAAAAAAAAAATCCTTGTAGAAGGAGTTATAATAAGCAAACTCAAGATTGTAGAGATAAATGAGATTAGTTTTGACGAAGTTGCAGTTTGCCGAGCCGTTTCTTCAAGAGGAAGGAGCAACATCTAAATGAGGTCTATATATCTAAGGTTGTAGTAAAATTCCGCTGAAACTACCTTCATTAACCGACTTTCGTGGAGTTGGAACTGCTGTGTTGGTGTTTATGTTTCTTTTTATGTTGGTCGAGGAAGTTAACAAAAGTCTTCAAGGTAGTAAAAGCCGGTCAAGTAATTTGAAGTCGCGGGTTCTATACTTCGACCATTTGTAGAAATATGGCCGTAGTAATATACTACATGTACGGTCAGGCTCAAAAGTGCGTATAGAATTTGCAAACAAAATCTCTTGCATGCACTCGGCTAATCACTATACACACTATGTAACATAACATAGAAAATTTTTAAACCTAAAGCTGGGTTGGTAGTGTATTAACGAATAATATGAGGTTACTTGAATAACATTGTAGCCTTTAAGCTATGTATGCATTTTTGACCTTGACTGTACCTCTTGACGTCTTCTGTGCCAGAGGTATCTGTGTGATGAGCATGAATGTTCTCTAGTTTCTGGAGTGTTTTCTACATTTTGTAGGTACCTACTCAATCGGATCGAATTTTGATAAAAAAAGGTAGCTTATGGTACACTATAACTTACATATTTTTAAGTTCCATGCAGATAAAAAATAAAATGCATGTAATAATAATTATATCTCTTCGGGTAAAAGCCTCCTCCAAGATAAGATAGATCCAAGATCCAAGATTCCAAAGATATTCCAAACATCCTCCAAGATTCTCAAAGATATTTTAAAGGCTGATTTTTCAATTGCCAGATAATCGTTAACCAAGGAATAAATATATGACGTTTTGACAGATTTTGTATGGCATATGGTTCAAATTTATTCCTCAGATAGTTTATCCGGTGATTGAAAAATCGGCCCTAAACCTTTTTTCTGAATCCATTAATCTCAATGTTAATTTAAAAAAATATCCTCAATTTCGGTGCCGCTCAGCGAAAATAATGTTTGAAATTTGTTATATGAATTTGTTAGAATGTTAATGTGAAAATAAGTTTCGTAGTATATTGTCCCACATGCATAATTAAACGACGCCGGACAAAATAGGCAATTTTGGCGATAATACCTACGCTCTTTTTTAGGCTCGTTTGTTTTTAAGATGTGATTTACTCTCTGAAATACAGTCATAATTAAATAGCCGAAATTATTTCATACTTTTTATATTTTTAGAATGAGTTTATGAGAAAATTACTATATTGCAATTATAAGAAGTGTATCATATTATTATGTAAACTGACCTGTTTAGATAAACCATTGACATATAAATCTATCCATATGGGAGTTTTTGCCCATAATGACCACGCTGGGCAGGCGGGTTGGTCATCGCAGTACTAGACCTTCTGTCGCGCGGTGTCGCTGCTGCCCGACATCGGCCTTCTTATTCAGGTCTAGTCTTTCGGAACGGTTATACCGCCGTTCATCGCTCGACAATGCCTCGTTCGTTAATCGGCAGGGGGACCACGGGCAGGTGAGGTTGTCGATTGGGGTGCGAAGATGGAGGTGCACCCCCATTACCCCTGAAATGATGATGATGATGATGATATAAATCTATGAACCCCGGGTGTAATGCAAAATTTACGAAAAAAGTGTCCCCAGAAAACCTATTTATAACGAGTGTACATGTGTATTTTTAGAAACAAACTAAAACATTGTAATTATTTCTTAAACCATTATTATACAGCCGGGTAGTTTTTACGTGTTTTTATAACACTGTGCGGCTTTATAGCGCGTGTTCTCTCTGATGAATCAAGCACGAGACTGAAGTGCGATTGGAAACCTTTTCGCGTTGTGGCTCTCTTTCGGTTCGGACACTTTTTAGCGCTGACCCGAAATCCATAGTATTATATTTTAATTAATATTATCAATGACTTATACCAATAATTAAAGCTGCTGAAACAAATCGTATATTTTGAGGAAGAACATCTTATCGACGTCTTTATGAGTCTCTTGCACCGATATGAACCTAAGGATGAGCCCATCTACACTTTTAATTTAAACCTTTTTCATATATGCCCATATGCCACAAAATGGCAGAAACTGTGACTATGGAAACGCGTGTGCGGTCCAATTACAAGTATATGTAGTGATCATTGGCGTGGACCGTGGTCCATAAACAATACTGCGGTCGGCTTACTACTGAGGCCGTTGGATGCAAATCAAGCATTTTTGACACCGTTAAACTGGCGACATTTTTCATTTTTTGTGCTGTTTGCCGAGTCGAGTATTTGTCAATTATTGTCTCCTGTGTATTTCATTTCTCTCTATGTTTAATGGATTTGTGGCCAAACAAATTATGATTCAATAAACGCTATAATTTGTCAGCATGATCTGTCTGTCAGAAAGGACATCGTGATGACTAATGCCACAGTGTTCCATCTATTTACATTAGAATCCTTTATTGGTTTTATTGCTTGCTCCTTTACTGGTGTCGTCCGACCATTAATTCACTTTATTGTGTTGCGGCCGTTTTCGTGACCTTTGTTTGTTGTTTGAATCATCTATTTTCAGATTCTCTGTTTTTGTATATTTTAGCTGTAAAATTTATCAAATTGAACTTACCAGTATAAATAGTTACGAGGTATTGTTTACATACGAGTAACCTAATGGTTCAAGAGCCAAGTATATGCCCATGCCCCCAGACAACGTATTTTTTCTAAAGGACAATAAGTAGGTATGTGGTACTTTAAATAGTTTTATACGAGTAGGTATTAAATATCAGCGTACCTGCTAAGTTGGTTAGTCATCCAATTCACGGATAAAATAGATATCAGATGAGAAAGGTAAAATATGGCTAACTATACTTTTATTCTAATGGTATTAATCATATTGAATATTGCCGTTCTATATTGATAATTCATTAATTTTCACTTTTTACACGAATTCTCCTAGAAGCTTAAAATGGCAATATATGGAAGCATTAGGTATTATACTTAAAAAAGTGCTTAATATTTCTCTTCACGCATATGTATCGTTTATAATAATTACAAATTCTTGTTACCTATATTATGTTCGCGGTATTTTTCTCCCCAACATGTGTAAATTAATCTCAAAGTCGTCGACGTGCTCCATTAATCACACCACGTCGTAGCCGCAGGCGGCTCGTAAAAAAGTAATATAAAACATCTACCTGAAAATTAAATGGGAGACAGCAAAAGATAAAATGATTAATATTCTTAAGCATTCGCGGGGAAAAGTTTTTCAATTTTTTCCAAGATGTAGATACGCAGGTACCTGCTAAGCGGTGAACTTTTTCGAGTAAAGCACGGCGGAGAGTCGAGATGTAACGTTTTAAGACGGTCCCGAAGAAGCGGCAAAGATGAATAGCTTTCAATATGAAATTGAATTCCGCGGTTCATTGCTTTTCAATTTGTTAGAGCCGTTGCAGGGAACATTGCCCGACGCTTAGCTCCAGTACCTCTTAAAAGGCGCCAATATATTTTGAGTAATCTTTTACTCGGAATCCCATACACTCAGCAAATGCAAAGATTCGATTCAAAATGACATCAATTTATATACCATCCCAATGTCGTTTTTAAGGTACGTTTAATCATTAAAATTTGTAAAATAAATATATCAGGACATAACACATATTGGAATATAGAGCCAAAGTAAGCGGTAGCTTATAGGTAAGTTATGAATACGAGACACCTGATATATGTATATACAATACCTGTACATAATAATTTATATAAATAATATAGGTAAATATAATATATAGGAAAATACCCAGACACTGGAAAACACTCATGCTCATCACACAAACATTTACCAGTAGTGGGATTCGAATCCACGACCTCCGACGCAGACAGCAGGTTCGCTACCTCTACGCTATTTGGTCGTGTTCTACTAATTTCAATTAAAAGTTTAAAATTCTCAAACAAAATATATAATATTTCAGAAGTAAACTAGGATTTAAAAGGAACAATAGCTTTTTTAGACGCCATTCGAGAGCGACTGGCTACGTTGTTAAATGATTCAGACTAGAAGATATCATATTTTGTTTATCAGCTATAAGCCTTAGTAGCTACCTCGCTCAAGACTGTTTTTAAGTACAGAATCGTTTTACTATAACATCTAAAGCCAATAAGCTTCGAGAAACTTTATTTCAGAAACAAGAATCCATCAGGCTTTAATTATTTGTTTCTGATTTTGTTGCGATCAAATTCAAACGTTTTCTTAAAATAACTTATTCTTTAAACTTTTAAATGTTTTTTCTAGTAAAAAACTCTAAAGTACTCTTTTTAAAAAACATTTAAAAGTGGTTTTCATTAAAATCCTGTAAAATGAAGTTGCGAAAATAATACCTTTGATTTACTTGTATAATATGCGAATACAATAATATTCTATTACACGCCGATTTTTCAATCACCAGATAAACGTTAACTGAGGAATAAATATGACGTTTTGACAGCTTTTCTGACAAGATTGTTAATATTTAATTCTACTAATAAATAGTAAAGAGATGATCTTTGTATCTACTGAACCGCACTTTATAATTAAAGGATCGGAGACTTACGCTAACGTTGACTAACAGTCTAAAATAAGTTTCTACTTATTAATCTGTAAAACATATAGTCTGTACAACAGGACGCAAACAAATCGTAAGCACCAACTATTTTGTTATCATAGTCATGTTGTTAAATGTAAAGTATTTTAAAACTAACCATGATAACGATTCCTTAACTTAGTGACGATAATTATAATCCATTTCCATTAAAAAATATTGCCGTGGATAAAATACAATTTTTTGCTAAAAGTATTACCCGAGGATGTTCCCATAAAAATCTAATTATAAGTACAACGCCGTGTTAGGTGCGAAACATTGCACTCCATTAGCGCCCCTCAGTTGCGTGAAAATTACATTTAATGTTAACCTATTCTTGTTGCCGCCGTGGTAACGCCGCTAAATTAATGGGACCTCGCCGACATCCAAATAAATTCCCTTGGCTGCTGCATGAAGAAGCCCAGTTGTAGATATTAATTAAATTTAGACTCCATTAACTGATAAGAAAACTCAGGGTATGGACATCCGAACGAGTTACGTAAACCTTTTTCGTACAAGCAAACAAGCAATCTGTCAAAATTTTATAGGTACCTGCTGAGCGAATAACAGCATGGCCTTACTGTTGGTGGCAAAACAAGAATTTTTGGCACTTAACTGGTGACATTTTTTTACCGGCCGCCATATCCAGGGTATAATATGTCCATTGCCCCGGTAGACGTTTTACCCTTAAAAAGCATCATCAAATTCAGGCAAGAATTATCAAAATTATGGACGAACATCGTTAACGATGACGTATAACTGTGAAACCTGCGTAAAGGAACCTTTGTCTTTCTTTGTTCTTTAAGAAATCAATTAAATTATGTAAGATAACTCAGACCAGTAAGATATCATTGTCAATTTTCAAACCAATCAAGGACGACAATGTAATACTGATTGCTATGATTTTAATCTGTATGAGTTCTGTGTGGGTTTTCATCAATTTCCCAACATTTTCTGTCATAAATAAAAGTTATTGAAGGTTTCGGTAAAATATTTGTGCGTTTCCGATTAATACATAAACACTATTTTATTATACGAACAAGTTGTTGAAAAATATCGCCTGCATCGCATTACTCACATGGGTTGTGAGAATATTGCAGTATTTTCTTAAATTGCAGTTCTTTGACATACTTATGTCGGTGGATAGGACAGGATGCTAACTCACTAACTTTGCGGATAAACTTCGCAGGCATTCGTCTGAAACTTTGGCAGCCACCTGAACGCAAAACTCAAGACCTACTTACTCACGCCTATTTGAGTAAAATCTGAAAACTTACTATATAATTATTATATTATATAGTATCTAGGCATTTTTTTCTATTGTTTCAAAATCTTTTTAACCTTACTAATTAAAATGGTAACCTTCATTATATTGCATTGATTGGTCAAGTACGGGTTGGACTCGCGCGCGAAGGGTACAAAAATCACGTTTATGTGTAGAGCCTGGTGACAGACGGACAGACGGATGCGACCGCTGGGTCTTAGCATAAAGGGGTCCCGTTTTTTACCGTTTGGGTACGGATCGCTAAAAATGACACAATCGTTCTTATAAGCATTTCTTATTTGAAACTGGTGTAAAACTTTAGATAGAAAAATAGACGTTAGCAGGAAGCCATGCATATTGTGATTTAATCCAGAAGAAACTTAACCAGTTTAAGAGAGGTCAACGTTAAGCACTGAATGGATTTATGCGTTCAAGAACTGCGAATAGCACTTTGTTGCGAATAAATCTCTTCAGGGAATTAACCACTCAAACTAAGTTTATTTTTAGCTTTAAGCCTGTGCAATTATAGATCTTTGGATTTTTAGTATAAATAAGATCTTTTAAGTGTTGTTAATAATTAAATATTTGATATTAAGGTTTGGAAAATGCATTTAATAATTATACAAGTCCATTTGGCTCGCTTTAGTGGAAGTCGAAATACTTAAAGCAATTTTCATTTTATAGAAATCCGCGTTAATCCAGCTCGGTTGAACGAAACGGTCAAACAAACCAATTTACCTTTATTTATTTAGTATATAGATCACACCTCTACCTGTTAAATGTGAAATCGTTTCGTACAAAAATCGGGATTCGTATTGGACAATAAAAGCCCGATAGCGGCTATAAATTTGGTGTAGGGACGTTTAAAAAAATTAAAACTGCATGCTCTGAATCATGAGGTCTATATATTCTGGCCGTACCACTGGGATTTGGCAACCGATACATGATTGTGCACTTACCAAGGGCGGGGTTTCGGACTCTTGTAGCGTTACATTACACCCTACGTGCATACACACAAGCGTTGGTACGAATATACGTCTAATGTAAAACAGTTGTATTGAAAGCTCTTGAAAGCTTTTTGTTAGGAGCCGCTCAAGGCGATTTTCCGTTTCAGGGGTAATAGTTTGGAAACCCGGAAAAATATGCTCAGCTCCGTGAGCGTATTATGAATAAGGATTTATTTTGTCTTTATGGAAAGTAAATTCATGAACCTCTAATAACATTCGAGCGAATGCCTGCAGCATGTCTATGCAATACCTACTCTCGAAATTTTATTGGAAAAGTTTTGTTTTTTACGTGTCGAGAATAATTTGATCGTCCTATAATGAGAATTTTCGCAA
Organism: Coenonympha arcania; assembly: GCA_036785405.1. NCBI lineage: Eukaryota > Metazoa > Arthropoda > Insecta > Lepidoptera > Nymphalidae > Coenonympha > Coenonympha arcania. The sequence goes on along the minus strand of CM072063.1, from coordinate 4,724,176 downwards.
TTACAAGTTAGTTGTGAAATTAACTTCATAATATTTCGGAGAAACTTAAAAGTACAAACAAGACTCTCAGATAAACACTAGAGATTATTATATTACTCAAGAAGTCATCATGAGATGCTGACTTAACAAAATGTAATTTTTAAGAAATGTTTAAGTTACGGTAAAACATATTTTTTTGTGGTTCATTGATATCTTAAAGCCATTTACAATAAAAAAATGCTGTTTAGCATGCGTAAAAAACAAATGGTCTATAATCTGTATCACCCAGACAAAGCCAGTCTATAGTAGCCAAGTATATATCAGTAAAAGAGTAATAACTTTATTATTCATTCCTGAGTTCACAAATGATCCCATTTCTGTTTAGTAGCTACATTCACCACTGTTTCGAATATGCATGAGGCACGATTAGTGTGGTTTCATCGTCCGGTCGAATGAAAATGCGATGTTCCGATAACTTGTCAAGGGTTGATTGGAACACAGAATCGTAAGACGATGGCCATTACCCTCATTATTGAATTTGGCGAATGTGAAATCGCTTAAGCAGGACAATAATGTACATCATATTTTGTAAAATATGTAGGTTCCAGATACCATCAACGACTCAGAGATAAGAATATCGAGATGTTAGCGTTCTTTTGTAACGTGGATGGAAAAGACAGACTCGCTAGCATGGGCAGTGGACAAAAATGTTATACCTCGATTAAGTATTTTCTCCAAAGTATGAACACTGCACAAGGGAGAAGTCTTTTGTTAATGTTATTCACGGGGAATGTTTTCTCTACCCGTGCTCAGGGAGTGAACACAACTGTAGAAGGGAAATACATTTACAATATCCCGATGATTTTAAATGGAGGATAGAAGGATAATAAGAGGTCACCTGAATAAAGCCACGGGCGTCCGTCCATTCACGAAATAGTATTAATTTTATATCTAATCACTGCATGATTATGATTCAGGCTCCATAAAGCAATCTTCCGTTTATTAAACAAATATGATTTTCCCTACTTCCCGTTAAGATATAGCCCTAATGCCGCGGTCGGGAAAAAATATACAAGTAATGAGAGACAAGCGCGTAAGCTCCCTCTAAGCCTTTGCCGGCGTTCGCGCTAAGCCCCGGTCGCCGCGCACGCATCGCGCATTACCTCTAATTGTGATTTAATGGCGACCCGCTGAATCGACGTTTCGAAAGGATTGTTAGATCCAGCGAACGATAACTTAGGAATAATATTATTATTATACGTATACCTACATGTTATTTAATTATTTTAAGGTAAGATTCAAAATTCTTAACATCACTCATGGGATTAAAAACGCAAAATTCTTAAGGGTTGTTAGATACAGCGAACGATAACTTAGGAATAATGGACATAACAACACTAGGGTGTGATTAAAAAATTCAAATTTTTTAACATAACTCATGAAAACTCAAGATGATATTTGATCGATACTGCAGTTATCCCGGTAGGTAAATCCTTATAAAGATAAACCTAAAAAAGAGCATGATATTATGATAATGATGATTTTGTTGGAATTCTAAGCACAAAGTGTTGAATGATAAAATAATATGACGCCTTATTTAACTTTTGTAATTATGATTTGCATTTTCAAAAATTCTGTAGTTTCGGATTGTTTCATAATTGTCCAGCCTAATTAATCTAATGGCTTGAGGCGTGCGTTCATTGATAAATCAGCAACTCAATCCATTTTGAACCTTTTCATTATGTAGGCATGTTTGCGTATTATAAAATAAAGACTAGTTAAGTATGTGTATAAATTACTAAATCACCTTTTTAACTGACTTCAAAAATAGGAGGAGGTTCTCAATTCGTCGGAATCTTTTTTTTATATATCCTGGAGAGATGTGGTTACAAAACCTTTGAAGGCAACATTCTTTTCAGGAATCTCTACTGAATAACGGATAGAATAGAAAATGTTTAGAAAGGTAAGATGTCTTACACGAGTGACACTCACTGCTAGTGTATCTTTTAGTAACAAAGGTGGCTTTGTAGAGAAATATTTACTATATAATATATACTATAAACCTGTGTACCTACGCAAAAGCTTCTGTTTGCAGTACATAATGCACAATTTTAAATTCAGTATTGTAAAATACTGTATGATTTTGTACGTATAGACTATTTGGGTTCTTGATCTATACCTAAGCTGAAAGAAGTTGTTAAAACATTGCTTTTGCGGATTAATTATGTTAATTATGTACGATTCATATTCTAATTTTACTTCAAGAATTACAATAGCTTAGCATGTAATCACATCATTATTATATGAAAAGGGTTTTCATCACTAATCTCTACTACTATACGCTGGATCAAACATTCTATACAATTGACAGTTCATTTTTTGTGCATATTTGAAGCGCCCTCTTAAAGGTCCACGGTACTAAATAGACATTTGTAGTGACCGACGTTTTGAATGTCATTTTATTTTAGTTCCATGGACGCTCACACCATGCTACGCAACAATCAGCGCCAAACTGGCGAAAATCAAGAGTCTTTATTTTTAACGGCGTACAAGCCGTATTTAAGTGTTTTTCTTTAATCTAAAATCGCTTAGAAGCAGAAACACGATTGGATAAAATTTTCTCTACAGAAAGTTCTCCCAAAAGTTGCTCCAAAATCTCAGTTTTCCTGTTTTTTATCGGAAACTACAGTGGATGTAATTGCAATTATTGTTTTAATGTGCCGGTAATAACAATATCCAAAAACGCTTACAAACCGATTTATGATAACTGGTTTAGTTTTTGAGTATTTAGGTAAAAGGTCGTTTTTCTGTTATATTCTTCCAAGACGCTGCGTGTCGTACCTACCAACGTATCCGTGAGAGTGAGAAAGACAAAAATAATTTCAATAAATCCCCTTAAGTTGACAATCTGAGATCCATAGAATAGAGATCAGAGGTTTTCATTCACAATTGTGTTTTTTTTTTCAAATAATAAAGGTTGTAAATAATATATTCACTGTTCATGTGAGAGAAAGCCAGGGTGATTGCCTCACGTAACAATAATAAATAATTATTCAATAAACGCCATCATTTGTCAACACTGTCCAAATGTCATCAAGTAGACATTGTTGATGACTAATGCCACAATGTTCCACCCATTTACCTTGAATTCCTTTATTACGTACTTTTTACCTGGAGGCGTCAAACCATTATTCACTTTATTGTGTTACGGGGCCGCGTTCGTGACTTTTGTTGGTAATATTTATGGTCACATCGGGTTTACGTCTGTTGATATGAAATATCTGCACTACATAGTAGCTCGCGACTTTGTTGAGTTTGAGTTATGTTTTCTACACAATATTACAAAGATAGCAACAAAAATCTGTAAAATCTTCAAGAATCAAAACACTAAGTTTTTCTAACGAGATTTTGAGTATCGTTCGAAGTTCTTAAAATAAACGCGTTGATTAAATTTTTGTATCAAAATTACACAAAATTCACCCAGCTGACGGTTAGAAGAAAAGTCGCACGTAATAACTCTTTCTGAAGCCCTGGTCATTTGGACCCTCAAACTCTGCAATTTACATAATACTCATAATAGGCTATTTGACTAAATTTTGAAAATGATTTTAAAGAATTTATTACTACCTATTAAGCACATTACATTGATATTTCGCGGAAATTTAATGTAATTCCCTTTAAAAACCACTTTTAAAGTTTCAATTTTCAAAACCGCGCCAAAAACGCCAATTTTGTAATGGCGCTTGTCATCTGACTCGTGACGTCACACATTGTCAAACAGACTACAGTACCGTACAGTTTAGTTGAAATTCTTCGCTTTTCTTTAAATTTAATAAAAATTAATATATTTTAACAGAAAGAATGGTGTACAAATGCTGTGTAGTACCATTATGTACAAATACCTCCATAAATTGCCCTCAAAAAGTGTTTGTGTCTGTACCAGATAAAAGGCGAAAAAAATGGTTACAGTTAGCTCGAAGAGATCCAAAGGCCTTTTTATCGCATTCAAATGTTTTTATGTGTGAAGATCACTTTGATGTAAGTACCTACCTAATAATTTAATATTCAAGCTAAATATAATATCGGTTCTTATTAAAAATAAGTTATATAACCTAACATCTAAAACTAACCCCAATTTAGGTAATATGGATCTAGCATTTAGAGTCTCTTTGTGTATTTTAACTACCTAATATAATATATTCATAGCTGTTATCTCTTAAGTTTATTATCTCAAGTTTATTATGTTTATTGGAACATAATAGGTATGTCTTCACTTGCTAATATCGGTGCTGTTGAATTGCAGATGAAAAAAGACACTATTAACTACATGAAGTACAAAATGGGCTTCAGCCAGAAGATACTTTTGACAGAAGAGGCTGTGCCAACTAAATTTTATTGTCAAGAGGATCGCAGAAGTCGGCTATTTGATACTGTATCTTCTCGAGAAGTGTTCCGTAAACGGCAACAGGCTGATCTTAATAAAGAATGCCTTCAAAGTCAAAGTTGTAATGAAACACATTCGGAAAGTTTACAAAAAGATGAAGATGTGATACAGGAAATAATTGAGCCTGATTTTTATATCTAATTTTTTTAGATAGCTGCTGCACAGTGATGTACTTCAGTGTAGTCCCTACTCTGGACAAAGTAGCCTTTTTTCAGTAGCACTCTATGGAAGTGCATGCAGGTTCTTCAGAGCGACGATGGACCCACATCAAAAATGCAACTGCATGCTTGCATCCTCCAGCTGAAGCAGCACAGTCGTGGCACTGACAGCTAATAATTTCACTGTCATTTTCGTTCACGATCATCGTCACATTATACGCTTTGGTTCTGACTTTATGCTCCGGGCATATTTTACACTTCACAGTGCAAACTCCACTTTCTCTGTGTAACTGGACGTAGCCAATCGCATCGTCTCCATAGGATTCCCTTGCAGAACTGTAAAACAAAAGAAAACACCATGATAAACCGAACTCCCATGAACTTCCTGAGTATTTGTCAACATAAACTAAAATGAGATAATGATTAATGATTATAATAAATAAAGGAAGGACTAATATGTTCGACGCGGTAGGTACTTACATTGCTGTGTTTAAGTTTTTCAGTTCCGCGCCATAATAATCAGCATTATTCTTAAAGTAAAGTGCAACCATAAAAGCATCTACCTTAGGTAGGTTGCTATTATCAGCTCGCACAAAATTCGATTCCATTCTGCGATTTGAAATACTTAATTATTTATTTCCTTAGTATGTTTAGTTATAAAGTTAACCAGAAAATTACTGTTTAAATAGCTAAAAGATAAAATAAAACGCCCGCCAAACAAAACACTCAGAAAAATCAGTACAAAAAGCTGTTGTTTTCCCGCAAATTTTCGAGTGTGACGTCACCAGAGTTGCAACCAATCACAGGGCGTTCCTGTCACAGGTAAAATATCAAAAATTATAACATTATTAAACTCTTATTTTGCTGAAAAATATACATATATTTGATTAAAATAAAGTGAAATATGCTTATTTACGTTGTTATTAGTGAGATTTACCAGAATTTCAGGTATATTTTCATTGTTGTCAAATAGCCTATTATTCTATACATTTTTAAACGTTATGTAAAAAAGTTACTATAATTTTGACTAAATTATTGAAAAAACCGCTTATTGAAAGTGAATCGCGAAAGAAAGTCATAGTGTTTTGTTAATTAAAAATGTGTTTATAATCGACGCAATATGTCACTGCACGCTGGGTCAGAAAAGGGAAAATGAGTTGACTACACCGCCAAAGAAAATGAGGATAAGGTCATCTGAATATTGTACGCAAACCTTCTTCAAGTAACTAGTAGCGCCATCTGTCAAAATTTTTTACTAATACGCCACAATTTGGTGGAAACCGTCTCCAAGTGTAGTGATCTGTTGCGGGGACCGCGGTCTATAGACAATGCAATGTCGGCTGATTGCTGACGGTGTCGGCGTAAAAACAAACTTTTTTGACACCGGTAAATTGGCGTAAATTAAAAAAACACTTTTTCTCGCCGCGTCCAGATAAAGGTTATAGTATAATATTATGGTCTGACTGAGGCAAAGGTCAAACCTCTTGAGACTCTGTGCCTTGCCAATAAAAATACCACAAAGTTAAATGAAAATGTTGATTTTTCATTCAAACATTACCCACCTTATCATTATTCTGTATAAATATATAATTAGCTCGAATCTCGTCTATTTTTGCGAACATTAAAGTGCTAATCACTACTAATGAAGGGGCTGAAATGAAGGGCGCTCTCGGTTACCGGATCGCTGGCATTTATTAGCATTTCAGAACGTATTTTAATCACTGGGGAGGTTTTTCGCATAAGTAAATTGCATTAAGCACTCCTTATGAAAATGAGGCTTTTACACCTGAGTCTGAATTAGTTGGGAAAAATATGTGGATTTATTATACATTATTTTTATTTTCATTATTTTCATATTTAGAGTACGGACTCTAAAAAAACTTAGATGGATCTCGCTGAGCCTATGGAGTTGGACAGATTTTTCTCAATGTACGTTTCGCTCGACACTGGAGCATCTTCAGAAGATATTGACTGAAGAATAGAATGCCACGGACGTTACACTTGTTTCAATGCGATATCGAATGAGCAATAAATATTTTTTTAATTTAGCGCGTTTAAAAATAATACTAGGTATTTCTTTCGCAACGAAACGGGTAAAAAAGTAAAGCAAAAATATTAAAGACTAGTTACTCTTGCCAGAAGTACCATGTTGTAAGAAGTAGGTATAGTTTAGATTTTAGGACACGCCAAAGGATAATGACAGTTGATGTATGGAATCACATAGCAAGCTTTGTCAAATCCAAACTTAATTTTTTATAGACTACGGTCTCCACATTAACCCCAACATTTTTTTTTAAATTAATATCGGGATTCCAAACTTATATACAGATAAAGATCAAAAAAGCAGATAAACATCAAAAAATCTGTACAACAGCAAATGTGCATTGAAAAGAAAGTAGCCTTTTGTATGCAAAATAAAATTTTGGATATGAAAAACAAATAGTACCTAGATACAAATGGTTCTTAAATTAAGCTATTTTATTTTCCTAGAATATCTTCGTTTTGGTTAATGAGAAAACGTGATATCACCTTTGGACATTATTCTTTAGAGACAGAACTAACGGCAAAATCATAACATGGTTAATTGAATGACCGTACGAAATTATTCAGGTAAATGAGCACTTCGGTTTATAAGCCACATAAAACCGAAATCGAGTGCGGAGTACATTTTCCTAGGCAACGCTTAGAGTCGTTACATTAAATTTTCACAGCAGTGTGCCGGTACCCTAACAGATTTTACCCCATGTACCTTTATAGGTTCAGATAATGGTGCCATCTTATATTGTATGGAGATTTGAAGGAAAATAGACTATAGAACACCGTTTTCCACTTTTTCACTTTTAACGTACGTATATACGTATAACGTATTATGTGTGGAGTTTTAAAATTATAAATTAAATTTTACGAAGCTTGAAAGTCAAATTCAAATTAAAATGATTTATTTCATATAGGCTAAGTTTACAAGCCATTTTGAATGGTCAAGAAATACTTGTAGTTGTTATTTTGTGAAACTATTAAATAATGGTAACTAAAGGTAACCAACAATATTAACTACTCCAAGATATTTCTCTGCGATTAGTCTTCATCTGATGGCAGAAGGGCTGGCTATTTTTTTGCGCAACGAATCAATCTAGCTCTTCGGATCATCGGAAATGTCAAATGTTGAAAAGTTTTTGGCACCATTATAGACGGGACTTGACGGTCATTAGAATAAGTTAGCGATAAGTTATACTGTAACCGTTTGAAAATGAAAATGAAAATATTTATTTTTCACATAGGCCTAAATAACAGGCTCTTATGAAAAGTCAAAACTCTACCGCCAGGTTCGGAAAGCAGGTTTGCACCGAGAAGAACTGGCAAGAAACTCGGCACTTGCTCTTTTCAAAAATGTCATTGTTATAATACAAGATTTCTTATAGATTATGAAAAATTATAACATATTTTTAAGATATCTCGTGAGGAGATGGAAGCATATTTTTTTTATCATTCCAAGAATCATTGTCGTTCAGAAATTCTTCAATGGTATAGTAATCATGATTAATTAAATGTTTCTTGACAGTGTCTTTAAACCTGTGCAAAGGTAAGTCTAAAACAGACTTCGGGATCATATTGTAGAAGCGTACACTCAACCCCACAAATGACCTCTGTACCTTACGCAAAATTAAAAAATTCAAATTTAAAAGAAAAAACAACAATAATATTTAAAAAACAAGTAAATAACCGGCTCGATATGTAATAATAAAAGAAATTGGATTTTTTGACCAATTTTTACACTAAATTACAATGTTTTCTTTTATAGTACATCCAACACTACTTTGAGACTGAATAGTCCTTAGACAGAACTAAAGTAGTGTTATTCCTATCATACGTAAAATCATCGTAACTGCGGATATATATCCGCTCCTTGCTCAATTGGTAGACAACTCATTCGACTCACTCATTCGTGACAACTCATTGGTGGTCAGAGACGATAAGGCCCGGTTTCCACCAAAGCGCGCGGAGCGGGGCAGGGCGGAGATGGGCTACAAAGCTGTCTGGTAATTTCCACCAAAGCCGAGTAGCGAGCTGTGTACTGCCACAGAACACTAAATAGTACAAATACAGAAGGCTTACTCCGCAAAAGCGGCGTGGAACGAGACGCGCGAGGGTCAGTGGCGCCGCTATAGTAGTGCTATCTTGCTGCAGTGCACAACTCAACAAAGAACAACAAAAGCGAAACACTCGAATGATTTATGACCGAGTCTGCAGCGAGATAATAACACTACTATAGCTCGCTCGCGCCACAAAATTCTATGGAAAAATGAGTCATCTTCGCTCCACTCAGCTCGATTCATTTCCACCGAAGCTGAGCGGAGAGGAGCTGTTGAAATGACGAAATCTAATTGGTTATCATTATCACAGCTCCGCTCCGCTTCGATTTAGTGGAAATCGGGCCTACCTGGGGGACGTAGGTTCAAATCCCGCCGAGTGCGTTAATTTTGTACATCTTTAACAATTCATATGACTTCTTCATTCTTAAAAATTTCGTAGGTACCTAGAGAACTAGTAGGTACTGGGATATATTATGACGTATTGCCAGCGGGAAAGGTACCACAAGAAAGCGCCGAGCCGCCGTCACCAACAAATTGAAAAGCAATGAACCGCGGAATTCAATTTCATATTGAAAGCCATTCATCTTTGCCGTTTCTGCGAGACCGTCTAAAAGTGTTACATCTCGACTTTACCACTCCGCTTCACTCAAAAAGTTTCACCACTTAGTACTTATAAGGCTATACATTATTTATGTGATAGGTCAGGGGTAAAAAATTAAAACTTTTCTCCGTAAATTGTTAAAGCGTAATAATTAATCATTTCATCTATTGAATTCATAATTTCAAATATATCATTATATGTATACCGCGTTATGTCATATCTTCTAAAATATGTTTAAAATTCTCATGTTTATAATGTTCTGAAACGGCTTGACCGATTTCTATGATTTTTTTGTCTACATTTGGTATTTTTTATCATATGGGTCTGAGAATAGGTCGTAAGCTATTTTTCATACTCCTACATGGCAAAACAACGTGTGCCCGGTCAGATAGTATCATATAAAATCTTCTGTCTTGTGGTTTAAGTCATAAGATAGATTAGTCAATTAATTTAAGAATGATTGGCAAATGAGAAATTAAGTAAAGGGGTTTTTTGCATCGCCGATATGCATCCAATAATCTTGTTATTCACTATTTCCACGTGGGCAGTAATTACTAAAAGTAATCGATAAAAGTTTGATTAGCAAAATTGAAAAAAGGAAAATTATATTTCATCACTAATAATAATATTATGTCCTTCATTTTAATCTTTTAGCCCATTTTGATTCAACCGCTAACAATAGACCCTTACATACACAAAATAAACCACAAAGGAGCCTATTGTTAGAAACTGAAAAACATTAATTTTATTGGTACAATACGAGTACTGAGTAGATCTGTTATTTAACTTGCCTGAATCTTTTTTGAGACATCAAAGTAGAATGAAATATTTCAAGACAAATTTAATTTAAAAAAAAAACCTACTATGTACCTACTTAAAAGATTAGGTTATGATAATGAAGGAATTATGCTTATGTCAAGTCAAGAAAACCCAAGAATTTAGGCCAGACTAAACAGAAAGATGTCCAATAATCCATTAAGGACGCGAAATCAACATTTTACTAAACTTCCAATTGATTTGATTGTCCACAAGTGGAAAATTAAAAAATTTTAAAACACCCACGACTTTTGCAGACTTGTAATTGAAAAAGGATTAAATAATTTTTTTGAAACTCCCCGACTAAAGGCAAGTAAGAACTAAGAACCTATCAGTATAATTACAAATCCAAGAAAATCCGCCGGAGCTGCTGTGTTTTGCCTATGGCGGTTTGATGGTGCTGTTTACCAGTTGATGACTAATTCAATTTCTTGATACTTCTCATATACCGGCAGTTTATCAATACTTACTAATTACATTAATTGATATTGGAAACGAAAATAGCAGCTCCGACGGATTTTCTTGGATTTGTAATTATACTGATAGGTTCTTAGTTCTTACTTGCCTTTAGTCGGGGAGTTTCAAAAAAATTATTTAATCCTTTTTCAATTACAAGTCTGCAAAAGTCGTGGGTGTTTTAAAATTTTTTAATTTTCCACTTGTTTTATAGTTTTTCGATTTATATATTAATGTGATTTAAAATATATTATTATTAAGAAATGAAAATTAATCTTCAAACTAGCCATTAGCTTCTCTAGCAGCGTTTGAAGGCATCATCCCTTCCAAGTCATAAAGAGACGTTTATAGTGGCGCCCCCTGCTGTTCAATCACAAGAACAATTATCTACGAACCATTGCCAATGACTCACTAATATTTTATACAAAACTGTATCCAAATCGGTTCAGTCATTTTCGTAATAATTGAGAACATTCGTTTGCATTGTAAATGTTTTTATGGCGCCCCCCTGGTGATCGATGTTCGTAACAACTATCTAAGAACCATCGCCAATGAATACCAAACATTATACAGAAAACCGCATCTAAATCGGTCAAGCCGTTTTTGAAATAAATGGGAACATTCGTTTGCAATATAAATGTATTTTATGGCGCCCCCTGGTGATCGATGTTCATAACAACTATCTAAGAACCATTGCCGCTGAACACCAAACATTATACAGAAAACCGCATCTAAATCGGTCAAGCCGTTTTTGAAATAAATGGGAACATCGATGTGCACACACAAACAAACCAACAAACAAACAAACAAACAAAAATATTTTTGCATTATTGGTTTTTGTGAACAATTTAACATACAAACAAACATAAAATCTTTTTAATAGAGTAATGTACAAACGGTCTCTCACCCTAAACGCATATACCCGTACTCCGTTCCGTCGTGGGTAAAAACTATAAATATTATAATCTAAATTTATTTGAAAATATTATTTATGAAATTAATTGTTATATTCTTAGTGAAACTTAAGCCTTATAATTACATGTGAAATATTATTAAACAATTTATTATTATTATAATTTTGACTTCATTTAGTACTTTATGAAATAGGTATGGCACACTGCAGTTACTGAATTTAATTTTTAAAATTATATAATCAGAAATATATTCATCTTTTAACAATAATGATTTTGGGATTTAGGTATAAAAATTGTTATGTAGAGATTGATACTACGGTAGGTATAATTTATACTCTATTTTAATCCATTTAGTGGTACTGCAGCTGCACATGTTTCATAATTTTACACTGCAGATTCCCTGGAGGTCTCATTTACCGTTAAGTACCGGGCCAAGTGTTAATTAAGCACTAGTAACTGTGAAATCTTAGCACTAGCGTTTTCAACCTTTTAACTTTAAACTACTTATTTTATTTTTCATTTTATACGATAATTAAGCTCTTCAAATGCAATTTTCGTATGATTATAGTCTCTACTATCTTTAATTGAGCAAGCGAAGTGAGGTCTTTGAAATAACTTGTGTGGATTTGCGTCAGCGTCATCTCTTGACGCAGCAGTTGATTAGTTGCATTAGTAAAACTTTGTAAGACAGAATCAATTTTCAAGTACCACATTTTTAGAGACGGCACTATAGAATTACGACCCCGGCCTGGCTAATATAGACTTTAATACAATAACAGTTATTATAATATTATTTACCATGGTCTTCACTTCAATAATATTTTCGTCAAAATTTAGGATACTTAGAAATAGATTAGGAAAATCGGAACTTCATTTGCTCCATTCTTTCTGAAACATCTTTGTTGGAACGTGCTCTTAACGTATTGATTCGTAGAAATAAAGTCAACAAGAAGGAATTAATAAATATTTTGTTCAAGTACGTACTTCAAACAGAACTTTCTAAGAAACAAAACTTTATGAGGTACAAGGATAGAAATGAGCACCTAAATGAATTAAACTAACTTCGAAGACCGTACAAGAGTTCGGTTAAAGTGGTTTAGGTACTCTTCTGTCTAGATTTCTAAAACTTTACAGACGTTAGCAGTTGACCTTTGGAATACAATTATTGGAGTTACTCTCTTCGCAAAAGTATTTATGGGTACTTCAATCTCACTCGTTTTACTGGGAAAATTCTTTCACAATAGGTTTTATAAATTGTTTGAAAATATACCATATACCCTGGACAGGGTGGATGGCGCGAAAAAATGTCGCCAGTTTATCGGTGGCAAAAAATGCTTGTTTTGTCACCAGTAAGGCTACGCTGTAGGTCTATAGAATTTTGACAGATGGCGCTCTGTTGGCTTATATACGAAAAAGGTTTACGTAATTCGTTCGGATGGCCATATCCAGGTTGCTTATCGGTGGAAGATATATAATAAATAAATTAATTTTAGAGACTTATATTTTTGTCTGTGACTCTTCTTTAGTGTCAAAAACGGTTTTTAAAAACTGAGGGGAACACACACACATTTTTCCGAGAAATAACATACTTAACGGAAGTCGGTTTTCAAACAAAAAACCCCAAACCAACACAGTTTGTTAACCAACAATATTGATAATAATATTATTATCTATAGAGCATCAGGTTTATAATAATACTAGCAAACGCCCGCGGCTTCGCTCACGTTGAACTTCTGCTTGACTCCCTCAAGCGTTTAATTTCCTAAATTCCTGTCGTCGCCATTTATTTTGATTAGAACTACAAAATTTTTCACTACCTTGCTGATAATAGTCGAATATCGATTTTCCCATCGGCCCAGTAACCAAAAAAAAAAAACAAAATGGCGGCCACTTCTTTCAATTTTGACCACAAATTCCATCTCTATGCTTGCTTCTATAGTCATATATTGATTTTCAAATCATTCGGTCCAGTAACAAAAAAGTTCAAAATGGCGGCCATTTTTTTCAATTTTGACCACAAATTCCTTCTCTATGCCTGCTTCTATAGTCACATATTGATTTTCAAATCATTCGGCCCAGTAACAAAAAAGTTCAAAATGTCGGCCATTTTTTTTAAATTTTCACCAAAAATTCCATCTCTATGCTTGCTTCTATAGTCCCATATTGATTTTCAAATCATTCGGCCCAGTAACAAAAAAGTTCGAAATGGCGGCCATTTTTTGCAATTTTGACCACAAATTCCATCTCTATGCTTGCTTCTATAGTCTCATATTGATTTTCAAATCATTCGGTCTAGTAACAAAAAAGTTCAAAATGGCGGCCATTTTTTCAATTTTGACCACAAATTCCTTCTCTGTGCCTGCTTCTATAGTCACATATTGATTTTCAAATCATTCGGCCCAGTAACAAAAAAGTTCAAAATGGCGGCCATTTTTTTCAATTTTGACCACAAATTCCATCTGCTTGCTTCCAAATTGATTTTCAAATCATTTGGCCCAGTAACAAAAAAAGTTCTAAATGGCGGCCAATTTTTTCATTTTTGACTACATATTCTTTTTCTATGCTTGCTGCAATAGTCAGATATCCATTTTGAAAGAATTCGATCCAATAACAAAAAAATTCAAAAGGGCGGCCAATTTTTTTAATTCTGACCTCAGATTCTTAGTCTATGCTTGATGCAATGGTCAGATATCCATTTTGAAAGAATTCGGTCCAATAACAAATAAGTTCAAAATGGCGGCCATTTTTTTCAATTTTGACCACAAATTCCTTTTCTATGCTTGCTTCTATAGTCACATATTGATTTTCAAATCATTCGGCCCAGTAACAAAAAAGTTCAAAATGGCGGCCAGTTTTTTCAATTTTGACCACAAATTCCTTCTCTATGCCTGCTTCTATAGTCACATATTGATTTTCAAATCATTCGGCCCAGTAACAAAAAAGTTCAAAATGGCGGCCACTTTTTTAAATTTTGACCACAAATTCCATCTCTATGCTTGCTTCTATAGTCCGATATTGATTTTCAAATCATTCGGCCCATTAACAAAAAAGTTCAAAATGGCGGCCATTTTTTTTAAATTTTCACCAAAAATTCCATCTCTATGCTTGCTTCTATAGTCCCATATTGATTTTCAAATCATTCGGCCCAGTAACAAAAAAGTTCAAAATGGCGGCCATTTTTTGCAATTTTGACCACAAATTCCATCTCTATGCTTGCTTCTATAGTCCCATATTGATTTTCAAATCATTCGGCCCAGTAACAAAAAAGTTCAAAATGGCGGCAATTTTTTTTAAATTCTGACCACAAATTCCATCTCTATGCTTGCTTCTATAGTCCCATATAGATTTTCAAATCATTCGGCCCAGTAACAAAAAAGTTCAAAATGGCGGCCATATTTTGCAATTTTGACCACAAATTCCATCTGCTTGCTTCCATATTGATTTTCAAATCATTCGGCCCAATAACAAAAAAGTTCAAAATGGCGGCCAATTTTTTCATTTTTGACTACATATTCTTTTTCTATGCTTGTTGCAATAGTCAGATATCCATTTTGAAAGAATTCGATCCAATAACAAAAAAATTCAAAATGGCGGCCAATTTTTTAAATTCTGACCTCAGATTCTTAGTCTATGCTTGACGCAATGGTCAGATATACATTTTGAAAGAATTCGGTCCAATAACAAAAAAGTTCAAAATGGCGGCCATTTTTTTCAATTTTGACCACAAATTTCTTTTCTATTCTTGCTTCTGTAGCCACATATTGATTTTCAAATCATTCGGCCCAGTAACAAAAAAGTTCAAAATGGCGGCAATTTTTTTCAATTTTGACCACAAAATCCTTCTCTATGCTTGCTTCTATAGTCCCATATTGATTTTCAAATCATTCGGCCCAGTAACAAAAAAGTTCGAAATGGCGGCCATTTTTTGCAATTTTGACCACAAATTCCATCTCTATGCTTGCTTCTATAGTCTCATATTGATTTTCAAATCATTCGGTCTAGTAACAAAAAAGTTCAAAATGGCGGCCATTTTTTCAATTTTGACCACAAATTCCTTCTCTATGCCTGCTTCTATAGTCACATATTGATTTTCAAATCATTCGGCCCAGTAACAAAAAAGTTCAAAATGTCGGCCATTTTTTTTAAATTTTCACCAAAAATTCCATCTCTATGCTTGCTTCTATAGTCACATATTGATTTTCAAATCATTCGGCCCAGTAACAAAAAAGTTCAAAATGGCGGCCACTTTTTTAAATTTTGACCACAAATTCCATCTCTATGCTTGCTTCTATAGTCCCATATTGATTTTCAAATCATTCGGCCTAGTAACAAAAAAGTTCAAAATGGCGGCCACTTTTTTAAATTTTTACCACAAATTCCTTCTCTATGCCTGCTTCTATAGTCACATATTGATTTTCAAATCATTCGGCCTAGTAACGAAAAAGTTCAAAATGGCGGCCAATTTTTTAATTTTTGACTTCATATTCTTTTTCTATGCTTGCTGCAATGGTCAGATATCCATTTTGAAAGAATTCGGTCCAATAACGAAAAAGTTCAAAATGGCGTCCAATTTTTTAAATTTTCACCACAGATTCCTTTTCTACGCTTGCTGTTGATATGAGAAAAAGAATTAAAAAAAAAATTTATACCAAAATCAAAGAAGTTCGCAAATGTTCCCATCATCAAATTTGAAATTCGAATATCCCCGTCGCAGTACAAATTCAACAACCTAGGTACCCTGATTAGTATGAATCAAAGTTTTGTCGGAATCGAAAAATGACACTTTTGTATTGGAAAATCCCTAAAACCACGTTGTTTTCACCCCTTAAAATTTGAATTTCTGGAATCCCCGTCTTAGTACGAATTCATGACCTAATATCAACCAAGGTACCAAATTTCAGATCTCTACGATTTGTAGTTTTTCGGGAATCCCTGGAACAACGAAAAAAATTACACTTTTGTATGGAGAAATCCCGAAAACCAACGGTTTTTACCCCTTAAACATGGAATTTCTGGAATCCCCGTCTTAGTACGAATTCATGACCTAATATCAACCTAGGTACCAAATTTCAGATCTCTACGATTTGTAGTTTTTCGGGAATCCCTGGAACAACGAAAAAAATTACACTTTTGTATGGAGAAATCCCGAAAACCAACGGTTTTTACCCCTTAAAAATGGAATTTCTGGAATCCCCGTCTTAGTACGAATTCATGACCTAGTATCAACCCAGGTACCAAATTTCAGATCTCTACGATTTGTAGTTTTTCGGGAATCCCTGGAACAACGAAAAAAATTACACTTTTGTATGGAGAAATCCCGAAAACCAACGGTTTTTACCCCTTAAACATGGAATTTCTGGAATCCCCGTCTTAGTACGAATTCATGACCTAATATCAACCCAGGTACCAAATTTCAGATCTCTACGATTTGTAGTTTTTCGGGAATCCCTGGAACAACGAAAAAAATTACACTTTTGTATGGAGAAATCCCGAAAACCAACGGTTTTTACCCCTTAAACATGGAATTTCTGGAATCCCCGTCTTAGTACGAATTCATGACCTAATATTAACCGAGGTACCAAATTTCAGATCTCTACGATTTGTAGTTTTTCGGGAATCCCTGGAACAACGAAAAAAATTACACTTTTGTATGGAGAAATCCCGAAAACCAACGGTTTTTACGCCTTGAACATGGAATTTCTGGAATCCCCGTCTTAGTACGAATTCATGAGCTAATATCTACCTGGGTACCAAATTTCAGATCTCTACGACCTATAGTTTTGGCGGAATCCGTGGAACAACCAAAATCACCAAAATGCCTCATTCTTTTATATATATAGATTAATATAAATTAAAGAAACCTTCAACGGTGTAAGGTAGTTGAAATCAAAACATTTTTTGATTGTTATCCAATGGTAATGAAAAAGAAACGAACAAATCAGTAAACATATTGCTTTATTCCTTATTCTCTCCGAGTCCTTATATCTCAGTGTTCTGTAGCAATTAATTGGGATTAAAGAGATCTGTTGCCGACACAGAGACTGAGGGAGGCTTCGGGCTATTATTAGAAGTAGCGATTGATTAGCGCTATTTTCTTTCGAAAGGTTTCTTTTCATTGTGCCTTGCAGAATTACCCTATTTGATATCAAATAAGTAACATTTCGTTGTTCCGATAAAAATTATACCTCCTAAATAAGGTGACTGTGGTTTTAATTGTAAATCCTGCTTTTAATTACCAATTGATAATAATAATAAATAATGTTTTCATAAAATACATGGGTCTCTAACTTTTATTCCAAAAAAATTGTTTGTCTGTAAATTCGGTTTACTGACGATAGTTGAACGTGACAACTCTCGCTTGCACTTTAAGCCTTACATGGAACGCCTCAGAGCGAGGTAACGCGAGCGAGGTAACGCCGGTAACGCCGGATGAGTCATGTTTTTGTGCGTGTAGCCGGCTCTATCGATTTATAAGACGTTGTCACGTCAAAAATAGAGTCAAAAAGTTACATGACAAGAGCATAAAGCATAAAATAATGTGAAAGTACCTACTATCTTACTGAGCAAAACGTGGATAACTAATGCGGGTGGAATCCTATTTAGTAGTTAATTAGTACATACAAATCGACAAATCCAATCCGATGTTCGCAATAATCCCGATAACATTAACACAGGCCATTGGGTTTATGATAATGTTTTTGCTGGTTCATTCGCGTCGTACATATCTATATATATAAAAGAATGAGGTATTTTGGTTGTTCCACGGATTCCGCCAAAACTATAGGTCGTAGAGATCTGAAATTTGGTACTTAGGTAGATATTATTGAATATTAGGTCATGAATTCGTACTAAGACGGGGATTCCAGAAATTCCATATTTAAGGCGTAAAAATCGTACATTTAAGGGTATTTCCCATACAAAAGTAAAATTTTTTCGTTGTTCCAGGAATTCCCGAAAAACTAAAAGTCGTAGAGATCTTAAATTTGGTACCTAGGAAGATATTAGGTCATGAATTCGTACTAAGACGGGGATTCCAGAAATTCCATGTTTAAGGGGTAGAAATAGTACATTAAAGGGATTTCTCCATACAAAATTGTAATTTTTTCGTTGTTCCAGGCATTCCAGAAAAACTAAAAGTCGTAGAGATCTGAAATTTGGTATCTAGGTAGATATTAGGTCATGAATTCGTACTAAGACGGGGATTCCAGAAGTTCCATGTTTAAGGGGTAAAAATCATACATTTAAGGGTATTTCCCATACAAAAGTAAAATTTTTTCGTTGTTCCAGGAATTCCCGAAAAACTAAAAGTCGTAGAGATCTGAAATTTGGTACCTAGGAAGATATTAGGTCATGAATTCGTACTAAGACGGGGATTCCAGAAATTCCATGTTTAAGGGGTAGAAATAGTACATTAAAGGGATTTCTCCATACAAAATTGTAATTTTTTTCGTTGTTCCAGGCATTCCAGAAAAACTAAAAGTGGTAGAGATCTGAAATTTGGTATCTAGGTAGATATTAGGTCATGAATTCGTACTAAGACGGGGATTCCAGAAATTCCATGTTTAAGGGGTAGAAATAGTACATTAAAGGGATTTCTCCATACAAAATTGCAATTTTTTTTGTTGTTCCAGGAATTCCCAAAAAACTACAAGTCGTAGAGATCTGAAATTTGGTACCTATATTGACATTAGGTCACGAATTCGTACTAAGACGGGGATTCCAGAAATTTAAATTGGAAGGGATAAAAATACTACATTTAAGGGATTTTCCCATACAAAAGTGTAATTTTTGCGTTGTTCCAGGGATTCCAGCGAAATTAAAAGTCGTAGAGATCTGAAATTTGGTACCAGAAAGGGATTTTCGAGATTCAAATTTTGAGGAGGAAAAATTTTGAATTTTTTGGCCGCCATTTTGAACTTTTTTGTTACTGGGCCGATTGCTTTGAAAATCGATATTTGACTATGGAAGCAAGCATAGAGACGGAATTTGTGGTCAAAATTTAAAAAATAGGCCGCCATTTTGAACTTTTTTGTTACTGGGCCGATTGCTTTGAAAATCGATATTTGACTATGGCAGCAAGCATAGAGAAGGAATTTGTGGTCAAAATTTAAAAAAGTGGCCGCCATTTTGAACTTTTTAGTTACTGGGCTGATTGCTTTGAAAATCAATATTTGACTATGGCAGCAAGCATAGAGAAGGAATTTGTGGTCAAAATTTAAAAAAGTGGCCGCCATTTTGAACTTTTTTGTTACTGGGCCGATTGCTTTGAAAATCGAAATTTGACTATGGCAGCAAGCATAGAGAAGGAATTTGTGGTCAAAATTTAAAAAAAGTGGCCGCCATTTTGAACTTTTTTGTTACTGGGCCGATTGCTTTGAAAATCGATATTTTACAGTGGCAGCAAGCATAGAGAAAGAGTTTGTAGTCAAAATTAAAAAAATAGGCCGCCATTTTGAACTTTTTTGTTACTGGGCCGATTGCTTTGAAAATCGATATTTGACTATGGCAGCAAGCATAAAGAAGGAATTTGTGGTCAAAATTTAAAAAAGTGGCCGCCATTTTGAACTTTTTTGTTACTGGGCCGATTGCTTTGAAAATCGATATTTGACTATGGCAGCAAGCATAGAGAAGGAATTTGTGGTCAAAATTTAAAAACCTGTCAAGTGCGAGTCGGACTCGCGCACTGAGGGTTCCGTACTACAACCGGAGGAATAAAACCATAAAAACCACTTTTCTTATCGAACCGCAAAACTAACTTTGTTTTTAGAGGTTTATTGTAAATATCAAAAAAACTACTCATTAGATCTCGTTCAAACCAATTTTCGGTGGAAGTTTGCATGGTAATGTACATCATATATTTTTTTTAGTTTTATCATACTCTTATTTTAGAAGTTACAGGGGGGGGACACACACATTTTACCACTTTGGAAGTGTCTCTCGCGCAAACTATTCATTTTAGAAAAAAATGATAGTAGAAACCTTAGTATCATTTTTAAAGACCTATCCATAGATACCCCACACATATGGGTTTGATGAAAAAAATATTTTTGAGTTTCAGTTCTAAGTATGGGGCACCCCCAAAATTTATTACTTTTTTTAAATTTTGTGTGAAAACCTTAATGCGGTTCACAGAATACATCTACTTACCAAGTTTCAACAGTATAGCTCTTATAGTTTCGGAAAAAAGTGGCTGTGACATACGGACGGACAGACGGACAGACGGACAGACGGACAGACGGACAGACGGACAGACAGACATGACGAATTTATAAGGGTTCCGTTTTTTTGCCATTCGGCTACGGAACCCTAAAAAGTGGCCGCCATTTTGAACTTTTTTGTTACTGGGCCGATTGCTTTGAAAATCGATATTTGACTATGGCAGCAAGCATAGAGAAGGAATTTGTGGTCAAAATTTAAAAAAGTGGCCGCCATTTTGAACTTTTTTGTTACTGGGCCGATTGCTTTGAAAATCGACATTTGACTATGGCAGCAAGCGTAGAGAAGGAATTTGTGGTCAAAATTTAAAAAAGTGGCCGCCATTTTGAACTTTTTTGTTACCGGGCCGATTGCTTTAAAAATCGATATTTGACTATGGCAGCAAGCATAGAGAAGGAATTTGTGGTCAAAATTTAAAAAAAGTGGCCGCCATTTTGAACTTTTTTGTTACTGGGCAGATTGCTTTGAAAATCGGTATTTGACTATGGCAGCAAGCATAGAGAAGGAATTTGTGGTCAAAATTTAAAAAAAGTGTCCGCCATTTTGAAATTTTTTGTTACTGGGTCGATTGCTTTGAAAATCGACATCTGATTATTTCACCAAGCATCGAGAAGGAATTTGTAATCAAAATTTAAAAAATTGGCCGCCATTTTGAACTTTTTTGTTACTGGGCCGATTGCTTTGAAAATCGATATTTGACAATGGCAGCAAGCATAGAGAAAGAATTTGTAGTCAACATTTTAAAAAGTGGCCGCCATTTTGAACTTTTTGTTACTGGGCCGATTGTTTTCAAAATTGATATCTGATTATCGCAGCGAGCATAGAAAAGGAATTTTTGGTAAAAATTTAATTGGCCACAATTTTGTACTTATATGTCTTACCATGGTAGCAAGCAACCACGGCCGGATGGACGAACGGACGGTGGAGTCTTAGTAAGAGCTTTTACACTTTGGGTACGGAACCCTAAAAATGGCCACCATATTTAACTTTTTTGTGACGATTTCAAAATTAATATGTGACTATTACCAGGAAGCAAGAGAAAATTTTGTGGGCAAAATGGTGTGTAATGCAGGAATTTTGGAAATTAAGCCACCATAGTAAAGCATAACTCAGAAGTTAACGTGAGCGAAGCCGCGGGCGTTTGCTAGTCTAATATATATAATTAAACGGATTAAATTCTTCGTTGTTTACGCTGCAATCTACATTAAACAGTATTTGCTAGCTCTTTCAAAATTCATAAATACCCTAGCTGCTTTGTTATTTTATCTGACTCTACCACAGCCACAAAAAGGCATTTTTTATACAAAAAAATTAGAACTAATAATACAAATAGCCATTTACTTATTGTAGCGTTGCTTTTAGTTTGTCGCCATTTAAATAGAGACGCAGAGTAAAAGTTTACACACTCACTATAAAATTAATTCTGTGTATTTAAAAAAGTACTTTTCCTTGGCAGACGGATAAAACTAAGAAAATATTTTTTCCACGTAAAATTTATGAAAGGACTATTTTTGGGCGTGCCAAATTAGTTCCGAGATTTATTAAACCCAAATATAATAATTTAAAGAACTTTAAAATTTTGAATCTTATGTATTGCTGCATTGTAAGTCCATTTATACGTATATTTAATACATAAATTTACGTGTACAAATGACCGAAAAATGTAGTTCAAAGGTCTGAAGATTATTGAGCGAATATAAGTTAAGAGGGTACAGCAGTTTGTTTATTTTCTTTCGCAGTGGATATAGGAAGGCATCGGCTTATCGCTGGCGGCCAGCCGCGCTCATATGAGGCGGTCACCTCGCATCTCTATTTGGGATATAAATCATGGGAAACACACATTTCCTTTCTACAAAATGCTCGAGGCAAAATGTATTTTCTTGGCCTGCCGCTGTAAGTGAAATAGGGTAAAATGATATTGCATATAACGTTTTGATTGGCCAGTGTTCCTGTTTACATATTCTTGGCTATTACCTTTTTTGTTATATATAAAAATAATTATTTCTTAAGCTTTTTTCATTTATAATCGTGCGTTTATAATCATAAAGACCTTATAGAAATAACTTAATAAGGTAGAAGAAATACGCTACTTATAGAAATAATATGAAAATAGATAATTTTCGAAGAGTGAGCTGATATTTTTGCCGTCTCTTTTTCACCACAAAATTTCGGGGACCTGTTCATCTGTTCCCTTACATAGTTAACTTACCTAAGACACATAGGTACTTTTTTGTTACGCAGTATGCACTTCAAGACTTCAAGATTATCCTCCTGATATACTGGTACCATTAAATTAATAGGCATCATCCTCTAGTTAAGCGCACTCAACTAGTAGGTACTATATCATGACTTTCGATCAAGTTCTATTACAGTAAGAGTATAATTTTCAATGTATAACTACACTAATATTACAAAAAGGTAAGATTTGTATTTTTGTGTGTGTGCATGTTTGTAATTAATGACCTCAAAAACTACTGTGCTGATTTCAAATAATAAATAAATATAAATAAATAAATATATATGGGACATTTGACACATCGCAATCTAGCCCCAAAGTAAGCGACAGCTTGTGTTATGGGTACTAGATGACTGATAATATACATACATACTGATATACATAAATATAATATATTGAAAAACACCCAGACACTGGAAAATATTCATGCTCATCACACAAACATTTACCAGTAGTGGGAATCGAACACACGACCTCAAATAAAAGTATGTTCAACAATATTAAAGAACATATATAAATAACTACAAAAACTTCGCGATACTATATTAAGTCCAATTTTATTATCGTTGTCACAATAACCAAAGCCGAGATGGGTCGCTAGTTTATTAACGGCGTAGAAGCTGTATATAAACGATTTTGAATGAAGTTTTACTTAAAAACTACAAGGACAATTACATTCAAATTTAAACGTCATGTATTTTGGGTCTTCAATCTAAAATCGCATAGAAGCAGAAACACGATTGGATAAAATTTTCTCGATAGAAAGTTCTCCCAAAAGTTCCTCCAAAATCTCAGTTTTTCTGTTTTTATTGAAAAGTACAATATATGTAATTGTTGTTATTTTTGTTTTAATGTGTCTGTAATAACAATATCCATAAACGCTTAGAAACCGATTTTTGATGACTGGCTTAGTTTTTGAGCAATTAGGTAAAAGGTCGTTTTTCTGTTATTTTCTTCCGCGACGCTGCATGTCGCACTTACCAACGTATCCGTGAGAGTAAAAAAGACAAAAATAAATTCAATAAATCCCCTTCAGTTTATCTATGTAAAAGTTTCAATCTGAAAAGAATCTGTATGATGTACCTACCATGCAGTAATAACACGGAATACATAATTAATAGTAGTAATAAGCCAACCACTGCCCACCCGCCCACTCAAGCACGAATTCAAGTTCCCAAGCAAGCAATGCAACACCACCACATGCAAAACCACACACAACTCTTACGATACACAAAGCACGTTTTGCCCCGTCACTGGAATATCCCATGGTGATGTTGACTTTACAATGCGAGATTGTATAGTGACATTTGTTTCAACAGCACGTAATATTTGAATTAATAAATTTTTATACCTTTTTTTTTACCCAATCTCCCCTGCCTACTCACTCACACATCTTAAAAACCATTGTAAAAAAACCGACGACCGAATGGCGTAGTGGTAGCGAACCTGCTGTTTGCGCCGGAGGTCGTGGGTTCGATTCCCACTACTGGTAAATGTTTGTGTGATGAGCATGGATGTTTTCCAGTGTCTGGGTGTTTTTCAATATACATATTATATTTATGTATATTAGTATGTATGTATATTTATCAGTTATCCAGTACCCATAATACAAGCTATCGCTTACTTTGGGGCTAGATTGCGATGTGTAAATTGTCCCGTATATAATATAATATATATATATATATATATATATATATATATATATATATATATATATATATATATAATAGTGAGAAGTAATTAGTGCGGCAAAACAACTTTAACCAAGTCCGCTAGTTCATGTTATAAATATAAAATGAGGTAAAAACTGAACAGTTAAGCGTAGCAAGTAGTGTCCTTGATATTTCCGACTTTTTTGAGGGCTAGGAAAACACCCGGCGCGGCGCAGTGAGAACTCGCCGTAACAAATTGAAAATCAATGAATCGCGGAATTCAATTTGATATTGAAAGCCATCTCTGTTGGTCCCGAACACGTCAAATACTTTGCGATATCTCCCACTTTGACTTCGTTTCATACGTAAGTCCACCGTTTTGATGTTTTAGAATATACCATTTTTAATGCAAACATAATATTTGTTCGTCTTCCTGTGCGAATTTAACTTTTTTTCAAGGGCAAAGGCATTATTTGGTATGTTATAGTTTCGAAATTGACTCAGGTTTGTTTGTTTGGAGACTTAAGCCGAGATTGTTGAACACATTGCCGTCAAAGACATACTGACAAGCAATTTACGTAGCATACCCGCTCAGAATACAGAATAAACGATTCTTCAAATACTACTAATTACGTTTTAGAGTCTCTAAATTTAGCACGTCTAAAAATCTACTATCAAAGGGATAGTAGATTTTTAGACTTGCTACGGTAGGGTGACCTTAGTTGGACTACCGTGCTTACCTACCCTTTCCAACCGTAGTATGAACTATAGTGAGTATATAGTAGGTAGACGCTCTAAATTTATAAAGGCTAAATCAGAATCGCTACCATTGTCTGTCTAATATAAACTCATTTCGCCTTGTTATGGCAAATTTAATGCTTTCACCGAAGAATAATCCATAGAATCGATACCTAATTTCTATATTAGTTACTTCGGAAAGAGAAATGAATTATGAGTGAGCTGAGATTCCTATTTCAACTAAATTCAAATTAAATCAAATATAAAGACGTAAAGCGGCTGGGACCGTAATCTACTACTATTTGAGCATATTTTAAATATGCACAGCCAAAATTCCCTTAGACCCTCGACTGACCCTTCCCATCAGTCTAAGTCAGCCTCGTAATTGTTAAATTAGTCATTGTAAAGCCGTGTATACGCCTCACCTGTCGACCCGGCTTGATAGTAATAAGGTCTATACAGTCTCTGTACGTACATTATTAATTTCTAGTTACGTATAAGTAGGCTCGAGGAACTAAATAACTTTACAGGAATAGGATTTAACAATTCACACAGAGTTCCAGCTAGAGACGCAACTTTGAAATACGGAGAATTCAAAAACAAATAAATATTATATGTATGAGTATCACAAATAATCTTAAAATCTTGTGCAAAATAAACGCATTTTGTATTTGTATCTATTCAATTGTTGAGGAGCTAATTGGAAGACATTTTCGAGAGCGGTAGCCATGTCATACCATGTTGACACTTAAAATCAACAATTTCACGTCGGTGTTGCTCATTATGGAAATGGATCGGAAACTAAAGGTTTAGGAGTTCTCCCACTGTGATTTTGAGTTTCCTTTGTAACCTATGTGACCATTTCGTTAATCTAGGTATTAATAACGTGACGAGCTACACCCACTGGGCGTTATTGTCTAATTCAGAGATCGTTCCTAAATGATATAATGCATTAGGTAACAAATATATATATACTTAGTTCGTGGCTAAAATAAGGGTTCCATTCAAAGACCCTTTGGGTATTCAAAATATGTTGCTTGTTGCTTAGGTATTTACGCAAATTCCAGCCTATATTTTCAGGAGTATTGTTTTGTACAGCAATTTCGTATTATTCGCAGTGGACGGCGGACGCAGCGCGCTGGCGCACTGGCTCTATTATATTCTGTCGTTGCGGTTTGGATTTGTTCCACATACGGAGCTTTGCCATGACTGCCATCACTATTTATTCCTTGTAATTGACCGTTTGTCTTTAATAAAATAATCCGCAAAAGAATGAAACTTGACTGATATTGTTTGAAGGTACAAGTATGGAATTTCAGACGACTGATGGAAGCGTCTGCTACTGGAATTACGACATCATTTTGGTTACATCGCCATACCTACTTTTGAAGAATTCGTGGACAAGAGTTTGAGACATGCTATATATAAAAAGGCCTATGTAACAGTAGATAAAGAAAGCTCCTAAAGAAGAGAAGAAGAAAACTGTTGTCTGCGACTTCATAAGGACCGGTTCGTAATTTCCAAATACCGATAAATGATATTTTAATAAAATCGCGGGTAGCACATGACTCGAAGAAAAGACCATTTTTCAATCTAACAACTTTCAGACGAATGGAGCCGCGTGGGGTTAAAGCTATTCGTTTGCGAAAACGTTTTATGGTAAGTACTCACTGAGATGACAATAAATCCGCGACTTGCAAATATCTCGTATAAACGATATTCTCGTTCGTAAAAAAACTTGCTGATTCATAATCTGTTTCAGTGACGGTCTTTGATAGTAAAATATTCAAATATTCCGGCGGCACACTTGAGCTCCGAGGTTTGGTCGACATTTCAAAATGGAAATAGACCTGTTCATGCCTACAGGGGGAATCGTATTCGACATTTGGCACGAAATCATGATGCAAATTTCGCGAAAATGCCAAATATTATGCGCGGTTAAGTACTAATGCCGGGTGTGGTAGAGCTCGTAAATTGAATTGCGGTTATATTTTTATGTTTGGAGCGTCCTTTAGTAAGTGCGCCCCAAGTTACACATACATAATATTTTTATTTGCTAACCAAACTTGTACCTATACGTAATACAAGCGCCTAGACACAAAATTACTTGCGAAAAATCAGTCAAGTGCAAGTTGGTTTCGCACATCAAATTTCAATCTAAAATTCTATTAGTTACATTGAAATTTTAAAGTAGGTACGATATTAATATTAAATTTCAAAGAACTGTAAAAGGGGAATCAAATGCTTTTAAATGATTACAGCCTCTTCAGCGTAAGTTATTGAAAGTTACACTGAGTAAGCATTTTCGTAATTGAAAGGTTTCTTGTAGTTATTAATGTAATTGAAAGGTCACTAGCCTTACAAATTATATTTTATTAATTTTATATTTAAAACATATTGAGCTAGCTTTTCAAGGTAAGTTTTGAAGTCGTAAAATTCAACCTCAATTAAATAAATAAAAGAGGAGGAGTTTTGTTGTCAATACTGTGGTATGAGAATTAGATGAAAATACCTAATATTGGAAGAAAGATGAACATCAAATATACTTAAGTAATTAATTGTGTAATAAATGACTTTATAATAATGTGGATACATGAAGTAAAAGTGTCAGAAGCTAGGAAAACTTTTATCATGACTAAGATCAAATTCCTTCAGAGATCATCATAGGCTTCGGAGAAGTGTGCTTGCAGGATAACAGAAAGGCTTTCCAACGAAATTGGATTCCGTGCTCCATTAATTTTCAATTTGCGTGATTGCAATTTTTGAGATTTGCTTCCTTTAAGGTCGCCTGAACTGAAACTACGGCTCATTGCAGAATAGGCACGAGGTTTCGTGATGAGATGAAATAGAGCAAGAATTCTTTTCGGAATTAAGTATGACCTGCTTTGAGGAATAAAAATTCTTTGTAAGATAAGATCCCTTCTGACGACCTTAGCGGAGTGTTGTATCTAATTGTAATTTATGGTCCTGAGTACGATAAGCGGCCAACTAAGCAATAATTACATGAAATTTTGAGATCACAATAGTTAACTTGTATAGCAATCTGACGTTGGCCTCCGCTAAGAACGGTTTTTGAAAATTTAACCCCAAGGGGCTAAAATAGAGATCATGTGAGAGAAGTCTCTCAAGTAAACTCTTAAATACTAATAAATACTAAAATGTTTTAAAGCTCATTTTTAGTTTATTTACTTTCAGTGCAATTGTTCTGTTCTAACTTCAAAGTTTGTTGTGGGGTAGACCCGTATGATGTAAAGGGGCTTCACCTCTTTACATCATAGGGGTCTGTAAAAGTAAACAGTGGAGACAGGCAATGTTCTACGAGCTATTTTTATTTTTACCAGGCAAGGTAAAAATTATGAGAGTACAATATTAAAAGTTATATCATCGTAATATCATTCACAGAATCATGGTGTTTTCTATTTTTAAAAGCTTCACATAATACCTACTCCGGTTTTTACACTACTTTGTGCAAATACAAAAGGATCCGTTTGTGTGCAGTTCCGTAGTATTCTTTGTACATTTTTATCAAACCATGGTTTAATCTAGCTATTCATAAACTGTATTGTATACTTTTATTCGTGAAACGGGTAATATTTTGTAAAAACTGAATACCACTTACTTAATGCCCAAGGGAAAAGTAAAGAAAAAAACAAGACAAAAGTAAATAAGAAAGAAAAACGTAAACATTATGATAAACTGAGATTTTACTGAGAGTTTATCATACTGTTCTCAAAGCTATACGAAGCCTACCAACCCGCACTTGGCCAGCGTAGCGAGAATCATTCTGAGAGGAGACCCATACCCAGCAATGGGGCATAAAATGAAATTGTTGATTATGAACTATTGTAGTCTTCGTCTTCATTGAGCTAAATAAGTTAAGGCCGTATTCATAGCTGAAACGTGCAGGAAATGTTTAATTACAATCTCAAAAACGGCGCACATTCTAGTCTTTATTTAAATTCAATAGTACGCCGGAGTTGCTCGGTTTAATGCCGGTATGAATAAACTTTATAATATGAGGGAAGCAACGAGTAACATCCCATATTTGAAATTGAACACATGGTGCCCGCGCGAGGAAACATGACGGATGAAATGTCTGATGATATTACTGCTGATGTATTAAAGTGGTAAAAAACTGTATTTTAGCTTTTGTTCTTTTAGCGCAAAAAGAAACTAGGAATTATCATTTTTGTATTGTTTAACACAGACAAAACTATTTAGGTACTTTGCTGTGATAAATAACGTTGGAAGAATATAACTATTTATAAAGAATTTCAGTGCGTTCAAACTGAGGCGAAAATCCACTTAGGTATAGGTAAAGACATAAGTTATTCTCAAAAGAAATACAAATTATCACTTATTCAGAAATTAACAAATAAAAAACAATTTTATAAATTGTTTGAACACATAATGGGATGCCCACTGAAGACGCGTCCCGCCGCGGTGCGCGGAGCGACAGATAACGCGCGCGGTGACGGAGGCGCAGATCTGCCTTACTTAGCGGTGTAATCTGCTACCCCGCGCGGTGATGCAGATTACGACGGCCTCGCGCTAAATAAACTCGTATGTTCACTGTGTTGTCGATCGTCGTGGAGAATGGACGACCTTATTCAATTTCAAGATGTTGCAGTAATTATATTGTCATTTTAAGGTTTTTGTATACAAGAGTTAAAAGACACTGCGTCCATAGAAGATTTTGGACAGTTTCAAATCACGCCCGGGACTGCGGAGCCGGTGTGTCCTACCCCGCGGCACGCCCCGCGCTCCCGCGCAGATTGGCAGAAACTGCGCGCGGCCGCCTTCCCGCGCGTTTTCGCGTCGCCAGTGTGTTGTGCTAGGCGTGATTTCTATACAAATTGAGATACTTGCATACAATGGTAAAATCTGCCATCCCGCGTCACGCGACGGGGCGCGGTGCAGTGGATAGAGCGCCTTAAACAATGCTTCTTACACTTATTAACATGAGCCAGTTTATTGAGGATTATGTCAAGCATAATATTATAAAGGTAAGAATTTATAATATGTGCGCATAATACTATGTCCTTCTAGTCGCGCGGCATCGCGGGTAAAAGTATTATCTAATTGAATAAAACCTTGAAAGGAATTTCGCAAATCTGTTTTAAATAGGAAAATCTTTTTTAAGGCTATCGTCTAGTAACTATCGAAAAGGTGTTTTCAAAATGCTATCTATGCCCGTATTGGGAGAGTTGCAAGTCCAGAGCGAGACCATTTTATTCTTGAAATATAGTTTCGTTTATACCCCCCAAACGTGTACCAAATTTGTCAATTTTGGTCTCATTAGATTCAATACACCTTAATCTAGGCTCGTACTTTTTATTTTTTTAGTTTTTTTTAAATAGAAATATACTCGACGAAGTTTTTAGGTCAAAAATATAGATACTTAACCGCTAATAAATTTTAACATAAGAAATATTTCTTAAAAATAAAACATTCGAGCATAGTACTTCATTGTATCTGCAACATATCTAAAAATTATGAAAATCGGACTAAATTTTCGGATAGGAAATCGCTTTTTGTATGAAAGCCTACAGCTAGACGATCCTCTTAAGTCGGTTAAAAATATAGGTGCAAGGTAACTGCGGAGGGTAGGGGGCAGCACCGGTCGCCGTCTTGGCGCAGGAAATGAGGGGTATTCTTACTTATTCTTGGGACAGACGCCATAACGAGCTGTTTTAATTGCTCCCCGTCGTAATGAATTCTACATTTTAAATTCAGAGGATGTGCTAATGAAGCGTACAAAACAATTATCTACGAAAATGAAGTATTGTCTGAATTCTTAAAAAAAACAGAGATATTTTCGATTTAATAGTTGTCACGCTTACGTTCAATTATGAATTTTATACACCAAGGAATAAACTCACGTAAACGAAATAGTCATTTTGGAGTTTTTACAAGACTTTAGGAACTAAGGCATTTGATTTTTATTATTAAATTGTACTAATAACTTTATAACTGTCCCACACGAGATTAATTCCGATTGGTCCGTTAGTTCGTTGGCGAGTAATACACTGCTTGAATCATATAATCACGGATGTATAAAATAGTAGTTTATGAAACGGTTGCATAATGGGGGGGTATTAAAACATGAGTGTAAGTTTAAAAAAAAACGAGCCAGAGCTGCGTATCGTAATGGAAATTATACAACTTTCTTGAAATATTTCCATAGTAGATCGATGTTATAATGAATAACTTTTTAATAATTATAGAAGTCTGTGAATAAAGTAGGTCAATAAGTGACACATTTTGATTCCATAATTCAAACTGTAAGCAATGAGCGTAGATAAAAATCATTAAGACATTTTTTTATTTAAGTTTCCTCTAGCTTTGTAATATCATGGAAGATAAATATGATTTGCAATGAAAGGCAGTTTCTTTGCATTTTTAAAAAATAATTTTATGATAAGTTAGTAATATTTTCCACCCCTCCGTTAATTAAATGCTGTAGTTATCATTCATTCAGAAACCACCTCGGCTCCCTCTTCTTACCCGTTTGATACTCAAAGCATGAACTGTGAGGCAATTAGACGCCTATAATTACCATGTTAATTACAGACAGCGCTCTTGTTTCCATCGCGCGATTCCGACCGTTTCGTTGTTATTTTAACATAAATTTGTTCTTTACAAAGTCAGCTTGAGAGCTAGAACGATTAAAGACTGTTTATTTTACAAATAAAACGAACTGAAGCAAATTCCTTGAAGCCATGACTTTAATTAGAGCATAAAACATGACGTCAATAACGTATAGAAGAAATATAAATTAATTTTAGAATTACATTTTACATATAAAATAAGCACCTCGGGATGAAACTAGATAATTCCATTAAAAAAAGTAACACCAAAGCAAAATTAGAATATAAAGTGGCAATTTAGGGGACAGAATATAGCTTAACGGCTAGATACTCGTAAAGTTTCTAACTTTTTATCCTCCTTGCCTAGAAAATTCTTTTTCACTTTAGATCAAATTATACACATAATATTTGGCAGTGAACACCAAAGCATTTTTCACCTCAAGATGACACTTAGTGCTTGAATATTTAGTACATCTGGATCTCACCATTTACTTAATTATAATTATAATAATTATTATGGCACTATTATTTATTTCATAATTTTATGTCTAGACCTAGTTTATGAATCAAAGAAAGATTCAATCTTTTTGTCCCGGTTAAGCTACTGAGCTCGAGAGAAAAATATCCAATTAAAAGAAAAGAAAACTAAGTAACCACAAATTACATTGCAAACTATAAATCGTATGGAATAGAATTAAATCAGGTCGAGCATAAGAGATGCATATAGGTACGTGTTTTCTCGTAAACACAAGTTTAATCTCAAATACTCTTTAGTTTGCTTTAGTAACATTGCGTTTATCTGGATAAAGGTTAATTTAGTCTCGCTAGTACAGAAGACAAATTGGCTGCAAGTTGCAACTTGTGTCGTAAAACATATCGTTATGAAATAACTGAACTGAAATCGCTTACATTGTTGCTTGCACAAGAGATTATCACACGTGTAAGCATACAGTATAAATCAAACAGTGTGTTGTACCCAGACTTAATCTCAATTGCACTTAGAACGCTGCGTTAATGCGTTACGGTATAACATATCGTCGTAATGTTATTATTACATAATTTATCATGCTCTGTACGAGAGCTTTGACAATTATGTTAGTATAGACATAACGTGCCATTTTGAGTGAACTTATAGCTAGAGCACAGAATACATACAATATAATATAATATAATATAATATAATACAATATAATATAATATACTCTTTGCAACTCGAGTGGGTGGTTTCAAGAGGTCGGTCATAGGCAACCTCAAATTAAAAATAGATACTTCTTTATATTAATTAATTTTGCATTGCCCTCACCATGTGCATACGTTTCAGATTATCTGAGGACGACGTTGTGGGTCATGCGCTGATTAGTTTGTAATTAGAGTTAGGTTTATATTTAAGTCAATTTTGTAGTGCATGATTGTTTGTTTGTCCCTTAATTTAAATAAATAAATAAATAAATAAATATAACTAACTTACCTCGAGCCCAGAGTATCTACCCGTATACCTAGAGATATGGAGATCCGTAGACGAAACAATGTCACCGATGTAGATCAACGTATGCGAAGCTGAAGTGGCAATGGGCGCGGCACATACTCGTCAATAGAGCCATCTTACAATGGAGGGCCAAGATGCTGGAGTAGCGATCCTACACGGGAAAGCGCAGTGTTGTCAGATCTCCTATCAGATGGACTGACGACATTAAACGAGTCGCTGGATCGTGGATGCAAGTAGCGCAGGACCATGTACGCTGGAAATGATTGCAGCAGCCCTTTGTCTAACGTCCTTCGGTTGAAAAGAACGTAGGAACGAATGAACCAAATAATATTAATAAATATACTTCAACAAAATATTTACGCAAACATAATTTAAATTTATAGATAATGAGATTTCAAATCCGGATCAATATTATGAATAACAAGGATCTTTTCTCAGAATAAGAGGGATATGCTTATTTCCAAGTGCAAATTGGCTACTTTCACACATCTTTCAGGTCATAATGAACTGAAAGAACTCAGAGGTTTCCTCTCAAGATTTATAGTTACTCAATCGCACATTACTCTACAGAGTCAGAGTCGATCGTAATGATAAATTAGTATTATCCACCAGACTATTGGATGTTATTGTTAGATCCGGCTTCCACCAAAACGGAGATGAGACGATACGAGAGATGTGTTTTGAATAACCAATCAAATTTCGTTATTTCTTCATCTCCCCTCCGCTTAGCTTCGGTGGAAATGAATCAAGAAGCAGAGGAGATGTTTCATTTTTCTATTTAGAATTTTGGACCGCGAGCGAGCAACGGAGGTGGCAGAGCAGAGATGACGATCACAGTGTTAAAATATTGATATCTTTAAACTGTGTGTCGATCGACGCCGCCGACGCTCGTGCTGCGTTCCCCGCCGCCTTCTCCCAGCGCTTCGCACACCCGAAATCTTCTTTCGATTGACGCTACGCACTGCCCACATCTCCTCTCTCCCCTTGTCTTCGCTTTGGTGGAAACCGAACCGCCTAATAGAGCCTATATTCATGAAACCTTTGTGCCACGTATACCTACCTACATTTATTTTACATCAACAAATATGTAAAGCGTGTTAGAAAGTAGAAGTACAGAACTTAATTACATTAATTTGTATACAAATTTCCTCATCAAGGCACGCAGGATGCAGCAATTCTCTTCAAAGGCATTCTATGAGATTAGTCTGAACATCAATTTTCATAACAAGCAGGTGCAGAGCCTGATAGGTAGCAAGCCCGTCGCGTTTATTAAGGCCTGATGAAAACTTTACATCATCATATTTTCTAGTCCCTCCGCCTAAATTAAAGGTAATTTATATTTCAATGTAAGCAAGCTGCGCCCGCTTCAGCTTTATTAAACAAATAAAGTAATGAATTGCGGAGCTTCGTAAACAAGGGTGCGAAACTTCAGCATATTACAATCAACTATATTAAGTTATCATGGCTTTATTGTTAATACACGTTAATTAATTAATAAATAATTGGGTATCAAACTACCCTTGAATTTGATAAAAATATTATTTTATTATAAACTAGAATTAAAAAATTACGTACACTGAAAAAAATATTAAAATCCAACAAAGATTTAATAAATTACAGGCATTTTAATTTGGAAATGGGAGGGTCTTTGACTTTCTCGCAAGACGAAAAGTATCAAGATGCACGAAGCTACTACGGCATTAGTAAGGTGTGACGTCACAATATAATTTCGCTATCTCTGTCTAATCAGAAATATTTAAATGCTTATAACTCTTTTATTATTTGATCGATTTACCTAATTCTTTTTTTCAGTTTACACCATTATTTTTATTTTAGTTTATAATAAAGTAATAAAAAATTAGTGTCAAATATACAAACATCACATCATCACACCTTGCGGACGTTCAATGCTGAACTTCGGTCTTTCCAAGCAAGAGCCATCACACCCTGTCCTCAGCCTTCCTCATCCAACAACTTCTCACCACCCGCTTTGTTATCGGTCCAACGAGCTAAAGGGCTCTACGCTTGCTTGTACGCGATCTCCATTCCAGGCACTGACCTCTAATTATACTAGTAAGCTGGACCTCAGACTGTGAACTTAAAAATCAAGACACATAATTTTTGCCATTTTGGCGCCGATTGTTGCATATCCTGGCGTGAGCGTTCATGGGACTAAAATAATATTATGTCATTAAAAACGACGATCACTGGCAACAAAATGTCAATTAAGAACCGTGGACCTTCGAGGCAGCGCTTCAAATTAGCACAAAAAATGAACTGTCAATTGTATAGACTGTTTGATCCAGTGTACTAGGTAATAGAGATCAGTGACTCCAGGACTATCAGAAGCTCTGACTAATTAATACTAATATCTAAATAATAGTCAGTTATAAGGCTTCAAATAATAACGTAAGATACCTACTAAGTCTATGTAGGAATGAAAAATCTACAAAAGATTTCAATGTTTAAATTGCACCTAATGCATGACTTCATACGCTGTCAGAAAAGTAATCCGCGATGAAATACGACGCTGCCGTTCCCATATTTGTACCTCGGATATCTCCATTTCTCTTTGACTAGCAGTAATTTCAAAAGTTACTGACTCTCTTGTGATACTCATAAAAATTCACCATGCGGAAGTTTCGCTGTAACATAAGACGTGGTGAAACCGGCGGACTGAAACCAAATTAAAGTATCATTTGAATATTCTACGTGCTTCGTTAGTTGGGCAGAATTTTGATCACGTAGACTATTTTTATGGCTTATATGGGTATCATGGTATCACGTTGTTTAATAACAAAGTAAAGGTTAAGAAATAATAATAATTAAAGACTGTATTAGCTATCTCTTACCCCTTTGGCATTGTTTAATTGTATTTTATTTTTAACCGACTTCATAATATATTTACATACTTTATTTTCCTATTATATTCTTTAAAGCCATTTTAGTATTTGACACTGTTTAAAATTATAATTATGACATTTTATTATACTCTGTAATTAGCCGTTATTAATGATTTATGAGCAATTGTAAATATTTTAATTTTTATTTAAACTTAAATTTACTTGATAACATTAAGGGACAATAATTATTATTTGAAATTGCAATGTCCTGACAGCCCCATCTTGTGCACGCTTGCGCTATGTACTTAATTAGGAAGTAATACTAGCAGAAATTGTAAGCTTGAAGAAATTGTAAATAAAGTTACCTACTAAAAACAAAATGTTATTGGATCCTAAGGCAAATAATACTATGCTACCACTAATTAATACTATTTAGTATGCTTAACAATTTTATACTTCACTAGCGGCCCCTCCCGGCTTCGTACGTGTGCTATTGTAACATAACGATAATAGTTGGAAATATAGTATCGCGAAGTTCTTTCTTTTTATTTTTATGGTGGAAATACTTTTGTTCTATCATCAATAGTTTCCGCAGCGCATGCGACGTAAGATGTTTTATGGCAATTATTTTTACACCTTGGGCTTGGGCACTTTCACGTATATAAAGATTTTTTATATATTGTATACATTTGAAGATAATTCTGCCATTTCCGCAATTTTTCTACCGCTTACAATTAATGAAAAACAAAATTTAAATTTGGCGGGCAAACCGTTGAATTCAACCTTAAGGGTGTGTGCTGGTTATTGCAATATGGTGACAAGTAAGTTCTGTATTGTAGTCATAAATGATTTTTTATATAAATTGCTTTGGCCCTACAATATAGACCTCGAAACTTGCGTACCCCGCATACATCAGGCAAATGTTAAAAACTTTTTTAATATACGAGTATCAAAAAGTAATAACGCCAGGTAGATGTTTCATCCATCAAGACTCCTGCGGGTACCATATGTTTAATTTCAACTGCGGGATGTTAGTTCCCGCATACAAAGTTTGTTCATACTGGTATATTAAACATACACGACTACAGTGCACTGCAACCTAAAATACGTATCTTTACGAATATAATATTACGTAATAGTAGTTTATGTAACGGTTACATAATGGGGGGTATTAAAACACGAGTGTGAGTTTAAAAAACGAGCCGCAGGCGAGTTTTTTAATAGTATCACACGAGTGTTTTAATACCTAATTATGTAGAGTTTCATACACTACTTTATCTACGCTCATATTATTATCATAAATCCAAATCATAAAATCTTGCTAACGTTTGTCGTAAATCATTGCAACTACTAAGATGTCAGGTGGAGTGAAATTTTCTTTAGTAGGTTTCACTGCTAGACATTTTTCAGCGCAAAGTTTTGACTAAGTAACAAATAAAATTGGTTGTCTGTAAAGTCGGTTTACGGACGATAGATTTACGAGATAACGTCATAATCGTAATCGTTATCGTAATCGTAATCGTAATCATAATCGTTATCGTAATCGTAATCGTAATCGTAGTCGTAATCGTAATCGTAATCGTAATCATAATCACAGGCCCAGGTGGAACGTTACGCGGAACGTTAGACATTGTGTTGTTGTCTATGGTCAATCATGGCCCATCCATACTCTCGGCAATGACTACCAACTATAAGTTGTCTGTGGATTCACTTAAAAAAATATTACAAATATTACCCCATAGACATTGTACGACATTAGGACGACCGAATGGCGTAGCGGTAGCGAACCTGCTGTCTGCGCCGGAGGTCGTGGGTTCGATTCCCACTACTGGTAATTGTTTGTGTGATGAGCACGAATGTTTTCCAGTGTCTGGGTGCTTTTCTATATATTGTATTTATGTATATTAGTATGTATGTATATTTATCAGTTATCTAGTACCCATAACACAAGCTATTGCTTACTTTGGGGCTAGATTGCGATGTGTAAAATGTCCCGTATATATTTATTTAAAAACAAAAAAAAAAAAAAAAATTGTGTTGTTGTCTATGGTCAATCATGGCCCATCCATACTCTCGGCAATGACTAACAACTATAAGTTGTCTGTGGATTCACTTAAAAAAATATTACATAAAAAATATTACCCCATAGACATTGTGTTGTTGTCTATGGTCAATCATGGCCCATCCATACTCTCGGCAATGACTGTACCAACTATAAGTTGTCTGTGGATTCACTTAAAAAATATTACTAAAATATTACCCCAGATACAAATACAGGAGTCCAGAGCCGTGTATCGTTATGGATTTTATACAACTTTCTTTAAATATTTCCATAGTAGAGCGATGTTATTATGAATAACTTTTTAATAATTATAGAAGTCTGTGAATAAAGTAGGTAATTATTTGACACATTTCGATTTCATAATTCGAACTTTAAGCAATGAGCGTAGATAAAAGTTATAATAAAAAATGCAGCAAAGCCATCTCTAAATTATGTTTTCTTTATAAAGTACGCTTGTATGTTAAAATACCCGGGAAACTATTAATATATTTCATTTCCTTTCATCGCAATCTAGCCCCAAAGCAAGCGAAAGCTAGTGTTACAGGTACTAGATAACTTATAAGATACATGCATATTGAAAAACACCCACTAACACTAGAAAACATTAATACTCATCACACAAACATTTTCTAGTTGTGGGAATCGAACCGACGACCTCCGACGCAGACGGCAGGATCGCTACCGCTACGCCATTCGGTTGCCAACCAAATCGGTATACTACCTTGTCAGTTATAAGTCAAAGTCAAAGTCAAAGTCAAAATATATTTATTTCACATAGGCCTAACTTACAAGGCACTTGTAAAACGTCAACAATATTTGTTACATAATATTATGTACGGTGATAACTACAAGTCGACTTAAAACTAAGTTTACGAGGGTTCCAACGCGCCCTGCACTGAGAAGAAGCCCACAACAAACTCAGCCGGGTTTTGTTTTCGGTTATCACCACTTTACAAAAGCTCTTAAAAACTAGTTGAGCTAGTAATTATAATACAGCAGTTCATTTACTCCCAAGGATTTGATTCATGTAAACAATCCTTAATACTATAGTAATCTTTATTAACGAGC
This sequence comes from Coenonympha arcania, assembly GCA_036785405.1. Lineage (NCBI taxonomy): Eukaryota > Metazoa > Arthropoda > Insecta > Lepidoptera > Nymphalidae > Coenonympha > Coenonympha arcania. Next base: position 4,684,826 of record CM072063.1, on the reverse strand, counting down.
TTTCGTTTTACAGCGACTTTGAACTTATTGAGGGATAAGTTTAACATTTCAATAGGAAGTTTGTTGTAAAAGCGTATCCCATTGCCTTTAAATGATTTATTTATTTTCTCTAGTCTTGTTTTATTCACTACTAGTTTGTTTTTACTTCTAAGGTTAATAGCATGGAGATCGCTTTTTTAACAAAATTATTAATATTTTTATGCACATATATCAAGTTATCAAATATATACTGTGCATGCACCGTCATTATATTAAATTCTTTGAATTTTTCTCTTAAAGATTCTCTTGGGCCCATTTTGTAAATGGCACGAACAGCCTTCTTCTGCAGCACGAAAATTGTATTAATGTTAGCAGCATTACCCCATAGCAAGAGACCATAGGACATAATGCTGTGAAAATAACTAAAATATACCCAATGTATATATTATAGTAATGTACCCAATTATATTCTGTGTTTCGACTTGAAGGGCACTGTAACTGACGAGATTACGGGACAAAACGAGACCTTACAACTGATATGAAGAGTAGTTCCTATGTCGTACCCCATTACAATGCAAATTCGTGAGAAGCACTGAATCTGACAGCTGACAGGCTTATCACTTAACATCAGGTAAGCTTCTTGCTTGTCTCTCATTCTTTCGTGAAAAAAACGAATGCAGTAAAGATTATTATTGGATGAAATTAGAGACTGATATTCTAAAATGTTAGCTTTCTGAAATCATTCACATAATAATAATGTAATTAAGTAATAAGGAATGATTTTCTAATCCCGTGGGATAACCCAATGAAAACAGTTGTGGTTCAGCTAGTTCATGTAAGATAAAAACACCTCTTCCACTTACCTAACAACCTAAAATAATACAATTGAATAATTAAATTTATTTTGCTAAACCTAATTAATTCCATCGCTAGTTATGTAGATTGCGCAACTAATACTGGTATTGATATGTGCATTAATTGAAATTTCAACTAATAATATGCTCACTGAATAATTAAAGCAAGTGTAAACAGTAGTGGGAACAAGTTAAACACAAAAACAAGAACAGAACTGTGGAAGCACAAGATAATACTCCTAACTTTAATAGTAATTCGTGCGGTGTTAAATTATGTAAAATATCGAAGCTTTAAACATCGTTCATATTCTTTTTTATATCCATAACTTGTGAAACGATTGTTCTTCTAATAAGTAATATTAAAAGATAAGTATAGTTATAATAATTGAACGACAGCTTTTTCTTATTATTTTTCTTCAAAACCTAGTATTCTATAACTTATTTTTTATAATTGTAGGTATACTTTTGAATTTAACTTGATTAATCGGACGCCCACGACTTTGCTCACGGGACTCATTATTTTACTCCTTATAAGGTGAATTTTCTAAAATAGTATTTATGGGTCGGTTACTGGTTACGCGATAGTAAATATAAGAATTCCAAATATCCGATCCATCCAGTATTTAGGACTGTGCGTTGACAAATCGATTTCAATTCGGACCAGTAGCTCCTGAGGTTAGAGCGATCAAACAAACAAACTCACAAGCCGCTTATAATATTAGTGTTGTTAATAATTACCTTATAATTACAGATAAATATAAATATATTCGGGACATTTTACACATCGCAATCTAGCCCCAAAGTAAGCTATAGCTTGTGTCGTGGGAGCTAGATGACTGATTAATATACATACATACTAATATACATAAATGTAACACTGGAAAACATTCATGCTCATCACACAAACATTTACCAGTAGTGGAAATTGAACCCACGACCTCCGGCGCAGATGGCAGGTTCGCTACCACTACGCCATTCGGTCGTCAAAACGACACGACATCGTTGGAGACTTTATCTACTTGGAGATTCTGCTAAATACTTTTCTAACTTTCACAGTAGCATACCTACTTGCAGTTATGGACTCTATAGTATCTATAGGGAGATAGTGTGGGGCGATATTTCACAACGGAAAAGCACAACAAGTGCAGTGACAGTGCTGTTGCTTGCAGCTGTGACATCGCGCGGTCTCTATTCGGTCCATTTATGGAGGACGCTATATAAGCTGGAGCACTATAGTGGTTCCATTCGCGTTTAATTGACTAACCCACAGTTATGCTCCAGCACCTGAGTTCTAATTGTTTTGACTTTAACCCATGAAATTGGTGGACATGGGTTCTTGTAGTTTGCAGTAAGTTGCAATAAAGTTATTTTAATTTGCAATGAAGATGAATTTGGAGAATATACACAAACACAAACATTTACAGACTTATAAATAACATAGATACATACCTATTTACACTCAAAATTATATAAAACTACTAGCAGACGCCCGTTGCTACGCCCGCGTGAATTTCAGTTTTACACTAATATGGCGAGAACCATCGATTTTTTTTTTGGAATGAAAATAGACTATAATCTGTTCGTCCAGAAAATAGGCATTCTATCTACATTTCAAAATTCAGCCAAATCGATTCACTATTTGTGGCGTAAAGGAGTACCTATATCTCCCGCGGGAATTATTTTTTCAAAAATCCCGATCTCGATTTGGCCTCAATAGGTACGCACGCAATAATAATTTCACGCAGTTAGGACGTGTTTTGCAATTAATGTAAGTTAGCGATAAGTTTTATTGTATCGTTTAAAAAATGTACAAATAAACTAATTTTTCGAGGCCAAGAACGCTGAATTCGCTAGCGCAGTGGTCATTTTACTGCAGGCTTGTTGTGGTGCGGTTTGGATTCGGTCCATATACGGAGGTCGCTATAAAAGTGCGCCCGTACCGCGTTGCGGTTCTAATTGTTTTAACTTAGCCGTATTGTTCGCTAAATGAAAGCCGACGAATTATTAGAATTGTTTTACTTTTATTTATTTAAATTAAAATATGTCCGATTCATACTCGTATGTCGAAGTTGACCTGACCAGCGAGAGCGCGCAATAAGCGATAGAGAGGCATGATAAAACAAACGACAGAGAGATAGAGATTATGACGTTATCACGTAAATCTATCGTCCGTAAACCGACTTTACAGACAACCAATTTTATATCCTATAGGTAGGTTGACATTAATTTTCCACGTAAAGCTTACTTACATGTTTATCTTAAGAATATCACATTACCTTTACTGTTACCTTTAGTAGAGCAATATCGTTATTATTATACCTAAAAACATTATACAGATATTGTAAGCGGATGTTTCGGATTTAACTGCCTATAATAATATCAGCGATAAAACGTACGTGGAAATCCTATGAATAATGCCTTTATTACTTTTTTGAATTGTCATTGATTCTATTTGAGTTTTGTTCGTAATAATTTTTTTGGTATTTTACAAAATATAATAGATATTCCAATACTATTATGGATTATTTTTTTATCTATGATATCTTCACTTTAATATTATAACCCGTCGCAGAAACCTTGCCGATGACTTCCTCTTCCCTCTACGTGGGTGGTATTCGTAAGTGGAAGTGGAAGTCACCGTCAAAGCTTCTGCGAACCTGTATTCCTACGCCAAGATACCTCAAAAAAATCTAAGTAATCCTATTTTATTTATAGTATGTGGGCAGTTCTTAACGATGCGCTCACTAAGAATAGAACGTTTCTTTGAAGTAGAAGTGAACAGAGTTTCTCAGTATTTCTATAAAAGTTAATCTGAGCTATGATTTCCATAGAAAACTTCTTCCGATACTCGTGACGTTCAAGCTTAGTGCCTTTCCTGTATTCGTATTTGCTGATGCCTCTAGTACTAGGGAACATAAAGAATGGTTTTTCATATTAAATTGGATCCCGCGGTTCATTGATTTTCAATTTGTATGGGGCGTGCAGAGAGCGGGACGGGACAACCACGCTTTAAATAGGCAAATAAATCTCTGTCGAGGCTAAAATGCTGCGAAACAAACCACGTTGCCAAACTGTTACGTTGGCAAACCTATTACATTAAAATCGATCAATTTGTTAACATTTGAAACATAACGGTACCGTCTTTAATAAACTAAAAATTTAAAAGTGCATTTTGTTGCTAGATTAATAATGCACTCAGCAACTTTAATAGTTAAAGACTATCGAGAAATAAAGGTTCCATCCATCTTCATCATCATCAAATCAGCCTGCGGACGTCCACTGTTGAACATAGGTCTTCCCAAGCGAGCGGCGCCAAAACACGTTTCTCAGCCTTCCATGCAGTCCAGCCACTTCCAACCATCCGCTTTATATCGTCAGTTCAGTGAGCTGAAGGTTACTTGACAGTTAAAGTATTAGTTGTAACAGTATAAGGTTGTTAGACACAAAGTAACATTCAAGCACCACATAAATTTTAGAGATGGCACTTTAGAATTACTACGCAAATATCACGTATTTTCTATACTACCTTTTTTTTACCCACAGGAAATGCCTGAGGGGTTATGTGGGGCTTGCACCCACTAAAACCTGTGCTTTGCCACGACGGACCACGTTGGCGGGAGTACGGGATTCACTTGCGTATTCTCCGCGCTCCCGCCAGGCCTCGACCCGCCACCAAAGCGGCAGGTCCCGTCGCTGCTGCTGGCAGCCTGGCCGCTGCCGACCCGCCTGGGAGGCACGTCCCGAATAGGTCACGCTACCACCTCGGCCTGTCGGTGGAATTCGGGTGACGGACGCCAGAACCCCTTACGTACGTCACCCGCCGGCCGGCACCGGTCGCCGAAGGAAAATGTTCGCACCCCAGCAACCGGCGCGTTTCTATGCTACCATTGCATCCGTGAAAACAGTTACAAAAAGCTGTCTGTACCTACCTATTTTTTACAAATGATATCAGATTGTCTTATCATTTTATTTATTCAACTTGGAAGACATTCAATCCAGTTTATACAGTCAATAAAAGCAAATGAATATAAGTACCTGAAACGTTTACGTTTACACGGGAAATCCTCAAATAAAAAATATGAATACGTGAGAAGAGACAGCTGTGTACAGATATTATAACAAAACATTTTCACGTACTTACATTAATCACTTCGCCCGTAGGTATTTTCTGAAATAAAATAAACTTCGTTTTCTTTTTAATGTTTTTTGTCTCCCGTTTTTATTTAATCTGACAATTGCAATTATTAAGGTCTTTTTGTTCTCTATCATAAAGTTTCATAATATTATTCGAGATTCCAGGAAAACACCTATCTTTGGTATATTTCTTATTTTACAAAAACTTTAACTGAATAACATTATCATTCTGTTTTTTACCGTACCTCGAAAAATTATTATTAATATTAGGTCTTTACATATGAAATTGGCGTTTTGTCGTACTGGCCACTTTTATCTCAAATATCTCCTCTTTCAAATTTATACAGCTATTTACTCATGCATGCATTTGTTTTTCGACCTATTATTATTTTTCCTCTCCTCAACCCGTATATAGTAATCATCAATTTATGTGTTAATCAATCTCTTTTATGGCTCACTATTGATATTTAGTTGTCACAAATGAAAACAACTTTGAAAAGTTAGAGATTCGAAAAGACAGAGATGGGTTTCGAACCTATGACCCCCGAATTAGGAGGCAGATGACTGCAAAACAGGGCTGTCTATTCTTATTTTTTGACGACCGAATGGCGTAGTGGTAGCGAACCTGCCGTCTGCGCCGGAGGTCGTGTGTTCGATTCCCACTACTGGTAAATGTGTGTGTGATGAGCATGAATGTTTTCCAGTGTCTGGGTGTTTTTCAATATATTATATTAATGTTAGTATGTATGTAAATTTATCAGTCATCTAGCACCCATAACACAAGCTATCGCTTACTTTGGGGCCAGATTGCGATGTGTAAAATGTCCCGTATATATTTATTTATTTGTAAAATATTGTAAAATTCTTGTTTGATTTAGGCAGAATGTCAAAGAGAAGTGGCTGATCTCATTATGAGAAGTGTGGTAAAATAGGCTAAAAACTATTCCATTTTCCGATCTCATCTTGCTAAGGAAAGGCATCTATCTTACTTTAGTGCGGTTTTGCCTATAATATAGCAATGAATGCCGAAATTTCGCCGTTTTGATACGAAATTTGCATTCTGCAAGACAAGGGTACAAAGTAGATCTTTGTCAAGACGACACGGTAAGCATCTATTGTCTTGTGTTTCTAGAAACAGCTTACGTACAATTGAATATTTTCTAATTATGTTTTCAGACTAAGAGCGCTCTTTTCATTTAGACCCTGGAATGAGCGTTTACTTTGATAAAGTGATAAGAAAATAGTAATCCTGCACGCATAAGCTGTAGCAATCTAATGTAAGCAATCTTCACTCGATGTGTGAACATTGGTGTACCGTATGATTATGCCAGAGTATGACAAATGACACAATATATCACGATGGATTAACGCAGCGTTACTAAATGCAGGTAAGATTATATTTGTATATACAAGTAAGTACATACACTTTATTAGTCTGTGTACATATTAATACAATCTGTTACAAAGAATTATGATGGGCAAAATAGCAGGAAAAAGACGGTGGGAAGAAGAAAGAAGTCTTGGCTATGCAATATACGGGAATGGACTGGAATAAAGGCAGTCGGAGAATAGCTTTGTGTGGCGTTAAGTTTCTTAAAAAAAATTAAATAATCTCTTTGAAACCCTTATTGCTTATTGTATTTAACAAAATAACTATACGTCAGCATACACGCTATGTCACGTATTATATCGCCTTTGCGTAGACAAAATATCTAATTGAAAAAATGTGAGTTTCTCGTATGGTGAAAAAAATAAGATCGGTTTTAACATTAATTATTCTGCACGAAACATGTCTCAATATTCTTTCAACGAAATCGGTTCAAATTGTGGTAATATTGTTACTCAAAATTGACAGCAAGATGTACCCAAGATGACGATTGTTCCCAAGTGAGATTGGCAAAGTGATCAGTGGCACAAACAAAAATCGATAAAGACGATTGTCTTCAAGAAATAAATAATCTGTGAGTTGACGTCATATTATTCTAGCCCTATAATTACTATGGTATCTAACTGCCTTGCAGTTCAGGCTTTGAGTATCAAGCGAGAATGAGGTCTCGGGAATGAGGCAGTTACCGAGAAAATGACTGCGGGACGAGATTGTTGATTTTAATTAAAACAATAATGACTTTGTTGCCCTTTTAAAACTTTCGCTCATTGGTTCTGCTTAGCATGCTTACCTGAGAGTTCTCAGTAGATTTTTCCTGAATAATAATGTTTTCTGAAAATTTTTATGGGTTCATATGAGCAAAGCAGGGCGGGTTGGGTTTTAGAAACAACCTTAAAAGAAAAAGGACCTTAAGCAGTTCGAAACCAATTTCAACGGATAACAGTTAGATACATATTTTAAACTACATAATATTAACATTTTTTTAGAATCCGATAAAAAGATTCGAAAAAATATAAAGATTAACATTAACATTATACACCTTACACATATTATGAAAGTTGTTTTGCCATAAGGGATATAATAAATAGCTTACCACCTACTCTTAGACCTACCAAACATACACAAAAAATTTCATAACAATCGGTCGAGCCGTTTCGAAGGAGTTTGGTAAGAAACGCGAGACACGAGAATTTTTGGAATAGATGTGTCTTTTCTGGAGTTTCGATTATTTCACATGCATGCCTGAAAAGGTAAACTCTGTAACCATTCTTTAATTATAAGATCTTCATATGTACATGTAAGAGTTGATGCAATAAATATATTATGATTATGATTATGATTATAAATGTCATTTCAATTATCTCCATTTTTGACGACGGTTAAAAATATGGTCAAAAATTGCAGTACATAAAACCCATAGAACTGTTTACCTAGTTGCCAACGCGTTCACGTCCACAGTCATTGGTCCGCTGCCAGATGTATTGGAAACCTAACAGGATGTCTCGCAAATAGTACGCGAATTGCATACTAATTTTCCGCAACTTTACCGGAAACAACCCCACGTAACAGTATCGTGACTTATGAGTACACATTTACTAGTAGTAATTTAATTTCGTTTAATAAGTATTTATTGCTTTGTGTCGCGGGTAGATTATTATACTCTTTTGTATTAATAATTTTTTTGCCATTTAATAATTTCGCATATTATATTAATTCCACTTCAGAGTGGTAGTCCTACATGTTAAAAAAAAATCAAGCACCAGTACAACAGACACAGTGGCAGAAACTAAGTCGATACTCTTGTCAAAAAGAAAATAACAGACAGATTATAACTGGCTGAGCAAATAACGTCACGAAGTTCCCTTCCATTACGTTATTAATATTAGGTCCTTACATATGAAATTGGCGTTTTGTATGGGAGGAACATAAAGTCGATTTTTTTTAAATATAATATATATATTTAATCAATGTATGTACCATTGCTATCTATGCACTTTTGCCACCTTATAGGTAGTTCATTGATCCCTTTACTAAAAAAGCTATTCGGACGGGAATCAATAAAATCTTTGAAAGCGCTTTGGACTGCCTCATCGGAGTTAAATTTTTTCCCTTGTAAGAAGTTATCCAAATTTCGAAAAAAATGGTAATCATTTGGAGCAAGGTCCGGGGAGTAAGGTGGATGTCTTAGGCATTCCAATTGAAGCTCCTCTAATTTGGTAGCCGTCTGTTGTGCAGTGTGTGGTCTAGCGTTGTCCTGAAGCAGCAGTGGCCTAGAACGATTGACCAGCCTCGGTTGTTTAGCAGCTAGCTTTTCCATCATGGATTGCAGTTGCTGACAATAGATATCCGCCGTAATCGTCTGGCCAGATTTAAGAAAGCTGTAGTGAACGACGCCGGCGCTAGTCCACCAAACGCCCACAAGTAATTTTTTTTGAGTCAATTTTCGTTTGGGGCAGGATTTGGCTGGTTCGCCAGGGTTCAACCATTGCGATGAGCGTTTCCGATTATCATACAGGATCCATTTTTCATCACAGGTAATGATTCGATTTAAAATCTCTTGATTACTGTGCCGGTTGAGTAATGTAACACAGCAGTCTACGCGCGTTTGTCGGTTTGCTGCACTCAATTCATGAGGTACCCACCTTTCAAGCTTTTTCACCTTCCCAATTTGCTTCAAGTGAACAAAAACAGTTTTATCACTAACAGCGCAGCCTGCAGCTAGCTCGTACGTGGTTTGCGATGGATCCGCTTCATCAATAACCTTCAATTCTTCATTGTCAACTTTCGTCTCCGGCCGTCCACGGGGCTTGTTCTGCAGGTCGAAATTTCCAGAACGAAAACGTTGGAACCAAAAACGCACTGTGTTTTCTTTTGCGACACCCTCGCTGTACACATCATTAATCCTTCGAGCCGTTTCTACAGCACTGGTGCCACGATGGAACTCGTACTCGTAAATAACGCGATATTTCAAGTTTTCCATTTTGTAAGCAGAGTGGCGCAAAAAGAAAACCAAAAGAGAAAAAAAACAAATGAATTACGATTTTCAAAACACAAAAGCATGAGTAAATAGCTGTATAAATTTGAAATTGGAATTTCTAATCAAAGAAGAGATATTTGAGATCAAAGTGGCCAGTACGACAAAACGCCAATTTCATATGTAAGGACCTAATATTATATTATATTCGGTGCTTCTATACAAACAATACAAGCGGTAGCACTTCTGATTTATTTATTTATCAATTTTATTGTTATTAATAAAATTCTTTACACCTTTTACTTTATTACTTTTTGAATTAACTTTCTCATATGCTTTTCTATATAAACTTTCCACATGCCAAACTAACTCCTAAAGTGGTACTTACTTTCACTGTAGGTGTATAGGTACAAAATATTAACTTTAAGAATTTTCGTCAAAATTTTGTAACAAATTTACCACGTTCCTACCATGTTTAAAATCACAGAGTACTTTACTGTAAAAGGCAGCTAGAACTGTATGAATTATAGTTTTAAGTTCGGTAACAAATAGCCATATCGAGCCTAAATGGTCTCCGTGTGCAGCTCGAAGTTTCCTTTAAAATATTGATGCGAGGAAAATCTGCTTCGACTTCACGAAACCGTGCCACGTCACATCGAAACTTCCGCACGGTGAATTTTTATGAGTGTCGCCTCTAGACGACACACGGGGGAGTCAGTGGCTTTTGAAACGACTGCTAGTCAAAGAGAAATGGAGATTTCGCCGTTACAAATGTGGGAGCGGTAGTAGCGTCCGTATTTCTTCGCGGATTACTTTTCCGACGGCGTACTGGTAACGCGTGAGTCGCAATTCTTATTAAACGCGAATCCCACAGTTTCCCGACGGTTGTAAATTTCCGCGCATCAGTCTATTACTCCGGATTGACATTTAGAGTTGTTCTTATATTCTACAGGCTGACCCGGCAAACGTTGTTTTGCTATATGGGATATGAAAAACAGCTTACGACCTCAGATCTACCGAACAATACACAGAAAATTTCAAAACAATCAGTCGAGCCGTTACGAAGGAGTTTGGTAACAATCATGAGAAACGAGAATTTTTAGACCACTAAATTGAACTTAAATGAAAACCAACATACAATTACTGTTAACGATGAATCAGGTTTCAACAGTTTGCGTACCTACCTAGTCTGCATGAGAAGTTTCTACTGAAAATGTTCAATACACCTGCAGTCCCCTTATTTACAATGATATACCAGTTTTTACAAACGAATACTTACATACTACCATATAAATATAATTCCACTTAAGAGATTCGAAAATTATTTTGTAATATAATAAGAAATAGATGAATTAGGTTAGTGCGCTGTTTCTAATTAACATAGTAATTATAGGCATTTAATTGCTTCGCAGTTCATGCTTTGAGTGCCAAACCGCCGTGACGAAACTAGGCGGATGTGGGAACTGACATATAATAATAGAGCCTGCGATATGCCTACATAATACCCTACAAATAAATATAGTGCGTATTGACAAAATAACGTAGGTACATGGAGGGATCTGATTCTATTCAGTTGTAATTATTTAAGCGCAGGTGCTAAGCTCAGACTTAGGATGACTTAATTATCAGATCTGTAATTAGTCAACGATCTGAAGATTTCCACAATAAACTTTTAGTCGTGAACGGTGAATGGGTCACTTTTATGGACACCGTGTAAAATGAAATGACTTCTCATAAGAGTCTCTGTATGCTAGACTTATATGAAATAAAGAATTTTCTATTCTATTCTATTCTTAATACTTATTAATTATAATTATCTCATTCATGAAAAAGTTATCATCATTCTTTAGTTGTATATCATCAAATTTCGGATTTAAGTAAGATTCAAGTAAGATATTAAACTTATCCCTCAATAAGTTCAAAGTGGCTGTAAAACGAAAGCTCATTAATAAAGCTTACTATAGATTTAAGAATTATTTACATTAATCAAATCCTTGGGAGTGAATCAACTGCTGTATTTATACTAGCTCAATTAGTTTTAAGAGCCATTGTGAAGTGGTGATAAAAGAAAACAAAACCCGACTGGGTTTGTTGTGGGCTTCTTCTCAGTGCAGGGTGCGTTTGAACCCTCGTAAACTTAGAGTCATCTTGTAGTTATCACCCTATATGTATGGTGATACACCATAATATATGTATGCGACAAATATTATCATATTGACGTTTTACAAGAGCCTGTTCGTAAGGCCTATGTGAAATAGAGATATTTTGACTTTGACTTTAATCTTAATGAAGAGATACAGAGCTATATTATACAAAAACAAGAAAATATTGTTGTTTTTTTTATAATAATAACATAAGCAATTTTATTTCACGATGCTGCTATAAACATAGATTAAATCCCGCGCAAAACGACGCCGTAGCGGCACGAAAATAAAATTCTGTAAAAGTCTGCCGCAAACACCTCTAATATACAGAATCCTAAAATACGGGCTATAAAAATAAAACTAGGGAACCGCGATACTACGACCTCGTTTCGTCCCAGAGCGGTCATTTTGTTCCAGCATCCGAAAATTGTCACCTCTCTACCGTCTTCATTTGCAACAAATATAGAGCCCTGGCCTCAGCAATAAATTGCTGAATTTACTTTCCCTCCCGCCCTGAACCGTGCTAGTTTTCTGGGTCTTTGTTATGTAACAAAAGGAGACATTTAGCGCCAATTGGGTTCCGAGAATCTTTATGGATATCCTTTAGTGAAAAGTTAATGTACGCCACATATGAGTGTGCTCGAATGGAAAGAAAATATTTTCGTTCAATTACGTGCCCGCGAGCAACCGAAGATTGCGTTACGTAATACTTATGTGTCACATACATCATACATATAGTAGAATTTTATGAAGTACTTAAGATGTGTGAAACCTTAACTGAGAATCTTAAACTAATCGAAACGTCAAACACTAATAATTTATGTGGAAAATGAGGAAAATACGAAATTCTTAAAATGGTTATATGAGATACGAGAGATCGAAAATAGACAATTATAATAAATTACGTGTTAAATAATCCAGAGGAACCTTTTTTTATTGAATAGTGTAATTAATTTTTAGTGGCAATTTTACAAAAACTGGCACAAACGGCATCCTGGTAATTTGCTGCCAGGCCCAACTGCCGTTCTCGTATACCTACTTCAAGTTCGTCAGTGTGTAGCTACTGAGCAATTAAAATAATAATATCAAAATACTAACAAATCTAATTTAGTAATTAAAAAACATTGTTACTAACATACTAACAATACCAATGGAAACGACTGAAATAAACGTTTATTTATTTATTAATTACCGTCAAATTTTTTCGCTCAATACAGTTTGTAGGTTAAAGCTTTAATAACTGACTAGCCAATGAAAGAAGGACTTTTACGACACCAAGGGCTGGCATTAAATCGAAGTGTCAACTACACTCCCCTTGTACTTGACAATAAAGGGAAATATACAGCCCCTTTGTCTGACCCTGTAAACGTCCACCTTTTAGAAAAAATCCCCAAATTATTTGTCAAATATTTTTCAGTTGTAGTGTACGTTCAAAAACAATAGCAACAGGGTATGAAAGTATTTAAATTTATATATCTTTTGAATTGCTTACAATATTATGAACATCTGTAGGTACAAGAAAATTGTTTAAATAGGCTTTTTATTGTTATCATTATATTATGTTTTAAGATACTGTTTTAGTTTTAGTTCAAACAAAATAATATTTTCGACATCAATTAAACATACTGTAATAATTTCAAAATAATTCTTAACACGTATTCGAATCGCTAAAACAAAGCAATCGAGGGGTTTAAATTAGATAGCATCACAGTTCTATCGTCTAGAATTGAGGTAGAAGAATACGTTAATATCATAGATTTATTATAGGTCGTCGCTCGCGCTCTGACTAGATAGAGATAACCTAACAACGACAGCTCCGTGAGTGCGGAAACTTGTAGTCTGAGTGTGTCAATTTGAAAGTATGGTGTGCGGATGTTAGTGAGCCCGAAAAATTGTGTAGCGACGGCTCGGGTATGCCAGTTTGGGCAAAATATTTTTTGCCGCACTTTTGAAGTCGAGGGCTCCCTCTTGGACCTCTGTAGTCTGTGGTTAATAGCTTTTAGTTTAAGAATACGTAACTGTGCGGTGAGCGCTAGTGGTCAAATGGTACACGTTCCGACTAAAATAGCCAAAGCATGATGTTTTAGATTTTTTTTAAATATATTTTATTTCTAACACAAAGGAGAAACATCATAGATATTGATGCCTTGTGAAGCGATACCGGTATAACGTACGTATAGAATACCGATACTTTTAATTTTTCGCAGATCCCCACCTACAACTATTGTGGTGCTTGTATCGACTTGGCGCCGGTCCAGCACTGAACTACCTGTAATTATGTATGTTAATACGCGCGAGGTGGTTCAGATACCGTCTAACGACTTCCTCTGATAAAAATAAAGTTGCGTTGAAATTTTTAGGTCCGCAGTTGCAAGTTTATTGCCGAATTGCGTGTGTAGCCGGCAATCAGGACGTCGCGTCGGGATTGAGCTTTATATACAGACATTGATTTAATTTGCTTTCAATTTCGATGAGTTTAATGGATTTGTAAATTAATTCTAACCTTTTGACTCTATCGTTGTGGAATTCAAGTGGAAGGTCCCGACTAGCAAGATAGATTAATTTGTTTTGTTATAATCCGCTACTCGAAAATAATCTTTGTGATCCAATATGCAGGAACACCGCCCACATGAAACATCACACACAATTCTTCCAGCAAATTCATCGACGGACTTTTCGTCCCGACACTGGGACATTCTCAGAAGATGTTGACTTCACAATGCAATTCTACGATTTCGCATTATGTGTCATTATAGCAAAACAAATTCTACTTTCAGTTCAATATTTGGAACTTTGGAAGGTCTGGAGTTCTATTCTAAGTTTGGGATTAAGTAACTGTTAAATAACCTCCGGTCTGCTTTGGTGGTAGACTGCGGCTACAGCTGGTGGCCATCCTACCTTCATAGTTCAGGACTCCAAGAAACGATTGCATCTTCAACTGAGTTAGCGTTGACGTCGCTTATCATCATAAATTGAAATTGTAGCCAACAATAAAACGTTGAAGGAAACATGGTGAGGAAAACGAGTTGCTTGAAATTTTTCTCTAATTTTTTCAAATATGTGTGACTGTGAAAACTGCCAATTCTGAATTGGCAAGTATTGTGTATACTTTTAATTCTGGGAAAATCAATCGTGCCCGCATGTGGAATAGTGGGACAGCTAGCGGTTGAATTGACCTTAAACATTACATTAGAGATCTGTGCCTAATAGTAAGATATTCTTAAGATAATAGCTGTGTTCTAAAAATATTTTAAAATTCTTTATTCGCAGTATGAGTTTGGAGTAAGTCAACCAACGTGTCTGTTAACATTAATACCCTATTCATAGCAACTATTAAACTAAACTTTAAACATTATGCACTCAAACATCTCCCAAAGGCCTGCACAAGCCTTTTAATGGACGGACTTTGAACGTTAATTTTTAACGGCAGTTAAAAGTATCTTAAGTCTTAAGCTTTTGAAAGTGGCTATTTAAGCTTATTCTGCGGAGAGAACTTTCGATACGCTTTCGTTGAGCGTTGTCTGTTCTTTTCTGCTATTTTTATATGAAAAAGTAATATTTTAAGCATATTTTTTTTCAAAAATATTAAAAGTAAGTATTTATTTCTCCGCCCCACTAAAACTACTGAACGGATTTGGATGTGAAATGAAATTAGCTTATACCTACATACCTACGAGTAGGCTACTTGTACTAAAGGATTTTTTTAATAACCGCTTGCACAGTGAAACCAAATAGTAGTAAGTTTTAATAGTATCTAAATAGATTATTATCTACGGCGTAGAACATCCATGACGTAATGAGTTCTACGCCGTGCTACGGCGTAGCACTGCTACAACTACTACAGCTACGGGTATGGTAATTTTTTTCTCAAATCGAAAGTTGTTTGCCATTATATGTATATAGACTAGGTGACCTCTTTTCTACTTCGTTAGAGCCAAAATACCCTTCTTCCATTACTCCATTCCTTACTCTACCCCTTGTCTCCATTACTCCAACGGTTGGATTAAAAAACGAATATCTGACGTAAATATCAAAACGTTCAGCTTTCTATAATGGTCAAATGAAGATCATGAGTCCCTAAATGACGGAGTCAATGAGTGAAAGAATCACGGCTTTCATTTTATATGCAACTAACATGAAGTTATCACAAGATGTTTTTTTCCTAAGCTCTACCAAATGTGGCTAGTTTTTGTAAGGCCACCAAATTAATGACTGCCCTGCACGAGTTATAATTGAGACGTGTCAGAACTATTAGTACTGGCCCGAAACTAAACGTCGGATAGAGATAATAAAAGTATTTGGTAGATCTACGTGACTAATTTGTTGCTGACGGGTCTAGCGTGGTCGTGAAAAATTCATAAAGATATGTCTCACAAGAGAGTCACGCCGTAAATATTTTTTTGTCGCATATCCATCGTGCATAATATTAAATAAAATCACGCAAGAATACCCCACTCGATATTGAAATCACATTTTGAAGGTCCCTGTTTCCTACCCTTTTAAATTAAAATAAACACGATTTTCAATTTTTTTATAATTGCAACAACAGTGGACCACAATTATCTACAAGAATAGTTACTGAAATAAACAGTCGTGACAGAGAGAGAGACGGATCTTAAAAGGGTTCCGTTTTTTCTTTTGAAGTACGGAACCCTAAAAATGAGCACTGGAGTGAAATAAATAATAATCAGATATACCTACTAATTAGTAGTAGTATTGTGTTCTGACACCAGCACCAAAAATTGTATAACATATATAATATTTCAACAAGATTATGTGGAAAGTTACGGACGAAACGAACGAAGAATAATATTGTTTGTATTGTAAAATAATTAATTATAATATTATGTAATTGAAATTGTAAAGGTAGTAGAATAAAAGGCTTTTTTATTTTATTTTTATTTTATTTATACCTACTAATTTATTGATGACATTAGATAAGAATCGTGAAATATGTATATATATATATATACTGTGAGATAATTTATCGTGGTAGGCCACAGGTATTGGCGATATAGATAGCGGAGTATGTAACTCACGTCCTCAGAGTTTGCTTCACTATAGTCCGAAATAATGTCAAAGTGATATTTAATCAAACTTTGATAAAAGAAAATAAGAGTAATTATTTCGATGACGTTCTATTAAAGTACGGAATTAATTTTCTCTTATCTTTTAACAAGCATTTCCCCGTGCCTTGCCCGCATGGACTTCGGTCTTCCCGTCTTCGGAAGTCCCGTGGGACTTTTTTTGGGATAAAAAATTGCCACTGCAATTTGAAATTATGCCATAATTTATTTAATTTAATAGGCCGAAGCTAATTAGAACCCCACCAGCAGAATCGCACCACCAAGAAAATTAGCGTTCTGGCGCGATGCTTGTAGAAACCGTTAGTGGCTACTTACCTACCTATATTCGACTGAATCTTTACCTACCATGGTATGAGATTGCAGTGAAGAAGTACTAACTTGTAGAAAAGGAAACAAACTATACATACAATATCAACGTGCAAACATTATATAAACTCTATTAGGTATTATAGGTACTAGGATAGCCGCGTCAGTTTCTTTCTGGATCCAGCAATGTAGGAGAATCATACTCCAGGTATAAGGCAAAAACGATTATTTTATTATTTCAACAATAAAATCGAGCCCTGGAATAGATCGCCAAACTAGAATTGAAACGTTGTTTAAATTTGTCCAGAGTTGCAAACAAACGCTTGATGGTTTCACTAAATTAAAATACTACAGGAATGTTGCGAGTGCGCCTGTTATTTGGACGCTTAACAGTTTTGTTAAATCACCAAAAAATCTTTTCTAAATTGTACCGTATGTTGTATTTTAGCAGCTATGACTTCATCAGTTAATATTTACATATTGAATGTAAGAACTGTGTAGATCCTGCCGTTCATTAAATTCTAAAGACTACGGTGACCTCAACTAACACACTAGATACAGTAGTGACACACACGGTGACAGTAGATACTAATTTTAAATAATAAAAATTGAAAAACTTAAACAAAAAAGCGTTCCATTGCAAGTCAGTCTTGCGCAGTAAGTACCTTCAACCAAAATTTTTATCTATAAAGACAATTACTTTCAAAATCCGTCATATATCTAAATTCGCTCAGAAGCAGAAACACGATCGGAAGATAATTTCAAGATATAAAGTTTACCCAAAATCTCGGAAATTTTATCGGAAACTACTGTGGAGGTATTTTTTTTTATTCGTGTTCACAAAAGTTCAGATTGTTTTTGATGAGTGGTTTAGTTTTTTTGCCAATGTTGCCTGTCGCACCCAACAACGTATCGACGAGCGAGAAGGAAAATATCAAAAACCGTCTATGGCCTTAAAGTTTTATTTTTCGTTTTATTATTTGTTTATACAGCAACTATAGCTTCAAGTACCTATTTACCTAACAGCTAGCTGGTAATGGTTATGTACGCTCCCATAAGGCGGAGCACGTTTCGAACTTATTAGTTTAATATGAGTCGCAAGTATGAAAACAGTTTGCTAAACGTATTGTAATCTAATAAGAACTAAACGTAATGGGGAGAACACAAGAAGACACGTAGGGCTACCGGCTAACTAAATAAATTGAACGTGACGGACTGTTTCATGCCCACTTTTCCACTTAACCGTTGGAAAAATAAAGAAAAGCGATAAAGTAAAGTTAGTGAAAGACTTAGTTCAGATAATGATATTTGGCGATATGAACGTGGTCTGTCATATTTAGAGGAGAAGATGAAACTTTGGCAGTTGCATTTTTCCCCAAAATATAATAATAATTGGTTCTGTACCATCAAGACCAATCAAAACAAAACACTTCAAATTTAAAAAAAAACGAGCAATAAATCTCATTTGTTGTAGGCTCCCATACAACAAATGAGATTTATTGCTCGTTTTTTTTTATATTACTGTTAAATATTTTTTTTTATTTATTTAACTAAGTATTTTTAAAGAGCATATATAATTAAATATTCTGTGAATATTTTAAGCGTCTATCTGTTGCCGTTATGAATATCGTGCAAAAACAAGCAAAAAAAACACGTTAACTGTAGGTATGGGAGCCCCCTTAAATATTACGTTATTCTATTTTGTAATATTTGTTGTTTTAACGGCAACAGAAATACATCAACTATGAATATTTCAAGTTTCTATTACGGTTCAATAGATACAGTCTGGTGACAGACGGACGGACGGACAGCGAAGTCTTAGCAATTGGGTCCCGTTTTTACCGTTTGGGTACAGAACTCTAAAAAAATTGAGATTATCCTCAAATTTAAACTATTAGTAACAGTTTAAGTGCCCATAATAATACCTTAAACCTAAGTTCGGTTACCACGATAATACGTTAAACAATCGTGAAGATTAGGAAGAACGAAGATTAGCTTCTGGTACACACCGGATTTTGCTTATTTGAGTATTTGTGATTATAATTATAATTCTAAGATAAGATAAGATATTGAGTCACCATTATGTTTATTACTTCCACTACAAAGCTTTTAAAGCCAAAATCTATTTTTAAGTTTACATGGAAACTACTCCAATACCTAGTAAAATACAAATTAACTTTCGAATTTCATAAAAATACCCAATACTAAAATTTTACACTTATTTTAAAGTGACTGCAAAGAATGACAAACATTCTATATTCTATGTGTTGAATATTTCATTACTCTGTTTGATTAAAATGCTGAAAGCTATACTGATTTGAAATGTAATGATTTATGTTAATCATAGTACCTACATTACGTGTGAATGTTTATTGCCAAAACAAATCATAGGAAATAATTTACTGCAAATGTTAATTTACATTATGCAAATACGTATAATGTTTTAAAATTATTATCTCATAGGTTTGTAACTTATATTAATTCACTTGAGTGATATATTACAAATTACAATCAATTATCAAATCTACGGGTTTACCCGGGACTTTTAAAATGAAAATGAAATTTCGTAAATTCAAAACTATCCAAAATTGCGTAATATTTTAAAGCAATGTACTCGTATTCGTAAAATGTTCTTGGCAAAAATACTGAAAATAGAATTCATAGCTACTGCGTTCTTAAGATGGAAAAGTATCTAATTGGGAACTGTTGAAAAATATGTTTTCCACATTGGGGAGCAAAACTTTAAATTTATGCCAGCAAATTCGTATAATATGAGTGTGTCTCTCGTTACTCCTCGCGAAGTGGTATCCGCTTCCGGAACTAACAGCCTCCGCGGCTGTAAACGTCTCCAACGCCTGACTTTTGGTGATTTACTTCAATTTTATGTGTCATCCCTGCTTGGATTCATATTTAATTTATTTTATGGCAATTTTACGACTCCCAAGCATTCGCGAAAGCTATTTGTATTCGTGCCTTTGCTTGTGCCGTGTGTGCTCATAATGTTTTCACATTATCAAGCTGCTCGACCGTTCCCATAAAGAGGGGAGTGACAATGATCTTTTTTTTATAAAATAGAAGACATTTACTCCATTTAAGATAAATAACCCATAATGTTATAGGTAGTATCAAATACAAGCGATATCTCCTTTTTACTAACAGAAAACTATTTGTCTCTGATCGTTTACCTGATGCAGTCAAATTAATTAACCTGTATATTTATAAGAAAAGGTTAGGTAGGTGACTAACTGACTAACTTATCAACACAAAGCTACAACCACTATTCCGACGACGTTAGACGTGCCCTTAATGGTATAGGAGCTAGCAACGTTTTCGAGAAAGAATTTTAGGTGAGCTGGTTTTGTGATATGTTGTCTTTCTTGCACTTTCGGTTAGAGTCTGGGCTATCTGGCTGGCAGAAGCCGTTGCGTTTATTACTGCGCATCCTATTTGCAGCTTACGCGTCCACAATGTTTATACCAATGTTGTCGGGGCTACTAATTGCCCTTAAAATAACTACAGGCGCACTATCATTTATGATGACGTTTCATTTTTGTATTGGTCAATTGTCAACCACATACGAGTTAACATTTGAAACGTCATCATAAATGGTAGTGCGCCTGTAATAATTTTAAGGGCAATTAGTAGCCCCAACAACATTGGTATAAACATTTGGGAGGCGTAAGCTGCAACACCTGGACAGACCAAGGATGCGCATTAATGAACGCAACGGCTTTCGGCTTCCAGATGGCCCCGACTCTAACCGAAAGTGCAAGAAGGACGACATATCACAAAATCAGCTCTTCTAAAATTCTTACTTTTCAAACGTTGCTAGCTCCCGTACCATAAGACGAGTGAATTGTGCGGTAGCGGGCGTGCTATCTGCGTCGCAGGTCGTGGGTTCGATTCCTACAACTGGAAAATGTTTTTGTGCATGAGCATGAATGCTTTCCAGTGTCTGAGTGTTTTTCTATATTATTGTATTTATGTATATTTATGAGTTATCTAGTACCCATAATACAAGCTATCGCTTACTTTGGGGCTAGATTGCAATGCGTGTAGTGCGTGTTGTGAAGTCAACATCTCCTGAGGATGTCCCGGTTCGGGACGAAACGTGCGTCGAAGAAAGTGTTGGAAAATTGTGTATGGTGTTTCATGTGGGCAGTGTTCCTGCATATTGTACCATACAGAATCTTTTCAAGTAGCGGATTACAGCAAAACAAATTAATCTGTCCTGCTAATAATTGATTTCATTCTCATACAACCGCCATTATTATTTCCAACTGAACAGAATTTAATCGGTCTTCAAGTGATGTCAAATAAGTGATATCAGGAATTTTATTGAACGTTTTTTGAATGGTCTACAAGAGTTCAAATATTTTACATCTAGGTATTTTCTCTTGCTTTAATTTTTTAATTAAGAACTTTAGAAGTAGAAATATAAATCAAAAGTTAGCACGTTGCTTATTCTCTTAAAAGCTTAACGAATACGATTAAACGGCAATGTTTAACGTTATCCCTTGATCCGCTCACAAAACGAATTGGTTGCGAAATTGCTTTCCAAATTGGACTGCTTTGATGGCAGACAATTTGGCAAGACATTTGTATTCTTGCGGAGAAAAATAGCTTTCCGCGAACATCTGATAGTGAGGTTATGTGAGGTCTGTCTTCGGCCGCTCCAGAAACAACTCGTGAACTTGGGCTCGAGCCAATCACTGGAATATGACTACTTCAGCTTCAGCAAGGATTATCTCTAGAAAATCGTCGACTCAAACGTTCGAATGGCCAAAGTTTTCCCCATCGAAACGTATCAATGTCAGAGGAATTGAGAAGTGATTACTATACTGCTAATCGTCGCATGCTCGATTTTCAATCAGTTCTGTTTCTATTGCAGTGTGAAAAGATTTCTAATATTTCGTATTGTTTACGATTTGAAAATGACTGAGTTTAAGGAATTTTCATCGTAAAAGTTTCATTTATGTAGAACAGAATTTTTTTTTTTAGTTTTAAGACTTTTTTGCCAAGCTATTGAAATTGATGCTAAAAAAATATTTTAAACTTAAATTTCGTTTCAAATTTTTTTTTGTTTCATTGGGGTTGAGTACTGTCTGATGAAATCGTTTCGGGTTTTGTGGTAGGTATGTATTTGCTTAAAAAATATGATTCCAAAAGTTTTAATTATGTATTATGGCCCATTATTTTGAATTTATAATTAATATTATGCAAACTCGTAATTAATTCATGAATAGCTCTCAAATGGAAAATTCAAATTAGGATCGCCTATTCGCATAACAGTTCCAATAATGTAAACAATGTTATTATAATATTATATCTGTATTTCTGTTCGTTTGTACTAAAACGTGAGGAGTATGTACATTTATAAGCACCACATACTTTATTCCAAAACACGTAATTATTTTATTTAATAATTTGTTATAAATGATAGAGCAGATTCGAGACATGGTCGCTAACTATGGGCCTATAAGAAGGCTCAGGGTCACTCAGCGAGCGATGGAGAGAGCTATGATCGGAGTATCTTTTCGCGATCGAATCAGAAATGAGGCGATCCGCATAAGAACCAAAGTAATCGACATAGCTCAACGTTTCGCAAAGCTGAAGTGGCAATGGGAGGGGCACATAGCTCGCAGGACCGATGGACGTTGTGGACCCAAGGTGCTGAAATGGCGGCCACGCACCGGGAAGCGGGTGGAACCAGGTGGACGGACGACATAAAGGGCGCGGGGAGTCGCTGTATTTGGCGGTCATTTCAGGAGGCCTATGCCCAGCAGTGGACGTCCCTCGGCTGAAACGACGACGACGACGAGATGATAGAGCATATAGGCATAACAAACCTTAAGACCGATTAACACACAAAGAATATTAAAATTAAATACAAGTAGGTATAGCAAGAATTGTAGAAAACCGATTGGATTTGGATAGTTGCTCAGTGTACACAGTATTTTTCGCTCGGAGTAACAATGTTTACCGCGGTCGTAGTCGCTTTTTGCATCGACGCGACGCACGCTTCAATCTAAAAACATTGTAAAAGATTTATATATTTTTAGAGTATTTACTGTTAGAATTTAAAGTGAATTTGAATGTGAAGTAATACTAATATCTTAACTTTCTTCTTTCTAATAAAATTCTCGTTCCAACTTTTGTTACTAAAGTCTTCTGAAACGGCTCGACCGATTGTTATGAAATTTTCTATGTGTGTTCAGTAGGTCTGAGAGTAGTTGGTAAGCTATTTTTTACCTCTTTTAGTGAAAAACAATTTAAATAGCAAAACAAAGTTTGGCGGGTTAGCTAGTTGATAGTATTGTTCAAACCACAATATAAAGTCATTCCTTGCTCTGTGGTTCAAACTCTCATTTTCTGCACATGTTTTTATAGACCTCCATACGAATAGCGCCTCTAGCAATGTTATACATATCAATTCTCTTCCTTCGATCGCTTACGTTTCGATAACTGAAAAATGGATAACAATGACATTTAATATCGATATTTAAGCCACGTGATCAACCTATGAAACGGATATTTGTCTTTCTCAAATACTTTTAGTTTTTAGAAGCGTTTTCTAAATGTATATACTGCGTTATGTTTAATAAGTACATAGCTATGTATTAAAACTGTTGTTGTCACCTACTTTAGTATTTCAACAGCTTTAGTTATTCATAACACTCAATTAATTGTCCTGATTTATACTATTAGAAATACAGTTTTTATTTCAATTAAATCACTTTAAAGTAGTTCAGCGATAAATGCAGAATTCAAAATGAATCCTAATGAATTGGTACGTTTGTAAATGTCTTTTAAGAGCTAAACGAATGGAATTAAATAACAATATTTAACTTTGGCCTCTTGATCCGCTCGCAAAACGAATTGTTAGCGAAATTGCTTTCTAAATTGGGCTGCTTCGATGGCAGACTATTTGGCAAGACATTTGGGAGAAAAAAAATGGTCCACTGTTACATAGTAAACGGTTTGCGGCCACTATAAAAACTTAGTTACTTGGAACAAACTTTATAATTCATTCGTTACTCTGAACTGTACTCTGTTTAATAAATCTTTTAAAGAAGATTCATCGTATTGAGGTACGATTTTTTTAGTGGACAGAAAATGCGAACCCCTTTGGCAGTCACGCAGGGCTTGCAGCCGCAAAACTCTCTGTCCCTACGACACATCCGATGGCGGGAGTACGGGATTTAGTATTCTCCGCGCTTCCGTCTGGAAGAATTAAGAGTCTGCCTATCTACCTATCTTACTGCCTACCTGCCTATCTTACATCGTTTTCTCTCGCTCTCTGACCCATCAAATCCAAGCCCAATCCTAGCAACATAGGACGACCGAGTAATAGCATTATTTTTCAAGAGTAGGTATTTTAAATTACCAGATTACCTCTTGGATAGGAATTTTCAAATTCCGTTAATATAAGTAGGTAATATAGATACTTCAAGCGTATTAATAATATTAATTTTCCGAATGAAAACCCCGTACCTAGCCACAAACCGAACGAACCCGTTTTAATTGGGAAACTTGAAACCGCTCCAATCGAATAAAAATTGAAACAAAGGTTGCATTATCTCATGACTCATTCCATAATGTTTTGTGGGTTTTACGCGCTAGTGAATGGATAACGAGAAAGCCAAAAATCGGTATTGTAATGGCGATGCGGTTTCGTTATCTCCGTAATGGAATGGCGATGTCAACAATTTTCCCTTATTGTCTATTTAAATTGGATGCCACGGTAATTTGCTCGTCGGACTGTTTTTAAAAACGGGTATTATATTGTGCTCTCCTTTATTTAAACTCAAATTACTCCTCATTCATTAGGAAGAGCGGGCGAGTGCGCTCTGTCGCGTTTTTTATTTTGCATTTTCATTGTTGGTTTTCGAAATTAAGCCCCGGCAACAATTGCTTTGTTAATACACTGACGTCTGACGATCTATTTGTATTATTACTATCTTTTTTATTATTATCTTCATACTAGGTCACGTAGTATTTGAACGCCTACTCCTAAGTTGTATAATAAAATATACGAGTATCATAAATCATAATATTTAAGTATTGTGTTTTTAAATTATATCAAATGAAATCAAAATGTTTACTGTTTCATATGCGCCTTGCTGAAAGACATTTACAAAATATCAGAATCTACCGCTACGTTCTGAAAGCATTTTTGCCCGAGCAAGAAACTCGGCACATGCTTTGTTTCAAAAATAATTGTTTATAATATTCTTTTAAATAATATATTTTTAAATTATACAAGCATCTTGGGATCAGACAGAATATTCCTTCCAAGGGTATTTGTAATTTAATAATAATATTAATAGAGGATGTCGTTATTTCGCATGCAGCGGCGTGTGACAGCCTTCCGGAAGTAACAGCCTCCGAGGCTGTAAACGTCTCTTGCGCCTGGCAACGTCTCTTGCGCCTGGCTTTCGGTGATTTACTCCGATTTTATGTGTCTCTGCTCCTTGGACTTATATGAAATTTATTTTATGGGCATTTTATAACCCCGGAGCATGTTCCTGGCTGTGCGCAGGCTATTTATTTTGTGTGCTCCTTGACAATATAGAATTTCTTGATAGTTAGAATATTATGTGCTTATTACTTGTTAGTTGAAAAAATATATTTGAATAAGTAAATAAATCATTTATTTGCTGATTATAGGTACAGTGGGGTTCACATTATAAAATGGTAGGTATACTGTAGTAAAGCAACTCTACTTGCATAACAAATAAAAAAAAACTCAATAAATCATTTAAAAATATGTTGAGAGCCTGAAAGTTATTTTGTAGATTCCCAAAAATCTTCTTACGAAAATGAGTACTTGGGTACGGTGGCTCAGCTCCGAAAAACAAATTTAAAGGAAACAAAAACCCTCGTAAATATTTACGAAAAAAATGTAATTTCATGCTAACAAGATGTGATTTCGCGATCCTTGCCTTATTGTTTATTCACTTGTTCCAATCCTGCTTATTACAGCGCTGTTTAAAATTCTTCATAACGTAAATAAAAATACCGAACACGAGCCTATAATATTTTGCGTTGTACTTATATCAAGTAACCTTTTATTAGCTTACGTACCGAAAAATCTATGCCACTGAGTCATAATTGAATTATGTATGTTTGAAAAGGAGATTTTTTAAATTTGATATTGTCTGTAAGTATGAAATTAATTGAGACTGCAATTTATTCACATTTTAATACTAAAATAACAATCTGTACTGAACTGAATAAAAGTTGGCGGATTTTGAGGAAAATCATAATTAGCAGGACAGGTTCATTTTTGTTTTGAAAAGAAAAAAGAATTACTTGAAAAGAATTTGTACCGTCCAATATGCAAGAACTCAACCCACATGAAACACGACACACAATTCTTCCAACACTCTCTTCGACGCACGTTTCGTCCCTACACCGGGACATCCTCAGGAGATTTTGACTTCATAATGCGATGCGAGACTCTAAAATCTACATACACAGATAGAGTCGTCTCTATGATCTCTCTCTACGATAATCCTCCTAAGTATATGAACAGATAATATATGCCTTTAAATACCTATTGTAGCACATTCCATGCAAGAGTCCAACTCACAGTTCCAGTTATTAATTAAAGCCAATTATTAATTATTTTCTGGATAATTCTGCTTATAACCTAATATAGAAGAGATTGGTAATGAAATAATTCAGATGTAAAATTGTATCCAAATACCATTATCGGCTTCATAGCAGCTGCACGCATCTGTGAACATAATTTAAATAATAAAGTGATTTAATCACATGAATGAAATATATATGCATGCCAATTTTTCATAGCTATGTTAGCAACAGTTTGTATGGATTTCAACCAGCGTGCAGTGATACTTTACTAGTCCTAAATACAACTAATTTTACCGAAAAGATAATCACTTTTAAAAACATTTTTAGTATCGAAATGGCAGCTATTTGGTTTTCTTAAAATTTAGGCCCTATTTAGCATCAATTTTTTAAGGATCCGCGAAGCTGAATCGATGCAAATAGACTGTGTACTTTGCATTAACTGTATTTTTTTTCCATATAAATGCCGTAATTTACGTAGAATGATGCCAGCCTATTGGTTCAGACCTCGTACCCCTTACTTTCTTACCCCTAATTTCACGATTCTTGACCGTGTTGCGTTTTTAACTACATTTAATTTTACGCTCTATGTCAAGAAATGTAAAATTAATTTTTCAGTGTACGCAAAAAATGTTGAATGCCATGATCCTTTGGACATTTCACTTCACAAAATGTAGTCGACGCGTTACGTGAATTGCTTACTAGTTGACTATGTTCTAGTTGTTCACGATGTTTCAGTAGTATAACGAATAAAGGCCCTCGTTGTTAAATGCGGGCTGTAAATGTGATGATTTGTTATGGGATTAATATTTGAGCCCGTTTATGAGAGCGTGATGCCATATTTGTTTGCTGGTTTGAACCGACGAAACGATGCCGCCATCTATCAAGCTCAACGTGGGACAAAATAAGCGCGCAAAGAATAAATACCCTGTACTCGGTAGTCTATATTAATGAGTGACATTATACGTCATATTTTTAATTCCTATAAACGATACAGAAGACCACCGTTTCGTCGAGAATAATTTCTTTTATCTACGCTCATTGCTTAAAGTTCGAATTATGTAATCGAAATGTGTCAAATAATTACCTACTTTATTCACAGACTTCTATAATTATTAAAAAGTTATTCATTATAACATCGCTCTACTATGGAAATATTTAAAGAAAGTTGTTTAATATCCATTACGATACACGGCTCTAAATTCCTGTATTTGTATCTGGGGTAATATTTTTTTTTTGTAATATTTTTTTTAAGTGAATCCACAGACAACATATAGTTGGTAGTCATTGCCAAGAGAGTATGGATGGAGTATGGTCATTGCCAAGAGAGTATGGATGGGCCATGATTGACCATAGACAACAACAACAACAACAATGTATATTGTCTACGGTTCTTAAATACACACGAATGAATAGGCTGTATGGTCTCCGACCTTTGCCTGCCCCGAAAGGGACGAATGGATTAACAGAACAGAACTGTCTACGGTTCTGTGCCACATATTTTGCAAAATTTTGGCGCCATACATACTAGTTTTTAACATTTTAATATGTTATTTTTGTTACTTAGTCAAAACTTTGCGCTGAAAAATGTCTAGCAGTGAAACCTACTTAAGAAAATTTCACTCCACCTGACATCTTAGTAGGTGCAATGATTTACGACAAACGTTAGCAAGATTTTATGATTTGGATTTATGATAATAATATGAGCGTAGATAAAGTAGTGTATGAAACTCTACATAATTAGGTATTAAAACACTCGTGTGGTACTATTAAAAAACTCGCCTGCGGCTCGTTTTTTAAACTCACACTCGTGTTTTAATACCCCCCCATTATGTAACCGTTACATAAACTACTATAATAGTGTTTTCTTTAGCAGGTTGCATTAGGGATCTGAATGTCGATGAAAATTATACCTCAGAAAATAAACAGCATGCTGATAAAATATTGTTGCCATAAATATTACAGCGCCTTAATTCCTTGCAAAAACCAATTTTTCGCATGTGTAAAGATAAACAACGCAACTGGTAGTCAAAACTACATCAAGGAAAATTTTAGATTATCCTTCAATACATTCAGCTTCTAAAGATTTTTATACTTCAGTTCTTAACTTCTGGCTTCGAAAAATATTTTTCCAAGGTATTACGTTGACTTACTACGAACTCGCATAAATTCTGTTTGCGCTCGATTGGGTTAACTCTTTGTCATGAAAATATTGTGTTTCCTCGAAGATGTTTTAGTTCAGGATTAAGAGTGTTCAATGTTCATAGAAAAAAGGGTTTATACATACTTAAGTCACTAACCATTTACTACGATAAATTAATCTTAGTCTTTAAACCGACAAGTGAAATTGCACTTGAGAGACTAGACGTACTAGGTAACTTGAAATTAAATGAAAACAATAGTTGAAATCACTACGGCCCTACATCAATAAAGAAAGTCATTAAAGATGAAATCCTGAAAAAGTCTCGAAAATAGTCCTCACTATAGTTAGGTACTAAAAGCTAAAGATGAAATTCAATTAGTACCTAAGTTCATAATAGTAATTAATTTAAAGAACTATGCTATTAATGTAACTGGAACCAATAACATAACATTGTTTGAAGATATACGTAATAATAAAGTGAATTGTTTGAGAGAACTGTCGCAAACTTGCGCGATCTCGTCGACTGAAAGTTGCTGCGTGAATTTCGTGTAGGTATAACCTATGTTTCTTGCTTTGCAGATATAAATTGGATAGTTACTGCTACTACGTTGTGAGGTTGTAAAGTTGTAAATAAGAAAAGAGAATGTAATTTTGACACATTTAACTGATGTAATTAGGTAGTCACTGATACAAAAGAAATCTTAATAGGTTTGAGGAATAGACATATACCCTGAACAGGGCGGTAGGCGTCAGAAAATTGTGCTACTAAACAGTAGCGCCATAGCTTTTACAAAAAAGGTTTACGTAAATTGTTCGGATGCCCATATCCTGAGTTTTCTTATCAGAGGTTTGAGGTAGATTTCCAGTAGATGCTGATTTACTGTATTATCAGAAAGACGAAGGATATCTTTTCAGTTATCTCTTTGAAGTATAAATGTAGGTAAATTCGTATGAAATTTGTTACAAATTTGTCACCGACAAAGTTGGCAAACTCACAAAGCAGTTAGATGTTAGTTTTCGATAAGCCACGTCCAGTATGGAACTCTAAAGAGCTGTATATAAACGAAATGTTCGGAGTCCAGTCCTCCCGCGCCAGTTCGGTACGTTTCGATATGATTGAAACTTCATCTCAGATAGTTATCAACCTTTCATTAGGGAATTGACCCGCCCCGACACATATTCATTAAGCCGAAGTTAGCCTTTGATGGGTACTTTAATTAAAATGTTTTATCATGTGTAAACTAAATGTGTAAACTAAAAACAATTTTGTTTCCAAAGGACTCCATTGTTCTAATAAGCTGGACAACGCTATCATTATCATGCGCTTTGGCTTTATGTGGTGTTATTAATATTGGTATGCATTAAAATAATTCTTTTCAAGGTAGGCTATTTGAATGTAGGATGTACAGTTAATATCCATTTTAAAGAAGTATGGATTTACTCACTCATTCACCGACCCATCTGTTCACTGACTAAAGCTAGAAAGCTAAAATCAGCCAGAATCAGCCGAACAAAGCAGAGGCGATTAGTTAGCTTAGAATTAACTGATTGATTTATTATTTTGTTCATCTAAACTTTCATCCCCTGTTTCATCCCCTGTTTAAGTTTGAAAACGTATTTCGGTGCTTTGGAATTTTTATAAGATAGTAAATACCATTGAACTCGCGACACTGTAACCGTAACAGACATTTTAGAGTTCCGTGCCCAAAGGGTAAAACAGAACCCTAGTGAGAGTGAGACTTCGCCGTCCGTCCGTCCGTCCGTCTGTCACCAGGCTGTATCTCTTGAACCGTGATAGAGAGTTCTCTCTATCACACTATAGAAGTGCTACATAGCAAGAAGCGCACTATAGAATCGTAGAGAGATCAGAGTTTTATTTCTATACCTTTAATCAGCAATATAACTTGAGACGAGCATAAAGTAAATGTAGAAATGAAACGTGTTTTATACAATAAATAAAAAACTTGATCAATCTTAATTGAAACTTGTGATGATCGAATCTTACGTAATAATCTTATTACTGCAACTGAATAGCTGTTATATTCTGTAGGTATAGTCGGTAAAATTGAATTTCCAATCGATATATGCGAGGCGAGCCGTACAGCAATAAGCTAACCATCCAACGTTGGCAAAACAAACTCACGGGACGTGAGCCACATACACCGCGAGAGACGACTGAGCCGCTACGGTTCGTGATATTGTTAATGTATTGCCAACCATCTATAAACATAAACCAGGGCAACCGTATTAGGTTTTAAAAATTTTAAAAACTGTTTTTATATTTTACGTCTTAATACTTTATTTTATTAACTTTTATAATTTTAATATTTATCCTACCGGCTGCGCCACGTAATGTTTTAATAATTATAAAAACTGTTTTTATAGGTCTTAAAACTTTATTTTAATAACTTTTATGTAATTTTTATATTTCAGCGATATAGCAGCGTACACTTCAGCAATCATATTAAGTAAAGAGACACTAAGTTGTCTTTACTACAAACCTGAGCTTCGCTGCAGTTTTTTTTTAATTGCGTTTATACATTAAATACAACAACACATGCAAAATTTATCCAAAGCATTATGTAAACGGTATGACACAATTTAACAAAGAATTTGACTAGGTATTTAAATAATATACCCACAATGCTAATATATTTCGATAGAACGACGCGAGTTCTTTGAGTTAACACGGGTGAATTTGCCCTTGTCCGTCTGTCCGTCCATCCGTCATTCACTTTTAAAGTTGGATAGATTAACGCCCAAAGCTGGTTCTACCGTCAAATTCTAATTACATATAAAATATTAAAATATTAAGTGAAGCGCTCATAAAAGTTAATAGAGACATTGAGAAAATTTAGTCCTTTAGCTCCAAAGCCTCGATAGAAAACGGGACAAATAATACTTAATCTCTGATCTAAATTTTTCTGCAAAAAAAGTTTTTTCAGCAAGGCATAAGCTAGCCGTGATTACTTAAGTCTAGACTCCAGACCACTCAAATTGAAACAAACAGTAAGCAGATTATCCTTTTAGTTTTGTCTGAGTTTAATGTTAGCATTTATAAGTGGGCTTGAAACAAAGCCTCCACTCATATTAAAAAGACAAAAACTTTTGTTTTAATCCGCTTACGAATAGGCACTAGGATTAAAAGTAAAGTGAATAATCTGTATACAACGTTCAGCTCCCTACTTTTTCCATTCCACTAATCTTAGATAAAGAACTTACAATACAATATGAAATTCAAAAAATTCAAAATTCAAAATATATTTATTTCACATAGGCCTAGCTTACAAGGCACTTGTAAAACGTCAACAATATTTGTTACATAATATTATGTACGGTGATAACTACAAGTCGACTTAAAACTAAAGTCAACGAGTTTACGTTTACGAGGGTTCCAACGCGCCCTGCACTGAGAAGAAGCCCACAACAAACTCAACATGATTACCAAACTCATGATTACCAAACATACTAAATATCAGTTAAATCTTCTCGTATACTCATACCTACAGCACTTCGTAGTCAACTCGATGGCAGGGTTTGAAACGTATGATTTAGAAAAGAATTTGAAAGAGAAAGAAAGAAAACAAGTTTATTTAGGACCATAACATACAAAAAATACAGAACATGCTAAAAAAACCAACAACATTAAAAGTAGTAAAAATAGTAAAAACCCAAAATAATTGTGGATGTGGTCCCAAAATGGTATCCACTCAGCGTTTACTGAGCATGTGGCCTGTGGGAGGGCCCACATGCAAAGTGCTGGTCTTCCGTGGAGCCATAGCATTTCAATTCGATAGCACAGATCGTGTCAAATTGAAAAAAAAAATCCCAAATGGATTTTGTCACTTTGGTGTTCATATCACGTTCACGTCAATTCCTTTGAACCGAGTCTCGCGTTGATTATGTGACGTCAGACGTGTAAATAATGTGGAAATCGCTACAGACGCGTGGTCCATTATGGCTGACTAAGCTTTACTTGTGTCCAAGTTCTGTTGTCTTATTGCGAACGACGGAAGCCTTTAGGGATTTTCGTCAAAAATCGTTTCTTAACGGATAGTTACGTCATGCATGTATCTGCAAATTTTAACTACGATTACACGCAGATAACTATGGCATACGCCTTTCAGCATTATCCGCTGGGCGTAGATATATTTTTCCCTCTTTCTCTAGCTTCTTTAACATAGGTATGCAATTTGCATATTGCATATAGCTAGCACCGTAGCACGACGTTTCTTTTGGGTTGACTTGATACATCCAGTAGCCCGCTTTTTTTATCGAAGTTGTCGTTTTTTTCATTTTCAATATTATATTATTTTACTCGTGTCCGTCTTGTAACAGAGTTTCGTTCAGCATTTTAATTCGGAGCAGCTCCCAAAGGAGACAGTGTGACACAGTCCTTCTCCTACGACAATCCTATACTAAAAATAGTCGTTTTTAGGGTTCCATACCAAAATGGTAAAAATGGAACCCTTTATGGTGAGACTTTCTCCGTCCGTCCGTCCGTCTGTCACACTCGATTATTTTATATGGTCAAATAACAAACAAATAACAAACAAAAAGCTTTCGCTTGGCTGTTGGATCAAGGTACGTAAATATATAAAGGTTTAAAGTATAGGTACAGTAACATATAGTAATATATAGTAGTAAGTATAGGTACGCAATACACACATAATTCGATCGTAGAACCCACAAGGCTCGCAGAAATGGGAAGTAATGTACACGTAAGTTACAACAGTCGCAAGATAACCCTATGCCGAGGATAATTGCGGTTTATGCAGCAATTTCACCAGTCGTGTAATGTTTATTTAACCATGCCTACACCTTATACCTGTTTCTGGGCGGTAGCAAGTTATGGATGGTAAGGTACACTATAACACCAACATTTACCAAAAAATATATAGATAAAACTCCTTATTTTACACCACAGAAAATAACTTAAAAATTAACAATTGAAAACTCGATATGTGGTAGGTGGTGCCAGAATAAATAAATACAATAAACTATATAAAATGATAAGTAGCTAAGAATGTTTTAAGATGAATAAAGTTGACGTAATTAAGTTTTAATTCAAGTAATTTCAACTTTCTGTTACCGAGTTAAGAGCTCTAAAAACCAATCGTTCTGGTAGCTACCTGGACAGACGAGATGCTTATAGGTACTCGTAAACAGATCAACAGAGTTCTTTGGTAGAACCCTCTCGGAAGTTATTAAAATAACTCCTATTTCAATATTATTAGTACTTATTCTACGTTATAAATGCAATTTACAAAAGGAAATGCATTTTAACTATTTCAATATTGGTTGAAAAGATTGGCGCTGGCGTTGTTGATATGGGATTGCTGAGCGCCTGACATTCCATCCCGCGATTCGTTTGAAATATCACTAATATGATGAATAGCTGCAATCCAAGGGGAATATTTATTTATAAGTTAGCAATATCTTGTTAATGCTACAACTTAGAATTTTTCTTTTATGCATATTTCAGAAGAAGACTACTACTATCTACACACACAACTTTTACTACTTGTAGTAAGCACTTCTGTAAGTAGTAATTTGTAGGTAAACTTTACAAAAACACTTATAAAAAGACCATTGCCAGCAAATACAATATGATTTGATATTACTAACGTTTTTAATAAGCCTACAGACTTCCAATGGGGGTCTTTCCGAGGGCTCGCAACCACACATGGTCCTCCGCCTTCCTCATTCATCCGCTACCAGTGACCTTTTTCAAATGGTCGGTCCAGCGTGCAGGAGGCTTATGCTGCGCAGTGTCCACTCTAGAACACGTCTGCAACAACGGTCGTCGGTTCTGTGAGAGATATGGCCCGCCCACTGCCACTTCAGCTTGCTAATCTGTTGGGCTATGTCGGTTACCTGGCCTCTCCTACGGATGTCCTCGTTGCAGATTTTATCCTTCAGAGAAACACCCAGCATAAATCTCTCCATAGCACGCTAAGTGACTTTAAACTTGTGGACAAGGCCTACCGTGTGTCCAACATACCATTACCATGATCGAAATTCAATTTCTAATGGGACAGTTACACCTATCACCACCGCCACCTATATATTTCTTTTTACTCAAAGATGTTCGTTAAAAATAATTTAATTTGGCTAAATAAATAATTTAAGCCGGCTCCACATAACTGTTATAAGAGTAATGTATGTAAATATCACAGTGAAGTCAGCACAATTTAACCAACGCAGCTATGTGATATACTCAGTCGCCACAAAGCTCTTCGGATGCAATACGTCAAGGCTACGCGTAATAAATTAAAACAGATTAAACCCCCTCACTAGATGTAGCTATTCATTGTGTACACAACAACGATGAGTATCCCCCATTGTTTTGGCAAAGGCTGAAATACATCAACGTAGTGGAAACTGCGTGGGAACGAACCGCACAACCCCTATACGATGTAATTACTCCTGCTGATTAATGTTTTTCGGTTCTGTTATCTGCATTCGTTTTTTGAACTCCACGGCTATAAATTTCTAAAGATTGCATCTTTTGAATAAATACAATCATGAAGTCACTACCGTAGACATTCTTTTCATCAAAATGTGTTAATTTCAAATAACGTTGAGTTGTTTTTGTTACGTTAATTTCCTCCCTTCTTTTTACTGTAAGGTAAGTTATTAATCAGTTAGTTTTTTATACATAAAAAATGAAAGTCTTACTGACTGACCGATCTATCAACGACTAACATTCGTCATATACATTGATTTAACTGCACTAAGTATTTCTGTTGAAATACGACTACGCATATGCTAACCACAAGATTTTTGAAATTTTAATTTAGTTTAATATATTTTCATATTGCATAAAAAAAATCTAAATATAGGGGATAACTAAAATTTATTAGGCTATTATAAATAAGGGTTGTTTTTTTTATTCACTACGTTAGGATTTTCAGTAATAGAATAGAATTTTGTAGTTTAATATATTTTATTGAGGCACGCTAATAACGATATTAAAACAAAACATAATATACCTCGCAGGTACAATCTCCTTGTATCTCACGTAATATAAATGGATTGAAACAGAAGGCATCTTGTTTGGATTGAATTTTGTGCAATGCTATCCCATCTTATCCCCTTGTTTGTCTAGTTCCGGAGAATTCGGACGAGTATTCCTACATTCAAGGCTTACGTAGGTATACAAGCTTTAAGCTCGCATACAATCTTTCTTGACATCGTTTACTTAAAACAGGAAACAAGGCATTAGACTTATTGTAGTAAAAAAAAACAATAATTTTGAAACTTTTCAAAAGTGGAACGCATTCTGAAAGAGTTCAATTATTATGACAACAGGGTGCTCAAAACCTGAACCCATAAATTACGTTGTACGGTTGAAGATTAAACCGTTTCAAAGGGCAGGTATAAATTCGTGGAATCGCACCTTGCTGACACCTAAAGTGAAATAAATAGTCTGAACTGGCGTTGCGTGCCTCTACACCGCAGAGAGTTCGGGTGTGGGATGGTATATTGTCCTTTACTACGAGAACTTTGCTCTATTTTCATACAAAATTATTACTCTTGCTTAAATTAAACTGTATAGCAGCAGTAGCTGTATGACTTGGCGTAGATAGGTGCGGAAACGTAACGATCGCTCATTCTATAGCTTGTGTAGAAAAAAACCAATAATTGTCTATGGATACCTAATGTCAAAACAATGTCAATGTCACATCGGCTCATACATAGATTAATATTATACCTAATGTTATCATTGTATTTTGACTTGAATTGACCTACCAACCTAATAATTGATGAAAGTCTGATACCTCTCATAATCTGATGGATCCAGGAAGTAAGTTACAATATCATGAACCGTTATAGAATTGCATAAAATAAAAACGCACTTATTGAATGGAAGCGGACGTTATTTAGCGGAAATCCGTAATTAACAGGACTGATTAATTTGTTTTGCTATGATCCGCTACTTGCAAAGATTCTGTATGGTACAATATGCAGGAACACTGCCCACATGAAACACCACACACAATTTTCCAACACTTTCTTCGACGCACGTTTCGTCCCGACACCGGGACATCCTCGGGATATGTTGAATTCACAATGCGAAATCGTAGAGTCCAATCGTCCTAGAGGACATTCGTATTGTTAGGTGTTAACAATAAAAACGCACTTTATTATTGACGAGATACATTTTTTTAATTTTTGCTTGAACGTTCGTCGTCGGACCATAAAACATTCAGCAGAATATATCTCGACAGTATTTGGTGTCCTCGTTTTCATTTCAGACTCGGGTCCATTTACGATCGCAGCTTGATCCACTAATCCGTCATAAACTTGCGCAAATTAAACCTTCGTTAAATCCTTTTCGCAATCACAGTTCTAACGGAGATACCTACCTGCTATTTTACGAGTAGAGTATACATGAAATTCAGGAAGACGTGCTGATTAAGTAGTTTCGGCTCCTTAATTGCATAATACTAACATTTATCTATGGTATCATTGATTAAACTTAATTTATTTATATTCTACGTTGAGTAATAGATCCGTACTCCAAATAACATACCACGTAGGCATAACTGATAACTACATGATATTTTGTTCAGTGCCTTAAGTTAAGGCTATATGAAAAGTAAAGATTTTCATTTTCACAAAAATAGGCGACAGAGTCCACCTAAGAACTGAATTATAGGACTTCAATTCGAACGAGTTTGATCTAAAATAAGCAAATGACACATCCAAAATAATATAACAAAATCGCTGCTTCGTCTGTTAATACATTTTCCTATGTGAATCGTGATGAAACCTAATGTGATCCTTGAATGGGAGCAGTTTCAGGAAAAATGAGAGCGGGACAATAAAATGCGAATTTTTAAGAGTATACAGAAACAAATTGCAACTCGTAGCATCCGCGACTTTGCCAAGAGATGAGTTTTGACCCTTACCATTTTACTTTAAAATAATAAAAAATAGGTCGCCACTTGAGCATCCTACAGTAAAATACCAAGAAAGAAAAGTCTAATAGTCAAAAAAGTTACGAGCGATAAAATTATAACCAATCTAGATATTTTCTCTATTTTAATTATTTTTACCTAAAGCGTCTCATTAATGTTTCTGTTGTTATGTTTCTTCTACAGTAGTTTACGAAATTAGTAAAATAAAATAGTATATACAGTAAAAATGTATATGCATACAATTGTCTTGATAATTTTTTCGGAGCAGTTTGGTAACAAAAATTTGACTCGACCGTTTGTTATGGAATTTTGCGTATATGTTCGGTAGATTTGATAGTAGGTTAATGGTGAAACGCCATTTCCCGGGTCGGCTAGTTATGTTATAGGTATTTATCGCATACGCAAAATGGTCCGCGATTGAATGAGTGAGGCTGTAATTAGATAAAAATATCAAAAAAAATTCAAATAAATAAAAAATTTATTAATTTT
The DNA here is from genome assembly GCA_036785405.1 of Coenonympha arcania. Taxonomy (NCBI): domain Eukaryota; kingdom Metazoa; phylum Arthropoda; class Insecta; order Lepidoptera; family Nymphalidae; genus Coenonympha; species Coenonympha arcania. The sequence continues at coordinate 4,646,805 of CM072063.1, read as the reverse complement.
ATTTTACTTTTACAATTCTGTTAGGTGTTAACAATAAAAACAAAGTCCTCTTTATACTTTTAATCTCGTAACTTACAGGTAATAAACCTACTTATAACCAAATATCGTGATTAAATCACCTTAACTTTCGTTACTTCACTTTTAAGTTTTATAATTCAAAATGAAAGGTTTTATTCGCGAGCGACAAAGTTCATGAATCTATGATTTTATTATAAGGAAAAGGACCGTTAGTAGGGGCAACATAGGTTAGTTCTCGTGTAGATTGTTGGTGAGATGTAATTGTAGATACGGTCACGACCATAACCCACCAGGGCACGGTCATCTTTTGCAGACTATTACGTCGCTATTATGTGAACTTATGTGGAGATATCGTTGGTTCTAACATTTTTAATAAAGATACTTGTATATGCTTAAGCTTAATCGGTTAGTAATATAAAAGTTTAGTTCATAGAAATTACCTACACTTACTAGGTGACCCGGTAAAAAATAGCTTACGACTTACTCTCAGATCTACCGAATATACCTACTCAGATATAACAATCGGTCGTGCCGTTACGGAGGAGTTTGGTAACAGAAATTGAAACGAGAATTTTATGTTAAGAGATATTAATATTTTTAAGTAGATAGGTATACCTATGCAAAGATATAACATACACAAAAAGTAAGTAAGTTTAAAATATAATAAAATGCAAAAAAAACCTAATAGAAAGATAACAAAATAATGTTAGGTATCTATCAACTAACTTTCACCACCCTTTTTAAAGTACTGAGGCTCTTAAACTAGAGTTTCGTAGAACTGACTTTGAAGAGGTTACATGACACGTTCCTAGTTTTATTTAAGTAAGTCATGCACAGACGAAACTAGCGCGTTCGCTCAGGCAACTTTAAGAAATTATGCAACAACTACAAGTTCGATCACTTCATGCCAGAAAGCGGAGCGCGGCGGCGTAGCGTTGGCATGTATCATTCATAAGGAAATGTAGCTTCGGGCGTACACCGCGAATATTTCACAGTCGGTTTATCGAGAGCGGAATCGTGTTTAAAGCCTCATAGAGTAACGGCACAGGTGGCGCGAATATCTCCGCCAATAGTATGGAGACGTGATCAGAAAACCCAAAAGCTATTGCCAATTCTCGACTTCCTTTCCGAATAATGAAATTTGAAATTTATTTTACCTATCAAACTTTATGTTCTACGACGCCATTATATTAGATATCTTTTACTCAAAGTTATGGCCGCTTCACTTCAAATTTTCGGGAATTATTTTCTAAGGCACTCCGTTACGCGTAATATTATATCGAGAGCCAATATTTTATTAAGTCCCGAAGTGTGTTTACGACAGAACAGGTACGTATTTTACGTAAATTGAAAGTATAATGTCGATAAAACAGCTTTTTAAATAGTATCATCATACTTTTAATTATAAAAACACTATATTATTCATGTAAATTATAGTTACAGTGGTAATTGGTCCATATTATATATTTTTTTTCTACATAAACATTTTCCAAATTAGCGATGAAAATTGATACCTAGTGTAAATACCTACAAAAAACTTACTCTTAGGTGGCAAATCTAGAATATCATGAAGTTTTGCTTACAATATTATTACTGGTGCTGAAAACATTACCCATAGAAGTCTATTCTGTAGTTCGTAATTTCCCTTTTTAGGGTTCCGTAGCCGAATGGCAAAAAACGGAACACTTATAAATTCGTCATGTCTGTCTGTCCGTCTGTCCGTCTGTCCGTCTGTCCGTCCGTATGTCACAGCCACTTTTTTCCGAAACTATAAGAGCTATAGGTACTGTTGAAACTTGGTAAGTAGATGTATTCTGTGAACCGCATTAAGGTTTTCACACAAAATTTAAAAAAAAAGTAATAAATTTTGGGGGTGCCCCATACTTAGAACTGAAACTCAAAAATTTTTTTTTCATTAAACCCATATGTGTGGGGTATATCATTACAGTAGGTAATTATAACTCTATGTATGAATAGGTCTTCAAAAATGATACTAAGGTTTCTAATATCATTTTTTTCTAAAATGAATAGCTTGCGCGAGAGACACTTCCAAAGTGGTAAAATGTGTGTCCCCCCCTGTAACTTCTAAAATAAGAGTATGATAAAACTAAAAAAAATATATGATGTACATTACCATGCAAACTTCCACCGAAAATTGGTTTGAACGAGATCTAGTGAGTAGTTTTTTTTAATACGTGTGGAATTGATATTCAACAAGTCTAATATTTTGTTTAACTTTGATGACGACAGATGGCGTTGCACGTCCGACTCGCACTTGTCCGGTTTTTAAATTCTATGGGCAGGGGTGTTTAGTTTACTTTATACGTACTATTGAGAATGAGTCTTGATAGTACGGAACCCTCAGTGCGCGAGCCCGACTCGCACTTGACCCATTTTTTTTCAGATGGCTTCTGACGAAATTGCTTTGCCCTCGCAAACCACCATTAATGTAACTATTACAAATGATGCAAATGAGCTGTAATAATAATTACGTGAATAAGTTTGCCAAAATTAAGTTTTGTTATTGTACAATATAATGTAAACGTTAATTGTTTTTATACACTCGTACAAACAATGATATTTCCCGGCACTAAAGTAAAGTTTCTTGGTTGTGTATATCAATATAATAATTTTCTAACATAAACATTAATTTGATTTATGTTCTAAAGCGGTCTATTATCATTAATTATGTCATAATGTCATTATCATTATCTAGTAACTTGCACGCTAAAAACTATAAGGAAAATTACTTTCAAAAAACGTCATGTAAATTGGGTCTTTAATCTAAATTCGCTTTGAGGCAGTAACACGATTGGAAAAAAAATCTCGATAGAAAATTGTCCCAAATCTTGATCCAAAATATCCATTTTTTTATTTTAATAGTAAGTTCAAAAAACGCTGCGTTGATAACTGGCTTGGTTTTTTTAGTAATTAGGTAAAGCTTCGTTTTTCTGTGATATTCTTCCTCAACGTATCCGAGTGAGGAGAACAAAAATGAAATTGCTCTTGCCAATTAAATGTCGCGTGAAAATATGTTGGCAGTTTATCGGTGCCAAAAATGCTTGTTTTGTCACCAACCGTAAGGCCATGCTGTAGTTCGCTCAGCAACCACCTATAGAATTTCGACAGATGGCGCTACTGGTTGCTTGTACGAAAAAGGTTTACGCAAATCGTTCGCATGCCCATATCCTGAGTTTTCTTATCAGTACAAGTAGCATAGATTTCTCTTATCATCTCCTGTACACACATAGCTCGACGGACGTTCGTGTAAACATATGCATGTATGTACTTATTCGGACGTCCCCGGAAGGCAATGAGAAACATTGTCGTTCAGGCTACAGCGCGACGCGGCCATCGCATTTAGCCGCGCAGCGCAATCGTCACGGACCCTCGCCGCAATATGAATTTGTACTCTTTTGTTCGCAGTTTTAATTTTTCCGGCAAAATGTATTGTTCGTGAAACAAAAGTCCGCAGTGTCATTGTTGTGGAGCAAGTTCATTTAAATTCCGTGCCCGTGAAAGAGAACGGTAGCAAATATGAATTCCTTTAGTCCCATTGTCAAAATGGTCCGCTCAAAATAGAATAAGGCTAACTAATCTGTTTTCCGGGACGGTGTATTATTAAGATTCACGTCATATTCTAGAGTTTTCAATTCTGCACTAATATTTTAGCCAAGCTCAAGCCACAGAGTAAAAATCTTTTTATTAATGAGTAGGTTTTTCGTTATGTTCAGATTTGTACATTAAAACCCGGGAAACCTTTTCGTTACAAAATGTCATGTCATCATTTTCAGATTGTAAGAGTTTTTTTCTATTGGTCGCGCCCGTTAATGTGCGAGTAATTCGACAGCGACATTTTAATTGCATATATAGATATTTCAATCTACGATAATGCGCCCCACTCTGTCAAACTCCATGCGAATCGAATGAAACATAAGCGATTTTAAAGAGTGGGGCGCGTCTTCGTGGATTAAAATATCTATAGTAACTTTTTGAGTTCCTCTTCTTCTGTATAAACTTCTATTGTAAAGGTGCACTCCTCCTTGCACGTTGTCTAGTAAAAAAAGCGTCCATAGTTTTCTCCTCGCGTTGATATTTACCATAATATAATACAGTAACGGGACCCCGTCACTCTATGATGTGGTCGACCTTTGCCCCAGCCGCTCCCGTCCCGGCTATAGTATGTTGCCTCTTGAAACGTTAAGTGCTCTCCGCCACAGACAGCGTTTAACTCCTTACTTTTTCCACTCCACTACATCCACATAATGGCGTGAACAAACAATAGTAAAACGACAGAAGCACTATTGTCGAGAGCTATCGCTGGAGTACAGACACTTCATTTTGCCTCCCGACTTTGAATTTCGTATATCCGGCGCCGTTCCAGGTGGAACTACGAAAGGTTTTGTTAACGGCAGCGATCAAAAGTGCGAAGCAAGCATGATGAGCTCCAAAATACAGCATTGCTTGTAAAACATATTATTGTAATGAAATAACTTCCGCGTCTGCATATAGAAGTTATGGTAGGTTTACCTTAAGAGTTAAAACATTTTAAATTAAATAATTTTGATAATGTGTTATGTGTAAACGTTAGCATACTTGACTATGGCCTAGGCAAGCCTGATTTTAGTTATCGGTTGAGCTCAAAATTGTTTGGTATTGATTTTATATTGTGGCTTTAACAAAAAAATTATTAATTCTGTGTTAGACTACAAGCTTACAATTTAATTAATTTTATTAGTTGATTTGTCGATTACCAATCTCTTCTGGACACAATTATGTAACTAGGACTATACATTTTGTCAAAAATAGTATTCCAATTTGATTCTTTTTCTTTATAGGTACACTTGTTGTAAAATGCATGAATCGCTTTTCACTATAATAGGATAAATAAAGAGTTGTTAAAAAACAATTCAATTTTCCTTATCCCTCGGGAAAGTATTAAGATAATTTGTTAAAGGATTAATGCTCGGAGCCCGTTTATGAGAGCATGATGGCGTATTCGTTTGTCTTTGTTGCTTTATGTTTCGTAAACAATACTGTTATATTTATCAGGCTTACTGATGACAAAATTAGCGAGTAATGAATAAATGTTATCCTTCATTTATAAATGAGTATAATTTGTGTAACGAGGGTGTTATTTACTTCATCTGAACACCAAAAAATTCTGAAAAGGTAAAGCTACACGCTTAAAAAGAACACAAGCTTCAGTAACAAGCTTCAGTAACATGTTAAGTAATGTTTCTTATGTGGTGCATAAAGAGTTTTAATAATAATAATAAGGATTGTTATATGATTATTTGATATTATATCCTTACTATGGATATAATATACAGGACGACTACTAGCAAACCTTATTTAGCGACGCCTTATTTGGCGACAAAGGTAATGGTAAAAAAATTATTTGTTCATATTTAAGGTTCCGTACCCAAAGGATAAAAACGAGACCTTATTAGTAAGACTTCGTCGTCCGTCTGTTTGTCACCAGACTGTATCTCTTGAACCGTGATAGTTAGACACTTGAAATTTTCACAGATCTATTTCTGTTGCCGCTTTAACAACAAATACGATAAAAAGAGAATGAAATACATAATATTTAAGGGAACTCCCGTTCAACAAACGTAATTTTTTATACTTCCTTTCGCTTGATGTTAATAACGGTAAAAGGGAGACGCTCAAATGCTCACAGAATATTAAATTATTTATTTACTTCAAAATAAATATTTAAATTAAAATAAAATATTTATTTATGAACGTAAATGGCGAATACATCTCACACTTACGGTTTGCAGATGACATAGTAATATTCGCAGAAACGCCACAAGATCTTGAGCAAATGCTGACCGACCAAAAAACCAACTTCAAATGCCACTACAAAGAGTGAAATAATTTTTATGTAGGTACACCAATTCGAAGTCGGGCAATGTTTTGTTCAATCATTAATAGTCCTCCGTATTATAAAACTTGATGTGCAAAGAAACGAGAAAATTATCGACAATACGAAAGAATAGTCCTTCGTATTGTGATTGAACTCCCCCTATACAACGAACGTGATTTTATTGCTTGTATTTTTTATTATTGTATGTTTAGTTTACTTTAATACTACTGAGAATGGGTCTTGATAGTAGGTACGGAACACTCAGTGTGCGAGTCCGACTTGCACTTGTTCAATTTTTTGTCATTCGTCAACCTGTTTTTTACGTCCCAGCGCAGGGCATGAGTCTCTTCCCAAAATAACATAGCACCTAATAAGCTCACTGGGATATAAGTGTTGAAACGTAAAGCGTTTTCTTACTCGAATTTATAATACAAATACAAAAATGTATTTCGTAAAGTGAAATATGATAAACAATGGTCTTCAATATTAAATATCAGTGAAAATCAAATAGGAGCCCTTCATATTTGTTCGACCAGCAATTTGAAAGGGTCGAATATCCCAACTCGTTGGAACTTTGTAAAAGTAAACCTTCTTTATGTAATTCCAAACTGGAATGGCCGACCTCCCGTCCGACCTCATTTAGTTTTAAACCTCATAGATCGAATATCACTTTGATCTTCGGAAACAATGAACTACCAGACCCGAGATGGGCAGAACTTTAAGCCCCTGGGCATCTTTTATGAAGCAGTTATGATATCTATTTAATTTGCAGTAAGCTAATTTAAATGAGGTTTAAAACTTTTATTTAGACTAGAGTACACCATGACTGTAACCCGAACCAAGGATGTATACTTTAATATGTTTCATCGTAACATTTTCAAGCTGTGATGCTGTAAAAGCAAAACCTGCTCGGAACATTACAGCAATGCACATGCCTTACGACCCATTAGGGGGACATAGAACGTTAATAGGTCCATCACACTCGGACAAAACATTAACGCGACGACACAAATGACGACGTCAGCACTCGTCGTAAGAAAGAGACACCCTACTCAATTTCCGACGAATCTCTATTCTATGGATTAAACATTCAATACAATTGACAGTTTATTTTTTTAGAAGCGCCTCCTCGACGGTCCACCTATATTGTCATATTTTGTATATTAGAAGTACAAAGAACTCATAATCTGGCAGTTTTCATGGGCCGATATTAGTAGAATCGTGGACCCCCTCCCCTTTCGGGTTCCCCTCAACACACCCCACCATATGGAGGGTTCATACTTGGTAGAGGTACTTTAAAGGGTGCAAGGATTCACCCTATGTAATTTTCTGACACGCTCGAGTCACTTAAACGCTAAAAATGACGCCAGTTTATCGATGCCAAAAATGCTTGTTTTGCCACCAACTGTAAGACCACGCTGTATTTCGCTCAGCATCCATAGAGAGCACAAAATACAATAAAACTAAGAAACTGAATCATAATTCGAATCAAAATTTATCTAGCAACTTGTACTAACTCCAGCGAGGGAGCGAAACGTTCTTGGATAGTATTTTAAACATTTGTGTAGAACTGTTAGGTGTCATACAGATTCATCCGATATTTCAGCCTAACAGCATGACAATTATTTTGACTAAAAGGAAAGCCGTTCATATCATGTTTTATGCCAGGCACGAGCAAAGTTGTTCATTAAAGATAATAATAACGTTTAAATCTGATAGCATAATAATATGACTAATTAGTGGAAGATATTGGTAACATTATTTGAATGTGAAACAGTATCTCGATATTGCATTATCGGCTTTATGTAATTGATATGCCTTTGTGAGCATAAATTCCATCGATAAAATCATTTAATCACGTAAATTTTCCACGGTTTAAAACATTTTCCAGGTGATTTTATTCATTCTTGTTTGTTTTATGGCAAATGGTGATTATCTTTTAAAATGGAGCCGCCGAATGGATCGGGCTGAAATTTAGCATACAGATAGCTATTATAACGTAGGCATCTATTAAGAGAGGATATATTTTGAAAATCCCACCCCTAAAAGAGTAAAATAGTCCACGCAAGCGAAGCCGCGTAAATTCTATTAAGCCCTCCTATAGTTTCACTATATGGCTGTTGATTTGTCGACACAAAAGATTCTTGAAATGATGCAAAAATATATTCTTTTTACAAATGAACGCAGCCATACCATATTATGTATGGTAATATTTGTAAATAAATACCAAGTTGGTAAACTAAGCTAAATCCTATTGTTATTATGATAACTAATTAATTTACAAGAATCCTAGGTAAAGAGTTCGAGTTAAATCTCCGTAGCGTTTCTTACCTCTCCAGCGTATTATCTTTACGTTCCAGCGTTGCCTGACAGTCCTTACGTTTCTATATGTGCTACTTATTGGTAACAACAAAAAAAGTATCTATAACAACACGGCAACACGGCGATGTTGAAGGATTTATTAATTAAATCTGACTCAATTGAGAAAAGTTACTAAACAAATCTAAAACTAGTTTCAAATTACTGAATTTACAGTACAGGTACACTACATGCATTTTCTTCAAATAACTAAACAAAATACGGATGGACTGAAATATGAGAATACGATTGGAAATAAAACTAGATACCGTAGGGATAGCATATCGAAGCTAACAAATTGCACGTTTCGATCTTGCAGTTAATTTGGGCCTCGCAAATTCAAAATCTCATGTCGTGCTTTTTGTTACCTGAATCATAGCCGACGATCTCATGTGATGCTTTCTGATGTTACCTGAATCATAGCAGACGATCTCATGTGGTGCTTCCTGTTACCTGAATCATAGAAGACGATCTCATGTGGTGCTTCCTGTTACCTGAATCATAGAAGACGATCTCATGTGGTGCTTTTTGTTACCTGAATCATAGCAGACGATCTCATGTGGTGCTTTCCCTTACCTGAATCATAGAACACGGGAAGGATTGCCCAAGTGTGACTCGTGCGGTTGGAAATTGTAAACTTGATCGTTTTGTTACGAACGGTTATGCGTAAAGTAACCTGTAACAGATTATCACAGCTTTCTTCAATATGAATTCAGTCGGAGACTGCACCAATATCAGCAGGTTACATGAAAATCTTATTCTTTGAAAAGTAGGTCTGCTCTACATTCCATTTAATAAACTACACAAAGCCTCAACAATCTACTTACAGCTCTTAAAAAATGTATCCGTGTCTACGATCCGCATTCTGTTGTTCATTTTAATTCAGCACCGCTCCCAAAGGAGTCCGCGTGACTTGATTCATTTTCTAGCTGCATTATAAATTTGTACCTCTATTGTTTCTTTTCTAACCCAAGGTTCCAGTTACCTATTGTTGCGGCAAACAATAACAAGAGATATGTGTTTTCTAAGAGCATCGGTTCTCTGTATATTTTGCAAGAGTTGTATTCCTGCAATTTCATTTCCGTATTATTTCACTGCAATACAATTTATACTTCTTTCTTGATTTAAAAAAAAATAAGAAATGTAGTGTTTCTTGATTTTAAAAAATGGAAGGAATTTCTTCTATTAGAAATCTACTACCAGTCATTTCTGCTCCCAATATTATTCATTACCATAATCGCGTGCCATCATCTGTAAAGTTTGGTTGTCAACATTTGAATAGTCTTTGTTCAAATTGTCCAACCATTTGCGTCTTTAACCGACTTCAAAAAAAAGGAGGAGGTCCTCAATTCGTCGGAATCTTTTTTTTTATTTTTTTTATGTATGTTCCCCGATTACTCGAAGATGCGTGGACCAATTTCAAAAATTCTTTTTTTGTTTGCAAGGGTATAGTTCACAGATGGTCCCATAGTCATCAAGTCAGGATCTGATGATGGGATCCTGGAGAAATCGAGGGAACTCTTCAAATTTTATAAGCACACTTGAAGTGATTTGGGTATTGTTTGAAAGAATAATTTTTTCCAGGTAGTCTTATGGCCATCAGGTCGGGATCTGATGATGGGATCTTGGTAAAATCGAGGGAACTCTTCAAATTTTGCTAGTATACTTGAAGCGATTTAGGTATTTTTTATAGTTACTATTGCATTTCCTTGCAGTCATCAAGTAATGACTGTATTCATCAAGTCAGGAATCAGGATCTGATGATAGGATCTTGGAGAAATTGAGGGAACTGTTCAGATTTTAGAAGCATACTTCAAGCGATGTGGGCATTTTTACCAATGCCTTGCGCATTAGTTGTTTTCCACTAAAAAGTATAAAATAAAATGGAAAATTCTTTCCAAAAACCAACTTCAAATGCCACTACAAAGAATGAAATAATTTTTAATGTACACCAATTCGAAGTCGGGCAATGTTTCGTTCATTCACTAATAGTCCTTCGTATTGTCGATAATATTGTCGTTTCTTTGCACATTAAGTTTTATAATACGAAGGACTATTAATGATTGAACAAAACATTTCCCGACTTCGAATTGGTGTACATTAAAAATTATTTCATTCTTTGTAGTGGCATTTGAAGTTGGTTTTTGGAAAGAATTTTCCATTTTTTTACGCCCAAGAGTTGTTCCTTTTAGTATTAATCTTGGTTCAAATAAATATAATAATGATCGCATGATTATGATAAAATTCCATAAGACACTGAATTTCAAAATTTGTTTTCTCTCATCTTCAAAATATGTGATGTATACCTATAATGAGAAAGTACTTAAAGTCACTGACATAACATAGGTACACGTAAACACGCGACACTAAAACTATAACATTAAAATAACACGACTAATTTCGTACGAGTATTAGTTGATGAAAATTTCAAGAAAGCTGGGACTTTCTCTTTCAGATTTCCTCCAAATTTATGCCAGTAATTGTGCCACGTTCGTGCATTACAGGCATAATTAATTTACCGAGGCTCTCATGAAAGGCACGCGAAGCAAACATGTGACTAAGATAACCAGTAAAATTCAAACAAAGCATTACCTACGTATACTCGTAGTTGGTTACATGATATCTCAACACATCAGGCATAAAATAAGGGCCTGAAAACGCGGAGAAATGTAACACAGTAACGCATCCTGTAAAACACGTTAAAGCTCTTATTTCTGGAGTTAATGTGGTAAGTTCATAATGTTTATGTTTAACTTTTCTCTACTCGTGTCGTTATTTGGCTATTAACTTACTATTAGTATGTAAAATATATTTTACTAGCTTTTGCTTGCGGCTCCACCCGCGTAAAGCTCGTTTTTTTTTCACAAATCTTGAGCGAGACTTGAATTTCCCTGTCCTGCTCCCTATTTTAAAGGAAGTTTTCTTAAGCAATCTATCTATAGTGGTAGATAACTAAAGCAAATTTTGGGTTTTTAAAATACCCCACTGAAAATATGGACTTTTCCGGGATAAAAAGTAGCCTATATTTCAATCCAGGTTATAAGCTTTCTATGTTCTAATTTCAGCCAAATCGGTGTAATAGTTGCGGCGTGAAGGAGTAACAAGCGTACACATACACACACAAACTTTCGTGTTTATGGTAGAACACCCTTTTTTTTTGTTTAATGTTCAAAACATACCAATACATACATATCAATATCCTCTTAAACTCAAGGAGTTTATGTGAGGATGGCGAGTTCACATGCATTATACTTAATTAACCTAATTTAATGTAATTCTACATAATTACTGCAAAAGGCACTTCCTAGATAATTCCTACGCTAATAATGCTTGTTTTACACTGATTATTACGCTGACAAGAAAATGACAAAGTTTTTCCGAAATTACTTTCGTAAATGCCAAAATGCTTTCACAGTGCGATATAATAAGATACTCAAATCACCGCAATAACTACAATCCTAATTGAATCCTTAAATAAAATAAAATAAAATAAAATAAAATAGCCTTTATTGCTGACATACCAAACTTAAACTAAGATAAAAACAGTTTATATCAAATTAAAAGAATCTTGCACTTTGGATGCCGTAGTGGTCAGCGCGTCTTCGGACGCATAGGCCTCCTCCAGGTACTTCCATAGTTGCCTATCCTGCGCGATCCTCCACCATAATGGTCCAGCAGTCCTCCTGATGTCATCTGCCCAGCGCATTCTTTGTCTCCCTTTATTGCGTTTTGAGCCGTCCCTTACTACCCATTCTGTGATTAACCTTGTCCACTTTTTAGTTTTCTCCCTTAGCATATGTCCCGTCCATCGCCACTTGCGTTTCTTCGTCTGCAGAATCACATCCTCCAATTTTGTTATTTTTCTTAAATCTGTGCTCTTTTTCCTATCCTTCCTTCTAAAACCCAGCATGCTGCGTTCCATAGCTCTTTGACAAGTCCTGAGTTTTTGCAAGGTTCTTTGAGCTAGTGACCACGTTTGGCAGCCGTATATGAGGCAAGGAAGTATACATAGGTTAAATAGCTTTCTTTTTGAAGACATAGGAAATTGGGGATTTTTCATGATCTCCTTGAATGTCCAATACTTGCGCCAGGCGTTTGTTATTCTTCTATTGACCTCTTGATCCATTTGATTAGAGAAGGACATGAGTTGGCCAAGGTAGACATAAGACATGACATATTCTAACTGCTCGCCCTCTATCAATATTGCGTCGGGACTACCGTTGGTCATGACCTTAGTTTTCGATCTGTTCATAGTTAAACCTACTGTCTTGCTGTTGTCTGACAGCTCCTGTAGCATTATCTGGAGTGTATTGGGGTTGTCCGCAACAAGTACTAAATCGTCTGCGAATCGCAGATGATTTAGTATTGTGCCATTTATATTTATTCCATGATGCTCCCAGTTCATGTTTTTGAATATTTCCTCTAAAACAGCTGAAAATATCTTAGGAGACAGTGGGTCACCTTGCCTGACTCCTCTACTTATAGGAAATTCATCTCCAACAGTTTCGAGTTTGATTTGGGCTGAGCAGTTAGTATATATATTTCTGAGTATCCTAATATATTTTTTCGCTATTCCTTGATTTTTTAGCGCTCTCCAAATGCTGTTAAATTCAAGTGAGTCAAACGCCTTGTTGTAATCGACAAACGCTAAGTAAACGACTTTAAATATTGAATGGAAGCAGGCGTTATTTTGCGGAAATCCATAATTAGCAGGACAGATTAATTTGTTTTGCTGTAATCCGCTACTTGAAAAGATTCTGTATGGTACAATATGCAGGAACACTGCCCACATGAAACACCACACACAATTTTCCAACAGTTTCTTCGACGCACGTTTCGTCCCGAACCGGGACATCCTCAGGAGATGTTGACTTCACAATGCGAAATCGTAGAGTGACTCTCGTGTCAGCAACGCGTTCTTATATACCCTTTCTGATTACTCATCCTATTGTTCGCCCCACTCACTTCGGCTGGTCTCGTACCCCCGAAAACAAACGAAGCAGTGGCGAAGATGATACGTTAATTTGTTCGTTAAGTAATTGAAACTGATTATTATTGCTAAATTTTATTATTTCTAATTGTTCCAGCATGCTCAGATAAAGCCCTTTATCACAAGTATGTAGGATTTTATACGAATGATCGAGTGCTAATTTGTGTCCACTGTCTAGAAGATGTTTTGCGAAATGAGACTTTTGGGGTTGTTTGTTTCTAACTGCGGCTATATGTTCTTTGTATCGTGTATCAAATTTACGGCCTGTTTGACCAATATATACACCATTACATTCTGAACATTCTAGTTTATAAATGCCCGATTTTTGTTTATTATCTAATTTATCTTTACCATTACATATATTTCTTAAGGTATTGTTTGTTTTAAAAGCAACATGTATATCATGTGTTCTTAGTTTCCTAGCAATTTGCTGTGATACTGGTCCAAAGTAAGTTAGACTTGATTTGTATTTATTGATTCTCTCAGGAGATGATGAATAAAGATCCTTCCTGATCTGCAATAATTGTTGTTTCCTAATTATATTATTGACTATATTGGTGCTATATCCATTAGCCTCTGCCATGTGGTAAATTACTTTTAGTTCTTTTAAATAGTTTTCCTTCGTAAGTGGAATAGACATCATCCTGTGTACATAACTGTGAAACGCTGCGAGTTTATGCTGCCAAGGGTGACAGGATGTAGCTGGTATAGTTGTGTCAGTGTATGTTGGTTTTCGGAAAATTCCAAACTGATGTTTGTTATTCGCACGAGTTATAGTTAGATCGAGGAAGTTAAGAGAATTGTTTTCTTCTAATTCAAATTTGAATTTAATTTTAGGATGTAGTTTATTAAGATTAACAACAAAATTATCCAGCTGTCTGTTCGATCCTGTCCAACATATTATAATATCATCCACATATCTGTAATAATATAGAATATTTTTATTTTTGACAATATGTTTATTTTCAAAATCATCCATAAATATATCAGCCATTAATGGACTTAGTGGTGAGCCCATGGCTAATCCCTCTTTCTGTTGATAAAATTGGTTATTAAATTTGAAATAATTCTGTTTCATACATATTTTCGTTAAATCTATTACTTCAGTTATTTCGTTGGCATTTATATGATTGTGTTCCAGTAATTCAGTTAAGATGGTTATTGTTTCATTAACTGGGACGTTAGTGAATAAGCTGTCCACGTCTAGTGATATTAATTTACAACGGTCTGGCAATGATAAATCTTTAATGTTATTAACTAATTGGAGACTATTTTTCAATGAATAGGTTGGATCGAATGATGTTTTTGCTTTAATAATTTTGTTTAACTCTTTAGCTAATTTATACGCTGGTGCACCAATATATGAAACCACTGGACGGATTGGAACATTATCTTTGTGGATTTTCGGTAAGCCGTATAATGATGGAGCATTAGTGTTCATTAGAATGACGTTTTGTTTAGCTGTGTTTTTGGGAAAAATGTATTTTGATTTATTTACAGCTAACCTTACTTCTGCTGCGTATTTACTAGTTGGATCAGTGGATAAGTGAGAAAATTCTTCTCCTGATATGACCTCTTGGACTTTGTTTTGATAATCGATTTTCTTTAGAATGACAATAGCATTTCCTTTATCGGCTTTTGAGAGAATTAGATTATTATCCTTTAAAGTATTTTGTAAAGCTCTATAATTTTTCATGTCCTTATTGCTATTGTTTATGTTGTGTTGATGACCCTGTGAATTGTGATTTAGATGAGCAGCGTTTGTTTTGATCTCATGTGCTACAATGTTTTTGACAATGTTATCTTTTTTACTAAGGACCACCGCTAATTCTGATTCAATTGCTAATGTTTCTAATGATTTGTATGTAGTATTATTTGGAATATTGTATTTCAATCCATTCTCCAAAAGGCCCATTTCCCTTTCGGGTATTACAATGTCCGTCAGGTTTTTGACTCGGGGATAAAATTGATGACAAGGACCGTCTGCCATACTGTCTGTCTCATTATTGTTCCGAACTGCAGATTGGGAGGAATTCTTCATTAGTACTTTTAATTTCTTTTGTTGGGAGATGTATTTCCTGTGCACCTCAATTGATGCCAAGTCTCTTGCTTTTTGGTCCAGAAGATCAAATTCAATATTATGCAATTTGAAAGTAAGTTCTGAATACAGTATTTTAAGATGCATTTTCAAATTATCCCTAACAGTGAACCAGTGCCGTGATTCTTCATTTAACCATACTTGTTGGGCTTTCTTGATGGCAATACTGGAAGCTCGACTGTGTGTGTTGGTTTTTATATTAATGTATTTTGGAATGACGTTAAGATGTTTACATTGTTGATTGAACCAAATATTTTGAACTGCGACACGATGTAATTTCGTTAATTTGATGTAAAGCCTAGCCTGTACGGTCAAGCTCACCGCTTTTAAATATTGAATGGAAGCAGGCGTTATTTTGCGGAAATCCATAATTAGCAGGACAGATTAATTTGTTTTGCTGTAATCCGCTACTTGAAAAGATTCTGTATGGTACAATATGCAGGAACACTGCCCACATGAAACACCACACACAATTTTCCAACAGTTTCTTCGACGCACGTTTCGTCCCGAACCGGGACATCCTCAGGAGATGTTGACTTCACAATGCGAAATCGTAGAGTGACTCTCGTGTCAGCAACGCGTTCTTATATACCCTTTCTGATTACTCATCCTATTGTTCGCCCCACTCACTTCGGCTGGTCTCGTACCCCCGAAAACAAACGAAGCAGTGGCGAAGATGATACGTTAATTTGTTCGTTAAGTAATTGAAACTGATTATTATTGCTAAATTTTATTATTTCTAATTGTTCCAGCATGCTCAGATAAAGCCCTTTATCACAAGTATGTAGGATTTTATACGAATGATCGAGTGCTAATTTGTGTCCACTGTCTAGAAGATGTTTTGCGAAATGAGACTTTTGGGGTTGTTTGTTTCTAACTGCGGCTATATGTTCTTTGTATCGTGTATCAAATTTACGGCCTGTTTGACCAATATATACACCATTACATTCTGAACATTCTAGTTTATAAATGCCCGATTTTTGTTTATTATCTAATTTATCTTTACCATTACATATATTTCTTAAGGTATTGTTTGTTTTAAAAGCAACATGTATATCATGTGTTCTTAGTTTCCTAGCAATTTGCTGTGATACTGGTCCAAAGTAAGTTAGACTTGATTTGTATTTATTGATTCTCTCAGGAGATGATGAATAAAGATCCTTCCTGATCTGCAATAATTGTTGTTTCCTAATTATATTATTGACTATATTGGTGCTATATCCATTAGCCTCTGCCATGTGGTAAATTACTTTTAGTTCTTTTAAATAGTTTTCCTTCGTAAGTGGAATAGACATCATCCTGTGTACATAACTGTGAAACGCTGCGAGTTTATGCTGCCAAGGGTGACAGGATGTAGCTGGTATAGTTGTGTCAGTGTATGTTGGTTTTCGGAAAATTCCAAACTGATGTTTGTTATTCGCACGAGTTATAGTTAGATCGAGGAAGTTAAGAGAATTGTTTTCTTCTAATTCAAATTTGAATTTAATTTTAGGATGTAGTTTATTAAGATTAACAACAAAATTATCCAGCTGTCTGTTCGATCCTGTCCAACATATTATAATATCATCCACATATCTGTAATAATATAGAATATTTTTATTTTTGACAATATGTTTATTTTCAAAATCATCCATAAATATATCAGCCATTAATGGACTTAGTGGTGAGCCCATGGCTAATCCCTCTTTCTGTTGATAAAATTGGTTATTAAATTTGAAATAATTCTGTTTCATACATATTTTCGTTAAATCTATTACTTCAGTTATTTCGTTGGCATTTATATGATTGTGTTCCAGTAATTCAGTTAAGATGGTTATTGTTTCATTAACTGGGACGTTAGTGAATAAGCTGTCCACGTCTAGTGATATTAATTTACAACGGTCTGGCAATGATAAATCTTTAATGTTATTAACTAATTGGAGACTATTTTTCAATGAATAGGTTGGATCGAATGATGTTTTTGCTTTAATAATTTTGTTTAACTCTTTAGCTAATTTATACGCTGGTGCACCAATATATGAAACCACTGGACGGATTGGAACATTATCTTTGTGGATTTTCGGTAAGCCGTATAATGATGGAGCATTAGTGTTCATTAGAATGACGTTTTGTTTAGCTGTGTTTTTGGGAAAAATGTATTTTGATTTATTTACAGCTAACCTTACTTCTGCTGCGTATTTACTAGTTGGATCAGTGGATAAGTGAGAAAATTCTTCTCCTGATATGACCTCTTGGACTTTGTTTTGATAATCGATTTTCTTTAGAATGACAATAGCATTTCCTTTATCGGCTTTTGAGAGAATTAGATTATTATCCTTTAAAGTATTTTGTAAAGCTCTATAATTTTTCATGTCCTTATTGCTATTGTTTATGTTGTGTTGATGACCCTGTGAATTGTGATTTAGATGAGCAGCGTTTGTTTTGATCTCATGTGCTACAATGTTTTTGACAATGTTATCTTTTTTACTAAGGACCACCGCTAATTCTGATTCAATTGCTAATGTTTCTAATGATTTGTATGTAGTATTATTTGGAATATTGTATTTCAATCCATTCTCCAAAAGGCCCATTTCCCTTTCGGGTATTACAATGTCCGTCAGGTTTTTGACTCGGGGATAAAATTGATGACAAGGACCGTCTGCCATACTGTCTGTCTCATTATTGTTCCGAACTGCAGATTGGGAGGAATTCTTCATTAGTACTTTTAATTTCTTTTGTTGGGAGATGTATTTCCTGTGCACCTCAATTGATGCCAAGTCTCTTGCTTTTTGGTCCAGAAGATCAAATTCAATATTATGCAATTTGAAAGTAAGTTCTGAATACAGTATTTTAAGATGCATTTTCAAATTATCCCTAACAGTGAACCAGTGCCGTGATTCTTCATTTAACCATACTTGTTGGGCTTTCTTGATGGCAATACTGGAAGCTCGACTGTGTGTGTTGGTTTTTATATTAATGTATTTTGGAATGACGTTAAGATGTTTACATTGTTGATTGAACCAAATATTTTGAACTGCGACACGATGTAATTTCGTTAATTTGATGTAAAGCCTAGCCTGTACGGTCAAGCTCACCGCTTTTAAATATTGAATGGAAGCAGGCGTTATTTTGCGGAAATCCATAATTAGCAGGACAGATTAATTTGTTTTGCTGTAATCCGCTACTTGAAAAGATTCTGTATGGTACAATATGCAGGAACACTGCCCACATGAAACACCACACACAATTTTCCAACAGTTTCTTCGACGCACGTTTCGTCCCGAACCGGGACATCCTCAGGAGATGTTGACTTCACAATGCGAAATCGTAGAGTGACTCTCGTGTCAGCAACGCGTTCTTATATACCCTTTCTGATTACTCATCCTATTGTTCGCCCCACTCACTTCGGCTGGTCTCGTACCCCCGAAAACAAACGAAGCAGTGGCGAAGATGATACGTTAATTTGTTCGTTAAGTAATTGAAACTGATTATTATTGCTAAATTTTATTATTTCTAATTGTTCCAGCATGCTCAGATAAAGCCCTTTATCACAAGTATGTAGGATTTTATACGAATGATCGAGTGCTAATTTGTGTCCACTGTCTAGAAGATGTTTTGCGAAATGAGACTTTTGGGGTTGTTTGTTTCTAACTGCGGCTATATGTTCTTTGTATCGTGTATCAAATTTACGGCCTGTTTGACCAATATATACACCATTACATTCTGAACATTCTAGTTTATAAATGCCCGATTTTTGTTTATTATCTAATTTATCTTTACCATTACATATATTTCTTAAGGTATTGTTTGTTTTAAAAGCAACATGTATATCATGTGTTCTTAGTTTCCTAGCAATTTGCTGTGATACTGGTCCAAAGTAAGTTAGACTTGATTTGTATTTATTGATTCTCTCAGGAGATGATGAATAAAGATCCTTCCTGATCTGCAATAATTGTTGTTTCCTAATTATATTATTGACTATATTGGTGCTATATCCATTAGCCTCTGCCATGTGGTAAATTACTTTTAGTTCTTTTAAATAGTTTTCCTTCGTAAGTGGAATAGACATCATCCTGTGTACATAACTGTGAAACGCTGCGAGTTTATGCTGCCAAGGGTGACAGGATGTAGCTGGTATAGTTGTGTCAGTGTATGTTGGTTTTCGGAAAATTCCAAACTGATGTTTGTTATTCGCACGAGTTATAGTTAGATCGAGGAAGTTAAGAGAATTGTTTTCTTCTAATTCAAATTTGAATTTAATTTTAGGATGTAGTTTATTAAGATTAACAACAAAATTATCCAGCTGTCTGTTCGATCCTGTCCAACATATTATAATATCATCCACATATCTGTAATAATATAGAATATTTTTATTTTTGACAATATGTTTATTTTCAAAATCATCCATAAATATATCAGCCATTAATGGACTTAGTGGTGAGCCCATGGCTAATCCCTCTTTCTGTTGATAAAATTGGTTATTAAATTTGAAATAATTCTGTTTCATACATATTTTCGTTAAATCTATTACTTCAGTTATTTCGTTGGCATTTATATGATTGTGTTCCAGTAATTCAGTTAAGATGGTTATTGTTTCATTAACTGGGACGTTAGTGAATAAGCTGTCCACGTCTAGTGATATTAATTTACAACGGTCTGGCAATGATAAATCTTTAATGTTATTAACTAATTGGAGACTATTTTTCAATGAATAGGTTGGATCGAATGATGTTTTTGCTTTAATAATTTTGTTTAACTCTTTAGCTAATTTATACGCTGGTGCACCAATATATGAAACCACTGGACGGATTGGAACATTATCTTTGTGGATTTTCGGTAAGCCGTATAATGATGGAGCATTAGTGTTCATTAGAATGACGTTTTGTTTAGCTGTGTTTTTGGGAAAAATGTATTTTGATTTATTTACAGCTAACCTTACTTCTGCTGCGTATTTACTAGTTGGATCAGTGGATAAGTGAGAAAATTCTTCTCCTGATATGACCTCTTGGACTTTGTTTTGATAATCGATTTTCTTTAGAATGACAATAGCATTTCCTTTATCGGCTTTTGAGAGAATTAGATTATTATCCTTTAAAGTATTTTGTAAAGCTCTATAATTTTTCATGTCCTTATTGCTATTGTTTATGTTGTGTTGATGACCCTGTGAATTGTGATTTAGATGAGCAGCGTTTGTTTTGATCTCATGGTGAGTGGGGCGAACAATAGGATGAGTAATCAGAAAGGGTATATAAGAACGCGTTGCTGACACGAGAGTCACTCTACGATTTCGCATTGTGAAGTCAACATCTCCTGAGGATGTCCCGGTTCGGGACGAAACGTGCGTCGAAGAAACTGTTGGAAAATTGTGTGTGGTGTTTCATGTGGGCAGTGTTCCTGCATATTGTACCATACAGAATCTTTTCAAGTAGCGGATTACAGCAAAACAAATTAATCTGTCCTGCTAAACGACTTTATTATATTCTGTACATTTTTCTATTAGTTGTCTAACAACATGCATGTGATCTGCCGTAGAGAATCCAGTTCTAAATCCGGCTTGTTCGGCAGATTGCTGTTCGTCAAGTTGGGAGGTTAATCTTCTCAAGATGATTTTTGTAAATATCTTATAAAGGTTGGACATTAGGCTGATTGGTCTATAATTTCCTATATCATCTTTATCTCCTTTTTTATAGATCAAAACGATAGTACTTTTAGTCCATTGTTCAGGAACTATCTCAGTTTTGAGGATCTCGTTAAACAGTGTTGAGATTGTTTCCAAGTTTTCTGATAGCGTTAGTTTGATTATTTCATTGGATATATTATCAGGCCCAGATGATTTGCCATTTTTTTGTGACGCTACTGCAAATTCGATCTCGCTTTTCATAATTAATGGAATATTTTCGTCATCGTCGTCGTCTAGATTGATATTTTGTGAATTATTATTACTAGTATATAAGGTTTTATAGAATTCAGTTGCGGTGGCAATGACTGACTTTCTTTTTGTTTCCTTTTTACCTCGTTTGTTTTTTATGTGCGGAATCCAGTCTTTCTTTTCATTTAATTCTTTAAGAGCTTTTTTGATGCCACCCGTTTTCATAATGTGGTTATTAATACATTTCGTTCTCTTCTTGATTTTATCTTTCTTGAGGTTATGGCTAATTTGTTTACTAATATTTGCGATTTCTTTTCTGGTTTCTTTGGTTTTTTCTTTACTCAACAATTCTTTTCTTTTTGCTATAAGATTTTTTGAAATCTCACTGATTTTTGCTTCCTTCGGTTTTTCAAGGTCTCCCACTGAATATAATTTGTGAATTAGGTAGTCGTATATATTTTGCACCTTGTTTGAGTTATTGTTGTCATTTCTTGGAAAACTGTTGGAGTTAGAATGTATATTAGGTCCTTTTTTACCATAAACTCTTCTCGGTTTACGTTTTTCTTTTGTGAACAAAGTTGCTCGGACTAACCTATGATTGGTGTTGAAATTAAGATTGTGTATTACACTAACATCACAGAAGGATTTTGGGTTATTGGTTGCTATATGATCTATCTCGTTTTTATACTTCCCGTCTGGTGAAGACCAGGTCCATTTATCTGATGCTTTTTTGTTGAAAAAAGTACTCATGAAAGACAAGTTATTTTCCAATGCCATATCTATCATTCTTTGGCCATTATCATTTCTTACTCCGAAACCAAATTTACCAACAACTTTTTCTTCGTTTTGTTTTTGTATTCCAATTTTTCCATTAAAATCGCCCATTACTATTGTATTTTTATAAGTTGTTTGAAGAGTTAAATTTAGTTCGTTGTAAAACTCGTCTTTGTCGTGTTTGCTAGCCACTTCTGTTGGTGCATAGACTTGTACTATTGACCATTTCTCCTTGTAACCTGGCAGATTTATATTCAAAACTGAAATTCTTTCTGAGATACCTTTTATTTCTTCTATATGTTTCTTTAAATGCTTTTTAATTAGAAAACCTGTCCCAAACTGTCCCTTAGTTTCGCCCTTGTAGGAAAATATGAAGTCTCTATATTCTTCAATATTGTTTCCTGTTCTTCGCACTTCGCTAAGCCCCAGAATATCCCAGTTAATATTCTCCAATGACAATATGAGCTCTTGTAATTTTTCGGGGGTTCTGAGTGATAAGGTATTCAAAGTAGATATATATATTTTCTTTTGGTAATTTTTTGTATGATTAGTATTGATATTCTTCTTAGATTTAATCCCTGGAGGGTTTTGGTCTATAGCCCCCACGGTGACCAACCGGGTTGGGGGTTTTGTGATGCTGTGTTGTAATAATAATGTTGTTTTACTATTAAGTTCTTTATTCCGGTTACCAAAGTGCGCTGATTCCTACTTTTTTCTTATTTCTGTGAGGGATTGAGACCTTTCCCTGTATAATGTGTCAAATGCATTTATTCTGTTGACTTTTTTCATAGCTACTTTACTTGTAGTCTCGGATGTAGTGGCAGGGGGGGATGAAGAAGCCATTCTCTTCCTATTGTCGCGAGCTTGATCTTGAGATTCTTTTACAATTAACTTATCCCCTTTTAAGAAAGCTATCTGTCCGTTTTTTCTTGCTTCCTGCAGTTTAGGCATAAGTTCTTTCCTCTTTGCTAAAGTTTCTTTACTAAAATCCTCGCTCAAATAGATTCCTTTCGGCAGTTTGTTTTTGTATTTCATTATCTCCTTCTTTCTCCAGCTAGTAGTAAGGCTAACTAAGATCGGCCTTGGTTTTTCGTTCTTTGGTCCCAATCTATGGGCTTTTATAATTTCATGTTTCTCCAAAGTTAGATTCAATTTTTCCTGTAAAATAGATCTTACACTATCTATGGGAGTTGATTGCGTACTTTCATTCATTCCAAAAACAATGATATTGTTACGTTTTTTATCTATTTCCAAGCTGTTAATTTTACCTTGAAGTTTTTGAATTTCTGCTTTGAGATTTTTGTTTTCTTCTTGAAGTGGTTTGAGTTTTTCATCCATTACTTCCATAATGTTCTTTGTTACTGCGTTTGTAATAGTTATTGTCTGCATATCCATATGATCTTTAAGTTTTTCCAATAAAGTTCGCATTTGGTCGTCCATCGTAGATTATTTAAAATGACAATATTATTTTTAGGCAGTTTGAAATTAAGAGTGTGGCAACCCTTTATCTGTCAGATCCGTTGTTAAGTTCTCTTTGGTATGTTGGCAGTATTGACTTTGCTCAATTTAGTCTATGACGTTGGTTTGTTTACGTTCTAGCTTGTCAAAGTCGAATTTGTAGGTTATGGAGGTTTTCCTTTGTGCACAAATTTTTACTCACAGTGACGATAATATTCGTAATTTTGATAGTATATCGTCTTCTTGCACACTAAACAGAAGCTATGTTACTACTTTTTCTGGGAAAGTGACTTATTTCGGCAAGAAACTATTTAAATTTTTCGATCGATTAAAAACACGTCTGACTCTGTCGCGTACCGGAACCGGAACCGGAATTGAATCCTTAGTCAGCACCAAATACCCACAAATGTTGTAGCATTATGGATATAAGAACGCATCCAACCAAAACAATTTCTTTAAATTTTGTAAGTCGTTCAATTCTATTCAATTCCAGGAAAGTCGCCGTGACCTGGGGGCTCAAGCAATTTCCTAAGGAGGCGACAGGGCGACGGAGGAGAAACGAGGGGTGAGGCGCTTGAAAAACGAGAATTACACCATCCGCTAATTACAGCAATCAGTTTAATGTAGTCGACAAGACCGAATTGAATGCGACCCCGCTTATAAGCAGCCAGCGTTCTTTTTAATCAACCGTTTTTTTCTGTGTCGTTGACTTTTTTAAATGGGGTGTTCTAACTTATTTTTAGTTTCAAATTACTTAGTAACTTGAACGGCAAACAATCTACTGATACGTATCTTAACACTAGAGTACACGCGCGGGCTACATATGTAGCCCAGGGTATTGTTTTTGTTCATAACTTTGCGAAATCACGCGATTTGACTTCGAGTCTCTATCTAAGCTCCGATTGGTTGTTGCTCGACGCGATCAGTGTGGCGTGAGCACTCGACGCTCGCGCATGTGCGAAAAATAAGGATTTAAAGTTGTTGGGCTACGTATGTAGCCCGCGCGTGCACATACAAACTACACCAAAAATTGATTGATCTCAAGTCAGTAAAAATTAGGTGATTTTTTGAGAAGTCTGAAATTTTGTAATTTTCTTTTAATTATAAGAAAGAGAAGATACTTTTTTTATTTGGGTTTTCTAAATACATGTCATTTATAATAATAAACGTGTTTTATTTAAAAATCATACGATTATATTTCAGAATATTTCAATTTAAAATGGGCTACAAGTGTAGCCCGCGCGAGCACTAATGTACGTTTTAGAGGCGCGTGTTAGTGTTAAGTAACATTCGCGGCGCTATTTGTTCAATAATACAATGAAATACAAAGAATAATACAATGAAATTGGTTCTTTGTATGAGGTTTCGTTGTGAATTACATTTTACAATATCTTTACTCAAGACTAATTGCATTAGTATCGATATCTACATGAACTGCCTCGACCAGCAAGTCGAAGTGGCAGTGGCCAGGTCACGCATGTAGAGCCGAAAATTCTTGGAGCGGAGACCGCGTATAGATAATTCAATCCACGATGACGCGCCCCACTGTGTCATACTCCATACGAGTGGAATGAAACAAAAGCGATATTGACAGAGTGGGGCGCGTCTTCGCGGATTGAAATATCTATACAAGCAAGCGTAACGTCGGGGCACTCCAGCTCGTTGGACCGACGACATAAAGCGGGAAAGTGACAGGATGAGGAAGGCTGAGGACAGGGTTCGCAGATTGTTGTGATAAAAATGATAATGACCTGCATTTAGTATATTAAGTAGGTATCATGCCATATTATCTTTTCATAGAAAAAATCTTCTGCTCGAAAACACTCTAAGGTAAATTTTTTCGGAGGTATCTATCTAAACATCTAACGTAGGCATAATCCTTGACCTGTTTACATGATGCTAGTCTTATTATATTTTACGAGGCCCTCTTGCACGCTCCAAAGATCCACAATGTGCTACTAAAGGCAAATAGGGCCACTACGTATATACCTTGACTAATATTTATCCACTTAAGCACCTAGTTGTTTGATATTACAGGTAATATGTTTCACTTTTACCTAATCCTACTTTATTTTTTGGGCTCAAGTTTAATTTCAGATACTGAGTTCACAGAGGATTCAATAATTACCCACCAAAACAAAATCATAAAGTACAAAATCTTTTTTCTCTATAAATTTTAACTAGATAATTTTTAATCCTTATTAAATAAATTTTTATGTTACATTAATTATAATTCTTAGCTCTAATCTGTTAACCTAGTTTGGGTTTATTCGTTTAAATAAGCCTAAATAAATCAACTTGGCATCCATTTAACAGTATAGGTACCTAGTGTGTATACTGTCGACGATCTCCCTGGCGCAGTGGCGGTGCGCTCGGATTCGAGTTCTATTCCCGCCACGGGCTACTTTGGAATTTTATAATTTCTAAATTGGCTCAGGTCTGGTTTGGTGGGAGGCTTTGGCCGTGGCTAGTTATCACCCTACCAGCAAAGACGCACCGCCAAGCGATTTAGCGTTCCGATGCGATGCTTGTAGAAACCATTGGGGTAAATTTATTTACCCTACCAAGTTAGTACGATAACATCTTAGGCTGCATCATCACTTACCACCAGGTTAGATCGCAGTCAAGTACTAACTTGTACAGATTAAAAAATATATATACTATCCATATTCCATAGTCATATATTTACCGAAACGAAATAAAGTTCGTAGTAATCAGATATGATTGCGACCGCGAACGATGGCTTGATGTTGCAAAAAAGCGATACAGCAAGTTCGAAAGAAATTTGCATAGCAGTTTATTACATTTGCTTCTGATCTGCAGGGAAATTGGATGCCTCGCTAAAGTATTAACAATGCTGCGACTGCATTTCTCCTCCGAGTATTTACAATCGGCGTTTTATTTTCTATTTTTCTCCGCCGAGGGAATGAAGTTTAACCGCAAATTCGCAATTTCCTTAATTTGATATTTTCGATCTTCAACCATTGCATGATATACTCGTATTATCAAAATTAATTTTATAATAATAACTGAGAATTCAATTTATTTTTTATGTAGGCACGTACAGTCAAGGAATGAAAAAGTTCGTCAATCTTCATAGTGATTCGTTTGCACTATTCGATTGCACTGGTATGTTGTCATAATGGACTCTTGCAGTTCGTCAATTTTCATAGTGATTCGTTTGCACTATTCGATTGCACTGGTATGTCATAATGGACTCTTGCAGTGCAAGCGAAAACCGACATTAAGGTGACGAACCTTTTCATTCCATGACTATACCTATAATACAGGAAAACAGAAAAAGAATAATTCAAACTGAATAACAATCTGAGTTTTGGGTAAATAACAATTCTTTTCCCTGCTTGCCACATGTAATGTACGAATATAAATAGTTACGTTAATCCCTTATCATATACAGTTACGTAGACCTAGCTTCTTACAATAACAAGTTTATCTCCTTGACTCCGAATAAGTTCATTATTCTGGCTCATTATTCTTCCTTATCAGAGTACATATGGAGATAGAAGCACAGGGTTAATCTCATAGATGACATTTTTATGTCTCGAGAATAGGGAAATAACGAACTCATAAATGGAAGTCGAGCGATAAATAAACTGTAGCTGGGAGATAAAGAGTCTGCGAAGTAGGGATGCACGATTATTTCTGAAGCTTTTAATATCGATATGACTGTAGGACTAGTACAGGTTTTTGTGCAACTTTCGTGTCAACTCGCTTCGAATAAACGGAACGGATTTCTCCAAATACTACAGCCAGCGCCCCAAGCGGAAACTTTGTGAACTAAACTTTCGGCGGTTGTCTGCTTGGGAGTCGACTCAAAAGTATAACAACTTGTAGTTACCCTACTGGTCCATACGACTACTAGAAGCTACTAAGTACTAACTCATCTCTAATAAGTATATGAAATTCTCTCGCCATTCTTTGTCACCAAAATCCTCCGAAACGGCTTGACCGATTGTTATGAAATTTTCAGTGTAAGATCACTGGGTCTAAGAGTAGGTTGCTATCTATTTTTTATATCCCTAAGGGCAGAACAACGTTTGCTGGATTAGCTAGTATTAATATATGATCATACGATGTACCTACACCTACAGGGAAATTGTTCCGAATTCACCATTTTTTGGCATTCAAGGAATTATAAGGTATCTACTTATTAAGGGCTTCTTTAGAATATATTTTAACCATACATATCCAAGAAAAAGTCAACCTTAATAATCATCGTCATCATTCGAAACTAATAGATATTTTAGAAAAACTGCTTCATAGCCACACACTCAT
This sequence comes from Coenonympha arcania, assembly GCA_036785405.1. NCBI lineage: Eukaryota > Metazoa > Arthropoda > Insecta > Lepidoptera > Nymphalidae > Coenonympha > Coenonympha arcania. The sequence continues at coordinate 4,619,090 of CM072063.1, read as the reverse complement.
AAAAAGTGTAGTTTTGCTAGCTTCGTACACTTTTGAGAATATATTGAGGTGCCCCCAGCATGCAGGTTTTCGCACGTTGTTTTCCTTCACCTATCGAAAATCAAGTAAACCCTAACTGTATGAAAATCAAAAGTGCATAACTGCGGTTTTCGTTTTTGTTCACACTTCGAAGAACTCCACTAATCAAAGTTTAAATAAATATACCCATAGAACACATAGTTTGATTCATAGAGGTCCAAGAGGGAGCCCTCGACTTCAAAAGTGCGGCAAAAAATTACTTTGTCCAAATTGGCAAACCCTAGTCGTCGCTACTCAATTTTTCACGCACACTAGCATCCGCACACCATATAAATTTCAAATTGACACACTCACATTACAAAAAAAAGTTGCCGTACTTACGGAGCTGTCTTTGGTTGGGCTCTATCTAGCGACGACCTTTAATAAATCTATGGTTTGATTGTTATTATACTAGCGGCACGCTATGATGGCCGGTTTGACACATTACAATAGTCAATAAATACATAAATTTTGAGTCCTAAACCTAAAACTACATTCGATAAAATTTATGAATCTCTGCACATCACTATCGTCAATAAAGTAATACAATTATTTCCTTCAAAGTCGTTATCAATTAATACGGAACTTCATGAGCGGACAAACGTCAAACCGGCCATCATAGCGTGCCGCTAGTTTAAGACCATTCATGCGTTGGAATAATGCTTGAGTCAAAATTGTCAATTTTCGACGGAACATAAGAGTGTCATGTGTTCAATTATTGATTAGATAATTACTATCATATTATTTGGAATTTCATAATCCAGTTTTGTCTCAAAAAATATTTGAAAATAGGTGATATAACTTTCTCATTATAAAGTTTACGGTTAAGGCTACTACTCACTTAGCGGTGGAAGCTCTATTTTGATGCAAGATATTTGCCATGTTTCATAATACAAACTTATAACAATGACATATTTAAAAAAATAATAACATTTACTAAAAAATGTCTCACAAAAAAACACGATTTTCCTAGATTTTCATTCAAAAACCATAAACCGAAAAGTGTCATTTTTAGCATTTTTCGATACATTAAACGTATTATTTTAGGATAAAATCCAAGATATTTTGTTATTTCTGAATTATAGTAATTTAATTCAATTAATATTCAATGTCACTGGTTATTTACTATTTTAATAAGTTGTATATTTATTTTGCTATAATTTTTTTTGTAATACCATTATCCACGCAAAATTGCGTCAGCGGGAACGAATTCCTTTTTTGTATGGACCGAAACGCTAGGCACGCCGAGCCGCATGAACGCTCTTATGTAATATGTTCATATCATCACTGATCACCACTCAGTCTCTGAATAGCAAAGCAAACGTTACCGATACAGAAATGGTTTACCAAAATATCAGCAATTTTGGCAGCGTGTGCCGTGGCTATAAAGTGTACGATAAACTGTATATGAACGTACTCGACCTGGGTCCCAAATAGAATTTTAATAGGCTTGACAGTAAACATAGTGTATGGAGCGTAAAATGTACACCGGTACAGGACTCAAAGGAATTCGGTTACAGAGCTGCATTTTGGAAGGAAATACTGCAGTGATTGAACTCAACAGAATAAACTAGTGTATGTAGTGTGTGTTCTTGATATTATTATTACTGATTTGTACGTGGGAAGGTGTTTGATTTGTGGGGCGTGTGTTTTTGTTATTTACAGGTTTAATTTGTTGCCATTATATTGCAATCGCCGAAAAATTGGAATTGAGACAATCGTAGAAGCTTGCACCGTATCCTAATTATATCTCCGCGGAGGAAATTAAAGAAATAAAGGAGATAAATGAAAAACACAGAACAATGGCAGGTACGGCCTGTAGACTGGGAGCAACGAAGGATTTTTAGTAGATAAAAGTCCAGCACAAAGATAGCCAGGATTTTTCGCCTCACATAAATAAAATTAGTTAACAAAACAGCCTAACAAGTAACACAAAATAAGTGAAAATGTATAATTACACACAATAAGTGTAATTGTAAAAATAAATAATATTATAATATTTAATAATAATATTTTTTGTAAAAATAATAAAATAAAAGTAAAAATAAATAATATTTGCCATCTAACATAATATTCTAAAAAAATTAAATTGTATGTATGACTTGATAATGTACCTAATACCTATCCGTTCGAAACGTTAACGACCATAGAAAAATAATCGATGTACAATATGGCCAAAGAGACTATATTGTTACTCAGAAGTTTCAATAACAGTGAAAACAAAATAGTTTCATCAATGCCTACTATAAAAAAAATTTTTCAATAGACATTTTAAAATATTTTAATCATCCTATAAAGGCAAAGATAGTAGAGTATTATTTGTTGGTCTATGCTGTCTGTTTGTTGAATGTTTACCCAATTTCAGGTATTTGCGTTCCTGGATAACTCTCGACTAACAATCTGATAATAACAATTCAGCTGACTACGATCCTATTTTCTACTAGACAAATAACTTCTACATCGATAAGAGGCCCTCAACTTGCCTGTCCGTACAATAAATTGCTTTGCAAACGGAATACCTACATGTATTCGGGATAAAAAAAAAATGATGAAACACGCTAGAAAATTTCGAAGAACGGAAGATTACTGAACGGTCCAATAAGTAGACCATTTTTTACATCCTAGTGTCAACAATCCTATTGAATATAAACTTATTTTTCAAAAAGTATATTCACAAAAGTGTTTCAATTTTGTTTAATTTTTTTATTAGCAGGACAGATTAATTTGTTTTGCTATAATCCGCTACTTGAAAAGATTCTTTATGGTACAATATGCAGGAACACCGCCCACCTGAAACAACACACACAATTTTCCAACACTTTCTTCGACGCACGTTTCGTCCCGGCACCGGGACATCCTCAGGAGATGTTGACTTCACAATGCGAAATCGTAAAGAATCTCTACGGTTATTCCTATCCTGCTAATTATGGATTTCCGCAAAATAACGCCTGCTTCCATTCAATTTTTTCTCTGGCATTCATTGCCACATATTTTGTAGATCCATTGTTCCAAGAACTACAACTGTGCAGTACAAGAGGAAGTCTTAAAACAAATCCAACAATAGTTATAAATTCAATTTGTACGTGTTCCAGTAGAAAAGTTATGGTTCCAACTGTAGTCCTAGGTATACCTACATTCTAACTGCATAACTTTTTCAATTTATCTTTAAGTGTTAATAAAACGAAAAAGAATTGTAATCAACTTTCAGAACAGCATTTATTGTAGGTATCTACATAAGGAAGACCTTATTTGAAGCCTTATTTTCAATTACCAACATTTAGAGATGACGTCTTAAAACTATGATCAGTTTTGTCAATAGGATCACATGATGATCTACATGATGGTATAAGATTTTAAAGGCATAGAAGGCCTTTTGGTTTTTTCTTTTTGTGTTTTGACATGCAGATTCGTCGAAATCTCATTTTGTTCTTGCTCTATCGCTAAAATGATATTGTTTATTTGACGAGCAAATCCAAAGCTAACAGCTTGCATCCCATTTGACGTAATTTGGATGAAAATGGCAGGTATATACCCGTAAACCATCAGGCGAGGAGGTGGATTCAAAGATACAGAGGCACCTTTTCGACGGTTTCGGCAGGGGCCAGGCTGCTGACGATTATGGGATCTGCTGCTGAGGAGGCTGGTCGAGACCTGACGGGAGCGTGGTGAATACGATAGTTATTCCCGTACTCCTGCCAGTGGGTTCGTTGAAGGAATAGACAGTTTTTAGTGCATGCAATCCTCACATAACCCCTTCATTTCCCCTGTCGAAGGGGCGTTAGGCATAGAAAATGCACGTTAACTATATTCATTCTCATACATTTTTTGAATTCCGTTTCTATAGAAATCTTCGAAATAGATAAGTAGATAATGTAAAGTACATGTCCACAGTTGCAGATCGTTGAGAAGTAAGTGCGCTGAGTCTAAATACTCGTTCTTCCTTCCAATATTTTCACGTCTCGTATGTCACTGCCAGGTTGAGGCCTTAGACAAGGAAGCAATCTCTCCACCGACGTCGACTGAGTTACTTTGCATGATATTGCGGTGCACTTCGCTGGTGAAAAATCGGCAAAATACCTAACATAGGTTCATTGCTTTATAATGTGATACACGTACCTACCATAAAGGATTTTAAGTAAGAACTGAAATGACAAAGGAAACATTTTCTGTTGTTTTATGAAAAAAAATATCTACTACAGTATTGCAATATTTCTACAGTATCTAAATATAGTTATATCCAGTTTTTTTAAACTGTATCTTATTTTGTCTATGGCAGCTAGATTTCTTATTATAATTTTTTTATTGTAGGTTTAAATATATTTCTGTGATTGTTTTAAAAGCAAGTTTAATTAAACCATGAAAACGTCCGAAGTCAGAATTTACTTTTGGACGAGACGCGAGTACCTGTACAGTGTACTGTGCAGTGTACAATTCGTTGAAGACAAACTACAGAGCAGATTCACATTGCAACAACACAAGTTTTCCAATCTAACTTTATATTATGATTGCTCAAAGAATTCCGTTTTGCTTTTACTTTTTGTAAATAGTATTTTACATTGTAGGTATTTGTTAATGATAAAAAAATTGAATCATTTCATTTAGCGTAAAAGAGTGAGCGTTGATATCACACGATAAAAAAACTATTCTACTTACCTACCTACACTATTTTCTTGTCCTGGGGAAATGTGTTAACATTGACAAAAGTATGCGGTGTCATTGTTTTTGGTCAGAGTAAATTTAAATTCCACGCCTGCGGCAAAGGTTAAGTGGCAAACATGAATTCATGTGGCATAATGCTTACTGCTTATGCATGTCTGGCATTAGTACCTAGTTAATGCTGCCAGGTAAGATTGTTGAGCCCAGTTCCAACTTGCAACTGTAACAGAGTTACTGTATGTCGTACATGTAAATCCGTATAATCCGTATAAATAAATGTTTTATTGTGTCAACCAGATTACAAAAAGTAACTTACAAACAAACTTACTATGTACGGGTGGTCTCTGCTGCCTACTTTAGGTGACCCTGTGCTATAGGCATCAGCGACCTTCCCTCCTTATCAGAAATGGACTTAAAATTACAAAAAATCAAGGATTTAGCCCCTAAAGCAAAATTTAGATACACGTGTGTGTGTGTGTCTGGTGTGTGTGTGTGTGTTTGTTTGTGTGTTTGTGTGTGTGTGTGTGTATGTGTGTGTGCGTGGATGTGTGTAAGTGTGGGTTATATAAAGAGGACTTACTATTCACTTGACCTGTTTTATTAGGTTTTCTGTTTCTATATAGCTCAAGTTTTGTAAGTAATTTGTAACAGCTTTTTTGCAATTAAATGAGTTCATATCGTGCATGGAAAGCTTTTTATTTAATTTATTATATATAGTTTTTCCTAAATAGCATTTAAATTTCTGGGCATATAGTGTTCGAAAACGTGGCGTGTTAAATATTCTAAAATTGCGTCGTTTATTGTGACGGTCACGTATAAGCCCATCCAATGAGCTATGTTGCTTAAGGATAAGACGAAGGATGTACAACTGCCGAACTGTAAGCACTTGGGCTTTGGCATACAGATCTGATGTGGGGAAGCGCTTCGGCAAGTTGTACATCACCTTCAACACAGCGCGCTGAGCCCTTTCTAACGTCAGTAACTTAGTTTTAGAGGCCCCTCCCCATGTTTCGACACAGTATGACAAGATAGATTGACAGAGAGCCGAGTACATTATTTTTAAAATTTTGGGACTAGCTATGTGGCGAACATTTCTGAAAACTGCAATCAGTTTTCGGACACGTTTCGCTATAAGATTAATATGAGACGTAAAAGAGAGTTGATTATCCAACAGGACTCCGAGATATTTAAGTTCTGATGATCTTTCAAGAGTAGGACAGGAACATTGATTAGTCTGATTAGAGAGAAGGCATTGATATTTATGTGAAGTTAAGTTATACGTTTCGTTTGAGGGTTGTGAATCTTTAAATATAGAAAAGGTTAAGTATTTAGTTTTACTTGTGTTTAAACTAAGAAGATTTTCACCTAAAAGATTAGAAATGATGTTTAGACCTTGTTGAGCATAGTAGAAGGTTTCATCCCAACTCTCTCCCTTAAAAACAAGTGCTGTATCATCGGCAAATGAGAAAACATGGCCATTTTTTAGTTTTGTATTACAAATGTCATTAATGTAAATTAGGAAGAGAGTTGGTCCAAGAACACTTCCTTGCGGAACTCCATGTTTGACCGGTAATGGGTCACTTAGATGTTCACCGATTTTAACATATTGGTATCTTTCACTGAGATAATCCTCAAAGAGTTGATGCTGGATGCCACGTATACCGATGTTTTCTAGTTTACTTAACAGACGAGAGATAGAAACAGTATCAAATGCCTTAGCTAAGTCTAGGAAGATGCTGAGACATTTGTCACCATTGTCTAAGCTTTTAACTATTTCATCAGTAAGAGCTGCCACAGCATCACCAGTAGATTTAGCTTTGCGAAATCCGAATTGGTTATTAGATAAATAATGATGATTTAAAGCACGTAAGTATAGGAGGCTAAAAGTCGGGCATGCATAGAATAGGCTGGACAAGGCTGCACTGATAAACCGTTATAAGTTAAATAAAAAGAAGGTATTATTAGGTACTACTCCATAAAAAGTAATGTAGAGTAGGTACCTACTTACATAAGCACTTAAGCAAAAGCTCAATCAGAGATCAAATCTTGAGGCTGATGACTGAACCATTTTCATCTCATCACTTAATTAATTTTTATTAAGTGTATACTAACTAAGTTTGCTTCCGATGTCAGGAATATTATGACAAACAGCTATTGTTATAGAAAACCTACGGAAATTGAAAGCTAAAATCTTCGGAAATAAAGTTTAGATTTAATGATATTCTTATGAAATGTGCCAACGAATTTCATACATTTCATTCCGTTTATATCCCACTAAAGATTAAACAATGAATTCTTATAGAATAAAACACATAATTTAAATAATGAGCTTTCGTAATTTAAAACACAGAAGCAAAGCGAACTTGATTCATGGCAATTATTATCGCCGCCAATTTTCGTTATTTCGACCATTATGACCGTGGGTTGGAAGGGCAAAGTAATTTTGTCAGGAGCCTACAGAAATTCGAAAAAGGAAAATTACACAATTTGCTAATAGCCACGGTAGGGATAATTTTCTTGGCGCAGTTTTATTTCCGACGGGATTTCTTTTCATTAAAATTAATTTAAAATATTGCTATGAGAGTACAACTTTCAAATTTTAATGTAGTACAAAATTTTAATGTACTTACCTTCTGCTTTCAAAACTTAATAATTATTTATTTACTTATAATAAGTACATTATTACATTAGACTTGTTATATGTAGGTACCTATATGTAGGTATATGTTGCATAAACCGCTGTACCTATATGTATATTACGGCCAACCGTTTAGATTCGTTGGGATGCCCATGTTCTGAGGTTTCTTATCGGTGACGAAATAGTAAATACGAAGTTTATTATAACAGAATAAAAAATCGTCCAATGTTTCAAAGCATAATTCAGTCAGCATGTCAAGCTTGTAAATGGAATGCTCCGCATAAATAATTCGAAATAAAGCCTTCACACAAAACGAGCTTGGCAAGTAGGAGGAAACGAGATTTACTTCCTTGAATCTAGTCTCGTAGATGGTGAAAAGAGAGAATTTTATAAAAAATTGTATCAATTCGCACATCTTGTGCATGTGATTGACTTAATTATTTCATTTTGTTATAAGTAATCACTCCTTTAGTTATCATTAGAAACACTTCATAATTTTATTTCACTTTATCACAGATTACTTTATCTGTAAAAAATTATGTGCCAAGTCTATTTATCTCACACCGAAACTTGAAGAGTTCACAAGTTTGTGGTTGGAAAATAGACCTTATACCCTGGACCCGGCGGCCCGCGAGAAAAAGTGCCACCAGTTTACCGGTGGCAAAATTGTTTGATTTGACACCGACAGCGTCAGTATTAAGCCGACAGTAGTATTGTATATAAAACTGCGTCCCCGCCACATAGTCTGTACGCACGGTTTCCGCCATATTGTTGTGTTTAGTAGGAAATTTTGACAGATGGCTCTACCTACTACTTTCTTGTATGAAGAAGGTTTGCGTAAAATTTTCTGATGTTCCTCATCGGTGGGGTGGAATTTAGCATTTTTAAGAATGTACGTTCTGTAAAAACACTAAACACACGAAATTATTACAAAAATATGTCGTATGCTATAGTTCATGTAAAAACGGTCCTCCGTCAATCTACTTGTTAACCTTACTGACTGTACCAAAAAAATTGATATTATGGAATCTGATAGATCAGTGTCATGAATAAAATTATGTAGCGAGTGGAGATATTTCGGGCTGCCCATCGTCGGCTCGGCTATTGCTCTACAGGGTGTAGTTACTTTTATTTTAAGTTCCACAACGATGTGAAAATATTTCTCAGCGAGTTTATTGCCGGCCAGAGAGTTTCCGCGGTCTAACGGGAAACCAAATTTAGTATTCAGTTGTAGTATTAAAAATATTAACTTACATTGCACCTTTTATTAGGTACACTTTATACAATCTACCTTTAGTGTGTTTTCACTTTGCCTAAATGTTTTTCATTATTGTTTAATTTTCATCATGGTCTGTAGTTAATTTTAAACACTGCAAGTTACCACTGGACTGCGATCTCGCCTGATGGTAAGTGATTGTGCAGCCGATGATGTTTGTGCTAACTTGGAAGATAACCCCCTAACGGTTTTTACACGGCATCGCACCGAAACACTAAATCGCTATGATGTGCGTCTTTGCGGACGTAACTGGCCATGGCTTAAGTCTCCCACAAGAAATCTACGTTAATATGCTGTGGATGGATGCAAAATAAGATAAATATGAACTTTAATATCGACTTTGATGATGCTCGTTTTAATTTACTGTTTCAATTATTTATTATTTGGCTACATAAACACAGATCTTTTGGAGGCTTGCATACACAGCTTGCATATAAATGAATCAGTGCCACCTAAGTCGAGCAGTTCCTTCAATAATAATTGCGGTCCATCCATCCTTCTATTGCCTCATTTTTCTACCTTCGTCGTTTATTGCAGCACTGGAAGTTCGCAGATAATTGCATAGTTAGAACATTATCATAGAGCATGAAAGCTACGTAACTTGAATGTTAACATTGTTTACTCGTAAGTTATGCTCGTATAATATATCTGTTTGCATATTCACAAACTTGTGCTAACAAGAAATAATTATTACCTTGTCTTGGAGAGCGCATATCGCACCCGGGAGCGCTCAGCAAATCTCAGCCGCTGTGAACAAAGGACACCTCCTACTACCTACTCCTACTCAACTGTGGACGTACTTGAGCACCTACAGTGGTTAACGGGATATTGTTCTCGCTTTGTTTGTGCTGTGTAGACGTTATTTTGTGGCAAAGCAAGCGATTCATTAAAAACTACATGGCAGAAATACCTAAATATATTTATTTCAATCCGCGAGGACGCGCCCCTTTCTGTCAAACTCCATGCGAATTGAATGAAACAACTGATTTTGACAGAGTGGGGCGCGTCTTCGTGAAATATCTATACATCTCCTAATAAGTATTACATTACTAACGTAGACGGCAAGCTCCTATAGTGCTTACTTACAACATAACTATTCCCAAACACAAAATCAAGACTTCGAGCAGTTCGAGCACGGAAATACAGCAAGTACTCTTACACCAATCAACGTGCACAGGACTTGTAAAATAAATTTTGTTTTATTTTTTTTATTTTCAAAATTATGCAAAACAATGTACTCTTACCACATGTATTAAGCTTTGAAATCAATTTAGAATAAAACTAGCTGACCCAGCAAACGTTGTTTTGCCTTTTAGGGATATATAAAATAGCTAACCTACTCTCAGACCTACCGAACATGCACAAAAAATTTCATAACAATCGGTCGAGTCGTTTCGGAGGAATTTGATGCCAAAAATTGGCACGAGCATTTTGTATATTAGATAAAAAGTACTCGAGGAATCTACTTCTTCTTTGGTTATTTGCATTTACGAGTTAGCTCCTGAATTGCTGATACCTACAATAAGTAAAGGCTTTGCGTCTCCCGATCACGTCTCTACTATTGGCGAGGATATTTGAACCACCTGTGCCCGTACTCTATGAGACTTTAAACACGCCCCGTTCACTGGATAAACCAACTGCAAAATATTTGCTATGTACGCCCGAAGCCACATTTCCTTATGAATGATACATACGAGTGCCGGCGTGCGCTCACTTCTGCCCTCTGGCGCAGAATGAACAGACTTCTTGCAGTTGTTGCATAATTTCCAAAAGCTCCGAGAGCGTACGTGTTGAATTTACCCGCATTAACTATTTATTAAAGAACTACTTTACGTTGAACTCTATATGTGCTGAATAACTCGAGCTTTATTTTGTGGAATGCTCCATTAAATCATGTCAGCTATTTGTTTAGTATATTGGTTCTATCAAAATTTGAAAGAAAAAGTACGTAATTCAAAGTCCTATTCTTATATTTACTAACTGAAGATGTGTTCATTCAGTCAACTGTTGTCGTATAGTTTAGTCTGGCCATCATTACTTTAAAAAATAACGTTTATTTCATGTTCCAGATCCAAATTCTTTAAAGCTCTATTTCCTGAAATATAAGGTAATCGCTCATCACAGTCTCGTTAAACGCTCCTAATTTGTATAGAAGTTTACGACAGATTAGCCCTTCGATCGTAAACAGACTGTTTACGCGAGCGTAGCTGGCTCGAGTGCCGAGTCTATTGTGTTGTATTGAATCGTGTTCTCCCTCTCTAACCCGCGGAAGCGCTCATTTGCGCGTCTTGCTCGCACTTCGGTTACGGCGGGTTTTTTGTATCGAATCGTGCGCTCCCGCTCCAACTCGCGGAAACGCCAATCTTCCTATCCCGCTCGCGCATCGGTCGACGAGAATTTTTTATGCCTGCAATGACGCGGCGATCGGGGCGCGCACAGTACCATTCGGAGTCAGCTAGCAACAGCCGTGCGTGCGGCTGGGTTTTTTGCGGCGCCCTTTTGCCCCGGCGGTTTGTACCCCAAGAAACGTACGTCTTGGGACCGCGACAGTTTTATGTGGGGGCGCGACCTTTTGTGCGTATTCGTGAACTCATCTTGTGGAGCTAGTCTGCTGTCGACCGACAACTAAGCGGTTCCCCGCGCGTGGCTGACGTAATTTTGATCACGTGTCGTCTTTGAAACGCGTAGTCGCGAGACGTAAATTGCTGCGTTTGAGTAGCCACGTTTATATTTGCGCGGGTGTGTGGTCATGGAATGTTTGCGCAACGGGACGTCCGTTTTTTGAGGCGCCTGAGTTGTTTTTCGCGCTGCGGTTTTGTTTTCCCCGGACCTGATTGTTTGGGGACCGCTTCGACTTGCGCTGTGATATCGCTGGGTTTTTTGGACATTGCACGCGTGTTTGGGACATTGACTAGTTGTTGTGCCGGCCTTTGTGAGTTCGCTACGCTCGCCGGATCTACCTAGTAACACGCGTGCCCAGCTGCGTTTAGCGGCGATAAAGTTCGCGGTAGTTAAGTAATTGTAGACCGCGCTGTCATTGACCGCTGACCTTGTGTGTCGTGAACCACGTACTTTATTTTATTCGCTTGAGTGTTTGTGGGAGTTGAAGCCAGCCTGAACGTTCGACATATTTTGACCGTCGCGTTCATCGTTGCGGGTTGCGACCCACTGTGCTGCTGCATTGAGCACTCCACTCATAGGAGGCGAACGAACGATTGGAGCTGTGTTCGTGTTTGACGTGTCTGGGAGCTGATTGGTGTAGAGGACCTACGGTTGCAAGCCCCACACACACACCTACACACCCCTTTACACTTTCACGTCACATACTGTCCCACATCCACTACAGGGGGCGTCGCATCGAGTATCGTCGCATGCATCAACCAGGTTAGTGGCCTTCTATTTTCCTTGTCTATGTCGAAGGCTGTCGCTGCCCGAGTTGACGATTGCCGTAGTAGTGCTAGTAAAAGCCGCCTGTTATTTCCACTGATCGGCTAGTGAGACTCGGATATTACTATCCGACTCGGATTGGATACCATCATCCTTACTGATCACTGTAGTCTCACTAGTCGGTCCCCCCTCGACCTGTCCGGGCTCGTTCCTCTATGGGCCCGGGAACTCAGCCCTCGTCTGGACAGGCAAGGGGCCGTAACATTTGGTAGCAGAGCGTGGTTTCGCGCCTTTTGGTTAAGCGGCTTTTACACGTTCGGCGCGTCGATATCGATATTTGTTGCGCGTATTTAATTCGTCGCGTATCTCTGTCGGTCACACGTTTGTAGGCGCGGTACGCCACGTGTCGGACCGATACGCCACGTTAACGGCCACAGATTATTGTACCGCTACACCACGCGTTTTTGTAGCAACGCCGCGTTTATTTACCGCGTGCCGCGCGTTTGTTAACCGCGACCTTGATTAGCGTTCTGCACGTGTTGGTGTTTGCATCTGTGCTTGTTCTACTTCCTTGTTGTTTTATTTTTTGGTTTCGTGCTTCCTTGTAATTATTCTCGCGCAGTCTCGCCATGCCTTCGCATAAGCCTCCGGTGCGCCGTATGCAGGATGAGCTGCGGTGGGCAGCTAGCGCGCATGCGCTTATTACTCGTCCAGACAGGACGGCTAGCTTGCTCCACCGCCTTGAGCAGCTCCCAGCCAGACGAGCCCATTTTGAAGAGGCCTATTCGGAATTCCTTGCTACAGTGGAGGACGACGAGGCGCGAGAATCGGCCCAGAAGGACTACGAGCAGTTCTTCGAGTTCACAGACGATGTGCTCGAGGCTGGGGCCAAAATGAAGCGCGAGGCTCGACAGAGCATGCTGTGCGAGTCGCCTCGCCCGCAGCCGCAGCCCGCCCTATTGGGTCGGCTGCCTACTTTGGACCTTCCACACTTTGGTGGGCGGCTTCAAGACTGGATGGGGTTCATCTCCATCTTCGACAGTCTAGTCCATACCCGCCGCGACCTATCCCCAGGCCAAAAAATGGCCTATTTGCGGACCTCCCTTCAAGGGGAGGCACTTGGGGTAGTCTGCCATTTGAAGTTGTCTGACGCCAGCTACTCCACGGCCAGAGAACTCCTCGAGAGGCGCTACGCCAATGTGCGCCGCCTTGCTGACGCGCACATGATGGAGTTAATATCCCTCCCGGTTTTGAAAGACCTAGCACGTCTCCGGGAGGTGATCATTGACCCAGTCGTGGTTGCTTGCAACGCCCTTCGACAACTTGACTTACCGGTGGATCAGTGGTCCTTCTGGCTTCTTCACCTGGTTCTGTCCCGCCTGCCTCTCGATCTGCGGATCCGATTTGAAGAGAGGTACGGCGGGGACGGGGCTAATTATATACCCCCGTTCAGTGACCTCTTAAAGTTCCTTGAGGAACAGAGCCGCCAGGTGGAGAATGCCGTGGCCTCGGGAACACCGGCAAAGGAGCCGGCGCGACCGACGCCACCTTCTAAACCCACGACTTCCACCAGGGGTTCCAAGCAGCCAGAATTAGCGCAGGAGACTGGACGCCGCCCAATTCTAAACTTTAGTGGTCTTGCTGCGACCGAGGTGACCCCCTGTCACTATTGCCGTGCTTCCACGCACTCGACGACCTACTGCCCTAAATTCTTGGAGAGACCGCCCAAGTCCCGTAGGGCCATCGCTAGGGAGCGCCGTTGGTGCTACTCTTGCTTAGGTCGGCACTTACAACGAAATTGCCAGCACCAACGGCCTTGTCCCCATTGTCAGGGCAACCACCTTCCTATTCTTTGCCTCGACCGCAATGGCGTCGGTAGGCAGGAGGTGGTTGAGCGGACACCCGGCAGGAGTGGAGTCTCCTCACCGGTCACAGGCCCAGCCGATAGAAGGCGTGGTGACACTGTTAGTGCGGCCCCTGGTTTTGATAGGGCTTCACCCCCCCCTCGGGCGGGGGTGCAGCCCTCCAGGGGCGGGGGCGTTCCGCCCTCTGTCAACCCTGAGGGAGGTTTTGCCGTCGCTCAGCCTGATCCAAGGAGGTACTCCCCTCCTCTGGCTGAATACCCCAGGCTGCAGCGACACCTTCCTCGATGGCCTGGACACCCCCTTCCGCACTACGCCGCCCCGCGGCTGTCGTACATGGCCAGACCCCCTCAGACCGGGAGAGACGCTTGGGTGTACCCTGGGGGAACCCCACCTCTTGGTGTGGTCGAAGTTCCCCAAGAAGGCCCTTACGAGCGCCCAAGGCTAGAGGAGTTGCCCGAAAGGGGCAACTTCCGTTGACTTGCTGCTGCCTTGGCTCCCACCACCGCCACCTCACCTGACAATTTGAACGACCATAAGCCGGTCTGCCAGACTGTACTTTTACCAACGGCTTTGGTCAGGGTGTACAACCCGAAGGGTGAGTGGCCTATGGTACGCGCGCTGCTAGATCTCGGATCACAGCGCTGGATTGCGTCGTTGTGGTGGGTGAGCGCTTCGGGGCAAGTCTCATTGCACCTTGTCCTAGCTAAGTGCAAGGTTGCATCTATCAGGTCTCGTCTAACAATTCCTAAGAAGTTGAACTTGTGGAGCCGAACTATTGACCCGGTTACTCAACCACGTCCACGCTTCTTGGAAGTCTCTGGTAAACATGGTGGACGTTTTTGCGTGGTCGGACAGTGAGATTGTCCTGTGTTGGCTTCGGACTTCGGTCCATAATCTTGGCTTTTTTTAAATACTCATGCGGGTTGCAATACCCTCTCAGCCATTTTGCAGCGTGAGTTTGGATTTTGGCAGGCCGACGAACCATTCGAAGCGTGATCTTCAACTGTATTGCTTGCTATCGTTTGGAGGCATCCATTGCACAGCTTGTGATGGGTGACCTGCCTGCGGACCGCGAAAAGGCTGCTCGACCTTTCGCCGGTGTTGGAACCAATTGCCGGTCCTTTCTTAGTGAAGAGCTCTAACCTTAAGAATGCTCGGTCTTTTGAGGCCTACTTGTGCGTCTTTGTTTGCCTTGCAACCAAGGCAGTCCACTTGGGACTTATCAGTGCCCTCAGCACGGAGGCGTTCGTGGCCACTCTGGGCCGCCTCGTGAGCCGTCGCGGCCTACCCGATTTGGTTCGGACCGACTGCGGGACTAATTGTAAGGGAACCAATCGTTATCTGAAGGAGGTCGTCGACTTACTTGTTGAGAGCAAGCACTGTGTAGGCACCGCCATGTCTAGAATGGGAGATCTTGTTATGCTTAAAGAATCTAATCTACTCCCACTAGTTTGCGTCGTGGACGCATTGTTAAACTGTTATTGGATGGCGTTCCCCGGGTGGCCGAGGTATTTGTAGGGGACTCAGTATTGCAACGTGCCGTGGTCACGTTGTCCCAACGGCCTATTGATTAGCGAATCTACATCCTTAGATTCGGAGCGGGGGATTGTTTACGCGAGCGTAGCTGGCTCGAGTGCCGAGTCTATTGTGTTGTATTGAATCGTGTTCTCCCTCTCTAACCCGCGGAAGCGCTCATTTGCGCGTCTTGCTCGCACTTCGGTTACGGCGGGTTTTTTGTATCGAATCGTGCGCTCCCGCTCCAACTCGCGGAAACGCCAATCTTCCTATCCCGCTCGCGCATCGGTCGACGAGAATTTTTTATGCCTGCAATGACGCGGCGATCGGGGCGCGCACAGTACCATTCGGAGTCAGCTAGCAACAGCCGTGCGTGCGGCTGGGTTTTTTGCGGCGCCCTTTTGCCCCGGCGGTTTGTACCCCAAGAAACGTACGTCTTGGGACCGCGACAGTTTTATGTGGGGGCGCGACCTTTTGTGCGTATTCGTGAACTCATCTTGTGGAGCTAGTCTGCTGTCGACCGACAACTAAGCGGTTCCCCGCGCGTGGCTGACGTAATTTTGATCACGTGTCGTCTTTGAAACGCGTAGTCGCGAGACGTAAATTGCTGCGTTTGAGTAGCCACGTTTATATTTGCGCGGGTGTGTGGTCATGGAATGTTTGCGCAACGGGACGTCCGTTTTTTGAGGCGCCTGAGTTGTTTTTCGCGCTGCGGTTTTGTTTTCCCCGGACCTGATTGTTTGGGGACCGCTTCGACTTGCGCTGTGATATCGCTGGGTTTTTTGGACATTGCACGCGTGTTTGGGACATTGACTAGTTGTTGTGCCGGCCTTTGTGAGTTCGCTACGCTCGCCGGATCTACCTAGTAACACGCGTGCCCAGCTGCGTTTAGCGGCGATAAAGTTCGCGGTAGTTAAGTAATTGTAGACCGCGCTGTCATTGACCGCTGACCTTGTGTGTCGTGAACCACGTACTTTATTTTATTCGCTTGAGTGTTTGTGGGAGTTGAAGCCAGCCTGAACGTTCGACATATTTTGACCGTCGCGTTCATCGTTGCGGGTTGCGACCCACTGTGCTGCTGCATTGAGCACTCCACTCATAGGAGGCGAACGAACGATTGGAGCTGTGTTCGTGTTTGACGTGTCTGGGAGCTGATTGGTGTAGAGGACCTACGGTTGCAAGCCCCACACACACACCTACACACCCCTTTACACTTTCACGTCACATACTGTCCCACATCCACTACAGGGGGCGTCGCATCGAGTATCGTCGCATGCATCAACCAGGTTAGTGGCCTTCTATTTTCCTTGTCTATGTCGAAGGCTGTCGCTGCCCGAGTTGACGATTGCCGTAGTAGTGCTAGTAAAAGCCGCCTGTTATTTCCACTGATCGGCTAGTGAGACTCGGATATTACTATCCGACTCGGATTGGATACCATCATCCTTACTGATCACTGTAGTCTCACTAGTCGGTCCCCCCTCGACCTGTCCGGGCTCGTTCCTCTATGGGCCCGGGAACTCAGCCCTCGTCTGGACAGGCAAGGGGCCGTAACACAGACCTTAGCTTCAAACGAAAATAAGGCACCAGCGGCAAGAGACATTCTGAAGAACGTTTTACGAAGTGCCAAGATATAAAATATAAATCCCAAGTCACGTTTTTCATCAGCTTAAGGTGGTTATTTCCTTAAAAGATAGTCTGTTTATGAACAACAATTTCTGATATTTGAGGAGCAGCTACTAAATTCCTCCAGTAAAAATTGATATTTCATATTTCTTTCTCTTCGACCGTGTATAAATATGATATTTTAAAGGCTTTAGCTTTAATCTGTTTTTCTATTACTTTAAGCAGAGTTTATTTTCCATCTATTTCTAATATTGAGCAAAATGTAGTACAATGATTCTCTCAGTCTTATTTAAATATGGTATAAAATTTCCCTTCTTTCTTTTATGTAGGGAACATTGAATTTACTGAGTTATTTTTTTCAAAATTAAATCTCATACAGAAGTCTGCAAAATTATGTCTCCTCTCATAATGAGAGGGCCTTGGCCATAGCTCACGATATTATAAGGTCGTAGTCTAAGTGTGGGTCGATTGGCCTTGCACACTTTGAGAAAATTATGATCACCCATCTGCAGGCATGCAGGCTTCCTCACACCAACCCCAGACAACAGGCAGAGAGTTGAACCTATTGGCTATCACTGCTACCAAAAACACCAAAATACTCACCGCTTAAAAATATACCAGTATTTTGTTTGATACAGCCAAACGTACAAATCAACCGCCACTACATACCTCTCCACTGTATCGCAAAAGCTGAAATAAATCACCGGAGCGTTACTGCCTTTGAATTCAGCGCACAACACCTGCATGTCACTGCAAATCATTTCCAAATTGGGTCTGCTGCTGAAAATAGTGAAAGATTGCCAGTACGTACCTACCAGCGATAAAAGCTTTGCTTTGCTTTGACCCTGAGTCTGGAAAGTTAGCGACGCAGCACCTCGCTTAATTGGCTCTTCAAGTGACAAAAGCCTTTCCTCGTTTTTGCACAAAGAATCAACTGAGTGACTATTTGCGGCATAAATTGTGGTGGGTGAGCATTATTTTGTTCAACAAATTAGTAAAGTAATACCTACTCGATTTAATAATTAGATTGTGGATTGCTTTCTATTGTTGTTTCTTTTTTTCTGGTAATTAAATAAAAGTCTTTACTTTTACCAATCACTCAAGTTCTTAAGTTGTAGAACTAATAATACAAATTGGAAACCTTAACCTATTTCAAACTAAACTCATTTTCCTAAAATCTGTTTACAATCTACATACGTGAGCTTGCAAAACTCTCTCAACCATTGTTGTAGCAGAAAACATTAGAGTACCTACTACAATCAAGTAATCGCATTATAACAAATGGAATGTCACCGCAGGGACTGAAATGCTCAACAACACCAGAATAAAATACTGTTAGCAAACCACTTACCTTAATTAAGACTATAATCGATGCCTTAATGATGTCAACCAAAGTGATTGAAACGGGAAAACCAATTTTCTTAGTAACGTCGGATATTACTTAGTCGATGGGTAAAGACGATTTAAAAGGAGACTTTACACCATTCACTAATTGCAGCAATCACTTTAATGCAGTTGACAAGACCAAATTGAATTGAACGTCCGATGGATTTGACGTCTTTTCAAGAGCGGTTCTAGACTTAGCCTTTTTGGTTATTACTGACATTTCGACGAATCCATTTCCGCGAAAATGGATTTATAGAAAAATAATGGAAAAATTACATTATGCACTTGTTTATACTTAGCCGTAGGTACCCATAACCGAAACATTTTAGTAATAAAAAAATAAGGCAGGTTTTTTAAAGGCACCTTTAGTTTAACCCAGGAATCATTTAATAAAAAGTGAATATGTGATACTAATGATTATGTACAGTTATAAATAGTACAGTATACTTAAACATGTGATTTTTAAGTGAGCACAATATCAAACCTTTTGTTTTATTATAGCGAAAGTAAGTAGTAGTGAGCATATAAAAGTATCACGTTCATTGCGAAACGAAATACTATAGCTAGCCCACACATTACTCGTATTATGTGCCTAAATAAATATTAACCTAAGCATACGCGAGTGCGTATAGGAAGTAGAACGTGTTTAATAAGATCTTTTACCCTTAGGAAGGTGTTTACGCCGGTTTTTTATTGGGTAGCTGGCGCGCGCGCCGAGTCTTTTGTTTGCATTGAATCGTGCGCTCCCTCGCTAACCCGCAGAGGCGCTTATCTGCGTGTCCCGCTCACGCCTCGGTTACGAGAGTTTTTGTGCCTGCAATGACGCGGCGATGACGGGGCGCGCACAGTACGAATCGGAGTCAGCTAGCAACAGCCGTGTGTGCGGCTGGGTTTTTTGCGGCGCCCTTTTGCCCCGGCGGTTTGTACCCCAAGAAACGTGCGTTTTGGGACCGCGTCAATTCTTATAGACAGTTTTTGTGGGGGCGCGACCTTTTGTGCGTATTCGTGAACTCATCTTGTGGAGCGAGTCTGCTGTCGACCGACAAACTTAACGGTCCCCCGCGCGTGGCTGAAGTAATTTGATCACTTGTCGTCTTTGAAACGCGTAGTCGCGAGACGTAAATTACTACGTTTGAGTAGCCACGTTTATATTTGCGCGGGTGTTTAGTTATCGAATAACTGCGCAACGGGACGCCCGTTTTTGAGGCGCCTGAGTCGTTTTCGTGCCGCGGTTTGTTTTCCCCGGACCTGATTGTTTGGGGACCGCCTCGACTTGCGCTGTGATATCGCTGGGTTTTTTGGACATTGCACGCGTGTTTGTGACATTGAGTAGTGGTTGTCCCGGCCTTTTTTGGGAGTTCGCTACGCTCGCCGGAGCCACCTAGTAACACGCGTGTCCAGCCGCGAGGCTCAGATAGTGCATTGTTGCGAATTATTGAAATACTTTCTGAGCGGCGAGAAAGTTCGCGGTAGTTAAATAATTGTGGACCGCGCTGATATTAACCGTTGACCTTGTGGTGTGTCGTGAATCACGTACTTTATTTATTCGCTTGAGTGTTTGTTGGAGTTTGAAGCCAGCCTGAACGCTTGACATATCTTGACCGTCGCGTTCATTGTTGCGTGTTGTGATCCACTGTGCTGCTGCATTGAGCACTCCACTCATAGGAGGCGAACGAACGATTGGAGCTGTGTTCGTGTTTGACGTGTCTGGGAGCTGATTGGTGCAGAGGCCCTACGGTTGCAAGCCCCACACACACACCTACACACACATTTACACTTTCACGCCACATACTGTCCCACATCCACTACAGGGGGCGTCGCATCGAGTATCGTCGCATGCATCAACCAGGTTAGTGGCCTTCTATTTTTCTTGTCTATGTGATTCTATTGTCGAAGGCTGTCGCTGCCCGAGTTGACGATTGCCGTAGTAGTCTAGTAAAAGTCGCTGATTACTATTTCCACTGATCGACTAGTGAGACTCGATTACTATCCGACTCGGATTGGATGCCGTCATCTGACCCGAGACTGATCGTACACTAGTGATCCCGTGTAGTCTCACTAGTCGGTCCCCCCTCGACCTGTCCGGGCTCGTTCCTCTATGGGCCCGGGAACTGAGCTCTCGTCTGGACAGGCAAGGGGCCGTAACAATTGGTAGCACAGAGCGTGGTTTCGCGCCTTTTGGTTAAGCGGCTTTTACACGTTCGGCGCGTCGATATCGATATTTGTTGCGCGTATTTAATTCGTCGCGTATCTCTGTCGGTCACACGTTTGTAGGCGCGGTACGCCACGTGTCGGACCGATACGCCGCGTTAACGGCCACAGATTATTGTACCGCTACACCACGCGTTTTGGTAGCAACGCCGCGTTTATTTACCGCGTGCCGCGCGTTTGTTAACCGCGACCTTGATTAGCGTTCTGCACGTGTTGGTGTTTGCATCTGTGCTTGTTCTACTTCCTTGTAATTATCCTCGCGCATTCTCGCCATGCCTTCGCATAAGCCTCCGGTGCGCCGTATGCAGGATGAGCTGCGGTGGGCAGCTACCGCGCATGCGCTTATTACTCGTCCAGACAGGACGGCTAGCTTGCTCCACCGCCTTGAGCAGCTCCCAGCCAGACGGGCCCATTTTGAAGAGGCCTATTCGGAATTCCTTGCTACAGTGGAGGACGACGAGGCGCGAGAATCGGCCCAGAAGGACTACGAGCAGTTCTTCGAGTTCACCGACGATGTGCTCGAGGCTGGGGCCAAAATGAATCGTGAGGCTCGACAGAGCATTCTGTGCGAGTCGCCTCGCCCGCAGCCGCAGCCCGCCCTATTGGGTCGGCTGCCTACTTTGGACCTTCCACACTTTGGTGGGCGGCTTCAAGACTGGATGGGGTTCATCTCCATCTTCGACAGTCTAGTCCATACCCGCCGCGACCTATCCCCAGGCCAAAAAATGGCCTATTTGCGGACCTCCCTTCAAGGGGAGGCACTTGGGGTAGTCTGCCATTTGAAGTTGTCTGACGCCAGCTACTCCACGGCCAGAGAACTCCTCGAGAGGCGCTACGCCAATGTGCGCCGCCTTGCTGACGCGCACATGATGGAGTTAATATCCCTCCCGGTTTTGAAAGACCTAGCACGTCTCCGGGAGGTGATCATTGACCCAGTCGTGGTTGCTTGCAACGCCCTTCGACAACTTGACTTACCGGTGGATCAGTGGTCCTTCTGGCTTCTTCACCTGGTTCTGTCCCGCCTGCCTCTCGATCTGCGGATCCGATTTGAAGAGAGGTACGGCGGGGACGGGGCTAATTATATACCCCCGTTCAGTGACCTCTTAAAGTTCCTTGAGGAACAGAGCCGCCAGGTGGAGAATGCCGTGGCCTCGGGAACACCGGCAAAGGAGCCGGCGCGACCGACGCCACCTTCTAAACCCACGACTTCCACCAGGGGTTCCAAGCAGCCAGAATTAGCGCAGGAGACTGGACGCCGCCCAATTCTAAACTTTAGTGGTCTTGCTGCGACCGAGGTGACCCCCTGTCACTATTGCCGTGCTTCCACGCACTCGACGACCGACTGCCCTAAATTCTTGGAGAGACCGCCCAAGTCCCGTAGGGCCATCGCAAGGGAGCGCCGTTGGTGCTACTCTTGCTTAGGTGGGCACTTGCAACGCAACTGCCAGCACCAACGGCCTTGCCCACATTGTCAGGGCAACCACCTTCCTATTCTTTGCCTCGACCGCAATGGCGTCGGTAGGCAGGAGGTGGTTGAGCAGACACCCGGCAGGAGTGGAGTCTCCTCTCCGGTCACAGGCCCAGCCGATAGACGGCGTGGTGACACTTTCAGTTCGGCCCCTGGTTTTGATAGGGCTTCACCCCCCCCTCGGGCGGGGGTGCAGCCCTCCAGGGGCGGGGGCGTTCCGCCCTCTGTCAACCCTGAGGGAGGTTTTGCCGTCGCTCAGCCTGATCCAAGGAGGTCCTCCCCTCCTCTGGCTGAATACCCCAGGCTGGAGCGACACCTCCCTCGATGGTCTGGACACCCCCCTCCGCACTACGTCGTCCCGCGGCTGTCGTACCAGGCCAGACCCCCTCAGACCGGGAGGGACGCTTGGGTGTGCCCTGGGGGCACCACACCTCTTGATGTGATAGAAGTTCCCCAAGAAGGCCCTTACGAGCGCCCAAGGCTAGAGGAGTTGCCCGAAAGGGGCAACTCCCGTTGACTTACTGCTGCCTTGGCTCCCACCACCGCCACCTCACCTGACAATTTGAACGACCATAAGCCGGTCTGCCAGACTGTACTTTTACCAACGGCTTTGGTCAGGGTGTTTGACCCGAAGGGTGAGTGGCTAATGGTACGCGCGCTGCTAGATCTCGGATCACAGCGCTGGATTGCGTCGTCGTGGTGGGTGAGCGCTTCAGGGCAAGTCTCATTGCACCTTGTCCTAGCTAAGTGCAAGGTTGCATCTATCAGGTCTCGTCTAACAATCTCTAAGTTGAACTTGTGGAGCCAACTATTGACCCGGTTACTAAACCACGTCCACGCTTCTTGGAAGTCTCTGGTAAACATGGTGGACGTTTTTGCGTGGTCGGACAGTGAGATTGTCCTGTGTTGGCTCCGGACTTCGGTCCATAATCTTGGCATTTTTAAATACTCATGCGGGTTGCAATACCCTCTCAGCCATTTGCAGCGTGAGTTTGGATTTTGGCAGGCCGACGAACCATTCGAAGCGTGATCTTCAACTGTATTGCTTGCTATCGTTTGGAGGCATCCATTGCACAGCTTGTGATGGGTGACCTGTCTGCGGACCGCGAAAAGGCTGCTCGACCTTTCGCCGGTGTTGGAACCAATTGCCGGTCCTTTCTTAGTGAAGAGCTCTAACCTTAAGAATGCTCGGTCTTTTGAGGCCTACTTGTGCGTCTTTGTTTGCCTTGCAACCAAGGCAGTCCACTTGGGACTTGTCAGTGCCCTCAGCACGGAGGCGTTCGTGGCCACTCTGGGCCGCCTCGTGAGCCGTCGCGGCCTACCCGATTTGGTTCGGACAGACTGCTGGACTAATTATAAGGGAACCAATCGTTATTTGAAGGAGGTCGTCGACTTCATTGTTGAGAGCAAGCACTATGTAGGCACCGCCATGTCTAGAATGGGAGATCTTGTTATGCTTAAAGAATCTAATCTACTCCCACTATTTTGCGTCGTGGACGCATTGTTAAACTGTTATTTGGATCGGATGGCGTTCCGCGGGTGGCCGAGGTATTTGTAGGGGACTCAGTATTGCAACGTGCCGTGGCCACGTTGTCCCAACGGCCTATTGATTAGCGAATCTACATTCTTAGATTCGGAGCGGGGGATTGTTTACGCCGGTTTTTTATTGGGTAGCTGGCGCGCGCGCCGAGTCTTTTGTTTGCATTGAATCGTGCGCTCCCTCGCTAACCCGCAGAGGCGCTTATCTGCGTGTCCCGCTCACGCCTCGGTTACGAGAGTTTTTGTGCCTGCAATGACGCGGCGATGACGGGGCGCGCACAGTACGAATCGGAGTCAGCTAGCAACAGCCGTGTGTGCGGCTGGGTTTTTTGCGGCGCCCTTTTGCCCCGGCGGTTTGTACCCCAAGAAACGTGCGTTTTGGGACCGCGTCAATTCTTATAGACAGTTTTTGTGGGGGCGCGACCTTTTGTGCGTATTCGTGAACTCATCTTGTGGAGCGAGTCTGCTGTCGACCGACAAACTTAACGGTCCCCCGCGCGTGGCTGAAGTAATTTGATCACTTGTCGTCTTTGAAACGCGTAGTCGCGAGACGTAAATTACTACGTTTGAGTAGCCACGTTTATATTTGCGCGGGTGTTTAGTTATCGAATAACTGCGCAACGGGACGCCCGTTTTTGAGGCGCCTGAGTCGTTTTCGTGCCGCGGTTTGTTTTCCCCGGACCTGATTGTTTGGGGACCGCCTCGACTTGCGCTGTGATATCGCTGGGTTTTTTGGACATTGCACGCGTGTTTGTGACATTGAGTAGTGGTTGTCCCGGCCTTTTTTGGGAGTTCGCTACGCTCGCCGGAGCCACCTAGTAACACGCGTGTCCAGCCGCGAGGCTCAGATAGTGCATTGTTGCGAATTATTGAAATACTTTCTGAGCGGCGAGAAAGTTCGCGGTAGTTAAATAATTGTGGACCGCGCTGATATTAACCGTTGACCTTGTGGTGTGTCGTGAATCACGTACTTTATTTATTCGCTTGAGTGTTTGTTGGAGTTTGAAGCCAGCCTGAACGCTTGACATATCTTGACCGTCGCGTTCATTGTTGCGTGTTGTGATCCACTGTGCTGCTGCATTGAGCACTCCACTCATAGGAGGCGAACGAACGATTGGAGCTGTGTTCGTGTTTGACGTGTCTGGGAGCTGATTGGTGCAGAGGCCCTACGGTTGCAAGCCCCACACACACACCTACACACACATTTACACTTTCACGCCACATACTGTCCCACATCCACTACAGGGGGCGTCGCATCGAGTATCGTCGCATGCATCAACCAGGTTAGTGGCCTTCTATTTTTCTTGTCTATGTGATTCTATTGTCGAAGGCTGTCGCTGCCCGAGTTGACGATTGCCGTAGTAGTCTAGTAAAAGTCGCTGATTACTATTTCCACTGATCGACTAGTGAGACTCGATTACTATCCGACTCGGATTGGATGCCGTCATCTGACCCGAGACTGATCGTACACTAGTGATCCCGTGTAGTCTCACTAGTCGGTCCCCCCTCGACCTGTCCGGGCTCGTTCCTCTATGGGCCCGGGAACTGAGCTCTCGTCTGGACAGGCAAGGGGCCGTAACAGAAGGTATATTATAGCCTCCTATAACAACTGAGAGCCTCTTTAAACCTAATTAAGAGTTGCATAATAAAAACAGTAGATTAACGTAAACCTTGCGAAATACCTTTAAACTAGAAGATGTTTTGACAATTATGAATATAATAACAAAATGTTATTGTATAGCTAACTTTAAAACATCAAAATTATGTGAACATACCATTACTTTTCCAAGACACAAGAACGCTTTGTAAGCTCGATTGACGCTCGTTAACTTGTTAAGTCTACTTAGCCGTGATAGAGTCTTTATAATTATGCAACTGCATCCAAAAGTAAGCCTTAAAGAAGCAAGGATTTAGGTGGGATGAGTAGGAACTCATACAGTTATGTATGTATGTATGTTTACTATGAAACCCTAAAACTGTTATAAGTAAAATTGTCGTGCCAATTTTTGTTACCAAACTCCTCCGAAACGGCTCGATTGTTATGAATCCCTATATGCCTAATGGTTAAACAAAGTTTACCGGGTCAGCTAGTTTAAAACAAAATTCTAATTGAGGTATGGTGTACGCATACCCGCATAAAAACTCTTGAATTATAAGAGGAAAAATTCTGTAAAAATAACCATAAATGAAAAAATATCAGGGAATTAAAAAAATGTACATTTTATAAAATAAAGACGATAAATTTTCAGATGATATTATCAATTATCATAATGAAAGATATATTGATATAACACACTCGCACAATATAATAAATTAAATTGAATTCGCCTATCCATTGGGCCGTTAAACTCGAATAAAGTGGTATATTCGTATTCAGGAATCAGTACTACACAATATAACGAGTACCAATTACCATCTCCCTAATTATTGTACTAAGGGCCGATATTTCAATCGCTAGATAAACGTTATCTAAGGAATAAATATGACGTTTTGACAGATTTTGTATCGCATATGTTTCAAATTTATTCCTCAGATAGTTTATCTGGTGATTGAAAAATCAGCCCTAAGAATAATATACATGTTTTCTGAATTTATCATGCCGAACGCACATGAAGATAGATTATTATTTGATAAATAGATACATAGAACAGTACTCTCAAGGATGGTCTAGTAGACCGTGCAAATTGGAAACAATTAAACAGGAAAGCTGACATAATATATACCGAGATAAAAGCTAAGAAGAGATATAGTCTCTTCTTAGCTTTTATCTCGGTATATATTATGTCAGCTTTCCTGTTTAATTGTTTCCAATTTGCACGGTCTACTAGCAAAGCTTTTTTTATGGTTTTAATAGACACGTGGACACGCTTTGTGAACGGAATAGGTACCTAACAGAATTATTATAAAAAAAATCAGTCAAGTGCGAGTTAGATTGCGGACCCAGTTTTCCATACTACAAAAGAAGTAAAACATCTAGATATACCTATATATAAAAGAAAGTCGTGTTAGTTACACTATTTATAACTCAAGAACGGTTTAACCGATATGGCTGAAAATTGGTGAGAAGGTAGCTTCGAGCCAGGAGACGGACATAGGATACTATTTATTCCGTTCGAGAGAAAAATTTTTATGGCAAAACAACGTTTGCCGGGTCAGCTAGTTAAGAATATGCTTTGTTAATGATCCGCAAAACTATCTTTGTATGTTGAAGTTACTTTACCTGTTAAATCTGCATAAATTCATCATTTAATTTAATTTTCCCCATAAGTAAATTAAAAAAAGCGTTTTTCTTTAATGAATGCATAAATCCCTCTTGATCATTTATTTTAATTTTCCCCATGAGTAAATTAAAAAAAGCTTCAATTCCGTGATATTTCAATCTAAAAAATGTGTTTTTTCTGTGATGAGACCTACAATTTTTTAGGGTTCCGTACTTAAAAAAGAAAAAATCTGACCCTTATATGATCACTTTGATGTCCGTCTATCTTTCTGTCTGTCATGTCTGTCCTGAAAACTGTCGACCTGAAATTTGGAATATTTCATAATGAATTTGACTTTCTAAACATATTTTTATGCCTGATAGTTTTATAATTATTGGGTAAAATATCGAAAAAAACTGTTCTCTTATTTCCGAAGTTTACCAATGAATGTATAATGTATATTTTACCAGATGTACTAGTTTAGAACTAAAATATTAACCTAGTTAATTGGGTAATTGGTACAAGATTGTAGCTTTAGCCTTAATGAAATATAAATAAAACTTGGCCGAAATCCCACCCATAGAGATAATCTTCCATTTCACGTAACAATGAAGCATTAATGAATCAGGATAAAACTGATTTACAAGGTTTATATTAAATTTTAATCGCCGAGTAACCATAAATCATTGAATTTCATTATTAAATCTTCCATTTTAGTAATAAACAGTGATTTATGTGCCTTCGGTCCGTAGTTACTATGGCTATGTTTTTTTTTTTTTTTTTTTTATATATAATTTGGAACTATTGCGTTTCCTGTTGCTATTTATTTTGCAACAGTGTAAGTACTGTTTTGTGAATAAATATTTATATGAATATGTTACTATTATTATTTTTTTTTTTTTATTATTTTTTTTGTAATGTATTTAACCCTTGTTCTTTTTGTTAAGGAGACGAACAACCTTTAGTGCGAATTCTAGGAAGATCTCTCTACTGCTGTCGTTGGCCATAATTTCTTTGATGGTATCTTCTGCTACGACGTAACCTGTCCCAACTTCAACTTTGGATCTTTCGTAAATGAATTTATTGCATGTACATATGGCATGTAAGACGGATTCCGGGCTTGTGTCATCACAGTCGCAGAAAGGTGAGTTCTTTAGTTTAAATTTGTGTAGATATTCGCTAAACCCGCCATGTCCTGTCAATAATTGAGCCAATGTGTTGTTCATATTCAGTTTCTTGATTATTCGATATCCTTGACGAGTATCGGGGAAGAAGATTTTTGTGACTGCACCTTGGGGTTCGGTGTCGTACTTATTCTGCCACTTATCCAACGTTGCCTGACGCAGGTGCCACTTAGCGTAGGAGACTGGGGTTGCATCGCATACTGGTATGGTGTTTTCGGTCAGAGCTGCCATCTTCGCAATTTCATCGGCTCTTTCATTGCCTGGTATACCTGCATGTGCCTTTATCCAGAACATATTGATGGATCCTCCTCCTTTCTTTACGTCTTCCATAATTTTGCGTATTTCGAATACGATGGGGTTTAAGTTATTCGGGTCTTCTATGCTTTGTAGTGCTGATCGCGAGTCACTCAATATATTGGCAATATTAGGTAGTTTTCCTGCCGCGGAAAGTGCTTTTAGTGCATGGAGAATGGCTATTAGCTCTGCCTGAAACACTGAACAGAAATCGTTCAGTTTTATTGGGAAAGATTTCGTTTCACTTCCCTCCTCCCACCAAGAAACTGCTGCTCCAACTTTTCCTTGAATTTTACTGCCGTCCGTGTAGATTTGTATTCCTCCATTTGAGATCTTATATAGTTCTTCAATGCTTTCAATTGTATGGTAGGGAATGCGGTCTCTATAAGCTGGATGTGGTAGCTGGAATGGGCTCATTTTTCCTTCAATTTTAATATCCTGTAAAATAGTCGTTTTCTTGCCTCGCTTTAGCTCGTACAGCGTCGCTACCTCTTCTGCTCTCATATTTAGAGGCAAAATGCCGCTGAGGAGGATAGAGGCATTCCCCGACACAGTTCTATGCGCCTTGCATATTTTGATAGCAAATAAACGGGTTAGTCTTACTAGTTGTGTCGTAGCATATTTTTTGTGGACTATTGGTGCCCATGCGCTCGCTGCATAGAGAATAGTAGGCTCTATAACAGTAATATATATTGTTCTTATTATTTCCGGATTCAAGCCCCATGTTGCTCTAGCTGATCTACAGACTGCTTTATAGATGTTGATCGCTTTGTTGCATTGTTTTTCGAGATGTTTCCGGAAATTGAGGAGAGGGTCCAATGTTAAACCTAGAACGGTGAGTGATGGCGATAGCTCTAGAGGAATACCATTAAACTCTAATTTTGGTAAATCAAATTTTCTTTTCTGTGTGATGAGAATTACCTGGGTCTTTCGCGCCGCGAATCGCATTTTATTTTGAAGTCCCCATTCTGCAACAATCTTTAGAGAATTGTTTACTTTTCTGCTCAGATCTTTTGCACTATGATCGGCCGCTACTATGGCTATGTTGAAGTTACCTCTTTGATAAAATAATTATTAAAAACAATCAATTAAATTGATTATTTTTATACGGCAATGCTTCTTAGTTCTTACTCCTCTTTATCTCATAGTTTAGTAATGTATGAATTTTTTAACATATTATTTGTCATGATGGGGCTATTAAAATACGAGCTCCAGTTACAAATGAGACGCGAATGATTTTTAATTTTGAAAAAATTCGATTAGCAATATGTAAATTATTTGTTGTTATCCTGTTTACATTACTGTGGGCTGATTTTTCGATCGCCAGATAATCGTTAACTAACGAATAAAATTGACGTTTTGACAGATTTTGCATCGAATATGTTTCAAATTTATTCCTCAGATACTTTATCTGGCGATTAAAAAATCTACTCTAAGTAGTATTACTGTTTTGATATAACACATAGACCTTTATTAATGTAGTCTGAGCGCTTAGAATTGATTCGGAATAGAATGTTAGAATCGGAGTGATTGACAATTCAATTGTTAAAGTCGAACTTGTTGCCACGTCGTAATAAACTGTATTTATTCGTTGATAATGAAACAAAACTTGTGAAAATTCTAGTAAATCCATGTTTGTCATACCTATAACGATAAAACGCGTGACTACTGGTGTGTTAATATGGAAACTTTGAACGAAGTGTTACTCTGAAATGTTTGATTTATTTAATATCCATTATATCACCTAGTAGATTATAACAATATAATTTGCACAATTTCTATGCTATATACGTTGATATGTCAACAGTAAAGCTAAGTGTAAAGTTTGCTCAATACTCATATATCGCATATCCTATTTCTTTATTATAAATACTAGCTGACCCGGCAAACATTGTTTTGCCATTAGGCATATAAAAAAAATTTACTAGCCACCTTTTCTCAGCCCTACCAAACATATTTAAGTAGGTATATACAGAAATTTTCAAGCCGTTTCGGAGGAGTTTGGTAACAAAAATTGGCACGAGATTTTTTTAGAGTACGAGCAAGCTTGAACGTTAGAATGTTGATTTTCTGGATATGCAGACAACTTATACGCTGCCTACATTCCATCATTCATTGAAATTAATCCCTGAATTATGAATTAAACTATTCGTTCTTTAGTTGAACTTGAACTATCTCTGTGGAAAAAATCATGTTGATGCGTTACTTTTATGCGCCGTGAATCGTGATTGAAGACAAAAAACAAACCAACACTATCACTACTATTACATTTATAAACATTATGTATTTAGTATGGATGTAGAATATTTATTTTTTTAAATTTCCATTTATATTCACGTAAACTATCAAAACAAGAAGCGTATAATATCAAGTTAAACTCAGTATAGAGCCAGAAAACGTGTTTTAGATAATATCTCTAATTAGAAACAGATTTCAAAAGCTATTTAAAACAAAACTAATTTTCCTAAGCTCTATTTTCCAATGAGCTTCTGGAATTGGATCAAATATAACTTCGAAGCAGAGCAAAGCTAACATAACCTGGTAATTATTATGACACAAAATAGCTGTCCCCGGTGTGTATGAGTATGCGCTTTTGCGTGAAATTCGGTTTTAAACCGACTTCAAAAACGGACCTCACTTCGTCGGAATCTTTTTAAAGGGAAAAAACGGGACCCTATTACTGAGATTTTGCCGTCCATCCATCCGTTCGTCTGTCAACAAACTGTACCTATACATATACAACCGTAATAGTTAAATGTTTGAAAGATTTTTTTCGGAAAATCCACGGAATATAACAGTTACCATAGAATGTAGAAGTTGGCAACAGCTAGTAAATTATAATAAAAAAAATTAAAGTAAGTATAAAAAAGTATTTTATAATAAAGAACTTTCGGCCAGCCTCGACCAAAAACGGGTAGGTACAGCAAAATATTTCGTCAACTTACATAATTTTATTCATGGGACCGGCGCGCGTGATTTCATATCAAACTGCTCTGAAACAATATTTTCTGCGCGAAGCTCTCGCAAAGTTTTCCAAGCGCTGAATGTAATTAGTAAATTCCCTGACATTATCAGCTTCCGACGAAATTGAATCTTTCACCGCGCCCTTACCTAATGTCCCCCTGTGAAATCCCATTTTTATGTCGCACTGCTGAGTCCATACTCACTCCTCCCAGTATACTCCCATATATATAGTGTACTCCCAGAACAGGGGTTTAAGCCCACACTACGCTGGCCAAGTACGGGTTTTTTTTTTTTACCCACAGGAAATGCCTGACGCATGCCCCTCCGTCAGGGGACACGGAGGGGTTATGTGGGGCTTGCACCCACTAAAACCTGTGCTTTGCCACGACGGACCACGTTGGCGGGAGTACGGGATTCACTTGCGTATTCACCGCGCTCCCGCCAGGCCTCGACCCGCCACCGAAGCGGCAGGTCCCGCCGCTGCTGCCGACAGCCTGGCCGCTGCCGACCCTCCTGGGAGGCGCGTCCCGAACAGGTCGCGCCACCACCTCGGCCTGTCGGTGGAATTCGGGTGACGGACGCCAGAACCCCTTACGTACGTCACCCGCAGGCCGGCACCGGTCGCCGAAGGAAGGTGTTCACACCCCAGCAACCGGCGCGTCTCCTGCGAGAGGGATGTGCCGCCGTAAATATCCCTCTCGACGAGCGTTCCCGCCCACTTCGGTGATTTTTTTACGAGGTTGTCTTCCTCGTAGTGCCCCGAAGGGACTTGTGGGCGTTTCCGCCCCCGCCTGTAATTTTTTAATGAGGTTTTCTTCCTCCTCCGGGGTAGGTGTAGACGTTTCGACACTGTGCCCTCTGCTGGGACTCAGAGGGACACGCGAAGAAACGTCACCTATCCGCCGGGCCAAGCTATTCGCCGTCGGTTATCAACCGACGTTACCAGGGAGCACCGGCCCGTGCGCTACAGAGGGGCACCGTAGCACTCGGGCACTCGTGGAGGTTGCTTGGCGGAGCCCCCCAAGTACGGGTTGGCATGAAACAAAAAAAGAGTAGAAAATTAAGTCAGAGTAAAGTACAATTTTAGTGGATAGTCAAACAATAACCAAAAATTATACATAATTCTTTTTCATATTCTGTAATAACTCTTTAATCGGTCATATAAGGCAGAGAGAGAGAGATAATATTGTAGAGAGAGATATTGCTACCAGTATAAGTAATTGGATAATGATGATGATCATTTTAGGTGAATGTCTTAGGACATTTCGACATTACAACACTCAGCACTACTGTATAAATAGAATTCGCTTCTTGGTCTAGCTTTTAGTTAACATCTTTGTTTTGACTCCCATCGCAACGAGCGCAACTTCCAAACTGCGTTCCTACTCGTTGTCGAGCAGTAAAGAGTAAGTCGAAAGTTCAAAAGCAGTTAAAGAACTACAGTAAACTAGTCCGAATAGCTTACGTGACCAGATAAGTTACACTAAGAAATGCTGTTTTAGGTATTTCTTTTATCTACTAAGTCGAGACCATAATGTTCAACTATACCTATATGCTCACCACTTTATTCCGGTTATTTTGGTCAAAGCTCGATATCTGGTGCAGTACAGACAAGGCATTGTAGGCAAGGCTCAGATTTTTTGTGTCTTATAAAAACAACTATAGATTCAACATTTTTTTCGACGTACATTTCGTCCCGACTTTATGAATTTAATGCATAAAAATTATATAGAATTGCTCAAATTAATGTTTCTTTACTGTATGAATTTCACCTGAATAGTTCCAAGACAGAAACAGAGTACCATACTGAGAAAGTTACCGAGTAAAAGTGAAGATAAAATCGATCGCGCGGGAGGTTATAAATACAAGGAATCACACCTTGCTGACACATAAAGTGAAATAAATAGCCGGAACTGATATTGCGTGCCTCGATACTGCAGAGTTGGGAGGTTGTGTTTATTCTGTATGGCATTTAGATAGTAGATATATTTTCAATTACTATCAGAACTTTATAGATCTGTGTATCCACTTCTTGAACATCGTTCGTTCGTTCGTTCGTTTCAGACAACGGACGTCCACTGCTGGACAAAGACCTCCTGCAATGCCTTCGAGACCGCACGGTCCTGCGCCTCTTATATCCAGCGCCTTGTTGCGACTTTTTCAGTCCATCTGTTCGAGGCCTGCCAACACTCGCTGCTCGCGCACTCACCTGCTTTCTCGTGCGGAGTCGCCCCTCCAGCAATTTGAGCCCCCAACGTCCGTCAATTCTACGAGCTATGTGCCCCGCCTATTGCCACTTCAACTTCATCATCATCGTCTATTATTTATTAGGGCTGGGCAGACCACGCTTCTCCAATAAAATAGAAAAGAATGTTGGCAGAGACTACAAACGGCTCCAAATAGCCCGAACGTTATCGTAGTGCATATTATATAGGTTACCTATAATATAAAATCTTTTTTTATATTTTTATTCTGTGGTGTGCAATAAAGTCTTTATCTATCTATCTATCTATCTGTCTAAAATTTCAAAAAATATTTAAAAATAATTGATTTTAACTCTCTTCAAACTATTACATTATTTATATCTTGGCCTTGAAGTGAATACAGCCTTTGCAATAAATAAAGAATCATCGAAATCGATTATTATTGTTTTATTCGTCCATTTGTCGCGCTCGTAGGTAGAACTTACTTATTTTCTTAAGGATGCAAAAAAATACAGTCGAATTGATGACCTCCTCCTTTTTCAGTTGAAACTTGAAAATTATTCAGAACTGACAAAAACACTAAAAGCCATATAAAATAACTGTTCAAAACTCATACGCAATCGGTACTCTTATTCGAAAACATGAAATTCTGTTTGTACCTATACTCAAACTAGTACTGCGATGGAATGCATTTTTATATAGTTTCAAAAAGCTAACACTTGGATTTTTTACAAATAGGCGTTAGAGTTGTGTCAGGTTTTATTTTAGAGCGGCGCAGTCAAAAGCTACGTGGCACTATTTCAATTGCCGCTCTGTATAGAAATTTTCACTGTTCGCACCCATTTCAAGTGTCAGTCCAATTTTGACCACGTGACTTGCAATACAGCAGAATTCAAAATTTATTTAGTTTTTCGAAAATAGTAGGTTAATTACATCATAGGCTTATGGCCATGGGATTTGCGGGAAGTTTTCCTCTTATAGAAGGAAAAAGCTAATACCCTAGCGTGTACAAAAAACCACATGCAAAAAAGCTTAATCATTTGTATAATGATTACAAATTACAATGTATATTCCTTTTGTTATAATTTTAATATTTTATAAAACTTTTTAAATAAATAAGGCCGACCGTCGGCTTTACGCAACATGCCTTTCAGAGTTTTTATTAAAAATTCCTATGCGTGGAATCTGGTTAATAACAGAATTTCAATCTACGTATTAATACTCTCTCCCTCTAATAGTAATTAATTAAAGGTACCTAGCAGGCAACAGTAAATTTACTACGATTATCTCAGGTTTTGCTAAAGTTTTACGAAATAACACTGATTTTAAAATACATTTTGTACAACGAAGACTGTAAAATAAACGCACTTTTTTTCGCGAAAGCAATCACATTAAAATAATTGAAACGTCGGCCTACAAGTACAAAATCGCTGCAATAATACCGTTACCATTCTATTAGAAATTCACTTAACGTAATTAAAACCATAATCGTTGCTTAGCACAAAACAGTCAAAAGTAACCTAACGGGAAAACGATAATAATAAAATGTAATGTCTTTCGATTATACCCGTAATTGTAATGTTTATTGTAACCCTTGTAATAACAATAAACATGTTATTCACTGCCAGAAGATCAAATACTCGCTGCAATATATCGCTGCACGCGAGACAGTAACATAGGGAGGATGGTGACTGTTTCCCGGCTGGGCTGCTGTAAAGCCCGTAAGTGCGAGAGAGAGAGAGAGTGCTACAGCCGGTGGTCTGTTTCCCTATTGTATTGCCCCACGTGCAGCGAGCTTTAGCTTTGAGTATTGTATCATTTTCCCGATCCGATTACCGGATCCGTATCGTCGTATCGTGATCGAATAGGTGGACAGTGGACACTGGACATGAAGCGCAGTTATGATACGCACCTGTGCCCACTTCTAATACCATCATCATCGTGTCATTCTATCACTAATACCTGAGTGATAGAATAATACGCGGTGCCGATATGTCGCTCTAATAGGCCAAGCGATTCTCATACGGCTCGTCTCGTATCATGTTTAGTTGGTTCTTTTCCGATCTTAAAATAACCTAAAATGATTCGGAGAAAACTGATAAAGCGAATTCGCTTTTCAATTTACTCCGAATCATTTTGCTTTTATCTTAATACAATTAAGATTTTCAGATCTCTTCGTATTTTTTACACTCAATGATTTGTACCTACTATTTAAAATTAGAGATAACGATTGCAATTGATAATAATTAAATAGTTAAGCCAAGTTTGCTCAGAACCTGTTCAACTTGGACTAATCGTTACTGGACGTCATTTCAATTTAAAATTTATAATTCTCTTGACAATAATTACCGTATTTGCTCCATTAGCTACTCGCATGAGAAAATAAAACAGATAAGAGATATAAACCCAACTAACATAACAAAAGATTCGACAAAAAACGTGGACAGAATACGTAGCGATATTGTGTTCGTCTGCTATTACTATTTGCTTACGTAAAAGAATTTAATGCGACCCTTGAAGAGGCGCAGATCGAGTCGGAATGAGAGGCGGAACAATAAAACGAAGATTTTTAAAGCTCTACGATGCTCTGCAGTAACAAATTGAGACTCGCAGACTCGCGACTTTGCCAAGAGCTTCCTCGCTGTGGTCTGAGGAGTTAGTACAGGTTTTTGTACGAATTTCGAATCGACTCGCATCACACAAACGAATCGAAATCCTCCATACATTTACAGCCAGCGCCATCTATTGACAGCTGCATGTTAGCGACTGAGCGACTGACACTAATAAGTAACAATGAAATTTCAGAGAAGCTTTGCCATGTAATATTAAAGATGGAATAAAACTCCGTTTGAAGCTTCGTTAACTACCGTGTACCTATGTATGTGCGGAATTTTTTATAGGTGTTATTATTAACTATTTGCAAGTGGTTTTAGCTAATCGACTGCATAAAATTAAGACGGTCATCAAATTAGAGTATCATTCTTAAACTCAAATAAACTTATATTGGGGATCAGAGTTGATGTTATTCTGCTAAGGACTGCTTGTATTGATTATAATGCTTCTTATACTAATAATGTCGATACTTAACTAAATTAGAGTCAAACGTTTCACATTAGATCGAATTCTGAAAGTAGTGGTAACGACAGTTCATTCCAGCGAAGATTTGTTGGTAGGATTTAATTTGAGATATCGCCACGACCATACTCAGATGTCGCTAACTTTTCTATTCCGTCCCACATTACGTAAAGTCAGTAATTGTACAAATTTGAAGAATAGGGTATTAGAGAATAGCAACCATTCAGTTAGTGTGCGATAGTTAAATTACACTAGTTCAATTAAAAGTAACGCCAGTTCGTGTTGTGTTTCTATATTTTGTCGTCTTTTACTGTGCAACTACTAAACCGATTTAGCTGATTTGGAATGGAGGATTTTATTATTGTATTTTTATCCCGAAATTCAAGCTCGTGTAATAAGAGGAAAAATTCTACATA
This sequence comes from Coenonympha arcania, assembly GCA_036785405.1. Taxonomy (NCBI): domain Eukaryota; kingdom Metazoa; phylum Arthropoda; class Insecta; order Lepidoptera; family Nymphalidae; genus Coenonympha; species Coenonympha arcania. The sequence continues at coordinate 4,582,132 of CM072063.1, read as the reverse complement.
ATCGTGGTGCCAGATTTTTACAACCTGAATACTGCCACTAAAAATATGCACCACCTGCACTGACGGAGATTTGAAGTATCTTAATAACAACATGCAAAAACCTACCTACCTGTATACAGTAATGTGGCTTCAAATAGCTTTTACAATTAGTTTATTGAGAGAGCCGAGTAATATGTTCAAAGCCTCGTTGAGTACGGGTGCATGTTGTGAGAATATCCTCGCCAATAGTATAAAGACGTGATCGGAAACCTAATTCCAACAGGCAACTTGCGACTTCCTCCTCTTCTTGAAGTAATGAATTTTGAAATTTATTGTTAGATCGAATTCCCTGTCTTACAGCGATAATAAATTTCAACTCGAATGAGCCAAGAAAATTATGATAGAGTCTTCAAACAATTCGAGCATAATTTTATTAGTGTGAAATGTTGGACTAAGTATTGGCAATATTAGACCACGACACAAACTTAGTTTAAAATTTTCGAAACTATGAATGTAATAAGTTCACATTAACTTGAATCAACAATCTACAGAGATGAAATATCACAGCATAAGCAAAATAAACATTGACTGAAATTCACCTAGACATTGACAACTGAAATTCACCTACAGGCAACTATTTAATAGTATGGAAGTGTTATACTTCCAGTTTTATTAGTTTCTAGTGTTTACATTGCCAAACCTACCTAACGTTATTTTCATTTTAATCATTTTTATTATTATTTTCATTACAAACATTATGGTGCTTAATAAATGTGCCTTATATAAACTCAACCCATGCCGAATAATAACGCTAACCTTCCTAGAAATGTCTGAAGGGCAGCATCATTTCTCGTTTTAAATCAGTAAAAAATATACACTTTATCATGTACCTTCCACAATGGTTGTATTTTGGTCTTCTCTGGTCTATGGTACCTACAACAAATCGTAAGAACATCATTCGCTACATTGACCAAACGATGAGTACATTTTTATTCTGGGATTTAAATGGCTAGAGAGGCATTTTCTCTTATTTTTAAATTTATATAAATTTTAATCTGACTCATTTAACTCAAATTCTATAATCAAGTTTTCCTTTAGTTGATGCTGTGCATCGTATAACTCTCCACATTCTGCACAAGTTTGGCGTCATCAATTTCCTCATCAAATATGCAGTGTCTAAATCATAAATAAATCTATTTCATTAACATTTTTAGCTAGGGTATCCGAAGAGGCTGGTATTGTATAGTGAGGAACCTATTTTCTCTTGTGTAATCGCACTCAGGATGAAGAAATTGGAACCATATAATATTTCTAAAAACTGCTCTTTTCACCATTCGCGAGATGAGATTCAAGAGGATAAATCTTGCTTTCCCCTCACTTGCGTGGCCCGTTTTGTGCGAAGGCTTTATTCCGGATTATTTATACGGAACATTTCGTTTGCTAGCGTGACGTGCTGAATAACGCCTTTGATTCCTTTTTCGACGAGTAGCTTCTTATTCACCTTTGACAGAAAATAGCCGCTCTTAATTGTCGCGAAAAAGTTTCGTTAAGCTCTCCCATTACGGGGTAAACATCTTGATGTGACTTTATTTTCTTTGAAAGATCTCTAGAATATCTTTAGGTAATAAAATATTCGCCAAGAAATAACTATTTGCAGAATATTTATTTTCAAATTCATTTCGCAACTTAGAAACATTAGGCTACTAAGCAAAATTTTTATATTATATTTGTTACACATAATAATAATTTATGAAGATCATTAGGTATAACTTAGATCACAAATTATACCACATATAAAAATACTGATTTTTCGCCGAACTCTTTCAAGGCGAAATCATTGCGGCTATGGGATTGTCTTCATATGAAAATAGTCCTCAAACGTAAATACATTCTTTTTTATTTAATATGCGACATAAACTAACTACAATTAATATACTTACTGTTTTGTGCGTTTATGTAAATGGTTGATACGTCTTTGCCATCATCATTGATCTTCACTTTCTTTCAAGTATAAAATTATGAAAGTCATTGAACGTCATGGAAACATTAATATCCACGTTAACTGGACTGAAAACTTTTGAATGCAAGCGAGACGACATAGCTGTGGAAGATTGGACCAATTGTCCAAGACCGCTCCGACAATAGACATGAAAATTTACTTAAGCTCCGTTCCTTGTAGATACAGTGCTAGTAAATTACGAATGCAGATTTTCTACTTATCAAATACGTTTTACTGTTAAATTAATATGATTTAAGCGTAAGTATTAAAGCAGTACACGGTAAAGTAAAAGTTAACAATTAGGAATAATTAGGAAAATACATACCGATGCTACAAGCAAATATAAAAGAATTTTTTTTTAATGACACACAAATATTTTCATGACCAACGTTATAACTATGTCCATGGCCTTACATTGAATACACGTATGTATCTCGTATTTTAACTGACTATTTGTTGACAGACTTATAAGATCTCAACTCGATAGGAATAAATATTTTCACCAATGGTACAAAGACGTGATTGCAAAACCCGATGGGCATTCGAAACTCGCGTCTTCCTCTACAAATAATAAAATTTATTGTACCAATCGAATTCTCTGTTTGACTACGATAATAAATTTAGAATCTAGTACGTTAAGAAAATGGTAGTCTCTACCTCTAGAATAATTTTCTTACACTGTTGGAATCTTGAAAACTTTCTGAGTTATATTGGCAGGGTTGGCAATGTACTTCCTTAAATTTTTTTGATCATTTTATTCGTGATTTTCTGCACAGAAAACACAACCAAGTATTATATTATCTGTGACACAACATTGCTGAGTAAAGGCCGGTTTTCAAGGCATAGTTAAGTCAACCAATGGTTATAATTTGTTCCAAATTTTTACCATTGGATGACTTTAAAAGCCGGCCCTTCTAGCCGGTCAAATATATGCGCGGAATACACTAAAGTAATTTTAGGATTACGTACCTCAAATAAGGAAAACGGAAATCTTATAGATCACTTTGTTGATCATTGTTTGTCAATCAATTATTTTATTTTATTTACTATTATTATACTACCTAGATCCAAATACACAACTTAGATAATTATGATTACCTATTAAGGTATACGTGAATTGTTATTTTAACATGTATTTTACATCCAAAACATTTCACGTCCTTTGTTTCAGGCTGTTTAATGTTTAGTTTACTCTCGAGATTTGTTTGCTTTGTGTTTTGATGTATAATGTGAACCCGCGAAAGCATCGTACCTAGTTGAAATTATTTCTTGTATTTCTAGCTAGCATACCTATATAAACACACTGAAAATCGAGATACGAACGTTAAATTAAATCAAGCAAGACGAACGTAATTTAATAATCAAGTAAGTAATGGATAGCAGAGACATAACTCATATGAAGGCAAAAGTACTTTACTAGTAGCTTATTTGATAATATTACAAGTAACAAATAATATGAAATCCCGAACGTACGTAAAAAATAGTCAAAAATATGTTGCTGTGTGTTCAAAAATATGTTATATTTTTGAACACACAACAACAACACAGTTGATATAGAGGAGCTTTTATAATATTCGTGTGTAACAAATGCGGCAAAATAACCTAGGTACATAAGGTAGGTATAGGTAAGTTGTCGTTTCAGTAAAAGTTACCGCTTATCTTAACGTGATCCATACTCTATTTTTAAGTGGTACATAGGCATAGAACACCATAATAAGCAGGTTAAACTTATATTTCTCTCACTTATAACAACGCAAACCGTGATCAAATAAGGAAATTAATATCTGAAGACTATGAATTTTAATCGAAACCAAAAAGTAAGTTAATAAGTTGTAAGGTTGTTTAAGGGAAAACTATTTTTAACTTAACTTAACTTAACTTTAAGGGAAAATTATTAGGTTAACTTCATAATAAGCGTTTTTGTTTTACACAAAGAAAATAATCGAGAACCTCCTGAATACCGGAATGTAATTAGCACACTCGCTGACACAATTAAATTCCGACAAAATTAAATATTTCAGCAGACTCATAATAACAAAGGCAGAATGTGGCTACCGGCTACGTTTTAATCTACGTAACCCTTAGAGTTGTATGCTTACAGAATTTGTTTAACGCAATTTGAAAGCTTGGGTTGGCATTTATAATATTTACGGTTGCTCTAAGGTTTCTTATATAAAACACTGTAAGTACACAGGAGAACATGAAACAGGTAAACAACCGAAAGGGCGGAGGCGGTGGGGAATTAAGTGACCGCGGGCATTTCATTTGTTGTATGTAGGTGTTACCGTGTTTATTGTAGGTAATTTGTGCTATGAAATGTGGTCTATTCTTAAAAAGAACTATTGCATGACATCAAAAGCCCAGGCAGTGACCAATTTCCTGTGACAAATCCAAGAGAATGTCTATGCCATGGGCGTGAAATGACCGATTTGATCAAGAAGCCCACACCAAACTCAGCTAGGTTTAGCTCTTAGAGACTAATCAAGCTATAGGATACTAGCTTGATTAGTCTCTAAGAGCTAAACCTAGCTGAGTTTGGTGTGGCCTTCTTCTCACTGAGAGAAGGTTTGAACCCTCGTAAACTTAGTTTTTAGTCGTTTAGTCGACTTGTAGTTATCACCATATACATCGCAGATATTTTGAATTTGAAGAGTTTATGCTTGTTTACAAGTATAAATTAACTCACCTTGGACGAACCCAGCTTTTTATAAGATCACATTCACAAGCTGTAGATATTATTTATGTTTGCGATCATCACAGAAAGATGTCTATCGCTCAATAATGGAACGAAATTCAAAAAATATATGAGAATGACAGTTGTCTCCTAGGAAGTCACGCCATCAATTTAGCGATCGAATACGTTATTTTCATACATTTTTTTTCATTCCATTTGAGTGGTTTGGTTTTTTCATTCCATTTCGGTTGGTTTTGAGTTGGTCTGCGGCGATCTCAAATAGGTGCTTTTTGACATTTTAAAATGTACTGATTTGGTGGGATCACTTTGTCAGGTTCCTAGATTTTAAATGGTTTAAATTTGGAACTAACAAACTTCGCCCAGTTATCTACTTTAATAAACAAGGAATGAGTCTGTAACTCTATCTATCACTACATAGTATAGGTACCTAAAACAAAGTCGCTTCCCGCTGTCTGTCACTATGTATGCTCAGATCTTTAAAACTACGCAACGGATTTTGATGCGGTTACTTTTAATATATAGACTGATTCAAGAGGAAGGTTTAGAATGATTCAAGGCGAAACTGCGGGCGTCTGTTAGTATAATATATAATAAGTAATAATTTACATTCAAATGTACCTCCGAAGCGGTGGATTGAATCGGAATCAAACTTTTATTAAAATAACTTCCCGCGTCGTTGGAATCGTAGCAAAGAATAATAAATTTTGATTACTTTCTCACGTTCGCCATCGTGAGTCGATTTCGAAATTTTTCAACACCTCTCTTGCAAAATTCGTGATTAAAGTAGAAAAATTCGTTCTAATTCTTTACTTAAATCATATTTCCTACAGAATGTAAATAAGAAATCCGTGAGAAAATTACACAGATTTTTACACCTGTTTGATCAATTGGAATTTTTCCTTGGCTCACCTTTATGCCAACTTTCCGATATTATTATGAATATTTTACTCTTACATAAGTATTTATTTGCCTTAAATAAATTATTCCGTAGCCATGTTTCTATGCAATTTTGTTTTAATTGCATATTACGATCATATATTTTCGTTTGTATATAGGTACCTTACGATAGGCTTTTATAAATTTTGTACCTATGCCTTTTTAAGTGTATCTATGTTTATTAATATGTATGTACGTGTGTATCATGTACTGTTAATTGAAAAATCACATTACCGGTTGATTTATTAATGATTTGAATATAATAATTAAGAAGATAAGTAAGCCCATAAGATATACGATAGATTATATAAGTTAAATACATAAGATTGACAGTTGAGCACTAACTTTTCCCGTATTGTGTGTAGTTTTAGCCGTTTTATCCGTTTTTGTTTCTGTCACGCGCAATCTATACGAACAATGTTATTTTCGTTCCAGATTTTCGAATTGTTGTTTGTGGTTAAGTCTTTGTTTTGATGGAAGTGCAATGAACACATTTCCAACTGTCTGTTGACTCGTTTTCGAGCAGTAAACAGCAAATTCTATCGGAGATAAGAAGTGGTGTAAACCAGTGCGCTGCACGGGTGTACGTGAACAAATAGAATCCGAGATAAAGTTTGTTTTTACCATTTGTATATGTAAAGTATCGGAAGAAAAATGTTATAAGTAATGAAAATAAGGACATTAAAAATAAACTCTTATTCAATGAGTTTTTTTTAATATGCGATTATTTTCATTTTAAATATCAACATGTTTAACATGCTTTACTCACAAAAAGATTTTGTCCTGAAGGTGATCACACCCTACGAGAATAGGTCGCAAGTTACTTTTCATACCCGTTTATGACAAAACAACATTTGTCGCGGCAGCTAGTCTGATGTATAAAATTCTCGTGTCATTTGTAACAAAATTCCTCATAAACCGAACCGCTTGACCGTTTGCCGAAATTTGTGCATGAAATTTGTGTAATTACTCATATCCCTAATTGAAAAATAATTTATATGGCAAAAACGTTTGCCTGGTCAGTTAGAATATTATTTTGTAATAATACAGGTCCAAATGCTGTAGAAAAATATTTTAAACCTACGACGAAAGTAAACCTCGGACACACAATCGCAAGCAAAAGTACCAAGCTTACGTTGATTGTTAAAATTTGGCATAGATAGCTATTTATTTTTGCAACTAAGTACAAACTTATGTTGAAAGAGATGCTGCAGCCGCATTATGTACAAAGCAATAGTTTACAGCACATTGCTACGCAAAACTTTTCCAATCTAACTTTAGGCTACACGAAGCGTTTTACCTGATAAATGCATCCTTATATTATTATCTGCAGTTGAATGAATAAATAAATAAATATATACGGGACATTTTACACATCGCAATCTAGCCCCAAAGTAAGCGATAGCTTGTTTTATGAAAGATTACTTTAGGTTTTACAATTTATCAAGCATAATCTAAATTTAATACGATATCAAATATCGTATATCAAAAATCACAGTATTATCAAACGGAACAAGAGCAACCATCATTTTTTTTAATTCTAAGTATCAGTATTCAGTGATATGATGAAAGGAAGAAGAAGTAGTAAAATATTTTTTTCCGTTTTCGCGAACAACGAAGTAAACCATACTTATAGGGCAAATCAAATTGCATATTATTAAATCTCTTATTTTATCGATGAAAGTACAAAAATAAATTATATTGAAAAAAGTTTCTTTTCGGACGATGTCGCGCAAATAGGCGAAAGAAAATGGATTTTTTGGACCAGACCTGAGCCAATTTAGAAATTATAGAACTCTATACTGGCACATTCCAAACTATAAGTTTACCTAGTAAGGCGGTATTTTGAAAATACTGACCCTCAACTTTACAAAGCTAATTTCTGGGATAAATAATTAACTTTCATAACTTCCAGTGAAACTAAATTCCAAATGCAATTTAAACTTTGTGAGTACGTTTCAACGCAACATAGCTGTAAAATGCTGAAATGATACCTATCTCTAAATGCAAAGCGCCTTCTGTGAAGCCTTGAATTCATAACAACCGATGAAGAAATCAGTGATCATCAATTTATATAGAAATCAGTCTACAAACCTACTGACTGAGGGGACTCAAAATGGTGGAATAACGTTCCCATACAGGAAAGCTCAGTGTTGGCAGACCCCACAGAACCGCAAGACTTCAAGAGAAGTGGCATCCTTATGTAGTTGATGTCCAGCGAACTCGAACGAAACGTTTTTCTTCCACGTTTCTGAGACGTACAGCTAAGGTGTTGAATACAGAAGCTCTGTGTTCCCAGCCGAGCATGATCTGAGTGTCTTCAACAGAAGAGTGCACAGCTATTTTCTAGGCAAGCGCGCTCCATCCTAGACCTCATCATTTCTGTCTATCAGACATAATTTTAGTCAAGCCTTTCAATAATAATAAAAAACCTCCGACTAGGGAGGGGTTCCAAGTAGGTGGAGTTTCAAATCGAATCTCGATTTAATTTCGCCATAAAATCTATATGCGGAGGTAACCGAAAACGTGAATCTCTAACGAATTCTTTACATTCTTATAGCATAGAAAGACGGATAGATAGATGTATCCTGATTGGTGGAGGTGGAGACCTTTGCAGAAGGCATAAGTTTTGGATATGGAACCAGCACTAAATGTCAGTCGACTAAAGCGAACGATCAACAACCAACAACGTATCCAACGAAGTGATGAACAAACATCGTTTCAGAAGCTTAGCGCAACTCTGGCGACAAAAATGAATATTTTTCACCAACAACGTTTAACTTTTCTCAAACGAATTATTTTACGGCAGCAATTGAAGAGTACTTCGCAGAAGTGGTATACCTACGCAACAGTTTCATAGGTATGGAATTAAACGAACCTTTTGCGGCGACAGGGGTATTAAGCACTTTCAGGTACTTGAGTCGAAAATAATATTTTTCAGAGGCAGTTTCAAAACTGCACAAACACAACCTTCAATGTAACGTCTGATTTAAGTTTCGTAGTTTTTGGTGTATGGGGATTTTAGTTCATAAAACAGAAAATTCCCTCATGTTTGAAAATTCCGCATGGTTACGTAATCTTCAACTTGAACTAGGTAAAGCATTAATATTGTGCTTTTTTATGAATATAATAAAAACGATAGAGAACGACGAGACGTTTATATGTAGTTCAATCCACGAAGACCATTTATGTTTCATGCGTTTCTTAAGAAGTCACCATGCCTGTTAGCAAAGACGTTCTTCTCGGTAAATTCCTTCAGTTCGTAATAATTTCGTTTACAAGACATTATGACGTCACACTCGGAGCTCATGAAACAGATGTAAAAACTGAAATTAACATTAATTTTCAATTGCGTTTTACTAAAGGAATGTGTTATCTTGGACATGTTTTTAAATTTTCTTACACACTGATTAAAATAGCCTATTCAATTATTAATTTATTTGTATAGTTACGGTGATCATATATAACGATACGTAGGTACTATTCGGTAGGCTCTACCTAAGCATAGAATAAATTAATAACATTTCAGTGTCCGGCTCACTGGTTTGTATCATGATTAAACAGGCAATAACTTTTAGATGAACACATCACGTGGGATAATAATTAAGTTTTTGAATAATTTGCTGTTACCAATGCCATTGAATCGATGACGACGGAAACTCTAGGCAATTCCACGGAAAATCGTGTGTACTTTGACTGTAAAGTAAGTGGTAACGCATTATCATGTATGACATAGAAGTACCTACTTGCAAGAGTTAAAGATTTATTAGTGGTGTAAATAAGTATAGCTTATATGTTATAAATACCTACTCAGTTGTTTAAAAAAAATTATACATAAATTAAATTTTCCCTACATTTTTAAATCTCGTATAAATAGAACGTTATTCACATCAAGTTTTGTACGTAAATAAATCAACGAATACATACACTGAATAAATAATAATATACACTCTTGCCAGTAGGTAATCCATTAATTATTTTGAAGTGTGTTTATGCGGCATATTCCAGCTATTTCAGCTAGCTGTAGCGCACTCTGCTCACATTAATATAAATATTAGTGCATGAACCATTTTTCATTTTCATGGAGGATGCTTCATGTTATATTTTTTCAAACATAAACTTTAATTATGAGTTTAAAAATCTTATGTTTAAAAATGTGGTGACAATTTTTTTTTTGTGCCGAAATTCTGTCATCAAGATATGTTTACATTCTTCAAAAAATATTGGATAGTTATTTTATTTACCTATGGTCTATTCTTAAAGCTAAAAAGTAAATATGAAACTTATTGGCAGTGGGAATTGGGTGATGGGCATGAGTCTCAGAGAATGAAAAGGATAGGCCTATAAGCACTCCCCGGTGGCCAAGGCTGGCATTCAGCATGATTTCCTTCTCGACACCTTCAGAATTAAGTCACCTATTACTCTAGCTAAAAATTAGTCCTTACAAATCTGAGTTTCGTGCTGATAGGATTCAAACTGTAGACCTCGAATTAAGTTACCGTCAGCCATTCTGCATAAATAAAGCTGTAGATGTGGATGAGTCGTTCCAAACATCAAAAACCGGCAAGTGCGAGTTGGACTCGCGCACCGAGGGTCCGTAGGTACTACTATAGAATAAGTTATAGTAGTTTGACGACCGAATGGCGTAGTGGTAGCGAACCTGCCGTCTGCCCCGGAGGTCGTGGGTTCGATTCCCACAACTGGTAAATGTTTGTGTGATGAGCATGAATGTTTTCCAGTGTCTGAGTGTTTTTCAATATATTATATTTATGTATATTAGTATGTATGTATATTTACCAGTTATCTAATACCCATAACACAAGCTATCGCTTACTTTGGGGCTAGATTGCGATGTGTAAAAATGTACCGTATATATAAAAAAAATAAGAATCACTTTTCCTACCTAACCGCAAACTTCACTTTGTTTTTTGCACTTAATTTTAATACCAAAAAATGTATAATAAAAAGTTCAATTTATTTTTCCCATAAAATATACTTTCATCCCTATGAACCATAATTATTTCAGATTTTTCGGTAGGTAAACTTCGGAGATAAAAGGGGGGGGGACGCTATTTTTATGACGTTTTGCCCAGTAAATCAAAAACTATCAGGCTTAAAAATAAATAGAAATCGGTTTTAGAATACACAAGTAACGCCCTTTTATTATCATGATACCCTACTCAATAACTATCTCATTTTGAAATTTCGTCGCCCCAGTTTTCCCCCCTTTTCAAATAAAAATAAAATTTAATTTTCAATTTTTTATAATTGCAATGTCGTCGGGCCATTATTACCTATTATTATCGATATCTTTAATAGTTACTGAAATAAAGGGTCCATGACACACAGATAGACAGACTGACAGACTACAAAATGATCTTATAAGGATTTCGTTCTTTTTATTTATTTTGAAGTACGGAACCCTAAAAATATCTTTGTTAAAGAAAGGTACAATTCTCGTCGGTATGTCACTTGGACCTCAATTTGTCATTTTATTAGTCACGCGCACCGCAATATTCCACCAAATAACCCGGTCGCCGTGCTGGAGATTGCTTCCGACTTTACGGCCTCCATCTGACACCGACCACCGAGAAAAAGTTGTAAATTTTGCGCTAAACCGCGCATTTGTACGAGCCCCACTGACCCCAACCGTTCCTGTAACCTGTGTTTGTAATTTATCCCATGCCGAATTCGGGTTACCCTGCCCCTTGTTTTATCGAGCTTTCGAAAAAGTTTTCAGTCCCTACCCGTAAAGGTAGGTTTACTCGTAGGAAAGTCCTATCGTACATAAATTAAATATATTTAAAAAGTTTTTAGTCGTTTCGACTTTTGACTAACCTGTGATTATGACCGGATACTCAGACTAACGTAGCTCTAACCTTCTACTAACTGTACGCGCCGCGGACTGCGAATCGAAGGGAGGCTCGTGGACCCGGGGCCCATCAGCGGGAACCGAGCGTCCCTCGCAGGCCACGGGCGCGGTTGCCCAAATAGGGCGGCACCGAATAAGAAATGAATGCTCGACACCTACCTCGAAAGCGGCCTTCCGCAGATTTATTGAAGAACATTTACTTAGCCCTTGCCCAGTCAAACCTAATGTACTGTATTTCTGCTTGGGGCGGTGCATATAAAACACAACTTCTTCAGTTGGAAAGAGCGCAAAGATCCCTCCTGAAAGTTATGTATTTTAGACCGTATAGATACCCAACACATAGTTTATATGCAACAACCAAACTACTAACTATAAGGCAATTGTACATACTCCAAAGTATTTTAAGATTTCACCGTAAGGTCCAATACATTAAACCCAATCAAGACAAAAGACGTAAACTACCTGTCCTAAATGCTATTCCATGCAATACTGAGTTCGCCAAACGTCAGCATAAGGCCAATTCAATTTTTATCTATAAGACGGTTAACAAAACACTCACTATTTATGACAAGCCACTACACCAATGCAAACAAATAGTAACAACTTGGCTACACAATCTAAATTACAATGACACCGAAAAATTACTAAAATTACATTTTTGATGAACTATTAGAAAATTACACAAATACAAATACGTATACACACACACACACACACACACAAACACACACACACACACACACACACACACACACACACACACACACACACACACACACAAGTATTGTAAGCTTATCTGTTGTCGGTATATAAGTAACTAATGTAACAAACAGGAAGAGCGAGGATCCTGGGACACAGGTTTTGATAAACTTACTCCAGGATCCCCAAAACCTATGTAAAAGACTTTTTTATATATACTGAAATAAATTTTCCATTAAATTTTCCATTCTCGGGCCAGGCAGTACCTCGTGACGCCGGGCAGCTTGCGTGTATTGGGTAGTATATGATGGGGTGTGTAGTGAAATAAATATTGTGTAAAGTGTTGGGTTGCGATGCAGCACTTTCCCAGGCGGCACGCGTAGGTCGAACGTAGGCGTAGGTAGGGCGAACGGCGTGGAGCTCGCAACACTAACGCGCGGCTCACAATGACGACGCGATACGCGTAAGGGTGGGGTTTTCGGCGTAAACGTGAGCGGAAAACCCAAAATTAGATCCAAAAATGACTCAAACAACTATAATCGGCACGACTGCGTTAAATTTAGACCACGCGATGCGATTTTTATGCGCCGGCGCAACGAGAAAGTGGCGCGGGCTATTCCTCCAAAGCGATTCGAGCAACTGACTGCACGGCGCGGCGCGGCGCCGATGCGGCCGGGCCCGCCGTCCCCCGCACCCCCCCGCGGACGGCCGCGGACGGCGCGGGGGCAGCTCGCGTCTCGCTTCAACACTCCCCCGCCCGTGGACCCAAGAATTTGGGGTCCACTAAACAAAGGCAAGCGAAACTGGATTGTAACGGCTCGCTTCTCTCAACTACCTATCGGCACCCTTATAGTGGGTCTAACAGTCCGGTCGGACCAGGTGCGGATAACCTCGGCGTGAGACCAAGCGGCCTAGCGTGGCTACAAAAGTCTCAGCGTGGAGAGCGCTCACAAGCTCCCAAATAAACTGCTTTGGTAGCCAGGCAACACGTTGGAGAACCTACTCTGAGGCCAGGCGGACTCATGATGAGTCAGCCAGCTAGGGCCCCACCAAAGAGTGGTTGACAAGGTCAGAAGCTTCACATCTGTGGGAAGCGCCATCTGCAGGGTTCAGGTGCCCTGATCAACGGGGTTTCCGAAGTCTGAATTTGGGAAACCCGGTTGGCAACAAAACTTCCAAGTTGTGGGGAGCGGCTCGCAGCCAACAAAGGACGACTTCACTGTCCGACCAGGCGTGAACGTCCGTCAGGTCTACCACCGACAGGAGGGACGAACAGGCATGGTCCAGTGGCGCATCAAGGAGCGGCTCCAGACAACTCTAACTGGGGTATTATCAAACGTGACCTAATTGGGCCACTTAAACTTTTATCAAGACAAGGTGGGTTGCGACCTCGCCGGTGTCACGAACAGTTCTCAGATCGGCCACGGCTGCGTACCCTTTTTCGGACGCATCACAAAAGCCGTGGCGACTGGCGTGGCACCTTTCCGGGGGAGGTGGCAACGCGGCATCGAAATCCGACTAACATGCGGATACGAGGCCACAATGGAGAGCCACTCCTGTAGCAATCTCCCTTGAAGCGGCCGGTGGACCAGGGTACCCCGGCTGGGGCGCTGCTAGGAAGGGGGAGGGTCTCCAATACGTTGACCATCCGCCTTCGCCAACCCGTGGTCTTACCATGCGGCTAGCGTCTGGGACGCTGTATGGAGCGCATCGACCTGTCACGGGTGGATGACGCTCAAATCGCGGCCCCACATAGAGCGGCGGCAAAAAACTTGGCGCACAGACGTCCGCCTGTGGCGCAGTCAGACCCCCGTCATAATACCGCGAGGGGGGTGTGACCCTCCCACGGGGGGGTGGAACCCCCCCTCGAGGGGGTGAACCCCTAACGGACCTAGAAGTGTGATGGTCTGCGGTGGACCGTCCAATTGGACTCGTAGGGTGGCCAGGACGAGCGCCCCCGCCCATGGGGGGGGTGCGCGACCCACCGTCCTGGCGACCTGAGCCATTCCTATTGGCACACAAAAGGGCCATGTGGCTTCCTCCACAATGTGGGCAAGGCCGCGGCGGGTGCGGGCAATCTCGCGGGAGATGCCGGCCCAAACACGAAAAGCACCAGCGGCGTGCCGAAGCAAAGCCTCTCCTGACCGCAACAGGCTTGGCCAGGAAGTGAGGACAAGAGGAGACCTGGTGGCCGGCGTGCCGACAATAAGCACAGGGGGTGGGCTCTGTGGCCCCAGACCCACGGTACTTTGGCACCCGGCGACCCTCGCTCAAGTCGTTACCTCGGGCCGGCCTGTTGGGGCCGCTCACCGACTGGTGGCCGGTCGGTGCCCCACCCCTATTCGGGTTCTCGGACCGTCCTAGGGCCTCTTTCGAGCCAGTAGCACCGGAGTTGTCGGCCTGGAGACACTCCTGCTCTAGAAATTTTAGGAGGTCGGAGAAGGGGGGCAGATGTGTTGCACCGTCTCCGCCAAACAGCTGCTCGAAGCGGCGCTTAAGCTCCAAGGGCAGGCGAGACAACACTAGGTGCAACAATAAAAAGGACCACTGGTCTACCGGGAGGTCCAACCGTCGCAGGGCATTGGTGGCCACAATGCAAGGGTTGAGCAATGCCTCCCGGAGCTCGGCCACCTCGGTGATCGTAGGCAACTTCAACAATTGCGCTACGTGGGCGTCGGCTAACCGGCGCACATTAGCGTAGCGCCGCGCCAGCAATTCCCTGGCAGTGGTGTAGCTCTCCTCAGAAAGCTTTAGATGGCGGACCAAGTCCAGAGCCTCGCCTTGAAGCGAGGACAGGAGGTAGGACTGCTTCTGGCAGGGGGACAGGTCTTTCCTGGCGTGGACCAGACTGTCAAAGAGGTCCAGGAAGCCCATCCACTCCTGCAACTGCCCGTTAAACTTGGGCAGATCAATGGTGGGCAGTTTGCCCAGCAAGGCCGGCTGTGTGGGAGGTCGGCTGGGGGAGTCAAGCAACGCACTCTGTCGCCGCTTGTCCTCCGCGGCGGATCTGATTTTGTGGGCGGCCTCCACGATGGCATCCGTTAAATCAAAAAATTGATCATAATCCGCCTTCGCGGTCCCTAAGACCTCTGGGGTGCAATCAAGAATATGCAGGTCCCGAAGGGCCTGCTCAACAGAGGCCTGCCGAGTCCGCACCTGCTCCGCGCGGTGCAATAAGGCGGCCGACCTATCGTCACGGCCTATCAAGCCCGCAGCGGTCGTAGCCCAGCGGAGCTCCGACTGTAATTGAGTCACTAACACTTTTACGTTCGCGGGCATAATGAATTTAAATTAAGCGTAAAAACTAAAACACGAAATAAATTAGGATCGGACGGCGTACTATACGTAAACGCGGTCGGATCGACGAAGCAGCGCGGCAGATGGCGCAGCGCACGGCGAGAACGGCGTGCGACAGCAGCGAACGCGGCGCACAGGCGTAAACAGTTAAGGTTTAGGCTCAGTCAAAATCACTATCGGAATGGCGGTCGATCGCGATTGGAATCGGACGGCAATCGGGATCGGAATCGGATGACGATCGAGCGCGACCGGAATCGAATGGCGATCGAGATCGGAATCGGATGGCGATCAATCGGGATCGGGATCGGAAGGCGATCGATCGCGATCGGAATCGGAAAATCACTCGCGATCGGACGGCGGTAACGAAATAATTGCAAGCGCGGTCGGATCTACAAGCGGCGCGTGGCGCAGATGACCCGCAGCGTCAACCAGCGCGGCGCGCGAATCAAACGAACGCGTCAGCGAATGCGGCGCGGCAGCGGCGCACGCGCAATGATCGCGGCTGGCGAGCGAAATATAAACAATAACGCGGCCGAAAGGCGGCGATCAAGCGAGGTATCGAATGGCGTGAACAAACCGCGCTCTGCTACCAAAAATGTACGCGCCGCGGACTGCGAATCGAAGGGAGGCTCGTGGACCCGGGGCCCATCAGCGGGAACCGAGCGTCCCTCGCAGGCCACGGGCGCGGTTGCCCAAATAGGGCGGCACCGAATAAGAAATGAATGCTCGACACCTACCTCGAAAGCGGCCTTCCGCAGATTCTCGGGCCAGGCAGTACCTCGTGACGCCGGGCAGCTTGCGTGTATTGGGTAGTATATGATGGGGTGTGTAGTGAAATAAATATTGTGTAAAGTGTTGGGTTGCGATGCAGCACTTTCCCAGGCGGCACGCGTAGGTCGAACGTAGGCGTAGGTAGGGCGAACGGCGTGGAGCTCGCAACACTAACGCGCGGCTCACAATGACGACGCGATACGCGTAAGGGTGGGGTTTTCGGCGTAAACGTGAGCGGAAAACCCAAAATTAGATCCAAAAATGACTCAAACAACTATAATCGGCACGACTGCGTTAAATTTAGACCACGCGATGCGATTTTTATGCGCCGGCGCAACGAGAAAGTGGCGCGGGCTATTCCTCCAAAGCGATTCGAGCAACTGACTGCACGGCGCGGCGCGGCGCCGATGCGGCCGGGCCCGCCGTCCCCCGCACCCCCCCGCGGACGGCCGCGGACGGCGCGGGGGCAGCTCGCGTCTCGCTTCAACACTAACAATTCAAATGGAAGAATAGTTCCTGCTGTGTCTACGACGAAGGCGTCGCAGAAACAATTTTACATATCATATTAGAATGTCCGCAGCACAGCCGGGCACGGGAGGATCTGCAGCACCAGATCCGAATGAATCTGTGCAAGGACTCCATCCCCGCCATTTTAGTTCACCCTACAACCCGTGAGCCGTTTCTTGCATTCTGTTGCATGGTAGCAAGGACGGCCATAAAGAGGAACAAAACACGATAGCAGAGATGTGTTTCGTCCATTATAAGAATAGAGTGAATTCACAAGAAGCTCTCGTGTTTTGTTCCTTTTTATTATTTTACAATAAATTTTAAATTTACTACGACGCACGAAAGATAAAAATAGCCCAAAAAAGTCTCCGACTCATGTCGGGGGTCGCCGCCTCGCTACCAGGTAACTCAAAAAAAACCTTCTACTTACGTCATGTTGATTTGATTGCCGTCAACCAATAATAAAATATGTATAGGTAAGCTAATTAATCACCGATATGAACCTGAGGATGAGCCCATCGGAACATTTTATGTCAACCTTCTTCAATTAAAATTAACAATATTGTTGATTTTATATGAAAAGGAGTAGGTACATAATATTTAAGTTGGAACTTTAAATATATTTGTAGTTTTAGTGTAAGTTTCGTGTTTTCTTTTGTCACTTTAATCAATTATTTCAATTTAAGCATAAAGGGTAGTCTTTAAACGGTTTGTAAGTGTGTTTTCCTTTTTTGTACTTTTTTTACTCGCAGGGGTACCTACCACAAGTAATTTTTTGCCCGTGGTACCCCTGGAGTTTTTAGGGGTATCACGGGCAAAAAATTTACCCATGGTACCCTAGGGGGACTATCGGGAGGACCACGGGCAATAAACGGAAAAAAATAGCGCCATTTGTCAAAGTTTCCGCTAATGCGCCGCAACATGGCGGAAATCGTCCCTGTGGCAACTCAGACTGCGGACTAATAACAAGTAGTGATCTGTGCAATTGTGCATGGGACCGTGGTCCGCAGACAATACTGCGGTCGGCTTACAACTGACGCTACTGGTGTCAACATAAACATTTTTGACACCAGTAAACTGGCGACATTTTTTCGCGCGGTCCGCGGTCCTGTATATAGGTGTCTATTTAATCACGTCGTGGAAAGACGTAAATATTTTTCGAGACCGAGATCTAATTAACAAAAAGGTATAACTAAAATCATGTAGCCGTGAATGTATTTCTGTATTGTAGAGTTAAACAGATATAGAGCAATTTAGTTGAAGTCAAGGAAGGTACTATTGTACGTTCTCGTAGTCGCTAAGATTTGTATATTAAACGCGATGAATAGAGCACTGGTATACGGGACTCGGGAGCAGTATTGCGAATTTAATCTCGCAGAAATGTATCGCAGATATTGCACTCTGTTTACGAGACCTATCCCAGCATGTTGTACCTACTCGGATGGAAACAAATTGTTTCTTATTGTACATTCTTTTAAAAATAATAAAAAAAGAATATTAAAGGAGAAGAAAAAATATGATAACTAATCATACAATGTAGACGGAACTCTGGGGTGAATGCGCAAAATAATACGTGTATACGGCTAGTAGTAATACTTTAGTAATTAAAAAAAACGGCCAAGTACGCGTTGAACTCGCGCATGAAGGATTCCGTACCATTCATCTATTTAACATAGCGAGATGACGATGCAGAAGCCAGAACTCTCAATAATACCCTATTACTACTATGGTATCGACCAAAAACGAGCAAAAAATCACGTTTGTTGTATGGGAGCCCCGTTTAATCTTCAATTTATTTTATTTTTAGTATTTGTTGATAAAGCGGGAACGAAAATCTGTGAAAATTTCAAGTGTGATAGATGGACGAACGGACGGACAGCAAAGTCTTAGTAAGAGGGTTCCGTTTTTTACCCTTGGGTACGGAACCCTTAAAGGGTCAAAAAAAGTTGGAGTGTGTCTATATCTATTACCATTTACAATCTGCAAGCCCTAAAAAACTTAAACACCCAGTAGGCTGGACAGTCCGTTCCTAAGATAACGCTACGCCCCATGATAATTATGAAAACACGGAACCCTAAAAACCAAGAACTTCTCCGATAAACCAGTTGTAAGTAATTAAAACTATACGGAATAATATCAAGCTTTAAAATTTCGCATTGCGATTTTTCAGTGGCTAAAATTATAGAACTTTCGAAATTATGGAATTTGTCCTCGAGAGAAATTGAAACTTTGCAAGAAAAGTTAAGCCTAATTTACGACCTGTTACCAACAAAAAAAATTGAATGAAATATTTATTCGTTGCAAACATCAAAGATTTAATTCGTTACCTAACTTTTATTTGAAAAATCTTTTTTTTTTGAAATTTTTAATTTATTCAAAAAGTAAACCGAACTATAGTTATTTGTAATGCAAGGCCGCAAAATGGATTTTTGGGCTGAGTGTCAAATTTGAATGCTGAGCGGCTAAGGATTCTAGGTTTGAACCCTGAGCGCAGCGAGGGGTTCAAAGAATAGAATCCTGAGCATAGCGAGGCATTCTAAGGACACGAGACCCAAAAAAAATTGCGGCCGTACATAACACAAAATTTTTCATCTCACCACAGCGAGGAAAATTACTAGAAGAACACTGATCGGCATTGCGAGTGTGTTAGATGTTGTCTGTAGTAATACTCTGCAATAACTTCACTCACTTAATTAAATCCACCTTAAATCATCACTCATCTAATATTACAAAACAGTAATAAATAAAAACAAGATATTATTATTATCATTTAGCACGATTAAAAAAAAATTAAGATTCTTTTTTTTCTTTTTTTTTTATGCGTTCAGAAATATCAATTTCTAAGAACCAAAGATAATAGAAGATTAAAAAAAATAACAATAATTATATAAACGGTAAGTAAATATCATGGATTTAATAAGGTTTATAATTAATCAAACTAAATAGGAGTTATTATTTTTATTGATATTCTAAGATACAAACTCAAAGGTCGAACTTCGTTACTGACCGTATGCATTATTTAAAAAAAAAAGAAGTCTTCAGTTTAATGGTGGCACCACACATAGCTATTTGTATTTGCCTATTTTTTATATTTGTCAAATAACTTCCATGTGTGGAGAGTATATTTGTCAAAATTATTACCATATTTGCCTGTTTGGCAAATACAGCCAATAACATATTTGGCTCCATGAGGTCGAAAATTTTGGCAAATACGCGATCATCCAATCACAAATACAAATAGCCATGTGTGGTGCCACAATTAGACATTATTATAGACGCAATACGAGATTACGTCATGTTCGAATTTAGAAATGCTTTGCGGCCCTAGGGCGGGAAAGGATTTTCATACTTCTTTCTCGCCCTAGGGCGGGAAAGGATTTTCATACTACTTTCTCGCCCTAGGGAGAAATGAAAATTCTTTTGGGCCCTAGGGAATATAATAGCATTTCCCGCCCGCATTTTGGGCATTAAAAATCTCCTTTGCGAGCGGGTGAGATGAAAATAATATTGCTTCCCAAGAAAGAATCTTATTTCAAATGCTTTTCTTGGAACCTCGGATTTTTTGGTCCAGTTACAATAAGTAATCCAATTACCTATTTATTTACTTTAACAGCTGCATGCCATTTACCACAATCTCTAAGTTTTATCCTAGCAACGTAAGGGAATGTATTGGGTGGAAGCATTAGACCTTTCAAACTTCACACTATATTATTATTGGTAACGTATCTATCTATCTATACTTATAATAAATCTGTAACAGGTCAAATTCTGTACATTAAAGATATTTTGAAAATTTTTTTTCGAGGGCACTCTAACATCGGTTCTGAACCCAAAACTGTATTTTTTTTCATTTTTGTCTGTCTGTCTGTCTGTCTGTCTGTCTGTCTTTCTGTATCACGGCCGCGCATCACGCCGAAACTACTGAATGAATTCCAATGAAACTTGGTATGACTTGAGTTCATACTACGAGGAAGGACATAGGATACTTTTTATCCCGAAATTCAGCATGGTTCCCTTAGGAGAGGGGATAAAAGTTAAAATGTATACTGAGTTGTAAATCATCTAATATATACATTCTCTCGATTTTCTTTGTAGCCAAACTCCTCAGAGACGGCTGGACCGATCGTTATGAAATTTTCAGGGAATGATCTCTGGGTACGGGACCGGGTTGTAAAGAACGCTGGCCCTGGCCGATTTAATTTTCCCATACAAAAACCAAGGGCGGTATTGGTGTACGGTGGAATCGAACGAATCGCACATCAAATGAAAGAGCGTAAAAAAATAATCGATCCGAGTCGAGGACTTATATGTGGAGACTTAGGATTATCGAGTATTTTCGAAATAAAAATAAAATTAATAAATTGATTTAATGGCGTTGCTAAGTAAACATTAATTCATTGCTGTCACGTCAGCACCTCTGACAGGTTTGTTTCGAAATTTGTAGCCGGAGTGTGATGTCCGACCTCTTCGGTCTATTTAATTTATTTGATATGCAAATAACGTTATAATACCGATTGTGGTTTCGGAGAATATCGAACATTACCTACGTCGATGCGTATTTATTTGTTCAAGAAAGGGTTAACGCTGAAACAGATTGACAAATTAGGTGACCTGCGTATCAGTTTAAACGTTAAAAAATGGTCAGAAGAATTGATGACCCACGAGCTGGACGGCCATCAGCTTCGAGTACTGAGAATAACGTCGGAAATATTTGGGATTTCATACTCGGGGCCGTTGATCGAAAATCAGAATCAGGGCTTCGAAGCTTTCTGCGAGATGGGTACCGAGGCTTCTTTCAGCTGAACATAAATGCAACCGACTAACGATTTAGCGCAATTGTTTGGAGTTGTTTAAAGCCGATTCACCAAACTTCTTACAGATATTTGTTAGTACTGATGAAACTTGGTAAATCAGGGTTGGATTTACTTTCCTTTGGCAGGAGTTCGGGGGAGAAAGGTGTTGTATTTGGTAGAGGTTTGGTCCCTGATTATAACAATACTATTCGCATTACGAGGTAACGCACTGTTTTCGAGCTTTTCAAAAAAACAATTATTCAATCTATATGGCGGTCAGTATAAATCGGGAGGTCTTTTTTCGAAGTTACGATGATATTTAGGAGATACAGTAGGACGAGATGGAACACCACACATATATTTTGTTGTACCGACAAAAGAAATAGGCCATAGAACTTTTTAAATATGTTATTTGTAGTATTACAGATTCAATTTTTGACACAAACCACTTAGGATGTAGAGCGAGCGAAGCGAGCTCGAGACTTGGGGCACCTCGACTTAACGGATAGGTGACGAAGAGGATGGCGGGGCCTGCAAGGCCCCACCATCCTTCTGAGTGGTTATTTTCTTTTATAACCACCCAGAAATAGGAGCCCCGCGAAGCGGGGCTCCGTCGACCGAGCCTTAAAAAGGGTAAGGGAAAGACTGAAGGCTAAAAAAGAGTCTTAACCTCAAGGTCCTCAAGATTTTAAAGCTCTGTCGACTGAACCTTAGGGGGGGGTGAGGGGTAGATGGTGATGGATAAAGGGTTTTCCTAACTCCTTTACTTCTTCTTGAGGCTACAATTCCCATTCCAAAACATGTATTTCAGTAATTATAACAGCAAAATTGAATTCATAACTTCATAATTAAAAAAAAATATTTCTTAAAAACTACTACGTGTCGAAAGTTTTAGCTTGGGAGGGGGGAAAAATTTCCATTTTTTTTTCTTCCCACCCCTTCCCCTTTCGCTTCTCTCCGCGACGAAGCGACTCCATCATCGTCATTTTAATTATTTCATCTTTTTAAATTTGCTCAAGAATGGTGCAATACCTTTTCAGGGAGTGGTATCGGGGGTTAGGGGACACTTCCTCTCCCTCACTTCCCCCTTCCCGTCCCGCTACTCCTGCCAAAGGATTCTAAATTTTTACCATGGAGTCTTCTTACATTCTCTCCTATCTGCTGTCAACGTGCAATACTCTTCCATACGATCCATCCATTTCTTTTTAGGTCTTCATCTAAGTACTTACTAAACAAACCTCTCTTATTCTGAGAGGAAACCCTAACCCAGCTATTGTGGGGTTGAGATGAAATTCAATTATTATATTTGATCCAGCGAGAGGCTTCGGCCGCGTTCAATTAAATGTTGACAGAAGTGAAAACCTCAGGTGCCATCTCGAAACAAAGTGAGGCAACGATAGATAGATACACCATGACATAACTAAAAGTCGGTAATGCGAGAAAAAAATACTTTCAAGAAGGTACCACATTAATTTTAGAGATGGCGCTATAAGTAATATCGCGGCATGACTTGGCTATACGGTTTGACTTACACTGAGGGTTTGTATGTCTGTAATTTTTGAACTACAAAACTGATAAACTTTAAATATTTCAGAGACGATCTATGAAGTACCTCCTTTCGAACAAAAACGAATGAAAGAAATCTGACCGCGAGTTAATGAATTATAACTTAATACATACACATTTTGACTTTGATGTCGTCTTCCAGGGAAACCATGCTGAATTTCGGAATAAAAAGTACATATCCTATGTCCTACTTCGGTATATAAACTCACATCATGCCAAGTCTCATTTTAATCCATCCAGCGGATTAGCCGTGATGCGTGGCCGTGAAATAGAGAGACAGACAGACAAACAGACAAAAATTAAACAAATTACAGTTTTGGCTTCAGTATCGACTAAAGAGTGCTCTGCAACAAAAAATTTCGAAATATCTTCAATGTACGGAACGTGACCCGTTACAGTTGTACCTATTAATAAATAAATAAAATTATTATTATTGTATTATTAATATTATGAGAAAAAAATAACAGGCAAAACGAAGTTTGCCGGGTCAGCTAGTTTTTAATAAAAATATAAGAAACCTTTATGAGAAGGGTGTTTTGAATAAGAAAGATTTATAGGTGGTCATCAATCTTGACCTTACAATACCTGTAAAAGCAGTACATAATGTATTCGATCAAAGCCTTAAAAGTTTAACAATAACCATATCATTTATTTTATAAAATTTTTGCTTCATTTGCATCTTAATATTATTCTTATAAGTAACAAGCAAAAATCGGTTAAAAAGCAATGAAGGTCTGGTCGCAATAGAGTTTCTTCTTCTATTTCCAAACATTTGTATTTTAATATGAGATCGACTAGATACCGAAGCCAAGACAATTCAGAAGCCACAAACCAGACAATCATCTATATTCCCTAAGAATTGTTACTAGAAATCGATGAAATGGTCACAACATAGAGATCTAGAACAATTCAATACGAGTGGAGATTATATTTTTTCTTGTTATTTTGTTTGAAATCAATTAATAATTAAAATATAATTCACAGGTATGGCAATAAGCAAATTATCTCCTTCTTCAAGTATAGTATAAAACCATCCTTCTCCTAACAAATTCTAAGTAATTTCACTCGATAAAAAAATTACATTCAAATTAGGCTCCACAACATAATTTGAAGCAGATTTTTATTGATTTGATTGATTTATTCCTACCTTTCAAGCTATTCCTACCTTTATCACAACGCCCACTTCGTTTGAATGTATCATTATTTGAACTAAATTGGTATACCTATGTACGATATCATGAAAACTTAGTCTAAGGAGGTTACTATTAATGAACCGAAAAATCCAGCAATTCTTAACAGGCTACCTCTTTACAGCGGGTGGCTTTTAAATGCAAGAACTTCTTGTACGGTTAAACAAATAAAATTTAATCGAAAATGAGAAACTGTATAGAATAAGCTTTATTCCAAAACATTTAGATATTAACTTGCAGTCTTTTAAACCTTATTCAACCTCATAGTTTTCTCTAAATTTGTAGTGGCTACTTTATGAAATCTACTTATGTGCGATTTTATGTTTTTACCGGTTCAGGGTACGTTTTCACTGAAGTGAAGCGGAGCTTACCGTGAATCGAATTAATTTGAATGGTTAATTATTATAGATACGCTGATGCTAGCGAGATTTTGGGCACTGTGATTGGCCGTTTCAGAGTTCGCTCCACTTCAGTGGAAAGTGGAAACGCACACTATTTAAGTATGCGTTATCTTTCAGTCAGTCATATACAAAATTCCCAGCTATTTCCTTGACCGGCTGTAACATCTATAAGCAAGTAAATTACTATTATTTAACCAAACTTTAAACTAAAATTAAAACCAGCTGAGCGGGCCTTTGCAAAAGATTACACAGTACCTACTGTAAAATTTAATTATGTACATTTCCACGGAGTTTCACCCGAAACAAACTTGCGACTTTATTTCGTTCGGAATGAAAGGCACAAAGTTGAAATGAATAAGCAGAAAAAATACTCGTTTCTTTCTTTGTTCATAATATAGAATTTAGCCGCAAACCAATTACAGTGTAAGTAGACTCGATGTTAGTGTTACAATATTGCAATTATTAAAAAAAAACTAATAAAAGCAGAAAAATTTGTATTTTGTTTTGGTTTTGGTTTACTAGTGTTTTGTACCATTATCTCCTATCTCTTCTTCTTTCTTCTAATATATAAAATTCTCGTGTCTCGTGTTTCTTACCGAACTCTACCGGCTCTACCGATTGTTATGAGATTTCCTGTGTATGTTCGGTAGGTCTGAGAGTAGGTCGTAAGCTATTTTTATATCCCTAATGGCAAAACAACGTTTGACGGGTCAGCTAGTAATATATAAGACACAGTTAAGTATGTTTTTCTCGTGTAAACATAAACTATAACTTTTATCTTGTTCAGTGTATCTTTCTTTTTTATTTGTAATGTTTGGGTGCAATGAAGTGTTTATTTTTCTTCTTCTTCTATACTTAAACATAACCCTTCTTGGCAGTCGGGCAAAAAGGTAAATAGGTAACTGCTGCACACTAAAATCAAACGTCCTTAATATTTAAAAGTGGTTGGCAAGCGGTTTGTTGGAGCGTCAGTAAAGTTTGCCGTAGTCGTAAAATGTACGTTAAACTGTGTGTAGGTTTCCTCTAGAATTTTAATAGGCTTGGCAGTAAACAGGGTGTAAGCGAGAATATATAGCTCCATGTGCAATCGTAGATAACTCAAAGGCACTTGAAACACAGAACTGCAGTTTGGAGAAACTCGGCAGTAGGCACTTTAACATTGTTAAGCAAAATGTTACCGTGAACGAATTTATTTTTCAAATCAGAATTTCAAAATAGTGGTCGCCATTTGGATTTTTTTTGCTATTTGACTGAGTTCTCACAAAATCGATATCTGGCCATTGCAGCAAGCTTATAGAAAAGAAAATTGTGGTCAACGTTTCACAAAGTGCCTGCCCTTTCTCTTCTCTGGTATGAGGACAAGATTCTTTCAAAAGCGATGTTATTGAAAATGGCACCATTTAAATAGAAGTTTTGAAAATTAAACCCTTAAGGCCGCTTCCACGGATACATGCGAAGCGCGAAGCTCGGCACAAGCTTATCTGCTTTGAAGCAGAAACATGATTGGACAAAATTTTCTCAATAGGTTTTTCTATTTTCGCACCTCACTCGCACCATTCAAACAATACTAAATTTATTTTGAACCTACTTTGAGTTATTTAATAAAAAAAATATATCTCTAACTCTTTAAACAAGAACTCTATACAAGTGGAAAATTAAAAAAAATTAAAAAACCCACGACTTTTGCAGACTTGTAATTGAAAAAGGATTAAATAATTTTTTTGAAACTCCCCGACTAAAGGAAAGTAAGAACTAAGAACCTATCAGTATAATTACAAATCCAAGAAAATCCGCCGGAGCTGCTGTGTTTTGCCCATGACTGTGTTGATGGTGCTGTTTACCAGCTGATGACTAATTCAATTTCTTGATACTTCTCATATACCGGCAGTTTATCAATACCTACTTACTAATTACATTAATTGATATTGGAAACGAAAATAAAATAACACATATCAAACATCACCTTGGTAACGTTGCTTAGCACCTAGTGTTGAGATAGTGGTTGCTATGGTAGCAGCCTTTTGCAGGCTTTGGATTGGCCCTTACCGAATTTTTATCGCGACTGCGCCTACTGATCAACTGCTGATCCAATTACGGCATGTTTTCTTCGTCAAGTCAAGATGTCTGATGAGGATGACAATGACACTTTTTTTATTTACTTTTATTATTTTGTGTATATAGTATGATTATTATTCTACTTTAATAGTTAATCTTTCTATTTTTCTGTTTGTAAATAGTAGCTTTTAAATTTTTTAATGTTACCAACTGGTGGCATCAGCAGTGGTGCCGGAACCAGCGCCACTCAACCTTCAGCTGCGCAGATAACTTGCTCCCACTGTTCCCGTGTTTTCAATAGTGAAAGGGGTTTAAGAGTACATTGTGGGAAAGTCCATAAAATTCACAATGTGTCTTTACCTATTACAACCCAGTTTACCCCACTAACACCAGGTAGCATACCTAATAATAAACCATTTTGGCAATACCTCTCTAAATTAAAGAGCACCACTCCCATTTTAAAGAGAGTCCCCCGTGGCGCGAGACCAACGGTTGCTCAATGTCTAGCAAAATATGTCCGTTGTGCTGCCAGAGAGAACACAAAGAGTGCTTGGGAACAGTTGTTAACTTTCTCTTACAAAGTTCTACACGTGGAAAAGAATTTGGCCGTCAAAAAAAGTCTTACAGCTCAAATTAAAGAAAACTGTACAATTTTGAGCACTTTCGATCCCAAACTTTTAAACCCTAAATACCATAAACACAAAGAATCCTTCCAACATGTAGAGTCGAAAATAGGCGATGGTGACATTAGTGGAGCAGCCAGAATTCTGTTTAGCAGCGATGTGGTCGCGCCTTACTCTCCAGAGACTCTTGCAGCTCTGGAGAGTAAACACCCGGCCCCATCGGATGGCCTCTCTTTCCCGGATTCACCGGATACCAATTGTCACAGTCTAGCAATAACCTCGCGTGAAGTGATCGTTGCCTTGAGCACCTTCAAATGCGGCTCCGCCGGTGGGCTCGACGGCTTGACACCTCAACATCTCAAAGATTTGACATGTCAAGGCGCTGGTGAAGCTGGTGAATTGCTTTTGAGGGAGCTCACGGCCCTGATCAATTTAATGCTCTCCGGCAATGTGTACGAAGGCATCACCGACATTTTGTACGGGGCCAATCTCTGCGCTCTGCGCAAGAAAGATGGGGGTATTCGTCCAATTGCCGTAGGGTGCACTTATAGACGGACGGCAGCCAAGATTTGTTGTGCCCACTACCGTGAAATTTTGACCAATAAGCTACAGCCCATACAAGTGGGATTTGGCTCTAAGGGGGGTTGTGAGGCTGCCGTCCATGCTTTATCAACTTTTGCCCACAGCAAGGAAGGAGAGGTCATTCTGAAGGTTGACATTAAAAATGCCTTCAATTCCGTGAACAGGGATACCTTGCTGGCAGAAGTTCAAAAAGAATTACCCGAAATTTTTTGTTTTCTTTGGCAATGTTACAGACAACCATCAAATTTAATCTACAAGGACAATCTTTTGGTTTCAGCCGTCGGATGTCAACAAGGTGACCCTCTTGGACCAGCCATTTTCAGCCTTGCGATAAATCCAATAATTCGGCAACTAAATTCGAAATTTAATGTATGGTACCTAGATGACGGTACCCTCGGAGGCGATCTCGAAATAGTCCTAAATGACTTTATTTTCTTAAGAGAGAAATTACAATCTATTGGATTGGAGCTCAATATCTCAAAATGCGAACTTTTCGTACAGGACATCCCCAATAGACAAGCTTTTATTTCAAAATTTGATGCACTAGCTCCTGGCATTAAAATTGTCGATAAAAGTTCTCTTCACCTTCTTGGGTCCCCAATATTCGTTGAATCCTTCCAAGAATTCATCGATTTAAAAATTCAAAATTTTAACAATATTTCAGATAGATTGTTTAAAATTAATGTGCATGCGGCCTTTACCTTAATTAGATACTGTTGTTTTGGCCCAAAATTTACTTACATACTCCGTTCTTCCCATTTATGGGAGGTTCCGCATCTGTTAGACAAAATTGATACCATAATGCGTAATACACTCAACGCTATTTTAAATGTGACATTGGACGACCGAGCTTGGACTCAAGCTACCCTTCCTATTCGGTTTGGGGGTCTTGGCGTCCGCAAAATTTCAAGTATTAGTTTACCAGCTTTTTTATCCTCAGTCCACAGCACTAAGAAATTAACTATGGATATCTTATCGGGTTCCCTGGTTGATTTCGAGGTGCCGCGTTTGACAGATGCGGTGGACGCTTGGAAAATGGCCTGTCCAAACACGGAATTGCCCGTCAACCCGGCCTCCCAGAGACAGTGGGACGAGCCGCTTTGCAGATTGATACGGAAGAATTTATTAGATACGTCACTCAATCCTGCGGAGCGTGCCCGCCTGCTGGCTGTGGGGGAATGGGAGTCGGGCCTTTGGCTCCAGGCGCTGCCATCGCCCGGTATAGGCACTATGCTGGACGATGTCACGTTCCGGCTCATTGCTAGTTTACGCCTCGGTGCGTCTTGTGTTGCTTCGCACCGTTGTCATTGCGGAGTGGCTGTCGACAGTTTCGGACACCATGGCCTATCGTGCTGTAAAAGCGCGGGCCGCATAGCCAGGCACGCCACTATCAACGACATCATCCGCCGTGCTCTTTCTACTGCCGGCGTACCAGCCGTATTGGAGCCCAATGGTCTGGTGCGTGACGATGGGAGGAGACCGGACGGTATGTCGTTGCTGCCCTGGAAGTTGGGTAGGCCTTTGGTATGGGATGCAACCTGCGTCGATACCCTTGCGCCATCCCACCTTCCAGCCACGGCAGGCTGTGCCGGCGCAGCTGCTGCAGCAGCGGAGACCCTCAAGCGGCGCAAATATACCAACCTTATAGGTAACTATGAGTTTGTGCCGTTTGGGGTCGAAACGCTGGGGCCATGGGGTCCGAATGCACATATTCTATTCAGAGAAATTTCTAAAAAGCTAGTCGACGCTACACGTGACCAGAGGGCTGGCCTATTCCTTGGTCAGAGGTTAAGCATTGCCATCCAGCGTGGCAATGCTGCCAGCCTTCTGGGCACTTTGCCCGATGACGACGGTGCGGAGGAATTCTTTGATGCATATTAGCACAATTTTCTTTTTATACTTTTTATGTTTGATTTTATATTTCATAGAATAGATTGGTAATGTTAAATAAAATAAATAAAGACAGAATATAGGTTCTTAGTTCTTACTTTCCTTTAGTCGGGGAGTTTAAAAAAACTTATTTAATCCTTTTTCAATTACAAGTCTGCAAAAGTCGTGGGTGTTTTAAATTTTTTTAATTTTCCACTTGTTTTACAGTTTTTCGATTAATATAATAATGTAATTTAAATTATATTATTATTAAAAAATTAAATTTAATCTTCAAACTAGCCATTAGCTCCTCTAGCAGCGTTTGAAGGCATCATCCCTTCCAAGTCATAAAGAGACGTTTATTGTGGCACCCCCTGCTGTTCAATCACAAGAACAATTATCTACGAACCATTGCCAATGACTCACTAATATTTTATACAAAACTGTATCCAAATCGGTTCAGTCGTTTTTGTAATAATTGAGAACATTCGTTTGCACTGTAAATGTTTTTTATGGCGCCCCCTGGTGATCGATGTTCGTAACAACTATCTAAGAACCATCGCCAATAAATACCAAACATTATACAGAAAACTGCATCTAAATCGGTCAAGCCGTTTTTTAAAATAAATGGGAACATTCGTTTGCAATATAAATGTATTTTATGGCGCCCCCTGGTGATTGATGTTCGTAGCAACTATCTAAGAACCATCGCCGCTGAACACCAAACATTATACAGAAAACCGCATCTAAATCGGTCAAGCCGTTTTTGAAATAAATGGGAACATTGATGTGCACACACAAACAAACAAACAAACAAAAATATTTTTGCAATTTTGGTTTTTGTGAACAATTTACCATACAAACAAACATACCTTCTCAATAATAAAGTAATGTACAAACGGTCTCTCACCCTAAACGCATATACCCGTACTCCGTTCCGTCGTGGGTAATAAAAAGTTATGCGTTATAATATTATGTACATTACAATCTGTGAGTAACCAATAAATCATCCACTGTTTTCATACTAAGGGTTGGATTTGTTTTCAAATGTATGTGGGACCACTTTCGGGGTTTATACCCCTTTTAATAAAAAATAATAATCAAAACAGGACAACTCTGTAAAAAGTTATGCGTGGTCTCCTCCGTTTTTTTCGTCCGTTAAAATGTTAAATGATTATGTGACGGCTGATGATTTTAAGTTACGTAGGGAGGTAGGAACTCATTAGGAAAAATAGTTTTTAGTTGTTCGCCGCAAAGTCTATTCAGGTCGTGTAACAAAAGCCTGCGGTGTCATTTGTAGTTGGGTAAAGTTCATTTAAATTCCGTGCCCGTGAGAGCGAACAGAAGCAAATATGACTTCCTCTAGTCCTATTGTCACAATTGTCTCCGAACAGAGTAATGCACTTCGAGTGGGTAGCGAGGTAGCGACTGCGAGGTACTTGCAGCAACGAGAACTATTTAAAAATGTAACGACCTATGTAATGCCAAGTATGAATCTTTACAATTATGATTAAGGCACTGAGTACGCCTTCAGTATCTGATACTTTTTGTACTTAGATGTTTCCTTAAACAATGTTCCAGTACGTCTCTACGTGTTTCTAAAATAAACATTTTACTTCAGAAACACGTAGATTTTGTTTCAGAAACTGTGTATCCGAAACATTGTATCCCAGCGAATAGGTACGCGGCATTACACTTAATTTTTATACCTAATTCGATAAATATTTCTATTTTGATGTGACAAATTGGTTTCTCAGGTTGGTTAAATTGTATTAAAATCTTATCTATACTCACCGTAAAAAATATTTTTTATGTTTTTTTCTGTCTACATTTGATAGGTCCGAGCTGAGGTCGTAAGATATTTTTCATACCCCTAAGTGAAAAATCCATACTAATATCATAAAATCTGAATTAGTTTGTTTGTTTTAACGTACTAATCTCAGGAACTACTTACTGGTCCGAATTAAAAAAATATATTTGTGTTGTGTTGTGTTGTGTTGTCCATTTATCGTGAAAAGTTATATAACATCACAGTATAACAAATAGGAGCGAAGCGTCAATGAAAAATGTTGCAAAAATTGTCCCTTTCGGAGAGCTTCCGTTGCATAAGCTTGCGTTGAAGTTACGCAAAAATTATGAATGCCAGAATTGTTTTCCATTAAGGGGTTCTAAAAAAATGTCCGGGACACCCGTCTTTTAAGGGTAACTCATTATAACAGGATAATTTGTTGAAACCGAAATTCATGCGGGCGAAGCCGCGCGCAACAACTAGTAACTTATATGGCAAAATAACTGGTCAGCTAGTTTGAATACAAATTTTAAGTTTCTGAATGAAAAACTGAGAACAAAAGACGAAAAGTGCACATGAAGAACACAATATGGGCAGTCCACTTGCATATAAAACGTAAAAATATAGGTTATAGTAAGGAAAGGGTTTTATTTTACCATTTTCGTATGGAACCTTAAAAACCAGTTAAAACATCTTAACATCGAACCTTCCTGACAGAACTAAACATGAAAAATTCTCAAAAGAAAATATATTTCAAATACTTTGGTATTTACCAATCAGCTTTCATGTAAGTATTGAAAACTTTGTAGAACTTCAGCGACAAGGTTTTTATACGAGAAATTACATTGTTTATGGCTGTTGTGGTTTCAGCCAAACTTACGAGTTAGAACGCCACTTTTGTCTTCTCACAAGAAAACTGCTCAACTAATATTAGCTCGTTCATTAAACTTTTCAAATAATTTAAGGAATTATAACGCTCTTTAATAATATCTAACAAAGATTCTGTTAGTATAACTAATTTAAATAAGGACTGATACAAAACGTACTAGTATCTTTCACTTAACGCTTTCTTTAAAAAAAAAGATTTGCGTGAATTGTGGGTGACAAAAATTCAATTATCCCTCACAATCTACTGCTAAGGAAGTTCCTTAAAATCATGTCACCAGACCACAATATGGTTGGTAGGTAGCACAGACTAGGGTAATCTGTGGTAAGTAGGTATAACTCTGTCTAGCATTATCGGTTGAAAAATACAAAAAGTAGCACCTACTAGAAGCTAGCATTTCACCATTTTAACGATACAATGTAACATATTTCCGAAACGCTTACAAGGCGATTTACCACGCCCCTAAAACAGCTGCATAAGAAAAACGGAATGCGAATCGTCTGCAAAACGATTTATCGTGTGGACAGACAACTTGACGACGGTCTCTTATCGATGGTACATTGTTATTTTCCTTGCCGAAAATACAAAAGTTGGCCAAATTGCTGTGGCCAAATTGCTCCTTCAGAACAATCCAAGAATACAAATAAGTAAATTGGGTAAATGTCTGAAAAGAGCGACGATTTGTTATGTCTGTGTACTAAAAGTTGGGAAATCGTACCTTCCTTATCTATTAATTTCTGATTACCTACATGTTGATGTGGTTCCAGATTTACACATGAATAAGATGTCTGTAGAACATGTTCCTTAACCGATTATATTTATCTAAACCTAAGGAATTCTAAGCATATTTGGAGACCTTTATAGAGGTCCAATGGTGGATTTTAATATCCATATACTTCGGTCATTCACGGCAACATAATACAAAAGTCATAGAGGTCCAAGAGGGAGCCCTCGACTTCAAAAGTGCGGCAAAAACACTTTGCCCAAATTAGCAAACCCGAACCGTCGCTACACTTTCCCGCACACTAACATCCGCACACCACACAAACAAATTGACAGATTCACACTACAAAAAAAGTTGCCGAGCTGTCGTTGTTAGGTAGGGCTCTATCTAGTTGGAGCGCGAGCGACGACCTAGTAAGAAAACCTAGCGAGAAATCTATGACAAAAGTAGGTAGGGCTAGCTTTTCTCAGTTGCACTATAATGTTCTCCCGACCGATTCGGTCACAGCGATCAATCTCTACAGAGATTTACCAGTGCATTTGGGTGCGGCTCACAAAAAATGTACCTTTTCCAAATTTTTCGTGACCCTAACTTTGAAAAAAGAAATAAGTATTTTTTTTCATTCAAGGAAAAGATTTTCTGTTATCTGTACACGCTCCAATTCACTTGTAATAGTATCAGGCCAATGTAGTAGTTAAAACATTAATAATAACAACAAAAACATTTGCAATCAGTAGGAATAATTTTTAGTTCCATAGAAAAAACAAATGTCCCAGCCCCGACTAAAAATCATTAAAAATTATTTTTCATCATATAACCTGTAGTTAGAGGCCCATCGCATTATTAAACAATGGCATTGGAATGAATCTACATATAATGCGTCAAAAAACCGATATTAATACAGATAAAATAATAAAAACGTTGGATTTAAAAAATGTCCCTATTTTATTTCACGTGTGTTATTAGTCAGTTTGATACATGTAAGTTTTTTTTTATTATGAATAGAAACACTTCACTTATTTTTTTTGGTCTGGCAACATTTCATCCATCAAATAGTAAAGTCAGTGATCTGACAGCCATCTTAGTTTGCTTTAAAAATGCTACTCAGTGTGTGTCACGAGTCCGTCATTGGATTTTCTTGACTTTTTGGAATTAATTTTTCATGGTAAATAATGATATAGTTTGTTGGGAGTCTAGAGACATAAAGTTAATACTTGATACGACTGAATAATGTAGTTGTTTAGTAAATTATATTGCATTTGAAGTTGCTACATGACTTTGAGGTTACTTTTTCATGTGTGTGTTTTCACGTGCGTTATGTGTGTTACAAAGTTGTGTGACGTAACACACGTGAAAAATATAAAGCTTAGTATTCATTACAAGAATGCTTATTCTAACTTTATATATTTAGAAATAAAAAATAGTAATATATAATTTGTCGAGAAACCAGCCAAGTGCGAATGGGACTCGCGCACGAAGGGTTTACCATTATAGATACTAACCTTTACATTAATTCCAGTGTGTTACGCATTTCCAGTGTGTTATCGTGTGTTACAATTTCCAGTGTGTTATGGTACATTTTTTGTGAGCCGCACCCATTTACTGTTCTTTTCCTATAAACTTCGTCCAAGAGGACTGCGGCTTAAGACGTGCTCTCCGATAAAATTTTTCATAGTTAACCCCAATACTATAGAATGTTTTCCCTATAGAAAGGGTAAAACAGCCATTTTATTTTGGTAAAGTGTGAAATCTTAAACCTTCTAATAAATTTTCACAAATATTCATCAGAATTATTCCAAGAAAGCCACAGCAAAATGCCGCTCGCCCCGTGCCTAATATAAATTCTGAAAGTTATATCTTGTAATGCTCATAAATCTTCGCATAATAATTTGTACGTAGGTACTTTCAATGAACATATTTCAGGAACGCTAATATATTTAAATATAAAACGGTCACTTAGCATATTTTGAGGAGAGAATACTAAGAATGCTCAAATAAAAACAGAATCAACTTTTACTGCCTTAAAAGTTTCGCGAGCCTGAAAAGTGTTTTGCGAATATTGTAAAAAAATTGCAGAAATGAAACTTCTTCAGACTTCAAAGAAATATAATATTTTGATACTGATATTGCGAGCATCGTGTTATAGAAAATGGTTTTCTAAGTGCTATTGACCGTGGTACCTATAAACAACCCTTAAGGCACGACCCCGACTCGCAATTGGCCAGTTTTAAACATAAACATAACATAGCTTGTTAAAAACATATCAACTTGCTTAGTCAAATATTAATTCAAAATATTATGTATTCATTTAACTTCAAAATATGGAAGCAACATTTCAGTAACTAGTTGTACCATAGTTGCACACTTTGCATCGCAGCACAAACAGCAACTTAGGGGGCAAACTTGTTCGCATAAAGAGTACTACAATTAATATAAAACAACAGCTTGCAATGTATAGATGTTTATTATACGAATAATTTGTATGGAGCTAGGACTGTCTCGTCTGCAAAATGCTACACAGATATTGACTAAAAACTATCTATCCTTTTCTCTTTAAGGTTTTGTATTATAACTTAAGTTATACAAGGTCACCCGCCCGTGCTTCGCTCGAGAATTTCTACTACTTTATCTCTTGTCTTATGAATAGAACCTCTGAGTAAAATTTCATCTTTCTCGTTGATTTTTCTACAGTCTAGGTCCAATTATAGCTTTGTCAGGGCAATGAAGAGTTAGTAAGTGAATGAATGGATGTGTCAGGAATTGTATCTTTATCTTTCTCTAATAAATAAAATTCTCTTGCCAATTTCTGTTACCAACGCCCTCCGAAACGGCTCGACCCATTATCATAAAATTTTCTGTATAAGTTCGGTAGGTACGACAGTAGGTCGTAAGCTATTTGTTATTTTAAAACATACATGGCAAAACACCGTTTGCCGGGTCAGCTAGTAATAATATACGTGTAGTAGAAGGAGCTGTTTGAAATCCTTATTAGATACTTTAGTAAAATGATTTTCTACAATGCGTTCATATTTTCGCAAAACATCTTAATTTAATATTTTTTCTTCATAACGTTTAATTAAGATGCCTTCCCGTTTTATAAGATGAGCCTTATTATGTTTTATGAGGACCTCTTCCCTTCCGGGAACAGACTTAATACGCCGCTGGAAATACCTTATTAAGTAGGTGAAAATACGCGAATACCTGAACTTGCTAAATATTATCTTTATTTATTTTTGAACCTCTTTTAGTATTTATTTCATAAATATTAGTATTTACTTACCTACTGTAAATTAATCTCCAGTTTATTTAAGCGAATTTTTTAGAATAAACTCTAAGAGTCTTTTTTAGATACGAAAAAACCATTGAACTCCTGACACTGTTATCGTAACCGACACCTCACGTAGTTGTTCAATTTTTCACTTCTGTCAGCACTCCTGGAGTTCCAAGTCGTATAAACACATTTAGTGTGCATATTTATTACTCTTTTACGCCACAACTTAAAATTTAGAATAGATTAATAAATATCATGTTGTATTTTCTTTTAGATATATTTCGTTGATTAAGAACAAATAATTTAAAATATATTACAAGCGAAGTAGAGGCAGGTAAAAATAAAACTCTACCTACTTACTATATTTTAATTTTTATTGTGTTGTCATCATTACAATAAATCACTTTCAAAATATCTTACGTCTAATAATATGGGTGCGGCTCACAAAAAATGTACCTTTTCCAAATTTTTCGTGACCCTACCTTTGAAAAAAGAAATAAGTATTTTTTTTCATTCCAGGAAAAGATTTTCTGTTATCTGTACACGCTTCAATTCACTTGTAATAGTATCAGGCCAATGTAGCAGTTAAAACATTAATAATAACAACAAAAACATTTGCAATCAGTAGGAATAATTTTTAGTTCCATAGAAAAAACAAATGTCCCAGCCCCGACTAAAAATCATTAAAAATTATTTTTCATCATATAACCTGTAGTTAAAGGCCCATCGCATTATTAAACAATGGCATTGGAATGAATCTACATATAATGCGTCAAAAAACCGATATTAATACAGATAAAATAATAAAAACGTTGGATTTAAATAATGTCCCTATTTTATTTCACGTGTGTTATTAGTCAGTTTGATACGTGTAAGTTTTTTTTTATTATGAATAGAAACACTTCACTTATTTTTTTTGGTCTGGCAACATTTCATCCATCAAATAGTAAAGTCAGTGATCTGACAGCCATCTTAGTTTGCTATAAAAATGCTACTCAGTGTGTGTCACGAGTTCGTCATTGGATTTTCTTGACTTTTTGGAATTAATTTTTCATGGTAAGTAATGATATAGTTCGTTGGGAGTCTAGAGACATAAAGTTAATACTTGATACGACTGAATAATGTAGTTGTTTAGTAAATTATATTGCATTTGAAGTTGCTACATGACTTTGAAGTTACTTTTTCAGGTGTGTGTTTTCACGTGCGTTATGTGTGTTACAAAATTGTGTGACGTAACACACGTGAAAAATATAAAGCTTAGTATTCATTACAAGAATGCTTATTCTAACTTTATATATTTAGAAATAAAAAATAGTAATATATAATTTGTCGAGAAACCAGCTAAGTGCGAATGGGACTCTCGCACGAAGGGTTTAACATTATAGATACTAATCTTTACATTAATTCCTGTGTGTTACGCATTTCCAGTGTGTTATCGTGTGTTACAATTTCCAGTGTGTTATGGTACATTTTTTGTGAGCCGCACCCATATACATCATGATAAAATACAGAGCCTTCCACGAATCCGCATTACAACTTACATTTATTAAAATCAGAAAGTCAGCAAGGCTCGGCGCTACATTGTGAGAGCCTCACTTTTTGAAATAATTTTAGTAAAAGGGGTGCAGACTCGTACAAAAGGCCTTTATCATTTTATACAACCCACTATACAACCGTACACATCCAGCCGCAACGACTAGTCACTGCTATGTAACAAAATATTTTTTCATACATTTGCTCAAAAAGTAGACATTTCCATGTGTGTTTTGCGTGAGAAAAGTTATTATTTTCCGAACTAATGCTTTTTTGTTTTCCTCCGCGCAGGAGCGAGAGCACCAGGACGCGCCACCGGAGCCGGCACCGGCACGGCACGCAAACACGGAGCAGGCAAACACGTAAAACCAATATTTCTTATTCGCAAATATATTAAAAAACGTCGTTCAATGCACGTGCGGAATTGTTATTTCTACTCGTCCATAAAATTAACCGCGCCTTCGGCTTGGGTCAACAAACCGGGACTCGTGAAGAAATGACAAACTTTCCGCACTTATATTGAAATGTACTAATATACAATATCGTAAATAATAATCTATTCAGGATATTATGAATGATATTACACATTACTTTCAATGTAGAGTATTAATTTAATTTTCCCATTGGTGCCCCTCCTCGCTTTTAGTGTATTAAATCGGGAGCATATCGAATAGTGCTTTCGTAATTACATTACTGTACATTAATAATACAGTGAATAGATTATTTAACGCGCACGTCAGACTGTTGATAGAAGTGTATCAATAATATTAATGTTGTTTGCTCATTCTGTTATTAGAAAGAAAGACAACGTTTTATGCAAGCTACTAAAATTGTATGTATCAGAAGTAAAAGAGCCAATACTCTTCTAAATAGAATTTGAAATATATACGAGAACATTTTAGACAACAAGAAAAAATCCCGTTTAGTGTTTATATTGTTTTGAAAAAAAAATTGTTTATAAAAATTGAGTTAGTGTTTATGTTTGTACTTTACTACTTTCATCAACAGTCTGTCGCATTACAAATTAAAACTAATTGTCTATTACTTTCTGAGGTTATCGGGTATGTAGTTGTCCTTTCCAGGAATACCTGTGCCGCCCGAGTCTCCTAACCATGGATATCTAAAAAGTAAATAAAATATATTTAATATCTTACACTGACAATGCCGAAGATGCTATCGTAATAAATAAGAAGGAGTTAGTTGCCCTTTCTTAGTGAGAAAAAAATCATTTTACAGAAAGACAAACGAAAAAATTATGCTGCGCTACCAAAAAAAATGAAAAACCCATTATTTACTACTTTCAATGTAATGCAAACAGCAAAATTAGTAATCTGATGCTAGAGGTCAACGTCCGTCGGCCCATCTGCAGTGCAGATCAGCTGATCTTGCCTTCCAAATACGTTTTTGGTGTATATTAGTCACGAGTAACTATTTGGTTCCCCACGTCACCTTTGTACTACATATAAATCATAATGGGCAAGGCATCGAAAAGGCTTGCACCCATGTCGACGTGCCAAAGACATGTTCGAAGTGGTTTGATACCTCGTTCCAGATGCAAAGATGTAACGGAATACCCTCCCAGACGCTATCTTTCCCACCACCGTGGGTGCCTTCTAATCAAGAGTGAATAATGCAATGATGACTCTTTCCATTAGGTGTGATCTCAGTCAACCGCCTATCTATATATATAAAAGAATGAGGCATTTTGGTTGTTCCACGGATTCCGCCAAAACTATAGGTCCTAGAGATCTGAAATTTGGTACCTAGGTAGATATTAGGTCATGAATTCGTACTAAGACGGGGATTCCAGAAATTCCATGTTTAAGGGGTAAAAATCATACATTTAAGGGTATTTCCCATACAAAAGTAAAATTTTTTCGTTGTTCCAGGAATTCCTGAAAAAGTAAAAGTCGTAGAGACCTGGAACTTGGTACCTAGGTAGATATTAGGTCATGAATTCGTACTAAGACGGGGATTCCAGAAATTCCATGTTTAAGGGGTAGAAATAGTACATTAAAGGGATTTCTCCATACAAAATTGTAATTTTTTTCGTTGTTCCAGACATTCCAGAAAAACTAAAAGTCGTAGAGATCTCAAATTTGGTACCTAGGAAGATATTAGGTCATGAATTCGTACTAAGACGGGGATTCCAGAAATTCCATGTTTAAGGGGTAGAAATAGTACATTAAAGGGATTTCTCCATACAAAATTGATTTTTTTTCGTTGTTCCAGGAATTCCCGCAAAACTAAAAGTCGTAGAGATCTGAAATTTGATACCTAGATAGATATTAGGTCATGAATTCGTACTAAGACGGGGATTCCAGAAATTCCATGTTTAAGGGGTAGAAATAGTACATTAAGGGGATTTCTCCATACAAAATTGTAATTTTTTTCGTTGTTCCAGGAATTCCCGAAAAACTAAAAGTAGTAGAGATCTGAAATTTGGTACCTAGGTAGATATTAGGTCATGAATTCGTACTAAGACGGGGATTCCAGAAATTCCATGTTTAAGGGGTAGAAATAGTACATTAAAGGGATTTCTCCATACAAAATTGTATTTTTTTCCATTGTTCCAGGAATTCCCGAAAAACTTAAAGTCGTAGAGATCTGAAATTTGATACCTAGGTAGATATTAGGTCATGAATTCGTACTAAGACGGGGATTCCAGGAATTCCATGTTTAAGGGATAAAAATCTTACATTTAATGAATTTTCCCATACAAAAGTGTATTTTTTGCGTTTTACCAGGGATTCCAGCGAAATAAATATTATCGTAGAGATCTGAAATTTGGTACCTAGGTTGATATTAGGTGATGAATTCGTAATCAGCTGGGGATAAGTAGGAATTTCTGGACAAAGTTTAAAAAGTGGCCGCCATTTTGAACTTTTTTGTTAATGGGCCGATTGCTTTGAAAATCGATATGTGAGTATCGCGACAAGTATGGAGAAGGAATTTGTAGTCAAAATTTTAAAAAGTGGCCGCCATTTTGAATTTTTTTGTCAGTGTGACGATTGCTTTGAAAATCGATATGTGAGTATCGCGACAAGTATGGATAAGGAATTTGTGGCAAAAATTTAAAAAAGTGGCCGCCATTTTGAATTTTTTTGTTATTGGGCCGATTGCTTTGAAAATCGATATGTGAGTATCGCAACAAGTATAGAGAAGGAATTTGTAGTCAAAATTTTAAAAAGTGGCCGCCATTTTGAATTTTTTTGTTACTGTGACGATTGCTTTGAAAATCGATATGTGAGTATCGCGACAAGTATGGAGAAGGAATTTGTGGTAAAAATTTAAAAAAGTGGCCGCCATTTTGATTTTTTTTGTTATTGGCCCGATTGCTTTGAAAATCGATATGTGAGTATCGCAACAAGTATAGAGAAGGAATTTGTAGTGAAAATTTTAAAAAGTGGCCGCCATTTTGATTTTTTTTGTTATTGGGCCGATTGCTTTGAAAATCGATATGTGAGTATCGCAACAAGTATAGAGAAGGAATTTGGAGTCAAAATTTTAAGAAGTGGCCGCCATTTTGATTTTTTTGTTACTTTGCCGATTGCTTTGAAAGTCGATATGTGAGTATCGCAACAAGTATAGAGAAGGAATTTGTAGTCAAAATTTTAAAAAGTGGCCGCCATTTTGAATTTTTTTGTTATTGGGCCGATTGCTTTGAAAATCGATATGTGAGTATCGCAACAAGTAAAGAGAAGGAATTTGTAGTAAAAATTTAAAAAAGTGGCCGCCATTTTGATTTTTTTTGTTATTTGGCCGTTTGCTTTGAAAATCGATATGTGAGTATCGCAACAAGTATAGAGAAGGAATTTGTAGTCAAAATTTTAAAAAGTGGCCGCCATTTTGAATTTTTTTGTTACTGTGACGATTGCTTTGAAAATCGATATGTGAGTATCGCGACAAGTATGGAGAAGGAATTTGTGGTAAAAATTTAAAAAAGTGGCCGCCATTTTGATTTTTTTTGTTATTGGCCCGATTGCTTTGAAAATCGATATGTGAGTATCGCAACAAGTATAGAGAAGGAATTTGTAGTGAAAATTTTAAAAAGTGGCCGCCATTTTGATTTTTTTTGTTATTGGGCCGATTGCTTTGAAAATCGATATGTGAGTATCGCAACAAGTATAGAGAAGGAATTTGGAGTCAAAATTTTAAGAAGTGGCCGCCATTTTGATTTTTTTGTTACTTTGCCGATTGCTTTGAAAGTCGATATGTGAGTATCGCAACAAGTATAGAGAAGGAATTTGTAGTCAAAATTTTAAAAAGTGTCCGCCATTTTGATTTTTTTTGTTACTGTGACGATTGCTTTGAAAATCGATATGTGAGTATCGCGACAAGTATGGAGAAGGAATTTGTGGTAAAAATTTAAAAAAGTGGCCGCCATTTTGAATTTTTTTGTTATTGGGCCGATTGCTTTGAAAATCGATATGTGAGTATCGCGACAAGTATAGAGAAGGAATTTGTAGTCAAAACTCAAAATTTTAAAAAGTGGCCGCCATTTTGAATTTTTTTGTTACTGTGACGATTGCTTTGACAATCGATATGTGAGTATCGCAACAAGTATAGAGAAGGAATTTGTAGTCAAAATTTTAAAAAGTGGCCGCCATTTTGAATTTTTTTGTTACTGTGCCGATTGCTTTGAAAATCGATATGTGAGTATCGCAACAAGTATAGAGAAGGAATTTGTAGTCAAAGTTTTAAAAAGTGGCCGGCATTTTGAATTTTTTTGTTACTGTGCCGATTGCTTTGAAAATCGATATGTGAGTATCGCAACAAGTATAGAGAAGGAATTTGTAGTCAAAATTTTAAAAAGTGGCCGGCATTTTGAATTTTTTTGTTACTGTGCCGATTGCTTTGAAAATCGATATGTGAGTATCGCAACAAGTATAGAGAAGGAATTTGTAGTCAAAATTTTAAAAAGTGGCCGGCATTTTGAATTTTTTTGTTACTGTGACGATTGCTTTGAAAATCGATATGTGAGTATCGCGACAAGTATGGAGAAGGAATTGGTGGTAAAAATTTAAAAAAGTGGCCGCCATTTTGAATTTTTTTGTTATTGGGCCGATTGCTTTGAAAATCGACATGTGAGGATCGCGACAAGTATGGAGAAGGAATTTGTGGTAAAAATTATAAAAGTGGCCGCAATTTTGTTTTTTTTTTGTTATTGGGCCGATTGCTTTGAAAATCGATATGTGAGTATCGCGACAAGTATGGAGAAGGAATTCGAAAGGAAGGATGGAAAAATACAGGAATTTTGGAAATTAAATGCCTGAAGGAGTACAGCAGAAGTTCAACGTGAGCGAAGCCGCGGGCGTTTGCTAGTAGCCTATATAATTAAAAAAAACTCCCCCGAAACGGCTTGTCCAATTTTTATGAAAGTTTGTGTGTTAAGAACGTGAATTATTTTCATGCCCTGAGTGATACATGAAATAACTTTCGCCGTGTTAGATAGTAAGAGTATAAGGTGTATCACTCACTGATTGGGACATTCACTGCAAGTCTCCATATAGCGCGTGTCTGTGAAGTTTGACTCTGGGCGCTTAAAGGACAGCGCACACTTGTTCGAGAGGTTGCAGGGCTTCGGGGGGAAGTCCTTCTTGTCGCAGCGCCACGGCTCGTAGGCCTTGAGGGTGTTCGCTGGTCGCGGGTCTGTCATCCACGTGAGAGCTTGCGTCACTGTCACGAACCAGACGTCATCCCTGCTGAAAGAAGGTTCTTATTTAGAACAGATATAACAAAGCTATGGAGGCATTCCATATTCAATCATTCTAGCCTAGCCTTGCGTGACATTCGGCGCCATGATGAGCGCCAAGATTTGTTGTCAAATGTTCATGTACTAGGTTCGTTCCCTTCGTTCGCTAGGTGACGCCATCTTATACGCCAATTGTAGATGGGGCCAGTCCATATTGTTTCCTGGGTCTGTGTTATTTAGGGCCTGTGCCACTTAGAAGATATTTAGATATTGCCATCCAAATGGTCATCATCATAATACATAGGGAATAGGGCCTGTTTCTCCACCGTCTGAAAAATACCGGATAGCAAATTCACAAGTTTTTTCTTTGTCACTTTACATAAGGTAAGAATGTGACAAACCTTAGGTATCCGATACTTATCTAAAGGCGTTGTGGGTGAAACAGAGTCTTTAATTAAAACTTTAAATATTTCAACCGCTTGTTACAACCATCTAATTATATGCATAATAATATGTATTGTTTTCTCACTTAACTGTATAAGCTTTCCGGTAGCTGTTCCGGATATCCGATATTTTTTTTGGAATATCGATATTTTTTTGAAAAATTTGTAAGAATGCAACTTTTCAACGGCCAACACTAAATCCAAGCAAGCTATTATTACATTTGATTTTATTTTGTATAATGTTTGTAATAATTGTATACGTAGGTTTACTAAAGCTGCATAGCCACTGCACAATGCTATGGTAATCGGCGATTAACTTTAATGTGTGTCCATCTCGATAACATTCCAGTTGCATTAACATGCATATTATTAACATTTCACACAACAATAACTCAAGCGGCAGAGCAACACTAATTCCCTGCTAACTCGCACAATCTAGCACAGCCCACTTACAACTTAGACGCCCACTGGAGGAATTTATGCAGGCCCTGTTCGAGCTCCTTAATCTGGAACCAGTTCGTGTGGAATGGCATCATGTACGGAGCTCTGTTTTGGTCGTAGTGTCTGCCGAAGTCTTCTTGCAGCCATTCTAGCACCTGAAAATATGATTCATTAAAAATTCTCCCAACAAATTCTTCACATAAAAAAAAAATCCGCAAAAAAATGTCGTAGCACAGGAGTGCCGACAGAAGTGAAAACTTGAATAATTTCGTGAGGTGT
The DNA here is from genome assembly GCA_036785405.1 of Coenonympha arcania. Taxonomy (NCBI): domain Eukaryota; kingdom Metazoa; phylum Arthropoda; class Insecta; order Lepidoptera; family Nymphalidae; genus Coenonympha; species Coenonympha arcania. Next base: position 4,537,237 of record CM072063.1, on the reverse strand, counting down.
CGATTACGGTAACAGTGTGAGGTTTCGGTTACGGTAACACTGTCGCGAGTTCAATGGTTTTCCCGTCTCAAAAATTGTCCAACTCGAAATTTCCACTATAAAATTGATTTATGTTTTGTTTGTTATTATAGGAATATGTCCATTCTGTTGTGCAAAATCTTTGCACTAAACTAATTTAAGGCGTCTAAATTCCCAAGAAAAACTATACCATATTTTTTTTACTTGACGCGAGATTTTGTACAACAAAATTGGCACCATTATCTGTACGCAAAAAATTTTAACTGCCTAAAACACAAAAAAAAACTGATATGCCTAACTAAATACTGTAAACATCGATTTTTGCGTTGTATAATCATCTAAATGCCAAAAGTTCTAAATCTTCCAAAAGTACAATTCGTATACATCCAATAGTTGCGGAATATACAGAGGTGGTACCTACTAGTGAATCAATTACACACCGCAAATAAAACACGTGTATTTTTTATTTCCTTGCGCGTCCAATCTGTCTGCTGCATCGGATCGGAAATTGCACCGTTTAGAGAACAAAAAACCAAGGCAACACGTTCTAAAACAACTTTCAAACATTCGCAACTGGGGTGTCCACGGTTACAGTCTTTTATCAGGACATTTATCTACTGAACTAAAAACTTACTTGCCTACCACTAAAAAATAGATTATAAATACGTACCTATGCATATCAAGCCAGATAAATACATATGCAGAAGCAAATTATATTATTTTGTATATTTTGCCTAAAATATTTTACGTTTACAATAGTTATAAATTTATATGATTGAATCTATGTATTTAGAAAATACTTACTAAAATTCGAGTTCTACCAATAATGAAAATTATAAAATTATTGATAACATTTCAACATTTTTCTTCTTTTTTAGTACGCAGAAAAGTGTGTTAAAATAAACTCGTCATGAAAAGCAATAGGATTGTAAAATGGTTAAAAGAAACCTGATCACGTTTCATTAAAATTAACATTTCCATTATTAGGGAATAGGCCAAATTATTTATTGCATAAAAGATCATTTTACTTTTTTACTTGTGGCGCCAATTTCAGTAACAGAGCCGAAGACTAGGCATCGCAAAGCTAGTATTTAAAAGTATTAAATTCATATTAGAATTGGCGAATACGGAAAAGCCAAGTACTAATCAGATTAAAATATTTGTTTCCTTTAAATAAGTTCAAAGGTCTAGAGACATGGACACCCTATGCCAAGCGCAAGCGTGTGTGTTTTTAATTAATGAAAATGAAGTTTGTCTCGGCCGCGCCGCCGTTCGTAACAATCGGTTAACTATTTAATGAATTGATATAAACTTGCATCAACACCACATCTTTACGTACCTAATATCTACTTATAATAAGTATTTGTATTTTTATATTATACCTAAATACAATGTAAAACATAAAAAATAGCGTCTACCCGTTTCTCTGTTGCAGCATGGTTGAAGGACATACCAACAAACGTAAACTTTCGCAATTAAAATAGAAGCAGTTAGGTATGTATGTACTTTGACTTTTTGCATCGATTTGTAATTACGCACCGAATAACGTAATGTATGGCGTAGGCACAGTTGGAAGATAGCAGGTAAGAAAAACCACGGGAACTCTTGAAACATATTTCCAAAATAAAGGTGAAGGCTACTTTTTATCCCACTGCTGGGCACGATATAAAATAAAGTTGACGTGTGCGGAAGGTTGCTTTTAAATAATTTTAGTACGATGATAATAGTATTAGTATGTTGTTTCCCAATAGATGGCTCCGCAGTCTGCCTCAATGTGTATCGAAATTATCGTGTCAGCGGTAGTTGGTCCCATAGCTCAATTGGCAGAGCATTCAGCCGATAGCTGGGGTTACGGGTTCAAGTCGAGTTGGCAGCGATAATTTTGATCCACTTTAAATGCTTAATTTATAAAAAATAAATATATAACCCTTAGTGTGTAAAACACTGTAACAAAAAATAAATGAATCATTCATTGATGATAATAATTGATACCTTAATAGAATTATTACCTCATCAGAGTCGTGATTGTGTAACACACATTGATCTAGGTACGGGCAGTGGCCACCTTCGTATGTTTCAACGTAATGAGCATTGAATGGTACCTCCCACAAACCTGGAAAGAGAAAAAGTTTGGTAGAAGCATGTATGTTTGCCCGAAAATACTCATTGAAAAAGTTGTAGTACACATTTTTATACAAATTTAGAATCGACTCGCTTCGAATAAACGGATCGGATTCCTCCGTACATCTATAACCAACGCCCAAGCGGATAAATGCTGAAAGCTTATAGTTCACAATTTTTTGGGGCGCTGGCTGTCGTTGTATGGAAAAATCCGATCTGTTCATTCGGAGCAAGTCGACTTGTTTGTACAAAAACCTATACTAACCCTATTGATTGTTGCTTGGAGCGCTACATTCCTGCTCACATATAAAAGTGGTGTATCCAGAAGGTAGCATGAGCAAAAAACGCAAAGGACGCCACTTGATAAATGACGGGTCACTTAAACGTTGTCACGTTCTTTCTTTGAATCGAGTGATATTTATTTATACTGTGATAAAGTCAAAACATGTGTGTAAGCCAGTATATATTTATCAGAAGGTGGTGAAACAGGCCCTTAGTATTTGCCTTAGTAATTGCCTTTTATAAATGTCATTATTATAATAATTATAATGACATTTATAAAAGCCAATTTTATTACAATTCCTTAAATATCAGTAAATTATGGTTGAGGGCGGGTTAACAGATAAATCCGATAAGATCACACGGTTCAGCAAGTAAGGTTTTCCCAGAGGAATACCACGTCTCTTATATGAAAGTATACATAGGTACCTTTTATGTACCTACAAAATATTATGATGTTGAGCTAGAAGAAATTCCAATTATATTTTAAAAGCTAGAGTTTGTTGTTTGTATGTCTCTTTTTCACGGTACACCGCAATTACTGAACCTTACTGAACCACTTTGACTGTAATTTGTAATGGAAATCGATTAACACATCGGCTACTTATAACCCGCAAACATCCATTGCTCGGGCGGGACAGATGAAAACCCGTATTTCAAAAGCTAGTCTTTACTTAAAGTTCATGCCCAATTAGAAATTAAATATGGCAATAATCGTGGAATTGTAATACTTTGTCTTGTTTTTCTCCTTCAAATGTCAAATTAGTTATATATTTATGCGAGAGAATTATAAAACAATTCCAACGCTGTTCCAAATTTATTTGTTAGGTGGTTATTTACAAATCTCTGCAATTTGCATTCTGCAACTGTTAGTTATATTATTGCATTGCCAATGGTAATGAGTTTTCAAAACTCCAGATTTAGCCTTTAGGGTTAGTACAGGTTTTTGTATACATTATCAGTCAAAGGGTTACTTCACAATGTGTCCACTTGTGGCGCTGTCTGTAGATGTATGCAGAAATCCGATCCGCTTACTCGAATCGAGTCAACTCGAAATGTACACAAAAACCTGTACTAACCCTACTTGCAAAAGAGAAGTCGGAAGTCCCAATCGTTCAATCCCACAGATCAGAGAATAAGTTTCTGTGTTCAAGTCCCTAGTAGATATTGCAAGGGAGGAGTACCTGGGAAGGACTTGGTGGGGCACGTGCCGGACTTGCACTCGTGCGGGATCTTGTAGTCGAGCGTGTAGGGCCAAACCGGGATCGGTAGAGGAGGCACGCCCACTGAGCTGTCGTAAATGTACCCGAAGTCTTCTAAGACCTGTAACAAATGTTATACAAAAGGTTAAGCGGTTTGAAGATCAGCCGTAGCCTTGCCTATTTGCGATCGTTGCAGAACTTTGGGTTTCCTGTTTATAGTTGGTTACATTTTATGAGCCTCGTTAAGTGTCCCTGTTTTCCTGTCAGATATCCGCCAATTGTCACAGCTCTGCGTTAAAAGACGCTCGCTTTGAGTGTGAGAAATTGGCTAACTTCCATGGAACCATTAACAAAACCTTTCGCGTAACATTGGTAGGTATGTCCTGGTCCTGCGGTCGTAATTATTATTGTTATTGTTAGGACATGGTTAGGAATTTTCAAATAATGCATACAGCATTATTTGAAAATTCCACGGGAATCGTCAGAAATTTAAATGATAGTTCTACATCTAGCTTTTTACTGGTGGTAGGATTCTTCTTGCGAAGTTTGCCCGGGTAAGTACCACCACCGCGGTGTCTGTAATTCTACGGTGAAGCAGTAATTTAATACTGTGTTTCGGTTGGAAGGGCACTGTATGCCGACGTGATATCTGGACAAATTTAGACTTACCAACTGATGTGTCAGGATGATGAGCGCAGTGCAGTGTGTCGTATGATATTGCGGTGCATTATGATGGGATGCATTGCATCTATCATGGGCATGCGTATCACTAAACATCAGGTCATTTTGCATATCTCATCATTCCTTAAAGGTGGTATGTAAAAAAATTATAAGTTGTAACAAACCTTAAACTGCGTATTTCTGCCAGGCTTTAAGAACGGTGCACGCGCACCAACGATCTCCGAGCGCGAAACGTTCGCGAATTTCCGCAGGATTTCCCTCATGCCGATCATCTCGCCGGCCCATTCTTCGTAACCTTTGTCTTGCAGACCCTGCTGCTGGGATATCGTTCCCGTAGCTATCTGAAACGGAACACTACCACTAGAGCACGCAATACTGTTATATCGTTACCGCGATTGGATATTTGACTCCAATTTTTTTATTACTTTATTATAAAGTAGGATAAAAATTATGACGTACACTGAAAAAACTAATTAAATCTGACAGCTAGACCTACTAATCACAATCAGTATGCACATTATGGGTTTAAATATTTGCTGCAATATTGCGAACACTGCAGACTCTTAGACCACATTTCATTCCTGTTTGTATCCTTGTAGGATACAAACAGTCCTTGAAAAACAGAAGAACAAAATCTTTGACTTGTTGAACGTTGAACGGTACCATTTGACAATGATAAGTTCGGCAACACTTAACATCTGTTAATTTTTTTTTTATTTAACTTTGGATACTTAATATGTATGTTATGTGTGTCTTCACAAAGTATACCTAGTAGTAACCATACTTACTTCGTGACCTTCATGTGCGAGAGCTTGCACCTGAGCGTAGTTGCTGTGGAACAAACAAACAAACAATTAAATATTACTATATCTACCAACTCTGGGTTGAATTTTCCTGCGACTCCACCCCCGTGAATTACCCCTCGGGAATCATTTATTTTTCCGCAGTAAAAAAAATACTGTTGAAAACTTTAAAGAAAGTTGCCTTTGACAATATACCTATAAGATGCATACCTAATGGACTCCTATACTTACCAAATTTCGGTTTTTATCAAAATCCCGCGGCAGCCGAAAATTTTCCTGAATGCCTACCTATATAGCCCATGTGTTAATCCAGGGTAATATCGTATAGAAATTTTAGCGCGAAGATAAAAAGTAACAAAGATACACACACATATAGACCTTGCTAGTATCAGTGTTATGATTCTTAATTAACCATTTGATTCTAATTTCGCTACGTTAACGGAAACCGCAATAAATAGGTAGCAAGAAGAAAGAGTGGAGATATCTTTACCATACAAAGTAACTTAAGTAGTACGAGTATATATTCATCTTGTATGTTTAGAGTTGGCAACTACCTTTTACAACTTTAACAAGTAGGTAAATCTTGTATGTTTAGAGTTGGCAACTATCATTTACAAGTACCTAGGTAAATAAAAAAAGCTGTCTTATTAGTTTAATCTAATTTTGAAAAAACAGTAATCTTCCTAACGGAGCCATGTTTACGCAACTAACAAGGCGACTAGGGTAATATAAAAGCACATAAAGATTTCGTCGTCGTCGCGAAAGGAGACGTCAAGAACGCTTAATCGCCTTCAGTTGCAGATAACCCAATTTTACGCCTCTCATGTGCCGCCTAACGAAACATCTCTCATTCGATTACTTTGCTCACCCGTCACACAAAAGGCTTTGGGTTAGATCATTAACTGAAATTAAATTCATTTTCTCCTTTTTTATAGGATTGTCCAAAAAAAGGAGTGTACCTAATGTTTTTAGGGTTAACTTCTGAACGACTGAAGGGTTTTGGACAGTATGGGGTAGTTAGAATCCTTACATCATTCCGAGTAAAATAAGCTATATTTTTTTGGAAAAAGTCGAAGGGCAGTCGTGATTTTTAATTTTTTACTTGTTTACAATACTTACAATTATACCTTCCTACGTACCTACTCGTAGGTGTATATTAGGAATACTTAAAACTATTGGCTATTACATTTCAGTGTAGCAAATTGAATTTTGAATTAAATATTTGTTTACATCAGTCGGTTATCGGATAACAAACAGTAGAAGCAAACTCTTTCTCCACGAGTAGCGTGTAAAGACACTCACTCACTCAGACATCAGCTTTCACAGATCCATAACGTTAGAACATCTTGAGACATCAAAGGCTACAGTGTTGTACCCAATATACTGGTTAAACACACAGGGGTTCGGACGGGGCCTGGCCGGCGGCGTTTCAAGGTTTTAGCGAACCATGTCATACCAAAGTCCAAACATGAAGGCCCTGCGGCGTGTTCTCTGTGACATGTTCATACAAAATCTAACTACACATTGCCTCCGAGCACGCTTTGTATCTAATGCATAAAGTTAAATTAATTTTTAGATTTAATTATGCAGAGTTAAATATACTCATAAACTGACTGTTGCCCACTACTTCGTTGGCATTCCATGAAGACCGTTTATATTCATGGATAAAAAATAATACATGTGCGTCGTACAAAACAGAACCTACAAGTCTTTTAGATAAAGGTGGCACGCTGCCACTCACATAAAATAATCGTACGTGTCGCCGACGTAATCGTCATCTTCGTTTCAGCCTGATGGATGTCCACAGCTATATGGACAGTGGACAGTGTCCACAGCTATATGGACAGCTATATGGACCTCCTGAAATGACTGCAAGATAAAACGATATTGTGGCGCCTGAAGCCAGCATCCATAGGCGACTCTTTTTATGTGACATACGATAAGTAAACCTTAAAATCTAACCTTAAAGAGTATACAGATATTATCAATAACCATAAATACCATAAATACTGACCTGTATTCGTGAGATAAGAAGAAAGTGCCCCTAATCGCACAGTCGTTTGGATTGCGCAATTTCCCATTAAAAACTTTCTTATATAATTCGTAGTTATTCAAATTAACGGCGCCATCGAACGTGAGCATTATCATTTGCGGTGTCTGGAAATAAAATAGAGAATATTATTGCACTTTTGCTGATAGAAGATAAAATCTCCATGTATAGAGAGAGCAAGAGAGAGGTGCAAATTCAGAGCTATTAGTTATTCTTGAAGTATTGCTTTGGGTGATAACTTTACCAAAATGGACAATTTTGGTCTTATTTAGATGCAATACACATTAATCTAGGCTCGTGCGTTTTATTGTTAATGTTTAAGTTTATTTAAATTAAAAAAAACACTCGAGCAAGTTTTTAGGTCAAAAATATTGATATTTAGACTCTAATAACTTTTAACATAAGCAATATTTCTTAAAAGGTAAAACGTACGACCTATGTATATGTATGTACTCATTGTATCTGCAACATTTCTAAAAATTATGAAAATCGGACTACATTTACGGGTAATAAAACGTTATCACTTTTTGTATGAAAGCTTACAGCTACTGCTAGACGATCCTCTTAAGGAGGGCGACCCACATTGCAGGTGGTAGGGAAGACAAAGGCCGGTACATCATATATCAGACTTCCATACATAAATGAGAAATCGTTTCGTAGTTAAAAATGCACTGAACTTTGGTATGGAAAAAATATCCAGCGAGGTTAAAATGTAAGAAAATTCTACATTTTCCGAACGCGGCCGTAACCTAACGAACAATAGCGTTCTGAAATTCCAAGATAAATATTACTCAAGTATAGGTCCTCGAAATCTAGTTTTCACAATTCAATAGCTCTAGGTATCTACTCGTATCGTACTTCTATCTGGGATTCAATTAACGTTCTGTGTGGAAGTACAATGCTTCGTGTTCAGTGTTCACCTATAGAGTTCTGAACGACCTTCCTGACTCAGTTCACTTCACTTTAGACACAGTCGTTAGCTGGAAGTCCCGGGTTTATACCCGTAACCCGTACTTCAAGCCAGAGGGGCGTTTAAACAATTACCTCTTCTTTTCATTGGACACAAAAAACTTTATCAGTTTTTATTCACTGGATCTCTCACGTGTTTATAGACATGCGCGTCTCATGAGGCACGTGCGAATTTTCAGTTGAAGATATCCACTGAATAAGAACTTATAAAATTTTCTTTGACTTAAAAACTTCTAAAAATTGCGGGTAGGTATTGCTTATACGCCCTTCTGGCTTGAAGTTGAAGTCTGCGATATATTCCTGGCACCGACGTGAGTGAGTGATTTTATATTTTCTAAGTTCATGCATCAGACCTGTAGCCGTAACCATATAACACATTAGCGATCGTCACAGTAAGCTATTGATAACTCAAATAGCACGAAATGTAAAAATGTATGAGAATCACAGGTGTCTCCGCGGAAGTCACGTGACCAATATAGCGATGGGAATCATAAATTCTCTGAATTAAATTTTTAACGATCCATTGTTTTTTTGGGACGATCTTCGCTAAGTTATATACATTTATCAGGCTACTGGTTTGGTAGATGGCCGCAGTAGGTTTCAGGGGCCGTACCAAGTAATATGACAGTTTTGACATTTTCATACTATGGTGACAAGACATGGTGGTACGGCCCCCTGGGCTCTATGGTCACTGGCGATCATCCTATACTCGTTTCTCACTCGACGGTTTGCATTCTCTATTATAAGACCGATACCGAATTGAATACAATTTAAATTCAACCTAAGAACAAAGTAACTAGGATTCATTTTCACTTAAAGTCACTTTGTCACAGATACTTACATCCTCTGGATCCAGCCCGCCCGGGATGAGCGTTCCATCCTTGGAGCAGAAACAATATGGCAGCTGACATTCTCCTGTATCGCACTTCTCAGCCAAGTCCGTCGGGGTCTCTGTGATGGGGGCTGGGGCTAAAACGATACAATAGTTTTCGTAATACCTATTCAAATATACTTCAAATAACCATTAAATAAATAAATAAATATAAACATATACGGGACATTTTACACATCGCAATCTAGCCCCAAAGTAAGCGATAGCTTGTGTTATGGGTACTAGATAACTGATTAATATACATACATACTAATATACATAAATACAATATATTGAAAAACACCCAGACACTGGAAAACATTCATGCTCATAACACAAACATTTACCAGTAGTGGGAATCGAACCCACGACCTCCAGCGCAGACAGCAGGTTCGCTACCACTACGCCATTCGGTCGTCATTAAATTGCCCTAGACAGAAAGTTTTCCAAAACATTGCTCAAATGTTCATTTTTTGAAAAACAAAAACATTTCGCAGGGTATTCATTCAATTAACGAATTTAGCCCATGGGGATAGCCGAAAGATAATGAATTTTTTACGTGACGAAACCGTCCCATCCCGTCATTAAAAAAATCTGCGAAAATCTTAGAAAATTTAGAATGAAATTTTCTCCAAGTCAACAGAATGGGCGTTCCTTAGCGGGAGCCATCATCGAGCGATCACACATGAAAATATAGTTTGAAAGAATGAAGTTTTGTTTTACCTAGGTGTTATACTAAACTGGAATTTATTAAATTATTTTACTGGAATTCCATTTTATTTTTGTCGGAAACTGCAGTAAATTTTAATGTAAGTAAGTTTTATTTATTTGTGGCAGTAACAATAATTTCAAAATACGCTGCACCCAGTCGCACTGATACATCTTTTCATAAGAGTAAGGAGAACAAATGCTTTGATTGATGTACACCCTTATGGGGATTTATTGAATTTATTTTTGTCTTTCTCACTCTCACGGATACGCTGGTAGGTGCAACATGCAGCGTCGCGGAAGAATATAATATAAAAACGACCTTTTACCTAATTACTAAAAAACTAATCAAAAATCGGTTTCCAAGCGTTTTTGGATATTGTTATTACCGACATATTAAAACAAAAATTACAATTGCATCTATTGTAGTTTCCGATAAAATACAGGAAAACTGAGATTTTGGAGCAACTTTTGGGAGAACTTTCTATCGAGAAAATTTAATCCAATCGTGTTTCTGCTTCTAAGCGATTTTAGATTAAAGACCCAAAATACATGACGTTTAAATTTGAAAGTAATTGTTTTATAGTTTTTACGTAAAACTTCATTCAAAATCACTTAAATACGGCTTGTACGCCGATAATTTGGACCAACTAGGCATCTACTAATACTAAATAGGTTTACAAATTAGGGCTTTTATTGTATACTTAATAATAATAATTAAAAGTTTGGAGTATTGAAGAAAATAATATCTATGTTGGGTAACCATTACACTAATATTTATTTCCTGCAAAAGCAATGTCATAAGACTATCCAAACAATTCTTGGAAGATCGCATTTATTTGTAAAAGAAAAACGCGTCTCGTCGGTAAATAGACTCAAGCCATGTGGGAGTTCTCGTCACGTGTTTGAAATCTATACAATCGCTTCCAGTTCTACAGTACAAAATACCTCACAGGCCAATGATTTATGTTTAAAAAAGCTTAAGCTTATGCATCCATTAAAATTAAGAGATTATACGAATTACGAGGGATGAAAGTTTAAATGAAAGTTCGTAATATTCATGTAATTCATGGATTTTTGGATAAAATTTGGTGAAATACTTTGGCGTATCAACACTTCCACCCACACCCCCAAATCAGTAATGGGGATAGGGGAAAAAAGTTTTATTAAAATATGTTACACGGTTAAACAGTTACATTGTTTTGATGGTATCGTCATAAGACTTTAATTATGGAATTAATTATAATGTTTCTTGGTTTTGTCACCCCCAAATGGACTACATGGAGGAGTTGAATCTTTGATAAAATCCGTCTGTCATATCAGTAGGTCAAGCGTTAATTTGTAATTAATTACAAAAGTTGACAACAATTAAAGGCAGTTTCTTTCTTGGAGACTTTATATCACACAAGAGAGATATTTGTAGAAAATTTTATTAAAAACATCTTCAAAATTGAACTTATTTTACGGGACATAACAAACAGATATAGAGCACTACCTAAGTTTGAAATGGAGTGCTCAGGTGTTTTAGAAACCCTCAAAATCTAGTAAATCGTCGCGTTATAGTGGACAAACCAAGTAAGTCGCGTTTTTTCCGAAAATGAGTTTAAATATTATAACAATTCTAAAATTCTTAATTCACCTGAAGCAGTATACTTACTCGTTGCTATAGGTCCGCATCTAGCCTCAGCTTTGAATGTACAAAACTTGCTGATGTCATCAAAGAACAGACCAGAGGGACACCTGTTCAAATAGGGGTAGCCGTCCACGCACTGGAAATATTAACGGGAAAACATTTGTTAAATATTCTTTAATATCTACCTATTAACATCGTACTAAAAAATTACTGAAAATATGAAATACTTAGGTACCTACTATGTTTTGCCCTAGCGCAGCGTGGATTTTTCAAAGTCAACGCTTTAAACGTGGATTTTATGGGATAAAAGTAATCTATTATGGGTAGGTATATTAGGCACGTAAAGCCAAGCTATGTAAATTCCAGCCAAAGATATTTTCGAATTGTATAAAGGAGTAACAAATATCAAAATATATAAATATAGAAACATTTAATTAAACAAGAACATAAAAGTATTAGAAATATATTTCACTTTAAAAAATGCTTTATATTCGCCACAATAGGTCCGCCTCTCTGGTTACAGCGCCCTTACAGGGTTCCGTTGTTTGTATTTATAAATTATTGACATGTAACTTATAACTATGTTGACATCTTACAAATAATGGACATTGTAACCGAATAAATGAAATGAAATGAAATGTAATATCAAGCTAACTCTATTTTATTTAACATGTACACAAATCGTTGAATAGTGTAGTCGTAAGCATAATAGAATCATATTAATATGATTCTAGTTATGTTTTACGTGTTAAACGTATCTTGAATACATTTAGAAGTTGTAAATGTTCTTATGAATCTATAACAAATTAATTTAGTGTCAATAAGAATCCAGTTTTTTATGTTAAAACCGGCCAAGCTACAAGTTAAATCTCTGATTTTGAAGTTATTTAATATTTCCATAGCCTACTCAATGATAACCATTATTGAGCGATCAACTTTAATTAATTACGCTGGAGATACGCCTTTTAAATTAGATAGCTGCAATATTAAAAACCCTTAGTTCGCTCAAAAATTTTAACTAGTTTCTCGTTTTAAAATCTTTATCATAGTAAATTTTAATTAACAAGAGCACTCACTTGGTAGAAGCGGCGGCAAGTGGCTGGATCAGCAAAATTGCCGTTTCCCTGAGTGCCTTCGGGACAAACGTATGGCTCAGTATCCTTTTCTTTCTGGCAATTTACTGTAAATAAAAGAGGAAGCAAAAATAAATTCATTTGCAGACCTCATTACGTTGTAATTGTCTTAATTTTAGCGAGTAGGTTGAAATGAATTTTCAGAACATTTCGTCTGAAGAAGGCATTTTATAATGTTGTTATTTTTTAGGGTTCCATACCATTTTGGTAACCAACCAACCACATAAATCTTGCAGTAACCGACCAGGGTCACGACATCGTGAGTTGGCACTTGTTCAGAGCAAAGTTCGCATTAAAAAGGTCTCTGCCTATAGCAGAGAACAACTACCTAAATGCGATACATAATTAAAAAAAAAAACATTTTGGTAAAAATGGCACCCTTATGGTGAGACTTTCTCCGTCCATGCGTCCGTCCTTCTGTCACACTCTATTATTTCAGTAACTATTAAAGTCATGGACCCGTAATTCGGAAGAGTTATATTGTAGGTAATAGAAAGTTTTTGAGTTATTGGCAAACTGTCGAAAAAGTAGTCCCCCCCCCCTTATCTCCGAAATTTATCAATAAGGGTAAACGTATACTTTACAGGAAAAATAAAATAAACAATCTAACAAGTATTCTTTTTTTGATTTTAACAATAAACAGTTAAAAACAAAGTTCGGTTTGCGGTTTCTTATCAAAAGTACCTACTTGTCAAACAAGTCTTTCTTTCAAAGTTTCACTTCTTTTAATGTATGGAACCCTCGGTGCGCGAGTGGGACTCGTACTTGGCCGATTATTTTAATTTATTATGTTGTACAAAAAATTCTTTTGAATAGGTCAGTAGGTAAGTTCATAATGCTAATGCGCCTTACATAATTTTCATAAGATGATTACATGATTTTTATCGTTTACGAATATATAATTAAACGAATCGTTTCTTAGTAGGTAAATAATTGATATTCTAGCAACTAGTTTAGCCGGAATACTAAATACTAGAAAATTTAACATTATGTATTCAGTGTTAAGGTCAAATTTTCTACAAAATATAATTTATTTTTGTGATTCAGTAAATGTATTATTGCTGTAATGACCTTTTTTTCTGAGAATATCAAGGTCTTTAGTTTCGCTTTTTTATTAAGTAGCCTACTACACTGTACAGTTTAGCGACCAAGAGGAATTTTAATTTATAAATGAGTAATTAGCTAACTAAGTAGTTTAGCTAGGTAGGGCTTAAGATACTTAAAATTCCGTAAATTTTGATTGCATTTTTGTTAACTAGGTAGTTTACCTACTTTTCTCCATAAATCTTTCGAAAAATGCCCGTATTGTACAGGTAGGTAAAGATATCTAGATATTCTAATAAATAGTTACACGGTCTATGTGCATATATTTTTGATTTTGATACTTATTACTTAAGTAAATTATTATAATTATTCGATAACATGTGAAAAACTGAAATTCACAAGAGAGTAAAATTCTGAACCGATTTGGCTGAAATTTGGATTGGAAATAGGTTATTTAATGGATTAGGTTACTGTTTATCCTGGAAAAATCTATGGCGCTCTGCCCACTGGAGACGCGTCCCGCCGCGGTGCGCGGAGCGACTGATATCGCGCGCGGTGACGGAGGCGCAGATCTGCCTTACTTAGCGGTGTAATCTGCTCCCCCGCGCGGTGATGCAGATTGCGACGGCCTCGCGCTAAATAAACTCGTATGTTCACTGTGTTGTCGATCGACGTGGAGAATGGACGAATTTATTCAATTTCAAGATGTTGCAGTTATATTGTCATTTTAAGGATTTTGTATACAAGAATTAAAAGACACTGCGTCCATAGAAGATTTTGGACAGTATCAAATCACGCCCGGGACTGCGGAGCCGGTGTGTCATACCCCGCGGCACGCCCCGCGCTCCCGCGCAGATTGGCAGAAACTGCGCGCGGCCGCCTTCCCGCGCGTTTTCGCGACGCCAGTGTGTTGTGCTAGGCGTGATTTCTATACAAATTGACATACTTGCATACAAAGTAAAATCTGCCATCCCGCGCTACGCGACGGGGCGCGGTGCAGTGGGCAGAGCGCCTATGTTCACGGCGGCATATTTGAAAAACCGATTTCCACGTGAGAGAAAAATTCTTCACGCCTCAACTACAGAACTGATTACGCTGGAATTTGGAATAGAGATAGATTGTAATTTGTAACTTGGAGTAATAAATAGGCCACTTTTTGTCTCGGAACAATCCATGGTTCCCACGTAATTTATGAAATACAAAAATTCACGCGAGAGAAATACTTCTTGCTGCAACTACTGAATTGATTTGGATGAAATTTCTGAGCGAAGATAAATGATATCCTGGAATTACCACATTACCACATAGGCACGCCGGAACTTCTGAACTCACTTACAGTTATTTAAAGATGCTTCTTTACGTAATTTTTAACATTCACGTCATTAGTGCACCACTGACTGAATTTAACTTTCACGGAATTCTATTTAACATGCACTCACTTGTGTTGGTTAGTGTTATTATTTTTGTCGATGAAGGAATATTCGTTTCAAAAAGTCATATATTAATTTTGGACTGAGGTGTGTAATTTTCGACATAATATTATATTACTCATGTGTTATATTATAAATTATCATGTCCGGATTTCGAACATTTACTTAGTTTTTTATGTAATAAAATTATTGGTCATTTATTTAAAATTTAATAAGGTAACTTCACGGATATCTACAGAACAAGATTTCAATAGTATCCACCCATCACAGTTGCTCTCTCTATCGCCTCACTCTCATAATAGTTACGATTGCAACATACAACCAATTCAAATATCTATTCTTAGATACAAACGCATTGATGAATTAATTTAAATCGTGGTCGTGCGTAGTTCTCGAACGTGAAAAGACTATTTAAGTGTCTACCTAGCTTCAATTGAATTAAAAAACCTTCGTATTCAACGAACCTACTTATTAAACAGTGGAGGTTACTGGTTGGTCACATCATTATACATTATTGCACTCACGTAGCCTTTACCCGACCGTTCCGTTGTAGGATTTTTTTTAAACTGTTCATACCAAACTAGTGCACCTAGAAAAGTCCATTGCGTGCCTAAATACAAGACTAAAGGCCGATTTTTCAATCGCCAGATAGACTATCTGAGGAATACATTTGAAACATAATTATGCCACACAAAATCTGTCAAAACGTCAAATCTATTCCCCAGTTAACGTTTATCTGGCGATTGAAAAGTCAGCCGTAAAAACTATATTTGGTTAGGTCATTATGTAATTAATTGAAAGTTATCGAGACAGTTTGAGTTTAACCATCTAAGTGAGTCGAGGTAGAGAATACCTTGTATGGTCTAGGCTAATCTTCGAAAGAGTTAACCGTGTGGTAAAATAAATTCCTAAATATTTTTAAAAACCTTTTTTCTTGGTGTTAAACTTTTCATTTTTTTTTTAATATAATCTATAGGTTTAATTAACGGCCGAAATTAATAACCTATCCAATCCGGATTTGTCCTATCTGAAATAGAAATTTGAGATAAGCTCCATACAATTTATGTCAAATTTCTATCTCAGATAGGACAAATCCGGATTGGATAGGTTATTAATTTAGGCCGTAAGTTAATCATTATAATTATCATCCTCGGTCTATGTATCTTTGCAGGGCTACGCGTGCAGACTTCTCATGGGCGAGAAGATTTTCATTTCATGTTATATTACTCGTTAACCCGGCAAACGTTGTTTAGCCCTACAAATAAATTATTTCTCTGTAAGGAATATAAAAAAAACCTTACATCCTGCTCTGGTCTTCTGAATACACACAAAAAAAATTGTAAAAATCGGTGAAGCCGTTTCGGAGGAATTTTGTTACAAACATTGTGACACTAGTTGTTGCGCGCGGCTTCGCTCGCATGAATTTCGGTTACTAGATATCCTGTTATAATGAGTCAACCAGAGATAGACATTAAACATGTGGTATCGCGGTTTTTTTTTTAACTTCTAAAGGAGAACAATTTTGTCATACATGATTTTTCGTAACTAACCGTTTACGCAGCGCATGCAACGGAAGCTCTCCTAATAATCCTCCTCCTAATAGGAATAAGGAAGAATTATTTCTCCCGTTTTCGCAATATTTATCGTTGATGCTCCGCTCCTCTTGATTGTAATGTGATATTATAAACCAAATAGCCTTCCTTGATAAATGGGCTATCCAACACAAAAAGAATATTTCAAATTTCAATTCGGACCAGTATAGTTTCTGAGATTAGTTCGTTGAAACAAACTAACACTTCAGCTTTATAATATTAGCATAGACAAAGATGTACATACCTACGTACTTAAGTAACGTTATGTAAAACTCATTATATACACATAGATTTATTGGGTAGGTACATAATAATTACATTAATCATTTAGAACTTGTTAATAGTTCAGCTAAATTAAATATTAATATAATGCTATTTAATTAAAGGTTAAAATTAGCAAATTATGTAAAATCACTCTTAATTTACTTACGGACTTACGTACCTATTACATTTACATAAAATATGGTAATACTCATATCGACAATACAGGTAATATTAGTTTCTACCTAGTCGTAGGTTACCTACGTTCATCTAAAACCCTGCGACTCCCAAAAGATTTTCTATGCACATAGGCTTTTCACACTATCTATATAGATATCATGTATTTAAAGTATATAAATAGGTTCTCAAGATAATTTTATGGAGTCTAATAAATCTTTCTCTAAGCATTCTCGTGCCAATTTTTGTTGCCATACTCCTCCGAAACGGCTCGACTAATTGTTATGAAATTTTCAGTGCATGTTTGGTAGGTCTGGGAGTAGGTTCTTAGCGATGTTTTTAATATCCCTAATGGCAAAACAACGTTTGCAGGGTCAGCTAGTAACCGCTAAAATAATTGTATTCATAAACGACAGTCAACTTCTTAAAAATCATGATTACTGCTCTCCACTATCAAGATACAAACTACTTCAAGCTTCGACTACAAACTACACCAAGGTGCCAACAAGTTGTACCTAAGTATCTAAATAAAAAATGCTATGAATGCAAGCAACTGCACAGTGCACACATTACACCTACCTGCTCAATAAACCTGTCGGGACACTAGTCCACGATAACATTTACATCAAGGCAAAAACTACTCGATCAAAATACTTGTTTTACGAACTCAAATTGCTGCGTCTCTATTCAACACACTAGGTAGTGGGTACTACTTACTAGCATACTAGGTACCTTAACCTACACATGTTAGGTTTTTTTAACGTATGGTCAAGTATTGAAAAACTTAATTATAGATATTGCAATCCACAATGACGCGCCCTACTCTGTGATATATGAATGAAATATATAAATATATACGCGACGGCCAGGCAGTATCTAAGTAAGTACTTCTCTGTCAAGCAGTCGCTGGAGAATTGGTATAGGGATTGGCACTGGATGACGGAATTGTTGCCCACTAGAAGCTCTTAAAAAAATCAGCGACAGCATAATATTATGTCTATGTATCTTTTAACTGTTTAGGTTGACTCAATGATATTATATAATTACTAGTAGGGCGCGTGAGTGCGCGGGCCACATGTGGCCCGCGGGCTGTCTTCCCGCTCATAAAAAATCCCTTCAAAGTTCCCCATACATTTTCTATGAAAAAAATAAATTCCGCCATTTTGAATTTTTTTTCTGTCCATCCAATACCTACACCTTCGCATCCTGATCACTTCTTGTCAAGAAACCGTTCTTCCATCTTTTATACTTTCCGAGATATTGGCAAAATTCGTTTGGCGGCCATTTTGAATCCGCCATTTTGAAAATTTTTTCAGCTCACTGCCAATTGGATGACGTTTCAAATGACATTTGCTCGAGCACTCCCCACTTATCTTCGATACCCTTGGCTGTGCTCTTCACCCGTCTTCTAAATCCTCACTCATCAGCTCTCTCCGTATTTTTCCTCCGAATGAATTTTTCCCTTATATACGAAATGGTAATTGAAAAAAAATTTTTTCATACAAAATTGTTCAGGAGAGGTGATCAATCAGTGAGTCAGTGAATCAGCACGAGTAGCTATATATATAGTAACTAGTAGGGCGCGTGAGTGCGCGGGCCACATGTGGCCCGCGTGCAGTCTTCCCGCCCATAAAAGTATCGCCGTCATCTACATCGCCAATTGGAATCTGATTGGCAGTGGGCTGAAAAAATTACCTGGTAGCACGTTCATGGTTTTAAAGATAGTTAAGGGCTGTTCCAACAAAAAATACCGCTGAACCTCATCGGATGAGGTTCAGCGTATTTTTGTTCGAGCAGCCCTTAACTATCTTTAAAACCACGACCGTGCTCCTCAATCATCATCCCAATCCTAGATCATCATCTTTTCTAATATTTTTCTCTGTCAGTTCTCCGTAGAACTGCGTCAATGACTTGCATTGTTCCCTACTTATTGTGGCATGTACATTTTCCATCGAAAAATAAATTCCGTCACTTTGAATTTTTTTCCATTCATCCCGTAAACCTTGAGATCCTGATCACCTCTTGATAAGAAACCACTCTCTTATCTTTTATACTTTCCGAGATAGAACAACACGAAATTTATATGGCGGCCATCTTGAATCCGCCATTTTGGATTTTTTTTCAGCTCACTGCCAATTGCATGAGGTTCCGAGTATTTTTTGTTTGAGCAGTCCCCACCTAACTATAATACCTTGCCCGTGCTCCTCGACAGTCTTCAAAACCCTCAATCATCATCTCATTCCATATTTTTCTCTGAGAGTCCTCCAAAAAACCGCATCAAAGTACTACATGTTTCACAACTTTTCAATAGTCTCTTCAACATTCGTCATACATTTTCTATGAAAAAAATAAAGTCCGCCATTTTGAATTTTTTTTCTATCCATCGTATAGACCTCCGGGCCCTGATCACTTCTTGTCAAGAAACCACTCTTCCACCTTTTATACTTTTCGAGATATCGACGAAATTCGAATGGCGGCCATTTTGAATCCGCCATTTTGAATTTTTTTCCAGCTCACTGCCAATTGGATGACGTTTCAAATGACATTTGGTCGAGCACTCCTCACCTATCTTCGATACCCTGGCCGTGCTCTTCACCCGTCTCCGAAATCCTCAATCATCAGCTCTCTCCATATTTTTGTTCTTAATCATTTTTTCCCGTCTATATGACAGTATACGTCAAAAAATTTTTTTTCATACAAAAATGTTCAGGGGAGGTGATCAATGAGTCAGTCAGTGAATCAGCACGAGTAGCTATATATATATTAACTAGTAGGGCGCGTGGGGGCGCGGGCCACATGTGGCCCGCGTGCTGTCTTCCCGCCCATAAAAAACCCCTTCAAAATTCCCTTTACATTTTCTAAGGAAAAAAATAGATTCCGCCATTTTGAATTTTTTTTTTCATCCATCGAATAGACCTTCGGGTCCTGATCACTACTTGTCAAGAAACCGTTCTTTCATCTTTTATACTTTCCGAGATATTGGCGAAATTCGTTTGGCGGCCATTTTGAATCCGCCATTTTGAAAATTTTTCTAGATCACTGCCAATTGGATGATGTTTCAAATGACATTTGGTCGAGCACCCCCCACCTATCTGCGATACCCTTGGCTGTGCTCTTCACCCGTCTTCAAAATCCTCAATCATCAGCTCTCTCCGTATTTTTCCTCCGAATGAATTTTTCCCTTATATACGAAATAGTCATTGAAAAAAATTTTTTTCATACAAAATTGTTCAGGAGAGGTGATCAATGAGTCAGTCAGTGAATCAGCACGAGTAGCTATATATATATTAACTAGTAGGTTGCGTGGTGGCGCGGGCCACATGTGGCCCGCGTGCTGTCTTCCCGCCTATAAAAAAATCCCTTAAAAATTCCCCTTTCATTTTCTATGAAAAAAATAAAGTCCGCCATTTTGAATTTTTTTTCTATCCATCGTATAGACCTTCGGATCCTGATCAACTCTTGTCAAGAAACCGTTCTTCCATCTTTTACACTTTCCGAGATATCGACAAAATTCGAACGGCGGCCATTTTGAATCCGCCATTTTGAAATTTTTTTCAGCTCACTGCCAATTGGATGACGTTTCGAATGACATTTGGTCGAGCACCCCCCACCTATCTTTAATACCCTGGCTGTGCTCTTCATCCGTCTCCGAAATCCTCAACCATCAGCTCTCTCCGTATTTTTCCTCCGAATGAATTTTTCTCTTGTATACGAAACGCATAGTGAAAAAAAAAATTTTCATACAAAATTGTTCAGGAGAGGTGATCAATGAGTCAGTCAGTGAATCAGCACAAGCAGCTATATATATATTAATATTATATATAAAGAAAGATCAATGGGTTGACTTAACTCACTATAACCTTTTGTATGGTAATCGCCACAACGCCGCAGCGGTGCTAAGTACGGATCAACGTGATTTTTGCAAATACAATAGACATAATATGAAAAAAATCTTAACCATATTATATAGGTTAAATATCAATGCATATAGGCTAGTCTAATGCATATAGAAAAACGAACAGCTATTTAATTATATTACAGTCAAACCTGGTTAAGTGAGAGCTCAAGGGACCGATATCTCTTTGTTTCTTATAGAGGTTCCTCACTTACCCCAGTTTCAGAGTTCTCTGGCAAGTACTCATTAATAGAGTTTTCTCGCTTACCTACCCAGTTCTCACTTACAGGCCAGGTTCGACTGTACAATGTCAGTTAAGTATAGGTACCTATTATCTTCTCTTCATACACAACCGGTCGAAACTCAATGTCAAGTGAAAGATAGGACGTGCACAAAATTAATCAAGAATCATGTACGTCTGACTTATAATATGGTATTGTCATATAGGTACTTTCTAACATACTTACTCTGAGGTGAAGTCGTTAAGCAGGCTACTAATATGCGTATCTACTCGTAAATGCAACTTTTAGGGCGGTATGCTTAGAATGCTTACATGTTCTTAGGCTAGTAGATGTAGACCGAAATATTATCTAATTCATCCCATAAGCACCTGAGGTATCCCTACTTAAGATTTTTTTTTAGAAACATTTTCAATAATTAAAAAAATCTCGTTGCCAAACTTGTTTAAAGTGCGAAAAAGTTTTATTTGGGATATGAAATATTATGTACCTACTGTAATGAAATTAGAATTACCAAAACCATCAACAAAATAACATTTAAATAATGTTTTATTAGGGTTACGAACTCAAAGTCTCTGCCTTCTAGATAGGTAGGTACCTACACTCTACAGCAACTAATAATTAAAAAAAATTAAGTTTTAATAATGACAGAGAGTCTCTCCATATACATACAACTTATAAGAAATTCCGTCTGCTCACAAGATGCTGCTACGATAATCTGATATTATTTGTAACAAAATTATAGACACAATTATTTTTTTTAAAGGCTAAGGGCCAAGGTTCTTGACCATTCTTCTCGGTGCAAAACTGTTTTTCGAACTTTAGTTTTTGCTCCATGGTGCACGGAACTTTCCGCGTGCACGTCGACTCGCACTTCACCGGGTTTATTTTATTTAAAAAAACCTATGCAGCAAGAAATATGTTTTAATTAAAGGTTTTGGACTTATATCGTAACAAAACAAGCTTGCTGATCGGTAAATAGATTGTACTAGGATATCTTAGGATATTTCGCCCTCTAAATAACATAGGTTTAATAATATATTGATTTCGCAATGGGTCGGTACAACCAGTTATTATTTTTGCTTCCTATTGTAGCTTACGTGTGAGAATGTAAGTTTTGAATAGCTTTCACTGCGTTTTAGTGTAACGGTTACGTTTGCCGTTTTATAATGATCGTGTAAATATTACATACGTTACTCTTTGGATCACTTGCATAATAATTACATTATCGTTGTCGATTAACTCGACCAATGTATATCCGGTTGATATATCACGTGAAAACATAAAAAAAAAATATTACTGTAGATCTAGGTATAAGGTACACAAAACTGTTAACTAACCGTTCACTAATATGGCACATAACAGAATTAATCGTATATACGCGGTCATGGTGCTCCGCGCTTTAATCAAGCTACAAATCGACATAAGTGGCACCTTTCACCACCGTCCGCGAACTGCCATCAGCCTTACTCCATAGCCCCAAGGAGGCGCAGCTACCACCACCTAGCTACCTACCGTACCGCTGCGTCGTCCGCATGACTTTCTCCTTCTAAATCATCAGCTGATCTAATGACTACAATTCAATAACTAATTACAAATAAGTACCTTCTATTCGGATTCAGATTATGATTAGGTTCTATTTGACGACCGAATGGCGTAGTGGTAGCGAACCTGCCGTCTGCGCCGGAGGTTGTGCGTTCGATTCCCACTACTGGTGAATGTTTGTGTGATGAGCATGAATGTTTTCCAGTGTCTGGGTGTTTTTCAATATATTATTGTATTTATGTACCTATATTAATATGTATGTATATTTATCAGTTATCTAGTACCCATAACACAAGCTATCGCGTGCTATCGCTTACTTTGGGGCTAGATTGCGATGGTGTAAAATGTCCCGTATATATTTATTTATATTCTTAAAAAATTGCTAAGAGCGGGCAACTTTGTACTGATTAAAGATACGCAAACGACTTTAATAAATTTTTCCAAACCAAGTACGAGTCGGACACGCACACAAAGAGTTCCGTAGCATTATCTATAAAAACGGCAAAAAAATTACGTTTGTTGTATGGGAGCCCCACTAAAATATTTGTCTTATTTTAATTTTATTATTTATTTTTAAATTGAATCAAATCTGTAAATATTTCAAGCGTCTACCTTATTGCATTTGTCTACATCCTAGGTACATTTAGCTAACACACATTACTTAGCTCTACCATGAGAAATAAAAAAAAAGTTTTTTATCACTACTTCCAGCATTGTACAATGTGCAGTATGTATGCACATACGTACATTATTATAAGTATACAATGCAAGGGCAAATTGCTTCAAGTGTCCCAAGATTCTATACTTGCTTGGCTACAGACGGTGGGCTAATCTTTTATCCGGCTCTGACATACCCACGCCTACTTAAATTCCTACACATACAAAGCTATGACTAGTTTTTACCTGTAGTTTCGGCGCCAGTATTCGAGGCCAAGTATTTTAAAATTTCCGTAAGTCCATTTTTGGGATAAAAACCTCCTTGTATTCTATACCTACTTTATTAAGTTCGCTAGAAGACTATGAAAGTCGTTTAAGCCATTTTGCAAATCAATGCAGTCTTCGAAAAGACAGACGTTTTTAAAAACATGAGCTTCAAATACATATTAGCGATCGCCACCTCGCCACAGAAAGCTATCGATGTTGGTCCGAAATAGAAATTCTAAAATTGTATAAAAATTACAGTAGACTGCGGGGAAATCACGTGATCAATTAATCGATTTCATTTGAGCAAATGACTCCCAAATATTATGATTCGCCCAGGCAATCTCGTGGAAATAAAAAAATCTCCGCTTCGGGCTGGAAGCGCGGATTGGACGGAACGTTGGTCGGCGCGCCCGGCCCCAATATTGCGTACCCGTGGCGCTCGCTACCCTCGAGTAGCTGCCTTCCAGTCGTGGTGTTGATACGCGAAGTCACCCACAACCAGTGTAGGGCCTTGCCATTCAAGGAGCTGCTGGACTTCGGTCATTCACTTAATAAGAAGTACCTACCTAACCATACTTTGACGTACCTACATGACGACCGAATGGCGTAGCGGTAGCGAACCTGCCGTCTGCATCGGAGGTCGTGGGTTCGATTCGCACTACTAGTAAATGTTTGTGTGATGAGCATGATTGTTTTCCAGTGTCTGGGTGTTTTTCAATCTATATATTATATAAAAGAGAGTTACCTACCACTCATTCACTCACTCACTCACTCATCACGATATCTCAGGAAGTATAAAGCCTACAAACTTGAAATTTGAAAGGTAGGTTCTTTGTAATGGGTAGGTGTCAGCTAAGAAACGATTTTGAGAAACTACCCCTCTAAGGGGGTGAAATAGGGGTTGGAAGTTTATATGAAAGTCCCGTGTTTTTGAAGTTAGAGACGTGAAAATCGTCATTTAGGTTATCAGCTTCAGATATTAAAAATTTGTATTAGTCGTTATGGAAAATTCCTCTTTAAGGGTGGTAAAATAGGGGATGAAAGTTTTTATGTGAAAATTTTAATATTGTTACTGTTGACTTGAAATTTGGAAAGTAGGTTCTTTCTAATGGGTAGTTGTCAGTTAAGAAACGGTTTTGAGAAAATCCTTCCCTAAGGGGGTGAAATAGGGGTTGGGAGTTTGTATGAAAGTCCCGTGTTTTTGAAGTTTAAAGAGTCGTGAAACTCGGCATTAGCACTGAATCTCACGCGCATGAAGAAGCCGAATTTCACGCGGGCGATGCCGAGGTACTTTTTATCCCGGAAAAAGCGATGGTTCCCGCAGAAGTAGTGAAAAACCTAAATTCACGCGAGCGGAGCCGCGGGCAACAGCTAGTATATTATATTGGTAACTACTAGATAACTGATAAATATTAGTATCAGTTAACTAGTACCCATAACACCAAGCTAACGCTTACTTTGGGGCTAGATTACGATGTGTGCGATAATAATGTAAAAAAAATACTTTGACTTAAGAGGAACCGGATGTTAATGAAGTGTGACGTCACAGATATTGCGGCCGCCTACATTTATGGCGTTTTGAAACCATGTGACATTTTTAGAATTTAACATATTATTTTTACAAGATTTTCAATATTTTTTAACCGACTTCAAAAAAAAAGGAGGTTCTGTATTCGACCCGTATGTTTGTATGTATGTTTGTATGTATGTATGTATGTTTGTCCGCGATTATTTCGCGTTTGGCTGAACCGATTTTGATGCGGTTTTCGGGAAAGTGTTTGTTACATTCTGGAGAAGGTTTTAGTATATTAACCGACTTAAAAAAACAAGAGGTTCTTAGTTTGATAGATATATTTGTATTTAAGTTTGTTCGCGATTATCTCGAGTTCGGCGAAACCGATTTTGATGATTCTTTTTTCAATAGGTAGGCCATACATCACAGGTAGACTCATTTCAATTTGGTTGAGATCTAATGAATATCTTCGGAGATGGAGAGCGGAACTCCTCAACGGAAAATCGCTTGCGATCGGTATAATTAGTTTAAAGTGTAGATTTTAACAGACTTCAAAAGAGATAGTGATTCTCAAGTTGACTAAAAAATATATTTTAATTGACCGACTTCAAAAAAAGAGGTTCTTTCTTTAACCCCTATATTGGTATTTAGGTTTGTCCGTGATTATCTCACGTTTGGCTGGACCGATCTATTTGATCTATCGCGAAACAACATTCCTCGTCATTAGGCATACAGCATATTAAAATATATAATAGTAGATACGTCAAAGTCAGTATTACATATGATAGGATATGTTTTTAGTGGTAAGAATAATTATCACTAAAAACCTATCACTAGAATAAATTGATAAGGTAGTATTAATTAGCCCAAAACCTACTTATCACTAAAAAGTATGAAATAAAAAATAATAATAAAAAAAATCCCATTTAAAACACATGATAATTCTTTCTTTTTTTAAAAAAGGGAACCGCCTTCAAAAAACCAACCCACTGAAAAGCAAAAAAATAATTTTCTAATAAATCTGGGTTTACTTACCTACCTACTTAGTTTATGAAGTCGGTGCCAAATCAAAATTCGCAATTCATTTTGAGTATGGCTTTATTATTATTTATATCGTTGATTATTATCCGACAATATTGAAGGTGTAGTTTTAAAATAACTAATAAAAAAATACAAAAAACGTTTTTTGGTGAATCTACCCACCAACCATGGAATTATTAAGATAATATAATTATTTTCAAGTATCCGAACACAACGCAGTGACAGTGTCAAAACCGACGTGGCGATTCGGCTAATGTCACTTCAATTTGACAATGACATTTGACACTTGTGAAAAATGAAAAAGTAAACTGTTGAAGAATGAGAATTATAATTTCTATTTGTATTAATTACAGGTAAATGGTATTTAAATAAAAATACTGGAATTTAAGACGTCAAATATAGAAGAAATATTAGAATTAAATGTTAGATGGCATTGAACTGGCTCTAGCAAAATGACGACTTTACGGGAACGCCAACTCAGTAAGTTGTTGATGTAATTTTAGATTAACTAGCATTTCTCATTCTTCTATAGGTTCATTAATCCATTAAAATTATGATGAACTAAGAACCTTGTTAATAAATATGCAGTTATATGTATTTCAAGCAACCATCATCAGATTTTGTGGAAGGATAGGCGACGGCTTTTACTCCATTTAATACATGCTTGAGATACATAGGTGGTGCCTTTCAACATTCTTTTCTTTTTTATTACGTTTACTATCATGGTCCACTGCTTAGTGGTAAATTAGTGTTAAAAATACTTAGAAAGAAAGTAATGTTTATGGTGATATTAAAGGGGTTTTAACATCAAATGGCCTAATATAATACGTAAATAAGAAACAAAATATTTTAAGATATCAGTACTTAAGTATATTATAACAATTAAACTAACCATTACTTAGACTCTGCTTTGTTTGAGTAAACACAGTTTTCTTGTTTATTAGCAGTTAGCTACAATAGTCTAATTAAATTTGTGAAACTCAAGGCATCAAAGAGCTCCTTTTGAAAATATGGCCTTTGGAAGTAGATTAAAACTACCTACTAAATGGTATCACAGTTCTAGCTAGAACTGAGTTAGTAGAATACATTTACCATTTTGGACACTGGGCCGTAAGCACTTGTGGTCAAGTGAAAGAGAGGTGTTGGTGCTACCACCAACTGTGAACTTTTTTATTTATATTCTAGCTGAAACGCCTAACGAATAAACATGCCGACGATGAAATAGTTGTACTCTGTTTTGTCCTTCTCTGTCATCAGCAATTTGAAATTCGATGGAACAAGACAAAACAGGGTATAACAATCCACATGTATTTAGATTATAAGAGTATTAGCAATTTATAAGCAAATGCCATTTTGTTTTTATCACACCAACTTTTGTTTTTGTTTTAGATGCTTTGAAACAGATGCTCAATCTAAACCAGCCGCTCACAAAGGCAGTAGCAAATGAACCATCATGGAAAGTCCTTATATATGACAGAATAGGACAGGACATTATCTCTCCTCTTATATCTGTAAAGGAGCTCCGGGAATTAGGTGTCACTTTGCATGTGTATGTTGAAGATATGTTATTATTCCAAGACGAGAGCTTAGCTGTAAGCTGATCATTATTAACCTAATAATTCTCGTGCCAATTTTATTACCAAACTCCTCCGAAACGGCTCAACAGTTTGTCATGAATTTTTCGGTGTATGTTCGGAATATCTGAGAGTGGGTCAGCTAGTTAATAAATAAAGAAACATAGGTTTCATCTGTTCTTATGATTTTACGTATTTTGGTTTTTAAAAATACTGCTAATCCACAGTTAAAGTTATCCCCATTCTAAATTTCAACCAAATTGGCTCAGTTGCTGTTGTGTTCAGGAATATCAAACATACCACCTGTTACATAAATATAATACTAATGGATAAAACAGGATTACAACTGAAGCAAACTGGCATCTGACTGACCATTTAAATCTATTGTGAAAACACCTTTGTTTATAATGATCTAGTTATATTTTGTGGTTATCGAAATTTTATATTCCTACAGTTCAAACCCACACTCAGTTTTGCCCTGCCTACTTACTCTTTAACCTTAGCTTTCCACTTGCAGCCAGCTACATTCAGACAGAGACTCAATACCTGAAGTTCCTGCAGTTTATTTCTGCACTCCTTCAGAGGAGAATCTGGGACGGATTTGCCAAGACCTTGACAATGGGCTCTATGACCAATATCATTTAAACTTCATATCACCTATAACTCGGCAGAAATTAGAGGACCTTGCAGCTTCCTCTATACAGTCTAATTCAGTTATGAGCATCCACAAGATATTTGATCAGTATCTAAATTTCATATGTTTAGAAGAGGACTTGTTTATAATGAAACATCAGCAATCAGATTCCTTGTCTTACTATGGTAAAGTATTATTTTATAACTACAAAATTGATGTAATTATGTACTTAGTGAAAGTTTTTTAAAGCTTCTCTTTAATAAAACTAAAATTAGAAATTTACTTACTACTTCTGTTCACATTACTTTTTGTCCGGCCTCAAATTAAACATGATGTAGTATCAGAAACATTAAATGTATAATACAATCGAACCGGAGTAAGTGAGAATTAGGTTAAAGAGAAAACTCTATTAATGAGAGTATTTGCCAGGTCCATTGTTTTGCCCTCCTGACCTGGGTTAGTGAGAAACCCATTTATGGGAAAAACAAAATCTCAAAAAAAAAAAATTTATTTTGATCAGTCAACATAGATTGTAGAAACTAGGCCTATAAAAAATATTCTGGCTTAGAATAACTAGAATTTAGTTTTTAGTACATAACTTGTAACCACATCAATATTTAATTACAGCAATCAATAAAGGAGACACAAAAGATACAGAAATGGAAGCAATTATGGATGAAATAGTTGAGAGTTTGTTTTCAGTATTTGTAACGCTTGGTAAGTTGTATAATTTTTGTTATTCTCAGTGCTTTTGACTAATCTCGCCTATAGCTCTAGTATGCTACCAAATTGTGTTAATTTTTTCCCTAATCTTTCCTACTCCCTGTCTATGCGCACTATACCCAAATAGTGTCTCAATCTAAAGCCGTGCTGGAAGAAAATCCATTTGGATTAAGCGCTGCTATTGTACCGTGATTTATTGTGTGCAATAAAAAAATTATGCTACCTATGCGTGTCTTGAGTACTAAAAATTTTTTCAACAAAACTGTTTTGGTTTACAGGTAATGTTCCAGTCATAAGGTGCAGCAAGGGCAACGCTGCGGAAATGGTGGCTAAAAAGTTGGACAAAAAATTACGCGAGAATCTATGGGACGCACGAAACAATTTATTCCATGGACAATCGGGCACCTTCAGCTTTACTCGCCCTATGTTGATACTACTGGACAGGAACATAGACATGGCAACACCGCTGCATCACACTTGGACATATCAGGCCTTAGCTCATGACGTGTTGGACTTATCTTTGAACAGGTTTGATATTATTATCGATATTATATCTGGGTGACCTAGATTTTCTCGATATTATGTTATTTTTTTGGTAAATACGACATTTCCTAAAATTGAATCTTAGCTAGATCGATTAATCGCCCCCGAAACCCCCTGTATACTAAATTTCATGAAAATCGTTGGAGCCGTTTCCGATATTCAGATTATATATTATTATATATAAGAATTGCTTGTTCAAAGATATAACATAAGATCATAATCTCATAAAATATCTTCATCATACTATTAAGTAAGATTTAAAAGTAGAATTTAACACCTCACATTTGTCTAAAACTAGCTTTTCACCTGTGGCAACGCCCGCGTGGACTGCATTTATATCGTGCTCAGCAGTGGAATAATAAGTAACCTATTCCTCAGTAAATGAGCTTACTAACAGTGCAAGAATTTTTCGAATCGGACGATTAGTTCCTGAGATTAGCGCGGTCAAACAAACAAACTCTTCAGGTTCAAATAGTATTAAGTAACTAAGTAAAAATAAGTTTTATTTCATGAAATAATGGTGCCAATTCAGTATGCAAAATCTCTTGATGTAGACTAATCTGGCGCATTTAAAAATAGTTGAATCTTTTTCTAAATACTCCCCATGAAAATGATAGCACCATTTTTAGACACATCAAATTAGTTTACAGACCTTGTGTGACAGAATTGGCACCAAAGTTATGAGGCGTAAGAGATTTCATATATTAACTTCTCATGGAATGATGGAACATAAGATTTATCTGAAAAAATTCCATTCTTAGAGCAGTGGTACCCGAAAGTTCTGGGCCTGCGGTACCGGGGCAGAAACCCAAAACAAGAACTTGTGATTTGGACTCCAAAGACCCACTCTGGTCAGAGCATAAAGGAAGCCCGTTCCCCACTGTCGCAGAGGCTATACAGGAAGACCTAGATAAGTACAGGTTAGTGTTTTAAAATTTTAAAATAACATAGTGTTTTGATCCACAAAAGGAATCACGTTGATAAGAATTCTCAATATTTTTTTTAATTATTTACCACTTAGTACCTATTCTTATTGCTGTTTTTAGCCTAGCTGTTAATACAGGGTTATATAAAAATACCAAATCGCTCTCGGCCTGTAGTTGTTTACATTAACACTAACTACTTTTGTTTAGAACTTTTCAAAATTCAGTATTAATTTATTTCATACAAAAAAAGTTACTTCTGTAAGGTGACATTAGTTGCGGTTTCGCGCCACGTGTTCACACGCCGGCCGTCGCGCCGCGCGCCACGCCATTGCCACTTGCCGATGTTACATTACAGAGTAGGAACAAGTAGAGTATCTCTGTGAAATATTGAATATTTGATAGTTCTCAAAATATCGAGTAAAAAAAGTCGTAGAACAAAATTTGTTAGTTTTAATGTAAACAAATACAGACCGAGAGCGATCTGGTATTTTTTTATACAATCCTGTAAATTACGTTCAATGATAAATTTGACACTGCACAGGAGTTCAGAAGCGGAAGTGAAGAAGTTAAAGAGCTCGATGGGCCTGGACGCGGACAGCGACCTCGCACTGAGTCTAGTGAGCGACAACACTCAGCGGTTGACCAGCGCCGTCAACTCCCTGCCGCAGCTCATGGAGAAGAAGCGGCTTATTGACATGCACACGACTATTGCTACTGGTAAGTATTATATTTCATCGATAACTACGTTACAGCAATTAACAAATACACAAGACCCAGCAAACAGCGCTAAAAAATGTCGCCAGTTTACTGGTGTCAAAAATCTTTGTTTTGACACCAACGGCCTCAGTAGTAAGCAGATCGCAGCATTGTTTATGGAATGCGGTCCACGCCAATGATCATTATACTTGTTATTAGTCCGCACGCGTGCTTCTACAGTTACAATTTCTGCCACATTGTCGCATATTGGCGGAAAATTCAACAGATGGCGAAACTTTTTTCTTGTGTGAAGGTTTACGTAAAATGTTCAGATGGGCTCATCCTTAGGTTCATATCGGTGGTTACAGTCCAATGACGACATAAGCCAGTGTTGGACGCAGGGTTTTTCGCAGGATCCAGAGACTACCGTGCGACTTTCTTACATTCATGATTCTTAATAAATAATTTCGATAAGAAATTTAGTTACCTCCGAAGTGGTTTTTAGTGCATAATAGTGGGGCTTTTGTTCTGAAATGTTGATAAAAGAATCGGTGTCTGGAAACACAGCGCACATGGTGCTGGAGTGGCAACTCCGCCCTCAAATTCACCGCATTCATTCCAGTTCTTCAAAACCGATCGGTGTTTCAAATCAAGCCGGATCGAGTTTTAAAGAGTTTGATTACAAAATATGAGAATTTTATATATTACTGGCTCCGGCAAACGTTGTTTTGCCATTTACGGATATGAAAAATAGCTTACGACCTATTCTCAAACTTATCGAATTTAGACAAAAAATTTCATAAACATCGGTCAAAGCTTCAAGCCATTTCGGTAGAGTTTGATTACAAACACTGTGACACGAAAATTGTATATAATATATACCCCTTTACAAATAAACGTGGATTAAAGGTGGAATAGTCATATTTTGTTTTGTCTTTTTCCTTCGAATGTAAAATTACTGATGACAGAGAAAGACAAAACACAGTGTAACTATTCCTAGTTTATTTGCTAAGCGGTAGATGTTTTTTCGATAGAGCCATTTAGATTTATTAACTAATATTTTTCAGCTATCCTGAACGCCATTAAATCAAGACGGCTGGATTCATTTTTCGAACTGGAAGAAAAAATTATGAGCAAAAGCAGCGCCGTAGAGAGCAAAGCCGTGATGGACCTGATCACAGACTCGAGCGCCGGCACCACGGAGGACAAGATGCGATTGTTCATCATTTATTATCTGTGCACCTCACAGATACCAGACGACGAGTTTAAGAAGTTCGAATCGGCACTAGTGGCGGCGAATTGCGATATCAAGCCACTGACATACATGAAACGGTGGAAGTGAGTAGTTTATTTTGGCATTTTCTAATGTACAGTCGGGGTCAAAAATGCATGCACAACTTAAAGGCTAAAACGGTAGGCATGTAACCGCATATTACCGTAACAGAGTATCAACCTTAGACAACAACGTTAGGTTCAAAATATTTCTATTAATATTACACTATGTATACTGACTGGCCGAGTGCGTGCAAGGGATTTTGTTTGCAAATTCTATATGCACTTTTAATCCAACAGTACTTCACACTAGCTGTTGTCCGTGACTCTGCCCGCGTGAATTCCGGGTTTTCACAAATGTGAGAATACCACGAGTTTTTCCGGCACTAAAAGGACCTTATGTGTTAATCGTTTACCTCAAAGTATTTTAAATTTAAAAAACTTCTCTTAGTGAGTTTCAGACAATCAGTTAGTCACACAGTCAGTCACGATTCATTCATTCATTCACTGACAATCATCATGTAGACATCAATCATCATTGTATGTATGTTGTGTACACACAAAATGCGATATTTCTATGTAACATAACACGAGATTATTTATACGTGGGCTACTTTTTAACCTAGAAAAATCAGAATTTGTGAAAATTCACGCTGGCGGTTCCATGGCCAAAATCTAATAATAAAATAATTACTAATGAATTAAAAATTTCAGAGCAATAACAAAAATGTCGTCTCAAGGTCAATATGAAGGCGGCGGGACGAAAACAGTTTCAATGTTCTCAAAGCTAGTCTCTCAAGGATCGTCCTTCGTGATGGAAGGAGT
Source organism: Coenonympha arcania (assembly GCA_036785405.1). Taxonomy (NCBI): domain Eukaryota; kingdom Metazoa; phylum Arthropoda; class Insecta; order Lepidoptera; family Nymphalidae; genus Coenonympha; species Coenonympha arcania. The sequence continues at coordinate 4,503,915 of CM072063.1, read as the reverse complement.
TAAGAATTTAGTGGTTAAAAAGCATGTAAGTTATTTTTATTAATTTCACTCAAAATTTTACTTAGTTCAGTCGTTTATGATTTATATTTTTGTTCTTTTAGTCGCTCCGGACAAATCCTAAAATGATTAGTCTCTAAGTCTTAGTATAGTTAATAGTTAGGTACAGTCGCGGAATGAAAAGGTTCGCCACCTTAGTGTCGATTTTCCCTTGCACTAGTACTGCAAGTGTCCATAATGTCAACATACTAAAACAATCGACTAGTGCAAACGAATCAATTTAAAAATTGGCGAACTTTTTCATTCCGCGACTGTACATGGCTTTTGGACCACCAAAGATGTGTTACGTTGCTATGCGACGTTTTGTGTCAAACGACATCAATAGGAATTAATTGATTTTCATTTCATTTCTTCATAGGTCTCTATTGGTACGTTACCAAGCGACTCTATTGGTACGTTTGACACAACAGCGTACCTATATCACGCAGAGCGTAGATGTTACTTGTAATATGCTTGATGCACATTATGTGATCCAGTGCTATTTATTATACACACTATACACACTAATATTATAAAGAGGAAAGATTTGTATTTTTGTATTTTTGTATGTAACGAATAAACTCAAAAAGTACTGGACCGATTTTAATAATTCTTTTTCATTAGAAAGCTACATTATCACTGAGTAACATAGGCTATATTTAGTACTAGATTACTATAGAAAACTTTAGAAATTCCTATTAAAACCAACCGAAGGTGTAAAAAAATTAGCCATAAAATGTCTTTCATCGCATACGCTGCGAAGAGTATTAATGATAGGACAAAAAAATGTTCGACAATATTATAGAATATATCAATATCTACAAAAAACTTCGCGAGACCATGTGTCTAACTATTGTAGTTACGTCACTATAACTACTTTTTACATTTAACAAATTGATAGAAATGCCGATCAAACTCAGACCGTGTTATCCATACCATTTATAAATTTTTATCCAAATAAATAATTTAATATTTAAGACTATCTCAATACCTGATGATTACTTTTTGAATTATTAAAATCGGACATTCCATTCAAAAGATATCATGAAATAAAAATAAAAATAGACAATATCTTGGAATTACCACATAGGCGCACCTCAAGGCTCCGACTGAAAATCAGCGCTGTGTGCTCCCATGCTTATATGGGGCACACAGCACCATGCTGAGTTGGGGCCTTTTTCCGGGCTGTGCCACATGTGACAGGCGGTGTCTGCTTCCGTCACTTGGGCAATTATTGGTTTTTGTTGCCCGAGTGGGGGAAGCTTCAGGCATCGTTTTAGTACGTAAGGTGTCGTACGTACCTAAGGTATATTGTTTTGTTACATGTGGCACTTTCTTATGGAGTAAAGTTTTTCTTTCTTTCTTTCTTTCAACTGGTGAAACGATTTGGCTGAAATTTAGAATGTAGATAGACAATATCCTGGAATTACCAAACTACCAAATAGGCACGTCGCAACTGCTGAAACGATTTGCTGAAACTTGAAATGCACGCGGGAGAAATACTCCTTCATTCCGCAAATACCCAAACGATTTGGTTGATATTTGGAAGGGAGATAGCGTATGTCCTGGATGTACACATAAGATACTTTTTGTCTTAGAAAATTCACGTTCAACGCGGGATATGTGAAAAACTAAATTTCACGAGGGGAACTACATTCCTTGAAACATACATTTTGAATGAAGTCGGTTGAAAAACTCCAATTTTTCACATCCAGCTATAAAATACAGTTATAGGTAGATTGCTTTGACTAACTTTCTTTAAAGTAGGTATAAAGGTCATTAAGGAAATTCAGGGTTTTCTCGGGATTTGTGAAAAATGTAATTTAACGCGAGCGAAGCCGCGGGCAAAAGCTAGTATTATATAAAAATTGTAAGACTGTCTGTCGATCTACAAAATATTTCTGGCTTTACCATATCGCCAAATCTGACAATGTACAAACGGTCTCATGCGGGGCTAGACAAAGTAACAGTCGTTTGGCGTTAACGACAGTAGACAAAAATGTATGGACAAACCACGTGACGAATGAAAACAAATGAAAGCAGAATCTACTTTTTGCTTAGCGTCGTTCACAGTCGGCTGTCAATTGTCATGCGAAGTACGCTAAAGTTATCCACAAGGTTTGCGAGAACGCCAGGGATCGCGTTCAAATTGTCGTACTTAGTCGATTTTTAAACACAGCGTATTTTCCTCTATTCGGTCGTGGTTTTTCTCACAGTCACGTGGTTTGTCCATACATTTTTGTCTACTGTCGTTATCGCCAAACGACTGTTACTTTGTCTATAGCACGGTCGCAGAGTAATAATGCGGTCACGCTCGCACAGATGCAATGACACCGTCCTGTGCGAGCGTGACCGCATTATTTTGACGCGGGAGTGACAGAGACGGGTAGTAACAGGTTAATGTACGAAATTCTTCGTGCTCCGCGACCGTGCTATAGTAGCCCCGATGGCCTGGTTTGTCATAGAAACTCCCCGTGAGCCGAGTGGTGGAGGCGGCGCTGAGCGGCGGTGCGTCGGGCGGCGAGTGCGAGCTGGCGTGGCTGGACCCCCGCGCGGCGCGCGCGGACGCGGCGACACGCACGCGCGCTCCCAGGCACCCGCCGCCCACCGACGCCGTGGTGTTCCTCGTGGGCGGCGGCAGCTACATCGAGTACCACAACCTGATGGACTTCGCCAAGGTACCACGCCATTACTGCTGCATCTTTTTTTTTTCGGATTGTTTATGCCACAGCCATGCAGGCCATAAAAACCGTAACAGCGTCACCGGGCGAGTTGGGCAGGTGTAGAAGCATCGCCAGGCCAGTCTCACTTATCACGTGACCGTCCCGGCTACAAGTAGAGTTTCGGACTACCATATTTCAGATGGTTGCCGCTCGCGGGCCGAGTTGTACGCGCTAGTTCTGTACGGTCTATTTTACGCGCCGTCTGACTACGGCAGCCCTAGTATGTCGTAAGAGATAAAGTTAGGCGATAGAAAGAGACCACAGCATTGCGTTTGTTGCGTGTCGATTTTGAGGGCGGGGCTATTGCGAACTGAATTGCACTTTTTGTGTCAGCGCTAGAGTCGCTATATTTCTTTAAATTTTCGTGCGGAGTGAACCTTCTGGTACTATTTAGTATTCTGTGGCATCGCCGAGATGTGAGAAGAGCCCTGGGGATCGCTCGAGATCAGGGGCAACGTCCTAAGGGCGCCTCCTATGAGGTGTCCGGCCCAGGCTTAGGTTAATTTTGTGACTAGGGTTGATAATGGTTGGACTAGTGATCCACGTCTGGATCACGAATGAAGACGGCCTTCGTCACCGACGAAGACGCTGTAGAGATGTGGGGGTGTGAAGTAGTTTTTTTACATATGGATTTCCAAGAACATTTTTAGGATTTTGCACCAAGTTGTTCAAATTAAGCCCAAATGGTGCGACGTCATCCGTCTGTTTGTCACAGGCGATTATGTATGTAACAAAAACTTTAAAATTACACTCATTTGTTATTATTACTTTTCAGCAACAAGCAACGAGTGGTACAGCAAGGAAAATCATCTACGGCGCGACCACACTGTCGAATGCGTCTCAGTTCCTGAAACAATTGTCTCTACTGGGCGAGGAGCTGCAGTGAACATTCCTGTTGTTAAATCTATGTAAAATAATAATATATTGCATTATACACTTGTAAACTTGTTTTATTTGCACATTATTTGTACAACGCCAGCCGGCCTGGCCATCACACTCTTTCCATTCTTTTTCTTTTTTCTTGTGACACATGAAATCACATGAAACAGATATAATACTTAGCAATAGCGAGGGACCAGAGAGAGATAAAGGTAAAGTGATATCTATCTAGTCCCGCGCTATTGCTATACCTGTTTTATGTGTCAAAGAGAAAATAAACAAAAGGAAAGAGTATAAATAATATTATAAAGGTGAAAGTTTGTGTTTGTTTGTTTGTTACTCCTTCACGGCGAAACTGCTGCACCGATTTGGCTGTAATTTGGAGTGGAGAATCTCCACTCCAAATTACAGACAAATCTATCTCCACTGGAGATAGATTATACCCTAGATAAAAACATGGCAAGTCTTAGTGAGGGGGTTGCTTGATGCTCATGCCTGCCTTACCTCATAAGTCATGCCTCTAAAGTTGTCTTTGTGAGGGGGTTGCTTGGTGCTCATGCCTGCCTTACCTCATAAGTCATGCCTCTACAGTTATAACATTTCGATGCTTGGAAAAGGCTTGGGTACAAGAGGTTACAATTTGTATTTAAATAAAACGCAAGTTTCAACAAGTTGGCATTTTATTTACAATGACATTGAAAATAGAGCTAACATCTAATATTCTACTAATAATTTTGATTGTTTAGAACAAGAAGTATAAAATCTAAATCACAAGATTACGATTTCAGTAGCATCAGATCATAGAAAACGAAACTAAGTAAGATAGTTTCAATAGGTTCATGGATATACTTTCAGAGAAGGCAAAAACAATATTCACAACCCAACCTAGGAAAATAAAGGATAGGAAAGAAATTCTATTCATTTCAATGAGTAAAGGAGAACTTGTCGACATTTTAAATATTTTATCCCAACCCTTAAGACTATTGTGCTAATTTTAAAAATAAACTTGTGTTTTTTTACGAACACATTAAGTAATAACCCTCGAAAAATAGTACAATATTATACTGTGGTAGGTACATTATCATGTTCCTACATAAATTATTATTTTTTAAGAAAAGAAGAAATACAATAATATTTTTAGTTGAATTCGACAAGGAACTTGTGTATACTTTTTATAATAAAATTATTAGCACTGCATAAACCTGTGTCGATTATGAAATATTGGTATAAATAAGTAATCTCCGTTTTTAAAACTAATAAATATAAGAACTCTTATGTTTATACAACATCACTGATTATGATATGGTTTGGCACAATGAAAAATTAAATGTGACACGCAATTACTAAGAGAGCAAGTGTGAATATCAATATAAAACCCGCATATTTAAGGCAAAAGGTTTGCCTGTGGCGCTGCAGTTTAAATTTTGAAGACATAAAACAGGATCTTTTGTCTGTTTTTTACAGAAAAACTAACTGGATATCTATGTATATCAAAAACCGACCAAGTGCAAGTCGGTGAGATTTGGGCACTAAGGATTCCGTACCACCGAAGCTACGAGTTTACTTATCTATAAATTATTCGTTGTTAAAGCAGCCAAAAGTATTGTATTAAAGGTTTAACTGTCTAGATATTAGGTACGGCTCAGTCAAGTGATTTGCAGATACAATACATGAATTTGTAGTTAAAGTATATTTACTAATTCTAGGTACATCTAACTGTTCTAAAAATTCCTTTAAGTGACACGAACAATGGTTCTAGGGGCGATTTAAGTAGTTTTATACTTTTGAGGTACGGAATCCTAATTACACACTTATATCTTAATATTTCAAAAATAGAATGTGTTATGCGGACGCCTTAAACTTAACTTAAGTAAATGTTAAGGCAGGCCCAGATAATTGTAAATAAATACGAAGAGTGATTGGATCGAGCAAATTATATCTGGACGCGCCTTTACTAATTTATTCGAACATATTAATAATATTAGAGCCTGCTAAAATCAGATCAAAACATAACTTTCAGAATACAATTTTGCATGTCAAAAATTAAAAAAAACTATTAGATAACGCTGTAAATCTCAGGTCACGATTAAAACTTATTAAACTTAAACACCATTACAAATCATCCCCTTGGTCAAACTTAAAGCATACTATTCATCTATCAAATGTCTACCGCGTTGTTTAAATAATAATAATGTTGGTATGTTATCTAATGTTGCCGGTATCAAGCTCAAGGCAAAAACTGATTTGCTAATTTACCAAAAGCTGATATGGCATAAGTTTAATTACGGCAAAATAACCGATTTTAAATTATGGTAAAATAAACAAAACCGTATTAAATTTGTGTAACATTTTTCTCTTAATTTCGTGAATAATTTAATTAACGCTCTAACATGACCTGAAATTGATACTGAAATAATATAATTTTTAAATATTGTCGTAATTTTTGGTCTACTTATTATGGCAATAATAATTATACAATTTCATAATATGTAAATGCGACCGAAAAGGGAATTAACTGTGGTTTTTTCGCCACTTTGCCCACAGATTAACAAAACTCCGCAATATAGTCACATCAATTTTGAAAATATACACATTATATTATTTATTATACATGCCTACTTTCAATTTTAATATTTATTTTATCACGTTTATTTAAAAGGCATATAAACAATTTTAATGGCACATACACAAAATAGCTAATGCTCAAATACATTATACGTAAATAATTATTACATTAATTATAACTTCTTATTTCATAAAAACAGTGACAAGTGCTACAATACAAATACAACATCTTATTATGAAGGCGCGTTACCTGATATAAATGTATAATAGACAAGACGATATTATTTTTAATAGTCGTAAGTACTAAAGTAAACATAAAATGACAAATAACAGTAATTCTAAAGCAATTTCATAAAATATAGATTAAATATTAAAATATGAATAAAACAACTAGATACTTTGGATTATTTAAGTTGAGATTATTGGAAATACACAAACACAAAATAGAGACTTTTAATTAAACTTCGCCAGTGTTTTTCCCATGTAGATATGTGCTAGAATAATAATTCATATATTTACCAGTAGTTAGTTAACATAAAATTAAAAATATGGAATAATATTTTTATTACATAAAATTGAGATTGTAAAGACTAGTTATTTTTTCAAAAACTTCGTAACAATTTATTGAATAGATAAACAGGAAACTTATTTCTGTTTTAAGTAGATTGGCTACAATACTATCTGTGTCAAGGGTTATCGAAAAGTTAATAATATTATTGAGTACTTACACACTAGTCTACATAACAAAAGATTATAAATACTGTATACACAATTATTATGCTTATAAGAGTAAGAAAAATATAATATATCTAGCACTGTCATGATTTATAGGTAAGTCGCATACCTAGATATTGTAAAGAGAAATTAAATTGTAATTTTTAAAAATTCAGCTTTTGTTCTCCCGTCACAGCCTTCATGAACACAATATACATAAATATGTATTATATTATTATGACATTATACAGGGCCTCCCTCGGCGATGCCATATTATGGAGCGGAAGTACGTACCTTAAATATTATTGATGGAGCTTTTACTTGAAACTTCATTCATAGATATTTAAATCATTGCTTGGTTGAACCAGGACTCGAGTCCCAACTAGACAATTATTTAAAAATCTATGGATGCAGTTTCAGTTGCTTTTGAAATTGAAATGAAGTTTTCTTTCAGTGAAATGCTCTATCTACAATGTTTAAGTTACTTCCCCTCCATGTAGCATCGCCGTGGGACGCCCTGTATAGTGAAATATAGCTATTATTTTTACATATACTCTAAATTTTCATAAAAATACTTGTTTTATACAAAATACATAATTCTGAAAAACATAATTATTTGTCAATACCTAGAATTTTTACAGACAAATAATCAAGACTGTTACAGGCCATCAAAAAAGTCATGAAATGAATTCACGGAAACAATAATTTTTTCCCTGCCTTATATGACAGATTAAAAAGTGTGTTCATAAAGAATATTGAAAAAAATTATGTATATTTTTTGATTATTAAATTATCCACTAAAGATATACTTTATTCTGACTTTTATAATTATTTTTCTACTCTTTTTGTTTCATGACTTTTTTGACAGACTATAAATGTTCATCGTGAAAGTTGTGGACGGAAGAAGACAAAGCAATGAATAAAATTTATGTTAAGTATGTATTATTAATTCTTTTACACATAAGTTTAAAACCTAATCTATAAAATATTTTACTTAAAGAAATCTGAAAAAGGCGTCATGGAATGCCTATTTTTAATATTTCGGAGATAAAACATACACTCGAAAAAAATGCAAAAGCACTAACGCAATACTGAATAAATGGAATGTAGTTTATATGATTGTTATAATTTCTAAAATTTTATAAAATTCCCTAAAGGAATGTAAAGGTTTATCAATGATATGGATTACAGAATATTGAAAATAACATCAAAATATATTCTCTCTACGAGCGAGAAAGAAACACGATACATAATGAAGAGATAAAACTTATAAAATCGATAAAACGTTCTGTATATTCTAATTTATACATAAAATTCAATAAAATAAAAATACAAAAAAAGCAATTTTAATAAATCAGTAATGTCTTATTTTAATTAGACTTTATATTACTTAATAGAGAAGCATTTTGTGTAATATCCTGCATTAGGCCCTGTGTATTTCTATGTAGAATTGTTTTCATTGTTATTATTAATAAAATCAATTTATAAAGTGGAATAATGCACATTTCAATTCATTGTTTAGGTTGTAGAACATGTAAAGACAGGAAGGAGTCCGATTTAGAATATTAAAACTTACATAATATTATTATTATAACTCTCTATGTGTATAGTTTGGTTAAATAGGCAATATTATGCACACAATCACATCCATCTCAGTAATATAAGAATTCGTAAACAATAATTGTATTGTGATTCAATTCAATAAAGTTGCAGTAAGTAAACCGCTATAAACTTGACCCTCCTGATGGTCTGCGGGATTCAGGGCGGTGATGCGATTGGCTATAACGATACGTTAGCGCTGCCAGCAGACAGCGACAGACTTGCTGATTGGTTGAGCGGCTCCCGCCCTGCGTCCCACAGACCATCAGGAGGGTCAAGTTTATAGCGGTTTATTTAAAGTTTTGCTTTTGCTGTTGTTTAATAAAAAAAATTATCTAATGATAAAGTATGTATGTTAGTGTTATACACTACGAGGTCAAACCATCCTAGATACTTGTAGCAAATAGTCACTGCCTGTGTCAAAAGGTGGGAAGTGTTGCAATCTCTATCCCATTTTACGGGCTTTACAGCGCCCCTATTTTATTGCCCCTGGGCAGACTGCTTGCTACAGGTATAGCTTTCACAGAAAGATACAATAATTATATGCTTGTAAATTATATGAATATGAAAACTATTTTATCCCCAATTCCAAATTACTTGTATTTACATCAACAGCATAAAACAAAATGTACAAACATAATAATATGTTTGTTATCTATTAAATTGTTATCTATAATACAATTATCGTGTACAGAACGGAAGGAGCAGCTATTCACAAATCTAGCAATATTATAACTAGCGAAATCCTTGATAACAAACTTTTGAATGCTAATCAATTATTTTAGGTGAATTCTGAACTACTTCAATACACTTTATGGACATGATTCTTTAAACAGTAACAATTAAGAATCACATAAATGTGATATATACATTCTTTTATAATTTGTCATCATCAGCCCATTATAAAGCCATTATAATTTTTTCTCGTTATTATTAATTTATAACAACTCGCAACAAACCTTAGCGTTATGTGATTATCACCATATCTTTAAGAGAACGTTTATCCTAGCTCTGCACTGCTTTTATTAAAACAGTAACTGAATATTATTTAATGGAATAATTATTTTAAACACATGTATATATCTAATTATTAAAATAGATGTAATTTATAAAATGTCATGTAATAAGGTTAAATAGAGATTATCATTGACGTGAAGTACTTATGAGATTCCAAGGACAGTGAGTAGCAGGCAGCTGACATAGAAAGGAAAATCTCTAATTAGATTACATAAGTCGCAAACTCTACAGATCTCATATCAACATATGCAATGGAATTAAACACATGCGTTTACAATAGTGTTAAGAATGTATACAGCATACACTACACTGACTAGCCCAATATATTATCATTATAAGTTTTAAACAATTCGTTGATTGCTATCAATTCTTACTTAGTGTTGTATTATAGTTCACCATCTAAGCGCTGGCCATTAAAGCATTGATACAAATTCAGCAATGACACAATTGTCAGACGCTACTGCTTACTGGCATTTGCCCCAGCAATAAATATCAATTACCGCTACACATTGTACCTACCGAACCATTACTATCTTACCAACCAGTGTGGAAGTCAGCATGTATAAAGGGGCTTAAGGAACCAGTCTTTTTTGTTTAAGAGATGACAATTGATATTCAATTGTCATATTATATACACACTCTAAAATGTTGGTATAACCAGCAGTCCAACCTTGAGTCAACACACGTTAATTTTATCAAACTCTTAGCAAACTTATACTGTAATACTTCCCACAGACAATTTAGAATAAGTGCTTAATATGATGATAGATAAAATAGGTAGGTTGAATTATATTCTATTAGTGTGGTAAATACAAAGAAAATTGTTTATTGTACACAAAGCTTTTGTAGATGTAAATAATAAATTCCACATAGAGAAGTGCAAATTAAGAAAATAAATGAAAAAAGCATCATCAATCATTTCATGTTACTCAATAAAATGATAATTTTCCTTTATTTACACAGCTGTTGTTGCAATTATTTTAATGTCTTATTCAATTACAATAATCTATTTAATTTATATAGTCATTGTGTGGGAAATTTTTACCAAGCTATAAAAGTTTGATATTTGAAGTATGTTGACCGTTCTATGTACTCCCAAAATCCTGAATACAATAATCACACAAAATGTCGAAACTGTATTCTTATATTTTATGAAAACATTAATATTTCAGACATTATTATCTCATAACAGAAACCTCCTTCAAATAGCTTAATAATAAATTGCTTGAAAAAATCATAAAGTTTATCATTGAGTGAACACAACAAAAAATATTGTTGATAATCTACTAAACTAATAAAAATGCCAATAAAACTTTTGTCTGTATCGTTTTGTTTGTTAGACTAGTGTCATATTGCCACCAATGTTTGTGGAAAGTATAATCTTTAAGTACCTTTGTCATGTTGTCAGCCTTGTTCCATGGTTGGTGAGCTATTGTTGAGGCTTCGGCTGCTGGGTTGGGTTGGCTGTGTTGGCGTTGGCATTGGCGTTGCGACTAGAGCTACTGCTGCTCAGGATCATCTTCTGCATCTGCCGGATGACGGTAGTGGCGTGGTAGGCCTGCTTCCAACGAGACTTCGCAAAGTTCTTCTTGAGTTGTTCAGATACAGTGCCGTGGATGTTCTTGTTGCTGGCCGCATTTCCAGAAATCCATGGATGAGCTAAGGCTTGCCTGTAAAGACAAAGTCTATACTAACACAATTTCCCAAGTTTATTTGAATTGGTGAAGTTAAATTGAGTAATGTGCATGTGCATAATATGCACATCTAAATACAAAATACATAAAAGAGACTGACTGACTGACATTTCAACACACAGTCCTAACCACTGGGTCTAGAGACTCAGTTTCTTATAAGGCCTATAAGCATTTTTTAAAACTCACCCCCAAAGGGGGTCCGCATTTTATGTAGAGAAATACTCCCTTGCAACTAATGAACTGATTTAGCTGAAATTTGGAATGGAGACAGATATTCTGGATCAGCACATATGCTACTTTTATCCAAAAAAAATCCATTGTTCGCACGGGTTTGAGTTGCCAGTATTAGATAAATTTATTGCAAAAAATTAAATTTATTATTAATTATGCATTTTAGTAATGTTATCACTTTTGGTTCAAATTGTAGCAAGTTTTGAGAACTTAAAAATTAACATTAAGAAAACATTGAATAGTATTGATTTATCTTAGTATCACTTTTTGTTGCTAGTTGCATCTGGTCTGCCTGCCATTTGCAGGGCTATTTCACAGGAACATGTTCAATAAATTAAAAAAATTATCAGGTTTAAATTACATAAGTCTATAGACCCTTGGAGGTGTAAAATGTAAATAATACAAACTTCTAAGACCTAAGTCAACCCAATAGTTACTATCATTCGCATGGTAAATTTTGAAAAATCAAAATATAAATGCACTTGGATGTTATGTGTTATTTGAAATGTTTCCATAAATATTGAGGGCGATGTTTGAAAAAGCACCTTTTTAGGCAATATAAGAGAAAGCAAATAAATAGGGAAAGCTCATTTAAGTAGTTATTTTATGCTCACTTGCAGGTGTAACGCTTGTCCACATCAACACACATCAGGTGGCGAATGAAATCCTTCGCAGACTCGCTTATATCATCCCAGTACGGAGAATCAAATTCAAAGTCACCCTTAAGAATCTGGGCGAAGAGATTCGCATCATTTTCATCATAAAACGGAGGATATCCACATAGTAAGATATATGAGATGACTCCTATGCTCCACACATCTACGGCCTTACCGTAAGGTTTTTGTGCAAGCACTTCTGGAGCCACATACCCAGGAGTACCGCAAGCTGTCGCCATTATCCCCGAGTCTTCAATTTTAGACAGGCCAAAATCACTAATCATAATTTTACTGTCCTCATCTGCACTGTAGTAGAGCAGATTTTCGGGTTTCAAATCTCTGTGCACCACTCCCTGAGAGTGCATGTAATCCACAGCTTCCAACACTTGCCTAATGAGATTAGATGCGTCTTTCTCGGTGTACGAGCCCTTCTCGACGATGCGATCGAACAATTCGCCACCCGTCACTAATTCCATCACAAGGTACACTTTGTTCTTGTCCTCGTAAGTTTCTAGCAGCTGGACGATATTAGGATGTGAAAACATCTTTCTTTCTGCTCCTTCCCCCTTTGCATTCTCGCTAAATCTTTTTAGAACTCTTATCTCGTTCTCCAACGAGTCCTCTTTGCCTTTGAGAGCTTTTTTATCAATAATTTTGCATGCGAACAGTTGTCCATTTTCCTTGCTCTCGATTAGGCGCACTTCTGAGAAAGCCCCCGTTCCCAGCAGATCCTTAACGACATACTTATCTTCGATGGAAGGCTGTCTTTCAGTGTCCTTACTTTCTTTTTTTGATTTCCTCCCAAAATCTTTTTTGCCAAAAAGAGGCATCTTGAAGAACTGTATGTACAATTCTATACCTATAAAATTTTATCTATTCAGCATCGGCAGTCAGCAGCTCACAGCTCGTTATTTTGTAACCACAGATTAATTTTCACTAAAACTAAGCATTTTAGTTGTCTATGATAGGGAAGGTAACCCCCTCAGTAGGTACCTACCTAACCCCCATTCTGGTCTGAGGTTTGACCATCTCTGCTGTGGGTTGTGTATGATTTGGATCAGAACAGAAAATCTGTTGTTCTACTCAGACGTTCCATAGATCTGTTCTGTTAATCCATTCGTCCCTTTCAGGACAGGCAAAGGTCGGAGACCATACAGCCTATTCATTCGTGTGTATTTTCTGTGTTATGTATTTTAAAGGCATAGCCTGTTCAATCGTATAACAATAATAAATATAAATAATCATAAATATGTATGATTCATCTGAATGATTTTAATCTTGTAGTTTTTCTTTCTGACTCTTCTTTCTTTGAATTATCTTTCTTTCTGTACTTAAATTCAAATTTCTTGAACAGTGTTCAAAATATATTTGTATAAATATTTATACGTCAACGAATTCTTCAGTAAATCCTTTAGCGAGCGCGGCACGTCTTCAATGGTCTTGAAAATATTAATCAAGCCATCAATCAGCACAAGGCGCTGAATGCCGAAAGATGAACACGAAAAAAATATGTGATCCAGTGTTTGGGATTCATTACTATTGCAATAATTACAAGACGGAGAGTTCACTATTTTCATTCTATGTAAATGTGCATTAAGGCGACAATGACCCAATCTTAGGCGACATATGGCTGAATAATATTTTCTATTACTATAATTAGTTTTCTTATTACAAAACCACGGGTTTTTATTTAAATCATTATTTATGCATTTGTACCATAATCCTTTTCGCTCATTTTCAGGGGAGTTCCTCATCTCATCCCAATGACTTTCCATCTTATTTATCAAATTCTTATTGATATCAGTGTAAGGAAGGGCAACACTTGACTTTATTTGTCTGATGTTCTGTGATGTATTTATCGTTTTTGCCAAAAAGTCGACGTTTTCATTTCCAATCACTCCACAGTGTGCTGGGACCCAAATGAAAGCAATTTCATATGATCTGTTCAGCTCAAGTTGATAAGTTTTCTTCATTATTTCGTAAATTAAATAGTTAGTTTTAACATGAAGCTTACAATTGTGTATCGATGTAAGTACACTCATACTATCACTGGCAATCACCCATTTTAGAGACTCATCTTTACAATTTTCAATGTATTGCAACGCTGACAAGATAGCAAAAGCTTCAGCTGAGAAAATACTTGTATTAGAATCTATTCCTTCTCCAAAACCCACTTTCAATTTACTATCATAGAAGGCGACAGAAGTACAATGCTCGTTCTTGGCTGCATCTGTATATAATATCCTATAATTTTGCCATTTAAATAGTGATTCATTAAATGTCTCCTTCGAGTTGAGGGAAGGATCTATTTCTATATTACAGTAATAGTACTTGCTTTGGTATGTTCCTTCAAAGCATGGCCAGGTGATCTCTGTTCTGTGAATGTTTAAGGACCCAAAAAACTGCAGATAATCAGAAAGTTCATGAAGCAAGAACAAGGATTTTTTGTTTGATATTACTGATTGAGAACTAATAAGATTACTTAATAATTTATTAGATTTTATTGAATAAATTTTTAGTAAAAATCTATTTTTTAAATAATGAAATCTCACTCCAAGTGGAGGTATATTACATTCAATTTGCAAAATATTTATAGGTGTTGTCTTAAATGCCCCTGTTATAAGGCGTAAACCAGTATTTTGAATGACCTCCAACTTTTTAACTAAAGTTTTATTGGAAGCATAGCATAATGCTCCATATTCAAAATGACTTCTGATTAATGACTTGTAAAGGAGTAATAAAATTTTGGGATCAGCACCCCAGTATGTTTTAGCTAATGATTTTAAGATGTTCAGAGCTTTAAAAGCTCTGGCTACTACATAGTCAACATATTTATTCCATGACATATTGCTGGTAAAGAGAACCCCCAGGAATTTTACCTCTGACACCTCTGTTAATTCAGATTTACTATAGTAAATTTTTACTGGAGGATGAATTCGTTTGCCAAAAACTATGACTTTAGATTTACTAGAAAATGATTGAAAGAATTAATATTTTCAGCATAATGAAGTTCTTCGAATTTGACATAGTCTGGAGTGTACTTATTTAAGAAATTCATGATCCAATCATTATTATTATTAAATTTTTTTTTACATATATATGTTTTATTAAATTTTTTCATTAAAGTCCATATCAAAGACATTGGAGTGTTCCGATTGAAAGAATGACACAATTCAGCCCAACTATTCTCTCTTTCTCTTATAATGTTAATTTCTTAAATGCTTGCAATTTTTTGAAGTTTAAGTAATTATCAAGACTTGGGTCCTTTTTAAAAACTATGTATGCCTGTTTACTATTCTGAACTGCAATAGTACATTTGTTATTCCACCAAGGAAGACATGACTTTTTTTTACCACCTTTATGGACTTTATTACTATTTTGAGATTTGCAATGGGGAATCGATTTTTGAACAGCTAAATGTAATAAATTAACAAAATTATTATATGTAGTTAAAGGTGAATTGGAATCTATAACAAAGTTACACAACAAAGAATCAAGTTCTTTTTCAAATATATCCCAATTAACACTTTTGTAATTGGGAAACAATGGCAAGTTATTACCTTTGTCTGAATTTCCATGACTATTGCAACCAACAAGTAATTTTATTATTGCAGGTAAATGATAACTTCCTAAAGGATCGTCGTGTAATGAACAATCGCAAGTCAATGCAAGAGATGGAGAAACCAATGATAAATCTAAAACATTGGGACGCCAAGTGAGAGAACCAACAGTAGTTGGCTTACCATTATTAAGAAGAACTAAGCTATTATCATCAATGACATCTAGAAGATTTCTACCTCTACTGTTTATACTATTACTACCCCAAATAGTATGATGGGCATTAAAATCACCCCCAAGGATAAATGGCTTCGGAATATTTTTAATCAACATGTCTAAAGTGTTTTTATTAAAATTTGCAAGAGGTGGACTATAGAAACTCAATATACTAATTTCTTGATCATAAAGTTTAATCCTAATACAAATGTTTTGATGATCACTATCACAATATGTATCTATTTTTGTATATGATATACTGTTATGTATAATTAGCGCAACACCATTATGTTGGCTACCTATATCTTTTCTTTCAATTTTATAACCTCTTATATTGAATCTATGTTCAGGTTTTAACCAAGTTTCACAAATTATTGCAATATGTATGTCATTTTCATAAAGAAACTGGGATAAAATACGTCGATTACTTAGTAAGCTCTGAGCATTCCATTGAACTATATTTACATAATCCATTATTTTTTAAATTGGGTAGTTTTTTTACTGAACGTTTCGAGAAGAATATTTTTCACATTATTAGAACTAATAGGGTTATTGTCTGTTTTAGATGATACAATTTTGACAATTGATTCTACAAGTAAATTCAAAAAAATATCTGATTTTAATTCATTTTGTAGTTGTTTGTAAGGGTCATTTGTTGTTAATTTAGGAAAAGATTTTTCATTAAATAATTCTGCATATGTTACAGATCTTGACTTCATTTTATTTTCATTAATTTTCTGCTTTTTAATGGGACATTCACCTGATACTGCTATATGATTCCCATTGCAATTAATACATTTTGCATTTATTTTGTCAACCGAACAATTTTTAAAATTGTGATTTTCTGAGCAAATGGAGCACTTCACGGAGTTTTTACAAAATTTAGCAATGTGTCCATACTTCAAACACTGCAGACACTGCTTGACTGGAGGAATAAAAGGACTCACCTCGTGTCTCCATGAATCCAAATGAATATAGTCCGGTAGCTGGGTCGCTGCAAAAGTCACAGCCACTGTTGCTGTGGGTTTGTATTCGGTTCTATCATTTATAGTTACCCTTGACATAAGTCGTCTGACTTGAATTACATTTGTTGAAGACAATAGTGAAAAAATCTTTTTGTTGGAAAGTTCAAGAGGAACCCCCCTTATGACACCCGTGATCTCCGTCGAAGCAGCTGGAATACTAGGTTTCATGTTGACATTTTTGTGGTATTTGTCATTATTTAAAAATACGTTAGCATTAATTGCTTAATCAAATACGATTCCAATTTTGTACTTGTTGATGGTTTTTAAGTACTTCACACCATTAACACTATACTGTCTTAAAGCCGATGATATGGCGAGCTTTTCATGTTCTCCAATAGCCTTTTCCGGAATATTAGATGAAAGGAAAACTATGTATTCTTCTGCACGGCCGTTGTCTAAATATTTGCGAGTATAGTTCTGGATTCTGAACGGTTTGTACTTCTCATCATCATCTTCAAAGTCACTTGAAGACGACACCGATTCATTAGTCGGCGACGACTCTTTTTTACGTTTTAACTTGGCGCCCCTCATTATGGGGGCACCGGAATGCTATTTTTACTAATTTTTGTGCACTATAAGCGATAATAATAAATTTCTTGAAAATTTGTTATAAAAACGCGCCTTTTCTCTTCGACCGTTCCCGCGCTTTTTTTTCTTAAAGCATAGACTATTAACACTCAAAAAATCATGAGCCACACTCCACGTTCAACACCAGTTTTTGTGGTCTGTGTTCAACACTTCAACACTTGGATGAATGTGTGTATCCCATGGACCTAATAAATATTAGGTCCATGGTGTATCCAAGCCAAGCTATGCGTCCAAGCTTCAACACCTTCACATTCTTCGTCCGGGACCTTCACTCTTTTTGGTGTGGTTATATATAATGAGATAGCAAAACATGTAGATGGAATTTCATACATTCTAGCCACTTGCGTGACATGCGGCGCCATAATGACTAATGACTTAATGAGCGCCAAGATTTGTTGCCAAAATGTTCATGTACTGAGTGACGTACGTAACGACCACCGACCTAATTAACGCTATCTTATTCGGTACTTGACAGATTAAAAATAGTCACGGTAATTTTGTAGATGGGGCCTGTCCTTATTTGTTTCCAAGGTGTGTGAGCAATAATGATGAAGACGCACGTCATTATACGAAATACAACTATTCGTAGGTCATTGGCTCAGAGTCATTGGTAAATCTTCTTCTAGGGTTAGAACTTGTCTAATTATCTATGGTCAGAAAAAAAAGCGCGGGAACGGTCGAAGAGAAAAGGCGCGTTTTTATAATAAATTTTCAAGAAATTTATTAATATCGCTTATAGTGCACAAAAATTAGTAAAAATAGCATTCCGGTGCCCCCATAATGAGGGGCGCCAAGTTAAAACGTAAAAAAGAGTCGTCGCCGACTAATGAATCGGTGTCGTCTTCAAGTGACTTTGAAGATGATGATGAGAAGTACAAACCGTTCAGAATCCAGAACTATACTCGCAAATATTTAGACAACGGCCGTGCAGAAGAATACATAGTTTTCCTTTCATCTAATATTCCGGAAAAGGCTATTGGAGAACATGAAAAGCTCGCCATATCATCGGCTTTAAGACAGTATAGTGTTAATGGTGTGAAGTACTTAAAAACCATCAACAAGTACAAAATTGGAATCGTATTTGATTAAGCAATTAATGCTAACGTATTTTTAAATAATGACAAATACCACAAAAATGTCAACATGAAACCTAGTATTCCAGCTGCTTCGACGGAGATCACGGGTGTCATAAGGGGGGTTCCTCTTGAACTTTCCAACAAAAAGATTTTTTCACTATTGTCTTCAACAAATGTAATTCAAGTCAGACGACTTATGTCAAGGGTAACTATAAATGATAGAACCGAATACAAACCCACAGCAACAGTGGCTGTGACTTTTGCAGCGACCCAGCTACCGGACTATATTCATTTGGATTCATGGAGACACGAGGTGAGTCCTTTTATTCCTCCAGTCAAGCAGTGTCTGCAGTGTTTGAAGTATGGACACATTGCTAAATTTTGTAAAAACTCCGTGAAGTGCTCCATTTGCTCAGAAAATCACAATTTTAAAAATTGTTCGGTTGACAAAATAAATGCAAAATGTATTAATTGCAATGGGAATCATATAGCAGTATCAGGTGAATGTCCCATTAAAAAGCAGAAAATTAATGAAAATAAAATGAAGTCAAGATCTGTAACATATGCAGAATTATTTAATGAAAAATCTTTTCCTAAATTAACAACAAATGACCCTTACAAACAACTACAAAATGAATTAAAATCAGATATTTTTTTGAATTTACTTGTAGAATCGATTGTCAAAATTGTATCATCTAAAACAGACAATAACCCTATTAGTTCTAATAATGTGAAAAATATTCTTCTCGAAACGTTCAGTAAAAAAACTACCCAATTTAAAAAATAATGGATTATGTAAATATAGTTCAATGGAATGCTCAGAGCTTACTAAGTAATCGACATATTTTATCCCAGTTTCTTTATGAAAATGACATACATATTGCAATAATTTGTGAAACTTGGTTAAAACCTGAACATAGATTCAATATAAGAGGTTATAAAATTGAAAGAAAAGATATAGGTAGCCAACATAATGGTGTTGCGCTAATTATACATAACAGTATATCATATACAAAAATAGATACATATTGTGATAGTGATCATCAAAACATTTGTATTAGGATTAAACTTTATGATCAAGAAATTAGTATATTGAGTTTCTATAGTCCACCTCTTGCAAATTTTAATAAAAACACTTTAGACATGTTGATTAAAAATATTCCGAAGCCATTTATCCTTGGGGGTGATTTTAATGCCCATCATACTATTTGGGGTAGTAATAGTATAAACAGTAGAGGTAGAAATCTTCTAGATGTCATTGATGATAATAGCTTAGTTCTTCTTAATAATGGTAAGCCAACTACTGTTGGTTCTCTCACTTGGCGTCCCAATGTTTTAGATTTATCATTGGTTTCTCCATCTCTTGCATTGACTTGCGATTGGTCATTACACGACGATCCTTTAGGAAGTTATCATTTACCTGCAATAATAAAATTACTTGTTGGTTGCAATAGTCATGGAAATTCAGACAAAGGTAATAACTTGACATTGTTTCCCAATTACAAAAGTGTTTATTGGGATATATTTGAAAAAGAACTTGATTCTTTGTTGTGTAACTTTGTTATAGATTCCAATTCACCTTTAACTACATATAATAATTTTGTTAATTTATTACATTTAGCTGTTCAAAAATCAATTCCCCATTGCAAATCTCAAAATAGTAATAAAGTCCATAAAGGTGGTAAAAAAAAGTCATGTCTTCCTTGGTGGAATAACAAATGTACTATTGCAGTTCAGAATAGTAAACAGGCATACATAGTTTTTAAAAAGGACCCAAGTCTTGATAATTACTTAAACTTCAAAAAATTGCAAGCATTTAAGAAATTAACATTAAAAAGAGAAAGAGAGAATAGTTGGGCTGAATTGTGTCATTCTTTCAATCGGAACACTCCAATGTCTTTGATATGGACTTTAATGAAAAAATTTAATAAAACATATATATGTAAAAAAAAATTTAATAATAATAATGATTGGATCATGAATTTCTTAAATAAGTACACTCCAGACTATGTCAAATTCGAAGAACTTCATTATGCTGAAAATATTAATTCTTTCAATCATTTTCTAGTAAATCCCTTTACTGTAAAAGAGTTAAAAATGGCAGTGCATGGCAGGAGAGACACAGCATTTGGGTTAGATGGCGTACCATATATTTTATTAAAAAAATTAAATGAAAATGGTGTTAGAATTTTGTGTGCAATCTTTAACAATTTATGGCAAGGAAATCACATTCCTGAAGATTGGAAAGTTGATTGCTTGATACCAGTTTTGAAACCCGATAAAAAGGAGTTTCATGAAGATTCATATCGACCTATAACCCTTACTTCTTGCGTGGGTAAAATTTTTGAACAGCTTTTAAAACAACGTCTTGAATTTTTCATTGAAAAACATAATATCTTACCATATAATCAATTTGGTTTTCGGAAGGGAAAATCTGCTCAGGAAAGTATTGCTTTGTTGCAGCTGGATATTCAAAAGTCAATTGCTCAAAATAATCTTCTTGTCTCTGTTTTTCTAGACATTGAGGGTGCTTTTAATAATGTCAATCTTAAAATACTTTGTGAAGAACTCAACAAAGTTGGTGTACCTGGAAAATTAATTAAATGGATTTATAACTTTTTATATGAAAGAAAAGTTTTTGTAAAATATGGAAATCTTTATGGGCCCAGATACTCTTCCAAAGGCGTATGCCAGGGTGGAATATTAAGCCCTTTAATATTTTTATTGTATATATATCAGCTAAATTTGAATTTAGGACCATTCACGAGTAATTTGCAATATGCAGATGATTTAGTTATATATTTATCTGGAAATTGTATAAATCAAATAGCATTTAGACTTAATGAATCTTTAGATAGATTAAAGAGGTATTTAGGTTATTTAGATTTAAATATTAACTCTAAGAAATCTAAAGTCATAGTTTTTGGCAAACGAATTCATCCTCCAGTAAAAATTTACTATAATAAATCTGAATTAACAGAGGTATCAGAGGTAAAATTCCTGGGGGTTCTCTTTACCAGCAATATGTCATGGAATAAATATGTTGACTATGTAGTAGCCAGAGCTTTTAAAGCTCTGAACATCTTAAAATCATTAGCTAAAACATACTGGGGTGCTGATCCCAAAATTTTATTACTCCTTTACAAGTCATTAATCAGAAGTCATTTTGAATATGGAGCATTATGCTATGCTTCCAATAAAACTTTAGTTAAAAAGTTGGAGGTCATTCAAAATACTGGTTTACGCCTTATAACAGGGGCATTTATGACAACACCTATAAATATTTTGCAAATTGAATGTAATATACCTCCACTTGGAGTGAGATTTCATTATTTAAAAAATAGATTTTTACTAAAAATTTATTCAATAAAATCTAATAAATTATTAAGTAATCTTATTAGTTCTCAATCAGTAATATCAAACAAAAAATCCTTGTTCTTGCTTCATGAACTTTCTGATTATCTGCAGTTTTTTGGGTCCTTAAACATTCACAGAACAGAGATCACCTGGCCATGCTTTGAAGGAACATACCAAAGCAAGTACTATTACTGTAATATAGAAATAGATCCTTCCCTCAACTCGAAGGAGACATTTAATGAATCACTATTTAAATGGCAAAATTATAGGATATTATATACAGATGCAGCCAAGAACGAGCATTGTACTTCTGTCGCCTTCTATGATAGTAAATTGAAAGTGGGTTTTGGAGAAGGAATAGATTCTAATACAAGTATTTTCTCAGCTGAAGCTTTTGCTATCTTGTCAGCGTTGCAATACATTGAAAATTGTAAAGATGAGTCTCTAAAATGGGTGATTGCCAGTGATAGTATGAGTGTACTTACATCGATACACAATTGTAAGCTTCATGTTAAAACTAACTATTTAATTTACGAAATAATGAAGAAAACTTATCAACTTGAGCTGAACAGATCATATGAAATTGCTTTCATTTGGGTCCCGGCACACTGTGGAGTGATTGGAAATGAAAACGTCGACTTTTTGGCAAAAACGATAAATACATCACTGAACATCAGACAAATAAAGTCAAGTGTTGCCCTTCCTTACACTGATATCAATAAGAATTTGATAAATAAGATGGAAAGTCATTGGGATGAGATGAGGAACTCCCCTGAAAATGAGCGAAAAGGATTATGGTACAAATGCATAAATAATGATTTAAATAAAAACCCGTGGTTTTGTAATAAGAAAACTAATTATAGTAATAGAAAATATTATTCAGCCATATGTCGCCTAAGATTGGGTCATTGTCGCCTTAATGCACATTTACATAGAATGAAAATAGTGAACTCTCCGTCTTGTAATTATTGCAATAGTAATGAATCCCAAACACTGGATCACATATTTTTTCGTGTTCATCTTTCGGCATTCAGCGCCTTGTGCTGATTGATGACTTGATTAATATTTTCAAGACCATTGAAGACGTGCCGCGCTCGCTAAAGGATTTACTGAAGAATTCGTTGACGTATAAATATTTATACAAATATATTTTGAACACTGTTCAAGAAATTTAAATTTAAGTACAGAAAGAAAGATAATTCAAAGAAAGAAGAGTCAGAAAGAAAAACTACAAGATTAAAATCATTCAGATGAATCATACATATTTATGATTATTTATATTTATTATTGTTATACGATTGAACAGGCTATGCCTATAAAATACATAACACAGAAAATACACACGAATGAATAGGCTGTATGGTCTCCGACCTTTGCCTGTCCTGAAAGGGACGAATGGATTAACAGAACAGAACAGTCTATGCTTTAAATGTAATGATTTATAGTAATCTGTGGAGAACAGAGACTAAAAAACTTGTTTGATTAGTGATCTGTTGATGATCTGTGGAAGAGAAGGCGGCAAAGGTAAAGGGAAATGAAAAATCTTTCGATTTTTTTGGGAAAATCATAAAATAATAATACATAATTCATTCCTGAATATTACGTATTATTCTCTTAGACGCAGTTAATATTGATTTTCTTGTTTTGTACGAGTATAAGAGTACCAAAAACAACAGCAGACATGATCGTTACCTATTACATGTTATTATTATATTATTTTATAGTTTTACCTAGTTGTAATCAAATCTTGCAGATTTTATTACACAGACAACAGTGTTCCATTTCCCAGTTATAATACTGAGCTGAGATTTTGCATGCATGTGTAAATCGGATGAAAATGCAAAATTATTATAACATGTTACCTAGATGATCTGCAGGGCTAGACAATGTTACTTAAGCGTTTGGCGTTAACGCTAGTCGCTAGTCGACAAAAATGTATGGACAAAACAAATGACTGTAGAAAAACCACGACATTAATTAACTAAACACGCTGTGTTTGATACTGTCGGCTGTCAATTGTCAAGCGAAGTACGCTAAAGTTATCTACAAGGTTCGCGAGAACGCCAGCGAGCGTTGAAGTTAGCGTAGTTAATTAATCAAACACAGCGTGTTTAGTTAATTAATGTCGTGGTTTTTCTACAGTCATTTGTTTTGTCCATACATTTTTGTCGACTAGCGACTAGCGTCAACGCCAAACGCTTAAGTGACATTGTCTAGCCCTGCCGATGATGGAATCGGGAGGTGGCTGAAGGAACTCAGTAATTGAACGACATAACCCCATCGGGTTTGGGCTCGTCTGATTCGTCAAGACGAATACTTGGGTGCTATTTTGTAACCAGTGTCTGGTGCTGAGAAGAATACGAATAGACATATAAAATACTTGTTTTAAAATACTTTTAAATTATAGGTAAGTACTTACCTACTTACTTGATTTAAAATAAAATTTAAGTCTATCTTATCGGTAGGAAATAAAACTAATTGTCAAGATATTATAAAATAGGTAACTAGGTAACTAAAAACTTAATAAGGTTTTGACTTTAATTTAAGTACTTTTTATGTTGTTGGGCACAGGTCTGCTCTCTGAATGAGAGGTGTTTGGTCATAACTCATAGCCCACCATGCTTGTCAAATGCGGATTGACGGGCTTCACACACCTTTGAGTACATTGTGATACCCTTGAGTACTTTGTAGTAAACTCAGGCAAGCAGGTTTGATTTAGTGAAGGCAGCAAAGAAACACTTAGTTTGCTTAAACTTGTATAGGTAACTCCGTAAAATCAGAGACGCGTGGTCCGAGATTCGAACACCCAACCCTCTCTTGAAAGGCAGAGGCATGAACCAATGATAATTAATCCTTAATTTAAAAGTAATTGAAATTAGAGGTCTGCGACATTAAAAATGGTACTAACAAGAATTGAAGTACATTACAATAATTTAGATCGACAATTACTTAATTGTTTATTAATGAATCGCCAATTGATTGTTTCGTATGGAAAAAAAGTTTATCATTTCATTAGTTTCCATTACAATCATTAACATGAAATATATGTTGAAAAGTCCGTTGGAGTTAACATATCAAAGAGATCGACGCAAACACAATGGGAAAACAGAGATTACAACAATCAACACGTCATGTCAATGTTTCAGTGCAGACCCACGATCGAGCCACCCCTACTCCGAACCCTCACAGTATTTCACCCTCGCAATTCTTTAGTCTATGCATCAACCCTCTGACGTCACACGGAAAATCGACCAATCCCAATAAGCAGTAGACGACGATCCACATCGGAGTCCGAGCGGAATTACCACCGCATATTATCATTTTTATTATAATTTTAATGTTTTCGTTGTGTGACCGTACGTGCCGTTCGAAAATGTGTTTCAGTGTGATCCAGATTGTGAAATGAAGTTCCCAGCTTTTCTCTTGTGAAACAATATTTATACTTTACAGTTTTAATAGTGTTACAGTGTTAGCTACGTAGGGGGCGGTACCGTGATGCCAGTACGGAAGCAAGGTGAACATTTATAGTACTACGATATTGTAAAGTTGTGGTTCGATCTAGATACTGATTCGTTGTTGTTAACGAACGATTATGCAAGGGGTGATAATAATGTAAGGGGCTTAAAACACACCTCAGTTTTGCGGTGGTGTTGCCAGACAAGGATGCACTGTAGTTATTTACACACTTTTATAAGGCCATGCGTCTTATTAAATTATTTAAAACGCGTCTAAGTCTAACATTATTCTAAAAATAAAACACGCAAACCCGTACAAAATAGAAACACCTACCCTTCGATAGACAGCACGTTAATGAAAACATTCGTACACATTACTTAAGTTGTGTTTTAAATTTTTTAGTCTTTATTATTAACCCACTGCGTGTGTTTATAGTATTTATTATTAAACCCATTGCGTTTGGACACTTTAGAACCACCCGTTGGCCTGGAAAATAATAGGTGAAGTTTGTTTTTGTTCGCCTGTCACCCAACTATATCTACTTACTGCATCGATTCTAAAAATTCGTTTACTAAAAGTAAGCTATATTATCCCTGTCTACAAGTCTTATCTCAGAAAAAACTAAACTTTTCGGTTGCGTCACGCGAATCGAATTCAATAATAACACTACAGTACTATAACAACATCAATAGGTAATGCACTCTTAACAACGCTACGTAACAACAGTACATACAGAGAATCGCCATTTTAACCATTTTGGTACGGAACCCTGAAACGACAGTGGTATATTTATTTCTACAGAATTGTAACAAACAAAATATACCTAAGTACTGTAAGGATTGTACGGTTCATCTCGCGAGGTCTATGTAGTATCTGAATTGCGATAATAAATAGTGATGGTCATGCAATTAGATGCACTAAAGAAAACAAGTAGCATTAAATTTTTTTTTTTGATAAACAAGATTTTACAGTATTTTTCTCAGCACCCTAAATTGGCTCAGGTCTGGTCTGGTAGGAGGCCTTGGCCGTGGCTAGTTACCACCCTACCAGCAAAGACGCGCTGCCAAGCGAAGCGTTCCGGTGCGATGCTTGTAGAAACCGTTGGGGTAAATTTACTTAGGTACCCTTCCAAGATAGTACGTTAACATCTTAGGATGCATCGTCACTTACCATCAGGTGAGATCGCAGTCAAGTACTAACTTGTTTATGGTAAAAAAAAACCCCAGTACCAAACCAAACACCAAACCTATAGCACCAAAGTACTCATCAAGACGAATCAAAGGAGCCCAAACTCGGTGCGTTTATGTCGTTTAATCACTGAGTTCCTATGGCCATGTTCCAACTCCAACATAAGCTACTCATCAGCACTGGTTACCTACTATTTAGGACCAAAGTACTCATCAAGGCAAATCAAACGAGCCCAAACTCGATGGGGTTGTGTCGTTAAACTACTGAATTCCTATCCTATGATTACCATACGGTTCCATCATCAGATCAGTTCCATGTCATAATAATTTTGCAGTGTCATCCGATTTAATGCATGCAAAATTTCAGCTCGATCGGCAACCGGGAAGTGGATTAAATAAAATAAATAAAGATCGGGACAGGTGAAACTTGTAAAATGTTTAATTGTTTAAAACGAATCTTTGTATTCCAGAGGCCCACCGAGCTTTGGAACTGCTTGAAGACTACCACAGCAAACTAGTCAAACCGCAGGACCGGCAGCTTCGCCTCGCTATCGAGAGAGTCATCAGAATTTTTAAATCACGCCTTTTCCAAGCTCTTCTTGGTAAGTCTAGTCTAGTCCAGACTATAGAATGGAACCGCTATTTTGCGGAAATCCATAATTAGCATGACAGATTTATTTGTTTTGCTATAATCCGCTACTTGAAAATAATCTGTATGGTCCACTATGCATGCCACACTGCGAAGCACGTTTCGTCCCAACATCCTCGAAAGATGTTGACTTCACAATGCGAAATCGTAGAGACCTTTTCGATATCTCCAATATTGCATATTGGAACATGCAAATTATTTTCAAATTTTCGATTATTAAAGCAAGACAAATTAATCTGTCTAGCAGTAATCGGTTAGTAATCGGACTAGCAGGTCCAGAATAACTGATTCTATACTAATACCTAGTTGGATTTTTTTTGTTGATTGAATTTGTTAAGATGCAGCTTAGATAAACCTTAAGTATAGGTAGTGTTACGGCCCCTTGCCTGTCCAGATGAGGGCTCAGTTCCCGGGCCCATAGAGGAACGAGCCCGGACAGGTCGAGGGGGGACCGACTAGTGAGACTACGCGGGATCACTAGTGTACGATCAGTCTCGGGTCAGATGACGGCATCCAATCCGAGTCGGATAGCAATCGAGTCTCACTAGTCGATCAGTGGAAATAGTAATCAGCGACTTTTACTAGACAACAGGTCGGCCACTACGGCTGATACAGTACGCCACCGGACGCGGCCAACAATAAAAATAGTTTAAAATTAGTAGGTGCTTATTGACTGACCTTGATCCCGAAGCGTCGGCCTTGATACGGAGTCCTCTGTAGTAGATGTGTGACAGTGTGTGACGTGAAAGTGTTAAGGGTATGTACAAAGGTGCGTGTGTGTATGGGACTGGCAGAGCCGTCTGACCTCCGCTTCAAATCAGCCTCCAAACACGAAGACCACACGCGCAGGAACCCACTTTCCGTCGGCTACCGGTTCGAAGTGCGAAAGGGACCGCACCAGCGCCCCAGCGCGCGAGAGAGGGGGCGCGGCAACAGACAAAAAACGCAGTGCGAAAAACAAGTCAGGCGCATCAAAAAACGGACGTCCCGTTGCGATGTTATTCGATGACTAAACACCCGCGCAAATAGAAACGTGGCTACTCAAACGTAGTAATTTGCGTCTCGCGACTACGCGTTTCAAGGACGACACGTGATCAAAATTACGTCAGCCACGCGCGGGGGACCGCTAAGTTCGTCGGTCGACAGCAGACGAATGGTGCTTAATACTGGCGCGCACCGAAGTCGCCGCGTCATTGCAGGCATAAAAAAATCTCGGCGACCGATGCGCGAGCGGGATAGGAAGATTGGCGTTTCCGCGAGTTGGAGCGGGAGCGCACGATTCGATACAAAACGCATGCAG
Source organism: Coenonympha arcania (assembly GCA_036785405.1). Taxonomy (NCBI): domain Eukaryota; kingdom Metazoa; phylum Arthropoda; class Insecta; order Lepidoptera; family Nymphalidae; genus Coenonympha; species Coenonympha arcania. The sequence continues at coordinate 4,475,389 of CM072063.1, read as the reverse complement.
CAAAAAACTCGCCGTAACCAAAGCGTGAGCGAGACGCGCCGACGAGGGCTTCCGCGGGTTAGAGAGAGAGAACACGATTCAACACAATACAATAGGCTCGGCGCTCGCGCCAGCTACTCTCGCGTAAACAATCCCCCGCTCCGAATCTAAGAATGTAGATTCGCTAATCAATAGGCAGTCGGGACAACGTGGCCACGGCACGTTGCAATACTGAGTCCCCCACAAATACCTCGGCCACCCGGGGAACGCCATCCGATCCAAATAGCAGTTTAACAATGCGTCCACGACGCCAAAATAGTGGGAGTAGATTAGGTTCTTTAAGCAGAACAAGATCTCCCACCTGGGGAGGGTTAGTTTTGTCAGTCCACTTGACGCGCTGCTGCAGCAAGTGCAAATACTCAAGAGACCAACGGTGCCAAAAATTTTGAGTCATTTGCTGCAACATTTCAAACCGAGACAACCGTGAGGTCTTGACCTCCCGATAGGGATACTCGGGCAGCGCGTTAAGAGGCTGACCAATCAAGAAGTGACCCGGCGTTAAAGCCTCCAAATCATTTGGATCGGAGGAGACGGGACCGAGAGGCCGAGAGTTAAGAACCGCCTCAATCTTGCAAAATACCGTGGACAGTTCCTCGAAGGTTAAGATGGTTTCCCCAATAACGCGACGCAAATGCGTTTTAGCGACCTTAACAACAGCTTCGAAGATTCCGCCCCAGTGAGGACACGCCGGAGGGTCAAATTTCCAAGTAACTCCCATTCTAGACATGGCGGTGCCTACACAGTGCCTGTTCTTAACAAGGAAGTCAACGACCTCCTTCAAATAACGATCGGTTCCCTTATAATTGGTCCCGCAGTCTGTCCGAACCAAGTCGGGTAGGCCGCGACGGCTCACGAAGCGGCCCAGAGTGGCCACGAACGCCTCCGTGCTGAGGGCACTGACAAGCTCCAAGTGAACTGCCTTGGTTGCGAGGCAAACAAAGACGCACAAGTAGGCCTTAAAAGACCGAGCATTCTTAAGGTTAGAGCTCTTAACTAGAAAAGGACCGGCAAAATCGGTTCCAACACCGGCGAAAGGTCGAGCAGCCCTTACGCGGTCCGCAGGCAGGTCACCCATCACAGGCTGTGCAATGGATGCCTTCAAACGATAGCAAGGAATACATTTGAAGATCACGCTTCGAATGGTTCGTCGGCCTGCCAAAATCCAAAACTCACGCTGCAAAATGGCTGAGAGGGTATTGCAACCCGCATGAGCATTTTTAATATGATAATGAGTTATCAACAGATTGACAAAGGTGCCATCCTTTGGGAGCAGCAAAGGATGTCGCGCTCCATAAGGGAGGTTGGAGTTTTTAAGGCGTCCCCCAACACGTAGTAATCCGGAACTGTCCAAGAATAGACTCAGGCGAGCAAGGTGGCCCTTCAGTGGCGAGCCTCGTTTCAAGGACTCAATCGCTGACTCAAAGTGTTCCACTTGGATCACACGTATTTTACCGCCTGGAGACTTCAAGACCGCGTGGTGAGGGAGAAAATAGTGCTCGTGAGAGCGCCAGTCAAATGAGGAAGGGGACATGTGCCCCAACGCCTCGTACTCCCTCATGAACTCAATATATTTCTCTCGAAATGCAGGGTCTCGCTTCATGCGGCGTTCCATGGACAGAAGTCTTTTTTCAGCTAACGCCCTTGAATGACCAAGGGGGGGGCGTGAGGCAAGGAAGGGTAGCCGAGTTACAAACCTGCCATCGACGCGACGACCTGTGTTATTCTGGTAGAATAACTCGCATTCCTGATGGAGGGGGTCTACCCGAGCCGCTTGAGGGGGCTCTTCAATTTCCCAAAATTTTTGGACTACATCGGAAAGTGCCACTCCAATAGTTTGGAGATGGTCCACGTCAGGAGGCAGGTTGGTCCATAAAACCGGACCGAAAAAACTAAACCCAAAGATAGTGGGCATGGCCGACAAACCATTTTTCTGCAATGTCCTAATCTCTCCTGACATGATCAAGCCCAGCACATCGGCGCCCAAGAGCAAATCAGTGGGGCCAGGTTCAGACCATGAAGGGTCCGCCGGGGTTAAACCCGACGCGCAATGAACCGCCGAGTTATGGATAGGAACGTTCGGGAGGTGTCCCACAATATCGTCAAGAACGTTCACATCGACTAGGATACGAAGGGGACCTTCGGCTGGACCAAACATAAGTTCTGCCCGACCCCTGGGAGTCGGAGGAACCGATCCTCCTATTCCTAACATTGGACGATTGTCCGGACTCCAGGGGAGCCCCAGCGTCCTCACCAACCACGACGATGCAATGCAGCGCTGTGAACCGAGATCTAGCAGCGCGCGTACCATTAGCCACTCACCGTTCGGGTTAAACACCCTGACCAAAGCCGTGGGCAAAAGTACGGTCTGGCAGACCGTCTTATGCTCGCTCAAATTGTCGGGTGAGGTGGCGGTGGTGGGAGCCAGGGCAGCAACTAGTCAACGGGAGTTGCCCCTTTCGGGCGACTCCTCCAGCCTCGGGCGCTCGTAGGGGCCAGCTTGCGGAACTTCTACCACACCAATAGGTGGGGTTCCCCCAGGGTACACCCAAGCGTCCCTCATGGGCTGAGGGGGTCTGGTCGCGTACGACAGCCGCGGGACGACGTAGTGCGGAGGGGGGTGTCCAGACCATCGAGGGGGGTATCGCTCCAGCCTGGGGTATTCAGCCAGAGGAGGGGAGTACCTCCTTGGTTCAGACTGAGCGACGGCAAAACCTCCCTCAGGGTTGACAGAGGGCGGAACGCCCCCGCCCCTGGAGGGCTGCACCCCCGCCCGAGGGGGGGGTGAAGCCCTATCAAAACCAGGGGCCGGACGAACAGTGTTCGCCCCACGCCGTCCATCGGCTGGGCACGTGACCGAGGAGGAGCCTCCACTCCTGCCGGGTGTCTGTTCAACCACCTCCTGCCTGCCGGCACCATTGCGGTCGAGACAAAGAATAGGAAGGTGGTTGCCCTGACAGTGTGTGCAAGGCCGTTGGTGCTGGCAATTGCGTTGCAAGTGCCGACCTAAGCAAGAGTAGCACCAACGGCGCTCCCTCGCGATGGCCCTACGGTACTTGGGCGGTCTCTCCAAAAATTTAGGGCAATCGGCCGTTGTGTGCGTGGAAGCACGGCAATAGTTGCAGGGGGTTGCCTCGGTCGCAGCAAGGCCACTAAAGTTGGGGATTGTGCGGCGACCAGTCTGCTGCGCCACTACTGGCTGCTTGAAACCCCTGGTGGAAGTCGTGGGTTTAGAAGCGGGCGTCGGTCGCGCCGGCTCCTTTGCCGGTGTTCCCGAGGCCACGGCATTCTCCACCTGGCGGCTCTGTTCCTCAAGGAACTTTAAGAGGTCACTGAACGGGGGTATATAATTAGCCCCGTCCCCGCCGTACCTCTCTTCAAATCGGATCCGCAGATCGAGAGGCAGGCGGGACAGAACCAGGTGAAGAAGCCAGAAGGACCACTGATCCACCGGTAAGTCAAGTTGTCGAAGGGCGTTGCAAGCAACCACGACTGGGTCAATGATCACCTCCCGGAGACGCGCTAGGTCTTTCAAAACCGGGAGGGATATTAACTCCATCATGTGCGCGTCAGCAAGGCGGCGCACATTGGCGTAGCGCCTCTCGAGGAGTTCTCTGGCCGTGGAGTAGCTGGCGTCAGACAACTTCAAATGGCAGACTACCCCAAGTGCCTCCCCTTGAAGGGAGGTCCGCAAATAGGCCATTTTTTGGCCTGGGGATAGGTCGCGGCGGGTATGGACTAGACTGTCGAAGATGGAGATGAACCCCATCCAGTCTTGAAGACGCCCACCAAAGTGTGGAAGGTCCAAAGTAGGCAGCCGACCCAATAGGGCGGGCTGCTGCTGCGGGCGAGGCGACTCGCACAGAATGCTCTTTCGAGCCTCACGATTCATTTTGGCCCCAGCCTCGAGCACATCGTCTGTGAACTCGAAGAACTGCTCGTAGTCCTTCTGGGCCGATTCTCGCGCCTCGTCGTCCTCCACTGTAGCAAGGAATTCCGAATAGGCCTCTTCAAAATGGGCTCGTCTGGCTGGGAGCTGCTCAAGGCGGTGGAGCAAGCTAGCCGTCCTGTCTGGACGAGTAATAAGCGCATGCGCGCTAGCTGCCCACCGCAGCTCATCCTGCATACGGCGCACCGGAGGCTTATGCGAAGGCATGGCGAGACTGCGCGAAGATAATTACAAGGAAGCACGAAACCGAAAAATAAAACAACAAGGACGTAGAACAAGCACAGATGCAAACACCAACACGTGCAGAACGCTAATCAAGGTCGCGGTTAACAAACGCGCGGCACGCGGTAAATAACGCGGCGTTGCTACAAAAACGCGTGGTGTAGCGGTACAATAATCTGTGGCCGTTAACGCGGCGTATCGGTCCGACACGTGGCGTACCGCGCCTACAAACGTGTGACCGACAGAGATACGCGACGAATTAAATACGCGCAACAAATATCGATATCGACGCGCCGAACGTGTAAAAGCCGCTTAACCATAAGGCGCGAAACCACGCTCTGCTACCAATTGTTACGGCCCCTTGCCTGTCCAGATGAGGGCTCAGTTCCCGGGCCCATAGAGGAACGAGCCCGGACAGGTCGAGGGGGGACCGACTAGTGAGACTACGCGGGATCACTAGTGTACGATCAGTCTCGGGTCAGATGACGGCATCCAATCCGAGTCGGATAGCAATCGAGTCTCACTAGTCGATCAGTGGAAATAGTAATCAGCGACTTTTACTAGACAACAGGTCGGCCACTACGGCTGATACAGTACGCCACCGGACGCGGCCAACAATAAAAATAGTTTAAAATTAGTAGGTGCTTATTGACTGACCTTGATCCCGAAGCGTCGGCCTTGATACGGAGTCCTCTGTAGTAGATGTGTGACAGTGTGTGACGTGAAAGTGTTAAGGGTATGTACAAAGGTGCGTGTGTGTATGGGACTGGCAGAGCCGTCTGACCTCCGCTTCAAATCAGCCTCCAAACACGAAGACCACACGCGCAGGAACCCACTTTCCGTCGGCTACCGGTTCGAAGTGCGAAAGGGACCGCACCAGCGCCCCAGCGCGCGAGAGAGGGGGCGCGGCAACAGACAAAAAACGCAGTGCGAAAAACAAGTCAGGCGCATCAAAAAACGGACGTCCCGTTGCGATGTTATTCGATGACTAAACACCCGCGCAAATAGAAACGTGGCTACTCAAACGTAGTAATTTGCGTCTCGCGACTACGCGTTTCAAGGACGACACGTGATCAAAATTACGTCAGCCATGCGCGGGGGACCGCTAAGTTCGTCGGTCGACAGCAGACGAATGGTGCTTAATACTGGCGCGCACCGAAGTCGCCGCGTCATTGCAGGCATAAAAAAATCTCGGCGACCGATGCGCGAGCGGGATAGGAAGATTGGCGTTTCCGCGAGTTGGAGCGGGAGCGCACGATTCGATACAAAACGCATGCAGCAAAAAACTCGCCGTAACCAAAGCGTGAGCGAGACGCGCCGACGAGGGCTTCCGCGGGTTAGAGAGAGAGAACACGATTCAACACAATACAATAGGCTCGGCGCTCGCGCCAGCTACTCTCGCGTAAACAGGTAGGTCACTTGTTTACCATGCATGATGCACTTGCTTCAATGCAGGTTCATTGAAGCAAGTGCATCATGCATGGTAAACAACTTTTTTAATACATTTGCTCAAAAAGTTGACATTTCCATGTGTGTTTAGCGTGCGCAAAGTTATTCTTTTCCGCACTAGTGTTTTTGGGTTTTCCTCCTACGCGGCACCGGAGCGGGCGTACCAGGAGCGCATGAACACGAACACGGCATATAAACACGGAGCAGGCAAACACGTAAAACCAATATTTTTTTTTCGGAAATGTATTAAAAAAAGTCGTTCAATGCACGTGCGGAATGGTCATTTTTACTCGTCCTTATAGTTGACCCTCGCCTTCGGCTTGGGTCAACAAACGGGGACTCGTAAAGAAATGACAAACTTTCCGCACTTATATTGAAATGTACTATTAAAATGCCACTTTCTCGATGGCTCCGGAATCCGTGAATCCATATTTTTTACTTAAAAACTTCCTAAAAAAATATAACGTACGAGCCTAGACTAAGGTGTACTGAATGTAATGATACTAAAATTCCAATGATCCAATTCGTAAAACGAAAAACGTTATCACCCGAAGCAATATTTTAAAACAAATTATTGTAGCTCTGGACTTGCAACTCTATACGGGCATAGATATAATTTTTGAAATTGCTTATTCGCGTTGCGCTTCGTCACTAGACGACTGTCTTAAAAGCATACTAAAAAATATTTTGTTGGTATATTTTGTATAAAGATGCCGTCCGTTACTATGCTATAAATAAAATGTATTGTACAATTTACGTACGTGGAGCCGTGATCCCGGCCCACGTCACTACCGATCTTGAGTCTGACCGAGACACTGCCATTGTGTTGTATATATTTAGACAGTGTTGCAATGAGCACTGGCCATTTCGATATCCGCTATTTGAATACACGCCTTTTACACCTGCTTATTATCCTCGAATATACATATAGATAAAACAAGAACATTATCATCGCCATTCAAAATATACGCGAGATTTATATTGACAAGCTTTTTGTCTTTTTTGTCTGTTGTTATTTTTTGTCTGGTGGGAGGCTTCAGCCGTGGCTAGCTTACCACCCTACCAGTAACCGTTGGGGTAAATTTACTTACCCTTCCAAGTTAGTACGATAACATTTTAGGTTGCATCATCACTTATCATCAGGTGATATCGCACTAACTTGTATATAGAATAAAAAAGCTTGATGATGATGAATTGTTTAGAAACGGGTTTAGTAGGAGGTGGACTCGCGCTTTAATATCCAGAATTTAATTTAGTATACAAGAAGTTACTTTCTTCCCAACGCACATTTCTTGTCATACAGATTTTTTTAAGAAGTACAGCTTGTTTATTTGCCTATAACTTTGGAATAAAAAATAATATTTTAGGTGTTAGTGTAGAGAACGTAGTCTATAAATAATAAAGTTTCGATTTGATTCAACTTGATACAGGATTCCATACATCTTCCTTTATGATTCTAGGTCAATAATTGGAAGTAACATCCGTATAGTAACGAATTATTGGCCGTGTCTTTTGGTTATAATATTTTAACAGAAGACAGATGGGAAGCATTCTTTGTGTTCTCAATTTCGACTAAATGATCTCTCTACCTGTCCCTGAAAAATTTTATATCAATTATACAAATAAAAAAATTTAGTTTTTGTATTGAGGAACACAACAGAAACCTAAAAATAATAGCTTTTCTGATGCAACTGTGTAATATAAAATTTCAAATAATTATTATGACCGTCCCACGATGTTTCGCTCGTGAATTTTATAGCGAAAACTACGAAAGCTCCAAAGCCGTTAAAGCTTTCAAACACTCGAAAAATAAAATGTCAATTTTTATGAGGTAGGTACAATTTTGCATTTTTTTTTATAAAGTGATGTGTTTCATACAGACTATCATAACTGAACTATAAAAAAGGTAATTTATATAAAACTTCCCAGTCTATAGGTACAAAATTTTCCGTGTCGGTATGACCTATAAGTGTAAATGTATAATAGGAATGGAAATAAATAATTGTTTTGCTATCATTTTGATAAGCATCGTAGGCCGTCGTAGCGTCGGTCGTAGACCTAACGCTTTCGTAGCATGTCGACGTAGCCAAAAACAGTTACGTAGCATAGATAGACATTGGACACAGGTAAATAACTGATAGCTCCGCCTGTAAGGGTATTTTGCCCACGCCCACACCCACAGTCAGATCAGTGCCTGTAATTTCATACGTAGGCTACAGTGCCTTTTGCGCAAAATCGCAATACTACTCTCCGCAATCTGCTTTACGGCTGATTAATTATTATATTATTACTAGCTGACCAGGCAAACGTTATTTTGCCGTTAAGGGATATAAAATAATAGATAACAACCTGCTCTCAGACCTAGAAAATATATACACAAAAAATTTCATAACAATTGGTCGTGCCGTTTCGGAGGAGTTTGGTAACAAAGATTTGCGAGAGAATTTCATATATTAGATCTGACACTGCGGTGACACTACTAACATAACCGGACAGGCTCTCCGTAAAATGTCCTAATAACTAACTGACTGACAGACGGACTGATTGGTAACTGCTCAGATGAATGATCCATGGGATTATTGGTCTGAGGGTAACTGGCATATCATCGCACAGCCCAAAGCACCGTCCAGAGGTTTTAAATTTGGCACATGTAGGTTTCATGGTGAATTCCAAAGTTGAAAGTCGAAGTTGAAGTAGTGGACTCCAAAGTTTGTATAAGTAATTACATAGAGAAATAATCCTTCACGCAGCAACTACTGAACTGAATTTGCTGAAATTTGGAATGGAGATGGATTACCTACATCCTGGATTAAAACCATAGGTTACTTTTTATTCCGGAAAAATCCATGGTCCCCGTGGGATTTGAGAAAAACTGAAATTCACGCTGGTAAAGTCGCGGCGTATGCTAGTACTTAACAAAAACAATATATTATGCAATTAATTTGCCTATGCTATGCTTTATGTATAAAACACGTGTATCATAGAGATATCTGCTGAGCTCTTGTAAATCTTACAATCGTGAACATAATTAAAATAATTAGGTCAAAAGCTCCAAGAACACTTACTGGCTTTTCACGTTTCGATCAAGATATGACCAGACCGATTTCCCTCATGATAGACCTTTTATAATAATACAGCGAAGGGCAAGCAGGTAGGTCAAACGGTATAAAAGCATACGTAGAAAGTAGAAACGTAGCTCAGGTACCTACGCAACCCCGCATTGTTGAAATCAGGTTATCGATTTACGTTGTTTTTCTTTTAGGTACTAACTTTTATAAACCTAAAATAACATTTTTTTAATAACTTACTTGTTCGAACGGTTCTATTTACCTAAGTGCCTTAGACATTAAATAGGTAGGTTATACGTGTCTTATAATAAGCTTAATCCATGTCTACACTACAGGCGGCGACAACAAAATACCTAGGCGATATCGTGTAGGTTTGACCCATCTTTATTTTTGCGTCAAATATACAAAGCTGAAAACTGATAGGAAGTTCTCCAACATGATAAAATAGAGGTCATTGCTTTCGAACGAAAATGTTACTATCTATTAAGTACCTACTAATATTATAAAGCTGAAGAGGTTGTTTGTTTGTTTGAACGCGCTTATCTTAGAAACTACAGGTCCGAATTAAAAAAATATTTTTGTTTTGTATGTTCCATTCATTAAGGACGGCTATAGGCTAGGCTGGATCACGCACCAATAGGAGCGGAGCATGAAAAATGTTGCATAAACGCGAAGAATTATTCCCTTTGGAGAGCTTCAGTTGTACGTGCTGCTGCGTAAATGGATAAAGTTACGCAAAAATCGTATATGACGGAATCGTTCTCCTTTAAAAGTTCCAAAAAAAGTTATGAAACCACATGTCTATCTTTAAGTTTAAGAAGCCTCGTGCAATAGGCAACAGTGTTTAGAATAAATTGGCAAAGTCGCTACGAGCTACGTCGTAGCTCCGTAGAAAAAGGTCGCTGGTAGCAGATGGGTGAGGAAGGCGGAGGACAGGCTGTGGTGGCGCGCTCTCGAAAAGGCCTTTGTCCAGTAGTGGATGACTATAATAGGACGAATATAAGTACCTAAAACAATGGATGTATGGAATCCGGTGCCAGGATGAAACAAATCGAAACTTTTATCTTTTATTATAGACTGGTCTCCTATATGTAAACCTACACTTATTATTTTTAAAACAAATATCCGGATTAAAAAATATTGATCAAGTAAACAACTTCTCGGGAACATTTTTACGCATTGAAATAAAATGAACCTAACTTTTCCTATCTAAAATTAAATTCCAGATTGGAAACCCAAATTCCTAGTGCCCAAATAATGGTCCACTAAAAATACGCTTTTTTTCTTGAAAGGTTTGGTTTTGTCTCTCGAGAAAACTGGTAAAACACAAAACCTTTGATCAGTCTCCGATTTATTGCTTTTTTTAAGTTTCAAGTAACTTCTGTTTTAAGCACAAACTTATTTTTATATTCCATTCTAGATAACTTAATGAAACGTTGTGCCTCAATTAGACTAGAACTACTACTAGACAACTAGAATTCAGAGCTCGTAATCGCTCCAACGTGAGCGATTTGCCTTTCGACCCCAATATAAAGATGTGGGTCAAAGCTCCGTTCATAGTTTACCTGTGCCAGCTCGCCGCCCTCTGTTGAAACATTTTTAATTGAAATTCAAATAACCGTTCGTGCGATAAATGGAATGTCAGCTAGTTACGTAGCAATCTTTACAAACTCTATTTCGATGTTGGATAGGTACGGCTGTTCAATTAAAAATAAACATCTATATTTACTTGATTGGCTTGAGTTTGATTGGATTGGAGTATATTATTTTTGGTGGTCCGTCAACAATAAAGTTTTTGCATCGATGGACAGGCATTATTTACTTAGTAAGTAGTCGTATTACCTAATGTACCTGTGTGCATACCGCATACCTACCTAATATGCGAAACCAGTCACTCGTTATAAGCAGGTCACTTGTTGTCTGGGCTGACATAAACGTAGCACATTTGAGCGTTCGCTCATAAACCATTAAAAGCACAAATTAATCAATAACGATCGACTCAACAGGTTACCAGTTAGAAGTTAACACCGGCATTGTTCCCACTAAAGACGCAAATTTAATAATTAATAGTTTTTGAGTCATAGGTTACTCTTATAAAATTGCAAATCTTTATTTTTCACAAGGTTGCCTGGCAGAGATCGCTGCTAAGCGATAAGGCCGCCTTTTGTGCCTAAAATTAGTTTGTTATGTATTTCTGTTTTGTACAATTTCTTGTGTGGTGCAAATAAAGTGTATTTATTATTATTCTTTACATTTATTATGGATTCATAGTTTTTACATTTTTAAATATTTCATTAAAAAAAAAAAAAAACATTTAAAAATATAAAAAATATAAAAAATTATTATTATTATTATTATTATTATAGGCCTAATTTTGTAGGCTCTTATGAAAAGTCTAAACTCTACCGCCAAGTTCGGAAAGCAGGTTTGCACCAAGAAGAACTTGTAAGAATCTCGGCACTTGCTCTTTTCAAAAATGTATACAACTTTCTTACATATTAATTTTCATATTATTATTGTAGAAGCGTAGATACACTCGTAACTCCACAAAGGACTTCTGTAATACCTTACACCAATGGTGTGGCACTGTACCTAAGCAACTTAAATAGGTACCTATGTCCTCCATTTCTAATTAGAGGTTACTTATATCTAAACATTGCTTATAACTTACTTACTGATATTTTGACGTACAAGAGTGAGCAATTATTATTAAAAAGTATACGTAGGTAGTTAGGTATAGTGAGATGACATTGTAGGAGTACAATATTGTCGGCTGCCCGCCACGGCTTGATAAAGCTATCCTCTTTCAAAGGTGTGAGGAAAATATAGACTTGGATAGACCATTCACGTTGCTCCAATGCGGGTTGCAGGACTTATATACGTTTTGGAATACATACAAGTTCATTGTCCGCTGTTTTTATCGATCATGTTCACGACATCACGCGATTCTTTGGAGGCAATAAGTAGGTAAGTAATTATTGCATTACGGGCTTCTAAGAAAATTTGAGTTTGTATGACAGTAACACCTGCCATCTAACCTTTACGAGTACCTACACTTTATCGATAAATCGTTTAGTAGGCCTAAGTATACCTAATCGATAAATAATTTATCGACGACCGAATGACGCAGAGGTAACGGACCCGCGTCCTGCCCTTTGCGTGGGAGGTCGTGGGTTCGATTCCTACAACTGGAAAATGTTTGAATGTCTTTCAGTGTTTGGGTGCTTTTCTATACAACGTGTAACGAAAAGTTGAAATTATATTGAAGGGTACATACTACATACCTAAGTGTACTTGATAACGAATCACTTTGTAAAAATATTAAATAGAAATAAGCATATCCACTTTAATAAGTATATCCACTTTTCCCATACATTATGGAAAAATTAATATGCTTATTTCTATTTTTATATTTTTACACGGTGATTCGTTGTCATGTGCCTTTCAATACTATTTCAACTATTCGTTACACGTAGTATATTAATATTGTATTTATATATTTTAAATATACCTAACGTTTTTTCAGTTATCTAGTACCTACCCATAACATAAGCTCTATTGCTTACTTTGGGCACAGATAATATAATACTATATTGGGGCTAGATTGCGATGTTACACACATCGTAGTTGATTTATTATGACTTACCTACCTAAGTCGTCGTGAAACAGCATTTTCCGAGCTTTTGCAACCATTAATGTAATTTGTGGGTGTATAATCCACAGAGCTAAAAAGCTTTATAATAATAGCTCTTTGTAGCCTCGTACCTAAAAACGCGTAGCAACGACGCGGCGGGCGTAGCGGTAAATAAAGTTTAGGGTTGAAAGCAAAAATAAAAAGTTATTAGTATAGTCGTGGTCCGTGGACGTGAGGCACCCTCGAGGCACCATAACTGATCGTTTTATAGAATCAACTATGACATTAGCAATTGTCAACTAAATTATGAAAATCCTCTGAAAACCGTCAGTCAAGTCATCGGCAGTCAATATTACTTCACGATGGTACTTCGTCATTGTTCAGCGTAGATTTTATGGTAGATTTTTCAGACGTGACTTGATGTCCCGTCTAATCTAGAGTAGCTAATTCTAAGTACCCTTGTCGCAGTCAACGCAGTAGTACCTACCTAACAGAAAAGAAAAACGGTCTTAGGAAACTTAACTCTTTGAGAAGATAAGACCCTGAGGTTAGACCTGAATTCACAGATTTTAAAAAGATGCCTTAATATTATTCAAAATCCAACTCTACTTACATCACATTTCAAATTTATCCTCGTACCCAGCTTACCTATCAGCAAGAAACGAGCAAGAAAAGTAGAAGTAATAATAATTTTTGATGACCATTGATTATGTTGCATTAGTTTATAAGAAACCCACATAATCTGTGAAGAAACCATAAAAAAGACCTGGGTTTGAGGAGTACTGAAGTAAACTTCGATACCCAGGTTTGTCTCAAGACTTTCGATCTATCCCATTATCACGATGTTTCCAGGGCCTCCTATAAGATAAAGAAAGCCGTAAACATATTAACGGTAATTCTTTTTGTGCACAGATATTCAAGAATTTTACGAGTTGACTCTTCTTGACGACACAAAGTCTGTGCAGCAGAAAACAGCAGAGACAATTCGCATAGCAAATAAGTGGGAAGCTGACGGTGTTCGGCGTGAAGTAAGCTTTTAATTACTATTTAAATACTTTGAATATGGCACAGTAGAATTGGGACAAATAATTATATTATCGGGTAAATCTAAATAATGTGCTACTAAGGCCCACTTCTATCTATTAAGTTACGAACGAAGGCCTACTTGCACAAACCCGGGTTAGTGTCTTAACTCAGAGTTAACACGCTAACCCAGAGTAAATTGTCAAAATTGTCCAATGTAAATGTTTAACCCCGTTTCGGGAAAAAATATTTCCTGATCAGTTCAGTCTATACTTATTCAGTGTAGACATCTCAGGTAGACATTTTCATTTTGAAAAATGATTGAAAACTGGGAATAACCAAAACCCGTTCATCACATAATCGCTCCTTTGCGTTGTGCTGTTGGACAAAAATAGAGAGGTACTTTATACTTATAGAATGTAAGCAGCAGGTATAGGTCGTCTAATCTAAAAATTAACTCTCCTCCACGTGTTTACGCTCACACCTGGAAAGAAAAAAATGTAGTGGAAGAGCGTTCAGTTTTAGTCTCCTAGGTGTCTACCAATTACTTTTTATATTATGGTTTTCTTGTGATACTTAATAATTTGTTTGTGTTTTCATATTTCAGGTACAATCAGCGGACAATGAATACAGATCAGTTTCGAATGCCTTTCTGCAGGACAACAATAGGAAATCGGACAATCGTAATGTTGACACGCCAGATTCAGCGCGGGTATGTTTGATCAATGAACCGTCCGCATCTTAAAGAGATACAAAACACACTAACAAATAACAATACCAGGGTTCACTTCAGCTGAATTCCTCATTTATTTATGTTTAAAAAAAGTTAACCCACGATCAACATTCTGATGAGCACAGTCATGATGGCAATCTTCAAAGTAAAGCTTGGGTTAACTGCAGTTCATAAATCTAAATGTGTAGCAAAAAAAGGCACAGAACACCAAAGTAGTACCCTACTAAAGGATCAAATTCTAATTAGAATTTTATTTAAATACGCGCAATAAATTAATTTATTGCGCGTATTTAAATAAAATATAGAAAAATATTTATAGCCATGTCCACAACACAATACACCCAAACCTCGATTTTTAATACCTAGATTTTTTGTGCCTTAATTATATTAATTTAACATTTTTCGCACCAGGTGGGAGGAATCCCTTCTATCATATCACCGACTGGAGAAGCAGAAGAGAAGAAGGTAAGAAAATAATTAAAGTAGAGAATATATTTTGTGTTCGAAAGATTATTTATTATTATTATTTGTTTGTTAAGTGTACTTTTGTGTACGAGTGTCGAGTATACTCACAATGAGGTACCCATTACCCATATTTACCGAATCTACCTAATATAATACTATTTTTTTAAACTTATTAGTAAGGCCGTTACAATAATAAAAGATTCAGGGTGGATGCGGAAAGTGATAAAAAATCGTTTGGCTGCTGCTATTTTACAATTATTAACGTTGAATATATTCAATATTTGAGTCTTAAGACAAAATTCGTAAGTTTAATGAATAAAACTCTAACCAACAGGGCCCTATTCATCAAAAGTTACAAGCCTTGTATTACAAGCGATTCTCTTGTAAATTTACAAGAGAATCATAGAGAATCGCTTGTAATACAAAGCTTGTAACTTTTGATGAATAGGGCCCAGTTTGAAATAACCGGGCCTGAAACCTTGGCGTAATAAAACCAGCGACAATAATCTACAAAAAGTTGAAAGTTCAAAGTTGACACTTTTAACTAGCGCCATCTTTCGGAAAAACTTTGAAATGTGGCGTGTTTACCGATAGTTGAAGGTTTTGTTTTTTTCTCTTGTTTTTGATGACGTGACGTTTCCAAAGGTAGGTTACCGAACGCTATCGGCTATAGAACAAGTAATGGCGGATGGTTGTGTTTCGCGTCTCATAGTACTATTTATAACCTAAAATATAGTACAAGTTTTCAGCGATATGTACGCTAACGTTTCGCCTTCGTGTGAATTTGTGCTGATATACAGAATTGTGCCAATGACATACGAACATAACGTCGACTGAGGAATAAACGTAAATGGTTATCAAGTGAAATGATATTGCACACAAATTTTTGACATTCACACTGCTGTTATTTTGTATTCGTCGCAAGTAAGGCCATTTAATATACACTAATCTATTTTTAAACGTTTAGTAACTTCTTTACAATTTGGGACCGTTTTCAAACCTTTGGTGAGACTAATGTAACTCCTGAAATAGTTTTGCTCGTAACAAATACGCTGTTACTCGCTGAACGATTTACCTCTTTTCTAAACATTACAGTTTCTATAGTAATGCACGTAAAATAACGTAACACGGACATTTTAATTGAAGTTCATCGCTTTGACATTCATATACCATCCGCATCGAATTCGAGTCTGTAACACCCAATTAACTACATATCTACACGTACATTCTAATAAAATCCGCTATCAGAAAGGGCTCGGCTCGAAAATAATTCCTTAGATAAGGACTGGTGTAATTTAAGTGAGCTAACATGATAACCAGCTTACTAAACTGGGATTACATGCAAACATCGAACGAGGTTGCATTCCAAAGTGGCAGTACACAGTTGAAGTTTTCTGGTGCAAGCTAAAAGTGGGTTCTAGGTAGAGAATGGTGCATGCCGGAGTGCAGGCAGCGAGCTGCTGACACGGCAAGTGTGTAACTAACATGCATGCAGTGTACATAGTGTAGAGAGTACCGGCGCCCGAGGGCTATGCACACTTGCTTGCCACCATGACTGAGAGACGGAAGAAAAAAACCCATAATGGATTCCTTCGGAAAGTCTCCTCCTTATTTAACCTTGACACGGTGAGTAGGTTGCTTCTATCTATACAAATGGGTCTTCTAGGCCTTATAGGTGTAAGTTGAATAAGTACTATTGGTCTATGTCACACAATAAATAAATAGCCTAACCCTCTTTTTCACAAACATGAAATATAGATATTTAAATCCACGAAGATGCGCCCCACTCTGGAAAAATCTGTTATGCTTCATTCCATAGACTTTGATACAGACGGGTTGCATCATCATGGATTGAAATATCTATAGCAGTGGAATAGTTATAATCTGTTTGGTGTTTTTACTTAGAATGTCAAATTACTGTTGACAAACAACAAGTTAATAAACAGAAAACTATTTGACCATTATTTCACGTTTATGAATAAGGGAGTAGAAGTATATTTATAGTGTAAAACTCTAGCAATGTTAAAACAATAAACAAAACAAATTGCATCATGTACCTCTCATGTATCTATTTAACTATACCTGTTTTATTCTACTAGCAGCAGCCAAATAGATTTCACTCATAGGATTTTAATAAAGTTATGCATTTTAAGCACTGAGAACTTTCACTTTATTCAGTTATGTGTAACTCGACCTCATAAAGAACCTAAGAATGTTTTAGACAGTTTTATTATCTGCAGACTTTCACTGAGCATTCATGACCCATCTTGGGTGTAGATTTATTATTTGTAATTACTTTAAAGTTATAAATAAAAGATACCAAATTGCACTAGGGTACTTAATAGTTTCTATAATTGAAACTAAAAACTTTACAGAATTCGGTATTACTTTCGTATTTATACAGAATAATGTATCTAACATGCTACCTGCTGTACGTAACAAAAGATTTTAAAGCCCAATGTCATTATCAAGACACTAGTAAAGCATCATAGAGTAACTAATGTGCGTATTTGCAAAACGAATGAATATTCGAAATGAAAAAATATATAATAATACATGTTACATTCTAGCCCCAGAGTAAACATTAACTTGTGTTATGGGTACTAGAGATAAAATATACACAAATTGTCACTTTTTCAGCTTTCTAGGTCTGAGCTTTAACTGGGCAACTTTGGGATAGACTGATGAGTCAATGTTTGAGTGTGTCAGAACTATTTATCTTTAAATTATAATAATAGCAATGCATTCAACCTAAATCAATAAAAAAATCCAAGTATTTTGCTATAAACAATAAATTCTATATTTCAGGCTCACATTGCAGCACCTGAAATGAAGCAGGTAATTTTTTTCATATGTATGCAATTATTTTAAATTAATTTTACTGGTAGAAAAATAGGTAAACTAACTATAATACTAACAATAACATGAAATATGGTATCCCAAAACAAAATACAACCTTTTTGATCATATAGGTTTTTACTTAAAATAAAGTAACATAATATTGCATTAATTTGTTTAATAGAATAAATGTGAATTATCATTTATTGATGTAACATTTTTAAACTTCAAGGTAACTCAATAAAGATTAACTTTTGTAATAACCTTCATGTAGTCATTCATAAACCATAAATATATGGTAAACAACAATGATAAATGATTCACAACATCAACACAACACATACTACTAGTTACTACTTTATGTGTGCCCACTAAATATTGACATTAGTTTACTGATTCAAAAATTGTGTAATACTTTTTAACTTGAGGATGATAAAGTAGGTTAAGGAGTCAACAAACTAAGTATGTGGGTATATGATACATAGTGATGCATATTTCTATTTAACATTGTTCCTATTCAGAGTTTAGTCAATGTATTGTGTTGACAATCAATTTGTATTCATTCCCCTAGTGTTCATAGCTTAGAATGGACTCAAATGTGGTACATTATACGACCCACAATAATATTACACATTGGCTCTTAGTATATTAATAATATACTCTTACTCTATTGTCTATAACAATCAGCAAACGGGTACATACTAGTTGCATGTTGGTGATGTGTACAAAATACTAATTAGCAGTGCATACAAAAGTACTTCATATTGTGTCATGGAGTATAATTTATGGGCCACTATTGACCGGACTCTTTTCTCTTAGACTGAAATATTCGGCCTTAGCCTACTATTGTCTGGGGTCTTTAAGATTGGGTGGACTTTGGACTTAGCCCACTATTAACTTTAGACTCCTATTAGAATGAGAAAAGTTTGGCCTTAAGCCACTTTTGACGTGGGTCTCTTCTTAAAGAAGAGTTTGGCCTTTAGCCCTTTGTTGACTTGGGTCTCTCTCAGAATGAGAAGAGTTTGGCTTCAGCTGTATACATTTAGATCTATAATACAAGACTTTCATTAAGACCAGCTTATCCAGTATGTGCACGTAGAGATAATTTTGTCTACTTTTGTCAATCTCATTTCTCTTTCTTATCCATATTGATAAAAAGAGAAAAAAAATCGACAAAAGTAGACAAAATTATCTCTACACCCGCATCCTAGCCCCGCAAGTGGATGGTCCGATGGTGGATGGCCATAAAAAATTACATGAATTGAGCATAATTTTGCTGAACCTGCTATGCACTGCTAATTACGTACTCCTAAACTGAGGACGTACCTTTCACATCAAACAGTCGAGCCGCGCAATTGACTGGTTGATCTGAAAGTTGCAGATAAACGGTATAGAAGGTGGGTCGGAGCGCACGGTGGGCGAGGATGGCTACCTGTACTTGACGGTGGTGCTGTCGCGGGCGGGGGGCGCGGGGCTCGGCTTCAGCATCGCGGGCGGCGCGGACAACCCGCACGTGGCGGAAGACCCGCACATCTACGTTACCAAGCTCATCCCGGGCGGCGCGGCCGCGGCCAGCCAGTTGCAAATTAACGACGCCATACTGCAGGTACTGTGGACTTGCACAGTGCACTACATACAGTTTTTTTAATGGCTGATATCCCCACTTTGCTCTACAAATAATTACCAAGCGTGTAACATACAGTTTTTTTAATGGCCGATATCCCCACTTTGCTCTACAAATAATTACCAAGCGTGTAACATACAGTTTTTTTAATGGCTGATATCCCCACTTTGCTCTACAAATAATTACCAAGCGTGTAACATACAGTTTTTTTAATGGCTAATATCCCCACTTTGCTCTACAAATAATTACCAAGCGTTTGTTACTCATAGCAGCAAGTAGTTGTGTGCACCTGTTACCTATCAGATTTCATTCGGACTTAGGTCCATATACAGGCTCTTGTAAAACGTCAATATATTTGTCGCATATGTATGGTGATAACTACAAGTCGACTTAAAACCAAGTTTGCGAGGGTTCAAACGCGCCCTGCACTGAGAAGAACTATATCTAAGACGCCAATTCTTAGTTCATTCCTTACATGCTAAAGCATTATAACTTACCATACATGTGAACAACTTTGTCTTGTTATTATTTGCTATATAAAAAGTATTAAGTATGTAAGTTAGATTTTTGAAAACACGCGATCAGGCAGGCTTTGGTTGCACATTAACAAACACAGCATCATTTTTGTGTCATTTGCCTGCCAAAACATTGCATGTTTCAACTGCTTTCATTTGTCGAAAAGTTAACAAATCAAATAACAAGTAACCTCCATTTCATCATAGGCTGCGCTTTCAGCACCTCTTGCGATGAAGTTTCACTCGATTAGTAGCCAGCGTCGCGTCTAGTAACAGTTACACTTCCGTTATTGGTTTTGCGAGCGTCATAAATTAGGTCAATGCTATCCATATACTACGGGGTCAGTGATTGCAATGCGTCTTACTAGTTTGGTCGTATAAACTGGGAAGCCAGGTGAAATGTGGTAAAGTCAATCAATAATAATTAAAGTTTTAAGCGACACTGCTACAAGACAAAAACTCATTAAAAATATGATCTAACGAGAGCTGTAAGGATGTCACTTAGTAAAACAATGTGTCATAACGATATAATTTATTCGCAAACCCATTCAGGTGAACGACACGTCAGTCGAAAATGTGACGCACGCTGAGGCGGTCGATGCGTTAAAAAAGGCCGGCAACACCGTAAGACTGGTGAGTTTTAACCATTATTATAAAAAAAAATATTATTCCTCTTAAAACAATATAACAATCTCTTGATTTTAGCGATATGCAACATGCATTTTGGATCTTGCTGGCCCCAAGCCCCAAACACACATAGACTTATGACCAACTAAAACTTTTTTTGTTATTATTATAAACATCAAGTTTATATTGACAAAAAACTTAATTTTATAAACTCGAGAGCGACTCGCGAAAAATATATTAAAATCTGAGATTTAAGATTCTTTAAAAATTTAAGTTAAGAAGTCTTTACTTATAAATGAAAATTTTCTTAGTTCCATTAGGACTATCTGTGATTTGGCATAGCTTTTTTGATACCTCAAATAAGCTATGCCAAATCACAGATAGTCATTAGACTATCAGGCCACAGATAGCCTCAAAACTAAGAAGTGAACCATGAAAGCTAGGGGGTTATCGTTGCATGGATCGTACACAAGAAAAACTTAAGGAAGTAATTTGTTAATGGTGTTTTATATTTTCAATTTTTTTCTACAGAAAATAAGGCGCCGACCGACCGACGACACTCTACTAAACGTATCACAAATATCGAATAAGGAGGAAGCGGTGGAAATAGAATTAGTGAAAGGCGGTTCAGGGTTAGGCTTCAGCATAGCGGGCGGCGTGGGCAACCAGCACATACCGGGAGACAATGGCATATACGTGACCAAGATCATGGCCGGCGGCGCGGCGCATCGGGACGGCAGGCTGAGGGTCGGCGACAAGCTGCTGGTGGTGAAAAACACTTCTGTGAGTAACACACCATACTAATTAATAGAGTTAGTAGTAGGCGGTTCCTCTTTCGAAACAGCTTGAAGGATTTTTATTTAAATTTTTTGTCTACATTCGATAGATCTGAGTCGTTAGCTATTTATCATACCCCTATAACGCAAGACAACCATATATTCCAATATTTATTGACCTGATAAGTGCCTCTTAGTTAGGCCTATGTGTGCTCAAAGGCCGTCAATAAAATGACGTTCCTCTTCAACAGAAAGGCGACGTAAACTTGGACAATGTGACCCACGAAGACGCGGTGAGCGCGTTAAAAGCCACGGGCGAGCGAGTGCAGCTGGTGCTGATACCGGGCCCCAGACACGGGCAGCCTTCGCCGAGGACGTCGCGAGCCAACACACGTAAGACAAACATTGCCAACTACCCGTCTCTAGACGTTAAGTACAAATACATTGAACATAGCTGCCCCAATGTCACTTTATGGATTAGAGACCTTACTGTAGTTCCCACCAACAACTACTAATAAAAGTTTCATCGTCAAAGTCATGGAGAATGAAATAACGGCTCAATTTCGCCCACTAGGTCCTGCATAGTATTTAGTTCGTAGTTTATTTTTCTCGTTTTCTGTACCTACTTCGCTCATGCTGTTTTAATTGTTCCCACATCCAGGGCATCTGGAAGAGATCCTTATTTGTAGCGATAAGATGTCCTTGTGCATGTCCGCTCTATGTTTGTGTCTCTATGTGCAGAATAAATACATAAATAGGTCCAATTAATTTACACTTAAACCGTCTATCTTTCCAGCGTCAAGTGCAGCAAACTCGTTAAGACGGGAAGACGTTACGGACAGCACGGAGGAGCCCCGCGTAGTGGAAATAGAGAAGGGGCCGCAAGGTCTCGGGTTCAACATCGTGGGCGGCGAGGACGGGCACGGGATCTACGTGTCGTTCCTGCTGGCGGGCGGCCCGGCGGAGCGCTCGGGGCAGCTGCGGCGAGGCGACCGGCTGCTGGCCGTCAACGACACCGACATCACGCACGCCACGCACGAGCAAGCCGCCAAAGCTTTGAAGGTGTGTAGACATTTAGAGCGAGCACGAGGACGGGCACGGGATCTACGTGTCGTTCCTGCTGGCGAGCGGCCCGGCGGAGCGCTCGGGGCAGCTGCGGCGAGGCGACCGGCTGCTGGCCGTCAACGACACCGACATCACGCACGCCACGCACGAGCAAGCCGCCAAAGCTTTGAAGGTGTGTAGACATTTAGAGCGAGCACGAGGACGGGCACGGGATCTACGTGTCGTTCCTGCTGGCGGGCGGCCCGGCGGAGCGCTCGGGGCAGCTGCGGCGAGGCGACCGGCTGCTGGCCGTCAACGACACCGACATCACGCACGCCACGCACGAGCAAGCCGCCAAAGCTTTGAAGGTGTGTAGACATTTAGAGCGAGCACGAGGACGGGCACGGGATCTACGTGTCGTTCCTGCTGGCGGGCGGCCCGGCGGAGCGCTCGGGGCAGCTGCGGCGAGGCGACCGGTTGCTGGCCGTCAACGACACCGACATCACGCACGCCACGCACGAGCAAGCCGCCAAAGCTTTGAAGGTGTGTAGACATTTAGAACGATCATGAGGACGGGCACGGGATCTACGTGTCGTTCCTGCTGGCGAGCGGCCCGGCGGAGCGCTCGGGGCAGCTGCGGCGAGGCGACCGGCTGCTGGCCGTCAACGACACCGACATCACGCACGCCACGCACGAGCAAGCCGCCAAAGCTTTGAAGGTGTGTAGACATTTAGAGCGAGCACGAGGACGGGCACGGGATCTACGTGTCGTTCCTGCTGGCGGGCGGCCCGGCGGAGCGCTCGGGGCAGCTGCGGCGAGGCGACCGGCTGCTGGCCGTCAACGACACCGACATCACGCACGCCACGCACGAGCAAGCCGCCAAAGCTTTGAAGGTGTGTAGACATTTAGAGCGAGCACGAGGACGGGCACGGGATCTACGTGTCGTTCCTGCTGGCGGGCGGCCCCGCGGAGCGCTCGGGGCAGCTGCGGCGAGGCGACCGGCTGCTAGCCGTCAACGACACCGACATCACGCACGCCACGCACGAGCAAGCTGCCAAAGCTTTGAAGGTGTGTAGACATTTAGAGCGGTCATGAGGACGGGCACGGGATCTACGTGTCGTTCCTGCTGGCGGGCGGCCCGGCGGAGCGCTCGGGGAAGCTGCGGCGAGGCGACCGGCTGCTGGCCGTCAACGACACCGACATCACGCACGCCACGCACGAGCAAGCTGCCAAAGCTTTGAAGGTGTGTAGACATTTAGAGCGGTCATGAGGACGGGCACGGGATCTACGTGTCGTTCCTGCTGGCGGGCGGCCCGGCGGAGCGCTCGGGGAAGCTGCGGCGAGGCGACCGGCTGCTGGCCGTCAACGACACCGACATCACGCACGCCACGCACGAGCAAGCCGCCAAAGCTCTGAAGGTGTGTAGACATTTAGAACGACATAAACACTCTGACCTCTATAATACAAGTATGCTGGAAAGACTGTCAGCATAAAAATGAAGACACTACATTTTCGCCATTTTTGCGCTGATTGGTTGTTGCGAAAGCTGTCGCGAGCGTCCATGGAACTAAAACAAAATGACATTCATAACTACGTTCATTTGCAAATTTAAATTTAAATGACAATTTTAGTACCGGGGAACTTCGCTTCAAATCGGCACAAAAAAGGTCCAGCATATCTGTATTATAGAGGTCAGTGAATAAGCATCACGCATGCCACGCACTTGCAAGCTTAAAGATACAGCACTGATGGAAAATGTCCCCAGTCCAAATGGAATGGCCGGGGCGCTTATGTAGGGCTTCAGACCACTGATGGTCGGTTTCGTCAATGCCAACCACGCACTTGTCGCAGAAATGCCGGCAGACAACCAACACGTAGGTCTGACGACATTGCCAAATTCTTGTAGAAATCCTGAACAGGAGCCCAATAACTTCAGAAATGGCATGACCCCCATAACAAATCTAGATGACATACATGTCCAATTTAATGTAAATAAATATTTCACGGTAGTTACCATCGTAAATTTTCATAAAAACGTGTAACAATTGAAATACCACGTACTAATTATCCGGTTTAATTAAACAATCAACCACATGCAATAATTCAAATTACGTTAAACGCAGTGATTATATTAAAATCTAGTAGCCACAGTAATTGTGACCGTCAAATAGACAAGCTAAATGAATTGCGTAACAGAATAATTTAAAAATCCTATGACTCAATTGATGTTTTATACATACAACATACAACACGCGCCTTATTAGTATGTAGTAGATAATAATTAATCGCTCACTGTTCAATTGATGTTTAGGCTTTAGACACGAGTAAGATGTTGATGAACTCAATTGCGACAAAGCAAATATATCGATTGATTGAGTTTGTTGAGCACAATGTATTAGATCCTTATTTGTAGGGATAAGATGTCCCTGTGTATGTCTTCTCTATAGGATTGTGTATATTTGTAGAGAAGAAATAAATAAATAATATCTGTTTTAACTGATTGGGTATTAACTAAACGATTTTGAAGCCTTTAAACTTTTAATGAAACGTAAATATAAAGCTAAAAAATAGTAAAAAACCTGCCAATCATAGTGGAGCTCAAAGCCTTCTAATACATATCAGCGCAGCGGTGAAGATAAACATCGTGTGTAGGTAAATATGTAGTCTTCAGAGATTTCTTTCAATTTTGAGGAATGGCCCGTGCCCATTATATTAGTGGTCCTAAAAAGTGGCTAATTTTATGCACATCGGTCCCAATGACCTTGGAGACTTGGGCTGGCCCCGTTTACAAAGTTAGCGTGACAATTTTTACACACACGCTCACACAAATGCAATGACCGCCGTCCTGTGCGAGCGTGACGCATTATTTTGACGCGGGAGTGACAGAGACAGGTAGTAACAGGTTAATGTACGAAATTCTTCCTATTCCGCGACCGGACTTTATCAAGGGACGTATAAAATGGTGTACCCTAGGGGTAGTGTAACTCAATACCACATGAACTTTTGACAACAAACCTTGGTGCTCATAATGGCGCCGCATGTCACGCAAGGCTAGGCTAGAATGAAGGAATGGGGTGCCTTCATAGTTTGTCATAGTATAGGTCCCGTGAGCTACGACCTATTTATAATCTGTACATCGATGATAATCATCAGCAACTGTCAAAACTCAATTGCATCCTGGCTATAGTCTGTTAAGTAAGTCAGTTTACCTGGGTAAATTAAAGGGCAGTTGAAAAGTGGTATAGAGCAACACTGTAAAATGATTTTATCGATGGATCGAATAATTTTGATACTTTGCATAAAAAATGTACTTACTAATTTTTCTTACAAAATACACTCAAAAATTAAAATTAATTAACTCTTTATATTTTATTTTGCAAATTTTCCTTTTCTTTTAACTCTAATTAGATTTATGGCGCCCGTGACTCGCAAAGTTTCTCATGTTTCGTCATTTCATAAAACCACACAATGTTAGTTTTATTTTTATTGTTTACTTATTAATATACATTCAATTCAATAATATTAACTTTTAACATACTATCCATAGTATTATTGATATGTACTGACAAAAACAGAAATGAAGTAATAATAAATTAATTATTTATTATCAAACATGGTTCGACATGGTTCTACAGAAACAGGAAGAATAATGCCCGATTGCGATTTTTGAATTTCATCAAAATTATCAAAGTATAATTAATATTATAAGTTAGTAACCATTTCTGGAATTAGTGACGTTTTCACCTTTAATTACCTAAGCTTATTCTCCCTTCCAGGGCACAGGGCAAAACGTGAAACTGACAGTAGTGTACAGGCCGCAGGAGTACAACAAGTTCGAAGCCCGGATCAACGAGCTGAAGCAGCACCACACTCTGTTGAGGACCTCCCAGAAGCGCTCGCTGTACGTGCGGGCCCTGTTCGACTACGACCCGATCAGAGACGACGGGCTGCCGTCCAGGGGCCTGCCGTTCCGATACGGCGACATACTGCATGTGACCAACGCCTCCGACGACGAGTGGTGGCAAGCCAGGTAAAATAAGTGGATAGGCGCAGATACGTTATTCAAAACATATAGTATGGTGCATTTAGACTTAAACCGGGACATCCAAAGTGAAAGTATTATTGCAGTGTCAAATTGTTCTATGCAGTCCACATATTGTTTTGTAAAAAGTTACACCCCTGACAGCGTCGGGTTTGAGGGGGGCAGGGAGAGAAGTTCCTTTTATTTTCAGTTTTTCTTAAATATTTTAAACACTATGCAATTAAGCGCAAAAGTATCAATTCAAAAATTGTATAATTTCCTTCAAATACGGACAAAAATAATCTACGTTAAATTGCGAACAAAAGTGATTGTGAGCATAATCTTGCTAGAGTGAACGGTTTTAGAGTTACGGAGGGTGAAAGTATATTAGACTCACGTATGTGTGCCTCGGCGCTGCCCGGCCCACATTTACACGTTCGTCCATCAATGCCTCTTTTGCTGGCCGCTGCATTCATGTACTATAAAACATTGGCGTGCACTCCATACAGGCACAAAGGAAGTGCCTACCCTAGTGCCTACCTTAATATAATAATAATTATATAATTAATTATTAATTTAATAATATTATAATAATTAATTATATATTAATATAATAATAATTATAAGCAAAAGGCCTTAGAAATAATAAATTTAAGTTCTTTTTTTTTGGTTTAAATAGGAATAATTTGCTAGGGTAGGCACTGCCCCTATGCCTATATGGAGTGCACGCCACTGAATTAAAATAATTATCAACAATTCCAGGCGGCTGGACACGACGGACCCCGACGCGATCGGCATCATTCCGTCGAAGAGGCGCTGGGAGCGGAAGCAGCGGGCGCGGGATCGACAGGTCAAGTTCCAGGGACAAGGCACACCCGTCAGCACGGTGAGAGATGTAACTGAAAGCAGAAGAGAATACAAATATATTCATAAACAATTTAAAAGACTTCCTGCAAAAAAAGCGTATTATCATGTTAATGAATTTTTAGATCAAAAATGAAAGCATTTGTTAAATTTTTATTTGACCCTTTAAGTCCGCCTCCCTGGTTACAGCGCCCTTATAGGGTTCCGTTATTTTAATGGACATGTAACTAAGTAAATAAATGAAATGAAATAAATAAGATAAGTATTACGATATTTTCCTCAAAACTGTTAGCAATCGCAAAAAATAGAATAGATAAGTAACTTGGGTAGGCTTGCTGTAGCGATACCAACTATCGGTATAAAACCATAATGTCAAAAGCCGCCGGAATTCAAATGGTTTAAAGATGATGATCCCTTGATTCTACTATGGTCTACCTTCGGTTAGCGATCCTCACCTACGGAAGGTAGACCATTGTTAGGATCCTAGGTGAAACCTTGTGCTGCCTGATATTTCTACGCTCTTATTCACTCAACTATAAGAGACGCGCGCCTACCAGCTTCAGTAGTGGGATCTCTACCAGCTTCAGTAGTGGGATCTCTACACACTACACTTATATCAATTGTACTTTGTTTTTTTTTGGACTTATTTTAAGATTTAAAATTAACTGTACAACAATTTTTTGTTGTACAGTTAATTTTAAATCTTAATCAAACGCTGTTTGATTACAGATAAATAAATAAATGAAGCAATGTTTATAATTTGCAAATTGCAGAGTCAGTCTACGTTGGAAAGGAAAAAGAAAACTTTATCGTTTAGCAGAAAGTTCCCATTCATGAAGAGCCGAGAGGACGGCAAATCTGAAGACGGCTCGGATCAGGAGCGTAAGTATTTATGCACAGAATACGTCGCACTCAAAACTAAATAATGGTTGCCAAAATAACGGTAGCAAATTTATATGACATGTGTGTTCCAAGTATTCATTGACCTCTATTGTACTAGTACGTTGAACCTCAGACTGTCAACGTAAAAATGAAGACACTTAGTTTTTGCCATTTTGGCGCTGATTGTTGTGTACCCTGGCGTGAGCGTCCATGGAACTAAAATAAAATGACATTCAAAACGACGGTCACTAACAACAAATGTCAATTTAGTATCGTGGACTTTTCGAAAGGCACTTCAAATCGGCACAAAATTTTTTTTTTTTATTCTATACAAGTTAGTACTTGACTGCGATCTCACCTGATGGTAAGAGATGATGCAGTCTAAGATGTTATCGTACTAACTTGGAAGGGTAAGTAAATTTACCCCAATGGTTTCTACACAGCATCGCACCGGAACGCTAAATCGCTTGGCGGTGCGTCTTTGCTGGTAGGGTGGTAACTAGCCACGGCCGAAGCCTTCCATCAGACCAGACCTAAGCCAATTTAGAAATTATAAAATCCCAAAGTGGCCCGTGGCGGGAATCGAACTCGCGACCTCCCACTCGAATCCGAGCGCGCCGCCACTGCGCCAGGGAGGTCGTCATGTAATGTCAATTGTAAAGAATGTTTGATCCAGCGTAATAGTTTAATAGAGATCAGTGCAAGTATTTTATGTTCAATCAACGAATCCACTTCCTAATCACGTCAAAACAATACTGCTATACTGCTTACTCCTGCAGAATCGCATGAAACAAAAAGCGATTGTAAAGGAGTGGGGCGCGCATCTACGTGGATTGAACTACCTATACTAAAAATACTGATTAGTATTTTTCGACTTCTGTACGTCTGATGTTTCTATTTTATTTGCCACTGGATTAATAGTGATAGGAAAGAACAGATTTATGAAAATCAGAATGATAATTTTGACAGATGTAATTTAGCATAGTTTTGTTTCTATTTTACTTCAGAAAATTATCATCCTAAGCAGCAATTTTGGCTTATTACCTCGAAAATAGAGTAGATTATTGTTTGTGCATATCTTTGTTTTAGTGATATCACATAAACAAAGATATGCACAAACATTAATGACAAGCATGACCTCTTGAGGCAAAAGGTGGTAGTATTATTCTACCATTTAGATAATTGAGTCCTTAATAGACAAGGGCCTATGTATAATTGAAACTAAGTTTAAATTGTAAATTTTTAACTGTACAGTATATATTAGGGTGATTGGCTGCCAAAAGACACACATGTTGTATTTAAATTTTATCGACAAGCCTTATAGGGTTGCCAATTAATATATGGGAAAGGGTTCATTCACATCCATTTGGCAACAGGCAACTGCCCCCATTGCACAAGTGTAGAGAGTAAAAAATATCCTCCGATTTTATCCTCTGACTTGGGATAAAATCTTCACCCGTTCTTGGCAATGGAAGATAAAGGGATAAGACTGTAGAGATAAACATGTTTATTATTTTGGATAAATTACTTTCCCACGACCATGCTAAGAGTGCTTTCCATCTTGTCGACAAGGGGGTGACAAATGGGAAAAAAATCCCAAAGATCCAACAATTTGAATTTGACGACTTAAAAAGAAATTCCCATCTGTCTCCAAAGTAAATTAATGTGCCAAGGTTTTTAACAGGAGAGCCTATTTACATTTGTCTCGTATATCGCCACTTGGGGACAAGACGATGGGATAGATGGGCAGCACTTCATGCTAGCCCTACTGCGGGGCTAGACAAAGTCACAAGCGTTTGGCGTTAACGCTAGTCGACAAAAATGTATGGACAAAACAAATGACTGTAGAAAAACCACGATAATAATTGCTAAACACGCTGTGTTTGATACTGTCGGCTGTCAATTGTCAAGCGAAGGACGCTAAAGTTATCTACAAGGTCCGCGAGAACGCCAGCGAGCGTTCAAGTTAGCGTAGTTAATTATTCAAACACAGCGTGTTTAGTAATTATTATCGTGGTTTTTCTACATTCATTTGTTTTGTCCATACATTTTTGTCGACTAGCGTTAACGCCAAACGCTTGTGACTTTGTCTAGCCCCGCTGATGGTGAATGGACCCTATATCGGGAAGCAAAACACGCAATACGTCTCAAAGTCAATAACTAGCTAACTCTAACGCTTGCACCTTTCACACGGCGACCTAGGGCCGTACCACAATCTCTTATATCAGTATTATTTTAATATTGTTTTAAAATTTTCATACTGACATTGTATGTCAAAGCAATATTACAATATTACTGCTATAAGAGAGGGTGGTACGGCCTCTGGAGTCGAATTAATACTGTAATATACCATTTTGTTACAGCTTTCATGCTTTGTTATACTCAAGAGGACGCTAACGCGGACGGTAAGTGCACACTATGTACCGACACTTGTCTATTACTTTCGCTATTCCGCTGTTCGTATGTAGGTCATTCGCCGCGCGTTGCCTTATCGATCGTGAGCCACGTAACGATATATTCATTAGGCTTTACCATCACCCGCAGCTATGACACCTTATCGAATCTATTGCTATTGCAGAAATACAATCGATATCGCTTTGCAATTTAAAAAATGTATGGGAACGAAATTCGTCATCAAAAAGTCACGATATCAACATATCGATTATAGTATAATCGATATCTTCACATGTTTTTAATTTCGAAGCGATAACTATTCTAGTTCTACAATAGAAGTAGAATCAATTGGTAACATGGCTAGGCCTTCTGTTTATTTCCATACGAATCACCATATCTTTGTAGTGTTTTTGTTATACATACAAAAATATCAGTCGTTATTGTTGTTGTATGCTTATAATTAGTCATAATATAAACTTCTTTGAAATTTAGTTGGTCCTTAAAAAGTAAATATAAACTGGACTGTTCTAGATCGATAAGGTTTCGTCGCGATGTACGCAACATTCATGCGGCTTAATAATTGTCACTTTATAACGAAGTTTTAATTCAAGCTGTGTGCTTTTAACCATTCAACTGTCGACATTCTTCATGTTATCTTATGTGTTTCGCATTACATGTTAGGGTTTTTGATTATGTACTTACTTCGATTTGTGGATTTCATAGGCGTTGGAAAAAATGCACACTCCCGAATATTTTGCAGTAAGTCACTGTGTAATAGGAAAGTAAAATTTAACTAAGTACTATAAGATATAGATTTTTAGTGATAAAATTATTTTTTTAAATTTTGTAACACGTATTTTGTGAATTGGTTTTCTACTGTTATATAAATATGATTATTTCGAATTGGAAATGTGTGAGTAAATTAACGCTTGTAGTGTCTATGGAAAGCATGATAATGCTTCATAATTATTAATTATAGAGATTTTAGTAATATTATAATTGGAGAGAGCGTAATATTATGACTGTTGCTTTATGGAACGGTGGAAGCGGCCCGAGGACCAGTCATCGTCATTTGTTTATAACCTACAGTAACAAGTAACTGCTGTGTCCAGCCACATAACCATTCAGTGAGCACTAATCCGCATACAAAAAAATGTGTGTCAGTTAAAATTTTGGCCGAGTAAACTTGGTTGTTTATGACAGTGCAAAACGCAGTTGGAGTCTGTCTTATCAAAGTAGAGACTGAAAAATCGCGGAAAATTTATAAAGAGTTATTCATAATTAGTTTCCCGTTTCCCGTTCCGCCATTTTGTAAACATTGGGTTAATAGTGATGCCATACGCCGATACCGGTTTTCCCTCATCTTTAGAACAAAAACTTTAGAACAACAAAAATAATAAATAGGTCATTTAAATTATTTATTCAATTAAGAGTCTTATTTAGTTGTTTTCTTCTTAGTGGTAAATTCCGAGGGAGTCAAACCGAGTAACTCGATAAAATACAATAAAGTCTAAAATATATTTCTGCCTATGACCTTAGGGCACCCTGTTTACCCGGTTATGAAATATAAGTCTGGACGTGGTAAAAGTCAGTATGGCCGTGAAAGAAGTTCGAGTGTCTACTTTTTTTTGACAGACTCTAGTGCGTTTTGGTTGCTGCGCGGTTGTGTGGGCAGAGGGCACCGAGAAGCGTTGCCCAGTCTCTGTGCCGCAAGTGTCGCAACTTGTAATACTGGTCAGTTTGAGGGCCGCAGCTAGCACACGGATTGGTTCGACACACGTCCGGCCGCCGTCCCGTGCTTCTAGTTGCCTAACTGAAGCAAACCGAGCGTACCGTACCATCATCATCATTTTTATTTGCTCTTTTTTGTTCGTGAGCTACTCATGACGTAGAATCACGGCTAGCCACTTAACGATTTTCGCAGGCGCATCCAGATTTAATACTACGAGAATATCATTTAAATCATCATGATGTGATAATTTTTCTATCAAACGAATACTAGACTCCTTTTAGTATCTCCGTAAGGAGAATTTGCGAAGTGGAGTGCTTCTAAATGTATGTAACGTGAATTTTTCTACATGTAGGGGAAATCTTGTACCGAGTGGAACTTCCCATGATGGAGGAGATTACGCTCATTTATCTCGAGGACGAGAGTAAGTTATGGGAGTGAGGCGTAGCTTGCGAGTGCCGTAGCCGATACCTTACCTCCCGCATTCTGGTTATGATCATCAATTAGAAACGTAGTTTTCATTTTAATAACACTCGATTTTGTCTATTATTTGTCATATGTTTAGTTTTTTTTTTCTAATTCATTCAACGCGACGATTCTAATAGCCTCCGCACACGATTGTATCCACCATCGAGCCCACAGGCCACAGTTTGATTCACTCATGAAGTAGTCGTGTGACCTGTCGGTCCGGACTCCGACGGGCCGCGCCGGGGTCGGCAGTCGAACGATAGAGTCGTTGTTAACTCGCGAAGGGAGTGGGCCACTGGAAGCACACGAGGACACGAGAGCCGCCTCTGTCACAGTAGTACGCTTGGCGCGCATGCCGCACGCGATCGCGCTTCGCTCTAGCCACATCAGCACGAGCATGCTCGGTCGCGATCAGCTTGCTACGGGCAGATCGTGACGGCGTCTTTGCAATTTTCCATGTGCTGGTTTATTATTACTTCAGAATGTAGAATTTGTGTCGCTTTTGTTAGCTTAGAAACGCTGTACATTTTTTATTGGCCTAGCGTTAACGACTGTTTGTAAGAGATACTTTATACGTGAGCAGTTTTAGCCAGAATTAATTAATTTCTTTAAATATTCAGTTGTACATAAAACTGTCAGTTCTTTTTGACATCCCTGCCAACCTTTTCACTGAGAGTAAAGATCCATGATGAAGTACATATAAAGTACATAATTTATTAATTGGTATGCAAAGTATTATTTAGTCCTGGCTCTCAAAAGGTTTTTTAAATTCCGTTGCAATTGTAACAATGATTTGCATAGCATGTCATTTTTTACGATTCGATCCATATGAGATTGTTTAGATTAGATGTACGCATTTTAGTTTTTTAATTATTAAACCATATCAAAACGTTTTGTGAACATTTCTTGTATTAACCGAAACAGATCATCTTTAAGGTAAGAGATATCACAAATATGAGAAAAAGTAAAAAATATATACCTACTAAGTAGATTTTGTATATATAATTTCACTGGAAGATTGTAAACAGGCCTAGATTTTGTAATTTATCTTGCGAGACTGTAAGCTGTAAGTCGAAAGATTGTAAACCGTAACATACCTACTGCTTATAATTTAACGTTCCTCTTAATCGTAGTGCGCAATGATTAGGTTTTTCCCGATTTTACTTCGATAGATTATAATCTACTGAAAGTTAATGCGTTAAAATGTAAACAGCATAGGTACGGCTAGCAATCTTTCGACTTGCGGTTTACAATCTCGCGAGATAGATTTCAATCTAATGATGTTTACAAACTTCCGGTGACATATACACTTCTAATGAAATAAATATTATAGCACTAGTTAGCTAGATTTAATTAAGCTAAAATGTTATTCAATGTATTATTTGATGTTAAGTATGGGTGTGTGGGTGTAGTGCAATTGAAGTTTTAAGGCGTAAATCCAAATTATTAGAAACACCTGGTAATATTGTGTTTGATTGACATTTTGTATTTATGTATAACATTGTAATTTATTGATTTTTCCTCCACTGTTTAGCACCAATCGAACTGTAAAATATTCATTTTATAAACTTGTAATATCCAGGTTGCAGGTACTTGCACATTGTTTTGTATAATACAATTATTAGGTATCAGTAGATTTTTTATATCTAGCCAATACATAGTTTTAGAATTAGAAGCACGTCGCACGAAAAGCTTACAAAAAACATTTATTAAACTAGTATAGTATTACGAAATATTTCGAAGTTTTCCAAAACATCAAAGCTAACGCTCGGAACCTCTGTCCCATCGTTTGTGGAGATTTTTGCAACGGTCCCCTAAATTTTACTTCTTGAATATGCTTGTAAGAAATAAACTAACTTGAAAGAAGTGTTATTTTATTCAAAGAGTAACATTTCAGGTGTATTTGCAAGTAATCTCGAAATATGTCTGGGACCAGGAAAATAGATCCTATAGAACTTACACATAGTTGCTTTTAGTCGTCCAACAGATGTTTTGAGTTTGAAGAGTAACAAGTCACCCAATAGACACAACGGTTTTGGTCTAGATTTAAAGCGATTCACTATAAAATGCGTAGACTTCCTAGTCTCGACGCCACAAGCAAATTCGTTGTTGGAAAAGTCGTTGTGAATATTTTCTATAATTATAATATTATGCTATCGAATATATTATTATACAACTTCTACAGTAACCAGCGTATGGTTACTCCCTTATTCATAAACGTGAAATAGAATATAGTTATTGTATGTTTCGTCTCTTTCGTTTCTAATGTCAAATTACTGTTGAGAGACAAAAAGAAAACATACCTAATTTAGCTATTCCACCGCTATTGCACATTTATGAATTAGCCTATAACTAATTTTGAAAAAGTTAAACCTGGCAGTGTATTGTGAGGAACTCAAATAGCAATAGTTTCATCACCATAATATAATGACACTGACTATACGTATTAACTCAGTGATACTTCATAAAAGCAACCAAGTTTCGCGGTTAAACATACATGTATGCTTTACTCTATATAACGAAAATTAAATAATGTAGCAAACATTTAATTTCTTTAACATAAAGAATGGCACAAAATATGTTGAAATGTGTTGAACAAAGCCATTACAACAGCAAATTCGCTTGGGGCGTCCAGTACTCGTGGCCTATGGAAAATAGCATTGTTTATTGAGTTTCTTCGGGCTTTACAGGTCAAGATGAAGCAGTCCTATCGTACGAAACGGTGCAGCAGTTGACGATCAATTACACGCGGCCCGTGATCATCCTGGGCCCGCTCAAGGACAGGATAAATGACGACCTCATTTCAGAGTTCCCCGATAAGTTCGGCAGCTGCGTGCCTCGTGAGTAACGTGATTTGTTATAGTACTTAATTATAATTGAGCTCTTACCAAACTTAGCGTTTTTTTAAGAACCTTATAATTTCATTGCCAAGTTACCCGTATACTCTAAAATGATATTTTAGAGACATTTTAGAGTAGGTATTAGGTAGTGTTATAGTACGGTATATTATCATTTACAAAATATGATGAAAAGAAAAATAAAGTTTTATTGGTAACGGTAAGCAATAACAGAAACAAAGGGTAAAACAGGACCCTATTACTTAGGCTCTGCGGTCCATCCGTCTGTCACCAGGCAAATCTCTTGAACCGTGATGTACAGTTGAAATTTTCAGCAGAAAACAGCAAATACTGAAAAACATAATAAAATAAACGTGTTTTTTTCGCTCGTTTTTCTAATTAGGCGGGCAGGTGTTTAGTTTACTTTAATATAATTGAGAATTGGTCTTGATATTACAGAACCGTCATTATGCGAGTCCGACACGCGTACGCGCATTTACTGGTTTTTATTAAATATTTAAAGTTATAATATCTTCGCCATCAGACACAACCCGGCCGCGACGAGACTACGAAGTGGACGGGCGCGACTACCATTTCGTGGCCAGCCGCGAACAGATGGAGCGCGACATACAGAACCACTTGTTCATCGAAGCTGGACAGTACAACGAGAACCTTTACGGAACCTCCGTCGCCTCTGTCAGAGAAGTCGCCGAGAAGGTAGATAGATAATAGTGCATTTCGATAAAAGTGCGAAAAGTTTGTCATTTCTTTACGAGTCCCGGGTTTTTGACCCAAGCCAAATGCGCGAGTCAACTATAGGGACGAGTAGAAATGACTATTCCGCACGTGCATTTGCGAAAAAATATTTATTCAATATATGGCTTATAGAAGTGAAATCACGTCTTGCCTTAGATCCATGAATGGATTCAATACAGCGCTTGTTCGAGTATTCCAGCGAAATGTTTCGTAGACGCATGGCACCGCACTGCTGGCTGACCCAATCGAGTCCCGCTACTTCCCGCGGATTCCACAGATGGCGCCGACAGTAGCTAGTGGAATCCTCGAGAATGCGCGAGGATTCCCCGGAAGACGCGTGACCTTTTTTGCTCTTATTTAATTTGTTTATTGGTATTTTTATATGATATTTTTACCTTTGTTGTGTCAATTTGCAAAAAACTCGTCACGTTTTAATTGGGCGGCGGGCTAATTTTAGGCATCTATCTTTAAAGCAAGAGTGAATACTTATTTTATAAGCTATACTGACCACTAACTTCATCAAATCCTACGAGCCTAGTATGAGTAAAATGAAAAAAAACTAAACACATTTTTAATTTTTGGTTTCAGGGCAAACATTGCATTTTGGACGTTAGCGGAAACGCCATTAAAAGGTTACAAGTGGCGCAGCTTTACCCTATTGCCATATTTATTAAACCAAAGAGTGTAGAATCTATTATGTAAGTATAACAAAATTTCTGATGTTCTTAGTTTTGTCGGCACACGAGTAGGGATCATTTCATATTCAAATTAAATTAATATAAATTAAAAGAATTCGGTTAATTATAATCAATAGTTTAAATAATAATTGTATACCTTTGATTTTAAAATATTTGCACACTGTAGCAGTAGATTGTAACGGATAATTTTATTTTATGTCATCTTGTTGTAACCCACAATTCATACAAATATATATTATATTTTTATATATAAATCAATGTTTACAGGGAAATGACGAAGCGAATGACCGAAGATCAAGCGAAGAAAACGTACGAACGCGCTCTCAAGATGGAGCAAGAATTTGCGGAATATTTCACAGGTTTGTTATTCTATTATTCAAAAAATACTCTCTCAAGCATTTAGCGGTAAGGGAGCGCTTGTAAGACGAGTGTACAAACCGTCTATCACCACCAGAAACGTGTCGGCTACATTTCGAGATGTGAAATTTTTAAAACGTGAGGGCATTTACGTATATAATCAGACGACGTTGATATCAAAGCATTTTTTGCGAGCACTGAAAATTAATTTTAAGACTATTAACATAGAGCGTAAAATTTAATGTATTTAAACGCCATGTTGGTCGACAATTGTGAGATTGAATTGACTTAAGCGCGTCAAAGTCGAGCATTCTATTTCCTATCATGAATTCAATTTTACACTCAAAACCAATATACGTAATTTTTTTCTTTAATTTTTTTTTCTCATCATTTTTCAGTGTTAATTTTTTTCTTTTTCTTGTTTGACATCACTCAGGGTGCGTAAACGTTACGAAAATGTCATAGCAGCTGCTGATATTAACTCGTTTGCCTTCCAGCTGTAGTGACCGGCGACACGCCCGAGGAGATCTACGCGAAAGTGAAGGCCGTGATCACGGCAGAGAGCGGGCCCACCGTGTGGGTGCCGCGCCGCGACCCGCTGTGAGCCGCCCGTGCCATACCCCCCTCCGTCGACCCCTCCCCCCGCCCCGGACACCGGTACTTGACCCCCCCTGTAGACCTCGCTGCGCCACTCGACAAGTTAGCCATCGACGTTCACTCTGTTTCACTAACACCGGAGTTTACCACGCATTTAACTCCTGTTTAGTTAAACATTGTATGTAATACTAGCTGACCCGGCAAACGATGTTTTGCCATGAAGGATATTTAAAAAAATTACCTAACGACTTACTCCTAGACCTACCGAACATACACAGAAAATTTCAATCCACTCGGTCGAAAAAATGGGCGCCTCTGTCTATACAAAGTCGATAGAAATAATTAGGACAATTTAACGTAAATTAATATTCACGGATTCCAAATTAATCATGTCGCAATTTTGTGCAAAGAAACACAACAGTTTGTCTTGAAACGGAACGTGCCAAGCTGTAATGCTGTCTACTTTTGCGAATCATATTAGCCGATTTTAAAACAAATGGGGGATCCAACAAATGCCTAACTAAGCCACGGTTAATTGCTTGGTGAACTCGGGTAGAAATCGTTACACCATATTGGATTGAAAATATTAAAATCGGTCCTATCCTTTTCCACAGGGAATATTATGAAAAGGATAGCACTATTTTTAGACTAGTCCATTTGGTTTGTAGATAAATAATTGTACAGCAGAATTGGCACTAAGTCGGTCATACACCACCCTTTATATTGTCCAATCGGCAGAACGCTGCCAATCGGATGAGTTAGAACTAACTGTGCGGATGTGGATTGCTTTGATAGGTATGATGTATGGCCGGGATTATTGACGAATAAATAATTGCAACGTGAAAATTTTAAACTCTGCCTAGTAGTTGCGTGATTTGTCTCTGGCACTTTTGGATCGTGATTGTAGTTGTTAAAAATGTACTGGAGACCTGAAGACAAGTGTGTACAGAGGTACTTGATACAAACTTGCCTTTATATGGACAATGTCCATTGCTCGTTATTAGGGTGTATTTTACGCCCGTGTTGCGTTACGTCCTAATTAGTTGACGCACAGTGAGCTGATTCTTGTATATAAAATTGTTCATCGTCGGTAACCACGATTAACCATTAACAGCCAATCTGTGCCTACGCTCCTAACTGATTCACATATTAACCAATCAGTGCCTACGCGGCTCAACCAATATGCAAGCATTAACCCAATCAGTGTCCAAGAAGTATTTTGTCGAATCTATAAGTAGTATTTAGAAAAGTGATGATAACAAAATCTTGGGATACAGTTTCTTGTTTGTAGCGACCTAACATAAAGGCAGACGTATCACTTAACATCAGGCGAACCGTGTTGCCCGTCTTATCATTCTTTGGTTTATAAAATAAATCGCAGGATCAGCTTTGCTATTAGGACGTAGCGTAAAAGGGTGTATTCTAAGACCTGCCTTATCTAAGACAGTTCTTGTGTAGACGAAAGTAATTTTTAAAGTACATTTTCTCGCATTTGCTAACTCCGTCGAGAGTGTAGTGGAAGCGTTTGTTGAATAATGTGATAGGTTAGAGGACCGAAATGCGAATTTGTATTGCTTAATGAATAAATCGAAACACGTAAAAGAACAGAGATTAGAATTAATTTAGAATCAATCAAAACTCAATGATCCTAGGTGTTATTAAAATGTCCTCTACATTCAGGTATACTGTAAATTAATAAAGTCAAATACCAAAGTACTGTTGAAGCGGCGTTCATACTTAGTTTTCAACTTCGTGAGTCTCCGATCTGTAATATTATACGCCCTGGGCCTTTACAAGACAGCGTCAAGCAATATGAACACCGTTTTGAACACTCTACATCTATAAGCAATATTTTGCAGCCCTTTCAGCGCGTTTAGATAGGTAATCATGTATTTTAAAATCTATTGATTTTACAATAATATATATTTTATAAATACCGCATCGTAGACTTATTATATCGGAGATCGTTTTAGCATAAGTTTCGTCTTTTGGAAACGTTTCAAACAAACTATTAAGGTACCCGTTTTATAATACCAAGGCTTTCACTGTAGTATAATGATTATAATTATTATATTGTGCTTGTGTTTATTGTGCAAAATCTTTAACGTAGCGTTTATATTTCGCGAGATACAAAATATACTTAATTAAAAAAAAAGTTATTTATTGAGAAATCCAGTTAATATGCTTCGATTGAATGTAAATGAATTGTATATTGTAGAGTAAAAATGATATTGTTCATGTTAATTTGTTATCTCGGATTGCTAAGAGTAAATTGTGAATTTTCTTCAGCATTAAAAATCTACTAATAATATAAATAATAATATTATTATAATCTTTTATGTACACAGATGATAAAAGTAAATATTCTCGAAAGAATGTGGTTCACTGCACTGGTGATACGAGATATATATGACAAATTGTTGTAGTTGTACGAGTAATCCTTAAATACTTGTAGTTTGAACCCACCTCACGCGTCCCGCATGGCTAGGCTAGGTCGTGTAATCAGAATTATTTGCTCAAGCGGCAATCTGTATCGTAGCCACTGAATCTCATGACATCGTGCACACAGGCATCCATTATCACTAATTAGACGAGGTGCAAAGTTGTTTGTTGATCATTTTTATAGTAAGAAATTGTGTTAGGCCGGCAACACTGAGGCACGCCACTAGATTCAACACCACGCGATAACGCGACACACTGACAAGTTGACCACACTTTGTGTAATGTTCTCATGAAGACTGGTGAGCATTATTATTTTGACAAAAGCAAAACGCGTGTGCGTAACTGCAGGTTGTCCGTAGCGCCGGTCACATACCATCCTTCCTATCGTCCAATCTGCATGACACTGTTGATTGAATCAGTAATTGTTGACCATGTATGGGCATGGATTGACATGACAGGTACAACTACTGCCAATCCACGCCCACACATGGTCAGTTCTAACTGATCCAATCGGCAGCATCATGCCAACTGGACGGTATGAAGGACTGTGTATAGCCAGCATAAGTGACTTCTAAGGTGTTTGTTATCAGAGATGTACCACGGTGCAGCGTTTTGTGTCAAACAAATCAATAGAAATGCGTGATCTACATATGCTATGAAGATAAATTTTTAATTTCCATATTTTCGCTTAATTATCAGTTTAACATGCTCACTTTATCCTTAATAGCCATAGAAAATATGATGGAGTTGGCTCCATGCAACCCGTAGTGAGGCTTCGCGTGGAGTGCGATCAGTGTGCCGGGGTCTTTATACGGTGTGATAGTCTCACCGAATGGCGTTTGACATTTTATTTATTGAGAATTTTATTTTCTTACGAGTAATTGAATGTCCATCTGCAAATGTGGCGCTGACCACGAGCAATTATTATTGCTTAAAATATTAAAATATTACTTATTGAACACATAATAACCAATCTTATTTTAAATAAGAGCAATTTACTAATAATAATAATTAACAATTATTATTTAATTCATTGCTCTTCGTTTTATTGTACTTAAATTTTATATTGATTATATTATTTTTAAGAACATATGCCATGTAACAGTATAATATGGACTACTTTACTTGCATAATGACAAAATAGATATTATTTTGATTGTACATTTTTGGAATCGCTGCAAGCAATATTATTTCTTTGCTTGTATTATGTTTTTAACATTTATTTCCATTCTAGCTACCAAAGATTGATCAAATTGCAAGTTGTATTGGCATATTAATTTTTTAGCTACTTAATGATGTTCCCTTGTTCGTGGTTTATTTTAAGATCTAGACAAATGTAAATACATTATTGTAAAACGTATTACTGACTCACTGTATGTACCATATTAATTATTGTTTTAATGAAATTAATTTGAACGCGTTTTGAATGTTGATACTTGTAGTGTGTGTATAACTGTCATATTGTTATAATTATTATTTTATTTTTAAGTTACTTACTACACTGAATGTATTAACAATATTATGATTTGTTTTTTTAGGTATTTATTTTATTGTGCTAAGTAGGTATTCTATTAAATTAATGGAATGTGTTAAACTTGTGTATATTAATAAAATTGTAAGTATTAATAATGTTTTAACTTTTAACACCTGGTTGACTTGAACATTTTATGGAACTCCCATATTTGCAGATGTACAATGTTTATCAGTTAGTGATGTTCAATAGACTAGTTTGAATAAAATTATTTACATTGAAAATTCTACCATTGTTTCTTTTAAGATTTAGCCCTTTTTAAAATTTTCGCAGTTACTGGTAAAAAGCCAAAGGACAAGAACCTGAAGCATTGGCTAGGTACACTAGAGAACAATTAATATCACTTTGACTTCACAACTTGAAAATATGGCCTTAGACAAATGCAAAACATTGTTAATTGTAGTAACGACCTTCCTGGCGCAGTGCTGGCGTGCTCGGAGGTCGCGGGTTCAATTCCCGCCACGGGCCAATGGAATTTTATAATTTCTAAATTGGTTCAGGTCTGGTCTGGCAAGAGGCTTGAGTGTCTAGGCGGCAGTGTCTAGTTACCACCCTACCAGCAAAGACGCACCGCCAAGCGATTTATCGTTCCGGTGCGATGCTCTTAGAAATCGTTGGGGTAAATTTACTTACCCTTCCAAGTTAGTACGATAACATCTCAGGCTACATCATCACTTACCATCAGGTGAGATCATCAACTTGTAGAGTAAAAAAAAAGTCAGTCGGATGATTCAAAACGTTGTTGCAAATTGGTCGGGAAGTCAAGGCGACCGGCAACGTTAAGTCCGGCCGACAAATGAACGGGTAGCCAGTCAATACCACACTTTGTAGAATCTACCTAAGCCCTCAGCCGCCCTGTTGTTTCTAGATCTCTCGTAGTCTCGCGAACATAATGCACAACGATATGCGGCGTTGGAAAAAACTTCAAACAAACGTCACACAAACTGCGAAGGAACGAGGGACCATTCTCAATAGGGTTCCGTACCCAAAGGGTAAAAACGGGACTATTACTAATTACTAAGAATGGGCATTTACACCTTTTTTTGAAAACTGTTTTAAATTAATCCTGTGACCGTAATAAACCAATAGAATTTTTATTTCAATTTTTCAAAACCAATAAAAGCCTTAAAAACGATTTTATAATTACGATTTTTAATTTTCGCGCGGAAACGGCTCGTGACGTCACTCCGTTAGTAACCATAGACTAGAGCTAGACAATCAACAGTAGTATAACCACAGATTAATGATACTGTATCTTGAGCATAGAGCTATTATGTTATTTAATACCTCTATGGTGTGACGTCACGTTGTGGTGGATGGCGTTTTTGGACAGATAAAAAAAGTCGATTTTTAAAATGGAATTATAAAATTCACATTGCAATTTTATGAATAAATAGTGACGTTTCTCGTTTACTTTTTTCAAAATCTATCTTAAACATGCATTTTTATATTTTTTCTTACATGATGTAAAATACCCTATTCGTCTGAATCAGTATCGGGCTTCTCTTGAACCGTGATAGACTTGAAATTTTTACAGATGATGTATTTCTGTTGCCACATAACAAATACTAAAATATAGGGGGCTCCCATACATCAAACATGAATATTTTGCTTGATATTGATAAATATATTTTCATGCGATTGAGTGGTCTGAAGGTATACCATGTACCGTAGCATTCGCGTTAAGCTGTCTGCATTATAACCGCTAGGTCTTCATGAAGACTAGACTTATTTGTTATATCAGCAGTATCATTTCATTTGGTTTTTCGCAGTTTGTAAGCATACATGGCTTGACAGTAAAATTAGGTACAGGTAAGCTTAGGTACAGCTTATGACAATTTTACTGTCAAGCCATGGCGAAAAACCAAATGAAATTGAATTTGGCGGCTAGCGATTGAAGACCGCCCATGGTTTTCCAATTCCATTTATTAATAAAAATAGTATTGTAAAAACTATAAATATTATGAATATGTATATTACTCAGAATACAGTTTATTCTGTATTCTGAGGTATATTATTTCGTTCTCAACATGGATACAGGAATAAAATTATATCGGTTTTGGATTATCTGTTAGTTTTAGATGGGTAGTAACGTTTACAGATATTGGATTGAAGCAAAATATAAACAAAAAATAGTATGTAATTCACGTTCAGTTTCAAAAGGTGCACAAGTGGTGAAACAAAAATCTGGTGAAACAGTTTTATTTGGACTCTGCCCTTATATCATACTGTCCGAAATTTGTGAAATGGTTAAGGTCTATGACAACAGATATATTTTTATTCCGGATATCCAATAGTTTCGGTTATAGTTATGGAGCATAACCATAACATTCATGGTAAATATTATGTATATAAAATAAAAAACGTCTATTCAGCTTAAATATTTAATGTCCTTACATCTCGTCTAGTAAAACAGTGGTCTTCTCAGATACATAGAGTCCATCCAAGAACTTTCTGATATCCTTGTTTTTGACGGTAGTGGACTGCTGAATGAGGGCTGCCGAACTTGAAACATCTTCGAGGGAGTTCCCTTCAATGATCAGCTCGTCCTTCTGTTTAGGAGAGTTCACAACAGTCACGCCAGGTGCCATCTTTACCCTCCTAATGTATTTCTCTCCAAGGAAGTTACGGATTTCAATGACCGAGTTGCCTTCTATTGTGACACAGTTGATGGGGAAATGGGCATATACCGCACGCATTTTGTATTGGAATCCCTTGGTCACACCTGAAAAAGATTTTCGTCCTTATAGTACATACACAAAGCATTTTAGTTGGAAGCAGTAAGTGTCTGACCAGGAAAAATTACTGTAGCTATAAATTGCTGCAAAGTCTTTAATAAACTGCACAAAAATATAACATATATTGAGCTATACATGTTTTCAATGCGAGCAAGATCCCTATAATATAAACCTTTAGAACAGAGTCAAGCTAGGAAAAAATATGTTGCAGCAATAAACACTTCTGATATGCATGAAATTTTTGGATAAATCGATTATAACAGCTCTAAAACTTTAATGCTTTACATGTTTTTGATAAAAACAAAGTACCTACCATAAATTTAATACTTTGGGCATTTAACAGTACATACAATTCTATGATTTTGTTCATGGAGAAATAGAAACTAAACAAGTACCTTTGATCATGTTTTCTACATGGGAGCACACTGTTCTAACAGCGGCAAGCTCCTTCTTAGATCCGAACCATTTCTCCACCTTCAGGACCCTAGGGTTTACCATGCGAATGTCAACAGCCAAGTGTTTAAAGTTCCTCTTTAAAACTCCTCGAGGACCTTTCACTGTCACTAAGCGGGATTTCACATGAACAGTCAACCCGTCAGGGATTT
This sequence comes from Coenonympha arcania, assembly GCA_036785405.1. Classification (NCBI taxonomy): domain Eukaryota; kingdom Metazoa; phylum Arthropoda; class Insecta; order Lepidoptera; family Nymphalidae; genus Coenonympha; species Coenonympha arcania. Next base: position 4,430,467 of record CM072063.1, on the reverse strand, counting down.
TCACTTTTTGGTTTGCCACGATTTGCTTCATGTTGAGGCCTAAAAATAAAACAATTCGGTAAACATAACCAATCACAAACTTGACACCATAGAATACATTATTTATTTGTAAGGAACTTCGAAATATAAATTAAACTGTGTGCATATTTGGAGTACTGCACTCGTAGATTCACAGAAACTCGATTGTGTTATGTATTTCGGGTGATTTATTTGGATTTATATTTCCACAATGAAATTTACGCTTACTTTCGGTGACACCGATAGCTGGAAAAGGTGGATAAATGTTGCCAGCTCAAGCTGTACTGTCACTGGTCAAAGTATCGATTATTTAAATAATCGATATCATAATCGGTTCTGGATACTTTACCTTAGTCATTAGTGTATTCTTTAAAAAATACTACCTGAACCTGAAGCTACCTGAACCTGAACTTTAAAAATTGATAATATTGTTTGTAAAGATCTTTATGTTAAGATTGAGATAAGAAATGATAAAAAGCTGAATAATTTCTCGCGAGCAGAGCCACAAGAAAAGGTTATAATATATACTCTATGTTCTGTTATTCTAAGATGTAAAAAGCTATTGAACTTTGTACATAGCTCAAATTAATTTTTTTAACTTTCAAAACATTAGTGTTTGTAACAAAATAGTGATACTGTACAATAGTTAAAGAAAGAACAAAAATACTACATAACATATTAATAATTTAAAATTTATGAGCCTCGAGTTTGCGATATTTTATTAAAGTATCGACTAAAACCTAATCGATTTTAATAAATCGATTGAAATGCGAATGGATTACCCGTCAAAGGGCAACAATGGCAACATCGGCAACATCTAATTCCATAAATAAAGTTCTAATAATTCTATACCACAGACTTATATGTCTGTGTTCTATACACCTGTGGCTACACCACAGATGAAGATAATATAATAAATTTTGTATTCGTTCAGGAATTTCAAGGAACATGATCAAAACCAAAAATTGAATCAATTTTAAAACATAAAATGTCAACGTCAGTCTCAGCTGTTTTTACTTTTTTAGATAAATAACCTTAAAATCAGCTCTAAATCTAGATTCGAGAGTCAAGATCATAATTTAAGATTTCATTATTTTCGGAATTGGAATTCCAGTAAAAAATTGTTCTTGACCAAGAAATACTTTTCTGTGTTATCGACTTTTATTGGTTTTGATAGAATGCTTAGAAAACTTGTAGTTACTGAAGTTGTATTGTCTCACAAAATATTTACAAGAGGTAGGTAATAGATGAATTAATTATTTTAAATTATTAAAAAAAATTGTGTATATTCGGAAGGTCTGTGAATATGACGTTAGCTTTCTTTCACACCGTTTATATGAGAAATAATTTATGTGGCAAAACAATGTTTGGTTAGCTTGCTTTTTTGAACATTTCACAATATATAGAAACTGTTACACTGTAGGGGGCTCAGGAGTATCTAAAGTAGTTTGCAGTCATCGCAATTTCGAATTTGCAAAGCCTTTAACAAAAATTGGTCAAATGTGAGTCAGGCTCGGGCGTTCTGTACTTACTATCAAAACCCATTCTCAATAGTAAACTTAATATTGTTTCAGCAAAATCATCATGGGACATTGTAGCAGGTGTGTGTGTAGAACGATTACCAGTAGTTACCCCTCCACTAAATGAGATCCAAAAGAAGTTCAAGGACCTTTTGTGGACCATAGAAATCGAGAAAAGTCTTAAGTCGGACCATGAATTAAGGCATGAAAATGACAAGTAAGTATTAAATATTTTTGTTTTTTATAGGTAGTAAAAGATGCTGCGATAAATGTTTTATGATGCGCTTGACACATCTGCCCAGATCTGCAGTGATTTAATTTGGCTGACTATGTTGTTCTCTTTAAACGGAAACCTGATTCAATTCAGTGGTAGGGTGTTCAGATCTACATGGTCATGCTCTACATCTATACAGTGATTACCCGCAACTCTCTTAATGTCAGTCAGTCAGCCCATCTGGTTGAAGGTCTGCTAACACCGCTTTCCTGTGCCTGCTGGGTTGCCATTCCCTGGACTTCAAGTCCCCATCGCCTTACCCATTATGACATCAGCTCTGCAATATGTTATGTTGGTGTAACTGTGGACATGAAAATGGTTAAAATAAGACAAAGTTATTTTTAAAAGATGTACGATGGATAACTGTGTAGATATAAAAAAGATGTGAGTGCTTTGGAATGCTTGGTAATAACAAAGTTTGGAATAGCTCTAGCTTATGAGTTTTGTCATACCAAATCTACATATAAAATTGCATGCGTGCCCATTCTGTTGACTAGTAAGAGAAACTTTTATTATAGATTTTCTTGGTGACGGTATTTTTGTCATGCATAAAATCGATTTTCCTTCGCCAAACCCCCTGCATCATACTATCCAAAAAAACTGTTTCAATAATAATTAAATGTAATTGTTCACAATCAGGTATAATATATGCTTAATATTACTCTTACTGATTCCAGGGTTCAAGCAGAACTCCTTAAGAATGAAGCAGTTGATGTAGATTTGGATGTAGTGAGCAAAATAACTGCCCAGGATTTTGAGGACATGTCCACAGATGAGCTGAACCAGTTCAAGTTTGCTGATATAGTTACTGGTAGGTAGTTACATTGTTTTTTGTACTCCCTATAGAAAATAGAGATTTCATTTAAGTTATTAACCTTGGTATGTCCTTAATGTCTTTAATTGTAGGTACTTAATTTGGACTGATTTTAATGTTTTTATTATGTGTGACCGGAGTTATTATAAGCTATCTCTATAAAATTCATTTTACATACAACTTTTATACTCACACAGACGCGACACAGGCTTTCTCCTGCCATATCACCAAACTCAGAATTACCTGCCTAAAGAATTACCAAAATGAGTCATGCCATATTTGGCTCACAGCGATTGACATTAATTATACAGTTTTTTATTTAACTTTTCAAATTTGCAGAAGCAGATAAGAAAGGAATCAAAAGTACACCTGAAAGATGTCTTCAGAGGCATCTAGTATTAGTAACAAGTCAGAAACTCGGTGACAACGTGAAAACTATCTTGCCACAAGGTTTGTGGAGGGAAGGGGAAACTTTGCGACAGGTAATTTAATATAAACCTAAATTTTAACCTTCAAATACAATTAATTGAGTTGGTTGTTTGGTGCCTACTAATTTGGTGTTGGTTGTTTGCATTCTTTGCTATAAAAACGAGACCAACATAAACAGTTTATTTAGAGTTGACTTATAGGTTCTATCAATTAAGGACTTATGAGTTTGATGTGGGTGTTTGCTGTTGAATGTCACCCAGGTGGACAAACTGCTGTAGTTAGTCTAGAAAGCAATAAGCGTCTTGCTTTCTGATCGCATCTTCACCGACCGGATCTTACTAATATGATTCTTACCTTTCAGGGCTTATATATAAGTCCTTCAGTGCCCGGTAAATGAGGGCTTTTCGCAAGTTGATCGCCAACCTTTTTTTTATTATTGTCGATAGGCTTGCGCTTGACGACTATCACGCCTGATGGAAAGCAAATGATGAGGTCTACGTTGGAGCGCGCTTGCCTAGAAAATGCCTATTCACTCTTCTCTTGAAGGCACCCAGAATGTACTTAGCTGGAGACACGGAGGCTGGAAAGGCGTTCCACCACACGTTAGCTGTTCGTATCAGAAACGTGGAAGAAAAACGTTTCATGCGAGTTTGTTGGATGTCAACTTTGTTTCCTGTCGATCGAACCTGTCGATTTCCTTGTTTCGTAGACTGCTGAGCGAGTGCTGTCGGAGCAGTGCGGCCCGGGGTTAAAAGTGAAATTCCTCTCCAACGCCCCCTGCGGGTTCTATAAGTACAAATACCCAGCAGAAATCAATGGAAAATTGGGTGCAAAGGTAAGTTATAAACTCATACTCGTCTTTATGTATTCGCTGGCGCTAATAGCTTCTGATATTCGCTAAGTTTAAAAATTGAATCGTTACCGTTATTGAATTAAACTATAATCTAATTTACCCTCCTGTTTACACTTGTGCGTATTTAAAAAAAAGTATAAAAAGTAAATAATAGAAACAGAACATTATTCGGATATACTATTATTCGGATTCCTAAAAATTAATTAGGGCTACTTACATTTTCGAGGCTAATTTGATAGTAGTTGGAAATTCCAGTTATGGTTTTTACAATAACAATTTTTATAATAATAAACAGTTTTTATAATAACAACGCAATCAGTTGACTGATAACAACCGGGAACGTGATTTCAGAGAACTATAAAAGTTTACGTTTGTTCCCAAAAGACGAAAGTATACACGTGAAATATTAAAAGAATCATGTTGTTAGGTACCTACTACCCATTCGCAGAAGCTTTGCAAATCTTAGTGAACGTGCTTCAATTATTATTTACTAATAAACAGAAGATGTGATGTACTCTCTGTTTATTCCTCAATCACGCTGCATTAGCATTTTAGCCTAAATTCAAAAAATTTATTCTTACACATATGCCACGCCACGCCAGGTTCGGTAAACATTTTTTTTAACGAGAAGAGACTCGGCAATTGGGTATTACACTACTTTTGAATTTGAAAAAAAAATATTATTAATATTACCTAGGATAAAAATAATATCATATGATATCAATATGAAAATCCAACGAAGATTTACAATGTAACAGGCATTTTAATTTTGGAGTGGGAGGGACCCTATCCCTTTCTCGCAAAACGGGAATTCGTATGAAGCCGCACGAAACTATGGGAGGATTGTAACGTCACAATTCAATCTCTGTCTAATCAGAAATATTTAAATGCTTATAACTTTTTTGTTATTTGATAGATTTAGTTAGTTTTTTCAGTGAACGTCATTATTTTTATCCCATTTATTTATATTAGTTTATAGTAAAGTAATAAAAAGATTGGAGTCAAATACCCAATTTGTCTGGCTACTTAAATATATGATAAATCGGCTACTATACCATAACGGCCTAACAAATAAATGTAGAATAGGGACGGAATACAAGTTATACTCTGATTTGTCTTTATCTGTTATCAGTAATTTGACATTGGAAGAAAAACGACAAAACAGAGTAGAACTATAATTCCACTTCTATTCCACGTTTATTTGTAAGGGGGTTAATATTTACTTATAGTTACTCGATGTTACTCGATTACAGTTATGGTTCCTCGTGCTCAATTAATTGTTATGGTTTCATGGAACTGCGAGCTCTTTCGTATGAGCGCTAAGCGGTGACGGTTTGTCTCTTATTTCATTTATTTTTTGTTTCAGGTGTTTTTCTATTACGCAAACTACAACGATGGCGACGTTGACACAAAATCAAAACCAAATTGGCTAACAAGAAACGAACTAACTGAACTGTTGCCTGAAAAGTACAACAAAACTGTGCAAGGATTTTTAATAGAAGAAACTTATTAGCATAAACCGTCAATTAATTAATTATCATTTATGTTAAGTTATTGTAGATAATAAAAAAATTTAGTAAGACATGTTTAATAGTTTGATTTTTTATCTCTACCACGGAATACATAATAGTACCTAACGGTACAGAAGGTTCACTCCGCAAGATGATTTATAGAAATAGCGCTGACACAATAAAGTGCAATTCAGTTCGCAATAGCGCGTGGGTTTTATCCTATACCTTTAAACGAGCAATTCTTGTATAAATATATGTATATATATTTCTATATAATCTAAATCTCGGAAACGGCTCGAACGATTTTCATGAAATTTAGTATACAAGGGGTTTTTGGGGCGATAACTTGATCTAGCTAGGATTCATTTTTAGAAAATGTCGTATTTACCAAAAAAAAAATATATAAATCTTTATATATAAAACTATTACAGTAAACTCCTGGTGCCATCTATTGGTAAGTAGCTGTAATACTACCGAGCAAAGCTCGGTCACTCAACTAGTATTTTTAGAAAGAAAAAGCTTCAGCTTTAGATAAGAGTTTGTCATGTTTGAATTTCGAGCTGCTTTTGCGGGTAAGGGAGGAGCGAATATAATGGTATTTTTATTTTTTTAATCGGTATATTTTCACCCGCATTTCCAAAATTAATTATAATTTTCATCTACTCGGAAAACCTATAGGTTTTCCGAGTAGATGACCTGAAAAACAATAACAAGCGATTAGCCGTAGCGGATGCAGTAGTGAGCAAAAATCTTGTTGTTGTTGTATAGGTAAAATATGTACGTAGCCTACCTATAATTTCCATTTGAATTATTTTTCTCGTAGCGAGCGGAATGAATACAAAATCAATATTTTACCTTTGTATCATTTTGTAACACATTTTGTAACTTCCTATGTTTAATTTCAGGAGCGTTTCAAACAATAATATATGAAGATTGTTATTGTACCCACGTAAAGTCTAGTGCGCAGTATCCCGGCTAGCCACGTTTACGTTGAAACGCCGCCGCGCCCGTGGTTAGCGCGAATCCCTCCCGAACGCTTCACGGGAACACATCGAAATAGAAATATACGCAAACAATGCGCGTGATTTACTGGTAAACAGAGTTTGTGCACACTCAAGGCCCCGGATCGTACCTACTGAAACCATTAAAAACTAGATTTTGACTGCCCGCAGTTCCGCCCGTGTGAAATTTGGTGCAGGTCTGACCTTTTGGTGGTCTGACCTTTTAATGGTGATCTGACCCTTTTTTGAAAGCTACGTATACCTACCTATACCTAGGCAGATAACATTTCGGTTAAAGTCTTAGGCTGGGTGCTTGACTTGACTTTAACCGAAACGTTATAGTTAAATATGGCGGTCCGACCCTTATTTCGAAAGACATAAGAATGGCCGCTATATTTATCTATAACGTTTCGGTTAAAGTCAAGTCAAGCAAATGGGCCTTAGTCACGAAATGGCAAGGTTCGCCATAGTCCAAACTTTTGACACTAGGTAAACTATTGGTGCGCCCCGAACTATATAACAATACATTTTGGGAGCTGCCAAAATCGTAAATTTTTTAATCAAGTACCTAAGGTAAAAAATAAAGAGATAAAGTTCGGGTCGGATTCTCGCTACAAAGCTACGACTGAGCTTTTATGGCTCGGTGGTTTTTACTCAATTATCCCCTGAAAATATTGTCAATCGACAATCACCACATTCAACAATAAGGTCTTAAGGAAAGTTCACGTTCGCTGCGGCTAATATTTTTAAGAATTTACTATTAAGTAGGTATGACCTGACAGTAAATTACCTTACGGTGCGGTTCAGGGTCTATTTTGCCCCGTAAGACTTAGTACTATTTTTGGCTCTGGTGCGAAACGTGGTAGGTAGGTACAAAATACCTTAGATGCTGTTAGCTACGAAACATGACTATATTTGACAGTTAAAAAATATCTATGTAACTGCCCCTTTCCTACTTCAATAGACGGCGAAAGATCTCTTCCTCGCACTGAATTTAAGATCAGCATCTTTGTCGCCCGCACGGAATGAAAGTTTCGGACGGGACTATTTTAACTCCTAACTCCAGTAAACGTGTTAAGAAAATTTAATCAAATGAATAAAGTTTTCCTTCCTAAGTTCTTACATAGACTACCTATTACATACTTATGTACGTATTGATAGGTTTTGATACAGCAACTAACAACCTATGTAGCAACCCTATCTCGATCAAGAAGTTTTCAGGGCCAGACGCATGTAGTGTGTAGGTAATCTAAATTGAACCTAATTAATGATTTAGTAAAATTGATGTTTTTTTCTCCGTACTCACTATATTTAGACAGAAATGGGCACAGGATCGCTTTTGAAGTTTGTGTGTATCGGCACGCGATGAAAGTTTAATTCACCTTGTGTAAATGGGTTAATAGCGACTGCACACGCACCAACTTATAAATTCATTAAATGTCGGTGTTAATTGTTTAAATAAATAACCTAATTAATCAAAACAGGGGCTGTAGCGTGTTGACCTTAACATACCTACTATTAAGTTGCTATTATGTATAGGTATAGTAAAACCATATACTTAGTAAGGAAATAGGTATCTGCCTAAAAGTAGGTAGGCACTATTTAATAAAGTCGAAAATTATCTACGATACAGATTGATTTGCTGACCAAATGAAAAGTTGGCTGCTAAGGAAATCTTTTAAATAGTAGGTACAAAATCTTCAGATAAAGATTCTTCTTTCTTTATTAATTCACAAAATCTTCAGATAGGAGACGTTTTTGTTCAATCTAGGCCATGTTTGCTAAATTTTTTAGGAATAATTTAATTGCAGCGTTGATGGACGAACTCTCCCGATTCCGAATTGATTACTACGAGTACCGTAGACCGAACACTTTACGGCAATCTGGTGGATAAAACCGGTAACTATTTATCTATTCACACGAGTAAGTAAGTATCAAAGCCGTAGACTTCGAAAATATATAAGCACTTGCCTACTAGAGACATTTCAAGACCTATCAAGCCTTAGACGATTAAGGAATGATGACACGTGTTAGAAGTAAGGTTGGCTGGTTGGAACCAAGTTGGAACGTTGCTTATAGTTTGGTTCGTGTAGACGCGCTATAAGATGGAATATGTTTGCTGCAATCCTCAAGGCTCCGCGCCGTCTTTTAGTGCTCGTTTACAAACATTGAGCGGCGCTGTTTTTCGTTTTGCTCGGCGTAACATTAAATAATTCTCGATGGAAAGTAAATAAACATTGATATGTTTGTAAGACTTTACGTGAGCTCTCGGTTCGTCAGTTGGTCACTAGGTATACTCATTAGGTACCTACTCACAGTATCTATTGTTTTGAGATAAGTATTTAGAGCAGAGGGAACTTGACACGTTCCTACGAAGATATTATGGTACTTGTTCTCAAAAGTGTGTAAAGCCTGCCAATCTTTATTTGGCCAGCGTAGTGATATGCTGTAGCTCAGCAATGCTCAGGGCTTAGATGTGCCTAGACAGGTCTGGTCTCGTGGAGAGACTTCGGACGTGGCTAGTTACCACCCTATCAGCAAAGACGCACTGCCAAGCGAACCGACGCGATGCTGAGTAAACAAAGCAACGGATCAGCATGACTTTTTGCACAAGCAAAGTTCATGACCCAAAGAGTGACAAGGGCTACTTTTACGATTTTGAACACGGCATTGGGAAGAACCGAAATTCATGCGAGCGGAGCGGCAATATCTAATTGTAGGTAAGGGTTGTAGTAGAAGTACCTACATAAAAAAAGCTATTCGTAAAATCAACCTCTAATGTAACCTACGTAGTACTATTTAGTGTTCGTTTAGTGTAGTACGTAATGTAAGCTACGTAGACGTAGATGTCCGATTTTTAGACGATCTCTACATACCTAGGTATATCGACCGTCGTTGAAGGAGATCGATGCACTCTCTATTTTTTCCAATTTTTCTTTAAACGTATACGTAAACACGTGGTAAGGATTTAATTTGTAGATTAGAATATCTCTAAAATGATTAATTTATAAAAAATACCTAGTGTGTGAAACACTGTAACAAAAATATAAATTAGATGATCTCTACCTAATATTATTCCACTCGGCAACTCAAGTAACTCGTTAACGAAGATTTTTATTTAATTCGTCGATCTACAAAAGGGAAGCATTTCCACGTTAGGTAGACGCCCTGCTGCGGTCGCCACCCGCGGCTTTGGGCTAACATAATTGATAAAATTCTTACACTAAGCAATAATTATTTCTTCTCCGCATTCCTTTATTTTGGGAATGGATATTTTGATACCTACTTACACGTTATCTATATGTAGATATATCATAATATTAGGTATCTGTGATATTATGCCTATGTAGGTACCTATCTTAGATACAATACGTAGATACATACTCAAGTAGGTACTTTAAGCGATAGCTTGTGTTATGGGCACTAGATACCTACTTAGGTGATAATATTGAAAAAACGCACAGACATTAGAAAACATTCATGCTCATCACACAAACATGTTCCAGTGTGGGAATCGAACCCACGACCTCTGACGCAGACGGCAGGATCGCTACCGCTACGCCATTCGGTCGTCAAAAAATACTTCCCAAGTAGGTAGTAATTACCCGGCAAATGAAGGCAACAAATGACAATAGAGAGGCTTTTCGCAAGTCGACCGGCAAACTTCGTTTCGAAGATGACACAGGATGGTGATGATGATAGTACGGGTGTGTTCAACCTATGTTTTATGACCAACGGGCTACGACTGGGTACGGTTCTCAGCAAAAGAGGGGTTTAGCCGTAGCCCAACAAGCTGGTCAAGTAAGACACTCTTGAGAACCAGGTGTCAAGGTTTCCTCATGATGTTTTCCTTATTCAGTTTCCACAAACACACCTAACTCCAAAAAGCTGGGAGTGTCCTGGATTCGAACTCCTACAAGGTAACTGGTAAGGCCTAGAGACAATTTATTCAGAAACCATAAAATGTTTCTTTCCTTTATAGTTTTATCTGCTCTCTGAGCATGGCTGTAACGATGCATAAAAAGGAGAGAAAGACTTCTCCTTTTGTCTTACATAGCCGGTGGAGAACCTATAATCTTATCCCCTTTCAGGATAGGTTACATACTTAATATCCACCTAGGAGTATAAAAATTTATCACTAGCTAACAAATTACTCTCGTATTCCTTCACTCTTATTCGTAGACTTAGTGGACGGCAGACACGGGAAATGTTAGGCATAGGGCCGATGGTTTAACGTGCTCGACGAGGCACAGAGACGGCGTGTAATTCCTTATACTGAGAGCTATAGTTTATCTAGGAAATATCTCAAGAGTGGGTAAGGTAGGTAATAATTAGGTAGATCATAAGATATAATAGAAGTATAGGTACCTACCTTAACTATAAATTAATCAATGCTTTGTTTTTAACATTCGAATGTAGATATGTAGGTACCTACTATATCTGTCGGTAGATACTATGGGTGCTTAACTGCTTTATGCTTAGCCCTACATCTATTATCTCATTATCAAAAAGACCAAAAAATGCTTCGAAAACCATAGAGTCCAAGTGACTAATGATAGCCTTACACATCGTTGACCGGTGTTGTAAAAAACACCGACAGAATTCACATAAGCTGCGTTAAATGTAGATAAAATTGGTAATAGAGACTGAGTGGGCCATTGTTCCAACGTTAATGGACCACCCGACTGATATGAGGTGGAATCTCTGCAAAAACAACTGAAGCGGCGATACCGAAAAAAGGACGCGAAGAACTGTATACCGACTTACTCCCTCGAAGAATTCCGTAAGGTACCTACCAGCTATTTTATCTCTGGCTTTCACAGTTCGATAGCGGTCGCACTGTCACACCGCTGACAATGCGGCTTTATCACTTGAAAGTGAGACTTTTAAACTATTGTGTATTTGTATAATCTCGCAGCAAATACCTACCAAATATTAAACTACTTATTAGGTAGGCTAAAGATCTAGGTGTCCTGGGTTCCTATTACAACTATAGTTTGTGTGTCATTTAATTGCTTCAACATCGTGAAAAGTGTTTTCGAAATGAAGTGTACGCGGAAAGGTTTGATTGTTTACCTTTTAGCCCAACTCAAAATTAATAGACTTTACTTACCTACATAGTCCGTGATTTTAAATTTTGCGATAGGTATAAGTAATATAAAAATCACGGCTCCAAGCTGATGATTGGGTTGCTCCAAGCCGATGAAAACTCAGATGTAAGCGATTTACCCTAAGGCAGTTTTGTAGACAAAAAAAGACCTATAAACTTTGTTGTTCTTGCTCTTGGTGTTAGGTATGTTACCTAAAACTGTAATCAATCACCTTTTCCCAAGTTACTCCGCCTTAAAATGTACCTATTGTCATAGTATCACCTCACCTCACCTCAGTATCAAACCATTTTACATCCAAGGCTGAAATAAAAAGAAAAAACTTGAAAAATTGGAGCTTTCTTCGCTCGCGTTTCTATATTCAAGTTCAATGATTGTCTTTGATGATTCCATATGTGGAATATATTATTTACCTACCTGTTTTCAAATCTAAAATGAACAGGCAACCTAAGCGATACAAAGGTGCTTAGGGTCTTAATTATATCAATGACAATGGTTACACAAAATAATCGTTTTAAAATGTAATTATGTATAGGTGCATAATGCATTTAAAAGTGGCATTATACCTAAGTCATTATCGCTTCTGTTTGGAGATTTAGGTAGCCGCGGCATTCTTTATGAGATTACGTAAATTTTCCTTACCTACAACCCGTTGACCAATTTATCAAGAAAAGTACCGTAAAAATCCCCGTGTACCCTAGATTATGTAACATTCCACAGATAAACTAGCGGGCCCACTCACAGATAATAAGAAAGGTTTTTTCACTCACTCATTATTGGTTATTTTTCTCAGGATATGTAGGTAGGTTGTGTCGCTTAAGAACTGTTATCGTCTTCACTTGAACATCTTAATTGTGCTGTTAACTGTACACTGGGATAGATAAAAACATCGGTCGTGGCCATCTTGCTCTATAAATGTCTATTATAGATTCACTTATTTTTATAAACTAACTAGCTAACTCGGCAGACGTTGTTTTGTCTTATTAAAATGCATGAAAAATAGTTTTCATCTCACCCGCTCGAAAAAGAGATTTTCTAAATGCGAGCAGAAAATGCTATTATATTCCCTAGGCCTGAAAAACATTTCCAATATTCCAATATTCCCTAAGGCGGAAAAGCAAACATGACGAACTCTCGAGTCGAGCTTAGACGTAAAGTAGCTCTATATTACGTAGGTACCTAATCAATGTTTAAAAAGGGTACAATCCATTCTGGGTTCCGTATTAGGTAAACAAGGAACCCTGAAAAGTAGCATGTGTAACGTTAAAAGGAAGACTGTCGCTACTCACTAGGTACTAACTAGGCTTTACAAGTTACTTAATAGCCGACTAACTAGGTAATAGTGATAAAAGAAAAATTACGTTGTAATCAAAATTTCAAAACTACCTATAGGTACCTACCTAAACTATAGTTATTAGACTCAAGTCATAGTTCCTTCACACACCGAGCAATTACTCAAGCTTATAATGCCTCTCTCTTCTAATCCGAATGTTTTTAACATTGTATTTTATATGTGTTGGTGAGTTGCGTATCAAAAAGCAATCACGCCCTTATTCCCTGGTTGAGATTTGAGAATTGAGATGACTTAGCTTTATCAATAGGTTATGGTCGATAGGGTTACCATATTATTTCAACTGAATATAATTCAAATATAATTCGTTTTTTAGGGTTCCATACCAAAATAGCTAGAAAAATGTGTCCATTATGGAGACTTTCTCCGTCCGTCCGTCCATCTGTCACGCTCGATTATTTCAGTAACTATTAAAGTTATAGACCTGAAATTTGGAACAGTTGTAGTCGATAGTAACTCAACGTCATTGCAATCATAAAAATTTGAAAATCGTTTTAATTAAAAGAGGGGAGAAATTGGGTGTTGAAATTTCAAATGCGATAACAATAATATTGTATTGAGTGGGGTATCGTAAGAACGGGCGTTACTTGTATATTTTAAAACAGATTTTTAATTATTTTTATGCTTGATAGTTTTTGATTTATTGGGCAAACTGTCAAAAAATACCGTTCGCCGAAGTTCGAATCGTAATAATTATTATGATTGATAGGGATTAATGTATATTTTATGGAAAATAAAACCAACTACTTATTTGTCTTTTATACTTTTTTTGATAATATCAATCAACCTCAAAAAACGAAGTTAAGTTTGCGGTTTGATAAAAAAAGTAATTTTTATGGTTTTACTTTTTCTGTCGCACCTAGTAGGCACGGAACGCTCGGTGTGCGAGTCCGACTCGCACTTGGCTGGTTTTATTGATTTTATTAAAATGGACCTGAAAACTAAATGTGTAAAGCCGAGTTGTACCGTACGAAACAAATACAAAAAATTAAGTGGTACTTGAACTAATTTAATCGCAATCAATGTCAAAAAAAATGTATGAAATTTTATTTTGACAATTCTCGTAATTAAATTAGTTTAAGTAGCACTTAAATTTTAAAATTGATTTTCTGCAACTCGGGTTAAGTGTGATGTCACACTAACTAACTGATACTAATAGAGTTGTGGGTATGTCCGTAGCGCCCACAACTGTGGATCCGCTCTTGTCTCAGCGAGCGGCGTGGCCACCCTAGCGCAGGGAGCAGAGAAGCTGCAGCGCGGCGTGGAATGGTCGGCTCTCGGCTCTGGGCTGCGCGTGTGCGCGGACTGCGGAGTAGCGCGGAGGGCCGGCGGAGGTCGCGCTGCCAGGTGGGCCCCCATTAGCAGCGGCGAGCCTCGAGCGGCCGCTCTTCATCTTTATGATAATTATTTTCTGTTTGTTTTCGTCGAAGAATCGACCCGCCTCGCCGGCCGACGCTTCTCGGAACCGTCTTCCATTGTGGTAAATTAAAGCCGCCGGACCCCTGCCTCGGCGGGAGATAATTCGACAGGATGCCGTATATTATTAATTGCACTATGACTTGTGGAAATGGAGCCTCGCGCTCAGTGAGTCATTCATTCCGCTGGAAGCGCGGCGCGTGGGAACGGGCGGCGGGAGTGATTTACGCTCCGGCTCCGTTTACGAGCTTTTAAAATTCTAAAATAGATTCCTCCCGATCCAATCCCCTTTTACATTCCTCGCGACTAGCGGCCTCGGTCCTACCGCGCCACTCACTGCGCTTTAATAATCGTTTACCTCGCGAATCAATTAACCATTGCGGGTTAAAGCGATAAATTTTCAATTAAGTAACTACATCACAACCACCCATTCGGTACAGAGAGGTCAGCACTCACTCCTTAACTGCCTTCGGTTAACAAGGTAATAAAGAGGTTTCGAGGCGGGCATTGTAGAGACCGATAAGAAATAAAAACTGTAAATAAGCCGAAAGCTCGCAATAAAAAGAGGAACCTCATAATGTTTACAATCTTGTGGCTTTATTCACTTTGTGTTCCAATTTCATGCTAAATCGAGCGGGTAAAATCCTCCTTTATCGAGGAGACTTACCGTCGCGCCTAAGCTCGATCGCAGGCCGCCGCAGACCTGCCGGATCAAATCGCTCTACATTCGATGTTGAATACCAAATGCAAATACCAATCCCTGAATGGAGCGTGGGGCGTTAAGAGGATACACTGAGTTTATTATTGTCCTTCTCACTTTTATAACGAATACGTTGGTGGGTGCGACATGCAGCGTCGCAGAAGAATATAAAAGAAAAACGACGTTTTACCTAATTATTAAAAAACTAAGTAAGCCAATTAATTATCAAGAATCTGTTTCCGAGAGTTTTTGGATATTAGATATTATTACCGACACATTAAAATAAAAATTACAATTACATCCATTGTAGTTTCCCATAAAAATTAGAAAACTGAGATTTTTCCTCACTTCACAGATTTTTCCTCAGACCAAGCAAATTAATACAAAAACTTCATAAAAATCGGTCAAGCCGTTTCAGAGAAGTTTGTCACACACTGTCACACGAGAATTTTAATACGCTATTAGGGAGATGAAATTTCATTTTATAGAAAGCTTCACGTAGGTAGGTACCTAGGTACTTACCTACTACCTAAGTAAGTATGTGAATTCATTAGACACTGGAGATCAATATTCAATATCAGAAATAATTTAATAAAAGCTTGAAAAGAGTAGGTGCCTAATATAATTTTATGTAGGTATTAGATACAATTTTATACCTACATAGATGTTACCATTTTTTTTATTTCTATGGATGTAACAGGTTGTGCAATCTTTATATTTCATGATGGCGCAGCGGATGCGACGTCGAACGGATTTTAGTAAAAAGTTGTAGAAAAAATCAATTACATTCTGTATTATACAGAGACATAACTCCGAGAACGCAGTAACTTAAACAATTCGATAAGAGTTAGAGCTCTTTCACACTGCCACGGAGACGGTAGGGTTGAGACGAGATTTTCTTTTCCTGTTCTAGTAAGTAGGTGTATGGTAATATTTTGATCAAAAGCCAGTGGTTTTATATCTTTCACAATTTTATTAATATCTCCAATAAAAATACTCGTGTATATTTTTGTCTACTGTGTCACCATAAACTGCAAATTTTTTCAAGGGCTTTTCCAACCATTGTCATCCGTCCACTATTTTTCGGATGTATTTACATTTTATATTATTAATACCTTTTTTCCACCAGTGAGGATGATAATTTCTTATCCTCGTTCAATTTACCTATTATGGATGTTATATTTGCTTGGCGAACAGTCTCATTTGTAAAAACATACCCCTTTCTGGCGCTTCGGGTAAAAATGCAAACCAAAGGAAATTTTTGCCGCGCTGTTGGGAATTTTAGAGAGATAACAGTAAAGTATTTTTTTTTTGTAGTCAGACACTCGCATTTCCTACTTAACATTACAGCGGTTTTCACAGATTTCCCTTTTGTAGTCCGACACTCGCATTTCCTACTCAACATTTATCAACAGCGGTTTTCACAGATTTCCCGCGAAACGCTCGTTTTTCCGAACCGAGTGTGAAGCGCGCATTGGGTCTCAACTCTCAAGAGTGCATTGGTTAGGAGGCTCGACGAGTTATTAATTTTATGGTGTCGATGGCCGCACGCACCTGGCTGCAGCGGTCACTGCCTGTCTTGCACCCCCGCCCCGCGCCCGCACCCCGCCCGGAATCAATCACGTGCTCGTGTATGTATGTTTGTGTACACTTCGAAGACTATAATATAATAACACATTACAGTATAGGGAACACGTTTTGTTATTGTCATTCGAGTAAACGTTGCGTGACGGCTGAAGATGTTTAAATAAAATTTCGAGTGGTTAACATTGACGCTTTCCAATTTCGTTTTTTTCCGTCTGTGGATACTTAGGTACCTACCTACCTAAATGCTTTATGTATGATACAACTTCTTTATGTGTAAAATTCGCATTTTAGTGTAGGTACGTTAAAGACCTACCTAGTTTAGGAGTTTTAGGATAAGTAGGCACCTACCTCTTGGTATCTACCAGCACTATAGTTGGAATTAATTACCTACTTACCTGGGTCATCCTATCAGGCTATCACTACACAAGAACTGTATAACAGTACCTAAATAGGCATGACTATCGAATTGAAACTGTAATATAGATTGGATAGATTATTGCCTGTGTTAGCTTAGGTTATTCTTTATGACCTAAGTATATAGAAGAATACGAATATCCTATATTTTGCTGGGACTTTGTACATACCTACCTAGGCAGGTAGGTATTACTCAATAATACGAAAAACTCTAATTAAATAATATTAAGTTCTTCATATTCAACAAGCTCCAACACCCCTAGCAATAGCAAGTTACCTATAAGTTTTCCCATATTTTGATAATAGAATTTTACAAACTACTTGAAATACCTACCTTAGTTAAACACGAAGCTAATAAAGCTACGGCCCGTGAGTACCTACGTAGGTACCTACGTATGTTTCGTTCATGCACCGCGTATTAACAAAAGTTTATCAGTTAAGCCGAGCCGAGCAGAGTAAGTATGTAGACAGCATTCCCCTCCTAATCGAACTGGTTGGAGGCTGTACGTGCATTACAATGTAAATGGCACATTCGTCTGCAGGTGCACGCGACTCGAATGCTCGCTCCGCAACTACCACTTCTCAAACATTATCTTCAAAGCGTTACGCGACCATCGCTGGGTGCACACCACGACGATATAAACACGCCGTGACTTAGCCAGTAATGTAGTGAAAACATAAATTGTAATAGTAATGAGATTTGATGTTTCGTTGTTAACGTACCGTACACCGCACGAGACTCGCAGGCGGCGACGCCGACTGTGGAAATGTAACGGATGCATTATTGTATCATTTGCTTTTGTACTTGACACCTATTCGACTTTTTAGCATGTTACTGCGATAGCGTACCATCAAGCCAGTCGGTTGACTAGATGGGTATGCCCGAAGCGTTGCCAGATTTTTATTTTGCCAAGTCGGAATTTGGAACTTTTTGAGTGAAAAAAGCGGGATGCTTTTGTCGAAAGCGGGACATATTAAAAAAGTTTACGTTACAATAGATAGATTTTCTTTCACGTTACAATAGATAGCCGTAGATTTTCTTTTTAATATATAAAAATACCATATATTAAATCGGATTTAAATACCTACCGTTATTCGTCTTCTGAATAAAAACAAAGAAAAAAAGAGAAAACAAAATCAAAAAAGTTTTATTCCTTAGAAAAATATGGCTTTTCAAGTTGAAACTTTCCAACGATTATTGTTACAAATTGCTAGTGCTACGAATAATTAATAAGAATTACTTCATGATATTTTTGTAACGACTTAACTTCTTTCATTTTTCTGATATCTTCACAGGATAGCTGTAGATTAAACGCTGCATAAACGGTCGAGTTATCCCGAAAAGTGGGACTGAGCCTGTCCCGCTCGGGACATTTCATGTTGCATTAAAAATCGGGACGTTCCGCCAAAATCGGGACGTCTGGCAATGGCAACGCTCGCCCAAATGCACAGGTTTGGTGCCCCAGCCCCAATCGCATGTTTTTTGCCTAAAAAATTGTTTCTTCATGTGCCTAACAATATTCATTTTATCGTTAGTAGCTATACAGTAAGTAGAAGTACAATTGTTAACTTAAGTTCGCCTACATTTTTTTTCCAAGAGTTTTTTAAAAATCTACAAAAGGAAACAAGTAGATAATATCTAATTCTAATCAAACGGTAGATACCTAGTTATGAAAAAGGTACTTAAGTAAACCTAGTTCTAATAAGTAGGTACCTAAGTACCTATTAGAACGAGAGCTTGGAGCCCCCAGATATAGGTACCTAAATTATTTTCTTAAGGACAATGTGGTCGATTCTGTTGTGCAGAATCTCTAAACTAAACTAATTTAAAATAGTGCCATCCTTTTCCATCGGGAGCAGTTTGAAAAGGATAGCACTATTTTAAATTAGTTTAGTTTAGAGATTTTGTACAACAGAATCGACCACAATATCTGGTGCTTTATGTAGAGTATTTTAAAATAGTCCTTTATATAGCGTTCCCATTTTTTCGGGAGCTGAAGTAATGGCCGACGGAAAGTGTCTGGGAACGTTCAATATTACCTACCAATAGGTATAAAGATATAGGTACCAATAAATGTTGGAACTTATAGTTTTCCTCACTCAGGTTAGGTATGCATAAGATAACGTGTTTAGCTTGCGTAATGGTTGTAAGAAATTATAATATTTATCATATTAATGAAATAATTTATTTGCAAATCATAATTATAACAATATAATATTTTTGCGTTGCTCGTGTTTTTCATTACTTGGAGTTGGACGTAATTTATAGTAATGACACCACAACATAATCATTTATGATTTCATAGGCATTCTGTAGAGATTTTCTTTTTATCGTATATTATTTTTCCATCTACAGCGGTTTTTCGTATTTAGTACCTTAGGGATCATCCAAGTAAAGCATAATCTCGTGCATTGTTTTTTGTTTTGCAATAAGATATTTTCTCATGTTTTATTAGGTTCGTTAATGTAAACTAGTATGAAAATTGGCAAGACAAATTAATATGTTTTGCTATAATCCGCTACTTGAAAAGAATCTGTATGGTCCAATATGCAGGAACACCGCCCACATGGAACACCACACACAATTCTTCCAACACTGTCTTCAACGTTTGTTACGTCCTGACACCGGGACATCCTCAGGACGTTGCCTTTACAATGCGAAATCGTAGAGTTTAAAATTAAAATATTTGGAGTAGAAAATTCGTAGGGAGCTACTCTGGCGCTACAAACGCGATGACGTCACGGATCAAAGATTATCTGTGTCTAATCGAAAATATAAAAAATTAAAATATCTTAATTCTAGTAGGTACATACCTACTTGTAAACACCTGTAACTATTTTGTCATTTGATCAATTTCATTAGTTTTTCAAAATTTTATTTATAATTGAACATAGTTAAAAAATGAATTTAAAAGATCAATGTTGGTATTTTGATTTACTACACAGACTGACTGTATTATTTATGGCATTCAATTATAAGATACCTACCTACATTAATACGTGCTATCGATATCGCTTTTCCATTTTTTCTAACTTTGTAAAGCTTTCCTCCTTGCCGTACCTACCTACTGAATATAATAATATTATGTAATACATATTTAAATAGTGACCTTTACAAGAACTCGTTGATGTCGTCTTAACGTTTTAAATTATATGAAAATAAAAAAATAAAACTTATTCTTATTTATCTACCTACCTGTTAATCTTGATTTAATATTTGATTTATCATACCTCGATAAATAAGGTAATATGTGAAAAAATATAAACACTCATAATAATATGTCGAAGTACTTGCGGTTAGTTGACGACCGAATGGCGTAGCGGTAGCGAACCTACCGTCTGTGCCGGAGGTCGTGGGTTCGATTCCCACTACTGGTAAATGTTTGTGTGATGAGCATGAATGTTTTCCAGTGTCTGGGTGTTTTTCAATATATTATATTTATGTATATTAATATATTTATCAGTTCTCTAGTACCTATAACGCTTACTTTGGGGCTAGATTGCGATGTGTAAAATGTCCCATAGTTATATATTTATTTATTTAAAAAAAATATTTGCTGTATGTTTAGTTAGGTATGTGCTAACAGATAGTTTGTTTATAATGAAACTAAGAGAATGTTGCGCAAGCGCCTCAAAACAAAGGGCGAGGATGACGAACGTTTTAGCACTTCCATAAAAACCGAAGCGAAACTACGAGGGTCAATAAATTAATAACTCATCGTCAAATGCCTCCAATTACAATACAATATAAAGCGGAGTCAAGCAGGTAAACAAAATAGAGCTGTTATAAATTTTACAAGAGCGGTCGAGGCCCACACTGCCTCTCGACCGCTTTATGCAGTTTTTTTCGTCGACTTTTTGCTCGTTGGCATTCGCTTTGTGAGGTTACTTCCGTCGGTACATTTTTTATGGTGGCGCTTATTTCGGACAAAGGCCGTGATGTACGAGGCGAAATAGCGCGTTAGCGCCACCAGTCACCACCCCGCTTTATTTACACTTTGTGGAAGCGACCTGCGCCTGCGCCAGTGCCGATACCTGCGCGCGTCATCGCATCGGCATTTCCATGTCGTGGGTGTTTTGCATTGGCATCTTATTTTATGTTAATTCTACAACTGTAGTATAGTCTAACTTGTTGCAGCCTGCAGCGTTGTACGCTAAGCGCAAAAGGTTTTGCGAATTCTGACAATCTACCATCTTCTATCATTGAACAGAATATTAATGATATTACATAACTTTTCAATATAGGACACACTTATTTGGTTGTAATTTGTTATGAGTGTTTTATTGTATAGGTTATCACTACTTCAAAGTCTCTCTTTAGAATAAGTACATTTTTTTACACACTTCAAGTTGACTGTGCTCTCAACCTGATTCTAAGTAGGTAACGATGCAGCCGAAAATGATATCTTACTAATTCAACCCCTTAGTATTTCTACACATGAGCATCGCACCGGAACGCTAAATTGCTTGGTGCTGCCTCTTTACCGGTAGCGTACGAAGCCTCCGTTCAGAAAAGAGCTTTACCTATAAGTTTTAGACCAATAGGTAACCAATATGTACCTAAAAGTATTACCTCATTGTAGATCAACCATACAAAAGGGTATACGACACGCGTTAATTTTAATCCTGAAATACTTATAAGCACCTACTTAGATTTCAAGTGATGTGAGTAGGTACCTACTTACTGTGCTTACGAGTAAACTCATCTTTAGCTAATCCCCTAAGCGCCACCGAAAGTACTGTTGTGCATTCTTGTCAATATTGCCAACTTTCCCTTGGTGATGCTGATATTTTTTTCGCTCTTGTATTGACAAGGAACTGTTTGTGTTGTCTGCGCATTGATAATGTCGCATTGTAAGACAAGCGCCAGCGGCTTTCTTACAGCTTCTGTACTTAGAAACATTAGCTATTGTTTGCATATTTAAAAAGAATTGTTTTACGTATTTCATGTATAATACTTGACAATCTAAATCCTCTTGAGATACCTCGTAGGAATTTCTGGTATTTAGCGAAACCTATAACAGCGCGGCACCCTTTTGGAGAGAGACCCAATTGTTAAGTTTTAATGTTATCATCTTCAGTGAAACGTTAGAAGGTAGCGGTTTGGCACTGTGATTCATCGTTGCAGCTTTAACTAAGTGACTCATCTATTTTTTATTATTTTAAACGCTTCGACAGATTCCTCGTGAGATATAATTTGTAAGAGCACTTTAGCGTTGACGTAGAACCTTCCCTTCCTTATCTAGGGAATGTAAGGCATACGTGTTCGAACCTGGCGAAACGGGTCCGATTTTTTTATTTTAAAAGCTTTTGTCTCATTCATTAATAAAATTAACTATGTTTTGTTGGCATGATATTTTAACTACATTATGAGGTAAGTATACGCAATTAGTTGTCATTGAAGCACTAGGTATGCAAGATTAGGTAGGGAGTTACTAAGCCCGAGCTTTTCGTAGCACAGTAAGCACCATGAAAATCGGTAAGGTATTTCAGCGTTCGTAGCTCTAGTAATAGGTAGGTAAATTACCGAAAATTACCGATTATTATTAAATGATATTTAGGTACAGAAGTAAATAAAATAATCAGGGATTCTGTTGGATGATATTTAAAATGTGAAAGATTGGTTATTTGTATGTTTGTAAAAAATGTAAATGGTAAGCACCTGCCTTTAATTAAAAATGTATGTAGGTACTTAGTTAATACCTTGGCATCTGACTCCTGATTTAACTCATCCAATTGGGTCATCCGCAAAAGTCTACGGTTCCCGCAGGATTCATTAGCCGAGATTCGAGAAAGTACCTAGTGGTCACGTTGGTAAAGGTTGTACCAAACTACCAACTTATGTCATAAATAAATACCAGGTAAGTAGGTAGGTTAGGATGGTCTTATTTTTACTCTCTACAAATTCGTACTTGACTGAAATGTTACCCGATGGTAAGTGATGATGCAGCCGAAGATGTTATCGTACTAGCTTGGAAGGGGTAAGTAAACTCACCTCTAACTGTTTCTACACAGCATCGTGGCGGAACGCTTAATCGCCTGGCGGTCCTCTTTGCTGGTAAGGTAGGGCTGCAGGGTCGAAGCCTCCCACCAGACCACACCTGAGCCAATTTAATAAAACAAAACCAATAGGGAGGTCTGTGTCAATATCATTATGTAA
Source organism: Coenonympha arcania (assembly GCA_036785405.1). Taxonomy (NCBI): domain Eukaryota; kingdom Metazoa; phylum Arthropoda; class Insecta; order Lepidoptera; family Nymphalidae; genus Coenonympha; species Coenonympha arcania. Next base: position 4,407,311 of record CM072063.1, on the reverse strand, counting down.
GTGATACCTACCTATATAATATTTAATAAGTACTATGTGTACATATAGTCTGTACCTTCAATCATCCCGCCATCTTTAACAATTCCAAATTCCGTAGCTTACACGATTTTATTGATACTGTATGAGATCACCATTAACTCGAACGCGTTTCGGAGGGAACGCACAAGTATAAATGAATCAGAGGTTCGGCAGGGTACCAATTAGATACGTGCGGGGCTCGTTAGTTGGGAAAAAGATAATTTCTTTATCGACGACCGGTGCGGTCCCAACTCCTACTTACCTCATCTTTATATTCCGCCGCTCTTGTGTGATCCCATCCTATCTGTAGGTACCTACATGTAGGTACGAGTATGTACCTACTTTTTCTCCAGGCTTTTTTTTAAATAACTTTTAAGCCCCCAGCCGCAATAACTGGGGGATACGGGTTCAAGTCCCGTTGGCAGTGATAATAATTTTGATACACTGTAAATAATTTATAAAAAAGTGGGTGAAACACTGTAAGCAAAAATACAAATTAGTAAATAGGGCAACAGTGGTCTTCTCTCGTTCAAAGTTTTCTACCTATTTGAAATAATGGGCCTTTTAAATTGGATTGAAACCAGTAAGCAGTTTCCCAATAGTGGACTCCGCAGTCTGAAAATAATGTGTATCGAAATTATTGTGTCCACGGTAGGTACCTATACCTACTTGCTCCCATAGCTCAGTTGGCAGAGCCGCGATAGCTGGAGTACACTTAACTCCTTATCTTAACTTAGGACTTGGAGGATAAATAACTTATTAGTTTACCATAATATACTTATTTAAGCCTCATAATACATGTAAACCTACCTATATCTTAAGTCATATGGTCTCGTCGTTTCAAACAATCTCGGCCGCGGCTTTGCCTGCACGGAATTCGGGTTTTCACCAAACTCGCCACAGCTCTTACATTTTTGCGGAATAAAAGTTAACCTTTGTTGTTGATATCCAACGAACTCGAAAGAAACGTTTTTCGTCCGCGTTTTTGATGGATAGGTATCTACTAACCGCTAAGATGTAGAACACCATGCCAGCTTCCGTGTTCCCAGCTAAGTATAATCTGGATGCCTTCAAGACAAGAGTGAATAGGCAGTAATTATGTAGAAATACATTAAATTAGATTAAATAAGTATTAAGTAGGTATAAGAATTCATGTGAACTCGCCATCCTCACATAAACTACTTGAGTTTAAGAGGATGGCCAGTATATATTGATATATATGTTTTTGGAATGTCTTTTAACAATAAATTAAAAAAAAAATCTTGTAGGCAAGCACGCTCCACCCTCATAGGTCTCATCTTTTCTTTCCGTCGGATATGATCTGAGGGCATGATTAAAGTCAAGCGCTAACCTATCAATATTAAAAAGGTAGATATTAGGTAATCAAGGATCATGAAATGAATTGAGATACCAGGTTTGGTTCCCGGCAGGAGCCTGTTCGGGAATTTATAATTTCTATGTAATTTGTAAATTAACTCAGGCCTGCAGGCCTTGTAGGAGGCTGCTGCCGTGGCTTGTTACACCTAAGTTAAGCTTCTACGTTGGTACAACAACATCTTTAAATGCATCGTCGTTTATCTACCATCAGGTTAAGTGTAGTAAATAAGGTTAAGTGTAACTAATAAATTGTAGGTAAAAAAGGGACCTAATAGGTACAATACTGAACACACTAGGTATACCTGCCTAATTAGTAAGTAGGTAAAAGGTGAACGTCTATCTATCTAACATATTCAGGTACGCATACCTACATACCTAAGTATACGCATATGATAGGGAATGCAATTTTCTAAAAGTTATGTGGGTAAATTGCGAGTAGCTGTAAACTAAGTGATACCTTTTCCTAATTAGAATCATCTATAATAATTTGCCACTATCCCTCCAGAATTTTCATGCCATTCCAGTAAAACATCAATACGATTAAGTACCTACCTCCATCACGCAGGTCTCTAAAGCTGGTAGTATGATAATAAGATTTTCAAAATCGTGAGTAAATATTTGCCCGTCTGACCATTTCGTATGCAAAGATGAGAGGTACAAAAAAATCTTAACAAGAAGGTCCTGTGGGAGCGGCCGCGAGGTGAGACGGGGATACGACGAGCCCAAAAGTGGGACAGAGAGGGAAGTCGCCACGCCCACAACCACCCACGTAGCCGTAAACAGTCCAAATCCTTTGCACGCATTCATGTAGGTATCCCAAATCGAAATCGCTCCAAGCATCATATCGATATCTAACACGGAATAAATATCTTACGTTCCTTTTTACAAAGTCCACACTCCTGTGCACCGCTTGAATAAGTTATTCCGATCCTTTTTCCTTTTATGATCACGATCCACGATCATAATGATAAATAACTCAAAGGATGAGTCCAGCTCGAGAATTAATAATTGAATTTGATGTCTCAAGCACAACACGACCCCTTGTATGTAAATATTGTAAGAGGCTAAAGAGATGTTACGGAGGTTTATATTTTGCCTATTGTCTATCCTTGAGGTTTATCAGTTTATCAGTATCTATGTCGTGGTATGGTATAAGAATGATCATTAATTCATAATTTAGATATTTCACCTTTCGTAGTAAGGTACACACACAGCTACACTTCCACAGCTGGTCACTTCATGAATTGAATTATTATTCTGATATGGCAGCAATGGTGTGGACACTGACAATTTACATAAAATGATCAATTCTTAAACATCTCGTTTCACGGCATCTTCCGATATTATCTTTACGCATTGGGTATAGGAAGATATGATATGAACATATGAAAATTAAATAGGTAGGTACTTCTGTAACAAGATGCCTCCATCTTCACTTTCTTTAATTAAATAATACAAAACAGGTTATAATTTGAGTACAGCTTTGTGCGCCCTTAGTAAGTTACCTATATCGTACTTTGCAGCTGATTTTACTGATGGTGAACTGAAAAAGATTACTGAGAAGTACAAGCCATACCAAAGTACAGTAAAAATCTATTTTGTTCCAACCAATATCCTTAGAAATGCTGAGATTTGGTCACCTACATTTGACAACAAAATATCCACACAAAAACAAAATGAAATACATACCAATTTAAAGTACCTAATTGGCCCAAAAAGGTATAAAAGATGTTCCATTCGTTTTAGCCTCAACCGACATCGAAAAGCTATAATTTGTGCATTCACATCGACATAAATAATTAGGGGGGACGTGACGCAATAAGTTGCACATTCCTCTATGGACACGCCAAGGACAACTCATAATTATTTTGACCCATTACATGGACCACGAATTGGACCCTCACACCGTGGCATCCTGCCCTAATCTTGAGCTTAGCCGACATTTGTGTAAATAGTAAGTTCAATAAAACATGCACGTTTTTTTTAAAGTAGCTATAAATTTCACAAGTTCCTACGTGATTAAACGAAGCTTAGGCAGCCCACGCTAGAACGAACCCAGGACCACAATTGAAATTAAACGAGGTAGGTAGTTTCTTATGTAATAGGAAGCTTGCAGGGAAAGCTTTTATAAGCTTGGGAAAGCTTAGGTATGTCTCTTTTTCTATTGCCTGTAGGGTTTATAAGGACTTGAACAAAAATGTTTTTTTCCGTCCATCATAGGTAGGTATACGCACGAGTATCATACAGAAAATAATATGCTTTCTTTTTTAAAATAACCATACCAATCGCGATTTCGAGCTTATCATTTTATAACGGACGAAGGATATTACCTGCTAAATAAAATGATAACAAAAAAAACTCAAACAAGAGGCCGACGCTCCGTCTGCCTCGCTCGCATAAAACAAATAAAATGTAAAAAAGGTGAGCGATGCATTAAGTGCATATAAACATGTTGCTGCAGTGTCAATATTTGCGGGCGTTTTCCCATGGGAACCTGCGCCTGCGCCGGTGCGGCGCGCTAAATCATTGCTGCGCGGTTTGCCGCTTGCCACTCCGAGGATGGCCACACTGCTTTTTTTTGCCATTGAAATGTCAATTTCTCAGCCATCTCACGAGTGCTCGTGCGCCTAAAATCAATTAAGAGTCACCTTTGATTTTGTTTCGCGGTGGGTGCGCGGTCTTGCCTCATTCCCTGGTTCTTTTATTTTGAACTCGTAATGGCTTCAGTAGGAATTTATTTTTGTCTTATACTTTGCCTCTCGTTGAGCCTTTTTTATTGCCTTTAAGAGTATTTTTCATTCAAAGTGAACATTAATATGAATAACAAATTTTGCTTCAAACAATGCATCTATAAATATATCAATATTATAATAGGTAAAACTAAAACATTGTAATTTATGTCTACAAATAAATTAAGACTAAAAATATTTACAAAATGTACACACCGTCCAAATGCTCGCTTAATGGCATGGTGCCCAAAACACTGGCGCTATTGCCTCGCTGTATAGCTAGGCTTAGCCGTTGGGCTAAGTAAGCGCCAGCTCTTTGGTCACCTGACGCGTGAACCAACTTTTTGGATAACATATTCACAAAATTTTTTTGTGTCCGATGACCATGGACCTAAAGTCTCAAATGCAAGCGCCGCAAAAACATAGTCCTTGCTGATTACTGAATATTTGCGGCGCTTAAGCATTTGAGCAGACTCTGCAGCTGCACCCGCCTTTTGGTACGTACCCGGTAAATGAGACGCAGCCAACGTATCGACGCAAGTCGCATCCCACACCAAGGCACGTCCCATCAACCACGGTATTATGGTCATCCCGTCTGGCCTTTTGCCATCATCCCTGAATAGACCGGATGGCTCTAATTGCGCAGGGATAGAAGCAGTGGCCAGAGCGCGGCGTACCAAATCATTGATAGTACCGTGGCGATAAAGGCGGCCTGCACTTCTGGTGCAGCTGAGGCCATGGTAACCAAGTTGATCCACGCGACTGCCACAGGGACAGATATGAGGTTCACAAATTTTGATACCCAAGCGTAGACACACGGCAACACGAAGTGCTGTTCTGTCGAGTATCGTCCCCAGGCTGTGGGATGGCAGGGCATGTAGCCAGTGACCAGATTCTTTTTCGGAAACAGCTAAAATCCGAGCTTTATCCGTAATTGAGGTACACTGCGCTACGAGATCCGCGTGAGTCGCGATAATACGTGGTTTGTCCCAGAGGACCTGACATTCCACAGCCGTTGGAAAACCCTCGCCAGGACAAGATGCACTCCAGGCCAATCTCGCCTCTGATAGGCTCTCCACCTTTACATTGATCGGATTTAACAGATTAAGGATCTGACCAACGAGGGCGGTAGAGCCAGAAGCAGAGGACAAGAAAGCCGGGAGCGCAACACTTGAGATAGACCGTGTGCCTAATCCCCCGTATTTCACAGGGAGACATGCTTGGGTCCAAGCGCGGTCATTAAAATTTAAATTTAAAATTTTGCTTAAACATTCTTTAAGTGACAAGTCCAATTTTGAAATCAAAGAGGGTATTTCCAAATGGGACTGCACCTCAAGAAGTACATGAATTTAGGAGCAAAAAGGCACAACCGTAAAATGTAAATGGCTACATGAGGCTTTATGTCCAATAAACGTTGTGAAAATTTATCAAAATTTTGTAATTTAGAATTTAAGAAAGAAGGAAATGCATCTTCGAAAATTGGAGCACATAGGAGAGTTAAATTTTGTTTTGAAACTAAAGTAATTTCTGGAAATATTACACTTAAAGAATTTTGAATATTAATTTTCAACTCCGTCGAAATCGAATCCGGAAAGAAAACTTCGCATTTTGAAAAATTTATCTTCAAGCCAATTTCTGAGAATTTTTTAACTATTGTGTGCAGGTCTTGTAAAACTGTTGACGCATCTCCTCCTAAAGAGCCATCATCTAAATACCATATATTAAATTTTGAATTTAGGGTCGAAATTATGGGATTTATTGCCAAACTAAAAAGAGCAGGACCAAGAGGATCTCCCTGTTATTTATTTATATATTAATTTATTTGTAGACATAAATTACAATGTTTTAGTTTTACTTATTATAACATTAATATTAATTGTCCAAATAAATGCAAATTGCAATTTACCCACTAGCCGCTGTGTTAAAAAAACGGCTTGCATATGAACATGTGTGTGTAGTCTTGTGTATGTTTGTTAGATACTCCTCCACTGCGCAATTACCTACTGCACTGATTTTAAACTTGTAGTGAATGTACATTATATCTTGGATATGCCTTGGAACACATAGGCTTTATTTCCTAGCAAAATCTGTGTGTCCCTCGAGATATTAAACGCCGATCATCAGTCACCAGTCGCCGCGTATGAAGTAGGAAGGTACTTATAGGTAGCCTTTAGCCTCATGCTTCCTCATGTATTTGTGTTGTATGCTCGCGTGAATTTCGGGTTTTCACCAAACTCGCAAGACCCTTTTGAAAGAGAAATAAACATAGTACCTACACATTACACAGCACAGAAATGGTAAGACACTGACACACAAACTTTTGCCTTTTAAATGTAAGTGCGATATACAAAGCTCCATGAGCTTTCAGGAAATCTGAGTCAGGGGTTCGACGTTTAAATATCAACGAGCTTTCAACAGTAGATATAGGTACTTACGAGTGTAATGACAATACTAACAATAAATAATACAGGGTTACTAGAACCCCTAGGAATTTAAGATCGTGTTTTGGGGGTGGGAGGATTTAGGGGTTCGCTGTCGCCTGGGAACTTTAATGGAGGTACATGGAACCAAAAGTTTAAGAAAGCCTGAACTAAGTTTTTCATAAGTTACGAGTAAGATTTCTATCGTGATATCGTCAAAATCAACAAAATCAGGAGCATCGTCGCGTCAAGTTGTTCTACATGTGTATGGGTACCTACTGCGAGGCTGAGCTCCGGTCTCCGGCGCAGGTAGGTACCCACCTGAGATGGAATGCCCGATACGCTCCTATAATGATGTTAAAACAAACTGTTAGGCTGTCATTAACGCGGCGCAGCGACCAAATGGGGGAGGCCCATTATAAAAATTTGTCCCATCCGTTTCGGCCCGAATTTATAGATATCGTGATGCCCCGTTTTTCTTGGGCCATCGAAATTTTATTGTTCCATGATTTGAGTGGGAACAGAGATAACGATGTTTTTGGATTGGGGTTGTGTGTTATTTGAGAGGCGATGAATGAGCATGCTCGGGCGCATTCCGATCACTAATCACCGTCACTTATGTGCCTAGTTTCAATTTGTTCAGAATTTGGTACCTTAACTTAACTTACGGAATCGATTTTTGATTTCTATTCACAAATTATCTCCCTATAGCTTTTGCTGTTTTAGAGATCAAATTATGTTTGCTAATTGCCACAAAAAATATTGTTACGTGCTGGGTTCGACAATTTGGAATAAAACACCTGCTGATCCTTGATGAGACTTTATTCGGTACTTCCAGTATCCAATATCCCTGGTCTTCCTCGTAGTTCGCTTCCTCTTCGCTCTTGATCGCTTGCTTCGCTTGTTCACCTTTCTCGTCCCTCAGTCAGACTGACTGCGTCGCGCGCTGCTCGCTTTTTATATACAGCTGAACGAGTCTCGAACATTCCACCCTCATTATTTATTGGAAGGGTCGATCGTTCGAGAAGTCGTAACTCCCAGAAATCCATTGTTTATAGAAAGGTCACTGACCCCTCAAGTTGTTTACAACTTACGAGTGATCTTTCGGCAGTGCGATAATGAACCTTATGGCGCTTATCATAGGGTTCATTTGTAACACTGCCCTCCTCTTAGCGATGCTCGTCCCGAGTATCACTGTTGCTCCCGTGATGTCTCGCCAGGCGATCGATGTGTACCACCTTAAATGTACCTCTGGGTTGACGTTGAATCCTGTACGTGACATCATTCATACGGGTGACCACTTTGTATGGACCCTCCCATCTGGTTTGCAATTTTGGAGACTTCCCTTTCCGACGAGTCGGATTATGCAGCCATACTAAGGCGCCTTCTTCGAATCCGCTCGTGTTCGATTTCCGGTCGTACCTGGTTTTCATGTTCTCGCTCGATTGCAATCCGTTTTCCCGAACTGAGGCATGTATCTCCCGCATTTTCTCCTTCAGGTTGGCAACGTAATCCTGAATGGTGCAAGGTTCGTCCGGTGATCCTCCCGTCAATAAGTCTATTGGCAACCGGAGTTCCCTGCCATAGTTGACAAACGCCGGAGTTGCCTTAATGCTCTCATGCTCTGCTGTCCTGTAGGCGAGGAGGAACAGTGGGATGTACTTGTCCCAGTCTCTCTGATGGGTGTCCACCAGTTTAGCCAAATGTCTTTCAAGAGTCTGGTTAAACCTTTCCACCATTCCATCCGACTGCGGGTGGTATGCAGTTGTGCGCGTTTTATGCAGACCTAAAGTTCTGCATACTTCCTGAAACACTTGTGACTCAAAGTTCCTCCCTTGATCGGAGTGGATCTCCAGCGGTACACCAAAACGACATATGACCTCCTCGACTAGCTTAGTTGCAACGGTTGTAGCTTCCTGGTTAGGTATGGCAAACACTTCTGGCCACTTAGTGAAGTAGTCCATAACAACCATGAAGTATTTGTTCCCCGATTCCGTCACAGGAAATGGCCCCGCTACATCCACAGCTATACGCTCCCAAGGTGCACCAACGTTGTACAGTTGCAGGTTACCCCTACTCCTTGTCTGTGGTCCCTTCACAGCAGCGCAAGTGGTACATTTACGGCACCAAGCCTGCACATCTTCCCGACAATGAAGCCAGTAGAACCTCTCTCGTACCTTCGTTAGTGTTTTCTTGACGCCAAGATGGCCTCCTGAAACACCGTCATGCACTTCACGAAGGACATCGGGTACTTTGGACCTCGGAACAATTATCTGAAGATGGAACTCCCTGCCGTTAGTCTTCTCCCATTTCCGGTAAAGTATTCCATTCTGTAGAATAAGACTGTTCCACTGAGCCCAATACGCCTTAGTGACAACACTCGTAGGTGCAACCTCACTCCATGTTGGTCTAGCGTCCCCCCTTTTCTTCCACACGATGATATGCCGCAGATCATCATCGCCCTCTTGAGCCATCTTCATTGCATCATCCTCCCAGGGTCCTAAGGAACTCGTCCTGGTAAGTTTCAAGGTCACTTCCATGGACTCCTGTTTCATGCAATGTCTGCAGTCTTCCGGGCACGGTCTTCTTGAAAGTGCATCTGCATTTCCGTGAGACTTCCCACTGCGATGTTGAGTCTTGAAGTCATATTCCTGGAGTTGTTCGATCCATCGAGCGACCTGACCTTCAGGATTCTTAAATTGCAGTAGCCATTTCAGTGCTGCATGATCGGTGCGTAGTAAAAACTGTCGACCTATGAGGTATTTGCTGAAGTGCTGTAACGTCTTTACCACGGCCAAAAGCTCTCTTCTTGTCACACAGTAGTTCCGTTCCGGTCTCGATAGTGATTTGCTGAAATACCCAATCACAACTTCTCTATCGCCCTGTTTTTGAGAAAGCACTCCTCCAATCGCCGTATTACTTGCATCTGAATCGACGATAAAGTGGCCCTCTGGTTGTGGGTAACCCAAAATTGGTGTTTCACATAAGCATTTCTTCAGATTTTGAAAGGAATTCTCGCAGGCTTCATCCCAACAAAACTGTCGTTTCTCTTCTGTTAGTTTGTGTAATGGTTTGGCGATCTCCGAAAACCCCTTGACAAAACGCCTGTAGTAGGAACACAAGCCCAAAAATGCCCTTACCTCTGTCTTGTCTTTGGGGGTGGGCCATTTTTTAACCGCTTCAACTTTCGCTGGGTCAGTTTGTATGCCCTCACTAGTGATGACATGGCCGAGATAATTCACTTCATTCCTGAATAACTGACACTTCTTCGGGTTCAGTTTTAAGTTTGCTCCATATATTTTTGCGAAGACGCGTTCCAAGTTTCGCAAATGGTCTTCGAAGTCCCGACCCATGACAACGACGTCATCCAGATATACCAAGCAGGCGTCTCCTACTAACCCTGCTAGCACACACTCCATGAGTCGTTCAAAGGTGGCAGGCGCGTTGCACAAACCAAATGGCATGACATTGAACTGCCATAATCCTTTTCCTGTTGAGAACGCTGTCTTCTCCTTGTCTTTTGGATGGATTTCCACCTGCCAGTATCCAGATTTCAGGTCTAGAGTCGAAAACCATTTCATACCACTCAAGGTGTCCAGAGTGTCATCTATTCTGGGTAGCGGATAACTGTCCTTCTTTGTGATGTCATTGAGTCGCCTATGGTCCACACAGAACCGTGTGCTTCCATCTTTCTTCTTTACTAGCACAACAGGCGAACACCATGGACTTGAGGATGGTTCAATGATTTTGTTCCTTTCCATCTCTTGCAGCATATCCTTGACTTCTTTCTCTTTCGCTATCGGTATCCGTCTTGCCCGCTGACGGATGGGTCTCTCGTTGCCGGTATCAATTCTATGCTGCACTAACGACGTTCTTCCCGGGTTTCCTTCCTGACTAGAAAAGATGTCCGCGTAACGTAAAAGAAACTTCTTAGCCTTGATGCTTTGCGAATAAGTCAGGTTACTTTTGCAGTCTTTAAGGAGATCATTGACTGTAGAATCATTCCAGGAACCTGCTTTATCCGAGCTTGGCATTGACGTGCATTTCTTCAGCCACACAACTTCCTCGCACTTCCCGATGATGTCTCCCTTATTAAAGTTGATCTCGTGATCTTTCAGATTCAGAACTCTTACAATAGCTTTATTGCTACCATTGACAAGAGTTCTTGCTGTCATAAATCTCCGAGACACCGACTTCTGGGGGTTGTCCTCAATTAACACGCATCTGTCCCCCTTGGTGGTATTAGTACTTGGCAGCTTTACCAACACATGAGCCTCCGATCGACTAGGAATGATGATTTCCTTAAGACATGTTACCTTTCCATTGGCGCCACCAAGTATGAAGATTTCTTCTCCACCACATTTAAAAACTCCGTCAGCAACATTGATTCTACAGTTGTGTGCCTTCATAAAATCCAAACCCAAGATACAGTCATCCAAAATTTCAGCCACGATGACGTTGTGCGTATAAGATGTCTCCCCTATGTACATCCTCACGGATATTTCACCCAGGACGGGTATCGGCTGGCCGGAGGCTGAAAGAAGTCGACAGTTGATTTGCTTCTTGTTCCCCATTACAGATTTCAGGAGGCCCGGCCGAACTATTGTCCTGGAGGCACCAGTATCTAACGTCATCCTGCAGTCGGTCCCGTTTATGGTGCCAGCTATAACTAAATTATTCCCGTTGCATGCCTGAGAGATCACCGTTGCTGGGGCTTCCTCCGTGCCAGCCAGTACTCGCCCCTTAGTTCTGGCTGTTACTCGTTTCCCTGATTTTTAGGAGAACCTGTATCCCCACTCTTCTTCTTCAGCTCCTCCAAATATTCCTCCACTTTCTTTAATCTAGACATCTGTGACTCTTTCTGTGGGCAATTCAGCTGCAGATGTCCTCGTTCGCCGCATTTATAGCACACAACACCAAGGTTCTTCTTGAATGAGGTCTTGACCTCTTTCACCTCCTCCGATACTTCCCGTAGCTTGTGAACAGGTGTCTGCCGAATGTCGTGTCGCACTGCCTCGACTTCCAAGGCATGCGCCAACGCTTCCTTTAATGAGGCATGATGGCGAAGCCTCACGGCAGCTCTTACCTCCAGGTCTCTGATTCCATCAACAAATGCTTGCACGGTATTTGCAGTTGTCATCTTGTCATCGGCCGATGGATACGCTTTCCGCACGAGCTTTTCGATTTCCAACGCCCATTGCTGGAGCCCTTCTCCTGCTCGTTGAACTCTGTCGCGCAGCTGGGCGCGGAAAACATGCTCCAGATGTCGTTCCCCGTACCTAGATTCGAGTGCATCCAACAGCTCTTTATATCCACAACCCGAACTAGGCAGGGCCTCCAGAACGGTTAGAGCCTGCCCTCTGAGCGCGACAGTGAGGGCAGTCAGGCACTGTTCATCAGTCCATCCGTTGGCAGCAGCGACCGTCTGGAACTGGTGCCGGTATGCGGACCAGGAGGTGCTGCCTTCGTATGGGGGTACCTTCACATGCGGTCCCTGGACTGCACTCACTGCTCCACCTGATGTCCCCCTTGTGGCTTCCAAACGTACAAACTTCTTCTGCAGTTCGGTGAAGCCACACTTCATGTTTTCAACGTCGGTTCCCAGACAAGTGACCCGTTCCTCCATTAGATCCAAATCTTTCCGTATGTTGGCCACCATGCCGCCAACTTCGTTCACTGCAGACAAGACGGTCTGCTGAACCTCTGCAAACTTGCCGTCCTGATTTTCTTGAATCGCCGCAAACTTGCTGTCCTGATTTTCTTGAAGCGCCGCAAACTTGCTGTCCTGAGCTGCAAAATGCAGTTGCATCATCCGTAGCAAACTGGATAAGTCGATGTTGGGCGTGGCTTGTTTAGAAGGCGGGGCATGGTGGGCGGGGCCAGTGGGCGGAGCTCCCGATGAGGTGGGCGTGGCCTCAGGGGGCGTGGCCTGGTGGGCGGGGCCAATGGGCGGAGCCTCAGGGGGTGTGGCCTGGTGGGCGGGGCCAGTGGGCGGAGCTTCCGATGAGGTAGGCGTGGCCTGAGGGGGCGTGGCCTGATGGGCGGAGCCCGTGGGTGGCTCATGGTGGCGGGACCCAACGAGCGCCGGCTCTTCCAGGTGCTCCACTGCAGGTGGACGGCTGGATTCCGCAGCACGCTGGGCCCTGGTCTTGACACCCTCACTGCTGGAGTCGTCTCTTGGAGTCAATGGCATCTCTTCCAAATCGCACTTCTGACACCAATTGTTACGTGCTGGGTTCGACAATTTGGAATAAAACACCTGCTGATCCTTGATGAGACTTTATTCGGTACTTCCAGTATCCAATATCCCTGGTCTTCCTCGTAGTTCGCTTCCTCTTCGCTCTTGATCGCTTGCTTCGCTTGTTCACCTTTCTCGTCCCTCAGTCAGACTGACTGCGTCGCGCGCTGCTCGCTTTTTATATACAGCTGAACGAGTCTCGAACATTCCACCCTCATTATTTATTGGAAGGGTCGATCGTTCGAGAAGTCGTAACTCCCAGAAATCCATTGTTTATAGAAAGGTCACTGACCCCTCAAGTTGTTTACAACTTACGAGTGATCTTTCGGCAGTGCGATAATGAACCTTATGGCGCTTATCATAGGGTTCATTTGTAACAATATTCATGTGAGTATTTATGATGAAGTATCTGTACAAATCAATAGGAGCAACTTGAAAGTAAAATTTGTCTTGGTATTAATAGCTACATTAAACAAATCTACATGTCGATGATATTTAAAGATTACTAAAAACTTTTAAGACACTCGTAGCTATGTTGGCAGAAGCTAAAATATGATGTTCCGTGAATCAAAACACTGGAATATTTCAATAACTGATATCCTTGAATTTGATCTTGTTATTTATGTTCTTGACTCTAAATCAGAATTATTTTGGGACAATCAACACCATTTAGAGGACTATGGAAAATCTGTAAATCTGTATCGGCACGATAAAATTAGTCTTATAAATAAGACTTAACTTCACAAATAATATGACAGATGACCCATTACGAGTGGCACAAAACCGGAATCACAGCGTTTTTCTATACACGCGAAATATTTTACAGTTTATCAATCAGAATAATATTAAAACTGTATAGGTATGTACGTAACACGGGAGCTCGCGAATTGCTCGTAATGTATTGTATTTTATAGACATGGCCTGTGGCTGTGGTATGCAAAACCTGCCTCCGATAATACGGCGTGCCGTTTCACTTTGCTGGAGAGTTGGAAATGAAACACAAAAATATAAATTGGAAACCGTTTCGTGTAAAACTAGACATGGGCATTAACGAGCACCTAACCGAATACCGAGTACCGAGTGATACTCGGTTTTACTTTTGTCAAACCGAGTTACTCGGCCGAATAAGATGGTTCAGTTTTGAAAGTCCGATCGCTCAACTCAAGACTAATAAGTTAGACGCTTAAAACAAATACTGGTGCCGTGACTTCTTACAAGCTAGGAAGCTACGTGAAGACCTAAAATATTCGACGTTTAAATTTGAAACATTGCTTAAATCTGCGTCTGCGTCAGAGGTCGTGGGTTTAATTTCCAGTATCTACTGGGAAAATGTTTTTGTGATGAACATGAATGTGTTTCTGTGTCTAGGGGTTTTTCAGTATGTAATATTCAACATACAATATCTCTAATATATAAAATTCTCGTGCCATTCATGAGTATAGGTTGTTATCTATTTTTTTATATCCCTAATGCCAAAACAACGTTTGCCGGGTCAGCTAGTCTCTAATATTTAAAATTCTCGTGCCATTCTTTGTCACCAAACTCCCCCAAAATGGCTCGACTGATTGTTATGCGGTAGGTCTGAGAGCAGGTCGTAAGCACATATCGTAAACTATTTTTTATATACCTAATGGCAAAACAACGTTTGCTGGGTCAGCTAGTAATATTATAAAGTTCAAGAACACAAAGAAGCAAGTTGGGTGAAGAGTGAAGTGAATCAATAGCCCAATACGTCGTCACGAGCCCATCACCGTTATCGCGCGGCCACTTTGATTGTTAGTAGAGCCCTGTCCCCCTGACAGCATGACGAATGGTCTGATGCAACCCGGAGATAACCCGAACTTGTCCACCACCACTCGCTCTGTGTCTTGTCACCGTCAAAAACAAATAAATTCCAATGATCGATCGCCGGACCTCCGTCTTGGAACCCTTTAAAAGTTCGGTTATCTCGATTCAGGCTTCAGATACCTGCTACGATGGGAACGAATGTGTCATAATGTTATTCAGTGACAATAATATACCATAATTAATTAACACAAAAACCGACTTCAACTGTCATCAAACTACTGCTGAATACATACTTTCCAATTAAAAATTTAAGACTTATATGGTTTTCTCATGGATACTATTATCAGAACTGGACTAAATTGAAATGGAAGCTAACTAGAAGCGTCAGCTTTCTATTAAATAAATGATCATCAAAATCGATTCACCCAGTCAAAAGTAATGAGGTAACAAATATTTAAAAAAATACAGTCGAATTGCAAAGCCACCTACTTTAAAACGCATGAGGAAATAAATGTTCGAGTGAGAGTTACTGTAGCTAGTTTTATTTTACAGGTAACAGGGTTATACGTTTGAGTGTGTTTAGCTCAAATTGTCCTTGTATTTTTGACCATCACTATAGGTACCTCCAATAAACAAAGTATGAAGCTCAAACTTTTGATCTCATAGAATTCTTTTCGCTCTCTGTAAAATAATTATAATAAGTACTAAGTACTTTATTCTGAAAATAATTTCTACTTGGTGTTACCTCTTCTCGGTGCAAAGCTGCTTCCCGAATTTGGCGTTAGAGTTTAGACTTTTCATGAGAGCTTGTAAATTGCGCTTATCTTAAAAAATGATTTTCATTTTCATTTTCAGTGATTTTCAGAGACAAGATGCAAAAATAAAATCGCAAGGCGTGAATTAATTTGAGCTTAATATACCTATACTTATTACTATTTTACGTAGCGAAAACATTATGTATTTTACTTTTATCACATGCGGTTGAGTAGGTACCAATCAGTGCAATGATCGCGGCTAAAAATAGACTATCATGCTCATGTTACGTGTTTTATAAATAATTATTGTAAACTACTTTATAATAATGTTACAATGGACCATTAATTAATTATTTAGTTCACCTTATCAGGTTTAAAATTTATAAAATATGGTTAAGTTTCATTGAATAACTGGCAGCTGTTTGATTTGATATATTCTTGATATTTATAACCAAGGGTAAAGTATTCCTTTAATATTTTTTCATTAATAGGTATGTGAAGAAAAACTTTAACTAAAATTTATGGGTAGGTACTAGAGAATAGAAATACCTACTAAAGAGAAAAAGCAAGTAGAAAAAGCTCACACATGAAACTCAAAATTTTAATTTCAAAGCTCAAACTGAAAATTTTAAATGCTCAACTGAAGAGGCATACCTATAGGTTTCAAACTAACTTTAAAAAAATAAGTTTACTTTTTGAGCGCATGTATTGGAAACAATATTGAATTATGGTACCTAAATAAGTATGTACTGGCACATAACATAGTTTTTTAGGAAATGTTTTGGTATAATGGTTGATCTAATCGTTGGGGAATTTATCTTTGCATTGTGAACATACGCAAATATTATTTTTATAAAAATAAATCACTTAATCTCCTCTAACCATGTTTACCATAAACATATACGTAGTTTGAGCAGATTAAGTGGTATAAATGTATTTACATAATTTGCACAACAAATATTTAAACGTTTGCGAGAGTCTACTAATAAAATATGCACTTATTTGTTAAGGAGTCTCTACACTACTTACTTAATTCCGCCTTCCTAAAAACTATGCACTGTCTGCTTACGTTTAGGAATATACCTACATAGGTCTGTTTATAAAAATTAAATGTTATTTCAGAAAAGTATATTTTCTTTTACTTAGATAAAACTATACAATTAGAAAAGAATGATTGTACTTCCTTAGAATTTCTGGTTAAAAATGTGAATTAGTTCATATTAATTATTATACTTAGGAATGTTCCAGAGACATGTAAACCTATTCGTTTGTTAACTTGGAGTAATAATCTATTACTATCAGTGTTATTAATAGAACCATCATTTATAATAGTGCGCTAGTTTATACTTAGGAATTGGTGTCACTTGCACTTGCGTTTATCAATAAATATTACACAGCTACTGTTAATTGGTATAAGATTCTAGCTGGATCTAAGGGAAGGAGATTTGGCCCCTGTGAGGAACATTTGATAAGCTAGTTTCGGTGGATTGCCGGATCATAATTAGGCGCCTAGTACAACACACCAACTTTCAGCCTCTATATATATATATTGAATCATCTGTAAGAATTATCTATCAAAAACGCGGAGTGTGACTATATCACGGATGTTACCGATGGTTTTGCGTGAATCCGTCTCAACCCCTTTTAATACTCCAGCACTGGGCTTTAGCAATGGTCATCCTCTCAGCGTGAGAGAGGTTTGACCATAGTTTGGTACCCTGGCCAAATGCGGGTTGCTGGGCCTCACACTCTTTTTCTCACCATGTTTTCCTTCAACTCTTTTTAGGGTTCCGTACCAAAATGGTAAAATGGAATCCTTATGGTGTGACTTTCTCCATCTGTCCGTCTGTCTGTCCGTCACACTCGATTATTTCAGTAACTACCGGAGCTATCGATATGAAATTTGGAATAGTTGTGTATATTAGTGGCCCAATGACACTGGAATAAAAAAAAGGAAATTATTTTTGTTCTTATTTAAAAAGTGGGGAAAATCGGAGGGTTGAAATTTAAAAGTGAGATAACTGTACTGTGTGGGGTATCATATGAAAGGGTTTACTTTGTACATTCTAAAACCGATTTTTAATTATTTTTAATCATGATAGTTTTTGATTTATCGGGGAAAATGTCTAAAAAAATAATACCGTTCCCCCCCTTATCTCCGGAGATTACCAATCGAAAAATCTCAAATAATTATGGTCAATAGGAATTTACGTATATTTTACAGAAAAACTATAGCCAATGCTCTAACTAGCATAGTTTTTTTTTTGATATTAACAATAAACCTCTACAAACAAAGTTAGTTTTGCGGTTCATTAACAAAGGTAATTATTACCGTTTTACATCTTTGGTCGTTACAGTTTTGGTCGTGTTACATCTACATTAGTTCGAACGAATCTTAAAAGTACCTAGCTATAACTAAGTACCTAAGCTTATTTAATGTAGTACGGAACCCTCGGTGCGCGAGTCCAACTCGCACTTGGCCGGTTTTTTTAAGCAATATAGACTTAGGTAGGTACGTACTAGGAATACAATCTTACCTGATGGAAAGGGATGATGTGGTCGAAGATGAAGCGCGTTTACCTATAAGAAGATGCCTATTCACTCTTTTCTTATTGGTACCCGGGTTGTATATGATACCGGAAACACAGATTTCGGAAGAGCTTTCCAAATCCTAGGCATGCGTATGAGAAAAGACGAAGCGAACCGCTTTGTACGCACTAATGGTACTTCGACGACATATAGGTACCTACATTAAAGCCCGCCCGGTGTCTTGCGGTGTGGTGGTTCCGTTAAGAAAGTGATATTTATCTAGATTCCTAAAACGCACTTAAATCTGAAAAGTCAGAGGTGGTTGCCCGGGATTCGAATCCCCCATTCCCTGATGATAGGCAAAGGTCTGATCCAATGAACTATTACGACTACCTACTAAGCAGAGACATAGAAACGCGGTTAGAACAGTAGTTTGTAAATTGATTGTGTTTACAAGCCGTGAAACCTACCACGGATTCTTGGGCAGCGGACAGTTAGATACGTTGGCTGGCTCGCCGGCACTCCAGCTATGTGGGGGCTTGGAGAGTGATGTATCAAGTGTTAAGTCAGGCTATCGAGTTATGGGGCCATTCCTGAGCAAATGAACCGCACGCGCGGGGCGGGTGATGGCGGAGATAGTGATGTCAGATGATACAAGTAATCTAGCTATCTGGAGACAGAATCGATTCTTTGTATGTTAATTAGGTACTGTTCTATGATCTATCATCGTTTCTCCATTTGTTTACTATTACAATAATAGTAGGTACCAATTTGAGATATTGAATTGGTAAAAGGTAGGAGAAGAATGATGTCTTGCTAACTTTAATGGAACTGGTGGAAATAAGACTATAATATAGACTATATATAGCTTAGTCTGAGTAGGTCTATAGCTAAACATTATAGACGGATCGGGTTGAAAGGCATACCGATAACAATGACCATTTTTGAAAATTCAAGTACACTAAATAATACAAGTATCTTAACTTCTTAAGGCAATGAATAGAAGCTTCTAGTAATAATAGTGTCGTAAGTAAATTGGATCGCCCAAACATCGCCTATTACCATAGGTCGGAAGTCAGAACCTAAACTATCGGTGCCTTGGCTGCACAACCGATACAAACATTAACAAATCGTGCCTAAGATGTAACTTCGTCGATGCAATAAGTATTTTTACAGACTCACGTAGCTGATTAGATAGGGTTGCTATAAGCTGGCTACGCATCTTCATGGTAGTTTTTAGGGTTCCGTACCAAAATGGTAAAATAGAACCCTTATGGTGCGACTTTCTCCGTCTGTCTGTCCGTCTGTCCGTCACACTCGATTATTTCAGTAACTACCAGAGCTATCGATATGAAATTTGGAATAGTTGTGTATATTAGTGGCCCAATGACACTGGAATAAAAAAAAATGGAAATTATTTTTGTTCTTATTTAAAAAGGGGGGAAAATCGGAAGGTTGAAATTTAAAAGTGAGATAACTGTACTGTGTGGGGTATCATATGAAAGGGTTTACTTTGTACATTCTAAAACCGATTTTTAATTATTTTTAGTCATGATAGTTTTTGATTTATCGGGGACAATGTCTAAAAAAAATACCGTTCCCCCCCCTTATCTCCGGAGTTTACCAATCGAAAAATCTCAAATAATTATGGTCAATAGAAATTTACGTATATTTTACAGGAAAACTATAGATAATAATCTAACTAGCATAGTTTTTTTGATATTAACAATAAACCTCTACAAACAAAGTTAGTTTTGCGGTTCATTAACAAAGGTAATTATTACAGTTTTACATCTTTGGTCGTTACAGTTTTGGTCGTATTACATCTACATTAGTACGAACGAATCTTAAAAGTACCTAGCTATAACTACCTAAGCTTATTTTGCTTCAGTAATTCTTGAGTACGGAACCCTCGGTGCGCGAGTCCGACTCGCACTTGGCCGGTTTTTTTTTAAAGCATGATGCTTGCGTATGAGCATTCAGCACGTAGTTAAATCAAATGAAAAGCTGCTACGTAAATGGAATATTCTTAAAAGTATTACTATGTTCCTCATTCGTCCATCACTATAGGACGAGGCAGAAATGTGGACGTAACCTAACACCGCGTCCGCGCCGCCGCAAGGTCGCTACTGCATTGCGCTTGTGTGCCACTGTGACACACCACGTAACACCAGCCACCAAATATCCTACATTGCTAGCCATCTTACATATCGATTTCTTCCTACAGTTTCTTAGATTACGAAAACTAAAATATAAACTACATAAATACTATGTCTGAATGTCCACGATTTTTTTGTTTATCCTCCAATCTTTCCGAGCGTATTCAAAGATTTACTAATATTAAACTTTTTTTTCTACTTTTAGCAAATTTGGAACAAATACATTTAACATTCAAGCTTTTACCTAATTGTTTCAGGCAGGTGAGTAATTTTAGGGTAGTTGAGAACTGTTGAACTGTGAGTTGAGAGTTTCCATCTTATAGCGGAACACAGGGTGGAAAGTCTTGTTAAAAATTGCTAAAGAGTTTATATAAAGTCGACAATTTAAGGAGCAACTACAAGTGAAACTAATCTAAAAGTAGGCAGTCGCTTATAAGTCACGATTTGACGGAGACTTGTAAATATTTATGTTAATAAGTTGTAGCCAACTAGCCACCACGCCAGCCATCTAGACATTAATAAACTTCGTAGGTAGGTTCTCTTAGCATGTCATACTGTTGATTTTATTGCAAAATGGAAACGCACCACGGAGCTGAGGCATGTTGTTGTTGTACCTGTATTTACTTGGTGCATAAGTTAATATTTCCTATGCTTCGCTTATGCAAATGCAGAATAACGACATACTAGTATAGAGGAAAATATATGTAGTGGATGCGTAAAAGTGACTGCAACTTACCGAATAGAGAGTAGGAACGACTATAATAACATTATGAGCTTTCATTACCATTTACCAGCTATTCGTCATGAAATTATTGCAGAAATCGATAAATAATTTGTTTTATTTAGGAAAATTGATACAAACAAAAATAATGATTACTAACACAATTTTGAAATATAGGAGGAAATATATGTACTTAGTGGATACGTAAAAGTGACTGCAGCTTACTGAATAGAGAGCAGACTTTAATAACATTATGAGCTTTCGTTACCAGCTACCTACTTCTTAACGGCGTAGAAGCCGTATCTAAGCGATTTTGAATGAAGTTTTATTTAAAAGCTTTAAAGACAGTTACTTTCAAATTTAAATGTCATGTATTTTGGGTCTTTAACCTAAAATCGCTTAGAAGCAGAAACGCGATTGAAAAAAAATTTCTCGATAGAAAGTTCTCCCAAAAGTTGCTCCAAAATCTCAGTTTTACTCATTTTTATCAGAAACTACAATGGATGTTATTGTAATTTTTGTTTTGATATGTCACAGAATGTCTACAAACCATTGTATTTCACCCACAAACAAACGATCTCTCACCCTTATTCCATATACCGTCCTCCGTTCGTCGTGGTTAATTACAATTTACGAATACTTAGGTACGAATAGCTACTAGTAATAAAATCAAAACATAGCCGAGGCAGACACGATGTCGTTTCGCGTTAGCCGATACGCGAGACCTTTGGCCCGGGGCGCGGCACCTGCAACGCGATAATACTGGTACTCCTCGTAATGTCCGAGATTTATGTCGATGAATTAAAATGAAATGTCACTTAATTTAATCAGTTCCCCGCCACGAGGGCACACAGCTGTGGGCTAGCTTCCTCTAAGGTTGCCAACGCCAGGTAGGTATCGGATAGGTAGCTTGGCTGACTACCTGAGGTCAACTGTGTGGGTTGTTGTGTGTTTACACTGATCTCTATTATACCTACTAGTACGCTGGATCAAAAATTTTATACGGTGTCTATACGATTGACAGTTCATTTTTTGTGCCGATTTGAAGCGCCCTCCTCGTAGGTCCACGGTGCTAAATTGACATTTGTTGCAATAGTGACAATATAAATATATAGGCCCTCCTATATAGGCTAGCGCTTGACTATGAACACACCTGATGGAAAGTGATGATACAGTCTAAGGTGGAACGCGCTTGCCTAGAAGATGCCTATTCACTCTTGAAGGCGCCCGGATTGTAAGTGGCAGGAAAGACACTGCCTGGGTTATTCCGGGCTTTTGCAGTGCGTATCAAGAACGAGGAATCAATGGCGACAATCAAGTGTCTTCATTTTTACGTTGATAGTCTGGCCAGCGTAGTAGTATAATAGACGTCAGTGGTTGTGTATGTGTTGTGGTGTGTGTGTCGTTGTTTCAGCCGATGGCCGTCTATTGCTAGAGATAAGTCCTGAACTGATCACCAAACACCAGGATTATACACACAGCCTAAAGCCAGTAAACTCCTTGCGACTCTCGATGTCAGCTCCTCACCTTATGCCAGGCATAGGTTCGCTCATGTATGGAGACTGTAGCCACTTATGCTCTGCCTAAAATCAACTAGATGCTTTGGATTCGGTGGATCGCCGCACTAGAAGACTCAACGGCAACCAGACACTGGTCAACAATAAACTCCAAAGCCTCGAACATCGTCGCAAGGTTGCCTGTCTGTCTTTATTCTATAGAATGAATTTCGAAGAGTGCGTGCTCAGGAACTATTTAATTTGGTTCCCCCGTCACCTATTTATCATAGAACGGCAAGACATCGAAAAGGCTTTCACTTCTATACAGTTGACGTACTAAAGACACGTAGGTACGAAGCCATTAATTGATTCCTCGTTCCTGAATCCTGATACGCACTGCAATGGTCTGGAATTTACCCCCAGGCACTGTCTTTCCCAACTAAGTATTACAACTTGGAATTCTTCAAATCAAGAATGAATAAGCATTTCCTAGGCAAGCGCGTTCCACTTTAAAACTGTACCATCACTTTCCATCAGGTGTGATCACAGTCAAGCGCTAGCCTACATTGTTAAAAAATATATCCGTTCACCATTTAATTTTGTGGATATCCCGGTTTTTGATTCTCAAATACTAAGAGCATGTGTCGCTGTGTGACAGCTCTCTTATGAGACCCATAGCACAGAAAATGGATAAAGATTACTCTATGTGTGTCCAGTGCTAACCTAACCTAACTTGTGGGGAAGAAAATGCTTTTTCGATCGCTTCTATTTAGTCCTCGACTTCCACCAGATTTGACCAGTGTGGTCAGTTTTATAAGCCTGTGGAAAGATCAATTAGTGTAACACTTGGGATTGCTACTTTAATTTTTTTTTAATTTTTATACCCCACTAAGTAATTCAGATGAGCTATTACAGCTTGAAGTCGGGGAGTATAGGTACCAAAACTGGAGACGTTTAGAAAGTCTGATATATCAATGGTATAGTACCTATATCCATCGTCTGACATTAAGCAAGTTTCTCCTTAAAATATTGTAAATTGAATTATTTTTCGGGTTACAACATATTTTTATCGCGTTTGCGCATGATACCTACTGATAATGGTCATGAAGCTGTACTAAGTACTTACTGACAGCCCTAAACTCTGGCGCGGTATTTATCAAGTAAACCATGAATCACTTTGTTTTGCAGCATAATTCCCGGAATCACACAATAATTATATCTAATAATTTATTTTATTAATAAAATAATAATTAACGGCGTCGGTAGTTACATGAGACGTCGTATAAATTTCCTAATGTGAAACCTACTAGTATTGTAACTCGACACCAGGCCCGAACAGGTTGCCGCTAACACCTGTGGAACTCACGTCAGCTCTGCTGTACGGGCTATTCAAATACAATTTTTATCTTTTTCTAAATCCGTCGATTACACCTCCTTCTGTAAATACGCAGCTCTTATGTTACAAAGCGAAAAATATTAATTAACTGGATTTTGCTCGCGACTTCATCCGTTCTGGTTTTAAATATATATAAATCTCATCTGTTTGGGATACTTACACGAGTTAGTACAAGTAGGTACTCTAACAAATTTTAATAATGTTCGATCCGTGTTAACATTGCAGCAGATGATTGAAAAACAAACCAATGAATCGGTTCACAAACATAGTTTTGTGCTTACGATGTTAATATAAGTGAATCTTAATAGGTTTTTTTTTAAAGGAAAGTCTTATTAAGAAATTTGTGGCCTAGTCTAAATATTGGATTTTCACTTAGGAACCCACTTGAAATATTCCAAATACCTATTCGTGCTAACTCTGTTATAATAATGCAGTTTGGTTAAGAAATTTGACGCGTTTTAAAAAAGGGCCCTTTCCATGGGGAGCATTTTGAAAAGGATAGCATTATTTTTAGACACTTCAAATAAGTTTATTTTGAAGACACTAAAATATATGTCTATCAAGAGTACCTACTAAAAGTTATGATAATTGTATTCATTTAGGCAGGTTGTTAAAACACACTGAAAAATAAAAACTAAAGGCTTTAATAAGATTATTAAGTGTGTAAATGGTATACTGCGTTCTGTGTTGAATCGCATTGCATTGCACAGCGTGCAGTGCACATTGCATCGCTTCGATGTTGTTGTGTGTGGCAACACTGCACATCGCACAGTGCAACGCAGCGCAGCTTCATCATAATATGTCGCCTTCGCGCTTGCTCTACCAAATAAGGGCAGGTCGTTGCTCCCCGCTCTTTGTTTAAAAAAACACATATCTCTTTCATACGTGTACGGAAAGCCAACTAAGGTTGAGCAGTGATTCAAAAGAGCACATTTGTATTTAAAGAATGCAAGGAATTGAAATCCTCGTCGGACGTCAACGCATCTTGAGTTTAAGTTTAAAAATACTGATGAGAACTTAGAAAAAAAAACGAAAACATTTTTGAAACGAACTTTAAAAGATTACTCAGATGATAGTATCATTACATTATTATCATTTTTTTAGAATTATGTATTTATGAATCTACATTTTTTTTCTGCAGATATTATTCTATGTATCGGCAATGATCTCATCATATTTGTCTGGTGGTAACTTGAGACGCTGACAATCAGGTCCGAATCGATATTAATTTAATCGTTTCGTATTGTATTTTGCCGCTAAAGGCGATTAATTTGCAAATGTTGAACGTATATTATCATTTCGCAAATGTATTCACGGTCGTTACGGGTGTATAATGGGTGGTGGGACGCGATTGTTCGCCAGCGCTGGTCTGTTGTCGCGAGGGTATCGGGTGTCGACCAGCACGGGGTCTGCCAGGTGTGTCTCGGGGCATTAATCGTCGATCCTCCGTCTTATAGATCACAATCGGAACCAGTTTTATTATTTTAAAGTTGTAACTTGTAAATGACGCAAGTGTTGGTGCGCAGGTGGCGCGCGGCGGCGGTACGGTAACTCGAGATGAGAGACACACA
The DNA here is from genome assembly GCA_036785405.1 of Coenonympha arcania. Classification (NCBI taxonomy): domain Eukaryota; kingdom Metazoa; phylum Arthropoda; class Insecta; order Lepidoptera; family Nymphalidae; genus Coenonympha; species Coenonympha arcania. Next base: position 4,382,114 of record CM072063.1, on the reverse strand, counting down.
GTCGCCGAGGACAGCGAGCACCTGGGGCGGCTCATCAAAATTCAACGTGTACCCGCATCGTTAATGCTAAATAACCTGTTGTTTTTATTCTTTGAACGTCCTCACTATTTATAAAACGTTTCTAATTACCGCCAGTTGGTGTTTATTCATCACGAGCCGATCGACTCCTGACTTCACCTTCCCTCGGGTGGTCACGTGAAAATTAAAAAACCTTTAGCCATAGGTAGGCCATTTTACAATACGCTAAAAAAGGAAATGGAACGAAATTCTCATAAATGTATGAAAAATGATCGCTCACTTATCGCTGAATGATGGCTTTTTAGAATTTCGTTCAAAAGCGATGCAGAAGTCTTTAAAATCGATGGATATGGCTACAGCTGCTATTCTAATCTCTAGTCTGGGTAAAGTTCATCTGTACCAAGTTTTAGCATTTAGTTGGGGCAAACGGCGACATGATTACCGATATTGTTGAATGATTTATCAAATTCAGCTCAAAACACTCAACTAATTGGCAGAAATTTTACATAGAAATTATGACGTAGTCATCCACTAAGAATATAGATTTTTGAAAATTCATTATTTATTGAAATGGTGGTCAAGACGAATGAAGCCGCAGACGTTTTCTAGTTTTACGTAGGTATGCATAAAAATGAAAAGGCTTCAAAGAGTGATATTATTTTGCACATCAGTTATTCCGACTCGCGTCGCGTGGCTGCCGATAAGAACATATTATATTCCGTGCAATAACATAAATATCAATAATCGGTGCCTTTCATATAGTAAGATATCTTACACAGAACATATTATAATTTATTATTGTGTTCCAGTTATTACGATGTTTTGATACTTAAGTGACTTAATTATAAACTATCAAAGGTCATGACGTGGTTTTTGTTATCATCGAAATGGGAAATACCTCAATAATTTTATACTTGGGTATATTAAACTATTACCTACGCATCTCTTTTCAATAATTTCTTTAAAAAAATACTTTTTTCAAGGACTCGCGTAGGGCGAACTCAGGAACTGTCTCGTAGAGCGTAGGTATGCTACGAGCGTAGCCAGGAGCTACGAATACCACAATTGGTACGCGTCCCAAAAATCAAAATGAGACATAATTGAAACAAGAATCAAATGACTTAAAAGCTGTATTTCTTGAACGTTCCAAGTGGTTTGATCACGTCGGTCGCGGCATGCGCATGCGTGGCATCGTAGAGCGGTGATTGTCCATTGGGCAGGCAGTATGTGCGACACGTAACACGACCGCGGCAGGCGGTGCGGCGACGACTCTCGGCGCCCTATCGTCTACCAGCCGCTTATCATTACTCCCATCCAAATGTGGCCATGCGACCTTTCACCCTGCCACAGGGCTCCTCAAACTTAAAGCTCCACACACCCCTTGCGAGCCCCTTTTATGCACATGCCGCTCAAAACTCATACCCAGTGCTCATACCCAGTGTTCACGTCGCTGAAAAAGAAAATATTTAAGCAAGGAAAGATTAAGCCACATATTAAAAAAAACGTACACACTGATGTACTAAAACAATGTCTGAAATTTCCACCACCTGGGCAACAAATGCCAGATTATTTCCCAAGTGAAGGAAGCACCAGACACTACTTGTCATGTGTGGCACAATCCAGAAATGGGCTCCAACTCACAACAACAAAGGTGTTTAAAAAACTATCACGTCGTTCCAAGCCCTAAAAATACAATTCTGGACTATCACTATAACAATATTACATTCGTAATTCATCACTATCATCTAGTACAATTTTATTAAGTACTAGATTTATTCCGGGTTGTGTGCGGCTCCTTGCCCGAACATTTCGATATTTAAGCGACTGAGAAGGGGATTATGTATTCCAAAATTAACATTAGTATTCACAATACGAAGAAAGTTCCAACACCACCAAACAAATGAAATGGCAGCCTATATAATAAAAACACTCACGTATCGCATACTCTTCTTTTTTACTCCGTTACAGTTACGGTACTGACCATTGTCAATAAAATGTACTCGTATTACTTACCACTTTGTTAATTCAAGACAACCAACCAGCGCTCTATAGTCTACATGACTTGCTTGGTGAATGTTACAGGCATTAAAATTTTAGTATTCACAGAAATAACTTCAATTTCCGTAGAGGAACTTGCATATCACGGATTGAGGTGTTGTAGTGATCGATTACTTCAATTGCGCAATTTTAAAGTACCTTTTACAAAGACATTTAATGCATTCTTGAGTTTACAAAATCTACAATTTGTCATGTCTACAAAAAGTATCATCCCTTTCAAATTGTATTTCCTCTTATCTACGGTAAAAGATAAAATCATTACCTAATAATAATAAATGCCTATCAGACTCAAATATTTTGCACCTTACCTTTACCAAAATAGCAATTTTGATTTTTTTCTCAATTCTGTTTGTATCTGTCTTTCAGCTGAAATGAATTATGTACTTTTTACTTATAAGTGTATACTTATTCCTGTTTTTTAGGGTTCCGTACCAAAATGGTAAAATGGAACCCTTATGGTGCGACTTTCTCCGTCTGTCTGTCCGTCTGTCTGTCTGTCCGTCACACTCGATTATTTCAGTAACTACCGGAGCTATCGATATGAAATTTGGAATAGTTGTGTATATTAGTGGCCCAATGACACTGGAATAAAAAAAAAAGGAAATTATTTTTGTTCTTATTTAAAAAGGGGGGAAAATCGGAGGGTTGAAATTTAAAAGTGAGATAACTGTACTGTGTGGGGTATCATATGAAAGGGTTTACTTTGTACATTCTAAAACCGATTTTTAATTATTTTTAGTCATGATAGTTTTTGATTTATCGGGGAAAATGTCTAAAAAAATACCGTTCCCCCCCCCTTATCTCCGGAGTTTACCAATCGAAAAATCTCAAATAATTATGGTCAATAGGAATTTACATATATTTTACAGGAAAACTATAGCCAATGCTCTACCTAGCATAGTTTTTTTATATTAACAATAAACCTCTACAAACAAAGTTAGTTTTGCGGTTCATTAACAAAGGTAATTAAAACGCAAGTTCTTCTAAGTACTCGTCGTCAAATAAACATATTGGTTTTTGCCTGATTGTTTTGCTTCAGTACTTCTTGAGTACGGAACCCTCGGTGCGCGAGTCCGACTCGCACTTGGCCGGTTTTTTTTTTTTCAAGTCTCAATATTTTTTGAGACAATATTTCCCCCGGCGAAGATTCCCCGGAGGCTTTTTTTTAGAATTGATGTTGGCTACTAAAATAAGGGGGGACAAATCAGTATTATATGAGTGTTGTGTTTTATATTTTTATACTATAATTCAACAACTCCTTTATGTTCTTTTGTCCCTTAATTGATATTTTGCTTTTTTAATACAGAGAGGAACAAAACAATACCTACAGCTTCTATGAATGTTTCGTTTTATATTCTCATAATATTAGGTCCTTACATATGAAATTGGCGTTTTGTATGGGAGGAACATAAAGTCGATTTTTTTTTAATATAATATACTTATATATTTAATCAAAGTATGTACCATTGCTATCTATGCACTTTTGCCACCTTATAGGTAGTTCATTGATCCCTTTACTAAAAAAGCCATTCGGACGGGAATCAATAAAATCTTTGTAAGCGCTTTGGACTGCCTCACCTCATTTTGTAAACAGAGTGGCGCAAAAAAAAAACCAAAAGAGAAAAAAACAAATGAATTACGATTTTCAAAACACAAAAGCATGAGTAAATTGCTGTATAAATTTGAAATTGGAATTTCTAACCAAAGAAGAGATTTATTTATTTATTTTATTTATTTATGTACCAGAAACTTAACTAAAAATAATTATACAAAGAAAAGACGTGCACAAAGGACAGCTTATCTCTACTATAGATATTTGAGATATTTGAGATCAAAGTGGCCAGTACGACAAAACGCCAATTTCATATGTAAGGACCTAATATAATTAAACATCTCATCTATGCTGTTGTTATGTTCCTCTGTATTGCAATCTTAACAACTTTGGTACAGAATCTCAGGAAAGGAGCATAATTCCTGTTACGTGCTTTCAACTAATCTTATGAATTTAAGGACATGAAATTTCCATATAGGCACTTAGGTACTAAAATTATTCTTCTGGGCAGTATCGATACGTACAGCCTACATGCAAATCTGAAGTTAGGTATGTACTATTGAATGGAAGCAGGCGTTATTTTGCGGAAATCCATAATTAGCAGTAGAGATCTCTACGATTTCGCATTGTGAAGTCAACATCTCCTGAGGATGTCCCGGTTCGGGACGAAACGTGCGTCGAAGAAAGTGTTGGAAAATTGTGTGTGGTGTTTCATGTGGGCAGTGTTCCTGCATATTGTACCATACAGAATCATTTCAAGTAGCGGATTACAGCAAAACAAATTAATCTGTCCTGCTAGTTAGGTATGTACTACCTAAGTACCTAATCGTAACTTAACTAATCAAGAGATTTCTATTCATTAGGCAACCATGATTGTTGGACATTGATATTGATGGCCGATAATTTCCTGATAATTTTCCATTAAAACTGCGTTTGAATTTTATTTTCCATGAGCGGCGAGTCGTTATTATTCCACGCACGGAGCGCGATATAAATATTTTATTTACATCCATTGCTTAACCTGCTTCGTAATTAAGTAGGTAGTACCTATATCTTTAAGTATCTGCCAAGGTGATCAATGCAATTTGTTAGAACAAGCCGAGGTATTCCATAAGAGGCCGGTGTCAGGCGTGTTATGGCAAGAGTCGCTTATAGTCGGTGAGAAATCCTGCTTGCGTTTGCGCAGATTCGCGGAAGCGGGGCGTCCGCCCGTCTGTCCGCGCAGCTACACCTGCCCTCGCCGTGGGCTATTTATAACCAGACTGTACGAGCATATAGACTCTTTTTATCTCGATTTTCTTTCAATAAAACTAAATAGAAGCTCTACATAAGGACTGAAATCAGAATATGATAGATACGTACGATAATTTTTAATTTTCGTCACTGCGGTGGTGGTAGGATACTCGTTGTCCAATTGGCAGCTTAACTTATCTGAAGTGACAAAGGTTCAATTTTTTTTTACTTTTGATACGCTGGCGCTTGACTACAATCATGTCTGATGGACCGAAATGATGAGGTCTAGGATGGAGCGCGCTTGCCTAGAAAATGCCTTTTAACTCTTCTCTTGAAGGCACCTAGATTGTACTTGGCTGAGAACACATAAGCTGGAAGGGTGTTCCACACCTTAGCGGTACGTATCAGAAACGTGGAAGAAAAACGTTTCGTTCGTTTTCGCTGGACATCAACTACATACCTAAGGATGCCACTTCTCTCGGCGTATCCCTCCGAATATCCTACGAGAATTGTTATAAATACTTTTTTTCAAAATTTATAGAAATTACACACAGAAGCTACGTCAGTATAATAACTTGCATCTTACACTACCTATTTACCTTTTATGATCAGGTGGCTGATTGCGTAATTTTAAATTGATATCGATATAGCTTTTACCCCCTGAATGACTAAAATTTGAACGAATACTAAGGCTCGACATCATTGGAGGTTTTAATGCCATATTATTTTCCTTTCCTTTCCAAATAAACAGTACACTTATCTTTATAATTATGTGGTAAAATATTGCAACGGGTTGGGATCAAACCTATGACCCTTTCGTTTTCATTTCGCTCCTTAATTGTTAATTTGTTGCAGCTTCTAATATGGGTTGCAGTTTTGTAAAAGACATATTGTTTTTAAATGATTGATACTCGCTTATAACATTTGTCTAATAATATAACTACGTACCTATTCTTTACTCTTTAGCAACAGAGGCTCTATTAAAAGAGCAAACATTGTACTTGCTACTTACTCGGCAAAATACAGCTAAAACTCTTGCGTAGTTTCCCTACTTGATAATTTTCTACAGGTCCTAGTTTGTGTTATGCATTAGAACAGCTTCTGATTCATTGTTCGCCTCTTGTTTACCGGGTTTAGATTTATCTTATAGGTTTTTAGAATTTTATTCTTATTGCGTGCTTAGCACGAACCGCACAGAATCTTGGAAAACTATATTCCTCACATAGCCTGCAGCACTAGGATTGGTTATACTGTTATCGAAAGACACTACCAAGACGCTCACGGCAATTGGTATTCAAAATATACCATATATTATTGTCCTTATATGATGTTAAGGATATATTGGACGAACTTCCTGGCACAGTTGGCGCGTCTTCAGTTTTGAAAAGGAGGTCCCGAGTTCTATTCCTGGCACGGGCCACATCGGCTCAGATCTGGTCTGGTGGAAAACTTCGTTTGCGACTGGTTACCCTTTATCAGCAAAGGCGTAACGCTAACCGATTTAGTGATGTGTGATACTGTGTAGCAACCGTTAAGGGTTATATTGACCCCTTCTAAGTTAATAACATTTCGGCTGCATCTTCACTTAGATACTAGTACGTGATTTGACATTGCACTTAAGTACTAACTTGTACTAGAAAGGTTTGTAGTATCTATCTAGATTCAAGGAGCTACTTATAATAATTTAGCACCAATCGTTAGCTCATTTAACGTTTGGCAAATATGAGGAGTACGACCTTTGAGTAATGATTAGGTTATTAGTTTATTACCTATTTTACTTACTTAGTTATCCACTTTAAAGAAGACGTAAATCTGTGATATTGGGAAGATGCACTTTATTACGATTTTTAAGCTGAAAACTTCACAAAGTGATAGATGCCGCTACTTACCTATTTGTTCACAATACTGCAAGTTTAATGTAATAAAAGGCTCATTTAACACTTCATTTTACTTCCTATAAAATATGAAATCTAATCGGGCCTACGTGAAAAACGATTCCCTAAAATCGTTCCCCATTTATTATTCACTCGTGTTTCGAATAACTCATTAGACAAAAAACGTATTGGTTCGCGGTAGCAGAACAAATATTATTCCTAGCGATCAGTGCAGCCGGTGGTGTTTGCGCGCTGTGTCCGACATGTTTACGTAACAGTTCGGCTAGAAGCGTTTAGTCGTTCGCAGCGCAGCGGGCAAACACGGCCTGGCTTCCGAACCTGGAGGGGTTAGTACAGATTTTCGTACGAATTTCGAGTAGACTCGCATCGCACAAACGAATCGAATGCCTCCTTATACATTTACAGCTAGCCCTATCTGGCTGGCATGACTGTCCATAGATGGTGTTGGCTTTCAATGTATGGAGGAATTCGATTCGCTTGTGCGATGCTAGCCGACTCGAAATTCTTACAAAAACCTGTACTAACCCCTCAGTTCGGCTAAAAGCGTTTAGTCGTTTACGCAGCGCAGCGCAGCGGGCAAACACGGCCCGGCTTCCGAACCTCTGTTTGCTCTTTGCACTAGACATATACTCAGGGCATGGCGGACCGCGAGAAAGAATGTCGCCAGTTTACTGGTGTCAAAAAAAAGAGTAGTAGAGTAGAAGTAGAAGTAAGAGTATAGTATTATATACATCTTCATGTTTTCAGTATAAACTTTGCGCGAAAATCCCCATTCACCTCATATGGGTTCCCAAATTTGAAGCTATCGGGAACAATTATGAACTAAATATGTGTTTTCGAGCAAAGTTTTTATTAAAAACATGTAGACGCTTATATACAAAACTCAATGTCTTAAGCCTACGTTGAATAATTTGCGAAATACTAAATAAAATTGGAATTTTCGCGCCCGGATAATACCCTTAACGGGAACTTTGTCAGATAACGGTACTTTTTTCTTGTATGAAGAAGGTTTACGGTAAAATGTTCAAGATGGGGCACATCCTTAGGTTCATATCGGTGCTCTTTGCCCACAGCTTGGCCATCTACGGCTCTTATGTGCGTGTGAAGGAGCAGTGTCCGCTATCCACACCAATGTTAGCCACTAGACAGCATTGCTTTAACGTTAGTCATATTGCGTTAATTGCTTTTTAATTAAATAAGTTTTTCTTTTAACATGTGGAATTCGGATTTGCATAGGTAAGTATACAATTCTTTAGTGAAATATAAATATTTGAGTACACCTAGCTAATATTATGTTAATAACTTTATTTAATTGAAGAATGCCTTAGGTATGCATTTTCAAGACCTGCGGGGCTAGACAAAGTAACAGTCGTTTAGCGTTGAGGATAGTAGATAAAAATGTATGGAGAAAACAAGTGACTGTAGAAAAACAACGTGGCCGTATAGAGGAAAACACGCTTTTTTTGAAATTCGACTACGACAATTTAACGCTCCCTGGCGTTCTCGCAGACCTTATAGATAACTTATGCGTACGTCGCGTGACAATTGACAGCCGACAGTGAACAACGCTAAGCATAAAGTAGATTCTGCTTTCAATTGTTTTCATTCGTCACGTGGTTTGTTTGTCCATAGATTTTCATCTAGATACTGTCGTTAACGCCAAACGACTGTTACTTTGTCAGCCCCGCTAGCGCTGTGACGCTCGCTCGAATATGAGTGGGAGCTCGCAGGTTCCTTGAGCTATCTTGACCAATTAGGTTTATTTGCGGATCTACTCCGAAAGATATAACGAGCAAAACTCCTCTCCATCGCTTGCTTTGAAACTTGAGCCTTCCAACAGTATAAGGCCGTTAGTAGGCCTACTATAGTTTATACCTATTTAAGCTAGGTATACCGAGAAATTAAAGTCTTTGTCAGAATCAAACCAAGTTTATGAAAACATTTTTTGCACAGGTCCGAGAGAGTAAAGTAGAACGTAAACTATATTTCATGCCCCTAACTGAGTCAAATATGATTTAAGTATATGGTAAAACAACGTTTGCCGGATCAGCTACTTTATATGTATACCTAATAAAACATCGCTCAAAATTAATTCAATAAAACCTGTTGACTTGTTAAAAATTACCTTTTAAGGTTTAAATTTATTTCACAGGAAAAATGTAATTTTCTTCAATTATGTTGACATGATTTATTTTATCAATATTAACTTGAATTGAAAAATTATGCTTTACACCTTACTTTATTCATATTTGTGCCTACTTAAGTGGGACTTAAGTTTTAAAGCCGTTTATCAGAAATATTGGAACACCTAATCGTTGCCTTATAAATAATTCGTAAGAGAAACAGCTTTAGTCGTAAACTATTGCTAGTGCGTTGAGCGAGGGAAGGCGATATCTATTAAATTTAATATCTGTGTCTATAGGTCACAAGAGATCACGCAACCGGCCGAATACGCAACGGAGGTGGTTTTGTGCCAAAAGGGATACGTCCTCTGCGGAAGGTCGTCCGCGGTGCGATCAGCATTTAAGAGGATCGTCTAGCTGTAAGTTTTCACACAAAAAGCGATAACGTTCTCCTACCCGTAAATGTAGTCCGATTTTCATGATTTTCGGAAATGTTGCAGACACCATGAAGAAACTATGCTCATGCGTTTTAATTTTTTTAGAAATATTGCTAATCTTAAAAGTTATTGATGTCTAAATATCTATATTTTTGACTTTAAAAACTTCCTTTACTTTTGACTTTTGACTTAAAAAAAGATTTTTTTTTAATTAAACGAAACTAAAATTCTTTAAAAATAAATTGTACGAACCTAGATTAAGGTGACTTTCTGAAACTGGTGCTGCGGTGGTGAAAAACTAGAATTAAGTATCCAATTTGGTAAACATTTGAGTGGGCAAAAACTTTATAAACAAAATTTAGGCCTAAGTAGCTCTGGACTTGCAACTCTCTCTGTACAGGCATTTTTTGAAAATACCTACTCGCATCGCACTTCGCCACTATAGTAGTGTTATTATCTCGCTGCAGACTCGGTCATAAATCATTCGAGTGTTTCGCTTTTGTTGTTCTTTGTTGAGTTGTGCATAAAACACAGAACAACAAAAGCAAAACACTCGAATGACTTATGACCGAGTCTGCAGCGAGAAAATAACACTACTATAGACGATAGTCTTAAAAGCCACTCGTAAAAAGCCGGCAAGGTGAACTGTTAGACAAAGGCTCATCGCATACTGGGCTAATTAGGCTTAACGTTCAGTGGAATGCCTCGCGGGCCACACCGGTAATTGCGCCGGCGCAGAGCACAGCGCATATTCCGCTTCCTATCCAACTTGTTTGTCGGGACAGTTCTATTTGTCGTAAAATATTTCTGAGCATAATTAAAATTCTATTGTAACGTTATTAATGTGAAAGTATGTGTTTGGATGTTTGTAACCTACTCCATAACTGCTCCATGGATTTGGACGAATTTCGTATGCAAGTATCTTATACTTAGCTACTGTATATTATACTTTTACTAGCTGACCATCAAAACGTTGTTTTGCCATGAGGGATATAAAAATAGCTCTCAGACCTACCGAACATACACAGAAAATTTCATAACAATCGGTCAAGCCGTTTCGGAAGAGTTTGGTAACTAATATTGTATTTTAACCCGAGAAAATCACACGTAAGTATCGTTTCGTACAAAATGTGAGTACCTAACTTTCAGTAAATAAAGTGTAACTTGTATCTACCTATCTTAAATTTTTGACGTGATAACGTTTAATAAATTGATGAACACCAGCAGCACTCATGAAAAAGTGTACCGTTCCGCGTAATGTTACGTAACGTTACCTGAGCCTGTGCGTGCAAGCGAGAGCGCGCAACAAGCGATAGAGGCACGATAAAAATTACATAAAATAATGATTATGATTATGACTATGATTATGATTACGATTACGGTTACGATTACTATTATGATTATGATTACTATTATGATAACGATTACGATTATGATTACGATAACGATTACGATAATGATTACGATTATGATTACGATTACGATTATCATAATGATTATGATTATGACGTTATCACGTAAATACACGGGCGATAGGCCCGTAAGCCGACTTTACAGACAACCAATTTTTTTCCATAGAAAACATAGTCATCGTGCCTAATTGTAATTCGAAAACAATTCTGTCCCTCGATTGGTTTAAGTCAATATTCATTTTTTTTTTTATAAAATTAGGTGTCAGGTCAAGGATCTTCCGGAAAAACTCGTATATTTGGCTAACACAACTTACGAACCACGGCAGGCCCCAGGCACTAGCGTTGCAAACAGAGCTTTTGCTTGGAAGATTTATTACCTATACATCTGGATTCTCGCTCTACAAAGTAGGTACTTATCCCTAAAATTATCTACTTACGTTGCCACTAATGTTTCTTGTGTTCACTCAGTTCCGCAAATCTTTTGTTTAGTTTAAATTAATATTATCAATCACTAAATAATAGGTAATAATCGAAAAATGTTACAAAATGAGTTACAAAAAACATAGTTTTCAACTCATACCAGAATATATGTCATTACGATCGTATTTTTTTTTTTTTACATCAACAAAAAATATTTAAATCTAATAAGTATAATGGAGTGCAAATTTGTATACAACTGCCCCTGAACTAGGTAGGTAGGTACCTGTATTTCGTATGTAACGAAGGCATTATATTATTATTTTAAAACTCTCCCTTACAGCTTGCGATATTTTGATTTTGCACCAAGCATTTTCAAACTCATGTATTTTGGGTATTTAAACTAAAATTGCTATGAAGCAGAAACACGACTGGATAAAATTTTCTCGACATAAAGGTCTCCTAAAAAGTTGCTCCAAAATATCAATTTTTCAAATTTTTATCGGAAACTATAATGGATGTACCTACTAATTGTAATTTTTGTTTTAATGTGTCGGTAATAACAATATCCAAAAACGCTTAGAAACCGATTTTTGATAACTGGCTTAGTTTTTGAGTAATCAGGTAAAAGGTCGTTTTTCTGTTATATTCTTCCGCGACGCTGCATGTCGCACCTAGCAACGTACCTATCCGTGAGAGTGAGAAAGACAAAAATAAATTCAATAAATCTCCTTAACCGAGTCACCGAGTAGGTATTTTCAAACTGATTTTTCATAATCTAGACATGCGGTTCAGAGAATGGCATAAAGCCCTCCCTGCGTACTTATCTACCTATTTAAACGAAACACTTCTAATACTTAACCTACTTTTGACCCCGCTCTATCAGAACCTACCTAAGCTACAAAGTTGAAGTATGGCAAGTTTGGCGGGGTCCCGAGAATTACTTTAATAAATAATTCTCGATATATTGACGTATAATGATGGTTGGCCACATATTACAAGTGATCTGTGATGAGGCTGATTCTGTATTGTTTAGTTTATTAGTTACTAACTCTCACTGGGTTATTAACTAAGAAAGCGAAAGCAAAACACAAAATTTTTGAATTCTTTTTGCACAAGTTAGCAACTAGCAGGTATGTAGACTAAGTACCATATTATCAACCTAGGTTAGTACTTTTGCAAAAATAACGCTAAAATAGGATTTTTGCCTCCGCTTTCTTACGATATTTCATTAGGAAATATAAAAGTTTTCCTTATTTTTTAAAAAAGAATGCTTCTTTTGAGTGAAATTTGATATAATAATTGGTAGGTACTTTCCCTTCACGTCTCATTCGTTTTTTTTACTCTGTATGTTATGTTCATACGAGTAGGCATGTGGTTGCATATAACTACAAAAGAACACGTTATTTTCCATCGCGTTGTTTTATATTATGTTAGTGTCCCAAATGTGAGTAAACATTGTACGGCGGGCGTTTTGGGTGTTTATTATGTACGCTCAGTGCCCGACGGTGGCCTTCGCTGGCAGAGCCGCTGCCACTTTCACTCCACGGCCCGCGCTGCATCCGCGCAGCCTGCGTGCGACCACGAACACGACTCGAGTAAAGCCTCCCCCACACAGGCGCGTTATTATCGGTCGATAATATCGCAAGCGTTATTGCGATAATGCGTCCCGATTCCAACTTCGGAAAGCTACGGGAGTTCGCGCACGCGTGGCATAAGAGGCGAAGCGGCTTGGAGTGACACAGAGAATTTTTGCTGTGGACAGCGACGGCGCGGCGAGTCCGTATTTTGTATCGTCCTGCCCCAGAATGGGGAGAGTGAGTTCATAGGGACAAGAGCGAGAGGAAACAACTTGTAGGGAGTCAAGAAGGCGCCCCGGGAACACGCCAAGAGCAAGTACCGAACGGGCGCCGTCCCGCGTTTCAGCCCCCATAACCGCGAGGTTGATTGGGCCATGGGTGGTGGAGGGTTGTTCCTGCATAATGCGTCCCGATTCTTTGCACACAGCTGCGTTTTTATCGTGCGATAATAACGCGCAGACGGACGCAGCGTCCCGCATTATTATCGGTCGTTATTATCGCAGCAGTATGTAACTAATTGATCAGCCTAATACAAAATGTACTGAAAACAGATATCGCAATAACGCTTGCGATAATATCGACCGATATACTTCCAGTGTGGCGTTACTATCACAGCAGTGTGTAACTAAATGACCATACTAATACAAAATGTACTGAAAACAGATATCGCAATAACGCTTGCGATAATATCGACAGATATACTTCCAATGTGGCGTTATTATCGCAGCAGTGTATAACTACATGACCATACTAATACAAAATGTACTGAAAACAGATAACGCAATAGCGCTTGCGATATTATCGACCGATAATAACGCGCCTGTGTGGGGGAGCCTTTATAGAGGAGGCATTGCATCTATCAATTCAAATTCTTTACGTATTACCCGTCTACTCAAAGGTTTTGACGACCTCTCTGGCGCAGTGGCGGCGCGCTCGGATTCGAGTGGAAGGTCGCGGGTTCGATTCCCGCCACGGGCCACTTTGGAATTTTATAATTTCTAAATTGGCTCAGGTCTGGTCTGGTGGAAGGCGGTATTATTACTATTTCTGTGGGTGGAAGGTTTCGGCCGTGGCTATAGTTACCACAGAGACGCACGGCCAAGCGATTTAGCGTTCCGGTGCGATGCTTGTAGAAACCGTTGGAGTAAATTTACTTACCCTTCCAAGTTGGTACAATAACATCTTAGGCTGCATCATCACACCATCAGGTGACATCGCAGCCAAGTACTAACTTGTATAGAGTAAAAAAGGAGAGTATGATGTATAAATGTGTGTTTGTATATTTATACAACGAGCAGGTTACTTGCCTTAATGAGCCGAAAGCCTTAAGTAGGGGACGATGTATAGATGTTGGTAAAATCCTGAGGGAATTTTTCATTATTTTGTAATAATATTAAATAATCGACCAAGTACGAGTCGGACTCGCGCACGAAGGGTTCCGTACCATTATGTTTGTAACGTAGCGAGATGATAACAGAGCCAGAACGCTCAGTTACCTACTACTACTATTACACAAGTACCTAGAGTAGTACCTACTGAGAGTTCTGTAGTATTGACCAAAAAGGAGCAAAAAATCACGTTTGTTGTATGGGAGCCCCTTTACTTTATTTTATTCTAGTTTGCAGTATTTGTTGTTATAACAGCAACGGAAATACATCATCTGTGAAAATTTCAAGTTTGTAACTATCAGGGTTTAAGAGATACAGCCTGGTGACAGACGGACGGACGGACGGATGGCGAAGTCTCCGTAATATAAGTAGGTCCCCGTTCTTATCTTTTGGGACGGAACCCTAAAAACTGAGAAAACGTTTACGAAAGTATCACGTCAAAGTCTATTAGATTGAAAAAAACTAAAGCGCGTAAAGATATTTCAATTCACAAAGACGCGCCCCACTCTGTCAAAATCGCATTCAATTCGTATGGAGTTTGACAAACTGGGGCGCGACATCGTGGATTGAAATATCCACAGATAAAGAAATAACTTTATATGTAGAAATATCTATAGGTACAATATAAATAAACCCGCCGCCGCAATATAAATAAAGCGCCGAGAGCGGTGACATCCTATATGTGGTTGACGTCCAACAAACTCCCACAAACGTTTTTCTTCCACGTTTCTGATTCTGGTGTTGAACGCCCTTCCAGCCTCCGTGTTTCCAGCCAAGTTCAATCTGGGTGCCTTCAAGAGAAGAGTGAATAGGCATTTTCTAGGCAAGCGCGCTCCAACCTAGACCTCATTATTGCTTTCCATCAAGCATATTGTCGTGAAGCGCAAGCCTATCTTCAATAAAAAAAGGTAAAGGACCTTTAGAATAAGTAATAATTAATCGCCTGAAAACTTGATCTATTGTATCTAAGTTCCTTCACCTTGTACCTACCTACCTACCTACTAGACACGAGGTTTTAATAATTATTTTAAATGGGTATCGTAAAACTGTAACCAATAGTTTCTATCTATTAGAATTTATTGCTTGGTATGTTAAGTGGTTTTCCTGTATAGGTACTATCCTGTATAGTATACAGGAAAACCACTGGAAAAAAACGAACGAACTTACTTTAAGTAAATATTGAAGTGCATATTTTACACTCAAAGGATTCTTATATTATCAAATAATAATAACTTTCTGTATTCAAATTATTTTCAGAAATTTTACGACAGCCGGGAATCAAAGTAACGTATAAAATACGAGAACAAATAAACAGATTTTCTTTTTTCCATTAAGGGGATTTATTGAATTTATTTTTGTCTTTCTCACTCTCACGGAGATTTGGTAAGTGCGACATGCAGCGTCGCGGAAGAATATAGCAGAAAAACGACGTTTTACCTAATTACTCGAAAACTAAACCAGTTATCAAAAATCTGTTCTAAGCGTTTTAGGATATTATTATTACCGATACATTAAAACAAAAATTACAATTACATCCATTGTAGTTTCCGATAAAACATAGAAAAACTGAGATTGTGGAGCAACTTTTGGGAGAACTTTCTATCGAGAAAATTTTATCCAATCGTGTTTCTGCTTCTAAGTGATTTTAGATTAAAGACCCAAAATACATGACGTGTAAAGAAAGTAATTGTCTTCATAGTTTTTGCATATAACTTTATTCAAAATCACCTAAATACGGCTTGTAGGCCGATCGATACTATATCAATACCAATATCAATATCAATCGAGTCTATACTTGTATATCATGGATCCAATGTCTTCAAGAAACATTATTTTGTGAAGAACTCTCATATCCAATAATCCTTATCCTTACTAATATTATAAATGGGAAAGTGAGTTTGTTTGTATGTTTGTTCCGCTTTCACGCCGTAACTACTGAACCGATTGCTTTGAAATTTTGCAGACGTAAAGTTAGAAGTCCGGATTAAATAATAGGGTACTTTTTATCCCGGGAAAATCCATAGTTCCCGTGGGATATTCAAAAACCTTAATTTTTACAGCAATCTATAGCTACATCTATAGGTAGATAGCTAAAGCAAACTTCTTTGAAAGTAGGTATAAGGTTGAAATATTGAATGGGAACGGGAAATTCATGTTTCCCTCAGGATGTTAAAAGCGAATTCGACACAGGCAGGGCGGTGGGCAAAAGCTAATGATACTACAGATCTGATATTACTACTACCTACTGATCACTACAGATGTGAAAATAGGCACCATATAGATTCTGAACTTAGCACTGTACGCTTTTAACAATGTGTGTTTTAGTTGAAAAATGGGATATGGGATTATAATGCTATAAATGTGAAAATGGGTACCTAAATAGGTTTTGAACTTATCACTGTTTCGCTATGTGATTTTGGGTTAGTAATAATGTAACTGTAATATTTAATACCTATACTATATATAAATTCTGACTTACCATTGTTTCACTATAAGCTTTTTTGTTTTAGTTGAGATAGATGAGTTTAGATAAGTCAATAATATACAACAGGTTAATAATATTATGACTGTGAAAACGGGTACCTATATGACATAGGTTTTAAACTAATAACTGTTTTGCTATTGAAAATTTTCGTTTTAGTTAAGCTATGGGATATGGGAAAGTATAACGATAAGTGTGAAAATGGGTACATCGCTTCTGAAATTGCAAGAACTCCAGGTTAGGTTAGGTTAGGATAGGTTTGTATGCAGCGTTGCGGAAGAATATATCAGAAAAACGACGTTTTACTTAATACTAAAAAACTAAGCCAGTTATTAACAATTCGTTCTGAATATGTGTTTTAGATGAGCAATGTGATATGGGATAGTAATGCTGTAAATGTGAAAATGGGTAGATACCTATATAGATACTGAAATTAGAACTGTTTCGCTATTAACAATGCGTGTTTTAGTTGAGCAATAGAATATGTAACATTTATAATGCTATAAACGTGAATATGGGTGCCTAGCATTAGTCCTGAACACAATTTAATTATGCTACTTTTTATCCCAGTTAATCCTTGGCTCCCACGGTATTTGTAAAAGCCCGAAATTCACGCGAGCGAAGCCGCGAGCAAAAGTTAGTATAATGCTATAAACGTGAAAATGGGTGCCTAATATTGGTTCTGAACTAATTACTGTTTTGCTATTATGTGTTTTAGATGAGCAATGGGATATGGGATAGTAATGCTATAAATGTCAAAATGGGTACCTACATAGGTTTGCAAATTGGAAGAGCTCCAGGTTAGGTTAGGTAAGGTTAGATTAGTATGCAGCGTTGCGGCAGAATATTACCGAAAAACGACATTTTATCTAATTTCTAAGGACCGATTTTTCAATCGCCAGATAGACTACCTGAGAAATGAATTTGAAAGATTGCCATACAAAATCTGTTAAAACGTCATATTTATTCCTTAGTAAACGTTTATCTGGCGATTGAAACATCGGCCCTAAAAAACTAAACTAGGTATCAAAAATTCGTTCTGCGGTTTTTTGGATATTATTATCACCACACATTAAAACAAAAATTACAATTACATCTATTATAGTTTTCGATAAAAATTTGAAAAATGTAGATGTTGGAGCAGTTTTTGGGAGAACAATCATATTCCTGCTTCAGAGCGAATTTGTACTAAAGGCCCAAAATAAATTTGAAAGTATTTATAGTTTTTAAACTGCAGGTCACTGAAAACTAACGCTTACGCCGCTAACAATGTGTGTTTTAGTTGAGCCCCGTAGTTGAACCTATACTGATTAAGGACGGAAGCGGGAAGAGCAGTAAAACTACCAAGCCGATGTTTGTTTTAGTTGTTGTAGTAGTTGACTGTTTATCTATCGCGTATGCTACTTTTTATCCCAGAAAATCCTTGGCTCCTACGGTATTTGTAAAAACCCTGAAATTCACGCGGGCGAAGCCGCGGGTAAAAGCTAGTCAGAGATATTTTATCGCATTTTCTTCCACTATTACAAAATGTTTTGAATGTTTTTATGATGAAGTCTATAAGAATGCAGCTACAACAAATATTTTAGATTGTTAGGAAGCGTTTATTTTAATTATGCGTAATAAAGAGTTTAAATATTTATCGAGGCGAGTGTAATGATATAATTTGTTTCAAACATAGTTCAATAGGTACTTATTTAAATACAATTATCATGTTTATTATTTTGTCATAGACTTTGACCTTGTCGACTTTGGTCTGGTGGGAGGCTTCGTTCAGGCGCAATGCTGTGTAGAAATCACTTGGGGTGAGTTTACTTACTTTTCCTTAGTAAAGTAAGTAGTACCGAGTACGACAACGTCTTATACTGCATCATCTCTTATCCACGATGACGCGCCCCACTCTGTCAAACTCCATGCGAATCGAATGAAACATACGCGATTTTGACAGAGTGGGGTGCGTCTTCGTGGATTGAAATATCTATACTTACCAACTAACTTGCACTTTAAAAAATATAACAATATAGATATGTCATCGCTTGTCATTTAAGCGACACAGGTGTAGGTGTGCGCTGTACATAGATCGTGCGTGTGCTTTATAAAACCGGTATTGCGCAATATAAGGTCGACGCCAAGGACGCGAGTTCGTTGCCAGAAATAAATTACTGTTTATGTCTGTCTAGTGCCCACTGCCCGCTGGCACGTAGGTACTGAGCCTCTACGCATTCCTGCACGGGCCATGGAACTTGGAACCATTTAAAAACTTCCACGCCTAATGTTGTTGAGCCAATAACAACTACCTATAAGTACCTATACCTTATAAGAACAAGTGACGAGCTTCTTACCCATTCTTCTCGGTGCATATCTTTTTAACACTGGTAGGTTAGTTTGATGTAAAAGATTAAACTTTTGGAACTTTTTCAATCTTACCTTGACACCTAGGAATACTTAGGTCAGCAAGACTCATTGTCATAACTGTGATGTAAGTATCAAGTCGGATGTCAGGATGTTAAGTTAACATTATAGACTGAAAACTGTTGATTTAGAACCTAGTTAATACGACTACTTAAACATTGACAGTGAGTCAGTGAGTCTGTGCTCCACCGAGTGTGCAACTGTGCACTGTTTACGATATGTGTGCACGCCTGTAAATGTGTCTTTCATATTTATTGAAACTCATCAAAAGCTAGTTTAGGGCTTGTTCACCAAAAATGAGCTACGTTTCTATGCAACGTTTGTGTCAAACGCTCGAATCGTTGATTTTCCTGTAAGTTATGAAATGAAATGAAAATCGAAATTGATTCTACTGGTGCGTTTGACACATGATGATGGCAGATAAACACTTTTTGTGGAATTGTAAGCACTATACGTAACTTTTTGGTTATTTGGGGTGCTGATTCTGAATATAACATCCATACTGAGATGGCATAAGTAGGTAATGGCTTTTTGTTGAAATTGGATATGGGTGTAGTTTCTTATACGGTTACATCATCATTTTATTTTAAAACTGCTGTGTTCAGCAGTTATAAACTGAAACTAAACTAAAGAAACTGATATTATATGAAAATATCTTAAGAATCCTGAGACCCATTTTATTGCCTATACGGCTCATACTTTATAGTCATGATGGTAACTAATTTAAAAACCCCTATTATGATACACCTTCATAAACTGACGTTACAATATTATGAAGGTAAGTATCTAACCATAATATACTAAGTCATACATTGTAAGGAGCCTAGCGTCTAAAGTTACAACGCTATTTTTCTTTTCAAACCAGTGCATTCTATCGCAGATTAAATTATCATCAGGACTGGAGGATCAAGTAGTCGTGGCGCAAACCTGTCACCAATGAGAAGTATTATTTATACGGAGTGTGTTTATTTAGATTGCGGTTAGGGATAAAAATAGTTTTCTGCGGTTTTCCAGTAAATAGCGCGGATCTCGTCTGCGCAGCGCGGGCGCACTCGCTGATCCGACTAGGATGATGCCCGATACATTTATCGATAAATATGTCGATACAATTCATGAGCTACACCATCGATAGTTTTATTTGTACACCGTAGGTATATAAATATGCGATGTATGGTTTCAGACATATTGTATCAGTAATATAATAGTTATCTTCTCTATGTACCTACGTACTGATAAATTAAATGGTCATTAAACAGCACATGCTTTCAAGATTTTAAAACGAGTTGCACAAATCAGAGTTAACTAAAAATATAACTAGCCTTATCATGTAATTCTATGTAAGTTTTAAGTATTTCATGATAAGGCTAGTAATAGTTCTAGAGTGAAAAACAAGTCTGTTTTTTTCGTTAGGTAAAATTTCGAATTTTCGGGAAAACTAAAGCGATTCCAAATGGATTCCTATCACAAAAAGTGCGGCCGCGAAGCTTTTTAAATTTCATTAAAAATTTCATTAAATTTCTTCGAAATAAATCGGCCTTTTATTGACGTGACAACGTCTTATAATTCGATAGAGCCGGTTGCACGCACGAGAAAACATGACTCATCCGGCGTTACCGGCGTCACCTCGCTCATGCGGCGTTACCTCGCTCTGAGGCGTTCCATGTAAGGCTTGAAGTACAAGCGAGAGCGCGGAACGAGCGACAAAGAAGACGTTGTCACGTTCAACTATCGTCAGTAAACCGACTTTACAGGCAACCAATTTTTTTTTTTAACAAATAGCCTTTCATGAAATATACTAGTCCCAGATATATCGATACGGTAAGCTTGGGAGCTTCGCTAGTGGGAGCCAGCAGGCAGCAGCCGGTTAAATATGTCACCACCGTTATACGGCCGCGCCACGTGAGTGACAAGTCGCATTACAAGCCAGCCACAATCATAACACCACTATTTTTATTTCTTATCAAGTGCGAGCCGGATGAAAATCATTATAATTTAGTCCAGCCTCGGTTTCGCAAGCGAGTTGGGTACACAGATTTAAAGTTCCCTAACCGCGGTCGGTATACAGACGCATTAAATTAATAAGGCCTCGGAAATTGTAATTTCTTAGTAACTGCTGCTGCACTCAGTTCAAAATCGCGGAATAATATAATGCATGTAAGTCAGTGAATAGGGAGAAGGTTACCTATACGTTTTGGATCCAGCATACCACGTACCTATATGTAAGCGTTAATAAATAAATGCCATTTAAAATAAGATAATAAAAAAACATTATTTAACGTCAGTTTATACGTATTTTTCTCAGCAGTCCCTTTTATCTGATACTGCATGATCTACAACATGAGTGCACAAAAAATAACGAGTCCGCCATTTTGGATCGTCCGCCATATTAATTTTAGAATAATGTTAGGTTAGGTTAGGTTAGATTTTGGCTCTGTGATCTGGCTCAAAACTCTACCTATCACCGCATAGTGTCCACTAGGTAGGTACTTACATGTTTGGCAATAAGTTATCGAAGTTTATCGGAATTTTCCGCTAGTATAGGTCTAACGAATTACCCGATGTGACGACTGACGACGCCCTTGCGGTGAAAGTAGATTGTTATTGAGGTGTATACGGCGAGCACGTGGCCTGCGAGCGTGGCGCCGCGACCGGGGCACGCGAGCACAACCAAAATCAAAACCATTATTTTGACACTCATGTAATAGACCTCTACCTACTTCTATTATTCCAACTGACAGTCGCAGTCGACTACGTCTTGCCTCTGACAATGTATAAAATTCTCTCGATTTTCTTTGTAACCAAACTCCTCCGAAACGGCTGGACCGATCGTTATGAAATTTTCAGGGTATATGATCTGTGGGTCCGGGAGCGGGTTGTTATCTATATTTGATGTCCCTAAACGGCAAAACGAAGTTTGCCCGGCCAGCTAGTCTAATATATAAATTCTCTCGATTTTCTTTGTAACCAAACTCCTCCGAGACGGCTGGACCGATCGTTATGAAATTTTCAGGGTATGATCTCTGGGTCAGGGAGCGGGTTGTTATCTATATTTGATGTCCCTAAACGGCATAACGAAGTTTGTCGAGTCAGCTAGTAAATTCTATAAAAATTTTATGAAACATTTCTTCAATACAAATTGATCAAGTGCGAGTCAGGCTCGATCATGAGGATATCGGACTATCAAGAGCAATTCTCAAAAGTATTAAAGTAAACTAAACACCTCTGTCCGCCAAATTCAAAAACCAGCAGAAAATCACGTTTGTTGTATTATTTTTTTACTGTTTTTTTAGTATCTGTACAAAATACATCATCGGTGATTTCAACAGTTTAACTATCACGGTTCATGAGATACGGGCCTGTGATGACGGGCCATGTGGCGGACAGACAAACAGACAGACAGACCGACAGACGGACGGAGTGGAGCGGAGTCCCGTTTTACCCTTTTACCCTTTGGGTATGGAACCCTAAAAAATCGAAGGCTATAAACACTGACTTTTAGTAAAACAATTTTGGATAGGCTATAATCATGTCACTTTTATGCCTGAACACTTAGTTGTTCATTATTTTAATTTGGAACGAGGTATAGGTACTTAGTATATTTGACGTAATTAAAAAAACATTCGTTCCTAAATTTTTCTTGATACTATAAAGGGTTGATACTTATTCCTTACAACGAGCAACTATTTATAGTCTTAGTACCTTACCTTCCTTAGTAGTAACTTACTTTCCTTACACGAAGTCATGAAGTATAGTGCTTGGGTATGTAATAAAGTGTATAGTTATTGCTTGAACTATTTAAATTAAAAAATAAAACTATTATAATTTTTAACGTTAAAGAAACTAATTATCTTTAGCTTATAACTGTGAAGGAAAATATGCCTGCGAGAGTTCATGAGAATTTTCACTAAGTTGTGCAAATCCAAACCAAACTCTTCTTACTTTGAGGAGATCTGTGCCCAGTGGGATATACCTATAAAGGGGCTAAGATAAAATTTGTTTATATTAGATATAGATATTAGATTGAAAAATCGGCCCTTAACGTAATATGGGTATTACGCAAGTAATTTGCAAAATAAGTAATTTCCGATAGGCAACGGTTCAGTTCAAATCTTTACTGTTAAGTCGTTCTTGAATCGTGTTTCACGAAATAATATTATATATAATAAAATAATGCAAGGAAAAACCAGTTTAATATGTGCATACTTGGAATATTTTGAGATGAGGCCTGAGTTCAACGCCCCGCCCGCCGCCCTGCCTCGCGGGCTTAAAACGCGAGTGACACCTAATTATGCATTACACACGTTACCTTATTAACCAGTCAGTAACACCATCAAATATCGACACTTTTTCTCACAGAATTTAATAGACTTCATCAAATCGACACCTTTCACTTACATTTTATCATATAAGTATACCAATGCATTTAAACAAGTCACGTTGTTTATTTAAATAAGTCACATATTTAAGTTTTGTTTGCAGATATTAATTGTGAAAAAGGTAGAGCGAACCCACATGAATAAAATTGATAGTGTCATTCGTCGAAGGTATCGTGTTTAAGTTGAAAAAGAAATCGTAAATTAATACCCCTCTTACCCAAATGAGCCGCGGGACAGTTTTTGGTTTTATTATGAGGTTATTTATTAATTCGTGCAACATTGTAGTGTAGTGACAGCTATAAATGCACCCATCACATCACTTTAAGGTACTTTCTCAAGCGAGTATACCTCATCACGCGGTCCGGGCTTCGAAAGCTTGCCCACTCCGATTCATTCGTAGCTTTTTGTCTCAGGGAATGCGAGTCGTCAGACTTTGGTCTGGTCCGTAAGACCAACAGTGCGGGGGGCCCGCGTCTTGCCCTTTTGTTTTTATACCCGTGCAAGAATGCAAAACAATTATAATTCTCCCGGGGATAAATCGCCGTGGTCCTTGGGAATCGAGCCCGTAATCGCAGACGATTTTCGTTCTTCTGCTATCTTATTCGTGTTGCGGTTTTGAAAAACAAAGGCTTAATTGGACTAGACTGGATTACCTCAGTCGACGAAAGCTCTACTCGGTCAGAAACGTTAATGGGTAGAGTGGTCGCAGAGGAAGAAGGGCGCGGGCGGTATAGCGAGCACTCACGAGTCACAGGCACCGACTCCGGCCAATCCATTTACGTTAATTACGCCGAGAAGGGGATAAATCGGCGTCCAGCCGTCCA
Source organism: Coenonympha arcania (assembly GCA_036785405.1). Classification (NCBI taxonomy): domain Eukaryota; kingdom Metazoa; phylum Arthropoda; class Insecta; order Lepidoptera; family Nymphalidae; genus Coenonympha; species Coenonympha arcania. Next base: position 4,357,910 of record CM072063.1, on the reverse strand, counting down.
CCGTCGAGTTACGAGCGAGCGGACTATAAAATAAATTATACCCACTTCGTTCGCCTCCACTCAGTTTTTTTGTTGGCGGCCATGGTAGAAAAAAAACAAAAGCAATACTTCGAGAGGACGAAATACGAGGCAAAGACAAAGCTTAAATTTATCTACTGATAATATAGACGTAGGGCGGCGGGCGCGGCAGACGCGGAGTTGCCGGGTGGCCGGCCAAATTATACAGGCGGGCATTCCTGCGCCCGGGCAAAAACATGATATATCGCCCGCGCCGCCTTGTGACGAAATATTTGAAATTTGGAGACCTGCCACACTCTAAATGGAATTCACTTTAAATATTATCCCCAACATTCTTTGTCGACGACTTTATAAGCGCTTGCGTGAATTTGTGAATTTTTACCTAGCAAATAAGCCATCTTAATTTGCCTGCCATTTTGTGTCGTTGCCAGAGATATTCCATTTGGTACTGTTGGTGATGGAACTTAATCCCGTTATTTGTCTGTCACACTCGACTTTACACTTTACTTATTCCAAAAAAAAATAGCTTTTAGCAGCATTAAAGCGAATTGATGGTAAGCGAAGAAATCCGTAGGAGTACGAGAGTTAGCCAAACTGTAGTGGCTTTGCCTAGGCCATATCCTTCCAAAACCGATGGCCGTTGGAGCAGACGTGTTCTGGAGTGAAGATCGCGTAGTTACCGGTATGTGTAGCGTGGGATGATCTCCTGTCCGAGTGGACGAGACAGGCCGAGGACCGTGTAACGTCAGCGCGCCCTTAGAAAGGCATTTGTCCCACAGACCTAGGAGCAAAAAAGGACAGGCTTCAGCTGCAAAATTAGCGTGACTATTTTTAATCTGTCAAGTGGCGCATAAGATGGCGTCACCTAGGGTTTGTCACTCAGTACATGAACATTTGACAACAAATCTTGGCGCTCATCATGGCGCCGCATGTCACGCAAGTTTAGGCTAGAATGACTGAAATGCTATCTCCATAGTTTTGTTATCTCTATGAATTTGTCGAACAGAAGAATGTGTATGTAATAATTTTCAGGGGTACCGACCTACAACAATTTCCTATAGTTAAAGAATATAGAATAAGTCCTTTTGAGATACACTTATGCGTACTTCCCTTTAAAAACTGGTGTAATATACCTACATAAGTCTTGTTACTATAAGTATATGCTACTAGGTATACATGTTCTTCTGTATCTTTTTTTTTTTTACTACCACGTGTATCTACTTACCTAAGTTCTAAATATGCGAAAAAAAAGTGTTAGCTGTGCCATTCCTTTTTATCCACGTATGGATATGACAAAAAAAGCCTTCAAGGCAATTATTAAAAAAAATATTCGGTAATTAAATGCTTTCTAGACAAGGACCAGACTTTAGGCTAAAACATGATCACTTTCCATCAGGTGTGATAACAGTCAGGCGCAGTCAAGTTACTCAAAAATGCACAATGCACCATTATGAAGTCTGTGCCATTAAATCTTTTTACTACCTATAGTGCAACACGCACATGATTTTTTTCCTATTGAATAGGTTAAATAAATAGTAATACTTATAAAAATTGTGCAACTTAGCAACGATTTTAAAATAGTCCTAGTCCATAATTATAATTGAAATTACCGAATTTCTATTTAGGTTAGTCTTAAGTAGATTAGTATGCTAACCTACTTAAGACTTACCTACCTAATGCAATGTTATAAATCTTTATAAAACCTAGCTAAATGAATGAATGAATTTTAGCTACTATTAATGGTAGGTACTTCACGCTTCCCTGAAGGTCACTCGTATGTTTTGACTAAAATTTTGAGAGGTCAAGGCTAGCACAAAAGAACCATTCATACTTTTATCGTATGTAACGGAACGGTTGTTATAATTTTATTGGTACTCGGTACTTATAGCGAATTTCTTGATATCATGTCATTTTTAGTCAATTTATGTCCTACAGCTGGAAAAAGGCCTCTTATCATAGGGAGCCATATTTTTTCTTTTTACTAAATTTTAATTACCTATACATTAATTTTCCCAGTATGTTTAAATGAATTTATATTGCTTTGCTTTATTTTAGTTCACCTTTGAATATGGGTAGGTACCTATAACTATATTATCTAAAGATAAATAAATAATAATCCATGTTTAATATTTAAATCTTTTATTACATTATTATTCTTTCAATAAAATAATAATTACACATGTTTATATACAAATACATTATGTACAATTTTCGAGGCCACTTCTATATGTACACTGGGTCCACGACATAGCACTGGGTCCGCGCGCGCCGGTCGCGCCTTCGTCATCGGCATCCACAACCTACCACCATCATGTCCTGGTAATTTTTAAGCACCACATTGTTCACTTCGTCCATGTATAACATAGATATAGACGAGAGCTGCGTCGGCACGCAGCACGCCTTGGGCACCGTCGCGGGGTTCACCGAGTTGACGAGCGACTGCACGATCGCGTGGTTGGTGCCGTTGAGGTGGTCCGGCAGCGGGAACGGGCACTCGCCCTGGCAGTAGTACGCGTCGTAGCCGTGCGGGGCCACGATCCAGTCGCTCCAGCCCACGTCGGCGAAGTCGACGAACAGCGGCCGGCGCTGGCAGATCTCGCGCGCCTCCTTGCGCCGGTGGTGCGCGCGGTGGCCGCGGCGCGGCGCGGCGCGCTTGCTGCGCGTCAGCCGCGACTCGCCCGCCTCCCGCGCGGCGCGCGCGCGCTCGTCCTCCGTGTACAGCATGAGCAGCGGCTGCGCGCTCCGCCACTCCTCCTCCTCGTCCGTCGCGCGTCTCCGCACGCGCACGTGGGGAAACTTAGCGTCTCTACTCGCGCTCGCGTCACCCTCCTCTAACACACGCACTAATAGTCCATGATTGTGTTCGGGCTCCCGGAGCCACCTTCGCGCGGCTCCGAGCGCGTCGGCGTGCACGGGGTCCACCCCGGGCCGCAGCGGCAACGAGTCCAGGAGCCGCAGGATGGGCTCGGTGCGGCCGCGCCGGCCCGGCCTGACGATGTCGTACAGCAGCAGGCGCTGCCTGCCCGTCGTGCCGACGGCGCGCTGGAACGTGAGGTCCGCGCCGCGGGCCACCTCGTCCGCCGGCACGCCGCTCACGTTGAAGAACAGGCGGAAGCGGTGCTCGGCGGGGAAGCGGCGGTCGCCGTCGGAGGGCGTGTGGTGGAAGGAGCGCGCCGTGTTGGCGCGCGCGGCGGGCAGCGCGCGCTCGTCGTACAGCGTGCGCAGCGCGGGCGGCACGGGCGGGGCGCGGGCGCGCGGCGGCGGGCGGCGCGGCATGCCCAGCAGCGCCAGCAGCTGCTGCTCGGCGGCGGCGCGCGTGGCCTCGTCCAGCTCCGCGCCCGCGCACAGCGCCACCAGCGCGCACACCAGCGCGCACGCGCACGCCCCACGCATAGTTCTCCTCGACCCACCTGCAGCAAACGATACCACGTTACAGTACATCTTCAGCATACTCCTACATTATAACCAATATACTATCATAAATTGCCTCATTCTTAAAAATAAATAGATTTTCTCACAAGATATCAAAACTGTAATGTGCCTAATTAAGCTACTAATATAAAGCTTAAGATCTGGACATTTCGAAAAGAGCAGGTATGTATCGACTTTCTTGTGGATCTTTAATTCAGTGGAAACCTGCTTTCCAAACTCAGCTGAAAATTTGACTTTTCTTAATAGCTATTCATATTAATATTTTCAATTGTCATTTTAGTTTATAGATACCTACATAAAATAGGTACTTAGAGGAACATTATACAATTTACATACACTGTTTTGTATAGAGAATGTTGAAACAATAAGAGTTGTCGCAAATGTTACAGTAGTTCTGTTACTGATTTGCAAAACCATTTTCAAACCTAATTTGAGTAATTACCTACTAGAACGTATTAGGTTTGTAAAGCTTTTATAATAAGTAAATTCAATAATATTTTCAGAAGCCGCGCACATAATAGTTTTACCAGCAACTGAACAAAGGTCAACATTGTGCACAACCGGTAGTCGGTTTATCTCACTTCTCACTATTCCTAATAAATGCAGCGTCACATTGTAACGTCCGCACTCCTCACTCCGCCACTACAAGTAGGTATGAGTGTATTCTAAATAAGCCAGCGAAATAACCATAACGGGTGTTTACATCTATTTATGAATTGAGTTATTAGGTATGAACGTTAATGGTTTTTACTATATTGACGAACGTAATAGGTATATACCTACTGTTATTTACCTGAGTACGGAATCAATTACTATCATTAGGTATTACTATCATAAACAGTACATATTATAATAGTACATATTTAATAAACCAGCAAAGGCGTCCAAGCTGTTTTTCATATGTATAGGAAACGTCAACGAACATTTATATGCAAACTAAATAGTTACATAATTCAAAAAGATAATGATCTTTACTAGCAACATAATATTATAAAACAAAGTCTTCCGCCGCATCTGTTTGTTCGCGATAAACTCGAAAACTACTGAACACATTTTCGTGCGGTTTTCACTTGTAAATAGAATGATTCATATTTAACGTTTACTCATAATCGGTGAAAAGGTTTTGTGCAATTTGGTTTTAATACAATAAGTAATAGTTGCTGGCAGTATCGGAAAAGTGAAGCAGTTTGGGAGCTTTCATCGCAAACACTTCTACCATTTGAGATGTAACAAAATTATGCAGAAAAGTTCGCGATGGCATAAATATTTATATCTTTGAGGGCAATTTACAAACAAGCTATTATTGATTACAAACAAGCTATTATTGAAGATGTAATTCTACGACAGGCAAAGCATAAAATTATGGTACTTGATTGTGGAAGGATTCATATACATACCTACCTATGTAACTACAATAAGTATCTTTACTTTACCTACAATTATGCAAAATAAAGAATAATACCTGTGCAAAGTCGGTGCGGGTTGTATATTATATGTATATTATAAAAGAGAGTATGTAAGTGTCTGTCTACGTTTGTTACTCCTGCAATATTATATATAGGTATATATTGGATTAGTGCAAAGGGTCCTTTTTCTCCCGAAAAAAATCTCGGGATTAGTGAAAATACGAAATTCACGCGGGCGGCGGAGCCGTTGAAAACAGCTAGTAAAATATAAAGGTGAAAATAGATAATATGTTAACAATAGCAACAGCTCCTGATAAAAATAAAGCAATGGCAATGAGATGTGTTACATCATACATTACTCATTAACCTATTTTTTCTTACGAGCACCACCACTAGAGTCAGCCATATTATAAGGCAATTTAACGACAATGTATGACATAAGATTCCATAAAGGAATCAAAGGAACAGTCCCGCCTAATCAAGGTACTACATTAGAAATACTTTTCAAATATTATATGGAAAAGGCTTATTATTTAGGGCGACTAAGACTTAAAAAGTCTCTATCTATATCTCTAATAGACAATAGTTATAATATACAGTTAGTTACTTAGATAGAATAATCAAAAACAAATTAGTATTTCAGTATTTCAATGGACATTTTGGTAAGGCCACATCAAGGTACTATTGAAGTTTTATAAAATGCTTATAATATAGATAGGTACTATAATAGCTCCTATGGTATGGCAAAGAACTTAGCGTAGGTACATTTACACTTGTAGTTCAAACGATAAAGAAGGCCCTTTGTTCAAATAAAGAAGGCTTATTAAGCCCATGTATTGAATTACGGATGTATTAATTTCACGAATTAACTGTTCCAACCTATTATTGATAGTATAGGTAATTTTATTTCTGGTAAAAAATATCTAAGTAATTAAGTCCGAGTTGCTCAAAAAACATTCCAAAATGTAAGTACTTAAAAAAACACTGATTTAAAATGTCCAACAATGTATGGAGTCTGCGATTAATTGAGCATTTTTAAACTTTTGAATTTATTCCGAACAAGTCAGGTTTAGTCTTAAAATAATTGATGAAAAGTTGGTTTCAAATTAAATACTCATGAGTCATGATGATTATTTGATGAGGAGAAAATATTTGACCGCAACTCTACCTGCCTAACATAAAGCTATTTCGATAGAGGTTTAGTGTGCAAGAAATACTTTTTAACTACAAGTGGAAAATTAAAAAAATTTAAAACACCCACGACTTTTGCAGACTTGTAATTGAAAAAGGATTAAATAATTTTTTTGAAACTCCCCGACTAAAGGAAAGTAAAAACTAAGAACCTATCAGTATAATTACAAATCCAAGAAAATCCGCGGAGCTGCTGTGTTTTGCCTATGACGGTGTTGATGGTGCTGTTTACCAGTTGATGACTAATTCAATTTCTTGATACTTCTCATAAACCGGCAGTTTATTAATACTTACTAATTACATTAATTGATATTGGAAACGAAAATAGCAATGGCAGCTCCGACGGATTTTCTTGGATTTGTAATTATACTGATAGGTTCTTAGTTCTTACTTTCCTTTAGTCGGGGAGTTTCAAAAAAATTATTTAATCCTTTTTCAATTACAAGTCTGCAAAAGTCGTGGGTGTTTTAAATTTTTTTAATTTTCCACTTGTTTTATAGTTTTTCGATTAATATATTAATGTAAATTAAATTATATTATTATTAAAAAATGAAAATTAATCTTCAAACTAGCCATTAGCTCCTCTAGCAGGGTTTGAAGGCATCGTCCCTTCCAAGTCATAAAGAGACGTTTATTGTGGCGCCCCCTGCTGTTCAATCACAAGAACAATTACCTACGAACCATTGCCAATGACTAACTAATATTTTATACAAAACTGGATCCAAATCGGTTCAGTCGTTTTTGTAATAATTGAGAACATTCGTTTGCATTGTAAATGTTTTTTTATGGCGCCCCCTGGTGATCGATGTTCGTAAGAACTATCTAAGAACCATCGCCAATGAATACCAAACATTATACAGAAAACTGCATCTAAATCGGTCGAGCCGTTTTTGAAATAAATGGGAACATTCGTTTGCAATATAAATGTATTTTATGGCGCCCCCTGGTGATCGATGTTCGTAACAACTATCTAAGAACCATTGCCGCTGAACACCAAACATTATGCAGAAAACCGCATCTAAATCGGTCAAGCCGTTTTTGAAATAAATGGGAACATTAATGTGCACACACACAAACAAACAAACACACAAAAATATTTTTGCATTATTGGTTTTTGTGAACAATTTAACATACAAACAAACAAAATCTTTTTAACAGAGTAATGTACAAACGGTCTCTCACCCTAAACGCATATACCCGTACTCCGTTCCGTCGTGGGTAATAAAACTGACAATAAATGCATGCTGAAAACTGAAAACAAAAATATAAAATAATTAATTTAACTTTCGAACTTATTTTAGTGTGACTAACGTTAGGTGTAAAGAACTTATTTTCAGTTGAAACTGTGACCAACCTAAATACCTATCAATATTATGACCTACACTATAAAAAAACCGGTCAATTGTACCAAATGCATAAAACTTAATTTTTGTTAACCTAAGCAACTCTTAAAATGGAAAGGTGAAGCTGAATGTCTACATATCCAAATACTCCTGTTGACTTTGTCTCAGTGGTTATTACCTACCTATTTCCTGACTACTTCAGTATAAAGAGTAATTTGGCTCATAGTTTGGCTCCTATTGTCAGCTCAGAGCATAAAGTAATGACTCTTACCGTAAGATACAGTAACTTTAATCTGTGACTCTCACGTCTCTAACCCTCTTAATAACTAGGGAATAGCGGTGGAATAATTATCAATTTTTTGTGTTTATCCTTTAAACGCAAAAGACAAAACTCTTCACAGCTATTTCACTTTTATTAGAGACTAGCTGTGGCCCGCGGCTCCGCCCACGTGAATTTCGGTTTTTCGGTAATCTCGTGAGAAAGATGGATTTTCCGGGATAAATAGTAGCCTATGTGTTCATCCGGGTTAGAAGCTATATCTATGTTCCAAATTGGAGCCAAATCGGGTTAGTAGTTGCGGCGTTAAAGAGCAACGCAAAGATCCATCCATCCGTACTTATATAGGTACAAACTTTCGCGTTTATAATATTAGTATAGGATTTATTAGTGATGGGGCAAACTCATATTTTTCAAACAAATCCTATTAAAGTACGAGTAAATAGATTTTATTTGATTTAGGTATGCGTGAAAGCAATGAATATAGGGGTTAACCAAGCCCTCTTCAGTATCTGACTAGTTCAAATAAAAAATAAAACTTTTAAAATAGGTCCACAATAAAGAAGATATGTTTTTCTTTTTCTTTAACATTCCTAATGTTTTGCAAAACGTTAATTGTAGATATAGTCACTACTGTCCTGTAAAAATCAGGGTCTATAAAATGAATTTGTTTGCTTGTTCATAAATGTTTTACTTATATCAATTGTTTATAGTCATGACCTACTTAGTTTCAAATCTATTTTTACTAGCATATGTGTTAATTATATTTGCACGTGCCCGATATATAAACAGAGGTTAGTAATTATAATTATTTTAATAAACTCATGATTCTCTAGAGGCATAATCTTTTTAGGGTTTGATTGCTTATGCTAGACTTTGCTGCTTAGTTCGTTATTAATATTAAGTGATAAATGATATTCCTACTTCCTAGGTGACTAGAACTAGGTGTCCGCGGCTTTGCTCAGATGATTTAATTTTAAAATTACTTTCTTGCCTCTGCATCAATTGGCTGCCTTTACGCAAAATGGTTGGAGTTGTGATTTATTAATCAGTCAGTCAGTCACTATATTTTACAAGCTTTTATTTAACTTGCAATATATGTTTGTTCTGTTGGAATCTTGCAACTCAATTTTGAAGCAGTTTTTAATCGAATGAGCCGAATTTTTGTACTAATGTACAGTCGCAGAATAAAAAGGTTCATCAATTTTCAAATTGATTCGTTGGCACTAGTCGATTGTTTTAGTATGTTGACATTATGGACTCTTGCAGTACTAGTGCAAGGAAAAATCGACACTAAGGTGGCGAACCTTTTCATTCGGCGACTGTATGTTAAGTTTGGGTAATAATGCATGGTTAGCTATATAACGTTTTTCTAAATCCAACATGGCGGAACACCCAAGATGGTAGACTAAGTAGTTATTTTTGATGCATTCTTCATCGCTACTAATATAAATAAATGAAAGGGTATAAACAAATGAAAGGGTTTGCTGAGAAAAAACTGACTTATAAAAGTTATCATGTTTATATGTAGTTTAAAAAACTGAGTTATAAAAGTTATGTCTATATTAGATAAATAATTACCTACATAATCAAAAACTAGACAATACTTGTAGGTATAAACTTAAATCTTGCCTTTGAAGTCAGTGAGTCCTGAGCTTTTCCTTTTATATTTTCAGAACTGCCCACAAGTTTTTCAATTATAAATTTACGAGATCAGATGTAATATCATGAGGGTGACATGATTATTCAAATGCAATACCTACATGGAATTTTCAGTCATTTTAAAAAAATTTTTAGTAGAATACTTAGTATTTGTAGAATTTAGAATACCTACTTAGTTATTAGTAGAATACTTGCACTAGATAGATATGTGTGTAGATATTATAGAGAACTCCGATGTGTAAATCATCGCGTTAGATATAACTTTATCGTAGTTAAAACATTGTGACTTAATAAATATAAGTGTAGTCAACCTAACCTATGTATTGTATGTATGTATATACTTTTATTATACACCCAAGAAACAATTACCAAAAATTAAAGAAGAAATAAAAAGAAGACAGTAACAATGAGGCGGACTTATCGCTAACTAGCGATCTCTTCCAGACAACCTCAGACACCGATTAATTAGGAAGTAGAAAAGTGGGTGGTGGTGCAAGTTATATACAATAAACTTACATGCTAATAACTACATAGACTACACATAGTAAACCTATGTAACTGACTGATTAGGCGATTACCCACGACCTCACGCTATTACATAAATTATTGTTTATTTTGGTACTTACAAGTTACAACCGCGAAACTTGTTTTCTACTTATGATGACAATATATCCTCTATAATAATATATCTTCTTTGATGAGGTTGGAGTATTTTTACCAACTCAAAACACTAACTTTAACATTATTTTTAAAATATAACTTTTTCATCAAATCTATACTAATCTTCATCAAAAAAGTTGCGTATAATAGACATGTAAATTACTTTTGTAGTTTTATAACAAACTCGGTGTTGTTAGGTGTTAGTTTTCACTGACTGACTGACTGACTGATTTATCTCTGCCAATCTTAAAACAATGAAAATTAAAAATGATTATCAAAATGAAAATCTTAATTTTTGACATAGGCCAAAATAATAGACTCCTATAAAAAGTTAAAACTCTACCGCCAGGTTCGGAAGCCACGTTTGCACCGAACAGAACTGGAAAGAAACTCGGCACTTGATAGCAATTACCAATGTATGGATCGGGCTAGGTACAGATAGCCAATTTATGGATATCATTATTTATAGTACCTAGTAATAGTTTGGTAAATATATTACTAAATTAACGATTATTGAAAATTCAACCCCTGGCCTGGAATATATCATATAGTGGATTCCCTAGTATTTAATAGATATTTAATATATCTTTTGATGAAAATAGAGACAAGAGCTTAACCAAAATATTACACACTACTCTACAAGTAGGTATAGATAAATTAACGTGGAAAGTAAATACTTTAGTATGCAGTCGGTACGTTACAGGGTTGACTGAGAGTTAAAAAAAAATTTCGGCAAGTTGTAATTTCCATTTTCTTTTTAACGTTATTATCATTTTCTATCATTACCATACCGACAAATAAGGAGGCTGAACTTGTAATATTTATCTACTATTTTCAGTTTATCATTAATTACTTGGTAGCTTTTACAGTAAAAGCTAATGGTATAAGTAGGTAAGTATCTGCATAGATTTCTACGTTTTTATCAGTCGACGTGATCGTTCGTTGGTAGGCGTGTTTATGATAATCATAGAAAATTTCATATTTACATCAATTTCGCCATTTGTAGGTATTTATAATCGGCTTACCTACCTATATGGATTGATATTATTATTTTGTTAAACTATAAGAAATACTCAGATGTGTATGAATAATTAAAATCAATTCAATAACAAATAGTCTTAAAGAAAAACGTACCATCAGGTAGGTACTTAAATCAGCCTATTTATAAGTTATTGTTATGTTATGTTTTTTTTTCAATTTTCATAAAGGTAAACAATATTGAAACTGTCATATAGGTAAGTACCCATATCAAGCCGGTCTGCGCTTGATATATAACACAAAATTAACTTCCAATTAAATAAGGCGCTCTCCAAAACTCTAGAGTAAAAGACATCAACGCCATCCGTATTCATGTAACGACGGTGAAAATATTCGGTTTCATTGGTTGAGCTTTCGTAGCGTTTGTATGATTTATTCATATTTCCTTTACATAACAATCATGTTAGTAATGATAACGAATTATTAAAGACATAGAGCATTAGAAATCAGTTTAATGTAGATTTCACCACTGCTATTACAGAGGGGAGCTTAGTGGAAATTGGAAAACATTTTTGCGATGTTTACAATAACATCATTGATTTGATAGTATCACATACGTAGCCTGTTTTTGTAGTGTTTTGATGGTTCTAGCACGCTCGACCGGATCGCGGCGTACGTATTTCGAAAATAATGCGGTCAAACCAGCCGCAGGCGCGCGGCCGCTCGGCTCTCTCACTCACCCGAAATTTTAAGGCATCCAACGCGGATAGTCACACAAAATCCGCAATCCGTGGTGGTCCGCGGAGAGAAGCGCGCACTCAGCGCTTCGGGAACAAATGGAAGCGCACTCGTTCACGTTCGGATCGTTGGCACATAACAACAGAGCGGACCGGTAACATAACTGGCGCGTGGTTTCGCGCGGGAGCGGCTGCGCGCGCGAGGAGTGGCGGCGGAAGGAGCGGCGTTCGCGCTCATAGCGTGCTCGCGGCGTCGCGATCACGGCTCGAGTGAGTGCAGCCGCCGCTCCAGACGCGGCGGCGTCGCGCGTGCGGGCCGAGCCGGCTCCGGCCCCGCCCCGCGCCACCCACTCGGCTCCCTGCAGGCTGTAGCCCGAGCGTCCCGAACCGCAGTGCTACGCTACGGCATTTTCCATTTTCACCCGCTACGAAATGCCTACGAGGACAGCACGCCCTGACAAGACTATTTTTACGCCCTACATTATATATTTTCATACCCAGCTAACCAACCCCTGTGGGGATTACGAAAAAAATTCCTTACCTTTAGTCTACATTATGATGGGAACCACCTATGTGCAAAAGTTTGGCTTGGCGTCGATAAGTCAGAGTTTTTTTACATATCTATAAAAATCAATATCTATAATAAAATTATCTATTTTGCTATTATTATATTTTATCATTTTACAAATAGGTATGTCCTATGTTACAAGCTCATACCTATCACGACGCAAGCTGTAGGTTTCTAAAATGCTTGTAATTTTATGTAAATTCAAATTCCGCAAACGTAAGTAAATCTTAACCTGAAATTGATAGGTAGGTATTTCTTAATTGATTCTAAAGATCCTTAGCTTTCCTGAGAATGCAAACGACTCTAATGGGATACTTTAACAAATATTGTATGAATTATATTATCGAATGTAAGTTTCCGACATTTTGTAAGTATAGATACTAAAGGTAGACTATTGTATTAATGCTGTTTTCTCCAAATTTTTTTAAAGTAGGTAACTTCAAAAAAACAGATTTAATAAATATGGGGGAGGTACCATGTAGCTTTATTTATTAAATATTAATTACGCTCCACTAGTTCTAAGAACTCTTCAAAGCTTCGGCATGAAAAACCTAATATACATTTAATTAAACCTACCTACTATTGAGATTAAAACTGTAACGTTACATTAGTTTAAAGACATTTTGGAAAGACAAAAATACAGGAACAGGAATTTTAACTTAGGTATAACATATTACATTATATTATTATAAATTTAAATTATAATATAGGTAGTTTGTTTAACTAGGTCAACATATTATTTTGGCTTAACTATTATTTTAATATTAATGATAGGATTTTCAAAAAAAAGTATTATTAAATTCCTATTAAAAATTAAGTATTACCTAAATAATAAAACATGGCTCCGAAAAAATCCAAATGCGCACAAAAACTTTGAGACTGTTCACCAAAGACTACTTTAAAATAAATGATCAATTACTATTGTTATCCACTTATCACTTCTTCACACTTCTAGTGTTGAGCTTTTGAAGGTTGACACATCAAACTTGTCGCAGAATCACTGAGCATTTTAAGTAAAGAGTCGTAGTGATAAGTGAAGTGAACCAGACTCCGCGGCCCCTGCATCGCCTAGAGTGGGGGTAGGGTGGTGTTGGGGCTCAGATAATCTAAGAAAGCCGCCCCCACTGTACTTTATGTCGCGGTAGCACAGACGAATAGCTCACCCCCATCGAGATGAGGGTGAATCAGAGCATTGAGAGGCTGCGATGACTCACGCAATCATCCTTTCTCCATGCAATACTCGTAACAGAGCGTTACCAATTATGTTAAATGTTACAATAATAAAAATAAAGGTTGAAACACTTGATTAGGTACTTATGGGGTTAACAGTTTTTTTACTTTATCAACTTCATATAAATAAAAATAATTATTACTTAATAAATTTTTTTGATCTACCGTTTTAACGAAAGTTATCGACCAACACAGATTACCCCCTACCGACCAATTAGTGACAAAATGCGTAAGAAGTAGATAAGTGTATCAGTAGACACTATCAAAATGTGATGTATTGTTAAAAACAAAATTGTAAACACATATTTTTACTAGGTTTTTTTGTTAAAATATATTTTTTTAAAGAGCAAGTGTCGAGATTTTTGCTCATTCTTCTTGGAGCAAAATAGCTCTCCGAACGTGGAGATAGAGTTTGACATTTCAATTCATAAATGCCTGATAGAAAGAATAAATAATGTAGATTTTAATAAATTTGATCGCGAATTAGTAGCGAATTAGACCTGTAACGATCTTATTTTAAGGTCATTTTCAGTTATGTAAGTATATACTTATCAATTAGTAAATTAGGCGCCTCTTTTGTGAGTGTAAAGTAACTTCGTTTTTACTGTTTGCTTCACAAAACTCCTATTAGTCACAACCTACCGTTCTTGATAAGCGAACACAAAAGTTACTTTATCGTAAAAATTACAACGAGTTTCCGTTTAATTTAATACTTTTGTTGTAAACTTTTTCACGTTTTGTAGATAGTTAATGTGCATAATTGTTTGTAATCCTGTTTCCTGTGTACCAGGTGTTTAAAATGATGCGATAAAATCATTAAGATAGTAATAATTACTCATTTATACAGTGTATAACTGTTTTTATATTTAGAAAAGTGAAGATTCGAATAGTCAGTACTTTGATTATTTGTATGCCATAATTTGTTTGACATAATTATATGCCTTGTACGTCTGGATTTAATTCATTACACTGATTATTTTACCCAGAATTAAAGAAAGCGGCGCTTAATAGGAAGGCTTTTCAATTGTTGACCGCCAAACTTCAACTCAAGGAAGAAGGCACGTGATGATGATGACTGTTTATTTCAGTTTCACATATCAAATGGGCTATATATAAGTAGGTAAGATTTTAGAGCATTCTTATAAAATTTTTGAGCATGTTAGTTACGTCAAAGCTAAAGATAAAACAGAAAACAGTTGTATGACGACATAGGTGCAGCTTGTAGCTAGTCGTAAGCCTATCAAAGTAAATATTGCAAAGAAAATGGTTACGTGAGACGAGTCAGAACGTTGAATGTTTCTTTTAACAATGATAGGAAGCTTCGCTCAGGTGGCGAGAGATTTTATTTTGATTATAACATCGCACGTGCTCTGAACAGATGGCGGAGAAAAAATATACTCGTACCATAAGACGCAGTTTTTCATTGAACAAATGAATAAATGTTTCACTTTTTATCGCACCTCCTAATCATCTAGGTAGACTCCACAGTAATAATTTATTTGTTCAATTGCTCAGAAACGGTTTTTATTCAATAGTTATTATTATTTGAGCAAAAACTACCTACAATGAATCATCAAAAATTGTATCCTCTACTCATCAGATTAGAGGATACAATGTTTGGTAAGAATAGGCCACCTGCTACTTGTAAATAAGTAATGATAAAAATTATCATGCGTAATTTATTTTTTTTCACTAGATTTTTGTGCTTGCAAGTACGGCTCACTTAGCGTTTGTGTGTAAAAGGAAAATGTGGATGATCTAGTAATTTTGATAACAAGCCAGGTAATAGGTTTATATACCATGCTAGGTATAGGTTTATATAATAAATACTTAATTTTATTTAAATATATAAATAAATCCTACAAAATTGAACCAGATATAGCACCGTACCTACTACAGAGCGCATAATTTACCGGGGGCTTATCGTAATATAATATCTTTATTTTTTTATAATATGCACATAAAATCCTACTTTGCCAACTTATTTATATAGGAAGGAAAAATATAATAAGCAGAAAATAATAATTAATATAACACGCGAAGTCTTTGAAAATTCAAACTTGTTAACGTAATGATATTCCAACAACTCGTTTCTACAACTGGGCAGAGGTCAGATAATAATCTGTCAACTACATCGGAATATTAAGTAGCCGCAACAGACTCTGGGATACTAGAAATTAGATGAGCTTGATGAGTTCTTATTATGATAAAATATTACTTGCCTCGACCATAATAGTTAGTTGGGAACGCATGAGAGTTCATTGTCATGTTCTTAAATGTGTTTGAAACTAACATTTGAATCAGGGTTGTGTGCTAAAGCCTCATCTTTTCAATTCTTTGCGGAGACCTGTGCTTCTGATGGATTGACTGTTAAGGAAAACATTGTAATGACCTGAGAATTATTTGCAATGCTCTTAAATCTTGATCAGGGTTGTGAAAAAAAATGCTATGCTGTATGCTAAAAAGCCTCACCCTTTTAATTCTTAGCGGAGACCTGTGCTTGAGGATAATTTTTATTCTAACTTCTAAGGGCTGATGTTAACTGAGAAATAAATATGACGTTTTTTCAAATTTTGTATGGCATATGTTTCAAATTGATACCTCAGATAGTTTAGCGATTGAAAAATCGGCCCTTAATCTTATAAGGTAAGGTTACCTTACAAATAACCGTAAGGTGGTACCTATACTATAAAATGATAACTATAATATTATAAGTCATGGTAGTACGCAGTTATGCACGCTCCGCGTAGGACTTTCCCACAAACAAAAAATAATTTCCAATCAGCGCATATTTCCGTTCATTCGACTTTTAACATATTTACCCAGCAAAAGTTAAATCCTTCCGTAAAAAGATTCCGTAAAAACTATCCTTCTGTAAAAAGAAAATTCGGTAGGACTCAGATCGTTCGGGTAAGTACAGGTATCACCCTCAGTATCACCGTTGTGGCTGTGGTTATTCTACCGTGCAGAAGTATAGTCCGGTCAATTTAGAAAATTGAAATAAAGAAAATTCCGACAGAGCCAAATCTTCGTAGAGACCTTAGGTTTACCACAAGGAATAAAGTGTCAAAAGTCCCCATCAATCCTATGTGTGCTGCAACAAAAGTTATTCGGGGTCAAACGTCAAAATTTGAGTTTTTTTGGATTTTTCTCGAAAACGGTAAGTTTTCGCATAAATAACTTCAGGCCAAAGTTGCAGATCTTAAAATTATCTACAAAAATATAGGTGCACATAGGAGATTTGATTACTGTACAGAGGGAGTATACTTTTTCCGGATGCCCAACTGCCAGGTTCTAAAGTTAGATACTTACTTGATTGGATACACGGAGAAAAAAGACACCCCCAGAATTTACTAAACTGTTTTGTATTCGAAGAAATAACTAAATTTTATTAAAAATTACAAAAGTTTTGTTATATTAACAAATATTACTGATTACTACAAAACAGACCCCAATCGTATTTGTTATTCTTACATTTCGGTTTTAGTAATGTCAGATATTACAAACTTCACTTATAACAACAAAACACTATTGTTATTACTAATGATTTGTAATTTTTACAAAACGATCTTGTTGATATAATTAATTATTTTGTATTTCCAACAAAATATGATTTAATAACGGCAAGAAGCAAAATTTTATGATTTCAACAAAAGATAATAGTAATTCCATGTTATTACTAATGATTTGTGATTTTCGCAAACCAAACTTTTAGAAATTATTAATTCATTTGTAAATTCAACAAAGAGTGAGGCCTCCCTCTCCTCCGCTCCTTGCCAGTTGGCCCTCATTCGTTGAAGTGGTCAGTGCTGCAAAAGTTCCCGATTTGTCGGGATATCTAGTGAGATCTAAATTTTATTACCCCGTAGTATATTTGCACTTGATGTATTACAATCGTTTAACACTTTCGGGTCCGTTGAGAAAAAAACCAAGTCGTTGTTTAAATAACCCAAGTAACCCAATGAAAGTAACAGAAGCAAGGAACACAACCGAGTTTAAAACTGCGAGTGCGTTACAATTCAGTGCTGCTGTGCGTTACTGCGAGTGCGTTTAATCTGCAAAACGATATATATTATGTTAAGTATTCAATTCCCTGGGTAGTTCTCTGGGCTTTTTGACTGTTAATATGTTATGTGGTCATGTTCTTATAACTTTTCCAATTCTATTCCCCGTTTATTTATTTGGCATTATGTATTTTATTAGTAAGATTTATTAATTTGATGATTAAAAATTAAGAAAATTATAAACAAATATCTGACAATTAAGATAAGTATGAGAAATAAAACAAATTAATAATAAATGAGTATTTTATTGATCGTAGTTATACTATTAATAAGTGTTTCAATTTTGAAGAAAGACTATTTATCCATATAAGAATCCACCCTGTCATTTCTTGTAAAATGCCGTTTAGTTTATCTTCACATTTGAAACACATTGTTACAATAAAAACCCTTTATTAACAAAAAATATTTAATAATTGTTCTGTGTACGTACCTACAGTGCTTATTTTTTGTAATTATGTAATCTATGCTTATATATTGCAAGCAATAAATTTTGTTTAATAATTATAGGTAAAAAATATACAGGCTGTAGCAGCAGAGGTGTCAAGATCTTAGTGGATTTTATGTTTCAATATGACTAGTTTTGTTGCTTACTAGTACAGCAATTAACTATTGGTTACTAGTATGTACAACAATTAAACTAATCATATTGAAACATAAAATCACCTGAGATCTTGACACCTCATGCTGCTAAAGCCTGTATATTTTTTACCTGTAATTATTAAACAAAATTCATTGCTTCAACTAAAGCACTGAACTTGGAATTACACAACGAACGCTAGGGTAAAACAAAGCATTAGTTATTTCAAGATATCGCTATACTCGGAATTACAAAACGAACGCTAGGATAAACAAAGCATTAGTTATTTCAAGATATCGCTATACTTGGAATTACAAAACGAACGCTAGGATAAAACAAAGCATTTGTTATTTCAAGAGATCGCTATATTTGGAATTACAAAACGAACGCTAGAATAAAATAAAGAAATTAGTAATACCAACTCAAATTTAGTTTTTGTCTATGACGTCATTACTTCGGATATTACTATTGTTTCCTTGAAATTACAAAACAGATATTTGTTGCATTTACTAATAAGCAATTACTAAAGTCGTTTTGTTGTAAATACAGGGCATTTGTTGTCCTCGGGTTTACAAATATTTTAGTAATTACAACAGGATTTTTGTTGGTTTTTTTCTCCGTGTACCTACTGGGAAAAAGAACCAACGTCTCAGGATGATGGGCGCAGTGCAGTGCGTCGTATGATATTGCAAGGTGCATTTCAAAGCTATGGGCCTTCATGCTAAACTACATCTAACATGGTTCCCACTTACAACCCGGGTGCCTTCAAATCAAGAGTGAATAGGCATCTTCCAGGCAAGCGCGTTCCACCTTAGACTGTATCATCACTTTCCATCGGGTGTGATCACAGTCAAGCGCTAGCCTATTGTATAGTATAAAAAAAAGGAAGTATCACTTAACTTCAGGTGAACGTCTTGGTCATCTCATTATTAACCCCATGCAAACGTTATTTTATTTTGTTGTTTTATAGAAGTAGGATGGCAGACTATATAGGCACAGTTTAAAGATATCCTACTACAATATTTGAACACTGTGATATAGGCTCTTGAGTGATCTGAGGATATAGGTATAGGTTAGAGGATTTGCACTTTGCAAAATGCTATGAAGGTGATTCAAAACTAAGATTTTGATGAAGGCAGTAAAAAATGAAGATCAGTTTGTATTTTGTTTTCTACCTGCTTTGTTAATAGCCAAGTATCTTTTATTTATAGTCAAGGCGAAACTACTCAGTTAACATGATCGAAGCAAGGTTAGGCCTGTCGGATGTCGATCCATAACTCATATTGTATACAGGATATGTTTACACTTTGGGAGAGTTTGCCTCGGATCTACATAATATTGCATAAAAAGCGGAAAGCGTTTGCATGTTAATTGGTAGTAATTTAATATATTTAGGTAAACTTTGTTACCGGGCCTATATTTTAAAACGCCTATATCTGTGGCCGAAGTATTTCCAAACTTCATGGGATTTAAGTAATACATTAATACATCAGTCAGTCATCTTTTTTTTAAATTCTATTTGTATCCCACTTTTCTATTGCCTTTCCTACCACGCCTGAGGTTGCCTTTTTGCCAGTTTTCAACCGACTTCAAAAAAGGAGTAGGTTCTCAATTCGACTGTATGTTTTTTTTATGTTTGTTACCTCATAACTTTTGACTGGGTGAATCGATTTTGATTATTCTTTTTTATTAGAAAGATGACGCTTCCCCTGTTGTCCCATTTCAATTTAGTCCAGTTCTGATAATGGTATCCATGAGAAAACCATATAATTCTTAAATTTTTAATCAGAAAGGATGTATTCAACAGTAGTTTGATGAGAGTTGAAGTCAGTTTTTTCGTTAATTAATTAACGTATGTTATTTTTTCTTCTGAATGTTTACGTTCTTCAATTATATTGTCTTCGGTAAATGCTGTCTGTCCTTTTATCCGACGACGCCAAAAAGGAAGTATGTATATAGTGTAGCAGACTACATTATTGGTTTACATACTCTTATAAAAAATATGGGCTCTTATGAAAAGTCAAAACTCTACCGCCAGGTTCGGAAATTCTTTGTTCTTACCCAATACCTTTTAAAATATATTTGGGCTTTTAATCGATTTTGCTTACGATAAGGTTATGGTATACAGAAATAAGACCTCCTTTTGAATTAATTTATTGTTTGTACGAAAAGTAATGAAATTCAACGAACTTTAAAATAAAGTAAAATTATAACGACACCAATAAATCCTCGCATTAATTGCAGTTATGCTTCAATTTAGAAATTAAATTGAACTTTCGAGATTTCACATTAAAAATAAATATTCGACATCCCTAAAAGTATCGTAAAGGTTTAATCGATGTGATCAAATATATATTATGTAGGTTGATAGGAATTAGGAGTAAATGACTTTTAAAGGATGATCATTCTTGACACCAAATCACCAAAAATACAAACTCCAAAATTGAAATGGTGAGATAAAATTGCCGTATGACATTAGCGCTGTAATAAATTCATGCTAAGTTGTCATAACGCTGCATCCATTAAATTATAATTACTCAGATGGCTTATTACTCTTATAGCTGGCTACCGGAGCCGTTACGCGCGAATAAAGAACTGTTGTTCTTGTTTTTTTAATACTTTTTTTGGCGCGTGTCGCTTGCGATCCGTTATACTTTATGCCAGCGAAAGTTAGAAGTCGTTCGGAATTTAATACCTACCAGTTTTGCTTGAGGTTATAGAATTTTTGTTTCTTTACAAGTCCTCATCTGCTGCGTCATTGCTGATTGTATCTGCAGTCGGCAATTGATATGTGTAGCTTACCTACTATTTTATTTTTGGAGGACAACTTTATAACACGTACAGATATTTTTCAAAACGACAGATCTGTCCCCTCGACTTGTTCCCGATTGAATTTGAAGATCCATGGTTTATGCGGGATTTGTGAAAAATCGAATTTCACGCGAGTAGAGCTGCGTAAGTTACTTAGTTGAATAATAAAATTATTTATTAAAAAAATAAATATTTATACTCTAAACAATTATTTAAAAAAAATGTGTTTTTTAGTTTCCACAAACGCAAACAACTTCGAAAAGTGAAATATGCGTATTCGGGATAAACACCGCGCGATCGAAACGGTATTATAGTATCAGGCATAAGCCATTGCCACTCCATAACTTTTCTGCTCCATATCAATGTAATGGTAAATAAATTTTTTCTTTACGGAACGCTTAATTTCTGATTTGATCTTGGGAAGAATTTCTTAGCTTAGCTCTTATCATCGCTCTCTATGTGTCTTCAATAGGGGGCTCATAGTCAAAGACAAGAAAGGACCTGGGGCCGTACCATCATATTATCTCTTAAAGCAGTAATTCTGCAATGCTGTCTCTATATTGTCAAACCAACACAGTATGAAATGTCAAAACAATACTGTAAGTTGTAACTTGTTCACTTTGGAATTTTATAATTTCTAAATAGGCTCAGGTCTGGTCTGGCGGGAGGCTTCGGGCTTGGCTAGTTACCACCCTACCAGCAAAGACGCACCGCCAAGCGATTTAGCGTTCCAGTGCGATGCTCGTAGAAACCGTTGGGGTAAATAATTCTTTATTCGCATAATACAGGTGATTCGCATTGAGGTGTTAAATATATATAGCTAAAGTGGTAACAGTGTATTGCCATTCTATGGCGTGCAATATGTATAAAGTAATATTGAAAAACAGCGAAAACTTAAACACGATGCTTAAACTATAGTTAGTATAAATTTACTTACCCTTCCAAATTAGTACGATAATTTCTAGGCTGCATCATCACTTACCATCAGGTGTGATTGCAATCAAGTACATACTAACTTTTAAGTATAGAGTAAAAAAAATGACGGTACGGCCCCTGCTTGTAATAAACAAAAGCCGAAATGTCTCATGGATATTATGATAGAGATCGCTTTATAAAGTCGAAGTGGCTGGGTCCGTCCATATGTGCGCGGAGCCAAGCCGTCTGCCTCCCACGGCCGCTCGCGTCCTGCGTTACTCACCAATTCTCCTCTCATGTACGTAATTAGCCCATTAGCACGCACGCACCGCTCAAATGCTCAATTAGATCAACGACCGTCGGACATAGCTGAGAGGATTACGTCCCCCGGTTTCAATGGAACACGGGATGAAATATAACAGTTTCCAGATATCTAAAAATGCAAGTAAGATATACCGACCGCTTCTTTTTTGTCCAATTAACCTATTAAAGTCACTCTTAGCTTACACATAATGTGAAAATAATAATAACATGTAAATAATAATAATAAATATATCAGGACAGCACACACATATCCCAATCTAGCCCTATATAGTAAGCGATACCTTGTGTTATGAATAGGCACTATATATCTAGATAAGTAATAAATATACATTTAATATATACATATATATATATATATATATATATAGTGTATAGTGTGTATAGTTATATATATAGTGTATAAAATAACACCCAGACACTTGAAAACATTCATGCTCATCACATAAACATATTCCAGATGTGGGGATCGAACCCACGACCTCCGACGTAGACGGCAGGTTCGCTACCGCTACGCCATTCGGTCGTCAAACTTTAAACTAGTAGAAGCATTACAGAACTAGCAATAACATCGTTAAGATTATTATGAGGAAAATGACATATTTTCAGTTCAGTAGATTATTTCTTGAAAACCACAAATTACCCACATTACAGTGTTTTATCTTAATCATCCATCAATCATGCTCATACGGCTACGGCTGTAGTAAGTCATTTATAGGTAATATCTGTAGGTACCCCCTGTTAAGCATTCTTGACAGCTTTGAACACACTGATTCAAACATGTCCCGAAACTAATAAAATAAATAAACATCTTAAAATATAAAATTATTATAATATAAATTATTGTTAGAACTGTTGTGCATGTGGGAGTAGGAAACACAAAGTTGGTATAAAATTACAAAATAATGATAAGATCAAAAAGGGCAAAGGCCCGGAGTCTGTGGATTGTAAAATTATATTAATAAAAAAAGTCTTCTTAATTAGGTGGTAGGTAATTATAAGGAAAATATCAGAATTTTAATTCAGAAGATTTTAATTTTTTTCTATGGTCGGTAAAATAAAAACGATTTCAATTTTTTATGATGTCGATAGTTGTAATAATTATTTATTACTGAAATAGTTGAGTGTGACGGACGGACGGACAGAGAAAGTATCACCAACAGGGTTTTTTTACCATTGGTATGGAATCCTAAATAAATAAAAAAGAAAAAAAGTCTTTGCCTCTCACTAGGTAGCGTTAATAACGCAAAAATAGCTTAAATTAAAACTAGCTATAAAATTAAACTATACCTATCTAAATTAAAAACTACATATTATCTAAAATAAAAACTATAACATATGTTAAAACAAAATTTATCTAGTAGACCGCTGTCAGAGGGAAATGTTCCCAAAATGCTAGCCCCATTGCCTCGTTGTATCGCGATACTAATTCTTTGGGCAAAGTATAGAGGCCAGCATTTTGGTCACGCGTTGCATCGACCAGGCGTAAAGAAATTACTTTAAAAATTTTATTTGCTCCCGCCTCCCAGTCCCCACGGTCTAATAGTTTCGACCCCAAATTAATTAAGCAGCGTTAATCAAATAACATTTAGTACTTTATGTTTAATCGTTAAATAGTTCGAACGCGCTCGTTTCAGAATTGCCGGTTATAAACAGCGAATCTGGGGCTATTTTCCCCTCATCCTGTCAAGTGTCAGGTCTAGCCATTATATCAGTAACAGTTTACCCGTCTTTCCCGACCTGCTTATGTCTTTCTTCGTCAGAAGCCTAACATAAAAGAAATCTGGGTCTTAGAAATTTTATTTAAATCCAATGTTGAGTGTTTTACACCTCAGCTTTGTAGTTTCGGCTTTGAACTGGTTTGTTTATTTTTCAATTATAAGACAGGTAGGTATAGGTTCTTATGAGTAGGTATCTTGTGGACTAGAAGTGCCTGTTGGATTCACTAAACTCAATTAATTTAACAGGTCCTTTATGGCAATCCTTTTTCAAATGGAGCATTTTAGAAACGATAGCACTATATTAGGTACTAGCAAACGCCCGCGGCTTCGCTCACGTTGAACTTCTGCTTTACTCCCTCAGGCGTTTCCAAAATTCTTGTATTAACCATTGTTATGCCATTTAATTTAATTTTGATCACTAAATATTTCCTTATGCTTGCTGGTTATAGTTATATATTGATTTTGAAAAAAATCGATCGTCACATAAAAGCTCAATATGGTGGCCATTTTTAGGGTTTTTTTTTTCAAGTCTGAATATTTTTTGAGACACAATTTTTTCCCCCAGCTAAGATTCCCGGAGACTTTTTTTAGAATTTATGTTTACTACTAATTAATTAATAAGGGAGGACATATCAGTATTTTAAGAGTGTTGTGTTCCGTACCCAAAGTGTAAACAAGAGGAAAATTAAAAAATTTTAAAACACCCACGACTTTTGCAGACTTGTAATTGAAAAAGGATTAAATATTTTTTTTTAAACTCCCCGACTAAAGGAAAGTAAGAACTAAGAACCTATCAGTATAATTACAAATCCAAGAAAATCCGCCGGAGCTGCTGTGTCCTGCCTGTGACGGTTGATGTTGCTGTTTACCAGTTGATGACTAATTCAATTTCTTGATACTTCTCATATACCTACCGGCAGTTTATCAATGCTTACTAATTTCATTAATTGATATTGGAAACGAAAATAGCAATGGCAGCTCCGACGGATTTTTTTGGATTTGCAATTATACTGATAGGTTCTTAGTTCTTACTTTCCTTTAGTCGGGGAGTTTAAAAAAAAATATTTAATCCTTTTTCAATTACAAGTCTGCAAAAGTCGTGGGTGTTCTAAAATTTTTTAATTTTCCACTTGTTTTATAGTTTTTCGATTAATATATTAATGTAATTTAAAAGAAAAATTAATCTTCAAACTAGCCATTAACTCCTCTATGCAGCGTCTGAAGGCATCATCTAACCCTAGATGTATGTACATACATCTAGGGTTAGATGTACTATGTACATCTAAAGGTTTGGGCCTAGTTAAAACATACGAATCCCTGTTTACTAGACTGTATACACAATACGTGTAGAAATATTAAACACATTAAACACAGGGAATTTCTCTAATAAAGTAAGAAAAACTGAGCGAGGTGCGGCTGGCGCCGCCCCTCGGAGGCTGACGCCCTGGGCCATGGCCCTCTTGCCGGGTAAATGCGCCATATTCATTCATTAATCCTCGCCACCAAGCCTAATGTGTTAGAATAGTTTAACCAAATCAAATGAGCCTAAACTCGAGGTATTTACTTATGCATCGCTAATCAGCCCCATGTTGCATCGTTAGACCCTCGTCACCAAATTTAATGTTTGAGACTAGTTCAAACAAACCCAATCACTAACACAAGGAATTTACTAGAAAGATATTAAAACAGAGAATTTCCCTTCCAAGTTCCAAGTCATACAGATACGTTTATTGTGGCGCCCTCTGCTGTTCAATCACAAGAACAATTATCTACAAACCTTTGGCAATGACTCACTAGTATTTTGTACAAAACTGTATCCAACTGTACAACTGTATTGGGAACATTCGTTTGCACTGTAAATGTTTTTTATGGCGCCCCCTGGTGATCGATGTTCGTAACAACTATCTTAGAACCATTGCCAATGAATACCAAACATTATACAGAAAACTGCATCTAAATCGGTCAAGCCGTTTTTGAAATAAATGGGAACATTCGTTTGCAATATAAATGTTTTTATGGCGCCCCCTGGTGATCGATGTTCGTAACAACTATCTAAGAACCATCGCCAATGAATACCAAACATTATACAGAAAATTGCATCTAAATCGGTCAAGCCGTTTTTGAAATAAATGGGAACATTCGTTTGCAATATAAATGTATTTTATGGCGCCCCCTGGTGATCGATGTTCGTAACAACTATCTAAGAACCATTGCCGCTGAACACCAAACATTATACAGAAAACCGCATCTAAATCGGTCAAGCCGTCTTTGAAATAAATGGGAACATTGATGTGCACAAACGAACACACAAACAAACAAACACACAAACAAACAAACAAACAAAAATATTTTTGCATTATTGGTTTTTGTGAACAATTTAACATACAATCAAACATAAAATATTTTTAATAGAGTAATGTACAAACGGTCTCTCACCCTAAACGCATATACCCGTACTCCGTTCCGTCGTGGGTAAAAAGTACCCAAGCAATCGGCCAAGTAAAAAAAGTTCAAAATGGCGGCCATTTTTTTATTTTGACCACAAATTCCTTCTCTATGCTTGCTGCGATAGTCAGATATCGATTTTAAAAGCAATCGGCCCAGTAACAAAAAAGTTCAAAATGGCGGCCATTTTTTTATTTTGACCACAAATTCATTCTCTATGCTTGCTGCCATAGTCAGACGTCAATGTACTATTTCTACCCCTTAAACATGGAAATTCTGGAATCCCCGTCTTAGTACGAATTCATGACCTAATATCTTCCTAGGTACCAAATTTGAGATCTCTACGATTTGTAGTTTTCCGGGAATCCCTGGAACAACGAAATAAATTTCACTTTTGTATGGAGAAATCCCTAAAACCAACGGTTTTTACCCCTTAAAATTTGAATTTCTGGAATCCCCGTCTTAGTACGAATTCATGACCTAATATCAACCTAGGTACCAAATTTCAGATCTCTGCGACTTGTAGTTTTTCGGGAATCCCTGGAACAACGAAAGAAATTACACTTTTGTATGCAGAAATCCCGAAAACCAACGGTTTTTAACCCTTAAAATTTGAATTTCTGGAATCCCCGTCTTAGTACGAATTCATGACGTAATATCAACCTAGGTACCAAATTTCAGTTCTCTACGACTTTTGGGTTTTCGGGAATCCCTGGAACAACGAAAAAAATTACACTTTTGTATGGAGAAATCCCGAAAACCAACGGTTTTTACCCCTTAAAATTTGAATTTCTGGAATCCCCGTCTTAGTACGAATTCATGACCTAATATCAACCTAGGTACCAAATTTCAGATCTCTACGACTTTTAGGTTTTTGGGAATCCCTGGAACAACGAAAAAAAATACACTTTTGTATGGAGAAATCCCGAAAACCAACGGTTTTTACCCCTTAAACATGGAATTTCTGGAATCCCCGTCTTAGTACGAATTCATGACCTAATATCTACCTATATACCAAATTTCAGATCTCTATGACTTTTAGTTTTTCTGGAATGCCTGGAACAACGAAAAAAATTACAATTTTGTATGGAGAAATCCCTTTAATGTACTATTTCTACCCCTTAAACATGGAATTTCTGGAATCCCCGTCTTAGTACGAATTCATGACCTAATATCTACTTAAGTACCAAATTTGAGATCTCTACGACTTTTAGTTTTTCGGGAATTCCTGGAACAACGAAAAAAATACAATTTTGTATGGGAAAATCCCTTAAATGTACGATTTCTATCTTTTAAACATGGAATTTCTGAAATTCCCGTCTTAGTACGAATTCATGACCTAATATCTACCTAAGTACCCAGATCTCTACGACTATAGTTTTGGCGGAATCCGTGGAACAACCAAAATGCCTCATTCTTTTATATATATAGATTTAGAAAGCTTTTTTTAAGAGCAACACTGAAAATTTAGCCTTCATATATTGCTCAGGTATACATTCATACGCTGCGGCAGGTTATACAGAAGACTGAAGAGTATAATTAGCCACTTTGCTTGGCGTTTGTGGACTATGAGAAGGCCTTCGATTCGGTGGAGACATGGGCTGTGTTGAGATCTCTGCAGAGATGCCGAATCGACTACCGGTATATCCAAGTGTTGAAGTGTTTGTATGAAAACGCCACTATGTCAGTCCGTATCCAAGACCAAGCTACGAGACCAGTCCAACTGCAGCGAGGAGTGCGACAGGGGGATGTTATCTCTCCAAAGCTGTTTACCGCGGCGTTGGAGGACGTCTTTAAGCTACTGGATTGGAACGGATTTGGCATCAACATCAACGGCGAGTACATCACACACTTGCGATTTGCCGACGATATAGTCGTCATTGCAGAGACCCTGGAGGATCTCAACACAATGCTCAACGACCTCAGCAGGGTTTCTCAACAGGTTGGACTCAAAATGAACATGAGCAAGACAAACATTATGTCGAATACTCATGTTTCGCTCCAACCCGTAGTTGTTGAAAACTCTGCACTCGAAATTGTTGACGAGTACATATACCTAGGACATACAATACAATTAGGTAGGTCCAATTTCGAGAAAGAGGTGAACCGCCGAATCCAACTCGGCTGGGCGGCGTTCGGGAAACTCCGCGATGTCTTCTCGTCCAACATCCCTCAGTGCCTGAAGACCAAAGTCTTCGAACAGTGCGTGTTGCCAGTGCTAACTTACGGATCAGAGACATGGTCGTTTACTATGGGCCTCATAAGAAGGCTCAGGGTCACTCAGCGAGCGATGGAGAGAGCTATGTCGTATGTCGTTATGAGCTATGTCGAGCGCAGCGTATGTATGAATGCGTATGAATGCAGAAATGAGGAGATCCGCAAAAGAACCAAAGTAACCGACATAGCTCAACGTGTCGCAAAGCTGAAGTGGCAATGGGCGGGGCACATAGCTCGCAGGACCGATGGACGTTGGGGACCCAAGGTGCTGGAATGGCGGCCACGCACCGGGAAGCGCAGTGTCGGTCGACCCCCCACCAGGTGGACGGACGACATTAAGAGGGTCGCGGGGAGTCGCTGGCGCCAGGCGGCGCAAAATCGTGGTGTTTGGCGGTCATTTCAGGAGGCCTATGTCCAGCAGTGGACGTCCATCGGCTGAAGCGACGACGACGACGACGACGATATTGCTCAGGTGCTCAAGTTTGGAAAATCTTTTACCTAATTAATAGGCACCTTTGTAAATCCGAATAGGCACAAATGTGAGTAGGTACTGCCGACGGAGTCGTCTCTTCGAGTTGAATTTGCTTGAATTTGCTTCTACTTTATTTGTCCGTCAGTGCGTCTATGTTAGAGTCGATAGAGATTTTAACTTATTAAGCAGAATTAGGTACTTTAAATTAACATGAATAAAATGTACCGAAATCGAATTTTTCAAAGTTGGTAATTACAAAAATTAACTTAAAGAAAATAGTTATTTCAGGCATTTTAATGGGATTTGGATTCCCATTCAAACAAAGAGGGAAACTTGACGAATACCTATGAGGTATGGTTTGAACTGTAAAACAACTTAGGTATATCAACAGAATATAGAAAGGAGTATTTTTATAACTATTCATGAAATATCTATTTAAAAAAAATTGGAGCACCCTCAAAGTCCACTGTTTCTGAACCTGTACATCCTTCCTCGAGTTGTTGCGATAATCTTTTTAACATTCAGTACCATTCTAATTATTTGACTTCTTTAGTATTGTGCGTTTTATGCAAAACAAATTAATTATAGAACGCTGTGTTAAGAACAATTAGTCATAACATTCCAATGCTAATATATCCATGTAATATCTGATCAAACAATAAGTAGGTATGTCGCCAGGAATTCTGTAACCGCAGTCTCAATATTATTGTGATGGAATAAGATCCTCTTAGTTATTTCAATAAATCTTTGAGTTACATAATATTTTTAACGAGCTAGAAGTTTCAAGTTAGTAAATAATAAACTGATCGACGGACGGACTGACGCCTTATGCCTTCGAATGGAACCCTAATAAAATGGGAAATTCTTTCCAAAAAAACAACTTCAAATGCCACTAACTACAAAGAATGAAATAATTTTTAATATACACCAATTCGAAGTCGGGCAATATTTTCTTCAATCATTAATAGTCCTTCTTCTTATTATAAAACTTGATGTGCAAAGAAACGACAAAATTATCGAAAATACGAAGGACTATTAGTGAATGAACGAAACATTGCCCGACTTCGAATTGGTGTACATTAAAAAATATTTCATTCTTTGTAGTGGCATTTGAAGTTGGTTTTTTGGAATGAATTTTCCATTTTACTTTATACTTTTTAATGGAAAACAACTAATGCGCAAGGCATTGGAAAAAATGCCCACATCGGTTGAAGTATATGCTTCTAAAATCTGAAGAGTTTCCTCAATTTCTCCAAGATCCCAACATCAGATCCTGACTTGATGAATACAGTTATTACTAATTGATGATTGCAAGGAAATGCAATAGTAACTATAAAAAATACCCAAATCGCTTCAAGTATACTAGCAAAATTTGAAAAGTTCCCTTGATTTTACCAAGATCCCATCATCAGATCCCGACCTGATGACTATGGCACCATCTGTGAACTATACCCTTTAAAACAAAAAAAGAATTTTCGAAATTGGTCCACGCATCTTTGAGTAATCGGGGAACATACATAAAAAAAAAAGAAAAAAAAAAGATTCCGACGAATTGAGAACCTCCTCCTTTTTTTGATTGGTTAAAAATCGGTGGACATACATCCATTAAAAATAATCGAGTGTGACGGACGGACGGACGGACGGACGGAGAAAGTCTCACAGTCATAAGGGTTCCATTTTTACCATTTTCGTATGGAACCCTAAAAAGCATGCGGCTCGAATGCAGAACCTCCTCCTTCTTTGACAACTGAATGGCGTAGCGGTAGCGATATTGGCGTCTGCGTCGGACGTCGTGGATTCGATTCCCACTAGGTACTGGAAAATGTTTGTGCGATGAGCATGAATGTTTTCTAGAGTCTGGGTGTTTTTCAATATATTATATTTATCAGTACCCATAACACAAGCTTTCGCTTACTTTGGGGCTTGATTGCGATGTGTGTAAAGTCTTAATACCTATACTATATTTATTTTATTTTTCGTCGTCTAAAAAACTCGTTTAAAAATAGCATTGCACTTCATTGTCATGAAATGTTCTTATTAACGTCCTTGATAGATAGGTATCAGTTGTCATCTTGAAGAAGCTGACTCGCATTTTATGCTTCGTTTCGATGTACACTTGTATCTTACTATTAAGTGCAACCTAAATTACAGAGAACCACTTAGATTCGTATTTCTACCAATTAGGCTTCGATTGCACTTCCCTGTAACCAAGTGCAGTTTAGATGCGGTTATGTGCTCTATTTAAATTGCAATAGGGTTCTTTTTAGGTTCGTTATAAATCCAAATTGCATTGGTAGGTTCCGATTGCATTGGCAGAAGGCTACAAATACAATGGTATAATATGCAGGGATATATCTTAATGTCAATTGGGTTTTATATTTAAGGTCGTGGACGCATTCTGGAAGATAAAGAATTATGAGATTCGTGCTAATCTGAACGCATAATTATATTTACGGGATTATACCTTTATTTGATTGGTTAAACGCCATTCTGTTCTGTTAATGTAGTTCATATTTTATAATTGCCTGTCATTAATACATACCTAATAGGAACTATAAATCTAAAGTATATTAATAATTTAACACCACAACTCTTTGTCTATTTAAATTGAATTGATTTTAATATCAATATCGTATCAATAAGTAATCGGTGGGTTTATAGTTTTTTTTATTTACTACAAAAAATTACTTTAATGATGTTACAAAAAATAATTACCATTACTTTAATGATGTTATTAAATACAACTAAAAGAAATTTACAGTTCATTAGTAAAGCTAACTAGTCAATATTTTTAGAGCAAAATATTCAGAGTACAGAATATGGCTACGTTATTAAAATATTGCGTTACTTGTGATGGCGCTTAAGTGTATCTAACTACAGTAAAATAAAGTAAGGAAGAAAAGTAATTTTCCTCGAACATACCCATTCGGCCAACAGGCCTTGTCTACATCGATGTCAAAGGCAGATGTGCAAACAAATAAACATCATCAATGGCGCTACAGCCTGTTCAAGAAGATTTCGCCACCTATCCCTATCGCTAGTGCTCGTTTTCCAATTCCCTAATATGCCCATTCGTTTTGCGTCCTGCTCAACACCATCGAGCCATCGAAGGTGTGACACCATGAGCTTTTTGGTGGTCTGCATTCACCCATACGTTGCACGTGTGCAGCCCACTGCAATCTCGCGATCTTTATATGCTGGACTACGTTAGGCTCACCAAAGATATTATATAACTCATGGTTGTACCGAATGCGCCACATCACATTAACTTGCACTGCCCCGTAGATCGATCTTTGGATCCTTCTTTCAAAAACGAGAAGGGCCTCGTCCTTTTTACTAATAGTCCAGCGCTCACTGCCGTATGTAAGAACAGGCCTATAACAAGAGTCTTGTATAGCGTTGTTTTGACGCGTCTTGTTATGAACCCCGCACTAGCTATTTGCCTCTTAATTTCGATAGACACGTCGTTGTTACATGTGACTTGTGAGCCCAGGTAGATAAAGTTTGAAATTCTTTAATATCTGTGCCCTCAATCGTCAGTTAACTAAATGTAGCCGACTCATGCTTGGCAGCTTGCATGTAGGTTCCTACATTGTCTTTTGATTGTTAATTTTTAGGCCTACATTTTCAGCGGCTGATTTTATTGTATTGTATTCCAGTTTTAAGGTGTCCAGATTAACAAATAATAAAAGCTTTTAATAAGGGTCTACCAGTGATTTCACAATAACTGTCGCTGGGTTAAGCTCATATCTATTCGCTATTACGATTTCGAATAATAAAAAATCAAACACTTGACGAAAACTTATCAACAACAGTCCATTTTGATATCAAGATATAGAACCATTGAACCAATTGAGAGACATCTTTATTATTCATTTTTTTCTACAAATATCAACCTTGGTAAACTTGTTATGCTAAACACTGCTAACATCGCAAACCAAAAATAAGTTTGCTTTTTGTAAATGTTTATCAGATTACGATCACGAGACGTTATCCTTCCCTGTCTATTATTGTGTATCTAAACCGTCACGGGAGTTGGGGCCGTTCAAAGGTAATAAAATTACATCAAAATCAGTCGAGTCGTTTTCAAGTGACGATCGATTTTTATAATTCCAATGGAATCATTTACGTTTTTAGTTAAGTAATGTTAATGTTAACACCACTGCCCACCAACTTCAAAAACGAGCAAATAGTCACGCCCTTAAATATTTATAATTATTTATTTTAAAATGAATATATTACTCAATATTCTGTGAACGTTTGAAGCGTCTATCGATCTTTTACTGTTATTATTATCGACCAAAAATAAGCAAAAACAAGCATAAAAAATCCGTTTGTTGTATGGGGAGCCCCCTAAAATATATATTTTATTATTTTTTAACAACAAATACTAACTGATAACTAATATTGCGGCAACTGAAATACATCATCTGTGAATATTTCAAGTCTGTGACATGCAGCCTGGTGACGGACGGACGGACGTACGGACAGCGAAGTCTTAGTAACCTATTACTAAGTTTTTACCCTTTGGGTACGAAACCCTCAAAACATCTTAGACCGAACAGTACAAGCCTAAGGTAGCCCTACTATTAAAGGTTGACGCTCAAGATCGGACAAAGTGGAGAAAGTTTAGTGGAGACGGAAAGCAGGCCTCGGTGTGCATCGGCACTAACAATTAGAAAACAAGATGAAAAGTTGCTTGCTTACGATTGCTCAAATGATCTGATACAATCCCGCAAGCAATGTGTAGAGTAGACCTAGGAGTTCCTTATCGACGAATTATACATAATATTATGTATTACCTACTATACCTACCTAACGGATTTACTCGAAGTAGGTAGTACCTACCTATAAAGAGCGTATTGTAAACCTTGAACATGAGTTTCTCGTTAGTACTTAATTATTGAAATGTTCATGAACCGCGGAAATAGAGGTAGGTGCTTTGCTAATGTTGCGAGAGAAAGTACGAACCTACGTGTACCTCTCCAGGGCTTAAGAAAAATCACCAACGTTATTATCAAACTTATACGACTATACGTATTAAGAAATGTTACCAAAGTAAGTAGCATGGTAATCAGATGTAGGTATAATCTTTTTGATCAGTTGGTAAAAAAATTCAATTTGTTTTCATCTCCCATGTTTTGCGCCTCGATAGTCGAGCTTTCTAATTGGTAGATATTATAATTATTAATGTGTAACTAAATTCAGATGTTCCGTCATCTTGAACAGTTTTGTTGTGAAACACTGCACGGGACTTCATCATTTATTTAAATTATGTGCTCGTATCGCTGGCCGGCTTGGGGCTTCTACGGACCGGTCCACACCAACATTCACTCACACATGTTTAGCAAAACATTATGGACAATCTGTCGATGTAAACCTGCTTACAACTTGTAGCCAGGGATTGCTGAGACAACGCTCGAAAAGGACTTCTACGCTTAAGAGGATACACCGAGTTTATTTTTGTACTCCTCATTCTTACGAACACGTAGGTGGGTGCGTACAGCGTTGTGGAAGAATATAACAGAAAAACGACGATTTACCTAATTACCTACTGAAAAACTAAGCCAGTAATCAACACATTAAAACAAAAAATTTAATAACACCCATTGTAGATTTCGACAAAAATTGGAAAAATTGTGATTTTGGAGCAACTTTTGAAACTTCGAGAAAATTTTATCTCATCGTGTTTCTGCTTCACAGCGAATTTAAATAATTTTCAAAATCGGTTCCGGCGTCTTCGAGTATAATCGGGGAACATACATAGAAAAAAAATTCTGACGAATTGTTAACCTCCTCCTTATTTTGAAGTCGGTTAGTAAAACCTAAAATACATGACGTTTAAATTTTAAAGTAATTTTTAAAACTGCAGATCTAATTTAATTAGAACTACCATAATGAGAGAATAATGACTGAACGTTTGTATTGATAGATACAAAAGTTAAGCCTCCTCCTCTTCCTGCTATTATTAAGTCCACGGTTGCACAGGCTTAATTATTGTCACTTCCCTGAAGCTTGCGTCTAGGAAGGCAATGACTGGTTTTTATTATCTAGGGACGTCTGAAGTGTAACAGGAAAACTAAATTCTAATGAAGTCCCGGACAACAATATTAAAAATGCGAAGTTTAACTTTAAGTTTGTACATTTGGAATGGAGATAACATATTAGGTATCTACCTATTTAAATCTTGAATAGTTAAAAAATAGACAATTTTAACCAACAAAATCCTCTTTAATATCTTATTTATCTTTTTGAACTAAAAAACTGTGTGGGGCGGCGCTACCGGAATCACTAACCGTGAATTTTTACGGCCTACTGATTGCATGCTTCGGTGATTACCAATCCAAAGTACCTACTTAGCCATTTCTATTCTCTCAGTTTATATACCTTGGTTGGTATATAAACTGGAAATACATAAACTGGAATAGGCGCGGTGCCTACCTACCTAGGTACCGGTGACTATAGTATGTACAGTGACTGTACTCTTACATTACAATGCACGTGGTTTAAAGAAAAGAACCTTGCAAAAGACTGAATTCTATTTTTCAGATAATTAACCGACTTCAAAAAAAAGGAGGAGGTTCTCAATTCGTCGGAATCTTTTTTTGTAAGTAGGTACCTATCGTATCCTCTATGCTAGTTTTCTTATACACCGTAATATACAGATAAAGCGCACACAATAAACAACAAAAATAAGACAAACATTACGACCGAATGGCGTAGCGGTAGCGAACCTGCCGTCTGCGTCGGAGGTCGTGGGTTCGATTCCCACTACTGGTAAATGTTTGTGTGATGAGCATGAATATTTTCCAGTGTCTGGGTGTTTTTCAATATATTATACCTATATATATATTAGTAAGCATATATAGAAATTTATCAG
Source organism: Coenonympha arcania (assembly GCA_036785405.1). NCBI lineage: Eukaryota > Metazoa > Arthropoda > Insecta > Lepidoptera > Nymphalidae > Coenonympha > Coenonympha arcania. Next base: position 4,321,985 of record CM072063.1, on the reverse strand, counting down.
TTATCGAGTACCGATAACACAAGCTATTGCTTACTTTGGGGATGCATTGCGATGTGTGTAATGTCCTGATAAATATTTATTTATTTATAGTTAACGAGTAGGTCGTCCAGAATTTTAAGTGCGTCGATTTAAAATAAGTAATAATATGAGGCCGTTTCTTTGAACAGAATTTCATGAATATTTTTTTTTCAAAGAAATACATGCACATTGCACAAGTCAAATTTACAATTTCTCGCCATACTATGACCTACCTATTTATTATTATTTTATATCTAGTTGTTTGATACATAATTGTCTTTAGCTATTTGGTAGACTACTTTACTGTGTATTGGTAATATCTTAAGTATATAATGCTTTATAGTAAATATGCTTTCATAATTTCCTTCATACTTTTTCTTTTATTTTTTTCCTATTACATGCTTTAATAGTCTAATTTGAATAAGCCCGGCCGAATATGTTGTGGGTTTCATCTCAGTGCAGGGCGAGTTGGAACTTCCCCTCCCGTAAAGTTAGTTTTAAGTTAAAAAAAAATTACCACCATAATATTATCACAAATTACCCAATTAATTTCTTATTGACCTTACAGTGTATAAGGCAAGCCCATAAGCTAGACCTATGTAAAAATAATAAAATTGAATTTTTGAATTTCATGAGCTCAGTTTCAGAGAAGCCTTCTGCCATCTCTTCTCAAGAAGAGATAAATGTGCAATCCCACTTGTGAGAGGCTTTTACTCCAGTAAATTGCATACTAATCTTGCGCCACGTCTTTATAACTTAATTTTAATTTACAAGCGCGATGCTAAACGACTAAGTAACTTCAGTTTCAATAAGTTAATTTTGGACTGGATCTCTAAATACTTACGAATATCACGATATAGAATCTTTGTTATTGAAATAAGTCTAGACACATATACACACACATACACTTACACTTTCATACGCTACACATCCATTTTGCCATATTTGGACCTAAACTATTTGTGTAAACTGACTCCCAAGACACGGGTTTCTGCCTAGTTTGGGAGTCAGGGAGTGTTCGAATAATGTTACATTTTGTTTCGTGTGTCTAATATATTTGTTTTATTGTTTCAAATTTGTTTCATATAGTATTATTTTTATGCATTCTGCATAGGCATAGTAAGCATTTATTTGACTAATGTGTTATATGAGCAGACATCGTGGTGGCCCCGTTCAGCCTATTAAACGTTAATTAATGACACAATAGAGTCGAGATGACCTCTGCATATTGTAAGTAATCCTAGAGACCGCAGAGGTCAAGACCACAATCTGCTTTTGGACTAGCAGTTATTATGTTGTAGTTTTACTGTTGCAACCTTCAATGTTTAGAGGAGGTACATATTAAATGAGTTTTGGAACTAGGTTATAGGTACGAGATGTTTTTTTAATTTTTTTGACCCTTCTATCGGTTAAAATTTAGAATCGTTTGGCAGGAGTAGGGGGAAGAGAAAGGGTGAGGCAGGAGGAGGGGGGTGTCCCCTACCCCCCGATACCACTCCCATGAAAAGGTTTCACCATTCTTGAGAAAAATTAAACAGATGAAAATAATTAAAATAACGATGATAGAGTCGTTTCATCGCGGAGAGAAGCGAAAGGGGAAGGGGTGGGAAGTAAAAAAGAGGATTTTTCCCCCTCCCAAGCCAAATCTTTCGACACGTAATAGTTTTTAAGAAATAATTTTTTTAAGTTATGAAATTTTGAACTCAATTTTGCTGTTATAATTACTGAAATACTTGTTTGTAATGGGAATTGTAGCCTCAAGAAGAAGTAAAGGAGCTCAGAAAACCCTTTATCCATCACCCTCTCCTACTCATCCCCCCTAAGGGTCAGTCGACAGCTCAGAAGGATGGCGGGGCCTCCAAGGCCCCGCCATTCGTCACCTATCCGTTATCCGAGTCGGGGTGCCCCAAGTCCCGAGCTCGCTCGCTCTATATCCTAAGTGGTTTGTGTCAAAAATTGAATTTGTTGTTAATACTACAAATAACATATTTAAAAAGTTCCGTGGCCTATTTTTTTGTCGGTACAACAAAATAAATGTGTGGTGTTCCATCTCGTCCTACTGTATCTCCCGAAAGTCATCCTAACTTCGAAAAAGACCGCCCGATTTATACTGACCGCCATATAGATAGAATTATTGTTTTTTGAAAATCTCTAAAACAGTGCGTTACCTTGTAATGCGAATAGTATTGTTATAATCAGGGACCAAACCTCTACCAAATACAACACCTTTCTCCCCCGAACTCCTGCCAAAGAAAGTAAATCCAACCCCTTCTATCCGTTGATCTCGAATATCAAGATGACACTGATGTTTGAAACTGATCCTCTTTTTAGCTGAAAAAAAAAGATTCCGACGAATTGAGAACTTCCTCCTTGTTTTTGAAGTTGAGATAAGTTGAGCTTAGGTACAGGAGGCTACTTCCACTTTGCAATCAAGTGTTTCGATGAACCCTTTAGTCTTTTTGCTATTTTATTGGTAGGAGGGCTTGGTTTACCCACCTAAGCTAAAAAGAATACTAGTGCGAGTTCTATAAAATCTCTAAACTCAACTAATTTGACGTGTCTAAAAATATTGCCATCCTTTTCCATGGAGAGAATTTTAAAAAGGATAGCACTAAGTATTTTTAGATGCCTGAAATTATCAGTTTAGAGATTTTGCACAACAGAATTGGACCACTATAGCCTGTAGGTATGTAAGTGGCTATACTGAAACAGTTTTAATAATTTGTCTAGCTACCTTTACCCATTTTTATCAAGTAGAGTGAACTCGATTACATAGGTATCTGCCTACTTAATATAAAAAAATGTAATTCAAGGATTCTTTAGGTAAGTACCTACACCATTCTCCTTCGTATTTGCTCCTTCCCCAATAGTATGAATTTGTGGTAAGAAACAAAAAAAAAAAGCTTTTTCATGAAGCGAATTTGCCTGTAAACAAATTAGGTATAGGTACCTAAGTTCACATTCAGTGATACACCTTATATATACCTACAGCTTATATTATAAGGGATAAAACAGCTGATAGTTAATAGTTGTTTCTAATCATACGGGTAGGGTTCTAATCATAAGGGTGTTTTCAACGCCTTTTGAAAGACCTAGATAGATTATTCTCAATACTAAAAATCAAGAAACTAATTAAAGTTTCATGATTTCAAAAATATCATGAAATTTTACTTAAGTGATGGAGTTATCTAATCAACTTCTGATTAAAATAAACCAGCCGAGTACGTGCTGTTAGGTTAGTGGAGACATAACAGGTTAGACTAGTTACAATAAGACGTGATGGAGCTAAGAAACAGTTTTAGCACTTGACTATCAAGTTGTTTAGGCAGTTCTGTAGCTTTTATAAAGTTACTTAAATAAGGAAGAAATGATTGATTTGTTGGCGTGATCACCAAATAATTAGGTTTAGTTATTTAACAGTAATAATAGATATACTTAAGCTCTCACGCAAGTAACGTGAAAAGTTATTTTATTTTATAAAGTTTAAAAAAAACGTTTGTACAATGATGACACTAATATTGTAAAGGGGAAAGTTTGGAGGTTTGTGTAATTGTGTCTGAGTGTATGTATGTTAGGTAGATAGGTACTTCAATACACCGCAACTTTCGCGGAGGGTATAGAGTCGGTGGCAAAAACTTTTAGGTACCTAGATACCCACTTGTATATTTTATACTTATCGTAATAATTGTCATGAATAGTGAAAAAAGTATGGTGAAATTAGCAGAAAATGCAAGTACAGTAAGACCAGATACAGAATGGGGGAGTCAAGGGACGTGCAAGGGTGCTGATCTGCAGGAAGGCTAGTTGTATAAGGGTGCAGTGTGCAGATGGACACGGACAGGTGTAAGTAGGTACATGTCGGTATGTGTAACGTACGTGGATCATCGCACGCTGTGCAGCAGGTGAGCGGCTGGGGCGGCGCGGGCGCCGTCGGCCTGCTGACGAACCACACCGATTGAGCTACGGGTACAAGCGCGGATCGAAAGTTCGATGCAAGATCGAGCGCGCATATGTAAATATCGGCACATTTACAAGCGAAAGGGTTCACCAGAGCGGCGCACTAACGCAGCGTTGCGCGGGAACCAGTCCGGTGAGATTCCTTCGGCGTCCGATAGAAAAATGTCGAATGAACTTCCAACTTCCGAGCCCATGACATGCGCGAGTGTCTGGTGCGCGACGCGGCCGCCACTCGACTGCCGCCCTCCGCTCGCCGCCACTCTGTGCTCTGTTGGTATATTTATCGCTTAATTATTGAACTCGTCTCTATAACAATTACGAATTACGAGGCAGCTCGGCAAGTGGCAAGCGCTGAAGGCTGGCGAAGTGCGCGTACGGCGCTACCGCGTCTGCGCTCCACCGTTGCGTCACGCTCCGCACTGCGCGGCCGCCGCACGCGCAGCCTTCAGATTTTATCTCGGCTAATCCTCTGTCTTGAACGATGTCAACCTGACAACGACCGTGATGAGGTGGTCGTCGCGCGATCTATCGATTGCGATTCGACGCTACTGCGTTCAACCTCGCTGGTTCTAACTGTTTTACCTGAGAGAAAGGGCGTTAAAAAACAGAAGTTTAAAAAAGTTATCATCTTGGAAAAAAATCGCGTGTGTAAAGTAGGTATACCTAAAAATTGCATGTTCATGTCGATCCTACCCATAATCCGTTGCATCGATAAAGTAACTACCTAAATTATAACTTTGTGTCTAAGCATATCTAAGCATATTGTCCTGTTTCAACAAATCAGTGGGTAGAATACCTAAGTACCTACCTACTTGGAACTTAGAGTTTTTATAATCTTCCCGACTGATCCAGCGGATTGTGTGCGCAAACACGGGGGAACTCTTTTTTTCTCACTCTCATAATCCCGTGGTACGACAGCCGGCATAACCAGAGGCAGATCAGGCATCGGGCCTAGGGCTTAACGTGCTCTCCGAGGCATGGGGGTGAATTACCGTTGAGTTCAAAGTTCCGCGCTAATAACAATTTTCGGATAAACCGGGGATCGATAATCTGCAGTGGAATATTATGCTCACCGTTACCAGTTACTTTACTCGTAAAGAGGGTTGACACGAAACTCTAATCTCCTACCTCCTATCTATCTATCTTCTATCTCTAATGATCAAAAATTAAAACATAAGATCATGAAGAAAGATAAAAAGACGAGGTTTATTGAAGTATCAGGTGCATTTACGCTCCTTGCAACCTTACCATACCCCGCTTACTACTAAAAAGGCTTATTTAATGTAGTCTGAGGAAAAAGGCATAAAAGGGACGTTTTCACCACATTACAAAGTCATTCCTTGCTCTGTGGTTTTCACAATCCCGCTTGTAAAGTACTATGGGACAGTGTTCTGTGGTCTGAAAAAGATCACGGACCAACTGAAAAATCTGAGTGAAAAATCCTACGAACAAGGACTAATAACCAAAGATATTATACACTAACAAGATTGAGTAACTAGGTACCTATTCTTGCTATTTTAAGCTATATTGACACGTATTGCGTTCATCATCATCATAGAGGAGCTATTATCTTACAAGCAGTAGCTAGGCTAAAAGCGGTCCTGAGCGAGACGGATAGATTTGGTCGTCGTGTCCTTGTCTAACATCTTGCCATCTCAAATAAATATTGGGTTTGGTCATAGATCGTAATAGATATTATCAAAAGGTTTGGTAGAAACGGTAGGTACATTTTTTATTTTTGTTTTTTTTTTATACCAAAACCACAGACATATAAAGGGAAGACCAAAACGAAACATCACAGTTCTGTTATCACATGATCTGTCAATGTTAATATGACAGAGAAAAAAAGCGCGGGAACAGTCGAAGAGAAAAGGCGCGTTTTTATAACAAATTTTCAAGAAATTGAATGTAATTCAAGTCAGACGACTTATATCAAGGGTAACTATAAATGATAGAATCGAATACAAACCGACGCCAACAGTGGCTGTGACTTTTGCAGCGACCCAACTATCGGACTATGTTCATTTGGATTCATGGAGACACGAGGTGAGTCCTTTTATTCCTCCAGTCGAGCAGTGTGTCTGCAGTGTTTGAAGTATGGAAACATTGCAAAATTCTGTAAAAACTCCGTGAAATGCTCTATTTGCTCAGAAAATCACAATTTTAAAAATTGTACGGTTGACAAAATGCAAGTGTCAGGTGAATGTCCCATTAAAAAGCAGAAAATAAAATGAAGACAAGATCTGTACCTAACATATGCAGAATTATTTGATGAAAAATATTTTCCAAAATTAACACCAAATGGCCCTTACAAACAACTACAAATTGTAATTTGTATTAAAATCAGATATTTTTTTTTAATTTACTTGTAGAATCGATTGTCAAAATTGTATCATCTAAAACAGACATTAATCCTATTAGTTCTATTAATGTGAAAAATATTCTTCTCCAAACGTTGAGTAAAAAAATTACCCAATTTAAAAAAGCCATTATTTTTTAATGTAAATATAGTTCCAAGAATTGCTCAGAGCTTACTAAGTAATCAACATATTTTATCTCAGTTTCTATATGAAAATGACATACATATTGCAATAATTTTTGAAACTTGGTTAAAACCTGAAAATAGATTCAATTGAGGTTATAAAATTGAAAGAAAATACCTATATAGGTAGCAAACATAATGGTGTTGTGCTAATTATACGTAACTTTAATTTAATTAAATGGATTTATAACTTTTTATATCTATTTAACTTTTTAAAAGTATTTGTAAAATATGGAAATCTTTATGGGCCCAGATACTCTTCCAAAGGCGTATGCCAGGGTGGAATATTGAGCCCTTTATTATTTTTATTGCATATAATATGTATATCAGCTAAATTTGAATTTAGGACCATGCACGAGTAATTTGCAATATGCAGATGATTTAGTTATATATTTATCTGGAAATTGTATTAATCAAATAGCAATTAGACTTAATGAATCTTTAAATAGATTAAAGAGGTATTTAGGTTATTTAGATTTAAATATTAACTCTAAGAAATCTAAAGACATAGTTTTTGGCAAACGAAGTCATCCTCCAGTAAAAACTTACTATAATAAAACCGAATTAACAGAGGTATCAGAGGTAAAATTCTTTGGGTCTTTAAATATTCACAGAACAGAGATCACCTGCCCATGCTTTGAAGGAACATACCAAAGCAAGTACTATAATAATTGTAATATAGAAATAGATCCTTCCCTCAACTCGAAGGAGACATTTTATGCAAAACTAGCTTTTGCCCGCGGCTTCGCCCGCGTGAATTTCGGGCTGTTACAAATACCGTGGGAGCCAACGATTTTCTGGGATAAAAAGTAGCATACGGGATAAACAAACAGTCAACTACTACGACAGCTAAAAGAAACATCGGCTTAGTAGTTTTACTGCTCTTCACGCTTCCGTCCTTAATCAATATAGGTTCAACTACGGGGCTCAATGTATCTACCCATTTTCACATTTACAGCATTACTATCCCATATCACATTGCTCATCTAAAACATAATATATTCATAACGAATTTTTGATAACTGGCTTAGTTTTTTAGTAATGAGGTAAAACGTCGTTTTACTGACATATTCTTCTGCAACGCTGCATACTAACCTATTCTTACATAAGCTAACCTGGAGTTCTTGCAATTTCAGCAGCTGTGTACCCATTTTCACATTTATCGTATTACTTTCCCATATACCTTGTCAACTAAAACAAAAATTTTCAGTAGCAAAACAGTTATTAGTTTAAAACCTATGTTGTATGGGTACCCGTTTTCACAAATATAATATTTTTAACCTGTATCTCATTGACTCATCTAAACTCATCTATCTCAACTAAAACAAAAAAACTTATAGTGAAACAATGGTAAATCAGAATTTATATAGGTATTTAATATTACAGTTACAATATTACTAACCCAAAATCCCATTGCTCAACTAAAACACACAATGTAAATAGAGACCTATTTACAGTGTGTGTTTACCCATTTTCACATTTATAGCATTATAATCCCATATCCCATTTTTCAACTAAAACACACATTGTTAATAGCGAAAAAGTTGTAAGTTAAGGGTCTGTATTGGTACCCGTTTTCTCAGTTATAATGTTATTAACCCATAACCCATTGCTAAACACACAGAACTAAGTTCAGAACCTATATTATGGTGCCCATTATCACAGCTGTAGTGATCAGTAGTAGTAGTATCAGATCTGTAGTATCATTAGCTTTTGCCCACCGCCCTGCCTGTGTCAAATTCGCTTTTTAACAAATCCTGAGGGAAACATAAATTTCCCGTTCCCATTCAATATTACAACCTTATACCTACTTTCAAAGATGTTTGCTTTAGCTACGTACCTATAGATGTAGCTATAGATTGCTGTAAAAATTTCCCACGGGAACTATGGAATTTCCCGGAATAAAAAGTAGCGTATGTGTTAATCCGGGTTATAAGCTATCTATGTTCCAAATTTCAGCCAAATCGGTTCAGTAGTAGCGGCGGGAAAGCGGAACAAACATACAAACAAACTCACTTTCCCATTTATAATATTATAAGTATAAGTATGGAAAGGATAAGGATAAAAAGGATAAGGAAGTAAGGATTAGATTAGATAATCCCATATCTTATTGTTCAACTAAAACACACATTATTTATAGCGAAAAAGTTGTAAGTTTAGGGTCTGTATTGGTACCCGTTTTCTCAGTTATAATGTTATTAACCCACTAGCTTTTTCCGCGGCTCCACCCGCGTTAAATTCGATTTTTTACTAATCTTGAGAAAAAATTAATTTCCTTTTCAATGACCTTTACACCTACTTTCAGGACAGATTGTCAAAGTAATCTACCTATAGCTGTAGCTATAGATTACTGTTGAAAATTAGGGTTTGTTAAATATCCCATGGGAACTATGGATTTTTCCGGGACAAAAAGTAGCCTATGTTTTAATGCGGGTTATAAGCTATCTATGTTCCAAATTTCAGCCAAATCGGTTCAGTAGTTGCGGCGTGAAGGAGTAACAAACATACACACTTACACACACACACTTACACACAAACTTTCACCTTTATAATATTATTGTGATGTGATGTGATGCACCTACTTTCAGGACAGATTGTCAAAGTAATCTACCTATAGCTGTAGCTATAGATTACTGTTGAAAATTAGGGTTTTTTAAATATCCCATGGGAACTATGGATTTTCCGGGACAAAAAGTAGCCTATGTTTTAATCCGGGTTATAAGCTATCTATGTTCCAAATTTCAGCCAAATCGGTTCAGTAGTTGCGGCGTGAAAGAGTAACAAACATACACACTTACACACACACACACACACTTACACACAAACTTTCGCCTTTATAATATTAGTGTGAAGTGTGATTGTGATGTGATGCACCTACTTTCAGGACAGATTGTCAAAGTAATCTACCTATAGCTGTAGCTATAGATTACTGTTGAAAATTAGGGTTTTTTAAATATCCCATGGGAACTATGGATTTTTCCGGGACAAAAAGTAACCTATGTTTTAATCCGGGTTATAAGCTATCTATGTTCCAAATTTCAGCCAAATCGGTTCAGTAGTTGCGGCGTGAAAGAGTAACAAACATACACACTTACACACACACACACTTACACACAAACTTTCGCCTTTATAATATTAGTGTGATTATAGGATATTGTAAACTGATGCAGCCAAGAACGACTATTGTACCTACTTCTGTCGCCTTCTATGACAGTAAATTAAAAGTGGGTTTTGGAGAAGGAATAGATTCTAATACAAGTATTTTCTCAGGTGAAGCTTTTGTTATCTTTCGGCATTCAGCGCCTTGTGCTGATTAATGACTTGATTAATATTTTCAAGTCAGTTGAAGACGTGCCGCGCTCGTTAAAGGGTTTACTGAAGAATTCGTTGACTTATAAATATTTGTACAAATATATTTTGAACACTGTTCAAGAAATTTGAATTGGTAGAAAGAAAGATAATTCAAAGAAAGAAGAGACAGAAAGAAAAAACTAAAAGATTAAAATCATTCAGATGAATCATATTGTGACAAGTTGTAAATATATAGTAAGTATAAGTATCCAGTATACATTCTTTCCGCGCTCGTTAAAGGATTTACTGAAGAATTCGTTGACTTATAAATATTTGTACAAATATATTTTGAACACTGTTCAAGAAATTTGAATTGGTAGAAAGAAAGATAATTCAAAGAAAGAAGAGACAGAAAGAAAAAACTAAAAGATTAAAATCATTCAGATGAATCATATTGTGACAAGTTGTAAATATATAGTATAAGTATCCATTATACATTCTTTCCTATCCTTTTCTGATCCTTTTTGAAAATCCGTTATATATTTCAAAATTTTAATTAAGATAGTAAATTAGTTTCCTCGCTTTATTAAAAAAAAAATTGAAGAGAACAATAAAATTGACAATGGCTCAATAGCTCTACGCGCGGAGCCAATAAATACCTCCAATGAAGAAGAATTATACACTATCCTTATTCCTTGGTCTAAGGTTTGTTGACATAAATGTTTATATTTTTTCGTACATTACATAAAAACCTTATATATATATTGTATATTGATTTCATGGAATTAAAAGGTACCTATTAATTCCCCATGATTGATTTAAAAACTGACCTTGTGGAGCTGAGACGTTAGAGAGTATATGTGTTCTGTGTATATGTGTTCTGTGGACTGTGGCTGACACGTAGTGATTATATACTCTTTGGTGGCTGACATAGATAATACACACTAACCCGGGTGGCTGAGACTGACATTTCCATCAAACATTCTGCACAAACATTTACAAAATCTGCTTACTGCTATTTTCAGTTATTCTTTTTTGTACATACTTACATTAATAAAAAAATCATTTTAGCTTTGTAAATATAAGTTGTTGCAACGTGCAATGCTAACTTCAAAATTGCCTTATTATGCCGGAGCCTTAAAATCCCAATGGTTTATTCCGTTAGCAGCTGTTCGGCATCAGGGGGTTGAACCAAATTCCTGTTTTTATCGCAGGTAGTAGGTTGCTGTAAATTAATTTTTAGCTTTAGAGAAAAACGTTTTGTTGATTGATAATATTTCAGGTACAGTCAAGAAAAAAAGCCCTATTATGATATCCTTGTCATTGGTGGCGGTATCGTCGGCTCTGCTTCGGCTAGGGAATTGTTACTACGACATCCAAGCCTCAGAATTGCGCTCGTCGATAAGGAGAACCGTTTTGCGTTCCATCAGAGTGGAAATAATAGTGGTGTGATTCATGCAGGGATTTATTATAAACCTGGCTCGTTGAAGGCGAAGCTTTGCGTTGAGGGCTTGAATCTATCATACAAGTACTTAGATGAGAAAGGTATCAAGTATTCTAAGTGTGGTAAGCTGATTGTCGCTACTGACCGCTCAGAAATTTCACGCCTCTTGGACCTATATGAGCGTGGAGTCAAAAATGGTGTTAAAGATATCAAAATGTTAGATGCCAAAGAAATTAAGGAGGTAGAGCCTCATTGTAATGGTGTGCAAGCTCTGTGGTCCCCTCATACAGGCATCGTTGACTGGGGTGAAGTGACAAATTCATATGTGCGTGACTTTAAAGAATGTGGCGGCTCAACATATCTAAATTTTGAAGTCAACAAGTTTTTTGAAGCTGAAAATTCAGAGTATCCCGTAACCATAACAGATAGCAAGAATAATACTATCCAGGCTAAATATGTACTGACATGCTGTGGACTGCAATCAGACACTGTTGCTGTCCTGACTGGTTGTCCGGAGGAACCTAAAATTATACCATTTAGAGGGGAATATTTGTTCTTAGTTCCAGAAAAGAGTCATCTCACTAAAGCTAACATATATCCAGTCCCAGACCCAAGATTTCCATTTCTCGGTGTTCATGTGACCCCCAGAATAGATGGACGGGTCATTTTAGGCCCTAATGCGATATTAGCATTTTGTAAAGAGGGATATAGGTAATTTGCTATGCTACCTTTTACCTGTATAACACAAAGGTTAGGTTAGGATTAATCTATTCGGATCTATTTCACAGATGGGGTGATGTCAATGTTAAGGAACTCAAAGATATTTTGACATTTTCGGGATTCCGAAAGATGGCATTTAAATATGCTGGCTTTGGATTTAAGGAAATGACTAGATCAGTTATTATGCCATTACAAGTGATGCAAATACAGAAATATATTCAGGAAATTACAACAAGGGATGTTGAAAAGGGTCCTGCAGGTGTTAGGGCCCAGGCCATCGGTAAAGATGGTGAGTTTTTAATTGTATTTATACAATTAATGTTATATTTGTTATATAATTAACATTTTAAAGCTTGCAACAGAATTTTCCATTACAAATACCATCCTCTGTCCCAAATTTTCAGGAAAGTTCTAATTAAATAAGAAGTTAGCCATTTTGACATGACATACCAAAATTATTTGATGTTTGAACATCAACTTTTCCCTGGTCTATAAATAATGGTTTTAGAAATTCTGCAGGAATCATAATCTTTCAGGATTTTCAGCCTGTATGCCCTTAGATATAAGGTGTATTTATTTTCCGCCACAGGCTACTTAGGAATTTTATAATTTCTAAATTGGCTCAGGTCAGGTCTGGCGGGAGTTACCACCCACACACAACTCGTGGCTAGTTACCATCCTACCAGTAAAGACGGTGCACCAAGCCATTTAGCATTCCGGTGCAATGCTTGTAGAAACTGTACTTACCCTTCCAAGTTAGTACAATAACATCTTAGGCTGCATCATCACTTACCATCAGGTGAGATCGCAGTCAAGTACTAACTTGTATAGAGTAAAAAAGAAGCAAAAACAGGCACAGGGATCTCCAATCACAGTTTAAAAAAAAATTACAATCCACTCAACCACCCAAAAAAACTAAAAGCTGCATTGAATTGTCAGTTTTTTACCCATGTTTACTATTTTTCCCCACTTGTTAAATTTTCAGAAATCCTTTGTAATATGCATATATTTTATGGTTTAGGTACACTAATAGAAGACTTTGTGTTTGACTCGAAGCCTGGGTCCGGTGCCATAGGCAGCAGAGTGTTACACTGCAGGAATGCCCCATCCCCCGGCGCAACATCATCCTTGGCCATAGCTAAAATGATAGCAGACAAGATGAAAGACGAGTTTAAACTCTAGTACATTTATTGTGCAGTTTTAACTCTGTTTTCATTAGCTGAAGTCTAGGCTATTTTGACAGTTTATTCATTCTAAAAGCTCACCTATTTTTATGGACTTTTTTTATAAAAAATTTACTATTTTTATTTATAAATACCACAGATAATTTTTTCTGTGTATAATATAATATGTATTTTATTTTTAATCTGTCATATTTTAGGCCATTTAACTATACATATAACATAATAGCTTCTATCTTGCTAATAAATCCATGTAGATTTATATATTTTATTATAAAGTAAACCTACTTTCAAGTACTGTGATAAAGTTTTACATTATTATTATTTTTTGAGTTCATTAGATAATCTTTATGAACGTTATTTGCATTTCAATGTTATTTCTCAATTATCGTAATACTAACTGTGTACTAATACGCTGTTATTTGTTGTGTTGTTATCAATAGTGCACATTCAGCCAAATAATGTACAATTTTATATGCAATGTAGTATGTAGTATTAGTTCTAGTTGTACACAAGTACATAGTATACATAAGCATAAGACACAAATAGGAACATAAAAGTTGTATAATTTTATGTTGCATACAAGATTAAATAAAACATACCAAAATACCATCAGACTGTAGGTCCTATGAGACTGAGTATCATCAAAACTCAAAACGTTTGATCTGAATTTTTTCAGCATTCCACATTACTTTAATCATTCTAATTAATTTGATATCTCTATGGCGCCGCTCCATTGTAAAAACTACTGGAAATATGTAATATTGACCAAAGTACTCCTAATTAAGCTGAAAAAATAGTGGAAGTGATGCATTTATTGTTGGTTTTGTTTTTAAAACTTTGCTGATTGTAGTGATAACAACTCTAGCCTGAGAGCATTTTGGCGTTTCTTATTTAATTCTGTAATAATATGTATAGTTATTATAATGTATAAAAATAGCAAAGAATAATATATTTTTACTCAATTATTAAGTAAGTTTAAATATTATATAGCTAAAATATAAGCATCAAGCAGTCTTTATATTTGAGATTGAGCATTTTTTTTATACTTTATAATATAATTCTTTATTATTATACATATTTAAAGAGTGAACAGAAAATGCATAGAAGTATATATTCTGCCCAAATATAACAAAACACACTTTTTTAATTATGAGACTTGCAATTTAAGTTACATGTGACTTTGATTATTTGGTACTATTGTTAAAAGGCAATTTGTAAGAAACTGTGCCTTCTATGATTTTTCTATCACTGCATATTATACACAAAATATATTGCAATACATAGTACATACATAATAATATATAATACATAGTAAGCAATCATATAATATATAGCTACAACTGTTGATTACTGTAACTTCAAGCCTTGAAAACATGCCTACTAAATCTATATCAAATATTATACTGTAACAGACTGACTTTTAAATGTTTATTGTTATTTTTTTTTTTATTAAAACAGACTACCTTTTACATTATTGTACAGTAATTGTAAATAGAGATATAGCTGCCACAAATCTACATAATTATTTATTTTTATTAAACTGAATTTATTATCAATTATTTTATATAGATAATGTTTTTTAGTTTTGTATAGACTCATATTATGAACTGATTTGGTAAATTGTGATTCGAATAAATTAAAAATCATGTTGTTCTTAAAATTGTTTGATTTATGTCATGTTTGTTGAGTTCATCTTGTATCACAAAGATATTACTATTTACAATTTTCAGTCATTCAATCATAAAGCCATTTCGTGTAAAATAAATAAATTGCTTTCTGAGGTCATACACTGTTGTCATGTGGAATATCATGTTGCTTACAACCACTATATATTCTGAGAATCCAAACATGGAATAAACTGTAAAAAAATAAATAAATGACCATTAAAATATATTCTTTATACATATATGTGGGCTTTAAGCCAGAAGGGTGTATAAGCAATACCCTTAATTTTCAGTAGACAAGAAAACTTATTAAGGTCTTTCAATGGACCTCTAACTGAAAATTTGCATGTGCCTCATGAGATGCACATGTCTATAGACACATGCAAATAATTTCAGTTAAAGAGATCCAATAAATAAAAACTTATTCAGTTTTTTTGTCTCCTGAAAAGCAGGAGTAATTGCTTATTTGGCCACTGGATAAGAAAAGTTAGTAAGACTATAGGATGCAACAATTTAACATTTGACTCACCATAAGGTTCACACAAACGGTTGTGCCTCAAGAAAAAATAAGCTGCAAATGCGAATGAACCCACATTCACAAAAAATGATCTCCATTTTAATTTGACTGAGTAAATTTCTAAATGTGTGAGTGTAGTTCTCCGTCTGTATTTAGTAATCATCATGCATGTGAAGAACATGTAAAAAATAGAACTTCCAATAAAAGTCTTGAAGCATGCTTCATGAAGTGCTGAAAATTAATTAAAAGATTGATTTATTTCCTAATAAAAGATGTTAAAATCAGAAATCATATCACATTAATCATTATCTTATCATATTAATTATTAACTTACGATAATTTTTGGATGAGGTCCAATGCGTTAGCCCTATTAATGATAAATTTTCTAGAATATTCAAAAATACTGCTAATCTTACTACGAAGGCACAACTTTGGCTTATAACATTCATATAATATTTCCATCTTAAGTAAATAATAAAAAACCTCAACGGTGCATGAGTGTAAATGGCTATTCTCCATATGCTGCGCTGTGGTTCATAGTTGCCTATGGAAGCCGATATCGAAGGGAAGACGTTTGGAACTTTGCAATGCGTATTATTTGCATTTTCAAAGTCTTTATACATTGTTATTAAAACGCAAGTTATAAACGCGAGCAAAGGTAGAGAGACTGTAAACAATCCCAACTGTTTAATGGGAATTTTAACATAATACTTCCTCTCAGATCCATTATGTAGAGGTAGATACATTTACCTAATGTGTTCGCACTTGAAAAATAAATACTGCATTGAATTTCTAAAGAAATCACTCAACTAAAGTATTGTTATTACAAATCCTAAATTTAATTCCCTAGATCACAGAACACTCTATAATGAATGCTGAGATGAATGCCATTGTCACGATGACGGATGACATTTTAGCTGTTAAAATCAGCTGTTCAAACCACAGCTCACAGACCAAGAAAACAATATGAGGACTGGCCCCATAGAGTATATTGAATCTGGCCCCATCTACAATATGTGAAAATTATTATTAGCGTGACTATTTTTAATTTGTCTCCGAAACTGAGGGGAGAGGAGATGACGAAATCTGATTGGTTACTCAAACACAGCTCGACTCCGCTCCGCTTTAGTGGAAACGCCTAAGATTGCGTCCCCTAGTAGGGTACCTAGTAACTTGAA
This sequence comes from Coenonympha arcania, assembly GCA_036785405.1. Classification (NCBI taxonomy): domain Eukaryota; kingdom Metazoa; phylum Arthropoda; class Insecta; order Lepidoptera; family Nymphalidae; genus Coenonympha; species Coenonympha arcania. The sequence goes on along the minus strand of CM072063.1, from coordinate 4,305,470 downwards.
ACATAAACATTTGACGACAAAAATAATGGTGCTCACATGACGCCGCAAGCTAGAATAAATAACTTATGTCACTTACTGTCATTTCCAATCCAATGTTTGTGAGGTTTCCAATAAACATGTATAATGTCTGTGGCAGTAATATCTGCATCTCTACTTTTATGGTAGGTATCTCTAAGTTCGCAATATCGTACCTTAGGCCGATATTACACTATCATATATTCATCATATATATTATATGATGTCATATCTGTCAAATTCTAGGATCATTTTTATATGATTCAGTTCTTCATTTTTACTTAATACACTACAATGATCATATCAACGTCATATACTATCAAGATGGCCGTGTATTCGTTGTTATTGAGATCTGAGGCTATTTATTTTTCGTACATCTGCAACGAGGCATACTCTTCCCGATAAATCCGATAATGTTTCTGCAATGACTACCATTATTGACAATCGTTTGTCACGATTTTTATAATCTGGAACCAGATTATTGTACAAACACACATTTTGTTCGTAAAGGCTAATTAGCTTTTTTGCACTTTCAATATTCCAGTCGAAATTTGTTTTGGAAGACGCCATTTTTTTGGTTACACAGACGAGAGTAGAGAGTAGAGACATATGATCCTATTTGTGCGCATGCTATCAAATAGGATCCTAGAACTATGATTATAGACAAATCTACATATTACACTGTCATATGTTCCTCATATAAAAATGACTTACATTTCTATGATCCTATATATATATGATAGTGTAATATCGGCCTTAGATAAGTATTCTTGGTCTTAGTATCGTACACAGACTTATAAAGGGAAGTCTGTGTATATGTATCTTCTCTTTAAATTGTCTGTGATATCGTAGATGATTTTTTTTTAGAAAGACCTTAAAAGACTGGCATCTAGGGCCGTAAAATAAATAAAAAAAAAAAAAACTATAAATTTGGAGTATACTGCGTTCAGCGTTATTTTGCCTCTGACAGCTGTTTCTGTTATGTTGGCATTACCCGCCATTCTTGCTGACAAGTACCTCTAACACAGTGTGAAGCTCCTTGCGTTTTTCTTAATTTTTTTTGATTTTAAACGTGTTAATCATGCCAAAAAGGATTCAAAGTAGCGGCAGAAAAATTGTATCCTCAGTTCGTAATTTTTGTGAGCGGGAAAAAGCTAATGGAGGACCAATAATCCCATTTGAACATGTTCGTCAACGTGTAGCCGCCATGACTGGTAAGTAAATTAGTGTTACCTGCTATTCAAAGTTTCCCGTTAATAGGGATCGAAAGTTATTTGTTTTGCTAATAGATTATTGTTTGTATGTAGGCACGATGTTTTAATTGTAATACATTCCGTACATAGGTATATGTATAATAATTATATTTGTTTTATAGTATTTGATTCTTATTGTATAAACTAGCTGCGCCCTGCGTTTTCACCCGCGCAAGTCCCGATCGGTTTTTTTTCTTTAATACAAACCTTTGTTACATTATGTATTATTTAATAACAAGATTAATTAAAAAAATGTACAATATGCATGTTATTAATGTAATGTTTTGTATTTCAGGCGTTTCTGAGAGAACTGTCACCACTATTACCAAAGAGTGTGAGGTTGCTGCTTCCACGTCTAAGAAAATATGTACTCCCAGGAAAAAACGCTGCCAATCGAATAAAATTCAGTTAGATGATTTTGAACTATGTGCAATCAGAACTAAAATACATCAAATGTACGTAGTCAGAAAGGAGTTGCCTACTTTGGGCAAGCTTTTGGCTGAATTAAAAATTGATATTAACTTCAATGGAGGTCGTACGACACTATGGAAAATAATTCGGCAAATTGGATTTAGATTTAAAAAATGTGGTTCTAAAAGAAAAATTTTAATGGAACGATATGACATTGTAGCCTGGAGGTACAGATACTTAAATATTTTAAGACAAAATCGAAATGAAGGCCGACCTATCGTATATCTTGATGAAACTTATATACACGCTTCATATTCTGTCAACAAATGTTGGCAGATGGAAAATGAACAAGGTGTTTTAAAAAGCGATTCAGTTGGTGCACGCTGGATCATCGTTCATGCAGGTGGCGAAATGGGGTTTATTCCAAATGCACAATTAATATTTAAATCGCAGTCGAAATCAGGAGATTACCATGATGACATGAACAGGACGAATATCATGAAATGGTTAGAAGACAAACTCATCCCCAATTTACCGCCTAATAGTTTAATTGTTATGGATAATGCGCCCTATCACACTGTAAAGGTGAACAAGGCACCAACAATGAGCTCTACCAAAACTGATATGCAAAATTGGATCACAAATAAGGGGTTATCTTATCTTCCTACTATGGTGAAAGCTCAATTATACGAAATTATAAAAGAGCATAAAGAAGCTCCAAAATATGAAGCTGATCAACTTCTTGAAGCGCATGGACACAAAGTGGCTAGGTTACCACCATACCACTGTGAACTTAATCCTATAGAATTTATGTGGAGCCTGTTGAAAAGGCGTGTAGCTGCTAAAAATGTTGGACAGGAAGCAGACAAGATACTACAATTAACAGAAGAAGCGTTCCAATCGATCACTGCAGAAGACTGGCAGAAGCAGTGTCAACATGTGTGCCATATTGAACAACAGTTTATTAAAACAGATGGAATTATAGACTCTGAAATCGATAAATTTATTATAGAATTAAATGACGAGTCTGATACAGAATCGGACAGCAGCAGTTCCGACGATTCACGTTCATCAGCAGACAGTGACGAACCACTAGCGACCCGCTTGGATCACTCTTATTCAAAATAAATAAAACCTATAAAAATGTTGTTTTAATTTAGTCATATATTACCTATGTATGTATAGATAAATGCAAACTTGAGGTACATAATACTAATTAAAATACCTATCCTAATTATTTTAAAGTACCGGCGCCGCACCGGCGCCCTGCAGTTTTACCCGCATAAGTCCTGATCCCGTACCTATGAATATTGGGATAAAAATATACCCACAAACCAAATCCAAAGATTACAAACTTAAATTCTAACATCCAAACTTACTTTAATTGAGAAATTTAACTACGAAAATATTTCGCAGTTTCATACCGGGTATCTTCCAAACCTTAAGCGGCAACACAGAGCTCAGGTTAGGCAATATGACAGCCAGAGGCAAAATAACGCTGAACGCACATAGTCCTATTCATGAAAGAAGTCCCCCAGACGCAGCGCTGTACTCGCGTGACATAATGTTGCCATTTATGAGTAAATACCACAGGTAATTTTACATTTAGCTTATGTATTTTTTTTTTTTTTTTTTAGGTTATTATTTAAGTTTATTATTTTAAAAACGATTATAATTATAAATATTACAGTAAAAGATTAAAAATTAATAAAATTGATATAAAAATTTAAGCTAAAGCCTCATCGAAGCCAAGGCAGCGAGGCATTGAACCCAAAATGCTGGCAGCATTGCCCCTTTGGATAGCCAAACTTATTTTTTGGCCAAGGTAGCTGCCAGCTCTTGGATCCCCGGTAGACTCAATCACCCTTTTTGAAATGTCATCAAAAAGGGAACGAGCACCGGGGCCCCACGGCCCCAGGGTCTCAACTCCAAAAGGCACAAATATGAAGCTTCCATCGAGAGCTTCATATTTGCCCCTCTTGGCCCGTTCAGCGCTGGCCGCCGCCGCACCTGCCTTGGAGCAGGTCGCCTGAATATGGGATGCAGCCAATGTATCTACACAGGTCGCATCCCAAACAAGCGACCTACCCAACTTCCATGGAACGAGCGTCATACCGTCTGGTCTCTTACCATCGCTTCGGGATAAACCATTCGGTTCCAAAACTGTCGGTATTTTGGCGGAAGCAAGAGACCTCCGGATGACGTCGTTGAGGGAACTGTGGCGTGAGAAGCGACCAGCACTCTTCGAACAGGAGAGGCCGTGGTGACCGTAGCTGTCTACACCATCGCCGCAATGGCAACGGTGAGGCTGATTTATCTTGGCGCCAAGCCGAAGACCGATTATAATCGTCAGGGTAGTGTGGTCTAAAAGGGTGCCCAGGTTCGCAGAATGGAGAGCCTGAAGCCAGTAACCGGACTCCTTCACAGAGACAGCGAGGAGACGAGCTCGATCTTTTTGCGTCTTTGCGTTCACCAACAGTTCATCAAAAAGTTGCTTGCAGATTATATCATCCCATTGTCTCTGGAAGGATAATGAAGCCGGCAAACTGCTGGGACTTACCAAGGACCACGCATTTCTTGCATCTGCTAAGTACGAAACCCCAATGGACCCCAAGGTAGGGGATATGATTTTACCATAAAGGGCGTGCGTACTATAAGCAGAGGAAAGAAAGGCTGGAAGAGATACACTAGAAATTTTTCGTATTCCCAGGCCCCCGTACCGTATTGGCAGAGAGGCCTGGGCCCAAGCCGTATTGCCTAATGGACAATTTAGAATATTGATAAGGGAATTCTTAACACAAGAATCCAGATTATCAAGTATGTTTTTGAACTTCCAAATTGGTGAACAACGGAGAACATAAATTAATTTTGGCAAAAACAAACAAAAGCGAATTATGGTTAAAGCCATGTGTGGATTAATTTCTACAAGACGATGGTAGCAGTTATTGAATTTTGTTATTGTATCAGAGCAATATTGTGGTACCTATAGAGGCTTCTAAAACCGGAGCACCTAGGAGGCGAAGCGATTCTTCATTCAATGTTTTGATGCCTGGGGTAAGGATATTAAATTTTTTAATAATTTCCAATTTTGATTCAGCCGAAAAGGAATTTTGAATGTAAATTTCACATTTTGAAAAATTAATTTCGAGCCCAATTTTTGCAAATTTGTTAATAATATTTTTCAAATCGTCCAAAACAGTATCTACGTCACCTCCTAAGGTCCCATCGTCTAAATACCATATATTAAATTTTGAATTTAGAGCCGAAATTATTGGGTTGATGGCCAGACTAAAAATGGCAGGTCCCAGTGGATCTCCCTGCTGACAGCCAACAGCGGAGCTCAAGATGTTGTTTTTGTAAATAAGGTTCGATGAATATCTGTAGCATTGCGTCAAATATGGAAATGCTTCGGGAATTTCGTTTTTGACCTCGGAGAGGAGGACTCCCCGATCTACTGAGTTGAACGCATTTTTAACATCAATTTTGAGAAGTACCTCCTCTCGGGTGTTAAGGAGGTAGGTGCGAGCAGCATGGACAGCTGCTTCGCACCCACCTTTGTAATTTATCAAATACGTGACTATTTCCTGCATACTTCGATGAAACAATATAAGCTTCAAAATTAGTTCCAAAAATCATTGACAAATTTAGTTCCAAAAATCACCGCGGGACTTCTTTCATGATTCATTCTACGCTTTGGAGGAAATAAAACGGCGGGAAACACAGTGACGAAAAGTTTTAAAGTGTTGGTAGGTACGTAATTGTATTTTTGTAAAGGCGAAATCAACGAGTTTACCCGCGAAATTCAAAATTTTTATGGTTTTTTGCAATTTGTACACTAATTGGACATTTTTTTATTATTATTTACAATAAAACTTATCACTAGCTTATTCTAATTACTATACAAGTCTTGCCCGCGTGGAATGGTGGCAAGAATACTGGCTGCATTTCCGCGTTGAACAGCTAGGCTGATACGTTGCGCAAAAAATGTGCCAGCCCTTCTGTCACCAGTTGAGGTTATTAAACGCGGGGAAAGCTCTCGAAGAATTTTGGAAAATTGGAAATATTGTCACGACCTATGCCTAGGTCGGAAACAATGATCGTGTGTCCTTGGCTTAGTGTTGAAATTTGACAGTTTAGAGAGCCCTTTCCGCTCGATATCAGAGTAATAAAATAGTTATTTGTTACGCAAGGCCGCAAAATGGATTTTTGGGCCGAGTGTCAAATTTGAATGCTGAGCGGCGAAGGATTCTAGGGTTGAACCCTGAGCGCAGCGAGGGGTTCAAAATATAGAATCCTGAGCATAGCGAGGCATTCAAAGACACGAGACCCAAAAAAATTTGCGGCCGTACGTAACACAAAATTTTTCATCTCACCACAGCGAGGAAAATTAGGTACTAGAAGATCACTTGGATCGGCATTGCGAGTATGTTAGATGTTGTCTTTGGTAATACTTTGCAATAACTTCACTCACTTAATTAAATCCACTTTAAATCTTCAATCATGTTATTACTAAAACAAAACAAGATATTATTAATATCATCGATCACGATTAGAAGAAAAATTGAGAAATTCTTTTTTCTATTCTACTTTTTTTTAAATGCGTTCAGAAATGTCAATTTCTAAGAACCAACGATAATAGAAAATTTAAAAAAAAATAACAATAATTAGATAAACAATGGGTAAATATCATGAATTTAATTATATGTTTCCTTTATTTTTCATAAAACTAAATAGGAGTTATTATTTTTATCGATATTCTAAGAAAAATGTAAAAAATAAAAAAGTAATGTACCTATACAAACTCTAAGGTCGAACTTCATTACTGACCGTATGCGTGATTAAAAAAAAGTCTTCAGGACATTATAGACGCAATACGAGAGTACGTCATGTTCGTTTTTGGAAATGCTTTGCGGCCCTAGGGCGGAAAAGGATTTTCATACTACTTTCCCGCCCTAGGGAGAAAAGAAAATTCTTTTGGGCCCTAGGGAATATAATAGCATTTTCCGCCCGCATTTTGGGCATTAAAAATGCCTTTTCCGAGCGGGTGAGATGAAAAAGAAATTAGATATTTGAAATTTAAAAAGACATGTTCGGTTTGGTGGTTGTCATGGTGTTGTGTGGACAACAGTCAGAGTGAAAAATGCGATATTAAAAATAAAAGTGAAGAAAGGACTAGTAGTGAACGCGAGTGCTATAGCTAGGCCAATGACAGCGTGTTCGTGGAATGAGTAGTCCTCGCGTGCTCGGAGGCACTCGGAGGTTTGTACGGTACGCTTAATCTACCGTCAAATAAAGGCCTCAACCCATCGACTCGTGTATTCTTCCAATCCCGACCCCAGGCTCGTAACAATATCATACCATTTATAGACAGTAATATACCATTGAAAAGAAATTCTTATACGCAGTACGACTTTTATGGTTCCGTACTGTTTACCCCTCAAGTTTACCCATCCGTCATTTTTTATAATTTTAGTGAATAAATTGACTATTTGTGGGCGTTTTCCTAGTCTGTTTGTCTTGGATAGAACCCGTAGGTTTTATAGAGCGGGATTTTAGTTCGGGCGAACCACTAGTTTTATTTAGTTAAGTAGGTAGGTATATTATATTTATCTCGTTACGTTAAAAAGAATGGTCCAGAATTAAGAGTTTCTGTCGTATCATATAGTTGCATAGTAACTTAATATCGATTGTGTATGGTATCCATGCAACTCATTTGTTTATTCGCAAAGCATTCATTGTAAATTGCTTTTCGATCATAAATGGTGCTTGACCAAATGAAAATGTCACTGAAGGAATAAAAAAATAATGGATGAAATTTGGAACAAAGATTTATTTGACGACGAGGAATTAAAGAAACACTCGCCAGATTATACTCCGCAAGATATTTATTTACGGATGCAGCTAAGAAGAGAGTCGGTAAGAAATAATATTCCTACTAGGTACTTACGGTATTGCGATTTTTAGTGATTTGCAAGTAAAAGCTAGAAGGAAAATTACTTTATAATTTAAACATCATGTATTTTGGGTCTTTAATCTAAAATCGCTCAGAATCAAGCAGAAACACGATTAAGAAATTTTCTATGTTCTCTACATGTTTCGAAATTTCGAAAGAAAAAAACATTGCTTAGCTACTTAAACAAATGCTGAATAACGGTTTTAATTAAAAAGGTATGCATCCATAGATTTATAATAGTTCGTCGCTCGCGCTCCGTATGCACCATTATCAACAAAACTATTAAACAGTCTAGTCAAACATATTGATGTAATGCTGTCACTTTGCGGCAGATTAAATATGCGATTTACAAAAAAATCTAATTATAATTAAAACAAAATATATTTCTTTATTTTTTGTCGACAGGTCAGAGACACCCACAATCATGGAGTTACAGGACGTACTAATTGCCAAAAGTCGGTATCTTTCATACTTACTTTATAAGATGTCTTGGACCACTGGCTATCAGCAGCAGTGATAACCCAGTGGTTCACATGTCTGCCTAAATCCTTATCGAACGTCAGGGTTCGAATCCCAATCACATTCCTTTTCCACACGCACATAATCCTTTTCGGTATTAGGTATGTGCATTAGGAGCATCGAAATGTGACTTGATTGGCGGTAAAATAATTAATTGGAAACCTGCTTGATAGAGTTCTCCGTAATGTTGTCAATGGTGTATAAAGCCTGCTAATCCGCATTTCGCCAGCCTAGTAGGCTATAGCCAAAAACCTTTGGAGTAGTGGGCTGTAAAAAAGGCCTTCAAAGCAGAGAAGATATACATTAATTTTCTTTTTCTGAAATAGGGACTTACATTTTATTTATAAAGAATAAGTAATAGATTGTAGATTAAAAAATCATTTCAGGAAAAACATTATAAAGACGAAACGATGCTACAAAACGAAAAAAGAACTCGTCAAGTTACGAGCTTATTTCCAGAATAAGAATTTGCAAAACCAATGTATGTTAAAAGATGTAGAACGTATAAAACAAAATAAATATTTACGACAGTTTAAAAATACAAACCGAAAAGATCCGCTAAGCATTCATGATAATAAGTTATTTGAAGACGAATTTATATGCATGAATACTTCAGTAGACTATCAAGTTAATTTAGTTTTGGAAAACGACAGCGGGTTCAAATTGATTAAGAAGGAAAAATGCAATACTCTATTAAAGGAAAATAACAACGATGGAAAATGCAATAAAAATATTGCCAACAATAATAAAAATATTAACGGAGTTATTAAAAATATAAATGGAATTATAAAAAATGGTCCAGAAATAAGAAACAGCAGTCAAGCTAGTCCTGGTTATCAAACAACAAAGCCTCTACCCGCAGTACTTAATGAACTTAGTATGAATGAACCATTAAGACAAGAAGGCGTAACATGCAATGATTCCTTGTTTACGTGTAATGAGTATAAAAAAGATCTGCAGTCACTTTTGATAATGATGACCATTCATTCAACTACGGATCAAAATACCGAATCGAATGAATCAACACATGCTGAAGCTTCGACAGTTTCTAAAGTCTGTGAATTCTGTGATGAAGTAATAATAAGCGATTCGTCGAATCATAATGAATTATCTCATGAAATCGAAACTAATGAATTAAGTACATTGTTGCATATACAACCTATAATCAAGGAATGGAATGCAAGGCAAAAATATCTTATTAAGAAGTACATTAACATATGGAAATTATTCGTGAATGACAAAAAAGAAAATAGAATGTTGCAACAAAGGCAGGAAACTCTTAATGTTTTTTTTGACAAACTTGCTAAGAAAAAAAACAGTGCTAGTTCTAATGATGAACCCGAACGGAAATCATACATGTTTGCACGAGACTACAATTCTTATCGACACAGGTACTTCAAAAATAGTAATACCTACATATTTATTAATTAAAATGTTAATTTCATATTGTCAGGATCCAAAATGTAAACTTATTGATATTTGTTTTCAGGTACAAACTACAAAAACACATTATTGCATTACAAAAAGCTAAGCTTGAGGAACAAAATAAAATCATAGAAGAACTAAAATATAACAGAATTGTTGAAACTTCGCGTCAGTCGATCGATACAATGAGAGAAGATATACGCAAAGCTTACTACGACATTGATAAACATTTGAAGCCGAAAATTAAATGTTTGACCAACGAGCTAAAAATAAAAGAATTAGAAGGTTTATATTATAAACATTATGTCCTATTAAAACCAATTAGTTATAAATAGAACATATAATATGTAACTGTACAGTGATTACACACACACAACTTAAAATATTCAATTATTTTACAGAGCCATCACTCGTTCTCCACTGCCTGAAAGTACCACAATTTCTGCAACGAATGGAAGCAAGAGCACGAGAAAGAGAAGAAAAGCATGCTATCATACGCGAAAGAAGAAAGCAAATGGAAGAAGAACGCATTCGATTAAAACAACAAGTATTTTATTTTTTTCATTCCCTATTGCGCGTTATTCGGCAAATATTTTTGGTACTCCAAGTTCCAACATTGATATGTATAACATCATATTTTCGGTATTTTTAAGGGTTATTCAAAAACCTATTTTCTCAACGAAGACAAAAATAAATTCAGTGAATCCTCTTAACTATAAACCTAAATCTTTTGAAATCTCCAGCTTCTTCAATTTTCAGTAAAACAAAAGGTTTTTAAAATACGAGTATGGAAAACATATAATTATGTATTGGAATTTGGAGAATTAAAAACTGCCCGATATACCCGGTTGGTATATTGTTATTTTTTGTATAATTAAACACACAATAATTATTAACCAAAATTTTTTTAAGGCAGAACTAGCAAAGTCCCAAATGGACAAAGAAGAGAAGATGAAAAGAATGAAGGAGTTAAGAGAAAAAAGAAAAAGGGAAAAAATAGAAAACATCAGAAAGAAACAGCACGCCGAGAAAATGAGAGCCTTGACGGTCATGGCTGATTTACACTATGAGAAACATCTCATGAACACATATGGCATTAGGCCTTTTAGACGATTGGTAGAAATGAAACATGACAATATGGAGAAGGCTAAAGCACATTATAAATTCCAGACGTTAAAGAATGTATTTTTACATTGGATGTGGTACACAGAAGATATGTGGTTTGAAAGAAATTACAAGGCTGAAGATTTTTACAGAAAAAAGCTCCTGAGAAAAGCTTTTAATAGCTTAAAACAGGTCTAATATGATTATTTTTAAATACAAAAAGCAAAAGTTTGTTTGTGCGTGCATGAGTGTATAAAATAGAAATAATAAATTAGTAGTTGCCAAGATTCACAAAATCACTAATAAACTTAGATTTTAAACATCCTTATTTTATATTTGCGTATTAAGACTATTAAGTAAATATGTTGTGATGTTATGAATTAAACCGGGATTTTTTTCTTACAGATTCATTACCAATTTATATTAAAAAAGCAGGTGGCAGAAGACTATTATGATTTATACGTAACACAATTAGTATTTAGAAAATTCCGCGAAGGTTTTGAAATTATTAAGAAAGAATTTGAAATGAAACTGACGAAGGCAACAGTATATTATAACAGGTAAGTTGCCTAATGTTTCTGTTAACTTTTAATTTGATAATTTAAATAGATATTTTAGTTTTAACGAGATAAACATTGTTTACATTTCAGTAATATTTTATTCAAAACTTTCACCTGTTGGCGATCTCTACCCGCTCTCAATGCGTTAAAGAGAGAGCAGGATGCAAGAAAGCAAAAATGGAGGCAAAAAGTGTTAATGGTTGTTCCTGATTATAAACCACCGGAGGATTAAAATATCAAGACTTTTCCGCTTAAATGGCCAGTTTCTTAACCCAAGTCTACGTAGTAAGCAAATTAAACGCCACTACACTGCCCTTAGTGATATTATGATGACCAGGGGGCCTACCACCAACGCTTAAAGTAATATTATTGTAATATTGTTTTAAATTTTTCATACTGACATTGTATGAAAATGTCAAAACTATATTACTATAATATTACTTTAAGTAAGCGTTGGTGGTAGGCCCCCAGAAAAACCGAAGCCTGCCGCATACGAAAAAATATATAAGTTTAGAAGGTATTCAAAATGAAAATGAATACACTTACTACTCATTGTACCCACTAATTGTAAATAAATGTTTATGGCTAACATAAGTCATAGAAACAACCAAAAATAAAGATAATAAAATTACAATTATGGAAATAATCAAATAATATCTAATAATAGGTTTTAAGTTGAACAGCTTGCAATTTTTTTTTGTCTTCCCGTAAGAGCAGTTTTGACGAAAGAATAGAGAAAAGTATAAAGCTGTTACATAATATCTGCGTTTAAGGCCAAAATTACTGGTTGTGTATTTCATGACGTCTACTGTACCAAAAGTAGTGAGCAGAGGTATTTATGTAATGATGTAGGTTACGTGCATTTTATGGAAACTTTATAAAAATGATTATCTCTAGGTACATTAGGAATCCTTTAAATAAAAACGAAAAATCGATTTCTTTGTTTTATTGCAAAAAAAAACACTTTTATGAAAACCAGGTAAGGTCAGAAAACTCAAAGAAAATACGGAAAATCAATCCTAAACGGAATATCAATTTCGGAATCATTCCTAAATAAAAAATTCTATTTTGCTTTTTGAAGGGGTATCATTTAAGCTATCACCAATTTAATTAGTTTTGTGTTTCTTAAATAATGTCACCAAAATGTAGTCACCAAACAATGCAAAATCAGTTCCACAATAAATCACCTAAAATCCTGAGATATAAGGTCTAGTACCAAATAAATGTTTTTGTATGTATTATAATAGGTGTGTCCTAATAAGTATTTAAGCAAACTAATTTAAAAAGATCATCAATAAATCATATTATGTTTATTATTTTTTTTATTTTTTGAGGTTATGTGTTAACTTTATTTAAGAATTTACGACTATAGCCTAAGAAAAAGTGAGGGATCTAGGAAAACTCCTTAGCCGTCACCCTCTTCCCCTCCAAGAGCATGTCGACGGAGCCCCGCTTCGCGGGGCTCCTGTTTCTGGGTGGTCAAAAAAGGAAAATAACCTTAACCTATTTAGGTACCTATAGGTCACAGATATCTGTGCCTATAGGTGCACATGGGACCTAGGAAAACTCCTTAGCCGTCACCCTCTTCCCCTCCAAGAGCATGTCGACGGAGTCGCAGTCAGGGATCGATAATCGATTTATTTGGTGACAGATCTACCATTCTGAGCACAGAGCTATTATTTAAGTACAAAACTGTTATTATAGGAACGAAGTTTATATTCATGTAATGCAATATAATTTTATTGGTTATCGATCTCTTATATTTTACACATATATTAACATTAATTTGATAATTCATACCTGGGAACAATTTTTGTTTATCTGAGGACGAAAATATTTCGTGGCGATAGATCTATTTATTAGGTGATACAACTTGATGACAAATATAAATTTTGGTGATAGAAAATATAGTTCCCTTTTTGAAGTACCCAATTTCAGATACCACAATTTTAATAAGTACATTAAATTATTAATTCATAAGCGCAGCATAGCAAATATAAACTTTTGAAAAATAATTAATTTATTGATGCTTAAAAATATGATTTAATATAAATCTCTTAGATTAATAATAATAATTCAATTAAAGAGATGTTGTGGATCAATTAATTATTTACCTAATTAAATACTTAATCTTAAAAATAGTAAGCAATTTTACATACCTAACTACAAATAAATATATTTCAATACTGACTAATTATAAAAGTAGGTACTTATTATGTGTAGGTAGTTGGTAATATTTCCAGTTACACTGTCAATACATTTACGATTTTCCTCCAATGTGGCTCTGAAATAAAAATGTGTCAGTGAATTGTCTGAAGAGCGTTCATGCAAAACGCCGCGCATCGCGTTTCTTGCCATACTAAATTGGTTTTGCGTTGGCGCTGACGCAATTTTGCGCTGATAATGCTATTACAAAAAAAAATTAGGTATAGTAAAATAAATATACTACTTATTAAAATAGTAAATAACCAGTGACATTGAATATTAATTGAGTTAAATTACTATAATTCAGAAATAACAAAATATCTTGGATTTTATCCTAAAATAATACGTTTAATTTATCGAAAAAAGCAAAAAATGACACTTTTCGGTTTATGGTTTTTGAATGAAAATCTAGGAAAATCGTATATATTTTTTGAGACACTTTTTAGTAAATGTTATTAATTTTCTAAATATGTCATTGTTATAAGTTTGTGTTAAGAAACATGGCAAATATCTTGCATCTGCGTAGAGCGTCGACCGCTATTTTAGCAAACAGCCTATACAAAAACTGTTCTAGTGAGAAAGTTATACTTACACATATTTTAAAATATTTTTGAGCCAAGTTCTAGATTATGAAATGCCAAATAATATGAATTCAATTATCTAATCTATAATTGAATACGTAACTATTTTATGTTCCTTCGGAAATCGTAAATTTTGACTCAAGCATAATACTAATTACTAACGCATGAAGCGCCTGAACCTTGTTTTTTTGAAATTTGTGGAATAAAAGATTTTTGGAAATTTTGGTCCAACAGAATTTTTATGTTTACACGAATTAATTGGAAATAATGCTTGCCTCAGTTAAAATAGGCTGAATTTCAAAGAATACAATAAATTTATCTTGTTTTTTTTAATTCTATTCAAGTTAGTATCTGCGATCTCACCTCATGGTAAGTGATGATGCCGCCTAGGATGTTATCGTACTATCTTGGAAGGGTAAGTAAATTTACCCACACGGTTTCTACACAGCATCGCACCGGAACGCTTGGCTGTGCGTCTTTGCTGGTAGGGTGGTAACTAGCCACGGCCGAAGCCTCCCACCAGACCAGACCTGAATGATGTATTGTGATCTTTGTAATATCAATAGGTAAAAAAATTGTACATACCACTATATTTTGGAATGTATATGAGAATCTGTCTGATCAAAACCAGTGTGACAACTAAAAGGTATCCAAGACCATAGACACAGGCTACAAAGGATATTGCGAGGCTGGAATGAGAAATTTGTCATTTTCATTTCATTTCATCATATAGATATATTGAGGTTTCTTGATTGAGGGCTTTGACCAAAGGTGGTATCAAGTTTTCTCATGAACCAAAACCAAAATATTGTAGGAAAATAAAATAGCATTGTTTAACTTTAATTTAACCACAGGAATTTGTTTTTCATATCCAGAATTTAATTTTACATACAAAAAGTTACTTTCTTTTCAATGCACATTTCCTAATACAGATTTATTAAGAAGTACAACTTGTTTATATGCGTATAACTTTGGAATCCAGATGTTAATTTAAAAAAAAAATAATTGTACTTGTTAATGTGGAGACTGTAGTCTGTAAAAAATAAAGTTTGGATTTGATACAGGATTCCATACATCCATGGTCATTATTCTTTATAGTACTAATAAATAATATAATGAATCTTACTTGAAATCATAGTACACAACATTGCAATCTTCAGGCATAAGAATAGTGCCAAACAGGAGAAATGGCTGACATACTGTAGTTAGGCCCAAATTTGTTCCATATAATAGTGTTGCAAATGCAAACACTTGACCGGCTAAAAAATATGGATAGTTTGGCCTGAGAACACAACAGTCCCACCTGAAATTGTTTATATTTAAAGCTTTAACAAAGATTGAGTTGCAAGAGTGGTTGGTTGTTAAATAAAAAATTGTAATATATGTTCATCGGACCTTGCCATTGAATGTTTTAGCAGTTATCAACCTAATAAGATTAAAGTTTGCATAACTAATAAATCCATTAAGACTGAATGTAAAAGTTAAAGGTATGGTTATCAAATAAAATAATTAAAGTTAAAGGTATGGTTATCAAATAAAAGTTTGCTGAGAAAAATAATGATAAACTCATTTCTGTTTTATTTTATGGGCCAATACTTTATAAGCAATAAAATTATAAAATATAGTCATTTTATAAATTATTATTCTCAGTCTAAAATAGGCAAAAGCTTACCATATAGAGTGGAACAACCTTTCATTTACTTCTATTTGACAAATTTGGCAATAATACGAGTCTGATGTCAGTACAGGGCTAAAAAAATTAAAAGTATCAAATTAATGTAACATCTTATTTTAAGCTGAGATTTATCTTCACATATAACATGAGTATAATCCTAGTATTGTTATTTATTATTGTTGTTATAATTTAGTGCAATTACAACTTCTATCAAAGGGAAAAGTGGAAAAGTGAAATGAACTATGGTCAAAGTACTATATTTACTCATTTATTTTTATTTTATATAGGCTACTGCTTGACTGTGATCACACCTGATGGAAAGTGATGATACAGTCTAAGGTGGAAGGCTCTTGCCTAGAAGATGCAGATTCACTCTTGATTTGAAGGCGCCCGGATTGTAAGTGGCAGGAAAGACACTGCCTGGGAGGGTGTTCCAGGCCTTTGCAGTGCATATCAAGAACGAGGAATCAAACCACTTCGTATGCGTCTTTGGTACGTCGACTATGTATGGGTGGAAACCTTTTCAATGCCTTGCCGTTCTATGGTAGAAAGGTGGACGGGGGAACCAAATTACATAGTTCCTGAGCACACTATCTAAAATATATTCTAATATATTTCGTGCGCTAGTGTGAATATATTCAGAAGTATATTTATAGTAAGCACTTTTATTTTGTACCTGTAATCTTTCCCCTTAGAGGTGCCAGTTGCAAGTTCTAAATCTGCAATAGCTTTCATTTTGTAGAAGAAGTAACAAGTACTTGCAAGCAGGAGTAGAAACACAAAGTTCTCTAGCTGAGTTATTTCTAACAACCTCAAAACTATAAGCTCGAATACAAGAAACATAAAGACTCCTGAAGACAGCGTCCATGAGTAGAAGAATGGTGATCTGAAATAAATAGTTCTAAATTACTTATTTTTACAAATAGAAATTTCAAGAAAATATTGACAGGACTTTAAGAAATACTGAAAACTAGCTTTAAATGGCTAGAAACTTTTGGTTAATTGTTTATAATATTCGTAATGACGCATCTAGCAAAATTGGTGATTTATTTTGTCCCATTTTTGTATAAATTAATTAGTTTTGGACAGACAACAGCTTCATAGATACCTGAAAGTAAACCAAGATTAAAGTAGCAATGTGTATGTTAATTTTAAGAACAGATATTATTATTATAAATTAAAAACCAGTTATTTCCATATTCATTGCCCTGCAATCTGAAAAAAAAACCATAAAAAGTGTATATAAGCTGTTACTGTTACCTATTCTTTTGTCGAGGTCTAGACTGCGCGTACATAGCACCCATCCCGATAAAGATCATTACAACAATAGTTACTGATCTTGATATTGTAGCAACTACCAATAACAGTGGCAAGATTACAAACGGTAATACAGAACCCACATCCACTTTCTTGGGTCTTTCTTTCGGTCCGTATGGTAAAGTATCCTGAGTGATCATTGTTCGGTTCACTATTAGTATTCACTTACTTACTCATGTTTCTATTTATTTTTTCTTGATATCTGTATGCTTACACATAATTAAATGAAGGAATCAATGATTTACATAGAAGTCTTTGGAAGGAATATACATAATTTCATGATTATCTCAAAGTAAATGTTTTGGTTTACCTACATAATTTTTGTTGACTTGGATGATTTTGATTTGACATTTGAATTTTGAAATTGCAGTTTGCAGTTTTGCACTTTGCTGCGATTCCAAATTTATTTACTTCATTGCTGCTTTATTGAAAGGTACAAAAACTGTAGCTACTAGTAGCAAACCTTCGATGTATTAACAATGAATGTCAAATATTGACATTTATATTCACTGACAGTTGTGAAATTATTATTTTTTTAATTTATTTTACGGCCCTGGATACCAGTCCTTCAAGGCTGTTGTGGACTTATGAACGTTAGAAACCTAGACCATTGACTTTGTTGAGACCTTCCAAAAACTAAAAGTAATTTGATATAATATGTTTTTTATCAATCGAAGGGTTGTTAAATATGTTGAAGGGTTGATTAAAAATCTTGATTGTTCGCAGCAATGTATCCTAAACCGCAGACAAGGAAGATATTTTTTGTTAGGTACGTACGTAGTGATCTGTGTGAATATGTGTTTTCTCCTTGATTAGATTAAAGATTAAAATAAATCAAAGGGTTTTCTCGTTTTCTCGCATATCGCATCGCATCGTCTCGTTATAGTAGGTTGGTTACATAGATAATAATTAATATAATCTATTACGATCTTTGTGGGTTATGGGTCTCTGTGGTCTCAAGCTGTCTATGGTTTCAAGTCTCAAAGTAGCCCGCGAAATTCAAACTGTAGTTTTTCGCAAATTCTAAGGTAAAAAGAC
Organism: Coenonympha arcania; assembly: GCA_036785405.1. NCBI lineage: Eukaryota > Metazoa > Arthropoda > Insecta > Lepidoptera > Nymphalidae > Coenonympha > Coenonympha arcania. Next base: position 4,287,414 of record CM072063.1, on the reverse strand, counting down.
GGCACCATATATCCGCTGTCCGCGATGCAATAAATCGTCGCATCACCTGTTGCCTTGCAGGTTGAAGACGGTGACAGTCTTTATTTCATTTGAATTTTTATTGTCTGCTACACGGCATCTCATTGGAATTACTCTGAAACTGCATTGAAGACGGTTATTCTTTTTTCCTTTTGATGGTAAGTGACGGTCTGTTATTTCATTAGAAATTGTATTGTCTGTTACACAGCATCGCACTGGAACGCTGAAACTGCTTTGAAGACGGTAATTGCTTTATTGATGGTAAGTGACGGTCTTTGCGATATCTACCTGTGGTCGAAATTAAAATGAGGCCATTTAGACAAAACCCCTTTCATCGTGAGCGAACTCGGGGGCGTCCGCTACTAGGTACCTAATTAATATTTTACTACGAAAATAACTTTGTTCCAACCGAGTGTACAACGACACCGCTCTTTTTTGTACGTAGGTAATTAAATAGGTAGATATGTAAAAGTGCTCAATAGTGAGTTTGATCAATGCATAGAGAAACAAAACCGAGTCACCTAAATCATAAATTCGATTTGCCGCGACAGGCTTATGTACGTGGAATTAGTGTCGCAGTTAAAATTACGTCCTTGACCCGAGTTTCAGGTTAACACTTCTATGATAATAAATGCCTACAGGTACAATGTAGGTGTATACAACAAAATCTATACATTACTTACTTATAAATAGGTAACTGGCTGTGGCCTGTCACTATACTATAGTAGTTAGTACACTATATTCGAAACTCTGACTGATTAGGGGAATCAGTCAGAGTTTCGAATCGAGAGGCCCTGACGAGATGCAGAGGCTGAGCCTATGCTGATATTTCAGGATTTTTGGAATCATCTCAGGATTTTGACCGGATTTTACAAATCTCATGAAATCTCAGGATCTTTGGAATTTTCTTACAGTTTAAAGATCATCTCTTTAGTGAAAAGTTAAACATACTTATTTATGTATAAAAATTATCTTCCTTTGGTGACAAAATTTCGACTTTTTTACATTGTTAAATACGTATTTTTCAATGGAAATCTGGCTTTTTCTCCGGACTTTTTTCTTTTGCATCTGGTGCTTAGGTAACCCTAACTGCGAATTAGTTGCGTGCACCTAAGAAATCTGAACCCTATGAAAATGGAAATGTATGAAATTGGAATTATGAAATCTAAGGGGAAGTTTTCCGAAGTCTATGGGATATTAAATTTAAGAAGTTTATTCGATAAAAAAAAATTCACACTCACGATACCTACCTGCACACCGGTCAGTGGGTAGGTAATTTCCCTCATGCCTGTCAGCAGTACAGCTGAGTACCAGGTTTAACGGCATAGAAGGCATATTTATGCGATTTTGAGCGGCCTCTCATATGAAAACTATTGAGACAGTTAGTTTCTTTGAACGTCACGTATTTTGGGTCTTTAAGCTCAAAATGTTGAGAAGCAGTAACACGATTGGAAAGTTACTGATCTGCAATTATTGTGTTTCAAGTTATTCAAGTAATTCGCCCATTGAGCCACATTGCAGCAGCAGTATTCACATGAGAGCCGACTCTCGATCAATAATTGCGATGTTTGAATTGGTTCTACCACCGGGACCTACGGATTACAATGGTAGCTTGATTCAGTTGCAACCTGCATGCGAGATTACAACGTATTCTTCGTTCATTAACTCGCTATTAGCATTGTAGTTAAGGCCTCTCTGTGCCCGCCAGCGACTGCCGATGTCAGCACAACACCAAGCGGCGGTCGACGGTCGTGAGTTCGTGACTCGTGTTCGGTGTTTGTGCTCGGTGCTCGCGTATGCCATCAGAGTCATCGGAGTTCGGACACACACATGCGCTCGCCAGTCAACAACAGTTTGCTTGCGCGCGCACGCGTAACGTATCGCTGTAGAGGATAGCCTATATTTTTTACCATATTCGCCGGCAACGACAAATCCAGCAGTATTGATCGGGCGTTCGCCGCGAAACGGCGTCTCGAAAATGTGATACGAATTTTCCGTGTACACCATTGTTCGATGCAATATAGGTACATTACCCACCGAAAGCAAACTAACGGACCGATGATGAAGTGAAATTATGGCGATATTGTTGTGTTCTCATGGTGTCAAGACTTAACGATATGTCGAAGGTAAGCGTTGATGGATCATTAAAATCTTGGAATCTTCATAGGCAAAGCTTTGCAAATGCTGGTAGTTCCGAAATCATTGCCAAGGACGTTACTCAATAACGGAATGATGGAATCTTTCGGTGTTGAAACGTCGTAGCTTGGTTTTAATCTTATCAAGAACTAACAAACACATAGCGAATATCGTTAGCTAGGTTTGCTTACATTTTCGTAATAACGTAGTAAGTAGGTTACCTATTACTTAGGTATCTGCCGAGGTTTAAGAATTAAGAATATTATCATCTATGGGGATTGGCTAACAGGCCTATCGACCAGCTTTTTTAAAATTTTAAGTAGTCACTAATGTTCTGGTGCCTTTCTTGTTTCTTCGAATACCTACGTTTATTTTCATGTTGCTTTCCAGTGTTAAAAGTAATAATAAATGATACGTCTTTGGTGTAGAAGGCTCAATTCTTCAAAACCTTGAAGATCCTATCTAAGTAGGTACCTATTTGGTGGAAGCCTTCAAGCGCGAGTCAATTCAAATTTCTGTTTCTGTAACAATATCCGGAACCCTTTACGCAAATTACTTTTACTTATCCTGCATATGAAACCAGAAGGTATAAACTATAAACTATGAAGTCATTTATGGTGGTTTTTAAGTTCCTACTAAGTATTTCTTTGTTAGGTAGGTACTTATCATAAAAGTGCTTTAATAAATTAGCGTTTCCATGTGATAAACATCTCTTTGATGGATTTAAAGTAATGGAGTGGATGGATTTGGTAGGTAGGTAATTGGAGTAATTTAGATGTGTCAACACATTACCTATCAAAAACTATTTCAAAACTCATTTGTATTTAAATACCAATTAGAGAACTGATGGACACAATATTATTTTGAATAGCTAGGTACCTCTATGCCATAGGTATACGTACTTACGACAAAGAATTTAGATCTTCCTATATATAAATGGTAAAAGGATTAATATATAAAGGCTAGAGCAGATTGGTTAGTGCAATACTCGAAAAACAAATAAAAGAAATAAAAGTACCAAGATGAGTTCATAAGCTCATCATGATACTAAAGCTATTTAGAAGAAGGTGATTCACAAAGCACAGCTAGGTAGGATATGTCTTGGTGGTAGGTACTTAGCTCACAATTAATACCTATATCTAGTGGATAGAATAGATAAACACTTTATTGCACACCACAGAATGAAAATATAAAAAAAGAAGAAATAATGAAAACACAAACTTAGGAGTACAACTTGGCGGCCTTATCGCTACAATAGCGATTTCTTCCAGGCAACCAATGGCATGAAGGAATATTTTACAATGGATTCAAGGTAGGTGGCGCCAGAATAAATAAATATAATAAACTTATTACATACAATAAATTACTTAAACTAAATATGACAACGATAAAACTACAACAAAAAAAATATACTTGTACATATCTATAATATACCTACAATATAATAAATATAAATTAATATATATATAGCTGCTTGTGCTGACTGACTGACTCATTGATCACCTCTCCTGAACAATTTTGTATGAAAAAAATTTTTTTTACTAATCCTGTCGTATAGAGAGGAAAAAATCATTAAGAACAAAAATATGGAGAGAGCTGATGATTGAGGATTTCGAAGACGGGTGAAGAGCACAGCCAGGGTATTACAGATAGGTGGGGGGTGCTCGACCAAATGTCATTTGAAACGTCATCAAATTGGCAGTGAGCTGAAAAAATTTTCAAAATGGCGGATTCAAAATGGCCGCCATTTGAATTTCGTCGATTTCTCGGAAAGTATAAAAGATGGAAGAACGGCTTCTTGACAAGAGTTGATCAACACTTGAAGGTCTTTTCGATGGATAGAAAAAAAAATTCAAAATGGCGGAAAAAAATTTTACATAGAAAATGTATGGCGAATGTTGAAGAGACTAAATGTTGGAAGCTAAATAGGGGAAAGACAGCACGCGGGCCACATGTGGCCCGCGCCCCCACGCAACCTACTAGTAATAATATATAAATAATACTTATACAATAAAAAAAATGCTCAAAATCAAAAGAAAGAGAAGATATAATAAATATTTAAATAACATATTTATAGGTGACAGTAATTATTATTCATCAGCACCCAGGCAACTGAGATAAATAAATAAATAAATAAATAACCAAAATTAATTTCCTCGAAGAACGGAGCAGTTCTCCAAATCGTCGTACGAAATTGAATTTCTCTTTCAGTACCTAGTACCTACTATAGTTATAAAAATAATTGAAGTTCAAGTAAGCGACCTCGACGACCTCTCTGGCGCAGTGGCGGCGCGCTCGGTATCGAGTGGGAGGTCACGGGTTCGATTCCCGCCACGGGCCACTTTGGAATTTTATAATTTCTAAATTGGCTCATGTCTGGTCTGGTGGGAGGCTTTAGCCGTGGCTAGTTACCACCCTACCAGCAAAGACGCACCGCCAAGCGATTTAGCGTTCCGGTGCGATGCTTATAGAAACCGTTGGGGTTAATTTACTTAATCTTCCAAGTTAGTACGATAACATCTTAGGCTGCATCATCATTCACCATCAGGTGAGATCACAGTCGAGTAAAGTAGTACTAACTTATATAGTAAAAAAAAACATATCATCACGAAATGTAGCCGACACGTAACGTGAATAGCCCCACAGATGAATGTGATATTGCTCTGAAGTTGAATGTCTAACTCCTAACAGTAGTAGAACGTCTTAATACCTATCCATGTTGTTATTCTTAAATCTACTCTATGCCTTTATCAAGTCATTGCTTCAAGTCATTCATCAGGCATTGATCATAATTTATCTGTTCTGACAACCGGTCACGGCTTTGCACCTGTTTAGGAGAAGAGGCTTGACAGTTGTCGATTGTATAGGTAACCGCTATAAACTTGACCCTCCTGATGGTCTGCGGGACGCGGGGCGGGAGTCACTCAACCAATGAGCTAGTCTGTCGCTTTCCGCTGACAGCGCTGCCGTATCATTATAGCCAATCGCATCACCCGCCCCGCGTCCCGCAGATCATCAGGAGGGTCAAGTTTATAGCGGTTTACCTATACTTAGATACTGGGCTACCTCATACTGGTCACGTCATGGCAAGGGATTTAATTGATATTTGAAATATTCGATAATTACACAAACATTGATTGACTTACCTTTGCAGTTTGCTTGGGTATCATAAATATAACAATATATATACTTATAACCTTTATTAATAGGACCTACTTTGTATTACTTACACAAAAAAATGAAATCGATAAGCAATTTGGCTTGCTGATGAAAATGAAAATGAAAATCTTTATTTTCTCTACTCTACCGCCAGGTTCGAAAAACAGGTTTGCACCGAGAAGAACTGGCAAGAAACTCGGTACTTGCTCTTTTCAAAAATTTCACAGTCAAATAGTTCTTTATTATGTAGATACTTAAATAATATTTTGTATTCGGTTCTTTCGGCTCGTCAGCTATAAATATAGGGCTAGTCTCTAAATTTTTCTGTAAAACGTGATTTCCAAATTGATTCTACTGTAGGTACCTATGTAGGCACCAAATTTTGAATAGATTCAAAATACTTTCAGAGGTACTTACTATTGGTGTTTGTAACAAGTTATTTATATAAATGACATAAGATAGGTACAGTAATTAGGCAAAAAGTAAAGTTGCTCCGACAACTCCCCGCTTTGTGAAGTTGGACGGAGCTTGGAGATCGTTCACTCTGTTGGGTTACTCATCGCTTACTCTATAAATATAAAATACTGTCTCTCACTTTGTAGTTTGTTGCAAAAAACATAGGGGTCAATAACATCGATTTTGTACCGATTTTGTATACGCAGTTTTAATTTGAATTTTTACGAGCATATAGATATAATAATATTTGTTAGTTGAGTTATACCTATAGCCACAACCTATGGCTATATCAATAATATATACATCTTTTAATCCACGATGACGCGCCCCATTCTGTCAGACTTCATACGAATCGAATGAAACATAAGCGATTTTGACGGAGTGGGGCGCGTCTTCGTGAATTGAAATATCTATACAAAATTATCTAAATTTTGTTTCTAGGTATTCCTTTGTAAAAAATATTGGTTACGGTTCATTATGCAGATGCTACTACCTGACTAAAAAATAAATGCCTGCTACATCGGTCTATCTCCACTCCGAATTTTAGCCAAATCGGTTCAGTACTGGTAAGGCGTAATCTCACACACAAAAATTTAAACACTTATTTTTTAATATAGAGCTTAAAATAAAACAGAACGGACACATAACTTTCAAAAATTTTTAAACTAATTTACAAGTTAGTAAGTACTTGACTGCGATCTCACCTGATGGTAAGTGATGATGCAACCGAAGATGTTATCGTACTATCTCAGAAGGGGTAAATTACCTCACCCCTAACGGTTTTCACACAGCATCGCGCCAGAACGCTAAATCGCTTGGCGCTGCGTCTTTGCTGGTAGGGTTGTAACTAGCCGTGGCCGAGGCCTCCCACCAGACCAGACCTGAGCCATTTTAGAAATTATAAAATTCCGAAGTGGCCCGTGGCGGGAATCGAACCCGCGACCTCCCACTCGAAACCGAGCGCGCACCACTGCGCCAGGGAGGTCGTTAAATTAATTAACCTACGATAGATTACTATGTATAGTATTATAGTACTCATCAAGGTGTCTGTATGTAGTAAGTACAGTCTGGTATCGCAGATAAATCGCTATACCTATTTCTTTCTTTTCAGTCACAATATCCTATTGTGTTCAACTTTATGGACTGCATGTTACTTGAATAGTTAATGCTAGTAGCTTGCCAATTTTCTCTTCTATATGGCAGCCTTTGTTAAGTCGTAGACCTTCGAGCATTATTTCACTGGTTAAATGAGCTGTGGCGTGAGGCATAGGAACCTATAAAATCTATATCACACATACTGCAGGGCCGATTAATAATAAAATAAGTTAATTGATTGAATAAATGTTACTTGAATAGTTAATGCTAGTAGCTTGCCAATTTTCTCTTCTATATGGCAGCCTTTGTTAAGTCATAGACCTTCGAGTATTATTTCACTGGTTAAATGAGCTGTGGCGTGAGGCATAGGTACCTATAAAATATATATCACACATACTGCAGGGCCGATTAATAATAAAATAAGTTAATTGATTGAATAAATGTTACTTGAATAGTTAATGCTAGTAGCTTGCCAATTTTCTCTTCTATATGGCAGCCTTTGTTAAGTCATAGACCTTCGAGTATTATTTCACTGGTTAAATGAGCTGTGGCGTGAGGCATAGGTACCTATAAAATATATATCACACATACTGCAGGGCCGATTAATAATAAAATAAGTTAATTGATTGAATAAGCACACGTGCCCACCAAGTTTCAATTTTTTTAAGCAATTTGTAATTTATTTTGTAGAGGATTTATTAACTTTATTTTTGTCTTCTCACTCTCACGGAAACGTTGGCAGGTGCGACATGCAGCGTCGCGGAAGAATATAACAGAAAAACGACCTTTTACCTAATTACTCAAAACCTAAGCCAGTTATCAAAAATCAGTTTCTAAGTGTTTTTGGATATTATTATTACCGACACATTAAAACAAAAATTTCAATTACATCCATTGTAGGTGTAGGTCCCGATAAAAATTAGAAAAACTGAGATTTTGGAGCAACTTTTGGGATAACTTTCTGTCGAGGAAGTTTTATCCAATCGTGTCTGTCCTTCTAAGCGATTTTAGATTAAAGACATAAAATTTAAATTTTAAAGTAATTGTAGTTTTTAAATAAAACTTCATTCAAAATCGCTTAAATACGGCTTCTACGCCGTTAAAGTCTAATGGCAGAAAAATTACAGGAATTAATTCTTCATATGTTTATAAATATTTCTATCCGCGATGACACGCCCCACTCTGTCAAACTCCATGCGAATCGAAAGAAACATACCTAAGCAATTTTGACAGAGAGGGGCGCGTCTTTGTGGATTGAAATATCTATATTACCTATATTGAAATCAAATTCGTTGATTTTGGGACTAATGTCCTAAACTGGCACTTTCAAGCGAAAATTTTATTATTACTAACACATAAGACGATACTGTAATTCTCGCAATTTTTAACTGCCGCAAGCCTACAATATGAGTTTTCTTTTTTGTATAATAAAATATGAAGCAGCAAAAGCCACACTCGCAGATAATTTTCCACAACAAAACACTTTTTATTTGTCCCACCGAATCAAAATTAAAAACAGAACACAGAATACATTTTATTTTTCATATCGCAAGGTCCAAATTCAAAAATCCTCTGTAAATCGTGACTTGACTGCAAGCTGCGGTAGTATTCACTTTTCACGTATTGCAGTCGTCGGTAGGTATGACCTTTAGTATTTTTGTAATTAATTTGAATGCCGAATGCTGTTTGAATGGTAAGGAGATTTATGCTTCAGATTCATAATTTTACACTAGTTTCGCCCGCAGCTCAGCCCACGTGAAATTCGATTATTCATCAACACCGCGGGATCCATGGATTTTTCCAAAGTATTGGACAAACAAGTGGATTTTTCGTAAAGGAGTAACAAACAAATAGACACGCACTCACGCAGACACAAACACACGCAAACACAATCACATATTTCACATATTTGTAAAAACCTACAAATTTTAGTGTCCCACTACTTAGGTACCTACTATCGCAAACAAATTTGGATATTACAAGACTAGAATGATTGTAGCGTTTAATACAATGGAGTGCTGAGGTCTGACCTACTTCTTTTTGAGTGATAGTGTTATCACACGTGTATACTGAAACCATTTTGTACGTGTTCTTCTGCTCTTGTGATTTTGTTGTTGTGTAATGTATTGTTATTTATTGAATGGAATCAGGCGTTATTTTGCGGAAATCCATAATTAGCAGGACAGATTAATTTGTTTAGATTTTTAATTTATTCAGATTAATCCGCTACTTGAAAAGATTCTGTATGGTACACAAACACAAACACAATTAAACACCACACAGAATTTTCAACACTTTCTTCGAGGCACGTTTCGTCCCGACACACCGCGACAATCGACATCCTCAGGAGATGTTGACTTCACAATGCGAAATCGTATTGTTATTTTGCTAAATGAATAAAGCTCATTGATCAGAAACTAGAGACGCTAGATACCTACTTGTTATAAAGTATAAACATTTATATAAGGTCGTGGGAATTAACATTTTGCCAGTGATTATCATCTAGATAAATGCAATATTTTAAAACATCTATAGGCACATAAAAAATTATAATAAACGATTAGGTAGGTATGTGTGGAGAACAAGTACCTACCTACCATAAATGCACTCAAAATAATACCAATGATCAATGCAAGTTATTTTAACTCTCATTGGAGTGTCTTAGTTACTTCATAATTTAACTAAACTTAAAAAAAATATAGAATCTACAGTTTTCTTGTATTCTTCAGCTGCACACAGATGGTTCACAGTCCAATTATTTTTAGTAATCCCACGTTTTCGTTGAAAATATTTTAACTAGGTACCTACATATTCATTTAAAAATACGCGTTTGCTTTAATTTTTTAATTTTTAAAAATTTCGTGAGTACCTAGGTACATTATATTCGTAAGAGTTCCTTCTGTTTGTTACTTACAATGTTACCTTGTTGTATTTACAATGTTTATTTTTATATCTGAAATAAAATTATAATGTTTACGTATATTATTATCCGTATTCAGGATGTTTATTTTCTTTTCCGGCAATATATGTATAATATATTAAAATATACAATGCTATAATTTAAACATGACAATAGATCTGTTATATTCAAGAACCCTATAATAATAAACTAACCGTTTTAGCAATACTTAGGTACGTCTGTTTTTGCCTGAACCAAACGGGAAATCTAGGCTTGGCCTACTGGCTACTTTCATACGGTAGGTGTAGATTCTGAAAAAGGCAATCGTACCTGTCGATCGACTCACTATCACTTTAACGTATCTCTATCTAACTCTCTTAAAAATCAAAGAAAGTCTTAGATATGAAGAAACTACAAGTAGACTTGAAACTAAGTTTACGAGGGTTCAAACGCGCCCTGCACTGAGAAGAAGCCCACACAGGTGAAAAATTTCATACTTCAATGAGCTTTTCGTACGATATGGCCTGACTAGGGAGAAAATAATAAACCAGCAATTATTTCTGCACTGGCACCTTTGGTGTTGAGGGTTGTAGAGTGCAGAGAGCAAATGTTTATGGGCTACGGAAATGGTCAATGGATCAACATAGAGCATCTTATAGATTGCTGTCTCTATAAATACCTAGACTACACTGATTTGCTTCAGAATTAGCCGCGTTTGAAAGGCTAAAGGCACTATTTCGCGATAATATCCTGCGATTACCACATGCCGTGTCCGTGTAGACAAGAAACACCGAGGCCTACTAGAGTTACTGCTGTGTAACAACTAACAGGAGGAAATAATGACCGGCGTTAATGCGTTATGCGACCCGGTTCTGATTTATATTGCTTTGAACTTAATATTGTGTTTGTGCGAATGCAACTGTGACAAGAAAGTTCTCAATTTAGTTCCTCGTGATGTTAGCATTTGACAAATCTAAATTCCAATTCCAAACCAAAGATAAAAAGTGATCCATAGATAGGAAGTGTTAATTTCTGATGAAGTTAAAAGCAACAAGACAAATGAACATAGTCATATTTCCCTTCCAGGTTAAATAAAATTACCTAATTAAATCAAAAATCACTTACTTTCGATGTACTTACATGTTTGCTATAAAAAGGTTTACTTACGTTAACATTAAAACTATCGAAACTTATTTGCTGCAGGAATTGGAGTTACTAAATAGGGAATTCGTTTAACATTAGGAGAAATAATCGTGAGTCCGATAACAAGCAATTACCATAATGACACAAGCGATAACTGATGAATTCTCATTTAAGACATATATGTATTTTGTTATCGTTGGGTTCATTACGTCATTTGAGAAATCTGTATTTTGCACACACATATATATATACAAATACAACATACTTAAGATGTCTGATGTATGTCGTGTTACAACTAAAATTTCAAAATGCTTTACATTTCTATTTAGTCCTCCTACTACTATAGTTCAGTTCAATCCACAAGATGCGCCCCATCCCGAGTTTGGAAGGAGTGGGGCGCGTCTTCGTGGTTTACCTATAATTCACCCGAAATGCAATCTTTTTTATATATTGTGCATCTATTAGAGCCTTCCTTCCCGGCGGAGACTTTGTTTATTATGGTTCGTCTACGTTCGTTAATGAAAATAGAAATCAATTGTTTATTATTGTAACAAATGTATCGTCGCTACGCCGAATGGTTTCTTCCGTGTTTTCCTTCCAACAAACGTTCGTCAAATCATCAATTCGAATCACTTGCGTGATTTCTCTTTGCAAATCCTGTTTGTGCGTAAAGCGCATTCCAATTGTTTTTCGCACTGTTTTCTTACTTTCATTTCAACAAAATCTGTAGAACCGTGAGGCATATTTTACTGACATCAGAACATTTACTTTTAAAATCAAAAATCAGTTTGCATTTGCTATTTTGCAAATGCCTACTCTTAGATTCAAAAAGTTACCAAAATCTAGCAACTTCCTAGTTTCATTAACAACCATTATGAACTCCAAAGAAAAATTAAACTGTATTGTTACAGAAAATGCGAAAAGCGTAATGAAGCCTTGGGTGAACCCTGGTGTAATGTTCTGACGAAATAAAAAAAACGATTGCATATACCTAGCTCTAAGATTCAAAATGTAAACAAAATCTAGCAAAAAAGTAAACATCTTCATATGATTTAAAGATAGAAGATGTTTTTAATCAATTGAAGGTTCAACCTTATAGGTCATGCAAACGGATACACTCAATGCGGCAGTTAGTCGTGACGGTTTATAAAGTAGTGTTTGTGCACTACCTAGATTGCGCTAAGTTTTTGTGTCGCTCTCATGACAAATCAAATCTTCATTGTTTCATTCAAGTAACAATAAATTCGCACGATCTTCTACTCCAAATACTTCGGGTGTCGTCTAACGGGTCGTTATAATATTCAATACATTGGGTTCTCACGAAACCATTTTACTTGTGATTTACTTGATTACCATCACTTAAGAGTTAAGTATTTTTTACATATTGTACCCTATGTCTACATTCTGCACTATCGTACGTCTTCTATTTTTCACTGAATATATAAGAATGTTTTAAAATTCCGACGTCTTTGACTAATAATAATTCATTGTCATGGACTATAAGATTCTATAAAAATACAAATTTTCCGACAAATGTGTTTTTGTACTTGTGATGAATGCTAAATTATTTCATCGCACGTTGTAGATTGTTCATGATTGAATTAAACACATTAGCATCATCCGTTGCTGACATCATCTCCAAAGTCAAATGTAAAGTGTAGGCCACTGCGGGGTAAACGCTTGTATCCCTGCACCGCCCTTGGTAGCCAATCAGACCTCCACAATCAGCAGCCATTGAAAATACAATCAGTTTGATGATTTCATACAATTCCTTCCTACCAATAGTGCTATCAGTGGCATTTAAACAATTAATTAATTTTCATCTCACCCGCTCCAAAAGAAAGTCTTTATTTGCCAAAATGCAGCCTGAAAATGCCATTAGATTCTCTAAGCCGAAAAAGCATTTCCAATATTGCGGAAGGCATATAGGTAGGTACTCCAATAGAGCCTTGAGGTTTGAGCTCAGAAAAATTAACATAGAGTATATAAGTAGGTTCTTAATATCTGAGCTATCAAACTAGACTAAGAAGTTAAGAACGATGACAAAACGAGAGTGATTAACTAGACTGCGCAATCGTAAATTACATAAAATGATGAAAGCGTGGAAGTAAATCGGAAGTGGCTAAACGAAAAATGCAGTAGATAGTTTTGTAAAGATTCTTTTTTAAAGAACGAATTAAAATACTCTAATGTTACTACAAAATATTGGTATTTAAATACACTAAATTTACTACAATACCTAATGTTTATGGTAGAGGCATTTAAGCAATGTAAATATTTTACGACTTCACTTCATTTAATTTTAGTCTAGGTATTATTGTTATAGAGAGCGTTGTGGCAAGCGATTTGATTGTAGTAAATTGCTGTTTATTACACTCATCTTACATCACTCTATACATTATAATCGTCGGTTGACTAGGACGTTATCTTTATATCGCATTAGATTTGTTTTGCATAGATTTACAACTGCTATTTTGTATTATAAAGAACTTATAGAAGTGATTTAAAAAATATCACGCATTTATTGTACAGATCATTAATTTTTAACAAGTAATTCTATCGAGATCAAGCCAAAAAAAAACACACCAAATAAATAATTGTATACGAGTATTTCTATCTTTCGACTTAAGTACTTAGTAGGTATTCTTTCTTTTAAGATACTTTTTGAACTCATGTTGCAATTAATAACCTGTCAAGTGCGAGTCGGACTCGCGCACTGAGGGTTCCGTACTTCAACCGGAGGAATAAAACCATAAAAACCACTTCTCTTATCGAACCGCAAAACTAACTTTGTTTTTAGAGGTTTTATTGTAAATATCAAAAAACTACTCACTAGATCTCGTTCAAACCAATTTTCGGTGGAAGTTTGCATGGTAATGTACATCATATATTTTTTTTAGTTTTATCATACTCTTATTTTAGAAGTTACAGGGGGGGGGGGGGACACACATTTTACCACTTTGGAGGTGTCTCTCGCGCAAGCTATTCATTTTAGAAAAAAATGATGTTACAAACCTTAGTATCATTTTTGAAGACCTATCCATAGATACCCCATACCCCAATATACAATACCCCAATACCCCATAGATACACATACGGGTTTGATGAAAAAAAAAATTTTGAGTTTCAGTTCTAAGTATGGGGCACCCCTAAAATTTATTACTTAAAAATTTTGTGTGAAAACCTTAATGCGGTTCACAGAATACATCTACTTACCAAGTTTCAACAGTATAGCTCTTATAGTTTCGGAAAAAAGTGGCTGTGACATACGGACGGACAGACGGACAGACGGACAGACGGACAGACGGACAGACGGACAGACGGACAGACAGACATGACGAATTTATAAGGGTTCCGTTTTTTGCCATTCGGCTACGGAACCCTAAAAACTGGAACGTTACCGAATGTTGTGTGGTCTGTCAGTGACAATCCTATGTTTTTAAACTTTGTGATTTTTTCTTATTTTCATTTAGGTTCATAGATTTTTCTAATAAGTATACTGAAGAGGAACGTATAATAATCAACATTCTATTATTTTTTGAGTATACTTAGATCTACGTTCCTATGAAAGCCGAATTTTGTTATCGATTGCTTTTAAACCGACTTCAAAAATAAGGAGGAGGTTCTCAATTCATCGGAATCTTTTTTTTTGAAGTGCAAGGTAGGTATTTAATTTATCTTATCAAAAGAATTCTTTTATCACATATGGCTTCGGCGCCATGCTTCTTTAAACCGGTCGGACCATTGAAACAAGTTTTTTGTTTTTATTATTTTCTGTAATGTAATGTCTGACCTTTGATTTTATTATAAGGCCATATATAGCACGTTTAATATTGATATTCTCCAGTCTCCTGTATTTTAGATGCAAATAACATTACGAAATTAATTAATTAATAATTTGTGAGCGTTATTTATTATTGAGCAGACTTATTTTAAAGATAACACAATTAGGTGGTAGGTAATTATCATTTATGCTGATGACTTAAAAATCAATAAGTCGGTCATGCAAAAATATACATATAAAATCTGAGGGATGGCAAAATAAATAAATAATTGGTCAAGTGCGAGTCGGACTCGTGCATCGAGGGTTCCTTACCTACTACGTTTTTTGAGGTTAATTATTAGTACCAAAAAAAGTATTATAGATACAGAGTTAATTTTATTTTTCCCGTAAAATAAATATACAATAATCCCTATTAACCATAATTATTTCAGATTTTTCGATTAGTAAACTTCGGAGACAAGGGGAGTATTTTTTCGACGTTTTGCCCAATAAATCAAAAACTATAAGGCATAAAAATAAATTACAACTACCCGCACATCCTGTTTTACCCCCCCCCCCCCCCCTCTTTTAAAATATAAATGATATTAATTTTTTATGACTGTTATGACGTCGAGCCATTATTTATGTCGATATCTTTAATAGTTACTGAAATAAAGGGTCGTGACAGACAGACAGACGGACAACAAAGTGATCTTATAAGGGTTCCGTTTTTTTTCCTTTTGAGGTACGGAACGCTACAAATGATTGAATCCTTTAAACTTTTGCTAAAAAATACTTAGTTCACTGATCTACAACTAGCAATTTAACACACCTATTACTATTTCCATTCGTTTATTCTCTCTTTGACACATGAAACAGATACAGCAATAGCGAGGGACCAGAAAGAGACCGCTTTACCTTTATCTCTCTCTGGTCCCTCGCTGTTGCTATATCTGTTTCATGTGATTTCACGTGTCTAAGATAAAATAAACGAATGGAAATAGTATAGTAAAATAGCTCGTAATACGCAATACCGACCTCTATTAGCATTTATCTCTTGTTTCACGATCACGACTGTGCCAGGAATAATTTCCGTCCGTAACATATTGGAATCTTGTATTGCATTACTTATGTTATTGCAAAAACCACATTATTTGTAACCATACATGGCCATAAAGCAACCATAAATATTAATACTAATTAATCAATTGCCATACCATATCGAACTTGATTTAACTTGGCATGTCTACCATTCATAATAATTGTAAAATACGGGATCCAACCTATTACCTTCGTTAAATATCTATCTTGGCTTTAAAACCAAAATCAAGGACATTGGGTCATCAATTTGACGCGTAAGTATGTACAGTAATTATAGGAACATAAGATAATTTGGCGACCTCCCTGGTGCAGTGGCGGCGCGCTCGGATTCGAGTGGGAGGTCGCGGGTTCGATTCCCGCCTCGGGTCACTTTGGAATTTTATAATTCCAAAGTGACCCGAGGTGGAATTTTATGATTCCAAAGTGACCCAATTTTATAATTCCAAAGTGGCAAAGACGGCACCGCCAAGCGATTTAGCGTTCCGGTGCGATGCTGTGTAGAAACCGTTGGGGTAAATTTACTTACCCTTCCAAGCTGCATCATCACTTACCATCAGATGAGATCGCAGTCAAGTACTAACTTGTATACAGTAAAAAAACAAAATAAGGATGTTAAAATAAATATAAGGAAGATACATATTCTATATGTGATTCAATCCACGAAGATGCGCCCCACTCAACCAAATTTCGCTCAAAAACTCAATCGCTTATGTTTCATGCGATTCGGATCCTTCCGAATACGCTCAAACGAAATAATTCAAACTCCTGTTTGAAGGAATGGGGAGCGTACGTCCACGGATTTTCCGATACTATTGATTAGAATTGAGATTAAGGAAAATATCGTGGGGAACCCTGTAGTGGGACATTATTAATTTGGAATAAAAAAATTGTGACCTTGATTAAAATGATTTTATCGGATTTTAATTTGTGACCGCCACGTGACCACTATTTTACTTCTTAGAGAATATTGAAAGTGACCTAAAAACGATTCGGAAGTTTTCAAGATAATGAGTAGGTAGGTACCTATACCTATGTGGTGAAGTCAACCTTTAAAAGATTTATCTCTTGTGTCTTTTCCGCTTTATCTTCTTGCAGCAATGCAGCATATTATTCTCAACTCTATTTTTTAGGGTTCCGTAGCCAAATGGCAAAAAACGGAACCCTTATAGATTCATCATGTCTGTCTGTCTGTCTGTCTGTCTGTCTGTCCGTCCGTCCGTATGTCACAGCCACTTTTTTTTATAGTACCTACTTACGTCGCATAACTTTGATTATGCTTTTCAGTCTCTCAATGTCTACCTACCAAGTTACCTACCAAGGTAGGTATACGATCTATCTACAAAAATTTTATTCTAATGTCGGTGTTGGACTTGTTTTAATTCCTACTGCCATTCAAATTTAGTCTAATTCCGGCTATGACGGCCATGGAACTGAAAACTATATGTATGTTTTGAATTTTACACACTTGGCCTGTATTTTCTGTTGTCCGTGACGTAAACTCCTTACTTCCGATCATTATTTTTGTTACGCAAAATGTTGGCAAGTTTCAGCAGAATTAATTTAGTTATTGAAAAGAGAATGTTATTATAGTCAAGCCCTTAAAAAAATTTAAAACGCTCTCTACAAATCGCAAGTTTGGCTCTTTGGTAGGTACCTACTAGGTATACAAACTACGATAGAATGACAGCGGATTAACTTTATGACCTGCATGTGCTAACAAGAATTGATCCACTTCTAAAGGAGCTAAATTAGACTTCCTCATCAATGGCAATATCTTGTCTAGTCTCTAATACATAATCCTTTCTACAAAATTGCAATAACTATACATCACCGGTTCAATTACCTGCCTGGAAAATTATTACTGCGCTGCAATTTTTTATTCCAAATATGTGATCACGACTTTAACCGGGTTTCATTTGCTCATTAGTAACACGTTGTGGGCCTGTTTCGTACGAAACCCGAGACGATTGCGTATGTAGTACGTACGTCTGTCTGTTCTAATGAGTGTAAATGAGCCGCTGGCAGCAATCAGGCTGAGAAGCGTTTATTCGCCGAGAAAACGATTGAAGAACGCTTTTGGCTATTGTGGTCATTCGTGACTTTGCGCTCTAATACCTAAATTAGAGATAGTCTTAAGTCTATACCTGAGTCGTAAAATACGTACAATTATATGATTAGAAAACCGTGCCGATGATACCAATCATTTCTATCATTGTAATACTCGTACAATCTAGTGTAGGTTTATGAAAACACACATAATTACATCCACTTATATTATCACATTATAACTAGCAATTATTCAATTTATATTCTCTAAAATTTTATAATCTGCTGTCTTTAGAAATAGTTCTGTCCTCCATGCCGTATTTCTATATCCTCTTCCATCACATCCAACCATACCGTAGTGCAAGGGACAGTAAATTTTTAGACTCTATAACTTTAAAGACTCTATAACAAAATCGACAGTATTTTAGGTACCTCTCAGCCGTCAAGTAGAAGAACGAACAATGACTAAGGCTTGAAATAGGCTACTGTTTACACCCCAGAGAAGCTAAATATCTCATTCAAGTTAATTAAATGGGTAGATACCTGTAGGACGTAGGTATTATCAACTATAAGTAGTTCAATCAATTATAAGTAATATTTTTAGTATTAATTAGTTGTATTCATAGAAGGTAAGTATTGTAGTTTTAGTAAGTAGGTATAATTAGACGCACTAGTCATAGTTTGGCGAGAAATTGTAAATTTGACTTGTGAGTTGTGCATGTATTTCTTTGATTTATTTATATAAATAAATAAAAAAACGATGAAAATGCCTGCTGAATGTTGATGCATTAATGATGATGATGAATGATGATGACTACAAACATGATCAGCCAGAAAGAAGTTCATGATTATAGTGAATTAAACGTACACCAAAATTAAAAGGGTAACGTCATAACGACCTTTGTATATGCACAATGCATATCTAGTCACCATCCATGACGACTCTCTGAACCGTGGTAAGCACATTGATCCAACCAAAGAAAATAGTTCGTCGAAAACAAAATAACGTCTGTTCACAGAATAGTCCGAATTACTTTGTGATATAATTCTCTGATTTTTTAGGTATCAAGTGGTGTTGATTGATTTTGTCTAGATCTCACTCATCTTTACTTGCAACTTTCTGTTTGATAACTGATTTTTATTATACATTACCTTCAAAATCAATTGTTATTGAAGAAATGGACAGGTTGAATTAAATATCAATATTACTATTGGATATTTAAATATTACTTTTATATCTATTTCTATAAAATGCTAGTCTGTGCATGATTCTTCATGGTCAAAGCTATAACAAAAAGATCATATATGGCTTTATTTGTGATTGATGTAATACGTAATTCTCTAGTTAATATTCATGAGATTGTAGGAATTTAATGTTTTAAACATTACGGAACACAAGAGTAATCTTGAACATTATGCCTGTTCGTTCGACTTTGAAAGAACAATAAAATTACTTTATTTAAATTTGAAAACACTTGTACGTAACATTTTGCAGTGCTGTTGAATAAACTTTTGTTTATTAATTTAAAAAATCTGTTCTATTTCAGATACCCATCGATAGACATGGCAAGTCAAGATCGCTAAGTATCCGCAGCATCTACTCGAATGAACCTCTCAAAATAAGAACATGCGCTGATGTTAAGAATAGAGAAAATTCTGAAAAGACAGATGTAAAAGGAAAAGAAAAATTGCTAATAAACAAACCTTATATGTCGTTAATACCTAAAATGAGTATGATGAATACAGAAAAAGTGGTTGACAAAAATCCGCGTATACTAGATTTGAGGGATAAGTTAAACGAAATCTCAAGAAAACAAGATCACAATGTTGATAAAATTACGAAAGGGTTAATTAACGACATTACACAACAGCTGGTTGAAGACAAAGAAGGGGACGAATCAGGACCATACAGTTTATTATTTGATCTTCAGACGAATCCTTCTACATCTTCAAAACAGCTGTCCAGACCAGAGTCATGGAATTTAAAATCAGTTGGAGACATTCTCGAATCAAAATCTCAGAGCCTTAGTAGAATAACTTGCATCAGCAACAAAAGTATCGAAAGGTTACCGAGTGTTTTGAATTTCGATGATAAACCTATGAAGGAATTTGAATACTCATGCGAAAAGGAACTCCAATATCCGATGAAAAAACCGTTCAGTACTCAATCAAGGTCTGACCTCTGCTTACAACTAAAATCTCACGTACCTCCTCGAATTACGTACGAAACGAATTTAAGTCCGAACGATAGTTCATTTAGCAAGAATAACGAAGAAAATTCTCTCGACGATAGTTTAGGCATCCTTACGCCTGACCAGATGGATGACATTTGTTATTTGGAAAATGCATTTTCTCCAACGGTGGAAGGTTTGCCAATATTTTGTGATAGCAATGAATATAAGGCATCTCCAGACAATGGGGATACTCCATCAACAGATAAAACTGAAAGTAATTCAGCTGCTTCTACAATACATTACGATGGTTTCGAGAAAGTAAGCAACAGATATATTAAAGTGAAGGATTCTCTAGCACCAATAGCTACAATAGATGCTATTGATCCCATAAATTGTGAAGAAAGTGATTTCAAAACTTTTAGTTTTTCTGTTGAGGAAGAAATGGGACAAGAGAGAAAATTGGCTAAAGAGGATATAGATTGTGGAAAAGAGGATTGTTCAAATCTTGCTGAAGAAGAATTTTTACCATCAATTCATGGTAGTATCTTAGAGCCAGCTAGTTCCATTGGTGACACAACTGTTAATTTAGAAATACTGTTAGATTCTAAGCATGGGAACCCATTAGTAACGAACAGAATAGAGCAAACTCCATCACCTGAAGAATTACCGCTTGACAGCTCGGATATTAATGGTGAGATAAGCACTTATTCACAATTTTCGTCATCAATAATACATGACTCACAAACGTTCTCCGACAGTAAAAATGATAAATCGATGGAAACTTCAAAGGTATCTAATAGTTTTATCACGAGCATAACAAGCATCACAAGTCTCGATGGATATCAAGGAGACGGAGAAATGTCAAGGCCGGTAAGTAGAAGTGCAGACCATAATGTTGGTCCTCGAGAAGATATTATAGAAATGGATTGGCAAAATGTTCCCGTGACAAGAAGAGTTGACCCCATGACTGATTCCGACTTTTTTACGGAAAGCGACGCAGATGGTTTAGATGAGCATATGCAACGAGGAGATCGTAAGGCACAAGTCATCGATGGTGCCCTTTATGGTGGTAAAAACGGCAACGGAAATGCTCCTCTAATTGTAAATAGAAGCGAAGATTCTTGTATGGAATCCAGCGGTGTCTATACAGATTTTGAAAACCATCGCTCATCACCTGTTTTCCTGAACGTCATTAACGATATGTCTCCAACATCTACGATGTCCACACATTCAGAATGCAGTCAGAAAAGTTCTGGCTACGGAAAAATAAACCTTTGTCTCACTCCTTTGGAAGACACCTTAGAGGAACAAAACTCAGATATATCATCTCACGTTATTGATGAGGATGAGACACCAAAAAATACTAGCAAACGAAATTCCCTGAACAGTGTCAAAGATGTAAGATGTTCTGATAAGAACAAAGAGGAAAAACGTTTTACCTTGAAAAAATATAAGATGCCTAAACGTGATGTGCCCAGTAAATTAAAGACTATGCTGGCGAATAGAAAGACTGATGCAGATAATAGCGTACAAAATAGCCCAAAAATAGTGAAGAAAACCGACAGGCGGGATAGTTTCTTGAAAAAGAACTCATTGGATGTAAAAACTGATTACAAAACAAAATCCTTTAAAGATATTAAATCAAAAGTAGATTGTTCATTTACTCTACAGCGTTCGCAGACATCGTGTAGTGTAACAAGGATGTTGAGTTCTAAATCAACAAGTAACAGCATGAAACCAAAAAGGTAAAAAACTTCACTTAGAAAATTACATATTATTAGCATAAAGGATAGCACTATTATAAATTAGTTTAGCTTAGAGATTTTGCACAACAGAATCGACCACACTGTCCATTCTGAAATTTAAGAAATTACAAGTAGTCCGAGTATCCGAGTCCGAGTTTGAAGTAACTCGCAAATCTCGGACTAATTTCTTTACAAAGATTTTTTGATAAACACATGAATAAGATACTGACATTTTCGCAATTTTACTGCCATACGCCTTATGTCTAATTCGCTTAAAAATTATGAAAAACTACAAAAAATGTAATTTTGCTGGCACACCCGTCGCATGAATTTTGAGATGGGTAAAAACCATTGAATGCGTTACCGTACCGTAATCGATTCACACTACTCCTGTTACTGTAATCTCCTCTGCATTTAAGTTTTTTTTTAAATGAATACTTTTTCTTTTTGTTTTTTTTTTTTTTAATTTATTTCTCGTCTGCGTGTCCCTGATGGCGTGCCGCGTTTGCAGCCGCCACATGCGCGTGCGCATGGAGCTGGGCTCGGCGAACGGCAGCGGCAAGAGCAGCCTGCACAGCTCGCAGAGCGACATCAGCGCCTCCAGCACGCCGCTCGGCAAACACACGGCCAGCCGCTTCCCTCTGCTACGTGAGTTAATTATTCTACACGCTTCAACTTGTACTCCGACTTTTAATTCGATGCAGTAAACTGACGAAACTGTCATTTGGTTTTAATGACCAAAAAAAATACATCATCAAAGTATTTCACATAATCATTACTTAGCTTTGATATAATATTTTAAGAATAGACCCTGAACAGAGTGGACGTTGTGAAAAAATGTTGCCAGTTTATCGGTGCCCAAAATGCTTGTTTTGCTACCAATAGTAAGGCCACGTTGCAGTTCTCTCAGCAGCCACCTATATAATTTTGACAGATGACGCTTCTGTTTGCTTGTACGAAAAAGGTTTACGTAAATTGCTCGGATGCCTACATCCTGAGGAGTTTTCTTATCAGAGATCTTAAGTCATTTTGGTGAAATATAGGAGAATTATAATGGAGTTTAGTAAGAAAAGAAACGTCACGTCAGCATCGAATTAAAAGTCGGAGTACAGTAATAATATAGTGCCACAACTTTTCGGATCCGGTGTAAATAATGAGCAATAAGAAGATGCGGGAATTATCACCACCGCAATCGTCAACAGCGACAACCTCACCGGGCGATATAAGTTACCGGCACTATACTTTACTGTAATCTAATTAATAATTTGCTAAAGCAATATACTAATGCTATCTGCGATGCGCTCAAATGGAACGAAATTAAAAAAATCATTGTTATGACAGTTGTCTTCGATAAATCACGTCGTGATCAAATTAGCGTTCGGATGTAATATGTCGTTCCATACACACGTTCCATGCAAGGGTCTGATTTTTGACTGGCGAGGTCAGTCAATCAGAGACCAGAGTACAGGTCTCGAGGCATTTCCTTACACGTAGCTCCTTGCTACCTTGTTCCTTCTTTTTTTGGCCTGGGTGGCTTAGGTCTCGCCTATAAGGAGTAAGCCTTGCGGTGTTCCAAAGTCCGTACGGTTGTATTGCTCGGACGAATTGGTGCAGAGATGTACAATTAACAATAATTCGTCCCAGTACTGCACTATGATCAGAGGGCTCCAAAACGTCTGCCTGCGCACGTTAGTCTTAGTCTAAGTTATAAAAACTTGAGCTAAGTTTATTTTTAAAGTTGACGCCTTATACAAGCGAGCAGCAATAGTGCAAGCGAGTAACATTGCCGTTATTTATAAACGTTATATTTTTATTTTAGTATTCAAGTTAATATACAGTGTATTCCAATAATTCTATTTATTTGTCATCCTTTAGCAAAGTTTAGCCAAAATAATTATAGCTTTAACTCGACATAAAAATTAGTAGGTACGACTATAATATTACTATATATATAGCTGCTTGTGCTGATTCACTCACTCACTGACTGATTGATCACCTCTCCTGAACAATTTTGTATGAAAAATTTTTTTTTGACGTATGCTGTCATATAGACGGGAAAAAATCATTAAGAACAAAAATATGGAGAGAACTGATGATTGAGGATTTCGGAGACGGGTGAAGAGCACGGCAAGGGTATCGCAGATAGGTGGGGGGTGCTCGACCAAATGTCATTCGACACGTCATCCCATTGGCAGTGAGCTGAAAAAATTTTCAAAATGGCGGATTCAAAATGGCCGCCATACGAATTTCGTCGATATCTCGGAAAGTATAAAAGATGGAAGAACGGTTTCTTGACAAGAGTTGATCAGGATCCGAAGGTCTATACGATTGATAGAAAAAAAATTCAAAATGGCGGAATTTATTTTTTCATAGAAAATGGAGAATATTGAAAGGATTTTTATGGGCGGGAAGACAGCACGCGGGCCACATGTGGCCCGCGCCACCACGCGCCCTACTAGTTATAATGTAAGTATACCCCTATTGGATATTGGAACCTCTTGTTACCTCAAAATATTAAAATTACTCACTGCCATTTTGAAAGTATCTACGCGAATTACCGAGATAGAGGTGATGGTTTCGCGGTACAAATTTCGGTAATCTGTGTCCGTATCCCATTCCGGATGCACCAGCACCTACAAGAAACTGCTTGTCTGCAGCCGTAACCATATTTGCGATCGTCACAGAAAGCTGTCGATCGCTCAAATGGAACGAAATTCAAAAATGACAGTCGTCAGAGGACAGAAGTCACGTGACCAACTTAGCAATCGGATATGTCATTCGCACGAGGAACGATCGCTGCTAAGACCTATACCTTGCTCAAACTGCTGTAATTAGTTGACTACAATTGCAGTTTTCGCAATAGTCATTTAGATCTAATTTATAATGGGTCATAAGTAGGTAATTCATATTTCATAACTCATAAGTCGAATACATAGAAATGCAACAGCGGTCCGGCATTGGCAATTGTGCACTGTGTTGTTTTCCTAATCAGCTGTGTGAATAAATCAATGCAAAAGGTCGCCGGCGGAGTGACACGGGGACCGCATGGCAACTGGTATTTCCTCCGGCCCGACGGAGCGAAGTCACTGTAGTGGAATTGGCCGAGTGCTAGTAGTGCTGACTGCTGTCAGTTCTCGGCAGTTGCCGGTGAGACGCCAGCCGGCGCGCGCCGTATGCGCCAGATAGTCGCGCTTGTGACGTCACGTGCTACGAAAAATCAATGGTTCCCTTCCGTCCCTAAGGTTAACCGCATACCGCATTTTTACCGAAGGAAAATGTGACCTATGCCAGTGAAGTGCCCAAAACTACAGTTCGTTGACAAAACATGAACAGATCAGAACAGATCCAATGTGAACGGTTTACTTTCATGTAGTTAACAACTTACCTGTTTTCTGTGGTGTCATAATTTTAGTTTACTATTTACTTATTTTATTTAAAAATTATTTAAGGTATTTTATTTCTATGAGATTTTCTTTACAATACACCATTTTTTAAAACATGAATTCAATGTAATCTAAAGTATACAAACTTATATCTTCTTATGCTCAAAGTATTAAATAATTATAACCGTTATAAAAGTATTTATAAAACCGTTATACCTATCAAGTCTGACAACAAATTAATCGCTTCAAAGAAACAAACATCGTTACTCTAGCTGCGATCTATGTAAATGTCAAGAATTATTTACCTAATTTATCGAACAGCCGCCACGACTTCGAAAAAGTGTTTAACTAAAATATAGTTACCACTTACCAGTACTAAACGAACAACTGTGTAAATGTTAACAATAGTAT
This sequence comes from Coenonympha arcania, assembly GCA_036785405.1. Classification (NCBI taxonomy): domain Eukaryota; kingdom Metazoa; phylum Arthropoda; class Insecta; order Lepidoptera; family Nymphalidae; genus Coenonympha; species Coenonympha arcania. The sequence goes on along the minus strand of CM072063.1, from coordinate 4,261,885 downwards.
TGCGTTAATAGTTTCAAAATGCTATCCGAATGACCTTTATAGCGCTCTACTAAAGCAGAAGATGTTTAACTTACAAATATGCTTGTTGTTTGTTTAGTATGGCAAATCCAAGAACTTAGGGATGAAATCTATTTCTTTAACAAAGCTATAATAGCCATAGGTATAATGATCATACAAAATTCATTCTTTTAAGATTCAGGGTTTCAAAAGACAATGTGGTCGATTCTGTTGTGCAAAATCTCTAAACTAAACTAATTTAAAATAGTGGTATCCTTTTCCAAAGGGAGCAGTTTGAAAAGGATAGCACTACTTAAAATTAGTTTAGTTTAGAGATTTAGCACAACAGAATCGACCACAATATATCGCAAAAATTTATCTACTTGGGTTTTTCGAAAGTCTACAAGACAACACAAATCAGAACAATAGCACAAATCATAGAAAGTAAGATTTTTCATTAGGTAGAGATAACTAGGTATTCAGCAAAGAACCCGAAATTAAAAAAAAAAGTATTAGAGTTCAACACACATTGTCCAAACCTGGCATAAAGATTGCCTTTCAAAATAACAATGAAAAATTCGTGATATTATTTCCTATAAGTACACTGGTTAGGTAGTTGATATTATCAACGAACGATTACGTCGGAATCAAACTGTATCTAATAATATCAAAGTTGTATCCAAGCCTTTCACCACATGACTGGCCATGTAGATCAACATGCAAAAAGTAATTGTAAGGTCTAGAGAGAGGCTATAGAAAACTTTAACAGTTTGTAGACCTTCAACACAATAATAAACAATAACGTAACAATTGACATACCAAAACTTGATGAAGATTGAACATGACTCCCAAACGTAATCTTTGCTAAGATACATGCATTTTTAACATGTTACGGCGAACATACTGTTCCTATTTAAATAGAAGATAATAATATGAAATATACGGAGGCATTTTAATTATTGTTATTTGTTAAACAAAAGCTTAGAGAGATATTTTTTAGTGTAGATAAACAGGTAGACTATCTTGCGTTAAAAGTATGTACACTTTATATCGTACAAGGCTTATCTGAAGAACATCACTCACTGTGATACGAGTAAAAAGTCAACGTCTGACAGCAGAATTTCATCAGATCAATGTAAAACCTATCATAAGTTGATCTGATAAGTTTCAACCACAATGAAAATAATGAAACAATCTATGTTAAGAACTACAATGGCCTGCGGCAAGTAAAACGTTGAAATCGAGAACTTGAACAAACGCATAGTGTTTAAATTCAAAAGGATAATGACCATGGATAAATGAAATCTCGTACCAAGCTGATTCAAATCTTTCAAACTTTATTTTTTCTAGAGTAAGGTCTTCAATTTAACTCCTACAATTAATATTTTTTAAATGAACATCCGGATTCCAAAGTTATACACAAATAAACATGTTGTACTTCTCAATAAAATGTCTGACGGGAAATATGCATTGAAAAAACAGTAACATTTTGTATGCAAAATTAAATTCCGGATATGAAAAACAAATTCCTAGTGCCAATGGTTCTACAACATTATATTATTTTCCTAGAGTAAAGGGTTTAGTAAGGGAATATGTAGTAATGGGGTTTGGTTCATGAGAACCTTTGGTCATTCTTCTTTGACTTTGCATTTATATTGGGAATAAGATTAGGGTCTGTTGAAAGATTTATCGCTTATATTGGCTTGGGAATTGGAACTGCACCGTTGATTGGCCATAAAGCCCGTGGCGGAGGTATAAAATGGTGTAATGGTCTAGCAGGCGACGCTCGCGAGTGAAATCCGCTGGAAGGCGATGCGGTGTAACGGGTTATTCTCGTCGACGGATTTGTTGACGGGCCGAGAAACGTTGACCCCGCCGGATAAGCGAATCTGAGTAAAGTGCAAACTGTCTAACTTAGGAAAATAGACAGATACCTTAGACAGGGCGGATTGCGCAAAAAATTGTCGTCAGTTTATCGGCACCAAAAATGCTTGTTCTGCAACCAACAGTAAGGCTACGCTGCAGTTCACACGGCATCCACCTATAATATACAATTTTGACAGATTGCGCTACTGTTTACTTGTACGAAAGAGGGTTACCTTCGAATGCCCTTATCCTGAGTTTTCTAATCCGTGCTTAGGAAGGACTAACTTGACAAGCCTATAACAGGTTTTCTAATTAATCAGTCGGTCAAACTTGGCATTTGGCAGACCATAATAAACTTGAGGATGTAAGTAGGTATTGCGTGATCTTAAACTTCGATGGTGACTTGTGGGCTGATTCTATATCGTTACTTAGCAACTCGCACTGCAGGGTTATTTACTAAAAAAACGGAGTAAAATCCTACTTTTGTATTGGTTTTTCACATGTTTCCAAAATAGGATGGTATGGTATCATGTTAACGTTACCATACTAGTTGCTAACTTGTGCAAAAAGAATACAAAAAAAAAATAGGATTTTCCCTATGGTAACCCATAGGGAAAATCCTATTTTAACTAAAGATACAGAATCAGCCCACTGAAACTGTGCTCTATATTTAGTGACCTTCAGAACTATATTTTCTTTCTTTCTTCATCTTTAATGTTCATTTAGTTTTGCCATACAAGCAATTTTGAAGCAAAATTATCCCTATAAACATTACGTTAAGTACCTCATCTAATTAATAATGGTTTCTGGTTACTTACCATTAAATGCTCATTAGCACGGACATTCAAGTAGGCTGACGATTAATTACATAATAAGCACAATGGCACCACAATGGCCTAAAAGCCTACGTGACATTCTGTCGATATATCAATGGATTAGTAGTACGACCTACTTACTCGCAATGTGGTTAGACCTTTAATTGTAAGACTTAGGAGTATAGGTATGTTTAGTTGAGTAACCGGTTTTTTTACTTGCATCAGTTTTAAGTTTTTTTAAACTTAGCTTTTACAGATAATGGGAGAGTTCCTTTGAAATTCAATATTCTGACTAACTATTCAATTACAGAACCAATTATCGAAGATTCATGATTTACAATTAAGAGAAAACGTTTTAGCTCCAAAAACAATATAAATCAAAGAGATTAAATAAAAATTCATAGTTTTGACCTTTCCATTTCCAATGTGAAACAAACTCTCTCTTCAATTTTTTTAAGAATATCTTATTGATTAATAGCTTTAAAAATTGTAATTTTATTGATGTCGTTAAATGAAAACTTCATCATCCATTCTAAGATACAATATCTTTAAACTGTGATCTATTCAAAAACCTATATTTTTTGTATTTCTTACCCAATCTTCTTGTTTTAAAACAAGATTTGTTTTCAAATAAGTACAAGTAACTTAGCGAAGAAAATTGTCATTTTCATACATTTTTGAATTACGTTTAATCTACATGGAATAAGCTATTAACATCGCAGATAAGTCACTTGCGATTGCTAAGGCTGCAAGATCAGAAGGAACGTAAAACATTCTAGAAATACACCGCACGTAATATAGGGGTTAGCTCAAAGCCTTTTAAAGCCTTTTACCTTAGGACTACCGATGGACTTCGCAGATATACGTCACGTATAGGAGACGTGGACGTTGCATACGTTAAATATTTTTTCCAAAAATACGCTTTTCATATTAAATATATATTGTTACTAGAGAACTACTTTAATATGGAGCTGCAAAGACGGATTAACATCCCTATAAGAACACGCAGTGTATCAAATGCCAAACTCGTAATTCCCCGATACAATAATTTATACGGCAAGCATACCCTAGACTGTATTGTACCAACATTGCTAAACAGTTTGCCCTATAAATTAAAACAAGAAATCACTCGAAAAAAATATTAAGGGTAAACTAAAAACATATTTTCTGAACAAATAAATATTTTATATCATACTTAATAGAAGCATCCTGTAGTAGCAGTGGAGTGTAACCAGCATTCGAATCTACTTAGCAGAAGTGCCGTCTCAATATAAAATATTTTAGCTACCCTCAATGATCATTATGTATACTTACGCTTGTTAATTTGTACCTACTTACTATAGTGTTATTGTTGTTATATATATGAAACTAAGTACCGAATGCCAAACGACGAATGTCGCGGTGTACATACAAACCCAATTGGGTTTTTGTTACACCGTTAGGTAATATTATGTAATGTTATATTTAATGTATTGTTATATTTAAATAAATAAATAAATATAAAATCAATGCACAGATATCGTAATGTGTTGCATACGTTGCTTATGTAGGCCGCATCTGTCTCTACCTTAATTACGTCTTCACTTTTTTGGCGTCGCTTTGTTGGAACATAAGGTGGAACACTTTTGTTCTCGCCTACAGGAGAAACCTACGGATGCTTGTTACATATGACATTGACAAATACTAGACACAAGGCTTGTTTACTTTGCATATTTGTCTAGTGTACTGTATAGCTCTAACCGGATTGCCTTGGACACAAATACGAAGGATGGGTGACATGATGATTGACCTGATATATAAAAAACGCACATCGAGATCATGGAAATTGTTTATTTGTTTTTAGGGATCCCTTACAAAAACAACCAGACCCTTATATATTTGCTGTCGGTGTGTTCGCAAAGATTTTCTCCTACACGGAGAAATCTATGTATTCATGCATTTACAACCACTCTTTAGGTATACAACCATTTATTTTGCGAACCTCAAACTTCAATGCTATAAAAATGTGGTACCTACTTCACAGAATCATGGCAAGAATCATTATCTCATGTCACAATAAGTTTACAGTTTACAGGTTAGCGCTTAGTAATTTCAAAACTTTCATAAAAACGTTTTCAAATTACTTGGCGAAGTACCCTAAACCATTGTAGTTATAGTTTCCCCATTAAAATCAAGTCCTTTACCTATTGTGAGGACATTACGGGAAGCACTAACCGTGTAGCGAAGATAATTCTTATTTCTTGCCACAATATATGTTTTCTTATGTCTCATGTGCTAATATCTTACTCGTGCTTACATGCTATGTGCTAACGTAGTTGTTCATCCACGTACCGTAGGTACAGATGCACTCGTTAGTACAAACAAAGTATTGACGTGGGCATAGTTAGCAATTTCAGCAAAAGGTTATGATAACCTTTGTTCTTGTCTATTACTTTATCACAGTTACATGCTCTTTCAAGAGATTTTATTTTCAGCTTTATTATTATTATACCTATTATTATTTTAGGGTTCCATACCCAAACTGCCTTAACTGCCAACGCCTATTACTAAAGCTTCCGTTTTACGTCTGTATGACAGTGAGCTGTATCTCAAGAACTGTAAAAGAAACTTTTATAGAATTCCGCTATCTATTTCCACTATAACAATAAATAAAAAAAGTACATTAAAAAGAAATAATATTCCTAAGGGCGTCCTCAAACTAGAAGCTCATTTCTTGCCTGTTCATGTACTATTATGTATTCCTTGCCTGTACCTAAATGCGATGTTACGGAACCCTTTGTTTGCGAGACCCGATTCGTACTTCGCCAGTTTTTCATTATCATTATGTAAAAGTAAATTATACTAGGCACATTTTTCTTTATTTATTACCTCGATATATATTCATCATGTAAAATAGTGATTGAATTAATGTTCCAATCTGAGATGACATAATGTGATCCATAAAAGTTAGTTAGCTGCGAATTGGTCATGGTTGGTCAGTTCTGTACTTTCTCCAATCTGTAGTCATATAAGCAAAAACTTGGTTTCGTGTCTCAATAGAAAACAAAATTACAAGTAGAGATTGACACGCGGAAGCAAGTCAAAGCCAAGTTCAATTTACTTAGATTTCCTAAATTAATCTAAGAAAAAAATAGAAATTTTATAAATGGATGTAAGCGTCTAAAAAGGCTTAAGTGATATCAGAATAGTACATTTCGATACAAGTGCGGAAAGTATGTCATTTCTTTACGAGTCCCGGGTTGTTGACCCAAGCCGAAGGCGCGGGTCAACTATAGGGACGAGTGAAATGACAATTCCGCACGTGCATCGAACGACGTTTTTTAATACATTTGCGAAAAAATAAAAGGAAAAATCATTGAAAAATAGTTTAATTATTACTTATTGGACATATAATAATTGACATTACAATTGGCACAATTGTTCTAAGTAATTTTAAACGTGTTGGCCGGCAAATTTAATGTATTTTAACACCATAACGTAGATGGCTGATATTTATTGGATAATTCCAAAAAATAAGCCATTATAACATTCTCCGACAGCGAATTCACTTTATTTTTGCTCTTCCAATCCATAAATTGCTCGTACACATGTACATATTTTTCTTTAGATTTTCCCGGTAAAAGCGACTCGGCGGCAATTTTAGCTTTGTCATATATATTATATCTGGCGGTGTTAATTCCATATTATATTCATCACAATAACTATTTGAACTCATTTTTTCACATTTCAATCGTAAAGAATTGTAAAAATGGCGCGGGCAAGTTTTTTTTTTTAGGGACAAGACTTTTTTTGTTTTGGTAGGGTAATGGCTCTTGTGAAATGAGCCATCAATGGCAATAATTTATCGAAATTCAATTTAATTTTAATTGTGTTATTAATTTATACTCTACGTATATATTATATCAATTTTAAATTTAATTCATTTATTAATAGATTTACGCTGTAAAATATTCATTTCGAGCAATAATTTTGCATATAAAACTTTTTGATTAAAAACCTCCATGCATTTGATATTCTGTGGTTATAATGGTATTCTGTGGTTGTATCTACCTATGCAGGAGGAAAACAAAAAAGTACTAGTGCGTAAAAGAATAACTTTGCGCACGCTAAACATACATGGAAATGACAACTTTTTGAGCAAATGTGTTAAAAATAATTTTTATTAATAAAATTTAAATCTCCGATAATTTATCATTTACATCAGTAAGGTAGTTACAGCTACAAAATAGTAGCAAGCAAAAAAGGAAAAGCCTCGAAACTAAATTTTTAACACATATGCTCAAAAAGTTGACATTTCCATGTGTGTTTAGCGTGCGCAAAGTTATTCTTTTCCGCACTAGTGCTTTTGTGTTTTCCTCCTACGCGGCACCGGAGCGGGCGTACCAGGAGCGCATAAACACGAACACGTTATGCAAACACGGAGCAGGCAAACAAGTAAAACCGATGTTTTTTTTTCGCAAATGTATTAAAAAACGTCGTTCAATACACGTGCGGAATTGTCATTTTTACTCGTCCTTATAGTTGACCCTCGCCTTCGGCTTGGGTCAACAAACCGGGACTCGTAAAGAAATGACAAACTTTCCGCACTTATATTAAAATGTACTATTAAGTAAATCTATGAGCTCGTGCCTCAACAGACAAGCTTTCATGCAGAAATTGGATTGTGTATGAAAATAATATTAATAACTTGAGCTGGCAGTGATAATTATGTTGTGCCTAAATTACACATAAATACTTAAGTATCAAAGTAAAATACGTATATACTAATTGAAAACTATCCTCTTAATTAAGCTGGAGGAAACGAACTGAATTTCACATACTTTTACCATTGCAAACAGTAATTAGTAATATAGTTTGTAATATTTATTTATAAACATTATTATCAATTGTTTCTCTGTGTTGTACATTCCACTCTGCGCTTGAAGTCTTTGCATTTATTCATAGGCAGATAATAGTAATTTGAAACATTGATATACCTCTGCACAGAATTCAATCCAAGATATTGACCTAACGATTACTATCGAATAACAATAATATCGTTTTACTGTCATACCTACGAGTAGATGTCAAAATGCAGCTGCTATTGTTAAAAATACTGGTACTTCGCAATAAGAAACATAAAACAGGTAGAACATTCGATCGAATAATTGCGTTTCTTATAAACTCTTAAATGTCAGTGGAACTGGCACTTTAACATTTCTCTTTTGATGTTTACTGGATGTTTTTGTGTTTTTTTAGCTGTGCAATTAAAATATATATAGGTACTGGTACCATAGACAAGATCAGAAATGGCAAAACGCATGCAACCTTATAGTGCGTTCAGCGTTATTTTGCCTCTGGCTGTCATATTGCCTAACCTGAGCTCTGTGTTGCCGCTTAAGGTTTGGAAGATACCCGGTATGAAACTGCGAAATATTTTCGTAGTTAAATTTCTAAATTAAAGTAAGTTTGGATGTTAGAATTTAAGTTTGTAATCTTTGGATTTGGTTTGTGGGTATATTTTTATCCCAATATTCATAGGTACGGGATCAGGACTTATGCGGGTAAAACTGCAGGGCGCCGGTGCGGCGCCGGTACTTTAAAATAATTAGGATAGGTATTTCAATTAGTATTATGTACCTCAAGTTTGCATTTATCTATATACATAGGTAATATATGACTAAATTAAAACAACATTTTTATAGGTTTTATTTATTTTGAATAAGAGTGATCCAAGCGGGTCGCTAGTGGTTCGTCACTGTCTGCTGATGAACGTGAATCGTCGGAACTGCTGCTGTCCGATTCTGTATCAGACTCGTCATTTAATTCTATATTAAATTTATCGATTTCAGAGTCTATAATTCCATCTGTTTTAATAAACTGTTGTTCAATATGGCACACATGTTGACACTGCTTCTGCCAGTCTTCTGCAGTGATCGATTGGAACGCTTCTTCTGTTAATTGTAGTATCTTGTCTGCTTCCTGTCCAACATTTTTAGCAGCTACACGCCTTTTCAACAGGCTCCACATAAATTCTATAGGATTAAGTTCGCAGTGGTATGGTGGTAACCTAGCCACTTTGTGTCCATGCGCTTCAAGAAGTTGATCAGCTTCATATTTTGGAGCTTCTTTATGCTCTTTTATAATTTCTTATAATTGAGCTTTCACCATAGTAGGAAGATAAGATAACCCCTTATTTGTGATCCAATTTTGCATATCAGTTTTGGTAGAGCTCATTGTTGGTGCCTTGTTCACCTTTACAGTGTGATAGGGCGCATTATCCATAACAATTAAACTATTAGGCGGTAAATTGGGGATGAGTTTGTCTTCTAACCATTTCATGATATTCGTCCTGTTCATGTCATCATGGTAATCTCCTGATTTCGACTGCGATTTAAATATTAATTGTGCATTTGGAATAAACCCCATTTCGCCACCTGCATGAACGATGATCCAGCGTGCACCAACTGAATCGCTTTTTAAAACACCTTGTTTATTTTCCATCTGCCAACATTTGTTGACAGAATATGAAGCGTGTATATAAGTTTCATCGAGATATACGATAGGTTGGCCTTCATTTCGATTTTGTCTTAAAATATTTAAGTATCTGTACCTCCAGGCTACAATGTCATATCGTTCCATTAAAATTTTTCTTTTAGAACCACATTTTTTAAATCTAAATCCAATTTGCCGAATTATTTTCCATAGTGTGGTACGACCTCCATTGAAGTTAATATCAATTTTTAATTCAGCCAAAAGCTTGCCCAAAGTAGGCAACTCCTTTCTGACTACGTACATTTGATGTATTTTAGTTCTGATTGCACATAGTTCAAAATCATCTAACTGAATTTTATTCGATTGGCAGCGTTTTTTCCTGGGAGTACATATTTTCTTAGACGTGGAAGCAGCAACCTCACACTCCTTGGTAATAGTGGTGACAGTTCTCTCAGAAACGCCTGAAATACAAAACATTACATTAATAACATGCATATTGTACATTTTTTTTATTAATCTTGTTATTAAATAATACATAATGTAACAAAGGTTTGTATTAAAGAAAAAAAATCGATCGGGACTGGCGCGGGTGAAACCGCAGGGCGCAGCTAGTTTATACAATAAGAATCAAATACTATGTTTTTAAAACAAATATAATTATTATTATACATATACCTATGTACGGAATGTATTACAATTAAAACATCGTGCCTACATACAAACAATAATCTATTAGCAAAACAAATAACTTTCGATCCCTAATAACGGGAAACTATTAATAGCAGGTAACACTAATTTACTTACCAGTCATGGCGGCTACACGTTGACAACCATGTTCAAATGGGATTATTGGTCCTCCATTAGCTTTTTCCCGTTCACAAAAATTACGAACTGAGGATACAATTTTTCTGCCGCTACTTTGAATCCTTTTTGGCATGATTAACACGTTTAAAATCAAAAAAAATTAAGAAAAACGCAAGGAGCTTCACACTGTGTTAAAGGTACTTGTCAGCAAGAATGGCGGGTAATGCCAACTAGAGTTGCCACGAATAGTGATTTAGCCGAATACCGAATACCGAATATTCGGCAACGCTATCGGCCGAAGCGCCGAATATTCGGCCGCCGAACATTCGGCACTAAGTACATGCTTGTCGATGATGATGAATCTAGTAGTACTGATGAAGATTCTCCTCCACTTCGTAAGAAAAGAAACTTGAATGAAAATGATAAGACATTTGAAATACACGACAGTTTCTGGAACTGCTTTGTGGACGTCGCTACTGATAATATGCGAAATAATAGGTAATAATGAGGAGAACATGGAGAAGAATACTGTGGCAAATGAGCCTTTGACAAAGCTGATCCTTACAAGTGGTGGTCAGCAAATGAAAAGCAATACCCAAACCTTTAAAATTTGTTAAAGTTTATTTTTCTTCTCCCGGGAGTAGCGTGTCATAGTGAGAGGTTGTTTTCTGAAGCTGGTATCATTTACGATGAAAAGCGTAATCGTTTGCTACCATCAAATGCTGAAAAGCTTGTTTTTATCCATCACAACTTACCCCTGATTATTTTACTTATTAAAATATTTTAATTTGGTAATAAATAAAAATCTTGAGTAATAAGATGTGTCTTTTTTGTCCACGATTTGGTATTCGGTATTCGGCCGAATAATAAGTACTATTCGGCCGAATACCGAATACCAGAAAAAGTGGCCGAATAGGCCGAATACCGAATAGTAGCCGAATATTCGTGGCATCTCATTGCCAACCTAACAGAAACAGCTGTCAGAGGCAAAATAACGCTGAACGCAGTATAGGATGTTTTTACTTCACAAAATGTTTCTGTTCTTATAATTCATCTTGCTTAGGCTACTAAAAATCATTCTAGCTTTATCTGGGCTTAACTTACGTATAAATTATACTTACTTAATGCAAAAAGTGAAACTCAATTTACTTTATAATTCTAATTACCTGGTGTCTGAGTGTCCATCCGCGTTAATTTTAGGCTTTCAAAAATTGTGACAGAGCCAATTTTTTATAATTTTTCAGGTTATACTTATAAACTCTCATATACTTACCGTAAAAACTACAAAGTGTCATAACTTTGTTGCTGCAATTTACGAGCACTTTAAAATAAATATTTTAAAGTCAAGAAAGAAGATACGTATAGATTGGATTGTTTTGATGCATCCTACGTCCTCGTCTCATTAAATCCGAAGGTTGTTTTTTCCGATGCGCATGCTCATCGTACTTGTTGATGTTGTCCGTCATATTTGTTGTTTCTTTCTACCAGAACCAAAACTGTTTTTGTTTCTTGCTGAAACACATCCAATTACTCTATAGCCACTCCTTATTTGACATTTTTTGAATTCCAGAATTCTCACTAAGCACTATTGAGTAAACAGAAATACAATATTGAGTTTATCAACCTGGTGTTCATTTCAAATGTCAATGTTGATGGCAAGTTATCCAGTAGACTATAAGTGCCGATCTGATATTGAATTACAAACTTGAATAGTATTGCGAATGCGAACTTTTGTATGGAACAAGACTCGTTTTCTAAAACAAAACAAGGTTGGATGGTAGGTATTGTTTCCAGACGAAAGTGTGACGAGCTGCTTTTTGTGGTTTGGTGATCGCAACAACCGGTTTCTATGTGGAATACAGGTGGTCTGGTGGTGGCCACAAAACGGGTTCCATATTGTTGAAAAAGACGTAGATAAGCGGTGAACGAACCGATGTAGCCAGCAACCGTATCAGTTCTACTTTTACTCTAAAGGTAAGCTGTCGCAATGGCAAGATCTGGGTAAACTCCTGTTTTACCTTGCATCGCATAGGTTGATTACGAAATGTCTGGAAATCATTTTCTAATTAGTGCTTTTGGGTAAATTATGTTAACCGTTTGGCTAATATATTTCGTCATGGATTGATTACGAAATGTCTCGAAATCAGTCGTAAATTATTGGTTTTGGGTAAATAATATTAACCATTTCAACTGCTCTTCAACTCCAGTTAATTCTCGGTCCAGAAATTCGTGAAAGAAAGACAGCGAGAATGCTTTAACTATCTAGTGGAATGCTACTCCGTAAGATTTTTGCAATGGATCGATTTCAAGCGATCTGATTAAATAACAATCATGTTTGGTAGGTACCTACTTATTGAACTGGAAAGTAGTTGATTGATCAGAAGTTGCATGTTCCTTGTTTGACAGGTAGACACTTGATATTATGAAGATATTTATTAATATCTAGTGACTTTCTCAAGTTCCTTGACTTTTGTAAGTCTTAGCCATCTTAGTTAACATTTCTTGTTTAACATGTGACTTTTCTCGTATTACAAATAAGTACAATTAAATTGTTATTTATCGCCGATTTACCTAGGTATACAGCTTTGCCCGTGTGAAATGGTGCTTAGCATAATTTCTTTTTGGAGTTGTTTTTAATTATAATCAGTAAAATACTAAGTAGGTACGTCTAAAGTCTTCTTGGCAACAGCAGTAATTACATGCTTGCTCGCTGTCGGCTGTTTATGCGTGGTCGCAGCACGCTCGCGTAACCGATGGTAACGCGGGCCGACTTTGTAATTTAAAGTTACGTGACTTCAATGATTATTTTACTTTCGATCGTTTAGCTCGATAACCATGTGAAGTTCGGCGGACATTCAATAGAACATGGACGCCATTGCCGACTCACAATAAGGCAATTTACTATTGCGAGAATAAGGCAATACGGAGGCATGTTTCTCCTCGCTATGCGTTTAAGAATCCCTACTAAAGGCACATAATAACACACCTTTCCAATATTTATAGGAGAAATCTATTTTGAATATTCTTGCATGGCAATGTTTCCTGAAAAGATTTGTCGCGGAATGTGGCACTATAATTTCTTCCTTGTTATGTTCATTTGCTGCTGCACAAGCCGTCTGAATGTAAATATGGTTGGAATTCAAATAGCTAACTGACTTATCCAAGAATGCTACGTATATTTAAGAGTAGCTAAAGTTTAAGTTTGGTTATATAAAAAAAGCAAAACCAGTAAATGTTATAGGTGTAAGAATAAAATAATAATATTATGAGGAAGTCACAGGAAGAAGTGCTAAAAATTTTAATTCGTGCTTACTAATAGAAATAAATAAAGACAAAGATAACGTGTGATAAAGATAAGAAAAATGTGCTTTATTATCACTAAAGACCTAACTTACAGGCTCTTATGAAAATTCAATAAGATGTTTTTATTTATAATAATGTATTGTAATAATAATAATCATAACTTTAATATCATGACTTAAACTAAGTTAACGAGGGTTCAAAGTTCCAACGCGCTCTGCACTCAAGACCCCCATGTCTTGTGATTTGAAGAACGAAAATGAGTTAGGTGATTTGTGAAAAATCCTTAAATTTTTATTATCCTTAAATTTAAAATGTTGGGACATAATGCCATTCATTATTCTACTGGCTGCAACATAAGAGAGAGTGAACCCAGACTGTGGAGTGTGGACATAATACGGTCACCGGAAGTTAATCCACGTGACCTCGAGTTGATTCGGTGGGATAGGGCGTTGACAATAATACTATCTGCTCTGGTTACAAAAAGCCAAGGCTGTTTTCATGCTAGATTTTAAATAATTATGATTTTAAAATTGTACTTAGCTTTGGGCACAAAAAAGAAAAGATAAACTGTGAATTAAAACTGAAAACTAAAAAAAAAAAGGTAAACTGTGAACTGTCATTAATCATAACTCACTCACTTAAAAGCACATGGTGAAAACTTTTAAAACATTCGTATGAAACAAGGGAAAGATTAAATAGGTTGTCATGGAACGGAAAGGTTCCTCGATTTTCAAATTGATTCGTTCAACGTATCGCAAGCACATATTAACTTTTTGAAACTATGTTACATATTATGATGTTATGTTGGTTTAATGGACTCTTGCAGTACTAGTGAAAGCGATAACGAAGACTAAGGTGACGAACCTTTTCATTCCGTGACTGTACAAGAAAAGATTTGGAAAACGTATGGAATTGTTAAGTATTGCAGATACTCTTCGAACAACATTTATTTTATTAATTTAAAAAAAAAATCACCCTTCTTAATAGAATTAATTAAAATTTATAACAGCAAATTAAGCCACGCGTGGCCCACAGATACATATTTCGTTGACACTTCTGGTATTATTTTTAGATCTTCAGACCTAAGCCGGCATCACTATTTTTGTGTATTCTAATTTCAGACAAACTTTTAAGTTGTTTTGGTTAAGAAGGCGTGTAGGTGTAAATTTTCACAATTAATGGTATCGGTATTTATTAGGGAAAACATGCATAAATTGTTGACAAAGTAGGGAGGACTGCCATTGAGACGAAAGGTGCTCTATTGGTAGCGCAGGATGTTTCCTTCTTGTCTACATTTTGGAATTCAGCCAAGACGAAATCGGTGATGTTTTGTTGTTACGAGATTCCGCCAAAACTGTTGCAATGGTCGACCTCATTTTGAGCCACCATGTTTATGTGAGCAAGTCGCATTATGATTGAAATAGAAGCATATCAATAGATTTGTGAGTTTAGTTCGGTAAATAATTTATTACTTGCAAAATAGTTTCAGTTTGAAGCTTTTATGACTGTTTGTGATTTAAATGTTTATTTGTTTAACAATACTTCTCTTATATCTTTAAATAAACGGTGTCTCTTGATCTCTTCTGGTTAATGAATAAATTGAAAAAGTCTTGACGAAATATAACCATAGCTTAGTATAAGTAGTTTTCATAGAAACACAGAAAAATGCAACAGTAAAAGGATCATAAGTAGTACCTACCTATACCTAGTTTTATTTATTATGCTCTATATTCTCACCCGACTGCAGGAAGGGTTATGCATAGAGGTATTAAATGGGTTATGGTTTTCCCGCGTATCTGGTATGTACCTACCTTATGTATATTTATTTGTCAATTTCTTTTATACCTCTCAAACGGCGTAATGATGGACTTTGACAGAGGTATCAATAGATTCGTCGATAGGAAACGTTATCCGAATTATTGTCCTATGATCGGCTCCAAAATCTATGTCTGTGACGTATCACATTTTCGGTTTTGTAGTCATATTTTGAAATCATAATCGCACTTATAGGGCAGGTATTTTAATGCCTAACTTGTTATATCGGTATTTTACTATGAATCGCTATAGTCCGCTATACCAGTGCAAAGTAAAGCAAAGCGGTCGTTTGTCTTCGTGAATTGGATCATAAGATGCGCTTGAGTGGATTTTCTGTCCTATTAACCAGCCAGACTGAATACAGGATTCATACTCGTCACGACTATTCATGAAACCAATACATGGTCTTCTTTTCAAGCTTGATCCTCTGACAATACTGTGTGAATCGGAGTGGTGGATATACGCGTGTGTTTTATGGGTAAGTTAGCAAAAAAATTGAATTAGCAATCATCACTCGTGAATTCACATCGTGCCATATAGTGTTTTTGCTGTGCCCAACTGGTTTGTTGTCTATTTTTGTCCTTCTTTTTTATTGATAGAACTCTACCTTAATTATTATTATTGTTGATAACTTTTTTACATTCAAACTACCTAACCTTGATTGTTAACGGCAGTTTTATTGAAATTTAACGTTAGTGCGAATTAATTTATTCTTAGATGTAAATTCTGATACGATAAAGTGCGTGCTGAATTAAGTATTTAATTGAAAACTGTGAATACAAATACGCAATGTATTATGTTTTTTTACTGTTGGTTCGACTTTAAATACATTTCATGTGTTTAGGTTTCTGTGGATTTCCATGAGAGAGAAACTACTTTATACTTCGTCTTTTAGTTATTGTTAGGTATCTACATTTATCCTGACCTTTGTCATAAACATCATATTGTCTTCTCATATAGCTCGCACCTTACATCTTTAGAGCTAAATCCGAAATATTTTATGGGACAGCATTTTATTCTCATCTATTTAGTTTCTACATTTACCATAGTACTGGCGAGTATCACTTACTGGAAATAAAACTATTATGTTTCTGTGTTCAGTATTGTGTCATTGAATATTTTGAAACGTAAATATATGATTATTTTGATATTTTTTTAAAGTATGTAGTAAATCTCAGTCGAGTTTGCAAAACAGTGCCGCCTCCATTTATTGTAAGTACTTTTTTGCCAAATTATATCAATTGATAATAGTAATATTTTAAAACTATAATCTAAAGCTAGCTGAAGGGTAGTCGAAGGCCGAAATGTACAATTTGATTTGGTATAATATAGTCAAGTGTTGTATTTGGTCACAGCTTACAAGCATGTTGGTCAACGATATACCTACAAATAAAATAAAGGCAGCACAACTATCTTAGCTAAGATGACATGTCGTAACTAAGATATTACCCACCTACGAGTATAACATGTGTGTATAGTGTATTAGCACAACCACAAGGTTATTTTAGTCGATGCATCCTCGCAGCTTATTGCAAATTACTAGCTACTAGCGACAAAGTATTTTTACGATGAATTTGGACACTTAGCACATAACGATGATGAGGCTACCGCTATGTTATGTTCTATCTGTTACGGGTTTATTAAGTTTATTTACTCATAAAATAAAATTAACAGAATAGCAGCCAGCATATGACATATTACGTATACATTATATAGAATTGAATCAAATTCAAAAAATAACGATAAATTGATCACGTTACTTTAACGTTTCGTTTCTCTCTTTCGGACTCTGTAGTTTTTATCTCTTGATTTAGAATGCAAAATGCTGTTTAAAAACTGGGTGGGTTAAACTTGTTTAAGAAGATTACATTGAAGCAGATTTCTTGTGGTTCCGGATGCTCATAATCTCCTATTTCCTCCTCTGAGTTTTCAAAAATCATTTTTATGGGCTTTCTTTATTATATTTGCCGGATTTTATACCGATTTGTCGAGCGTTTTTGGCTGTGCGTTAACAGATTAGATAGTTAGTCAGTCACCTTTCCTTATTTTGTATCAAACTATGAGAACTGCATGTTTGTTTGTGTTTGTACTAATACATTATCTGTATTATTTATTAAGTCATATTCATTTTGTGAAGAGGCAGTGTTGATGTCATTATTTTTAAATCTTCCTCTCAGCGATGACTTAATGTTTACATTTTATATACACTTGGAAAATTCACCTAAATTGCCTTACGATGTCTATGTAAAGAATATATCTCAACAAAACGAATCAGGATTACGGGAATTTTGATACATTCTTCTTACACTATGAATTTTTAAAGTTCACTTCTTTAAAATGAACATAAGTTAATTAGGTAGATAAGTTTAGTTCTTGGATCTCAAATTATAAACTTGCGTTAATAATTAAAAAATAAGCACCAGTGCCATTTAGTAGTAACTAAGTAGGCAAGTGTATTATGTATAGCTATAGAAATGGAAATACATAATATAATTAACGAACTGAAATCACATAAAAAGCTTAACATCGAGTAGGTAAATGGTAATAATAATATACCTATTTGCAAAAATCGATTTGCAATAGGTACCTACCTAAAATATAAGCAGTTTGAGCTGAAAACTTAACTAACTCATTTATCTCAAGACACTAAACACCGTAGCAATAGGATACAGTTTAATATATCGTTTCAAAGGACACGGGAGCGTCTTTGAGTTATTTAACCCTGAAAGCAATGGTCCTAAAATAACCAAAAATCTGAGAGAAACTGGTTACATTTGCTTATGTCTTCTTGTGACTAATACAGATTATTACGGGAAAGCAGAACATAGTAGACTCGCGTAGTTTTGTCTGCTTTTATTAGTTTGCGAGGCACCATTTGTTTTAATTACACTAGGGATCATTTCGTCGTTTTTTCTTCGCGTCAAAACGCGTGTATTGTAACAAATGTTATTACTGAAATGATTTATGCTAGTACATCGTTACCGTTACATTTGACTTGCAACATTATCGTATTAAATTTTATTATTGCAGAAGCAATGTAAATACTTTTACGATTCTTATTAATTTGCACTCTACACACTTTATTATGCTGTAATAATATTTAGTTTACAGCATACTGAATAAAGTTTTCTTAATTCATCACCAATTCATCGCAATATAGGGTAAATACCCTATGTTGCGGTACTTTTAAAACATTATTTTTATTCATGATAATATAGCGTAGGTACTGGTAGGTTTGTGATTAAAAACTGCAATCGATATTATCTAAGGCCTTACTTTTACATACATATAATAAAATTATATAACCTAAATAGAATATAATAAAATATATCTTATAGTTTTTTTTTTTTATAAAAATATCGAGGTTAAAAAGAGTCGCAACATTTATTATATTTTGTAGTACCGAATAATTCCGTCGATCATATAACATAATATTATTGAGAAAATCGTAATAGAGTTGCTGTTGAGTGACGTGAAGTTAATAAGATTTTCCATTGGCTGAAGCCTGTATCGAATATGCCTTGTGGTGATCGGAAATTGACTCGTCATCGGCTTATTCCTGCGTTGCTCCCGTTTCAAATCTATAACTGTATGTTCCGCGTCCCGTTGCAGACCTATTACACTATTAAGTACTGACCACTGGTAGATCTACGATCTATCAGTTATACTATTATAGCCGTATATAGACTGACTATACAGGGTCGTATAGAAAATACTAAATCGATGTCGGCCTGTAGTTGTTTACATTAACACTAACAACTTTTGTTCTACGACTTTCAAAATTCAGTATTAATTTATTTCATACAAAAAAAATGGTATTTCTGTAAAGTTACATTACACTGTTGCAATTTCGCACCGCGAGTTCGCACGCCGTGCCACTTGCCGATGTTACATTACAGAGTAGGAACAAGTAGAGTATCTCAATTAAATATTTTATATTTCAATTGAGATATTATTCAATAGGTATATCGAATCAAAAAAGGTACGATTGTTTTTTAATTTTTTTTTTAAATTTTAACAAAAGTTGTTAGTTTTAATGTAAACATATACAGGCCGAGAGCGATTTAGTATTTTTATATAACCCTACAGTGTGGTCGATTCTGCTGTGCTGCAGAATCTCTTAGCTAAACTAATTTAAAGTAGTGCTATCCTTTTCAAACTGCTCCCTGTGGAAAGAATATAAGCACTATTTTAAATTAGTTTAGTTTAAGAGATTTAGCACAACAGAATCTACCACTAGGTCAACTGAAATCAGTAGAACTTAGGTTGTCTATCACTATACTATAGTAAGTTTTCTCAAACTGATTTAAGATACCTACTTACATTATGAAATGTATTTTAGTATGAACTAACTTGCACGAACAACGACAAAACATCAGTTCCGAGAAAGTGCTGATCTTTAGCAGTGCTCTTAATGCATCAAATGACCAGTCGAAGCTGGTCTTCGGGTTCTCGTTTACTATAATAATATTTTGTTGTCCGTGAATAGGTCTCCGCAAGGAGGAGAGATCTCTCTAACTTGGACACTGTTGTCAGCCGTGAGTCGGCTACAGAAATAGATGAAAGCATTGCAATAATTATATCAACGTGCCTATATCACTTTAACTATACGCCTACCACGTGTGGCACTGTTCATCACTTTTTTTTGTTATATTGTAAAAAGCTGGTTAAACACGAACAATTAATGATATAAATAAAAGCGTTGTGTATGTAGTCATAATAACATATTACAAATAATAATTAAGATTCCAAATTATTATTTGTCCCAATTTGTTCGTTGATATCTGGTTCATTGTGATAGGTACCTAATTTGAAAAATCACATCGAGGGAATTTCAGTGAAAGTCGCCTCATTTAAATAAGGTGTAGCTAATAAAGCTTCTTTTATTAGCGTCTGAGTTATTATCCAATTATCTCCAAATTTAAGTAGGTGAATTAAAATCACCATTATGAAAAATTAAAGTCTGCGTAATTTAAGGTACTCGTAAGTAACTGAAATTATGACACAAAAGAATTATAATTTTGTAATCCCTCGTATAGTGTTGTGAGCAAACAAGTGAAATTAATATTGTGTGTACAATGAGTAAGTACGTGCAATTAAATGCAAGAAAAATTACGCAAATGGCCTCAAGCTAGCAGACAATGATGTGACAAGTGATGAACTCAGTTCCTAGATACAAAAGAATATTTACAACTAATACAATGTTAATTTAATGAAGATCCTCAAGATGGGGGCACACGGGTCCAAAGAGAAACTTTACAGGAGTGGTTCTGAAAAATATCCGTCCAAGCTACCTGTACCTAGTGATAAAGCAGACAAAAAGTATAAGCTAGCCGTAAATCGTGAGAGGTTCGGATCTTTTGGTGGTAGAGGTAAGTTTACTTTATGTAGATCTTCTTAACTTTGCATAATAAAACAACTTTTTTTATACTATATAGGCTAGCGCTTAACTGTGATCACACCTGATGGAAACTGATGATACAGTCCAAGGTGGAACGCGCTTGCCTAGAAGATGCCTATTCACTCTTGATATGAAGGCACCCGGATTGTAAGTGGCAGGAAAAACACTGCCTGGGAGTGTATTCCAGGCCTTTGCAGTGCGTATCAGGAACGAGGAACCAAACCGCTTCGTACGCGTCATTGGTACGTCAACTATGTATGGGTGGAAGCCTTTACGATGCCTTGCCGTTCTATGATAGAAAGGTGAGGGGGGAACCAAATAAAAGTTCCTGTGCACACTCTCCGAAATATTATATATAAAATATTATATAAATATTAATATTATATCAGCAGGACAGATTAATTTGTTTTGCTGTAATCCGCTACTTGAAAAGATTCTGTATGGTACATAATGCAGGAACACTGCCCACATGAAACACCACACACAATTTTCCAACACTTTCTTCTATATATTCTATATATTATATATTCTATAGAATACCGACAGACAGGCAACCTTACGACGATTTTCAAGGCTTTGAAGTTTTTTGTGGACCAGTGTCAGGTTGCCGATGAGTCTTCTAGCACGGCGATCCACCGAATCCAAAGTATCAAGCTGGTACTTGGCAGAGCCATCCCACAAGTGGCTCAAATAAATAAAATAGTTGAAGTTTTTGATGATACGCTATGAGATCTGATTATTGTGGTTATTGAGGCCTAATTAATTAAGTCTCTATTCTGTGTTGTTCATTGAGCCTCTCTATATCACATGGTGAACAATATGTTGTTCATCGTGTCTCTATGAGATCTGATTATTGTGGTTATTGAGGTCTAATTAACTTGTTTTCACTTTGGTCTAACTGAAGGGACCAACCTTTGAGGTTGCTGCTTTGGGTATACAGAACCAAGGTTATGGGTATACAGATCCATTAACAGATTAATGACTATTAATGACTTATTATTAAAAGTTTTGAGTGCAAACTCTTTAAACATAGACAAGACAAGAAATAGTACAGTTTTACTCTACGTCGAAAATTGTAAAGAGAAGTGTAACTTGTCTATTCTTGTCTTGTCTATTTGTAACTTGTAAAAGTGTAGTCGTTTTTATTGCAAGAATTATATGCATTATTTTGTATGAATGTATTTTCCGCACTTACATACAAAAGAGCAGACGGATTTTAGTTGCTACACAGTAGATTATCAAGAGCTTTATTTTCGAATCTCTTGTATTTTTACCCCAAAAGGCCTAACGAATTTTACTTAAAGTAAAAAAGCTACTTTTGTAGTACCTACTTTATTTTTTTTATGACTACTTATTTTGTTTTTTACACAAAGAACCATATTCTGGGCTGGTTCCTGAAGAATGAAAAAAATAAGAAAATTAAAATTATAGTAAGTAGGTATACCTCCATTTATTTCTTGTTAGTGATATTATTTATTTTCAAATTAAAATTACATCCTTTTTACTATATTACAGTCAACAAATATATGTATTTTATATTTTAGTACTTCAAGAATTCAACCACCTCCACAAGGTTTTCATAAGCCTTGTCATTAATGTCGTAAAGGAAGACTCTTTACTTTTAAGCTTTAAAACTTTAAGATTTAAGATTAGTGTTGATCATAGGAATATTATGTCTCTTCGAAATGGTATAAAATTTCAACCCCAAGAAATCGCTTTAATTTTTTTATTCAATAAATTATTTTTTCCTGGAATGGGCGCACATTCCATTACAAAATAACTTAGCTCATTTAAAAATGCGGCTAGTATTTCTTTTTTTTTTGCTGAGATAAGTAAAAGGCTACAATAAAATAGCAGCTAATATATTGTGAAGATGGATGATGATGACTCGTAGTTAGAATCCAACTGTAATTATGCATATAGTTATAGATCCATATTTGCGACTACATTGAGCGCGTGATGTATTAGAAACCTTACCAGTCAACGAGTTGAAGCCTTAAACAGCGTTCACGTGTTATTAAATCCAAGCACTAAATTATGCACCTAATGATATCTATATATATAAAAGAATGAGGCATTTTGGTGATTTTGGTTGTTCCAAGGATTCCGCCAAAATTATAGGTCGTAGAGATCTGAAATTTGGTACCTAGGTAGATATTAGGTCATGAATTCGTACTAAGACGGGGATTCCAGAAATTCAAACTTTAAGGGGTAAAAACCGTTGGTTTTTTGGATTTCCCCATACAAAAGTGAAATTTTTTTCTTTGTTCCAGGAATTCCCGAAAAGCTACAAGTCGTAGGGATCTGAAATTTGGTACCTAGGTAGATATTAGGTCATGAATTCGTACTAAGACGGGGATTCCAGAAATTCAAATTGTAAGGGGTAAAAACCGTTGGTTTTTTGGATTTCCCCATACAAAAGTAAAATTTTTTTCGTTGTTCCAGGAATTCCCGAAAAGCTACAAGTCGTAGAGATCTGAAATTTGGTACCTTGGTTGATATTAGGTCATGAATTCGTACTAAGACGGGGATTTCAGAAATTCAAATTGTAAGGGGTAAAAACCGTTGGTTTTTTGGATTTCCCCATACAAAAGTGAAATATTTTTCGTTGTTCCAGGAATTCCCGAAAAGCTACAAGTCGTAGGGATCTGAAAATTGGTAACTAAGTAGATATTAGGTCATGAATTCGTACTAAGACGGGGATTCCAGAAATTCAAATTTTAAGGGGAAAAAACCGTTGGTTTTAGGGATTTCTCCATACAAAAGTGTAATTTTTTGCGTTGTTCCAGGGATTCCCGAAAAACTAAAAGTCGTAGAGATCTGAAATTTGGTACCTAGGTTGATATTAGGTCAAGAATTCGTACTAAGACGGGGATTCCAGAAATTCAAATTTTAAGGGGTAAAAACCGTTGGTTTTAGGGATTTCTCCATACAAAAGTGAAATTTATTTCGTTGTTCCAGGGATTCCCGGAAAACTATAAATCGTAGAGATCTGAAATTTGGTACCTAGGTTGATATTAGGTCATGAATTCGTACTAAGACGGGGATTCCAGAAATTCAAATTGGAAGGGATAAAAATCCTACTTTTAAGGGATTTTCCCATACAAAAGTGTAATTTTTGCGTTGTTCCAGGGATTCCAGCGAAATAAAAGTCGTAGAGATCTGAAATTTGGTACCTAGGTTGGTATTAGGTATATCATGAATTCGTATTCAGAAAGGGATTTTCGAGATTCAAATTTTGAGGAGGAAAAATTTTGAATTTTTTGGCCGCCATTTTGAACTTTTTTGTTACTGGGCCGATTGCTTTGAAAATCGATATTTGACTATGGCAGAAAGCATAGAGACGGAATTTGTGGTCAAAATTTAAAAAATAGGCCGCCATTTTGAACTTTTTTGTTACTGGGCCGATTGCTTTGAAAATCGATATTTAACTATGGCAGCAAGCATAGAGAAGGAATTTGTGGTCAATATTTAAAAAAGTGGCCGCCATTTTGAACTTTTTAGTTACTGGGCTGATTGCTTTGAAAATCGATATTTGACTATGGCAGCAAGCATAGAGAAGGAATTTGTGGTCAAAATTTAAAAAAGTGGCCGCCATTTTAAACTTTTTTGTTACTGGGCCGATTGCTTTGAAAATCGATATTTGACTATGGCAGCAAGCATAGAGAAGAAATTTGTGGTCAAAATTTAAAAAAGTGGCCGCTATTTTTAACTTTTTTGTTACTGGGCCGATTGCTTTGAAAATCGATATTTTACAGTGGCAGCAAGCATAGAGAAAGAGTTTGTGGTAAAAAATTTAAAAAAAGTAGCCGCCATTTTGAACTTTTTTGTTACTGGGCCGATTGCTTTGAAAATCGATATTTTACAGTGGCAGCAAGCATAGAGAAAGAGTTTGTGGTCAAAATTTCAATAATAGGCCGCCATTTTGAACTTTTTTGTTACTGGGCCGATTGCTTTGAAAATCGATATTTGACTATGGCAGCGAGCATAGAGAAGGAATTTGTGGTCAAAATTTAAAAAAAGTAGCCGCCATTTTGACCTTTTTTGTTACTGGGCCGATTGCTTTGAAAATCGATATTTGACTATGGCAGCAAGCATAGAGAAGGAATTTGTGGTCA
The DNA here is from genome assembly GCA_036785405.1 of Coenonympha arcania. Taxonomy (NCBI): domain Eukaryota; kingdom Metazoa; phylum Arthropoda; class Insecta; order Lepidoptera; family Nymphalidae; genus Coenonympha; species Coenonympha arcania. The sequence goes on along the minus strand of CM072063.1, from coordinate 4,237,292 downwards.
AAATTTAAAAAAAGTGGCCGCCATTTTGACCTTTTTTGTTACTGGGCCGATTGCTTTGAAAATCGATATTTGACTATGGCAGCAAGCATAGAGAAGGAATTTGTGGTCAAAATTTAAAAAAGTGGCCGCCATTTTGAACTTTTTTGTTACTGGGCCGATTGCTTTGAAAATGGATATTTGACTATGGCAGCAAGCATAGAGAAGGAATTTGTGGTCAAAATTTAAAAAAGTGGCCGCCATTTTGAACTTTTTTGTTACTAGGCAGATTGCTTTGAAAATCGATATTTGACTATGGCAGCAAGCATAGAGAAGGAATTTGTGGTCAAAATTTAAAAAAGTGGCCGCCATTTTGAACTTTTTTGTAACTGGGCCGATTGCTTTGAAAATCGATATTTGACTATGGCAGCAAGCATAGAGAAGGAATTTGTGGTCAAAATTTAAAAAAGTGGCCGCCATTTTGAACTTTTTTGTTACTGGGCAGATTGCTTTGAAAATCGATATTTGACTATGGCAGCAAGCATAGAGAAGGAATTTGCGGTCAAAATTTAAAAAAGTGGCCGCCATTTTGAACTTTTTTGTTACTGGGCCGATTGCTTTGAAAATCGATATTTGACTATGGCAGCAAGCATAGAGAAGGAATTTGTGGTCAAAATTTAAAAAAAGTGGCCGCCATTTTGAACTTTTTTGTTACTGGGCCGATTGCTTTGAAAATCGATATTTGACTATGGCAGCAAGCATAGAGAAGGAATTTGTGGTCAAAATTTAAAAAAGTGGCCGCCATTTTGAACTTTTTTGTTACTGGGCAGATTGCTTTTAAAATCGATATTTGACTATGGCAGCAAGCATAGAGAAGGAATTTGTGGTCAAAATTTAAAAAAGTGGCCGCCATTTTGAACTTTTTTGTTACTGAGCCGATTGCTTTGAAAATCGATATTTGACTATGGCAGCAAGCATAGAGAAGGAATTTGTGGTCAAAATTTAAAAAAGTGGCCGCCATTTTGAACTTTTTTGTTACTGGGCCGATTGCTTTGAAAATCGATATTTGACTATGGCAGCAAGCATAGAGAAGGAATTTGTGGTCAAAATTTAAAAAATTAGCCGCCATTTTGAACTTTTTTGTTACTGGGCCGATTGCTTTGAAAATCGATATTTGACTATGGCAGCAAGCATAGAGAAGGAATTTGTGGTCAAAATTTAAAAAAGTGGCCGCCATTTTGAACTTTTTTGTTACTGGGCCGATTCCTTTGAAAATCGATATTTGACTATGGCAGCAAGCATAGAGAAGGAATTTGTGGGCAAAATTTAAAAAAGTGGCCGCCATTTTGAACTTTTTTGTTACTGGGCCGATTGCTTTGAAAATCGATATTTGACTATGGCAGCAAGCATAGAGAAGGAATTTGTGGTCAAAATTTAAAAAAGTGGCCGCCATTTTGAACTTTTTTGTTACTGGGCCGATTGCTTTGAAAATCGATATTTGACTATGGCAGCAAGCATAGAGAAGGAATTTGTGGTCAAAATTTAAAAAAGTGGCCGCCATTTTGAACTTTTTTATTACTGGGCCGATTGCTTTGAAAATCGATATTTGACTATGGCAGCAAGCATAGAGAAGGAATTTGTGGTCAAAATTTAAAAAAGTGGCCGCCATTTTGAACTTTTTTGCTACTGGGCAGATTGCTTTTAAAATCGATATTTGACTATGGCAGCAAGCATAGAGAAGGAATTTGTGGTCAAAATTTAAAAAAGTGGCCGCCATTTTGAACTTTTTTGTTACTGGGCCGATTGCTTTGAAAATCGATATTTGACTATGGCAGCAAGCATAGAGAAGGAATTTGTGGTCAAAATTTAAAAAAGTGGCCGCCATTTTGAACTTTTTTGTTACTGGGCCGATTGCTTTGAAAATCGATATTTGACTATGGCAGCAAGCATAGAGAAGGAATTTGTGGTCAAAATTAAAAAAAGTGGCCGCCATTTTGAACTTTTTTGTTACAGGGCCGATTGCTTTGAAAATCGATATTTGACTATGGCAGCAAGCATAGAGAAGGAATTTGTGGTCAAAATTTAAAAAAGGTGGCCGCCATTTTGAACTTTTTTATTACTGGGCCGATTGCTTTGAAAATCGATATTTGACTATGGCAGCAAGCATAGAGAAGGAATTTGTGGTCAAAATTTAAAAAAGTGGCCGCCATTTTAAATTTTTTTGTTACTGGGTCGATTGCTTTTAAAATCGATATTTGACTATGGCAGCAAGCATAGAGAAGGAATTTGTGGTCAAAATTTAAAAAAGTGGCCGCCATTTTGAACTTTTTTGTTACTGGGCCGATTGCTTTGAAAATCGATATTTGACTATGGCAGCAAGCATAGAGAAGGAATTTGTGGTCAAAATTTAAAAAAGTGGCCGCCATTTTGAACTTTTTTGTTACTGGGCCGATTGCTTTGAAAATCGATATTTGACTATGGCAGCAAGCATAGAGAAGGAATTTGTGGTCAAAATTAAAAAAAGTGGCCGCCATTTTGAACTTTTTTGTTACTGGGCCGATTGCTTTGAAAATCGATATTTGACTATGGCAGCAAGCATAGAGAAGGAATTTGTGGTCAAAATTTAAAAAAGGTGGCCGCCATTTTGAACTTTTTTGTTACTGGGCCGATTGCTTTGAAAATCGATATTTGACTATGGCAGCAAGCATAGAGAAGGAATTTGTGGTCAAAATTTAAAAAATTGGCCGCCATTTTGAACTTTTTTGTTACTGGGCCGATTGCTTTGAAAATCGATATTTGACAATGGCAGCAAGCATAGAGAAAGAATTTGTAGTCAACATTTTAAAAAGTGGCCGCCATTTTGAGCTTTTTTGTTACTGGGCCGATTGTTTTCAAAATTGATATCTGATTATCGCAGCGAGCATAGAAAAGGAATTTTTGGTAAAAATTTAAAAGAATTGGCCACAATTTTGTAGGTACTTATATGTCTTACCATGGTAGCAAGCAACCACGGCCGGATGGACAAACGGACGGTGGAGTCTTAGTAAGAGCTTTTACCCTTTGGGTACGGAACCCTAAAAATGGCCACCATATTTAACTTTTTTGTGACGATCGAATTTTTCAAAATCAATATTGTGACTATTACCAGGAAGCAAGAGAAAATTTTGTGGGCAAAATGGTGTGTAATGCAGGAATTTTGGAAATTAAACCACCATAGTAAAGCATAACTCAGAAGTTAACGTGAGCGAAGCCGCGGGCGTTTGCTAGTATCTTATAGTTTCTAACTTTCCACGTCGCGGCTATGTTCTACGTGGCGGAGTGATGCGATGGCTAGATTGTAATCATTGCATGTCTTATGATGAAGTTTCGTTTTCACGTCGTTTTTATCGTTTGATACCTGCGATATATTGTGCAATCGCCTTCCCACGACGTGGCGTTGCGTGCAAGTTTGCCTGAGATATGGGAACTGGTATAGTGTAGGGGGTCATGAAGTGTAGAACTCAGTTTTTCTTCTTTAAGTATGTATTATTTATCATGTTTTGAAAGGCTGGTGCTTGGTTACAATAACCTTAGTGTTAAATAATAGCTGTATGGAGGAAATACGCGTGCAAATTGCCACGTTTTTGTAAATAGCGCATAATATGAAACTTCACATAGCGCATAATATGAAACTTCGTGTTTTTCAATTTGAATCTGCAAGTAACTTACCCTAGTTTTTAGGGTTCCGTAGCCAAATGGCAAAAAACTGAACATGATTCGTCATGTCTGCCTGTCTGTCCGTCCGTATGTCACAGCCGCTTTTAAAACGATTTCATTTGATTTGACCAAAATTTGGCAATCAACTTACGACAAATCTAAGGTATGGCGGCTTTTTATGTCCAACCACTTGCTGTACGTGTCTGGCAACCCAAAAATTTTTGGATACAATTTAAAGAACTTGACATAAATAAGGGAAATATAGGTATATCTTCGTCTTAGGCGCAAATAAAAGCAAAGTTGCTCCGAAAATCCTTGGGCACAGATTTGTAAAGGTTTCTTTCAGCAGATTACTAAGTATTGAATTATATGCATGGGCTTAACTCGTAAGTCGTAAGTCGTAACTCATATACTCAAGTCATAGTTAAGTAGCTCTAGTCTCTAGCTACTGCTGCATGGATATGTAGCGGCCTTGGATAGCTTACGATAGATGGAGTAACCAGTCCCTTAGCTTTCGCTGACGGAATTTTCCACAAGCATTCTATAAATACGACTTCTGACGTCATACGCTCGGTCCACAGGCATAAAACTTTCCTGGAGAGAAATTTCCATATTGTATTCAACACCGGCAAAGATATAATTCTTCAATAGTTTTCCTCATATAGATTCTGCAATATATTTTCTTATGGGAACTATATTTTCTATCACCAAAATTTATATTTGTCATCAAGTTGTATCACCTAATAAATAGATCTATCGCCACGAAATATTTTCGTTCTCAGATAAACAAAAATTGTTCCCAGGTATGAATTATCAAATTAATGTTAATATATGTGTAAAATATAAGAGATCGATAATCAATAAAATCATATTGCATTACATGAATATAAACTTCGTTCTTATAATAACAGTTTTGTACTTAAATAATAGCTCTGTGCTCAGAATGGTAGATCTGTCACCAAATAAATCGATTATCGATCCCTGACTGCGACTCCGTCGACAATCGACATGCTCTTGGAGGGGAAGAGGGTGACGGCTAAGGAGTTTTCCTAGGTCCCATGTGCACCTATAGGTAAATAGGTTAAGGTTATTTTCCTTTTTTGACCACCCAGAAATAGGAGCCCCGCGAAGCGGGGCTCCGTCGACATGCTCTTGGAGGGGAAGAGGGTGACGGCTAAGGAGTTTTCCTAGATCCCCCACTTTTTCTTAGGCTATAGTCGTAAATTCTTATATAAAGTTAACACATAAGCTCAAAAAATAAAAAAAATTATAAACATAATATGATTTATTGGTGATCTCTTTAAATTAGTTTGCTTAAATACTTATTAGGACACACCTATTAAAACACATACAAAAACATTTATTTGGTACTAGACCTTATATCTCAGGATTTTAGGTGATTTATTGTGGAACTGATTTTGCATTGTTTGGTGACTACATTTTGGTGACAGATCTACTATTTTGAGGACAAACCCTATTATTTAAGAAACACAAAACTAATTAAATTGGTGATAGCTTAAATGATACCCTTTTCTTATTTACCTACCACACGAATTATTCGTACTTATATCCTTCATCGAATTTTTTGTTTTATCATTGCGAGTGAATGAGGTAGGTAGGTATAATTTGCAACATGGCCTTGCGAAGTTATTTCTTAAGACCTTAATTTGTTTTCTCGGATATTTAATACAGGTTTCTTTACGGTGGTATTATTTTATAATGATAGTTATTCGATACGACATGCTAATATCAATGGACACTTCCTTATTTCGAAAGTATCACCTGGCTTACGTAAAATTGTAGCTCGTCTACATTCGCGTGTTCATTAGTGTCAACAAGTGCAATGTCGACTGACACTTGCAAAAAGAAAGTTAACAAAACAAACATGGAGGTCAAAGACGACGCACTTTTGAAGCCGAGGGCTCCCGGCTTCAAAAGTGCGGAAAAAATGCTTTGCTCAAATTGGTGAACCCGAGCCGTCGCTACACAATTTTTCACGCACACTACTTATGTCGTTTTTAGGTTGGGCTCTATCTAGTCGGAGCGCGAGCGAAGACCTATTATAAATCTATGAAAACAAGGGTTTTCTTTTCAATTAATATAGGTTGGTACCTCCCTTGTACCCAATCAAGAAACCAACGTTTTGTGGTAGTATAATCCGACCCTCAATACGAATGACCCTTAGTGTTCTAAATTCAGTATAAAGACGTACTATCTTTTTGTGGGGTTTTGGGCCTAAGTAGCCCACGAAATTCAAATTTAATTATTTAGTTTTTCGCAAACAGTAGCCTAATTATATTTATAAATTAATATATTATAATTGTTGTAGATTATAGTAATTGCTCTAAAGCACGTAAAACAACAACGAGCAATCTCCTTTTTTTATATGTTTTGCTGGAATTCAGACAGGCAGACGAATAAAGTATAAAGTAAGAAAACACGTTTTCTAAATTCTTGGCATAGAGCCCTCATACTCGTAAGTTCATAAAATGGTCATGAGCAAAAACACCATAAAGGAGGAAAAATGAATGCGTCTAGACAAGTTTGAAGATGAAGGTCGTGAGGAAACATAAATTATAGTTACTGATATTTGAAAGCATTGTATTTTAGACATTACAGTATTTTCTTTGGTTTACATAATTAAGGATAAAAGACTAATGGATAAATCTGCTCCTAGCTATTGTGCACAAAGCGATTTTATCGATGGAATGAAATTTTTATACGTGGCATAATATGACGTAATTTACAGTAAAATCGATCCACCACTTTGGAAGAATTCGTTATTTTTTGTACATAAAGTCTACGTAACACATGAAAACCTGAAATCGTCAATAAAAATTACATAATTTTTTTCAATTATTTTTCTATTTTTTTGGCAATAATTTAGTTTCACCCCCTCTCGGGGTTGCACTTTGTCATGGGACACACTGTATTATGATGAAATAGCTATGTCGTCGCAAAGTCTGTGGAAAAGTTACAATGGCTTAACAAGTTACCAAGTAAATCCATACTAGGTCCTACAAACAGTCGCTGCCCGCGGGGCAATGACATGAGAAACGACACATGGTTGATGTAAAGCTCGTAATTGCGTTAGAGATCGCAACAAGCAGTCTATTTTCCCCTTTTTACTACCCCTCAGACATCGACTGTTTCCAACAGGTATAATGTAACCCCTAGCGCTTACCAGAGGCTTCTGTCTTACGCATTTTGAAAAATACATTTTTAATACATTTGCTCAAAAAGTTGACATTTCCATGTGTGTTTAGCGTGCGCAGAGTTATTCTTTTCTGCACTAGTGTTTTTGTGTTTTCCTCCTACGCGGCACCGGAGCGGGCGTACCAGGAGCGCATGAACACGAACACGGCATGCAAACACGGAGCAGGCAAACACAACCAATATTTTTTTTTCGCAAATGTATTAAAAATCGTCGTTCAATGCACGTGCGGAATTGTCATTTTTACTCGTCCTTATAGTTGACCCTCGCCTTCGGCTTGGGTCAACAAACCGGGACTCGTAAAGAAATGACAAACTTTCCGCACTTATATTGAAATGTACTAATCTGACTCATCATTATAGGTACTTGCGCTTGCCAATTTCGTATATAATACCGTGTTGTGTATTAATTCCAGGAAATGGCAAGAAGCGGGAGAGCGCGCCGACGCCCAGCACCCCCAGCCGCCCGCCGCCCGCACCGCAGCCTGTCCCTGCCACGGGTGAGTCACGCTCTCACCCCATTTGATATAATTATATTCATGACCACCTACTACCCGTTCGCAGAAGTATGAAGTGAGAGGGGATGTCATCGGTAAAGCGTCTGCGAACGGGTTATACAACGCGATGTAAACCTACCAGTTCTACTCTTTTCGAGCGAATTCCTCATTGTAGATTTAAATTTAAAATTTTTGGAAAATTGGAAATCTGACCATCCGTGGAGACGGGATGGATATTTGGGATACCATTTGGAGAATTCAAAAGGATATAGGCTTTTTATTTATTTATTTATTCTGTACATATAACATAGATACCTACCAAAAAAAAAACACAAACATAGAGAAGACATGCAAAAGGACATCTTATCACTACAAATGAGGATCTCTTCCCCGGGTGTGGAAACAATTATACAAGATATGCGAAGTAGGTACAGAACACGAGAAAGATACAAAAAGAACTAAATATTATAAAAGTATATAATATATATACAAAACATGATATATATATACTTAAAATACAAAAATATATATCTATATAAATAATAAATAACTAAAATACACAAATACAAAAAAATAAAATAAAAACAAAAATGTGCGAATGATAAAATATATAAATCATTCAAAAATCATTCAAATCATTCAAAAGGCATTATAGGCTAAAATCTACTATACCTACAAAAGTATTTCAGTTACAGTTATTCTTATTTTAAAATAAAAAAGTATCTTTAATTTTTAAAATAAAAATAACTTCGTCAGCATTCAAATATTTCGAATCAAAAATTTCGAATACCTCAGTCAGGAAGCGAACCAAGAAAAGGTTTTCACATTTTAACGACTTAGGTAGGTACCTACTTGGTGTATACTTTTCACTAATGGATAGGGCCAAAGATAAGGTTAAAATGGCTTGTCGGCCACATCATGAAATGGTCAAATTATTCTAAGACCCCTTTACGTTGGTATCATCGCCCTTTACGTACTGCCCAACCCTTTTTACTTTATCTGTCCCATCAGATTCGTATTCATTAACTTAATTATATTAAGGCGCTTAAGTTGTGTCCGATCCTTTTGATTTTTATTATACTTTCCATTCAAAATGTGTAATAGTGTTCCTCGTTTCGCCTTAGAGGGATACTTTCAATAGGTATCGTTACTTGTATACAAATAACAATTAATATATTATACATTATATGGAAAAATACTTCGGAAATCCAGGTTGCCATATAAATAATTTCTCATTTTAGGAGTAGGTAAGTTACCTACTATGAAAAATAGTTGAAGTTCTATTCCGAGATAATATACGAAATATTTTCATAGAAATCGGTCAAGCCGTTTCGGAGGAGTTTTGTTACAAACACTCTGATATGAAAATTTCATAAGTATTAAAAATTATATTTTATGAAAGAAAAGAAATAACTAAGTATACTGTTAATTTTCAGCCAAGAAAAATGGCGTGGTTCAGAAGCTGTCGTCGTCACCGGTCGCAGTGCGCGCGCGCAACAGCCTCGCGCCGCCGCCCTCGCCGCGGAAACCTCCTCCGCTCAGGGCGCCGGCGCAGAGACCCAACACCCTCGCTACCACCAAAGGTAAGCTTTGCAAACCCTATAGCATGACCACTAGGAAATAATTAGCTACTCCAGCCATGATTTCTCTAGAAAAGAAACGGTTTTCCTTATTAAAAAAGTCCGCAAAATACCTACTGTTTATTCTTAGTAGCATTTTTTGAAGTGGTCATGCTCCATTTTGGAAGTGAAAATCCTATATTTTATTAAATTTTTCCCAAATAGTGGACTACTTATACATCGTAGGCTTGAGAGCATAACATTTATGCATCTACCTACATGTTTTTGGTAACCTTTGCTCAAAAATATTCTTTTACTAACTAATTATTTCCATAAGCCTAGAATGGGTGTGAGTCTAGCGAAAAACTAAATAAAAAAAATTCAATTTCGCGGGCTAGTTCGGCTGAACCAATCAATACAAATAAATATGGATTACATGCGATTGCATGGTTGCAGAGATTGCAGCGTATTTTTAACTACTAGCGCCATCTAATGGCATTACCAAATATCACTTAACCTCAGAGATGACGCCGTAGTTCAGACAGTACGCCATAGATGGCGTTCTAAACCACTATAAAACACGACTTCGAGAATTTAGATTTAGGCCTAGTCAGTTGATTGAAAATAATTTCAGTAATTTTAACAGACGTAATCATCAAATATGGCAGTCTGGTCCTAAGAGTTTTTACATTGAGGTCAGAACATCAAATATAAATTTAAACCAAATCTTTTTATAAAAGCTCTACATTACAAATTACTACAGCTGTAGAATATGTAATTAGCAAATGCAAACAGTATCTAAGCATGAATACCAGTTTATATTATAGCCACACTCGGTCACTCAAAGCCACATTTAAAATTTTACACAGTGAATGTTGCATTATTTTGTCCATTCGCTCTAGAACTGGAAGGTTTTTCCAAAAATGCGATGATCTTAAACAATAGGTACGTAACTTAGAAATGAACAGACAGTATCGGAGAATGGTGAAAACATTATAATTTCAAGTAGTCTGTCCGGAACGTCACAGAAGGAATCGAAACCATTTTCATAAATTGGGGACCCAAGACGCAGAAACGACTTATTTAAAATTTTGATATTAGGTGCCACAGTGTTGAATTTTGAAATTGCCGAAAGTTTATCAAGGCTACACCAAAATAGATTTCACATTTGTTAAAATATCATTCTAAACCATTGCTATTAAATACATTTTTTAAATATAATACTTATCTTTGCAAAATCGTCTCTAAATCGCCTCCCAAAGACCCATCATCCAAATACCACATGTTTCATTTTGAATTTAGTTGCCGAATTATAGGGTGAATTGCGAGGCCGAAAACAACTGGTCCGAGGGGGTCACCCTGCTGACATACAACTGCAAATTCCAAAAGATTGTCCTAATAGAGTAATTTTGTGGGGTACCTATAACATTGCCAAAGAAATTAAAAAAATTTGGGGTTTCTATTTTAGTCTGCGACAGGTTTCTGCTTTTGATTCCGTTAAAAGGGAATTTTAACGGAATTCCTGAGGTCAACCTTAAGGATCACCTTCCTTTCACCACAACCAAGATACGTTGATAATTAATAATGCGTGTATAAGCAGCCTCACAACCCCCTTTCGTAATAATTACACACACGAATGGCCCTGGATATCAACAGCTACTTGAATAAAAGCTTGACTAATAAGTTAAGTAGCTTCATGCTTAAACTTATTTACTATACCAATGTTTACTTATGAAACATTACATACTCATATATCTATAGGTTGAATGAAAACGTATATACATAAACTATTCTTTTGATTTGAAACCTCATCCTTCGTTTATCCTTTACGAAGTACTCGCATTACTGGTCAGTGGTCACGCCCCACGGCCCTTCGTAGGTACTTCTTATAAAATTATTTCCACTTGAAATTGATATTGTCATGTACCCAAGTAGGGTTGTCAGTACTAGGTACCTTTAAAAGAACAATACTTAATTAGTATTTTAATAAAAAATATAGTTCGCTTTATTCAATAGGTACGAGTACCTCCACATGCTTCGGACTTTTTTCAGAAAGTCCTAGAAAGTTTGGCGTATCAGTGTTTGATTGATTTATTATTGTTCTAAAATGCAGGTCCATGAGTTACGTTAAAACAATCGACATTATTTTTGAGAAATAAATCGGGAATATTAAATTTAATTAAACCTGAGTAGGTTACTGTTTCTTAATTTATGTTTTTAAGAAAGCGCAGTGTAATTTGTTTTACTGTTAAGTAATTTATTAAAGAAAATATTCAACACTATGGAACTCTTGTATATGTATATTTATTCGAAGACTGAAGATTCGTTGGTTTTTACTAATCAAAATAATCGTTTGTAAAGTGTAAGCTTATTTATGTTTTCAATTTATCATCTTCTAAGTTGCAAAACTCTCTAATCACCTATTTGATTGAGGGTGAGTGGTACATCCCAACTTAGTTTCTTGAACTGCATGAAGAAAGTGTGAGCACGATAGACGAGGGGGCAACTGCAAGTCGCGACACTGTGTCTTGCGCATCCGAGCGGCCAACACAAAAAAATACCACCTCAACTTCGTACAAGTGTCATTAAAAAAAATGTTAAAACTTATATAACTTTTCAAAAAACGGTTAATACGAGTGCAACGGTGTCAAAACGATTTATCCAACTGTGCTATACACATTTCCGACTATAACGGTAGTTGGGCAACGACCACAACGGTAGACGTCTGATTCGCGTGAACCGTGTAAAAAATTGAAACGTCGGCACCAGTAATAATTACCCAAAGTTACCTACTCACATGACCATAATGAGTAAATTGCATAAAATAGTTTCCTTCTTCCAACCGGACTCTAAAAGCGGCCGGAAAAGTCTCGCTCAACAGAAAGTGTTCGCAAGTGAGATTAACATCCGCACAGAGATTGAAGATTTGAAAAATCAATGGGGCACACTGATTGGATATCGGGTCAAAGGTACAGTAGTTGCATCTTTTGCTCTTATTCACTTATGATTTATGTTCATTGTAAGCACACACCCATAAAATCCAAGGACGATCCAAACCATTTACTGGAACGTATGCATAATATTTTGGTAAAAGTTTGGAGTGTTGCGTTAAAATTAATTTTATTTAAGTTATCTACCTAAATTTTTTGAATTTATTTCGAACAACTCAGGGTGAGATCAATAGAGGTAGGATGTATGAGTAGGAGTCATTTATTTTTGTTCTCTTTGATTCCAAAAATAAAGAAATGGCGGGTATTAATACCAAATACTAGTTGCACATTACTATAGTAATTGCATGGTTCAAGCACGGAATACATAAATTTATTACTAACGTACTTCAAGGCTTAAAGGATTTTTATTGTGTGTTTTCTTTAACCGACTTCAAAAAAAGTAGGAGGTTCTCAATTCTTTGGAATCTTTTTTTTATCAGACAATTAAGAATCATTAGCTTTATAGGAATCTGTGCGGCGACGTAATATCCATTGCATACTTAAAATAGTTTTTAGCGACGGCAGCAAAATAAAATAATAACGTGTGAACAGAAAAACAAAAATTTCGTAATTTGCTCCACAAAATGCTTAACAATCTGCCATTGTATTTAATAAGACTTATTAATGTTCAGTGTGGGATAATGAAAATCAGATTAGGTCTCTACGTTAAAGACAATTGAATTGTATGCCTTGTTAATGACGGGTTTTGTGTTTTCGGTTCGCAGCTTTTGAAAGGCTCAAGATACGTTCTACAAGGATGGATAAGTCTGGTACTATACTGCTCTGATGTGAAAGAAGAGGGAAGTGCATATTGCTAAAATGCACTAAGCAGCAAAGATTTAAATCCTTGCTTGACAGTCTTCTTTCATATCAGGGCAGTATATTGGTGCTAAGACAATGTATGGTTCCTGAAAACACTAATAACTGGTATTTTACTTGCTTGTGTCAATCAAGCATGGCGTTTGTGCATAAGTTCAATTTTCTTCTTTATATGCACATGTAGTCATTTCAATAAATGGCGTTTAATTTAATAAAAAAAACTGTGAATGCGACCCAACATGTTTTTGTCCTTCTGTTATTTGAATATCGTCAATCATTTCATTTGTATGATGATTGATGATATTGAGTATTTGTTACAGTAAAAGCTCTAGCTACAGAAAGTCTAAAAATTTTCGAGTAAGATCTTAGAACCCGCAGGTACCTAAGCTTTAATGCTATTTTCTACTTTAATAAAATTAACTAAATCAGAAGTTAGTTTGCACATTACTCCTTCCTAAGGCTTGGTTGATTTTACTAGAAAACAATCTGCTTCTGAAAGGTTATAATGTAAACTTCTGCTGTAATATTCGAGTAGGTAGGTATCTAATAGAAGTCAAAAGTAAAGCTTGTATGGTAATTCACAATAGACATTCGGAATAAGTAATAGCTGAATGGACAGGGCATTATCGAAGATCAGCAAGTTTAGCAACGTACATAAACATGTATGGACAAATATGGCGTAAAACGGCTTAAAACGGGATGCAAACGCATCAAAGTGTCCGTCACAGACACAACGGAAACGCATTGCCATTTTATAAACGATGCGAGCGTAGTGGGTGGCATCTACTCTTTAATCGATTGTTCGACTTCTCCATTTTGGTTTTGCTTTGTAATGGTTTCGTAAATAATGCTCGCGGAATTTATAGGACGGTGCAATTAGCTCCAAAAACGACCAAACCAAAGTAATAGTTTTATTCTGGCTCCACAATATGTAATGCTATGTAGTCCACATATTGTGTGGAAAAGTTACATCGCTGGAAGCATCGGGTTTGGGGGGAGAGGGGGAAGAAGTGGCGTTTAATCAGTTTTTCTGCAGATATATTTCAAAAACAAAACAAGTACAAAAGTAATCTACATTTAAGTCTGAATAAAAATGGACCTAAGCATAATGTTGCTAAATTGGACCGTTCTAGAGTTACGGACGGTGTAAATCTCATAGAGTAATTTGGAGTTGGACTAAGATTTAGGTGATTAGGAGATTAGGGTGAGTAAGATGACTTCAAATGGACAAGAATACAAAATAACTAAAATAGAAGTTATAGGTATAAGGTAACCCAGAACATTTTGATTCCGTTAGCGAGCAATTGACAGTTAGAATATTAATACTCCAAACCAATTTCGCTCATCATTCAAATCAAAGTGTTAAAAACAAAATATGATAGGTTTACTAAAAGCGTTTGAATAAAATAATCATTATATTAGGTAGGTAGGTAGGTACTTACTGCTTACTATATGTTACTAACCAATAACATTCAATTACAATCCTATAACATTTGCAGGGATCTTTTATACATTTCCGCATTTTCAATACGTCGTCGTTCACGACACGGTTTCTTTTTAATAGCTCAGTCATTTACAGTAAATTTACTGTAAGACATTTGTAGTCTTTAATATCGCGAAAGTGTTAAAAGCGACATCAAAAAAAGAAAGCGCCTATTGTGGAAACATCATTTCAATGAATTCTCTTTTGTTGTCAATAAATATAGCGTCGTTATGTTAAAGCGATAGAGCATTCGAATTTTGCGAGATGTTCAAAAGTTCAAAAGTTTTAGACGATTTGTGTTAAACAGTTTTTTAAAAAGTTTTGAAAATATCATATCATTATTTGTTACCTGAGATAAGATTGTAATAAATAAAGCAGCCGGTGGACCCCAAAAAAATAAATTGGCCCACTTGCCCCAAACAGCGAGTTAAATATTGTCATTTCTAAACCAGATTTAACATAGGTAGGTATCTCATTGGACATTGTGACAATTTACACTAGAATCTTTAATGTGACTCGGAGTTAATTAGGCTAAACCAGGTTGATGCAAGCGGGCCTTAAAAAATGTGAATACGAGAATAAAACGACAAATAGCAGTTTGTAAGCGTTCACATGTCTAGATAAAAACCGGACGTGATGTGATGAATTGTGACAGATAATCTCTGAAACTGTTACGCAATTTATCAAAAGTCGGAAATCGGTGGATTTTGAAACGGTACGGAATCGTGTCGATTCATTCGTGGGTGGAGGTTTCTTTCGTCAGAAGAAAGTGTGTTGTTTGCGGTGCGCCCGCGCCGCCGGTGTGGGCAGTGATGCCAATTTATCGCGATTCAACATGAGTAGTTTATACCTACGCGTAAAAATTACAATTATTGATATTTGGGAATTGGGACCAAGTGGCTAATGTAGGCCAAGTTATACAAATGTTTCCTGTAATATTATTAAATTGATTATGAAGCTCTCCCGCCTACTTAAAAGCAATCATAATAATGGACACATTTCACCCTTATTTTAACACCCGTTTAATAAGAGGGATACAAAGAATAGGTATACTCTTTCCATTCGTTTATTTTCTCTTTGACACATGAAACAGATATAGCAATAGCGAGGGACCGGAAAGAGACCATTTTATCCTTATCTCTCTCTGGTACCTCGCTATTGCTATATCTATTTCATGTGTCAAAGAGGAAATAAACAAATGGAAAGAGTATAAACTCAACAATATTTAATTGAAATTGGGGCTTAAAGCTGAGTTCATCAAACACTTACGTATCAAATGGTTAAGTAAAATTTTCTTCGTATCCACTCTATAAATCACCTAGGTATTATTAGGTAACTCCGGCAAAAAGGGTCAGCATTACAGTTTAAATCCTACCTTATTATTTACCTATCTCTAGTGCAAGAGTGATAATCGTTATTAATTTCACAGCTCTATCCTGATACTGTACGGTTACTGAAGTCAAGCAGATTACAGTAGGCGTCTGTTGTAAGTTGTAACTCAATAATGATTGTGTTCCACCCGATGTCATCGCGTCGTCAGATCTCTTCCTCTATTATTGCGTTCAAAGCTCTCCTCCGGGAATCCAATCGGCAGCCACTCCCACGCCATATTTATTACTTCCTCACCTTCTAATTGTTCCTAGAAAACTTTAAAAAATACCCAAATACTTTAAGCTATGCTAAATTTGTCATGCTAGTTATAAAAGTAGCTTCTAGACATTTTTACTGTTTTGAAAAAATAAATAATAGTTTGGCAAAAAAAGCGTAGTAAAATTACGGCACTACTGTCTTTTAGGTATACGTAGTCGATGGACATTCAAGTTATTTCTACAATTTAAAGCTGAAACCGTAATATGTATTGACTAATGAAATGAAAAAATATTCATTTTAACTTCAATAAGTTGCATTATTTTCATACCTTAAATCAAATAGTACGAATCAATTAATTGTAAAAATTAATAGACAAGTGCCAGCCATTAAAGATTCGATTACATTCTGAAGTTAGTAGCTAATTATTTACCAGCTAATTTGATTCTCACTCCACAGCAACAGAAACAAATATCAAGTAACACAAGTTATAATGGTAAATGTGTAGTTCCGGTACATTCAGTTGCGTTCGCTCCACCAATTAATGCATTTTTTCGTGTCTCCTGTTGGATCCTTTTTTATCTTCAAAGGATTTCCAAAATAATTTACTACATAGTATCCTATCTAATTGCCTTGCCTTATTATTAAATTACTTATTATTACTGGAAGAATTTTTTCAGTCTTGTCAGGAAAATGGAATATACTCGTACCTATTATATCGATTGGGGTTTAGATATTAAATTTTTAGTTAGGTGTTTGCTTTCAACTTAATGGATACTCGGGTATTGAATAGTGTAACCAAATTATTTTTCTAAGAAAACTAGGTAGGTATACCTAAAGCCCACGCGCTTGTCCTTTTAACACTTTTAAGGCGTTATGGGCAGAAACAGTAGTAGGTAATGTACGAGTAAATGTCGATGTCAAAAGTCCATGATTATAATTTGAAAACAAGAGCTCTTGCTAGTAGTATTCGGTCAGTACATACAGGAGCAATATTTATAAATACAAGCTGTTGCGAACGGCTTCGCCCGCATAAATTTCGGTTCCTGCATATCCCGTTATAATGAAAAGACCAATTTAAAAGGCATGTGGTATCGCAGAATTTTTTTAGAACTTTTAAAAGGGTACAATCCATCGTACATATTTTTTGCGTAACTTTTATCGTTTACGCAGCGTATGCAATGAAAGCTCCCGAAAGGAATCATTTTCCAGTTTTTGCAACATTTTTCATTGATAATTCGCTCCTTTTAGTCATAACGTGATGTTATATTATAGCCTAAGCCCTAAAGCCTCCCTCGATAAATGGCCTATCCAACACAAATAAGTTTTCAATTCGGACCCCAGTATTTTCAGAGATTAGCGCGTTCAAACAAACAAACAAACTCTTCAGCTTTATAATATAGATGAGGGTACATACTTGCACACCGTTTTAGTATGGATTTTTGAAGTTGACTCTACATAGCATAAGAGCAGTAAATGTCAGTAGGAATTACAACAGGCCCAAGGTGTGGCACAGTTAGGTAAGAGGTCAACAACACCTAGATTTCAAGCCTGAAGACACACAGTTTACGGCGGCTTATGCAACCCACTCGTGTGGTTAGAAATGACTGTCGGTAACGCTATATAAAAGTTGGATAAAAACAATAACCCTGAACAAGGCGGACTGCGCATGTCAAAAAATGTCGGCAGTTTACCGGTGCCAAAATTGCTTGTTATGTTTTTGTCACCAACAGTATTATATTATCTGTGCCAACAGTAAGGCCGCGATGTAGTTCGCTCAGCACTCAGCAGCCATCTATAGAATTTGACAGACGTCGCTACTGTTTGGTTGTACGAAAAAGTTATACGTAAATCGTTCGAATGCCCATATCCTTTTCTTATCGGTGGTAAAAGCTTGGCTAACATGAAATATAAACAATTCATTTATTTCGAGATAACATAAGAAAGTCAAAGGCAGGGTTTGGTTTAATTTTGTTCATCCCTCTAATTTTTTTTCCATGTAAAATGGTCAAAATTGAACCTCTATAGTTTGACATTTTGCATCCGTGTATCTATCCATCACAGTCTATCACAGTCGATTATTTCAGTACCTATCGATATGAAATAATTTTGACTCAGTAGATATATGCACAATTAATTTGTGGCCCAACTTCATTGAGCGTCCACTTAAAACAAACAAGAAAAAAGAATGAAAATGTAACTAAAGCTATCGTTTACTTTGGAACTACTCGTAGATTGCGATGCGTGAAATTTCGTTAAAAAATCGTGCGTTGATCAAAGTATTAAGATGTATTTGGTGGTCAAAGTGTAGTTATTATTGCGGATGGTAGCTCATTTTTGGCACTAAAAGCATTAAAGTGTACCATTATATCAAGTTGAACGCTCATGAGTAGCCAGATGCGCAGTTTTATCATTTCTGGCTAGTTTTCAAGTGCCGAAAACCCATTAGTGCAATATTGTATGATGTGTATAACTCTTAGATAAGGTATTTTTGCACAAGGAGCATTAGTCCTACCTTACAGGATGAATGCTTCTCCTTTGATTCACGTATAAATAAATTTCAGAAATCTAAAAGGGATTCCATGTAGGGTGAAAGATATTTTTGATGTAAACCATGATGCTTTTCATTTACCTCTGATGCTCGTTCCTAAACATAATTATGTATATTAAGAAATGCCATATTAAGTTTTCACGTTGAATACCTTATAAGATGATTACTCGTTTAGCAAAAATTCCAGAAAAAAACCTTCAATTTTTATTATTTTCATTTGTCGTTGCTGATTTTTACCCACGACGGAACGGAGTACGGGTATATGCGTTTAGGGTGAGAGACCGTTTGTACATTACTTTATTATTGAGATGTTATGTTTGTTTGTATGTTAAATTGTTCACAAAAACCAATAATGGAAAAATATTTTTGTTTGTTTGTTTGTTGGTTTGTTTGTTTGTGTGTGCACATCAATGTTCCCATTTATTTCAAAAACGGCTTGACCGATTTAGATGGGGTTTTCTGTATATTGTTTGGTATTCAGCGGCAATGGTTCTTAGATAGTTGTTACGAACATCGATCACCAGGGGGCGCCATAAAATACATTTTTATTGTAAACGAATGTTCCCATTTATTTCAAAAACGGCTTGACCGATTTAGATGCAGTTTTCTATATAATGTTTGGTATTCATTGGCGATGGTTCTTAGATAGTTGTTACGAACATCGATCACCAGGGGGCGCCATAAAAAACATTTACAGTGCAAACGAATGTTCTCAATTATTACAAAAACGACTGAACCGATTTGGATACAGTTTTGTATAAAATATTAGTGAGTCATTGGCAATGGTTCGTAGATAATTGTTCTTGTGATTGAACAGCAGGGGGCGCCACAATAAACGTCTCTTTATGACTTGGAAGGGATGATGCCTTCAAACGCTGCTAGAGGAGCTAATGGCTAGTTTTTTTAATAATAATATAATTTAAATTACATTAATATATTAATCGAAAAACTATAAAACAAGTGGAAAATTAAAAAATTTTAAAACACCCACGACTTTTGCAGACTTGTAATTGAAAAAGGATTAAATAATTTTTTTGAAACTCCCCGACTAAAGAAAAGTAAGAACTAAGAACCTATCAGTATAATTACAAATCCAAGAAAATCCGTCGGAGCTGCCATTGCTATTTTATATATTTTCGTTTCCAATATCAATTAATGTAATTAGTAAGTATTGATAAACTGCCGGTATATGAGAAGTATGAAGAAATTGAATTAGTCATCAACTGGTAAACAGCACCATCAACACCGTCATAGGCAAAACACAGCAGCTCCGACGGATTTTCTTGGATTTGTAATTATACTGATAGGTTCTTAGTTCTTACTTTTCTTTAGTCGGGGAGTTTCAAAAAAATTATTTAATCCTTTTTCAATTACAAGTCTGCAAAAGTCGTGGGTGTTTTAAAATTTTTTAATTTTCCACTTGTTACAAGGAACATTATACATTTGTTCTATATTATCTACTGCACCTATTAAATATTATTTACATTAATATAATAAATTTAATTCGTGTACAATTATTTTGACAGAAAATCGTGTTTTTAATTATAAAATAAGTTAGCTGTAAAAATGCTATCCCAACAATTAGCTTTGTACGACTATCTACTTCACTTCAAACAGTTAAAATCTTTGACTAACATTAAAAACTATGAGCGGAACACATTACACGATTTGTCTAAAATTTCTAAACATTATAAAACTGTACCTACGTAATGTGGAAACATGCGAAATTAGGCTTTGAACTTATGACACTGTTATTTTAGTGACATAACAACTTAATTCACATACTTGAGTCTTGAGTGCGTCTAGTGATTAGTATCAGCCATAACCACAAGTAACTAAGTAGGTATATCTTGTGAAAACCTTGGCCCTTCTTAGATTTTTTAAATAGCAAAAATTTGTTAGCCTAGTCAAAATAGACGTATACACGGGACCCGGCGGACCGTGCGAAGAAATGTCCCCAGTTTAATGTAAAAAATGTTTGTTTTGACACCAACAACGTCAGCTGTAAACCGACCACAGGACCGACATCTGTGGACCGCGGTCCAAGCCAGTTTCCACAGGGACGTTTTCCGCAATTTTGCGCCGTATTAGGGCAGTATTAAAAGATCCTACTTAGAATATCTTACTTAGCGAAACATACAATAAAATAGTAGCGCCATTAGGCTCATCCTCAGGTTCATATCGGTGCTATAGTCAGGGATAAATTGTGTGTCCTGAAACAGCAGTCTTTTTCTGGAGACTTTCTGAATAATTTCAATTTAACGCGACGCCTATAATCTGTTTCTTTTACCACTTTTGTCTTTTACCACTATCATACATTACAGTATGTACTTAGGTGTCAGGGATTTAGTGAGTCAAGTTCAAACTGCTCTGTCTGAGACAATCTTGGACAGCAATACGGGGAAGGTATTTAAAGAAGAAGTCGTTAAACTTGCTGCTGTCAGGTGGAGATATAAAATCCGCGAAACATAAAACATACACTACACGGACACACGGTATAAAAAGGGAGCAAACACGACAGTTTCCGATACAAAAACCACTTCCTCGCGGGTTTGCTTCGGAGAACTAATGAAATGTACGTAAATAGTACAGCCCGGGGTGGACGGAACCGCGCGTCGGCGCCAGCACACCGGGACGAACCAATGATTGATTGAAGTGACATTGAAAAAGATACTGCCGACTACTAAAGATCGACTGTAGGTACTTGTGTTTGCAGCTGATTACAAAATATTAACTTTCATAATATCAATTCTATAAGTTAGGTCTCTTATTTTTAAATTGACCTAAAGCTTAGGTGCTATTATATTTATGAAACAAACATTTATTTACTTACCAAATTTGGAAAACGAGTAAATAACTAAAATATTAAAACCACGACTGCCATGTGTTAAAAATAGCCTATGTTAAGAGCGTTCATGCGTTGGAATTATGCTTGAGCCGATATTGTCAATTTCCGACGTAACATAAAAGTGTCATGTGTTCAATTATTGATTAGATAATTACCATCATATTATTTGGCAATTTATAATCTAGTATTTTGTCTCAAAAATATTTGAAAATATGTGTATAACTTTCTCTTTAGAAAGGTTCTTGTAAAGGCTTATTACTCACTTAGCGGTGGAAGCTCTATGCAAACACATTTAAAACCAATAATAGTAAAACTCCTAATAATAATAATAATAATAATAAATACACTTTATTTGCACCACACAAGAAATTGTACAAAACAGAAATACATAATAAACTAATTTAAGGCACAAAAGGCGGCCTTATCGCTTAGCAGCGATCTCTGCCAGGCAACCTTGAGAAAAGGAAAACAAAGGAACTAGATTTTGCAGGTGGTGTAGATTTATAAACTATATACATACAAATAGCTACAAACTAATACATAAACTAGGTTAAACAAATAAACAAAGATATTCAATACATAATCATCAAACTATAAACTAATATATACAATATAATAATAGAATGTCCACTAATAAGGACAAGATAATATGAATAAATAACAGTCATCATTTGCATCAACTAGGTACTCAAATAGTGATCTTTGACCGCATTCTTGAAAATGTACAAAGATTTAGACTGTCGTATCTCGAGCGGGAGTGCATTCCATAAAAGAGTTGCCTGTACGGTGAAGGATTTTTGGAACATCTTTGTTTTATGGAATGGCATTTTAAGTGTCAAGGTACGACAGGTTCTGAGGTCTGAATGTTCCCCAAGAAATTTGAATTTCTCCTTGAGGTAAGGAGGGGTTCTAGGATCATATAATACACAGTACAGTAGAGAAAGAACATGCAGATCCCGGCGACGGCGGATAGGGAGCCAGTTGAGCTTTTGTCGAAATTCAGAGATATGGTCATACTTGCGTAGGCCAAATATAAACCGAATTGCAAGATTTTGGAGACGCTCAAGTTTATTAAGCTGGTCTTCATTCATATTGAGAAAGCTTGCGTCCGCGTAGTCAAGTATAGAGAGGAGGAGAGATTGTGCTAACATAACCTTGGTAGGAATTGGAAGAAAAGACTGCAACCGCCGCAACGAGCTCATAGCTGCAAAGGTTTTCCTGCTTAATTCTTTCAGGTGTGTGGCCCATGACAGCTCCCGATCTATATGTACGCCGAGGTCTTTAACAGAACCGCAGTATGCAATGGTAACCCCATTAAATGAAACTGGAGGAAGATTAGGCCAGTCAACTCTGGCGATCATCCCGGGGCTACCAATAATTATAGCTTGGGATTTAGCTGGGTTGACCTTCAGACCAAACTGAGTGCTCCAAACAGATATAGCAGCGAGGTCTCTGTTAACAGCAGCTACTGCAGAACTAAGCTCACCAATAGGTGCTGAGCGATAGATTTGGAAATCATCTGCATACATGTGATAGAGAGAAGAGATGTTATTTGTGATAGAATTAATGAAGATTGCGAAAAGTAAAGGAGACAACACGCCACCCTGAGGGACCCCAGCCGTAACATCACACCAGGATGAAAAACTTTCATCTACCCGGATGCGCTGTCGGCGGCCTTTGAGGTAACTCCGAAACCAGTCTACCACCGATGGAGATATGTTAATAGAACGTAGCAGCCTCAGCAAGATATCATAGTCAACAGTGTTAAACGCATTACTAAAGTCAAGCAAAGTGAGAACTGTGAGCTGCTTATTGTCCATCGCCAATCGAATGTCATCAGTCACCTTTACAAGTGCAGTAACTGTGCTATGTCCTGACCGAAATCCAGACTGCAACGGACTCAGGAGTAGATGTTTATCAAGGAAAAGCCTCAGCTGATGATAAACAAGCTTTTCGAGGACTTTGGACAGGAAAGGTAAGATGGAGATGGGGCGGAAGTCAGAGACAGAAGTAGGTTTAGCCTTTTTTGGAAGAGGAATAATTTGTGCATTTTTCCAAGTATCAGGGAATTCGCCAGAGGAGATGGAATAATTGAGGATATGAGTCAAGACAGGAGAAACGATGTCAAGGATAGGTATGATCATGTTCCGGCTAATACAGTCAGAGCCAACAGCGTGCGTCCTAAGTGTTGCAATAGAATATGTCGCACGCGGCACAACCCATAAAATTGTTGAATAGAACAATCTTCACTCATAAAAGAATGACCCACTCAATCACGCGTGCATTAAAAGTGAGTACATAAAATAAACGTACGCGAATAAAGCCAAACAAATAAAACAGTTTTATAGCGCCTATTACTCATTTAATAAAACACCGAACGGCAGCACTTTATATCCCAGAACGGTAGCTGAAGAAATAAACGATTTTAAAGTCGAACATAATCTATTCCTGACCGAAATGTCATAGAGAGCTGCCCTCCCTGTGCGTGTGCATTCCTTATTTGTTTAGGTAATTACTTTAGTTTGTTTGTAATTAAAGTGCGTCGTCCACCACGGAGTTTTGTTTAAAAATGTTATCAAAATACAAATAAGAAACCTCAGGATATGGACATCCAAACGATTTACGTAAACCTTTTTCTTACAAGCAAGCAGTAGCGCCATCTGTCAAAATTCTATAGGTATAGGCTGCTGAGCGAACTACAGCGTGGCCTTACTGTTGGTGGCAAAACAAGCATTTTTGGCACCGATAAACTGGCGACATTTTTTAGTGCCGCCCGCGCTGTCCAGGGTACATGTCTATTAATCAAAGCTAACAATATTTAGTCTTGTCTCGCTTCAAAAAATATGTTGGAGTACAGCGACTCTTGCACGTTTCCGCAAATGGAGAAAAATTCCGGCAATATATATATATATTTTTCAACATTTTCCGAATTAACATTAGGAAGTTAAAATAAATAATATGTGTAATTTATCGCTCACGTTCTCAATTAAATGAATGTCACATCTGTAAATCGTGTCACGGCGAATATTGAGGTAACAATATGATATACATTGTGTAACGTTTATCTTATGTAACTCAGAAATCAATCGTGCACCTACATTCATAAGATTTTTTCCATTTAATCTTCCGGTTTGTATAAAATGCACTGATTTGCATAAATTAATTCGATAATTATATACTATCGTCCCAGTTTATATTGACGGCTATATAAATACTATAAGCCCGGCTTCTCTTAATGTGTGACCCAAAATCCTCCGAGTAGGTAATACCTATTACTAATAGGTATACTACCTGTAATAAGCAATAGTAAAAAACAATGCGTAAAACCGAAACACTGTTAGTTTGCTTTCGGTAGGTACCTTTAGGAATGAAATTAAAGAAAATGTATGGGAATGACATAGCTGATCGACCAACTTATCTCGTTACGTCTTGATTGATGAAAACTGTTATTCTAATTTTTTTATTTCGTTCTAAAAACGTACCGAAAGCAATCGTAGAAATAGAAGAAATACATAAGTCATATGGCTAAGGATGCTTGTTTCCATTGAAAATAACCTCTGTTCAATATTTCTGCGCCTATCCTAGATCGAAATGCTGAAATATCTATCTGAAATATTCGCTTCGTAATTACGTCTTCAAGAGTTTCGAAACCGCACTTCACAAGTTTATTTAGTTTATGCCGCATTTGGTCAAAGTGGC
The DNA here is from genome assembly GCA_036785405.1 of Coenonympha arcania. Lineage (NCBI taxonomy): Eukaryota > Metazoa > Arthropoda > Insecta > Lepidoptera > Nymphalidae > Coenonympha > Coenonympha arcania. The sequence continues at coordinate 4,212,374 of CM072063.1, read as the reverse complement.
CGGGTATGTGAAAGTATTGCTTGGTTACGGATTGTCAATCCACATGAGATAATACTATTAATTAATTCTCTAAACACGTACCGATTATTACGTAGCGTTAGGCACATAATAATTGTTATTATCATTACCTCTAAAAACACATACTTAACTTAATTTTCCAAAATTTGCTAGCTTTTTTCTATTTTTTTTTGCTAGCTTTGAATAATACACATATCGCGGGCTTCAAACCAGAAAAACCAGAAGGCCGTATAAGCAATACCCTTACTTTTCAGAAGACAAAGAAAGCTTAATAGTAGTTTATGTAACGGTTACATAATGGGGGGGTATTAAAACACGAGTGTGAGTTTAAAAAACGAGCCGCAGGCGAGTTTTTTAATAGTATCACACTCGTGTTTTAATACCTAATTATGTAGAGTTTCATACACTACTTTATCTACGCTCATATTATTATCATAAATCCAAATCATAAAATCTTGCTAACGTTTGTCGTAAATCATTGCAACTACTAAGATGTCAGGTGGAGTGAAATTTTCTTTAGTAGGTTTCACTGCTAGACATTTTTCAGCGCAAAGTTTTGACTAAGTAACAAAAAAATTGGTTGTCTGTAAAGTCGGTTTACGGACGATAGATTTACGAGATAACGTCATAATCGTTGTCGTAATCGTAATCATAATCACAGGCCCAGGTGGAACGTTACGCGGAACGTTAGACATTGTGTTGTTGTCTATGGTCAATCATGGCCCATCCACAGACATAATCCATACTCTCGGCAATGACTACCAACTATATTATGTTGTCTGTGGATTCACTTAAAAAAATATTACCCCAGATACAAATACAGGAATCCAAAGCCGTGTATCGTAATGGAAATTAAACAACTTTCTTTAAATATTTCCATAGTAGAGCGATGTTATAATGAATAACTTTTTAATAATTATAGAAGTCTGTGAATAAAGTAGGTAATAATTTGACACATTTCGATTTCATAATTCGAACTTTAAGCAATGAGCGTAGATAAAAGTTCTTATTCAATGGATCCCTTTACCTGAAAATTTGCATGTGTCTTATGAGACGCACATGTCTATAGGCACGTGTAAAAATTACAGTTAAAGAGATCCATTGAATAAAAACTTATTAAGTTTTTCTTGTCTCCCGAAAACCAGGTAAGTAATTGCTTATACGCCCGCCATATATAGCACCATAGATATATCTGGGGCTGCCATTTGAAAAAAATAAACTACCACGTATGGTAGGATCAAAAAGATTCCGACGAATTGAGAACCTCCTCCTTTTTTTTGAAGTCGGTTAAAAAAGTGATGTAGATACACCGAGATCATGTGTATAATAATACTGATACTGGGTAATTAGACTCCCTTAAGTACTAAGTTGGGTAGCGAAAACAATAAACAAGTATGTACAATTGTACACTGTACATTTGTGCTATAAACAAGTGCTGTTGTTTATTGTTTGCCCTTCCCAACTCGATACTATTTTGAGTTGATTTTCCGAGAGAATTGGCTACTTGTGAGTTATGGTGTAGAGGGGCCAATTCTGTTTGGTATTCGTATACATCCGTCGTGGTCGTTGCGCATGCGGCTATGCGACTATTCTCAACTAGTGACTTCAAAATTATGAGTTTGACAAAACAATTTTGTAAACTGACTATTTTTACGTAGATATTTAGGGGTTTACATTAACATTTAACAAAATGATTTTTGAAGATTTAACACAGTAACGGGAAAAATTATAAGATGTCAACACTAGAGAGAACGAAGCCGCGGGTGAATCGAGATTTGATTGTAGGTAGTTGAATGGTAATAGTACGTGGGTGGTATTGTCTATAAAAGTCCATAATGATGTTAATTAGTTTACGTCCGAGGCTTTCGTCACGCATAGAAACCAATTAGGTAAGAGCAGATTGCGTCTATTGGCAGCATTCCTTGTTTTATGGGGTAAAGCTATCGCCTATTCGGATCGTTAAGAATACATTATAGAGAGATAAAATTAACAGTTCCGCCAACCACCAACTCAAAAATACATCATAAATCTTTACCAGCCACTTTTAGATTGTTTGGATTATGAAACAATCTATGTCGGTCACGAATTGTTATTTTGTTTCTGCTAAAGATAGGTAAAATGTTTACTTAAAATATTAATTTTTTTTTCCATAGTTAATTTAAGTATACGATTAAATTACATCTGCACTCGTACATATAGTATGCAAATTATAGAATGAAAATGGTGGATGAACGGAATTTCCTTTCCTACCTACTTTCAAGAAAGGTTGTCAAACTAATCTACCTTTAGCAGTAGCTATACATTACTGGTGAAAATTAGGGTTATTTTAATAACCCATGGGAGCTATGGATTTGATAAAAAGTAGCCTATGTTTTAATCCGGGTTATAGGTAAGCTATCTATGTTCCAAAATTGTTTCAGTAGTTGCGGCGTGAAGGAGTAACAAACATACACACTTACATATATACACACACACGGAGTTATTAAAAACAAAGCCCACTAAAATTAATTATCAACTTCACTTTTGATAGAACTTTAAAGAGTTGTGTAACATTCGTACAAAACAACAACGTTTATGTAAAAGAATTTAAATGTGATGTGTTATGTAGAAATCAAATAAATATTCATAAGATACCGCGTACCGTTCTGCGTAGACGTACCGTATGAAACGCTAACTTTTTTTACAATAACGGTGCAAACACTGAAGAAGTGTTCTTGCAAAGGCTTTTTACGCGTGGAGTTTATTATGTGGATCATAAGGGCCATAATTATTTTATTAAATGGTCTTTGAAGTGTGCGATTGTTTCATCGGCACACAGCGTATCGGCACGCTACATTCATGCAATTCTTTAAGGCTCCATTGTTTTCTATTGTCTACTAATGTTACTGATACTGCGATTAGCGACTACGTCCGTAACTTGTACCTCGTTTAGGCAATGATTTACACGCGTATAGAGTTGACACCTGTGTCCATTAACCTTTGATGTGCACGCGTTGAATTCTCTGCATGGAATTTTAAACGGAACGTGTCCCTCAGCTCTAGCCATATGTCCCATCCATGCATTTTTTGAGAGAAACGTGTCCCTCAACTCTTGCCATAATTATGTCCCATCCATGCATTTTTTGAGAGGAACGTGTCCCTCAGCTCTAGCCATATGTCCCTCCATGCACTTTTTGAGATAAACGTGTCCCTCAACTCTTGCCATGATTATACCCCATCCATGCATTTTTGAGAAGAACGTGTCTCTCAGCTCTAGCCATATGCATTTTTTGAGATTGATTTTGCATCACTTTCAAACGAAATTCCCAAAATGTATTAGGTTGGGCGGAAGTCACTTGACCAATTTAGCTTTAATTTTCATACATTTTTGGATTTCGTTCCATTTCCATTTTTCTAGCGTATCGCTAAATGTCATATGGCATGTCCCACCTATGCATTTTTTTAAGAGAAACGTGTAACTCAGCTCTAGCCATAAGGTTCCATCCATGCAAATATATTTTTGTATTTCGTTCCATTTCCACCTTTTTTCATCATCTCTTTCCTTATACTCTTGTCAGAGCGGTCGTAGTCATAACTTTTCAGTCACAACCTTGACAATCCGTCTCCATTTTACCTAGACAGTTGCTTTTTTTTAACACACATGTAAAGGGACGTCCACTGTAGCCTTTACTTGGTGCACCTTTTTAGCGTATCGCAAAATGCCATACGGCTAGAACTGTCGTCTTCTTATAAGTTACTTAGCAGGTACTGGTACTATTTCTTTCAATTCTCTTTCATAAAATCTGGCCAGAACTCGCGAAATATTCCCGTTGCCATTACGGATATTAATAAATAGGTGGCACTGGGCACTGTTGTGTGTTCGCAAAGTCATTGATCTATATAAATGTAACGGCCTGCTCTATTTCGGCTCGTCTTTTATTTTCGCGTCGCTATTTCAATGTTTAAAGGTGAGGGCTTTTTATTCGTCGCAGTTCCTTTTCCTGGTGTAGGTATAATCTGTTTTATTTTTATCGCAGACTGAGCTTTTGATTTTATAATATCATCTAGTTTTAGAGTATTAAACATCTGTATTTGTTATCAGGCTACAGAGATTGTTCTTATGTTATATGTTTTAGAAAAACAGATCTTCTAGCATATAAAATTCTCTCGCTTTTCGTTGTTACCAAACTTCGCCGAAACGGCTGGACCGATCGTTATGAAACTTTCAGTGTATGATCCCTGGGTCTGGGAGCAGGTTGTTATTTATCTATTTTTATATCCCTAATTGGCAAAAAAACGTTTGCCCGGTCAGCTAGTATACATATAAAAGGTAAACAGTAGGTATTCGCGAAACAGGTGTTCTGCCATTTAATTATAAACAAATAGGTAAGTGATTGAGATTCCCAACGCAATTTCAAGATTAAAGGCGGAAATGTATTTCATACATTGAATTACTCGAGAATCGATTGAATATTAAACGGGCGTAGGTATTTGTATGCCTTTACCGTCTACAAACTATCTGCTTATGTCAATATGTCAGGATAATGCAGCAATCGTTGGAGTTAACATGTTCGTTTGTTTACTCCTGGTATAATTAGTATATTTACTTGCGTAATTTAACTATTATACTTGCGCGAAACGGGGATTAAATATGCTAGAGTCAACGTCTCTCATTGGAAAATTTTGACAACTTACCCTGGGTTAGCATTTTAACTCTGTTAACACACTAACCCGGGTTGGCGCAAGTGGGGGTAAATGACACTTGTGTTTAAATTTTTAACATGACTCTTGAATAATACAAGTTAAAAATAAATAAAAAAAAACAATAAATATTAACTAACCAATAACTAATCTAAATCTAAAAAGCCGCTACCACTGTCATTCCCATGAAAATTTTTTTTAACACATTTTCCTAAATAGTGGACTTTTCCATGTACGCTCAGCGTGCGCAAAGTTATTCTTTTACGCACAAGTACTTTTTGCTTTCCTTCTGCATGGAGGTTTTAATCAAAAAGTTTGTAGTACGAAATATTTGTATTAAGTGACTATTTTATAGCGTAAACACTATTAATACTTTAATTAAAGGACGTAACTTTTTAAATTGTTATAAATCTGAAATAAAAATATAATTTTTCAACAAAGTTTCATTGTTATTTGTTTCAGAGTTACTTTTTTGTAAAATATTAGGACTTTCATAACTTCCGGATTCTGACCCCAGCTCACAGAGCGCATCAGTTGACTGACCATAGACAATTCTTGTCCACTTTTTTGTTTATTTTTTTTTGTGCGTGAGTGGTCTGTATTCATGTTAAATTACATACCTTAACCTACTATTATAATATTTTTATTTTTGGCCCCAACTTTATGTATTTTCGCAAATGTGTTAAAAAATGTCGTTCAATGCACGTGCGGAATTGTCATTTCCACTCGTCTCTATTTTTGACACGCTCCTACAGCTTATGTCAACAAACCGAGACTCGTAAAGAAAGGACATACTTTCCGCACTAATATTGAAATGCACTATTTTAATTCGTTCCATATACATATACGAGTAAGTAGGTTCCTACCAGTCTTTATGTAACTTTCTACGGTATCTGGAGTAAGTATAGAACGTATTATTATCATTTTATTTTATGGTTTAAATGTCTTTGCCACTTGTTGCTATTTTAAAACATATTAAAGTATGTTAACACAATATATGTAAACCGTGTAATAGGTATTTAGTATATCATTGCCGCAATGACGTGAGTTTGAGTTGTGACGTAACATCATATCTCTAATAACCTAATTGTACCTCGTGAAAGCAAATAGGGTTCATCTGGACACGGATCCCTAATTATTTGACATCGACAGCCGGCGGCGGCATGATCCAATGTCTAAGTTTGTCGCGTACACTATTTGGACTTTGTTATTTGAATCTTGTGAAATGTTAGCATAATAAATTTTGTACTTTAGGGGCCTGATATTGTAAGCGGGTAACGGAGATAGACTTTCCGGAGAGCTCTAACCCTATTTGCTTTCATTCGGGCACGGAACACTAAATTGCCTCGGGGCCCTTACGTATAGTCCGTCAAAAAAGTCATGAAATTAATTCACGGCTTTCATTTTATTTCATGACTTTTTTGACAGACTATATGGATGGATATTATAATTTATTTAAATAAAAGATTCTATCTTCGAAATTCTAATCAGAGATCTCGGTGCAAAGAAAGTCGGGTTTCCATGCCATGCATATGTATGCTGTGCGTTAGATGAGACTCGCGAGCGCAGCCGACCGAGACAAAACTGCACTTTTAACTTCGCCTGGCTACTCGGATAATTTGCCAAGTAATTACAGTAAGTTTTATGTTAAAGAATTCAGCTGAAGAAAATTAATATAATATGCTAGCTGAATTTAGTGTAGGCATTCACGCATGTCTTTTATATCTGGACAACCGAATGGCGTAGCGGCAGCGAACCTGGCGTCTACGTCGGAGGTCGTGGGTTCGATTCCCACTACTGGTAAATGCTCGTGTAATGAGCATGAATGTTTTCCAGTGTCTGGGTGTTTTTTAATATATAATATAGTAGTATAAATATTTATCAGTTATCTAGTACCCATAACACAAGGTATCGCTTACTTTGGGGCTTGATTGCGATGTGTGCCTAATGTCCTGATATAATATGTATATTTATTTAAAAAACTGTACCTACAAATTCCAAGTAACGTAGAATGCACATGCAATATTTTAGCAACCTTGTCGTATTCATAAAAAGTAAATACTTAATAATTCTTTATCTACATTTATGATTCAAGTTGCTGTAGCGAGTAAAGGCATAAACTTTTAAGCACTTTTTCTTTAGAGTGCTGTCTCCGATCGAAGGTTGGCAATCATCATAGATAGACATAGATTTGAAGAAGAAGAAGACCGCTGCTCTAAATAGGCTACGGGTGCTCTTTCCAAACCATTGGCGTAAGTTTCGAAGCTAAGATATTCTTCTGCGGCCAGGCCTACCATCCCTTGCATGATTAATTGAAGGAGCTCATATTTCTTGGTGTTACGCATCACATGGCTGAAATATTCTTCTAATTTTAAGCACTGAAGATACGGAATAAAATTGAGTTCTACTTCATTCATTGTGTCCATGCATTTGTGTATCCATACGGAACTAACGGATATGCAATACTCAAAGTACTTAACGCACGAGTACATTCTTCACACGTCACAAATGGCTTCCGGTTGGTTTGTTTTGTACAGGACAGTATTTATTTATTCATAGGACCATAAATTAAGGACGACGTACAAATAGATACAGTGTTTTACGTAGAACCGTCACTTTCACGTGCGTTTGATCTTATTTCCTCATCATAATAGCACTCTTACGACACACTTTTGACGACCTCCCTGGCGCAGTGGCAGCGCGCTCGGATTCGAGTGGGAGGTCGCGGGTTCGGTTCCCGCTGAAATTATGGAATTTTGTAATTTCTAAATTGGCTCAGGTCTGGTCTGGTGGGAGGCTTCGGCGATGGCTACTTACGCAACGCCGCTAAGACCCCCACCAAGCGATTAAGCGTTCCGGTGCGATGCTTGTAGAAACCGTTGGGGTAAATTTATTTACCCTTCCAAGTTAGTACGATAAAATCTTAGGCTACATCATCACTTACCATCAGGTGAGATCGCAGTCAAGTACTTACTTGTATGGAGTAAAAAAAAACTCTTCGACTGCGTTTAGAGTCCACGTTAAAAGTAAAACACACTAAGTGCATAAAAGACAATGTAAAATGTGAAACATTCTAGTATTTAAATGTTATGAAGCAGTTGAACAGTACGTCTAGCAGTATGGTATTACGCTTAAAATATAGAAATATAACGAACCTCAAAAATGTATGAAAATGATCGCTAATTAGTTATGTGACCATTTACCAGCATTGTTGTATATATTTCTATTTCATTCAAAAGCGATGTAATAGTTACAGCGAGAAAAAACGCATGGATATGGGCCATGGCTAGAACTGGACAGCGCACTTAGCCGTATGACTTTGACCTGCAGGTTTCTACGACTCCGAGATAAGTAATGACAAGAGTTCAAATTATTCTCAAAACGTGTCTTTTCCATCGTGGTGTGATTCTACACAGCATATAGACAAGCAGGATATTTGGAATCGATGCACCTTATAACTTGTAACATTGGTTGAGATTTGAGAACTTTCTCGAAAACCAACAGTTCGGTCAAATAAGACCATACAATAGGAGTGAAGATGGAGTTCAGTCATTCGCACCCAGCTGAATTATTGATTTACAAAATACAAAATCTAAAAATTCAATCCTATCAATTTTCAGCTGAGTGCGAATTATGATACCCTAGGATGTGTAAATTGACTGGACTACACATCTACATAGATATAGATCGTAGACCTAAACTGCAGGTACTACACCTACTACGGTTTATTTTTGCAAGAAAGCGGAAGAATTTGCTCCACTTCGTAGATTGAGCGTGTCGGCGTTATGATAGAGTACCATTTCTATTTCGTATTTACGTAGTTTTAAAACAAAGTGTACCCAATAGGTATTAACTACCTACTGTATTGCCTTTAATTTAATTTTATTAATAGATTGGGCTATTTGTATCGAGTTCAACTATCACAATTAACGTATTATTTTGATAGTTTTTTTTATAGAGCAGTTGGTAAAATCTTCAGAATTTGGTGTTTGTGTTTGAGGTTAGGAACCTGAGGATAGGTAATCAGAACACTTTAACGCAAACCTTCTTCATACCAGAAAATAGTAGAGCCGTCTATCAAAATTTCCCACTGACACGCCACAATATAGCGGAGACCGTTTCCATGAAAATCTGCGTGTACTGTGATTATTGGTAAGTGACTTGTGGCGGGGACAGCGGTCTATAGACAATATTGCCACCTGCTGTCGGCTTGCTACTGACGCCTTCGGTCACCATATACCATAATATGGTATATCGATGCCGTCGGTGTCAAAACGAACATATTGGCACCGATAAACTGGCGACACTTTTTCTCGCGGTCCGCCGCGTCCAGAGTAGGTCTATTTTGCTTGTAGCTTACAATGCCGAAACATCTCTATTACGTATAATATTCCTATTGTAGACACCTAGTAGTATTTTATTATGTTCAATAACAAAATAATTTTTATGTATAATATTTGAAATTTTCCTGATCATGATTTGGTGACCGTTATTAACGTACCGACCGTAACTATATAACATTTCATATTATTAAATATAATATAAATAACTTTCAAAAAAATCATTACGTCTTTCATTTAGTTTCATTATACTTAGGTACACATACACAAATTGGTAGGTATTTACTTAACGATGTCCAGTTTACATCCGGTCTAAGTAATTGAAGCGCATTCAAATGAGGAGGTACAGAATACACTGAATGATATTCGTTTACGTATGGAAAAGTTTGATTTCCATCAACAGTTGGGTTGCGTCAATCCTGGTAGAATATTTCTCTATGAGCATTCATGTAGATCACTTCAGCAACTTCCCTCAATTACGTAGGTAAAAGAAGCTTTAGTCCGCCCTTTAGGTCGCTATTTTTTCTAATTTTTATGAATCTTTTCACTAAGCTTTTCAACTCCAATAAGTGAAAAGTTAAGATCAGTACCGTATTCGAACATTTTCAAAAAGTGTTCTGTTTATTCTGCTAGCATTAACACCTTAGCAAACCACAACAATATATTCAAAGCCGCATGTTAACTATATAGGAAACAAGAAACAAAGCCTGTCACATCAATCTAAAAAGCATTAGTTGACACTTCTTACCTCCACTTTCCAGTTTCCAAGTTGGCGGTTCGACGAACGCGGTTCAAAAGGGAAAATGCATGCGTGAATGCAATTACAATGATTATTTGCTATATTTTCCACCGTTCCCCTATTGCTGCATAGTTTGTATTGGAGAAAACTATTTGAGCTTGTTATTAAGGCATCATTCACCTGATATTTGTTTATTTTGTTAGTAAGCCTATCCTATATGACCTATATCTACCTCTCTAATTTTGCTGAACAAATTTTGGATATTTCTGCTGTTTAGGGTTCCTTACCCTAAGGGTAAAAACGGGACCCTATCACTAAGACTTCGCTTTCTTTCCGTCCGTCCGTCTGTCACCAGGCTGTATCTCTTGAACCGTGATAGCTACAGACTTGAAATTTTCGCAGATGAAGGAATATCTGTTGCCACTATAACTGTAGGAATAAATAGTTAAATTAATATACGGTAAAAAATTTTAGAATCTTTCTACACCGTGAAAATTAATTCAGCTTTATTCCTTTCAAAGATAAACCCCTTCAACCAAACAGTCAGGTGTTACTTTAAAACTTAACGTAATTTTTAAATAATAAATTCCAGTCTAATTAACATAAATCACTATCACCATGAAACAAGTACAGGGCTTTATTAATTGCGGTCAGCGGCGCAGGTGACTTCAAAACCGCCTCTATGATCTAACCGAGAATTGCGTGTGTGAATACGAATATGTTATATAATTTTTCTAATATTCAAATGTCTGTTAAAATTTTGATAAGAAATGTCCCGTAATGATCTGGTTTTTGCCACTTAATATACGAAAGACACCAGTCGGAATTATCGGAGAAGTGAGAACTGAGAACGCCAGTCTAACATATAACGCGCTTCTGGGCACACGCACGTCGTTGTTACGTTTATTCGCGTTGTTCGTTTGGCCAACGTTTGAGCCAATAAGATGTGGCTTGGATGTGGTGAAGTGCTTGTGATTGGATTGACCCCGCTATATTATGATATGAGCTAGCGCAATTTACGCAAATGTTTCTGGACGGAAGAGGTTCGTTTTCAGGATTTTTCACATCTTTTACGCGTCACTTTTCGTGTACCTAATGTGATGCATTCGTTTTCAATTCTGAAAATGTAAAACGAGGTGTTATTTGTTTTTTTTATACCATTGATAAAGAACTGGATTATTATATAATTTGGGGGCATTAAACGCGACTGATAAAAATTATTAGTTTCGAAGACGTGTAACTATATTAGACAGGTTAAAATTTAACAAATACAGTTTATCTAATAAAATACTGATTTAAGTTTTTGGGTGTACAATCTGAAAAGCAAACAGATAGCTTACTCTTTAATTATTTAATCTCGGTAACCTAGACAACTTATTCAAACATTAACTAAAATAATTTTTAAATTAAGTATTTAAGTAGATACCTACACTGTATAACAGTGATTAAGTATAGGCTTTATGTGATTAAGTATAGCTTTGTTTTAACTTCATAGTACAATAATAATACCTACCAAAAGGAAACTCAAGTAATGTAGAGGTTCCCAAACTTATTTGTGTCATTGACCCCTGGTTTGATTTTTCGGATTTGAGTAAACCCGAGATGTCGTATTTTTGCAAATTCATGTACTTAAGGCGGTTCATGCGTTAGTATTATGCTTGAGTCAAAATTTACGATTTCCGAAGGAACATAAAATAGTTATGTGTTCAATTATAGATTTGATAATTGAATTTATATTATTTGGCATTTCATAATCTAAAACTTGTCTCAAAAATATTTTTAAATATGTGAATAACTTTCTCACTAGAACAGTTTTTGTATAGGCTGTTTGCTAAAATAGCGGTCGACGCTCTACGCAGATGCAAGATATTTGCCATGTTTCTTAACACAAACTTATAACAATGACATATTTAGAAAATTAATAACATTTACTAAAAAGTGTCTCAAAAAAAAACCACGATTTTTCTAGATTTTCATTCAAAAACCATAAACCAAAAAGTGCCATTTTTAGCATTTTTCGATAAATTAAACGTATTATTTTAGCATAAAATCCAAAATATTTTGTTATTTCTGAATTATAGTAATGTAACTCAATTAATATTCAATGTCACTGGTTATTTACTATTTTAATAAGTTGTATATTTATTTTACTATAATTTTTTTTGTAATGCCATAATCGACGCAAAATTGCGTCAGTGCGATCGAAATTCCTTTTTTGTATGGAGCGAAGCGCGATTCAAACCGTGCCGCATGAACCCTCTTAAAACGAGAAATTAACTGTAATGGGGCTTAGAGCTAAAATTACAATGTCATAAAGCTCACGAGCAATGAATCTAGATAGATTGTAATTAAATTGTGTAATGCTAACACTGTGTGCAAAAGTTTTTAAAAAGAATACAAAGCCACGATGCGATGCAGCCTCTTATTTTAAGATATCATCTTAATTGATGATTATTAAAAACTTCAAAATTAAAATAACAACCCGTATGAGATCCACAGTTGTGGCTTTCATCTCACGAACCCCTATTTTTCACTACATGGACCCCGCGTCTTCGTCGACCGTTGTTGGGGTCGGTATTCGGTATCGACTACTTTGAGTATCACTGAGTTAATAAATGCCTGTCATATAAATAATTAATGTTTTGTCTCAGCCAGATTGTCTTTTTACACTCTAGTTCTAGTTTGTACTATTTAGTGTTCTGTGGTGGAGGTAGGTATATTGTTTTTACGTGTTTCTGAGTAGGTACAAGATTTGACATATACATCCGAATATTATGTAAAGCTATAAAGGTATTTTTACATATTTTATTATTCAATATTCAAATTAAAATTCAAAATATCTTTATTCCACAAAGGCCTAACGTACAGGCTTTTGTAAAACGTCAATATGATATTTGTCGCATATGTATGGTGATAACTACAAGTCGACTTAAAACTAACGATTACGAGGGTTTCAATTATTTTTAATTATGAATTCACATGAAACAGATATAGCAATAGCGAGGGACCAGAGAAAGATAAAGGTAAAGTGGTCTCTCTCTGATCCTTCGCTACTGCTAAGTATATCTGTTTCATGTGTCAAAGAGAAAATAAACGAATGGAAAGAGTATACCTACGTAACTACTTCTTATAGCAGCACATAAGATTCTGTTAGAGCACAGCAAAATACCTATATGATTATGTCCTCAATATACAGAACAACAAATCAAATTAATTATGTTATATTTTATTATCTACAAGATCAGCAAAAACTATTAAGGGTTTTGCATTCGTACGTGTTTTTCTAATAAAGAAGTTACCTATTAGCTGTAATTGATTTTCTATCACGTGCAGAAATTTCAGTACATACGAAAGTATATTGAATATGTATGAAATGTTAATAAAATAAACGCAATGATATTGCGCAGCATGCGATTGTGATTCTCCGATTTAAAATCGAAACTATTTTGCATTATCATAAGCAAGAACTATAGTTGATATTAGTACCTAACTAATATTGTAGTTAGTTATTTTACCAAACTCTACAACATTATATTTTGTGGATTTTTATAGATATTTAAACAGCTTCATTTATCGCCTTGGAACAAACTTCTCTATAGACAATATATACAAATAGTAGACTCTTTTCACTGCTTTAGATAATATTACAAATTTTGCATGAACTGATTTCTTTTTCAATACTGAAAGCACGTGATTTGATACGATTTCTTTGATCCTTTGTCTTTGAACAATTGCGATCTACGAGTAAAAGTATAAGGCATGATCTGGCTTATACTTTGTTTTGAACTTGATCTTTTCTAGTTTATTGGATTCACGGATTTAAACTTTACGTCCATTTCTTATTTTTTTATCAGAATTTAGAGTAGGTAAGTTCATAGAGAAAACATTGCGGTAAACCACTTTGTGCTCTCATGGCTTGCATGCTAAACGGTTTTACTATGGCGTGAGTAAATGTCATGAAATGGTTTCAACCTTGCTTCGTATTAATTCACGTTAAAATCCATTGTTAGTGTTCGCATAATCACCTTGATTTAGTGTACTTTCGTGTTAAAACCTAGAGCTGCATATGATTTAACCTCGATTCCATGGAGTGGTAGGTATATTAGTTACTTTCGACATAGCTCACGTTTTATAATAAACCTGTTTAAATTAAATGTTTTTCCATTATAATTCATTCCATTATATTGGCATAGAGAATATAATAACGTTCCTCGCCCGCATTTTAAGCATTAAAGATCTCTTTTCTGAGCGGGTGAGTTGAAAATTAAATTTTATGTACTTACTGAGGCCCTAATATACAACCTATAATCAAGGTATCTAAACATGTCCTAGGGCCCTAGCTAAGGGAACAGCCTGGCGAAGCATTCAAAATATTTTTGGCCGTTTGTCGTCACTCAATTTTATATTAATTTTGGATGATCGCCAAACGCTAAGGCATACAATACCTGTCCTTTTCACATCTAAGGCCGATTCGACGAATACCATTGTTACTTCAATCTCGGACCGTGTAAATCTTTGGCTATTTATATTTACCACAACTATGTTGCGAGCAGTACAAAGATAATATTTACATTTTCATCACACCCGCTCGGAAAAGGCATTTTTAATGCCCAAAATGCGGGCGGAAAATGCTATTATATTCCCTAGGGCCCAAAAGAATTTTCTTTTCTCCCTAGGGCGAGAAAGTAGTATGAAAATCCTTTCCCGCCCTAGGGCCGCAAAGCATTTCCAAAAACGAACATGACGTACTCTCGTATTGCGTCTATAATGTCATGAAGACTTTTTTTTAATCCCGCATACGGTCAGTAACGAAGTTCGACCTTAGAGTTTGTATAGGTACATTACTTTTTTATTTTTGACATTTTTCTTAGAATATCGATAAAAATAATGACTCCTATTTAGTTTTATGAATAATAAAGGAAACTTAATTAAATTCATGATATTTACCCATTGTTTATCTAATTATTGTTATTATTTTTTTTAATTTTCTATTATCGCTGGTTCTTAGAAATTGACATTTCTGAACGCATTTTAAAAAAATTAGAATAGAAAAAAGAATTTCTCTATTTTTTTTCTAATCGTGATGAATGATAATAATAATATCTTGTTTTTGTTTAGTAATAACATGATTGAAGATTTAAAGTGGATTTAATTAAGTGAGTGAAGTTATTTCAAAGTATTACTAAAGACAACATCTAACATACTCGCAATGCCGATCCAAGTGATCTTCTAGTAATTTTCCTCGTTGTGGTGAGATGAAAAATTTTGTGTTACGTACGGCCGCAAATTTTTTTGGGTCTCGTGTCTTTGAATGCCTCGCTCTGCTCAGGATTCTATATTTTGAACCCCTCGCTGCGCTCAGGGTTCAACCCTAGAATCCTTCGCCGCTCAGCATTTAAATTTCACACTCGGCCCAAAAATCCATTTTGCGGTCTTGCATAACAAATAACTATTAACTCCTTTGACCGTATTAAGGTCACTAAGGCAGATCTTGTAAGGATAGCCATAGAGTCTAGAGATATAGTGTCCAAGCGTGTGTCACTGTATTCCCTCACGAACACGACAGGACTTTCAACTTAGAAGCCAAGATGATAAACGTGAATGTACATAAAGTACTTAACGCTAAGATATATTTAACATTTTTTTCTGGTTCATCAAGAGTCAATTAACGCAATCTATCCTAATAACGGCATACAGGCGAAGAAGTTTCGACGTTGCCGACTAATGTAATCGAATAAAGCGGACATATTGAGTTCCTTTTGACAATATTGGTGACGTCATTTCAAGTTACTTAATTAGGAGGCAACAACAGGATGGTATTTGAACCTCATTTCTGATAGCAACCAAAAATGTCGCAGTTTTGATCCTCAGTGGAGTACATTTTTGTACCGACACCAAACCAAGTAAAGCAAACTTGAAGAGAATTAGGGTATATTTGTCACACTATGTATGTGTAATAATGATATGACTTATAATGAAAAAAGTAACTTTTCAAAAAAGTATTTGAGTCAAGTAGGTACAGTTAAAGGTAGTGACTTCCAAATTATGTTGCTTTTGTCGGTATAAACTTTCAAAAACCCAGAAACTTCTTTAGCGAACTTTTTCGATACATTTCATTCGCATTCCTATCGATACAAGGCCATTTTACGAGCTTTTACTTGCAACTGAATTTTAAACTAGTTAAATCTTTAACCGATTGAACTAAAATTTTGCATACACTTTTAGTTTGGATGACATTGCACAGTACTAAGTGTCTTTATTCTAAATCGAATATGGCGGTTTGGTTAATTAAATAGTTTTTTGAGAAGAATGCGAATAAATTGATTTTTAAATACTTGTTTTAATTAAAAAAAAATTACAGCGACAATTTTCTTCTTACGGTCTCCCAACCAACCCAAGTGCATATGACGCGCGTAAACTGTTCGTCTGCACAGGCCCTAAGTAACAAACAGGAATTCACACATAATTCATTTCCCTCACGGTAATGCAACGGTACAACTTTTCTCCCGCTTTTCTAATTTTAGCTTCTACAAGCGAGTTGATAAGTTTCCGCATTTAACAACAACTTGTCCTTTTGAGCCGACTTACACGTTCACTCCTCACTTCTGGAAAGCGTCATTGAACTGTAATTTGCAGTGAATGCACTCAAATTGTGTTCAATTACAAAAATATTGGTAATAATAATAGATTAGAAAAAGAAATACATAGAAACATTCTGTCAATAATTTCAATGTTTCAATAACCTTTATAATTTAACCCTGTCACATCGTTGTCCTTCTTCAATAGTTTAATTTTGGCTGTAATAGTACGTACCTATAGGATTTTAAAGTCTCCTAACTAGATGTTGAATTATTATATTATTAGCTACTGTTAGGTTAAGCCAAAGGCACGGCGTGCTCTGTGTACCTAGTTTGTTTTATTTAAGAAATATTTTCACTAACCTATCTTTGGTAGAATCTGAGGACGTGATCCAGGAAAATTGCATCCGCGCTTGTCATTATAACATATTCAATCTCATTATGCCCTAAACAGCCTTATCATAGCACAGGCTACAGCAGCATTTAAACCGAAATAAATTAAAGCAAATTAGGGTACCATCCCAATAGCAGAATATCTGGCTTTACCATGCCATCCATGCGTACCATTCAAACAAGTCCTACCACATAATAAAACCTAGTGTAGTACAGTAGGTACATAGGTGGAATACCCATCATACTGGCATACAAGCATGCTAAAATTTTAATTCAATTTAACGCTATAGTAAACGACAGTAAAATTCATATTTTACTGCCGATTATGTTTACAAACTTTCCAAGATGATATCACACTATGACGAAACCCACCACGAGTGACTTTCCAATGTAGGACTGAAGTTCTAAGAGATTCTAATAAATTGTGACAGACCGAGAGACGTCGGTGAGTGATTCAGCTGGAAGTTGGAACCGAAATTAGTTGATACTAGTATAGACCAGCTCTCGCTTCGCTGGGGTGAACCCGGGGTTAAGGAAAATCATCTTATCTATATTCTGGAGTTATCCTCCTGAAAAAAGAATGCCACTAGTCTGAGGGGCACTTAATTTGGCCCAGGAACAGGTCCGGTCCAGGGGGCGGTCTTTTTGACAAAGAGTATAGATTTACTTATACCAATATAATGGTAATCATTAATTATTGTATCGAGCTTAAACAATAAAATTTTTTTTTTTTTTTTTTATAAAGCCTTTATTCAGACACTTTTACAAAATAAAGTTCATACAACAAAAACGTAAATACATCCATTAAAGTTAAAGTTTAAAATAAAAATTAAAAGTCCGTACGAAGAACTAACAGAACAATATCAGCACGTGTCTGCTTGCCCTCTGGCAAAGGCCTCCTCTAAACCTTTCCACAGATCTCTTTCCCTTGCCAACCTCACCCACGCTCTTCCTGCTACCTGAACAATTTCGTCATCCCACCTGGTTCGTTGTCGCCCTTGTTTTCTTTTACCTATACGTGGTTGCCAAAGTGTAATACGTTTGCTCCAAAACAATAAAATAATTATCATTAAAAACCAAAAAGTTAACCTCCACATTTCAGCTTTCTGGGACCAAAAGTCAGAATCTTTGTAAATGATGAGTCATAGGCCTGCTTAGGGCATAGTGAGTGAGTGAATGAATGACTGAAAGAGCACTTATTCATCATATTATTATCTCTCGGGGCGGCATCATTCAGGTGATTGTCGGCTCTAACTAAATGGATTAACAAAACGCAGGCTATTTGCGTAAGACGCCACCTCAGTCGAATGGATGAAGAAGATCTCACTCATTCAGCTCTTTAATGTTTGAAGAAACTTTTTATTCGTAGTTTTATTTACAGCGTTCCCATTTCCGATGGCGAAATGATTTGTGGTGCGGTTTTCAAGGTGACGCTATTTTTAACATGCACCGACTGATGTTCTGGACTTCTGGTGTTCCTATGGTAAACATAGTTCGAAATGATTTTTGTTTTATGTTTATGACTACAACTAACCTTAGTGGTTGAACATAAGTTTTATAACCCCAGGTTACTGCGATTTGATATTAATTAATGATCGTAAAGTGTCGACAGGAAACGTATACGGCCAAGTCATAAACTACTCGTTAATTAAGTGTTCAGTAAAACGGAAAGGTAACGGTATTGAGTCAATAACGTTTTTAATGTAATCCATATCCGATTTCTTAATGTTCGATTGGGTTTTCAAGACCATTTTTTGATATGTGTCTAGAGATGTAGGTACGTGATGCCAGAGCTGAGGTCATTGTACCTAGGCTTCTTACCGTTTGTTCTAATAAAAGTTAAAGTAGAAACACCGAGAATTATAATACTATGAGTAGCAGAAAAAAATATAAAATAAACAAAGTAGATTTCAAAGATAAATAAAAAAAATTAAGTGTTAAGATAAACACAAACAATTCGCAATCATGACCTTAAATCTTATAACAAGGAAATACAAACTGACGAAACCTCTTAGTATCGTTAACCTTTGTTAGTGATACCTCCCTTTCTTCAATTCCACGAAACGAAGGACAAACTGCGCTCTTGTGTGTCGTTAGCAAATGACGACAGGTTTATAACCAACGTTAAAGCTTCATGTGTGAATAATAAAGTCTGCGAAAATTGTGTTTTAACACTTGTATAGGTATCCATAGGTGTATATTGTTAACTGTAACCCATCGCCTCTATTTCATGTAAAGTACTGTGGCAATTACTGTCACCATACCGAATTGGTAGTGATGATCATATTCTTTTTTTAGTCAAAAGGCTTAGGAATTATTTGAGTGGAGTGTGCAGAATAGATTTCTGTAATATGTGAAGAATTTGTTGTACTCAGTGTGCCAATATACTATTGTGATAAAGTTAATAGAGAATACTTGCGATTAATTTCGGATTTAGAACAACAAAGACCAGAAATGCACCCTATGCTCAATTGATAAGTGGGCTGATTCTGTATATGTAGTTCAGTTTTTTAGTTAGTAATCCTCACTAGAGGAAAAAATCGGAGGCAAAAAGTTTCTTTTTTGCATTCTTTTTGCACAAATTACTATCCTAGGTTGGTACCATTATGATGTCAACTAATACAAACGATACAGGATGGGCTAATAGGCCAGGTACATAGTATAGGTAAATTCGATAAAAAGTAAAAATAGTGTTTAGTTATTTTACGCCAATATTTCCGACACGTAACTGCGCTATTAATACTATAATCCATTCGTTGCGTCTAGCGTGTAGTGAGAATCACCACGCTAAAATTAGTGTGAATGTATGTCAGGGGGCCGGTAGTCGCCGCCCGCCCTAGAAGGGTCATCTCTCTGAACTCTACTGTCAGCACTTGTACACCGTAGGGTTAGTACAGGTTTTTGTACAAGAGTCGACTTGCTTCATAGTTCGTACAAACAACCCGAATTGCTCCATACTTTTACTGCCAGCTCATTTCTATGAAAAGTCGCATGTCAGTGGCTGGATATATGGAAGAATTCGGTTCGTTTGTGCGAAGCGAGTCGATACGAAATTTGTACAGAAACCTGTACTAACCCTTCTGGACCGAATATATTGTCAATGCTAAAGACTGCAAGGCTTCAAGCAGCTGTAGCAGTCTGCAGTCCTTTTGTAGGCCGTAGTAGGTGTGATCTACGAATGCAATCTAGTCTCTGTGAACTCTACGAAAGCTGCTATCAAAAATCATAAAATTAAGATCTGTAATCCATACACGTATCATGTTTTAGTATCAATTGACAATGAAGTAAGATTATTATGCAAAATAGATTGCGGAATCTGTGACGGATCACGTTCGAGTTTCGGACGCTTGCAGAAATCTTGAAGAAAGTGACTATACGGTACTTATTGATCGCTTGGTAATATGCACATTCATTACATTTAACTAACGCGTCTCTAAATATTAGTGATCAAGCAGGTGAAGATTCAGCCATATTTAAATAATATTTAATGTACACCAATTCGAAGTCGGGCAATATTTTGTACAATCACTAATAGTCCTTCGTATTATTATACAACTTGATGTGCGAAGAAACGACAAAATTATAGACAATGGCCCGACTTCGAATTGGTGTACATTAAAAATTATTTATCTCTTTGTAGTAGGTACAACAAATGCGCAAGGCATTGGAAAAAATGCCCAAATCGCTTGAAGTGTGCTTCTAAAATCTGAAGAGTTTCCTCAATTTCTCCAAGATCCCATCATCAGATCCCGACTTGATGACTACAGTCATTACTTGATGACTGCAAGCAAATGCAATAGTAACTGTAAAACATACCCAAATCGCTTCAAGTATACTAGCAAAATCGGTTAAAAAGTTAATCGTTGATTACATGTTGGCTATTGAGTCATGAAGATTTATTTTTATTTTTAATGCATTAATTATATATTTTTTTCTTCATTTCCTGGCTTATTCTAGAGGTAATTTGGTACTTGGTTGGTATTACCATTAAGTACCACTTATAATATACATAAAATGCAAATTACGTGTAATAAATGTGTGAATAATATTTTGAGGATTAATAAAATTACAATACAATGTCGCTATTTATCACTTGCGGCCTCATAAGAAAGGCTCTTGACATTTATAATTTAAAAATTATTCATTAACCTGCTTGAATAAAAAAATAAAATTATTATCACACAGTTTAGTTTAATTGTTCAAAAGTTCTATCTAGACTAAAAATAAAATTATCACATAGTTATAGTTTAATTGTTCTAAAGTTCTAGACTATTTTTAATCTCCTAGGTAGAATATCTAAAAAGTACTAGGTTCAAAACTTGAAATAAGTTATAATATTGTTATTAAACCAGAACTTAATCAGTATGACAGTACTTAAGTTTAATACTGAATAGCATAACAGGATCTGCCGTCTGCGTCAGAGGTCGTGGGTTCGATTCCCACAACTGGAAAATATTTGTGTGATGAGCATTAATTTATTCAAATGTCTGGGTGTTTTTAAATATATCAGAGGTACTTATTGATTCTTATCAACAAGATTTCGCTTTCTTTGGGGTTAGATTGCGATATTTGTCCTGATATAAAAAAATAGTTACTTTTTTGAATGTTTAAGGAATTTCCATCATATAATTTAGTATCCACCGCTTGCGCGTCGATACCGTTACCCTACTATTTAAGTGGGATAGTAATACAAATGCAACCCGTGAAGACTGCCAATCATTAAATCACATGGCACGATCTCTCGCTGCGGTGCCTTTTTGCAAATGAGGTCTTCGATTCCCGGATGGGTCCGTTTGCTAAATCATTAGTGTTCCATACCAAAATGGTAAAAATGGAACCTTTAAGACTTTCTCCGTCCGTCCGTCTGTCTGTCGCACTCGATTATTTCAGTAACTGGCCGGTTTTTTTAAAGCGCTGTACCAGTCAATATAAAGTCATTCCTTGCTCTGTGGCTGTACCTATTCAGACTTTGGAAAATTGCGTTCGTATAACATCGTTTTATATAAATTCTACAGGATCACTGTTAAAAAAAGAGGTGGATACTATTTCTGACATGATGGCTGATACCGAAACACGATTTCGCCATGATCTCAGTTGGCTCTGCATTATGCATACCTAAATCTGAATTTTTCTCAGAAAGGATTACATTAATTTTTGTGAAATTAAATTTGACAGAGTAAATGGCTGTTAAAGATTATTTTTATTAGGTCTGCATTGTCTCTATTTTCACATTTTCTTGTTTCCCCGAGCAACGACTTCCGTGCGACTTTTCTTGCCTCTCGTATTAAATTAGACAGTGACGGAAAGACCACTGTTCACCGCGTCGTAAGTTTTTTCATAGAGCTATGTCTTATATTGTATTTGCACTCATTTTGAGTAACTAGAGCGTACAGAATCTTTAAGGAGATTTATTGAATTTATTTTTGTCTTTCTCACTCTCACGTATACGTTTGTAGGTGCGACATGCAGCGTCGCGGAAGAATATAACAGAAAAACAACCTTTTACCGAATTACTCAAAAACCAGTTATCAAAAATCTGTTTCTAAGCGTTTTCCGATATTATCATTACCGACATATTAAAACAAAAATATTAAAATTACATCCATTGAAGTTTCCGATAAAAATTAGAAAACTGAAATTTTGGAGCAACTTTTGGGAGAAATTTCTATAGAGAAAATTTTATCCAATCGTGTTTCTGCTTCTTAGCGATTTTAGATTAAAGACCCAAAATACATGACGTTTAAATTTGAAAGTAATTGTCTTTATAGTTTTTTAAATAAAACTTCATTCAAAATCGCTTAAATACGGCTTCTACGCCGTTAATACTATACATGACAAAAATGTAAAGCTTGTTATCACTGAGGTGGTCGCAGCCACTCGCCAACTTGATATCAATAAAAAGCAGTTGGAAAGTGAAGTAGTAACATTCTTCATCATAACAATGTGACAGCTATTGTCGCGACGCGGTAGGGCGCGTAGGCGTCGATCTTTTGTAGTTTACAACCTTGTAGGGTTGCCAATAACTCTTATATACCTACTATACGTATACCACGCGTCACTTAACGGCGTAGAAGCCATATTTAAGCGATTTTGAATGCAGTTTTATTTGTAAACAACTTTTTTTAACTGGGTTAGTTTTTGAGTAATTAGGTAAAAGGTCGTTTTTCTGTTATATTCTTCCCGCGACGCTGCATGTCGTACATACCAAAGTATATACCATAAGTAGTAAGTGAGAGCGAGAAAGACAAAAATAAATTCAATGAATCCCTTAACTCATTACTCTACATAATTAATATTCAATGGTAAGTTATAAATGCGATAAATGTCGTTGTTTTGAGACTATAAAATGCTGAAAATTCAATTAAAATTGAATAGAGAAACGATAGATAGGACGTGAAAAGAATTAAAATAATTTCTCGTTGCATCGCAATTATGTCTACAATGTATGTGATGTACTTGCTTTGTAAATTCTCATACTTGATGAATGAGGTTTGTTCTATGACCTAAGCAAAGATATTCTACAGATACGTTACGTTCATACTAAGCGACGCGACGTTCAGTTCTGTTGCGCGCTGACACACGCTAGGCACGCGTAACCTCATTCTCCGTTGCTCGCGGACTGAACGAAAATTACACTGATTAGGGTAATTTGTCGGAAACCGCGCGTATGTGCGATATCTACTTCTTTTTTGTGTAGAATATCTTTGGACTTAAGTAAAGCAGTGGCATCCCTGCGTGTTAGTTAATTTGACGTTTCACTGTTCTCAATTGGAACCTACGCGCTGACCCTCCGCTGGTCATTCACAAAATTGTGATTGAGACATTGCTTTGCTCTTGTAATCAAGACGATCACACACACACGACGCGCTGTGGCCCTGCTTCTAAGATGTCTCGGTTTTGATTTCCTATTAGGTTTTTATTTTCAGGAAATGCGTTTGACACTAGAATGTAACATTATAAACTTAAACTACAAATTAAAAAAAAATCCTCTTTCCGGGATTTGAACCTGGCTAGCACAGCCGAAGAGACACTTGACTGACAAGAAACCCAGAGTGAAAATTGACCATTATTTTGCACGTAACTTGGTTTGTTGACCGCAACTCAGCCCGCTTTTTCAGGTTTTCACAGGAATGAAATTTTCCGGGATAGGAAAGAGGCCTGTCAGATAATTCAGTAAATAATCTGCTTATGTCCATTCGAATTTGAGCCCAATCGGTGAAATTACTCTGACTTTATAAATACTATGATGATATAAAAAGACCATAAAGGTCATTCCAAGTCTTGGACACAATTGTTTAGTTAAAAAAAAATCAAAATGAACTTTCTCTCAAATCCCAACTAATCTAGGAATAGACTGTAAAAAACACGTACCTACCTACATGTGTTTTTATAGCTTTTTCCGATCTATTCATAATGAAAGCGGAAATGTGTGGCATGAAGCATCTCCGGCTAATGGCGCGTGAACCTCCACAGGAATTGTCAATGGGGCGCGTGGGAAACGTTTCGTGGGGCTTTTTATATCATGTCACGCTATTCTTATATCACAAAGAAACGAAACATAAATAAATTGTAAAATGCACTGCTATTATGAGCTCGTATAATCAATGTATAATGATAACATATTAACTTGATGATGAAAGTAAAGGAAAACCTATAATTTCGCGATCAGATTATTCGGTGTCTAGGTATATTTAATTTTATTTTATTTGTGTGTGGTTATTCTATCTGTGTAATGTGTGTAAAAAAATAATGTTTTCATCCTCTTTAAATCATATTTTTGCTAAAGTAGGTAATGTTTTTTCAACGTGTATCCGTATTTTAAATTAGGTACCTACATCTTAATCGTTTTTGTCTGTAGAAGTTTTTTAAAGGACACGTAAAGGATATCCATAAAATAATATACCTAAATAACAAAATGTAGCTACGAGTAGGATATAATAAAGTAAATAATATTATGCGATCTTATCACAAAATGTCATATTTCTATATTATACTAGCTGACCGGGCAAACTTCGTTTTGCCGTTTAATAGGGACATGAAAATATATAGATAACAACCCGCTCCCACACCCAGAGAATATAGGTGAAAATTTCACGACGATCGGTCCAGCCGTTTCAGAGGAGTTTGGTTACAAAGAAAATCTAGAGAATTTTATATATTAGATGATATACATACTGTATAGGTACCCTTACTGTACGGTAAAATGAAAAACATCCACATAACATTCTGTGTAAGTACCTATATGTCCATAAGTTTATGCAAATAAATAAAGGAAAGCCATCAAAATGTTGCCTAGCGAAATGGTATGCGGGATCCCACAGACT
Source organism: Coenonympha arcania (assembly GCA_036785405.1). Lineage (NCBI taxonomy): Eukaryota > Metazoa > Arthropoda > Insecta > Lepidoptera > Nymphalidae > Coenonympha > Coenonympha arcania. Next base: position 4,187,302 of record CM072063.1, on the reverse strand, counting down.
AGTTCGCGTTTCGCCCGTATACGGCAATGAATTAGCGCTTATTAGGTTCAGTGGTTACATGCCTACGAGTACGTTTGAAAGCGTAAGTTGATTAATATTCGTGAATGTAATAGAGTTGTACGCGATTTCTCTTCGTTTCGTTACGCGATAGTACAAAGGGCTACGACTATTTAAATTTCGTCCTTGATGAAAAGAAAACGCACCGTCCTATATCGCTTTGTCAATAATTAATAATTGTACATACAATACAATCGGTCGAGGAAGAAACTGATTTTGAATGTCAAAATAATTTTGCATTTAAAACGATTTGTCACCCAACTAAAGTATTTATGGGTACTAAAACGACTAAATATAATGTTTGCTGCAATCGTGAATGTAGTACGCTTTCTGGGATTTTAAGATACCGAAATCTGTTCGAACGTAGTCGAAAACAAATGCTCGCTATCCTTAAAACCTTTGAATAAATTCTGACTTCGTAATAATTTGTTGGATGTGTCCTATTGTGATATTTTTTACGTACTTGGTTATGTAGAATTTTCGCATTCGTCTGTATACATCCCATCGATCCACCACTGGGCACGGGACTCCTCAAAAAACGAAACTCCTCGAACTGAGTAAATACATATTTTCTTTAGTCCTTCTAAATTCATCTGGTCATATTTCATACTTGACATAAGCCCATTACGCCCGTAGTCCAAGTGCCTGTATCTAGACATAGATTGCGACTCCCGATAAAGGCCATTTGTATGAAGATTCAGCTAAACAAAGCTCTTTCTTGACTGATACGATCTACTGAGAAACACATATTGTTTGTTACGTTCTATTGTATAGAAGATGTCTTTGTTTCTTTTCGCGACCCGACGTGAGAGAACACATTGTGTAATGTGAAAACAAGGGAAGCTGGCTAATTTTATAAATCATTTTTCAATATTTTCCGCCTGTCTACTCTAAAAAGAGTTCCGCATTTAAGAAATAGTAACATTAATATTTAAGATTCGCGATCAATCAATGTAAGGTCAGATGCGAAGTGGGATATACGGTATACCTATCTGTTATGTAGATACCTAACAGGATAATGCAGAAACAAAAAATCACACAATTTGTATTGCGTAATTTGTAAGTAGGTTGTATACTGCACTGCATACACACCCTCGAATAAGTGAAAAAGGTTCCCATATATTTTTTTTATAAAAGTGTGACTACAGTGTATGTAGGTTTATTTTGAGATCAAAATTAGTGCAATTTTGTGTCATTCTTGGCATTACTCTTCGTTTAATATTAGGTCAAGTGAAATGCATCAGACGGCCAAATGCGTTTAAAGGTGGTAGAGTAAAATGATAAAATTAAGATAACTATAGTTTTACCTGTTAAATATTATACATTTATGGGTATATATTTAAAGAGTAATTAAGTAAACATAGACTTATTCCCTACTAAAAATAAATTACTAGTTGATTGAGGCAACCTAGTTGTTGCGTTTTCCCACGCTCCACATCTTTGAAGTGGCATTTTTAATGTGAAATATCTACATTGTCTTGTAATTGGTAGATTTCCTCTAAGTAAATTGTATCCTTGTATTTCAGAGCCACCCCGCGTGACGGCAGCGGTGGGGCCACGCGGCAAGCGCGCGCAGACGCCGCAGCCGGTCCGCTCGCCGCCCGCGCCGCCGCTCGCCGCACCGCTCGCCGCACCGCTCGCCGCGCCCGCGCCCGTGCAGCCGCGCGAGCACTCGACTGCGCTAGCGCACGCTGCCAAGGGCGTTGAGGCGCTGGGCGTCCTGGTTCAATATTTAGTATTCCGAGTAAGTTACATTGATAAACCTTCAAAATATGATTTTAGTGGATTGATTAACACGATAATGTTAACAGACACCTGATATAAATTTTTCAAAAGTTCTCTGCGCATTACTATACCTACGAAGAGCCGTAACTTTAAAAACTTATCCAGAAACAGTCGATTTGTGAAGTTTTTAAACTTTGTTGTAGACCAAAGATTATCTCTTATTTGTATTGTTTTTTATATAAATATTTAGAAATAAGTCCAGAACAGCAATAAAAAAAAGAAAAATATAAATTACAAAAAAATAAACATCGTCCAAATGGTCGCTTATTGGCATGGTGTCCAAAACACAGGCGCTATTCTCTCGCTGTATAGCCAGGCTTAGCCAAGTAAGCGCCAGCTCTTAGATCACATTATTTCGTCTTGTTTTTCAATTTTTTTATTTTAAAAATGTACATTAATTGCATGTTCATGTAACCTTGATGTGCATCTAACAAATAATTGCATAACGGATTCATTTAATTCATGTACGAAATCGTCAGTTAAATAGTTGTAAGGTGTACACGTAACGTAAGAGCCATGTCACGTTCCAGCTGGACGCGCTAAACAGCGGGTCATGGCGTCAAGAGGCGGAGCGGTGGCGAGCCGTGGCCGCGGCCGAGCGGAGCAGCGCTGCGCGCGCCGACCGCGACCGACAGCAGCGCGCACAGAAGGATCTCGATACCAGTACGTATGTTTTATACTGTATTCGTGATTGATAATATTTAAGGCGCGTTCCCACAGTGTCGTAACGATTAACTTATCGTTGGATGACAGTCGTCTCTACCTGTACGACTGTTTGTCGTCAATTTTTTTATCGTTTAGTGAGTATCATATCTAGCTGTTCCCATTGGATCGCGACGACATTTTATCGTTTCACGGCAGTCGCTTTGTCGTTTACACAGCATTGGCAAGCTACACGTGTAAACAACGAGACGATATTTTAACGTGGCTACGATAGATTTGCGGTTACGATTTAGTCGTAATGATTCTTTATCGTTTTACGACTGTCGTGCTAACCGTTCCCATTGTCATGACAATCTGTTGTCACTGCAAAACATGTTGTAGACGACAATAAATCGTGTCGTTCTATATCTGAATACCTCCATTTAAAAATATAAGCCACGACACTTAAAACTACACGATTATCTGTCGTCACGACAAAGTGGAAACGCGCCCGGCATAAAAACGACGCGTAAGTACATATATTGCGTTGTCACTTTTACGTTAAATTCCTCTCCATACTAACTTAAGTAAAAATATTAAAATGTATTTTATGGCCGTAAAATAACGTAACTTAAGTATATAAACATACCTATATGAAAAAAAGCTGTAAAGAAGCGAAGTTTTTTTTTTGTCCAAGTCTTCCCACTAACAGTCACTACAAATGTTGGTTCGTGTTAATGAAAATAAAGGTCTTATTTGTTAGTGTAATTTTTATTATTTAAGATTAAATAATAAGACATCTCTATCATTTCTTGCTACCTGATGTATGCCAACAGGTACGCATAGTAAGCATTCAATAATACTTTTCTCCGGGGAATAGCTTGCATGATATAAATACAATTATTATTAGTGACTAACTGTCGACGTACGCGTGATTTATGTTGCCCTTATCACATTTTGTGAAAAAAAATGCGTAGTATTAAAAAATGGGTGTGCAGTCGCTAAATACATTGGACTGGGCTTAAGTGCTTAATAATCTGGGTTTACAAAATCTGAAACTAAGTGAGCAGGGTAAAAATATTGCCATCCTTTTCAAAATATTTTTTGTTGAAAATCCGGCTGAAATTTAAAAATTACTTTTTATTAGGAATTTTGTAAACCCGAAATACTTTATTTTAGGTAGTTTCGTTATCATTGATTCATTACATACTCAGCCCAAACTTATAGAAATTTTGAGTTTAGTCACATTCACAGAATAACTAGTTTTGAAATTCGTTGAATTCACAGTCGCAGAATGCCTGAGCAAGATCTCAGAGCTAGAGATGGAGGTGTCGTCCAAGGAGGAAGCAAACGCGAGACTGCAGGCCGCTCACATCGAGGAGGTGTCTGCGTTGGCGAGCGACGTAAAAGGGTTAAAGGTAATTTACAGTCAGAAAGCCCGTGCAAGATCTCTCAGAGCTAGAGATGGAGGTGTCGTCCAAGGAGGAAGCAAACGCGAGACTGCAGGCCGCTCACATCGAGGAGGTCTCTGGGTTGGCGAGCGACGTAAAAGGGTTAAAGGTAATTTACAGTCAGAATGCCCGAGCAAGATCTCAGAGCTAGAGATGGAGGTGTCGTCCAAGGAGGAAGCAAACGCACGACTGCAGGCCGCTCACATCGAGGAGGTGTCTGCGTTGGCGAGCGACGTAAAAGGGTTAAAGGTAATTTACAGTCAGAATGCCCGAGCAAGATCTCAGAGCTTCCTCCTTCGACGACACCTCCATCTCTAGATGGAGGTGTCGTCGAAGGAGGAAGCAAACACGAGACTGCAAGCGGCTCACATCGAGGAGGTGTCTGCTTTAGCGAGCGACGTAAAAGGGTTAAATGTAATTTACAGTCGTTGAATGCCGGGTAAAATCTCAGAGCTAGAGATGGAGGTGTCGTTGAAGGAGGAAGCAAACACGAGACGCAAGCGGCTCACATCGAGGAGGTGTCTGCGTTGGCGAGCGACGTCAAAGGGTTAAAGATAATTTACAGTCATGGAATGCCGAGCAAAATCTCAGAGCTAGAGATGGAGGTGTCGTCCAAGGAGGAAGCCAACGCGCGATTTAAGGCCGCGGCTCACATCGAGGAGGTGTCTGCATTGGCGAGTGACGTCAAAGGGTTAAAGGTAATTTACAGTCATAGAATGCCCCAGCAAGATCGCAGAGCTGGAGATGGAGGTGTCGTCCAAGGAGGAAGCCAACGCACGTTTTCAGGCCGCGGCTCACATCGAGGAGGTGTCTGCGTTGGCGAGTGACGTAAAGGGTTAAAGGTAATTTACAGTCAGAAAGCCCGTGCAAGATCTCAGAGCTAGAGATGGAGGTGTCGTCTAAGAAGGAAACAAACACGAGAGGAGGTGTCTGCGTTGGCACAGATCTAAAAGGGTTAAAGGTAATCTATAGCCGTAGAATGCCAGTAAGATCTCAGAGCTAGATATGGAGATGTCTTCCAAGGAGGAAGCCAACGCGCGACTGTAGGCCACTAACATCGAGGTAGTGTCGTCTTTCTCATAAGTATTGAAAAGAGTTTGCAGATTGATTTCACACACCTTTGAAGCCATATTGTGATGCAGGTTTCCTTAAATATTATGTTTCCTTTACTCTCTCTAAGCAATGAATTGCACATAAAAAAAATAACTATAGCTCAAAATAATATGTTTTTCCATATCCCGTAAATCACACATGGGCATTTCAGTTGTTGATCTATTTATTGTGTATGCTGTCGAGATAGGGAACTTGTCATCTATATATATAAAAGAATGAGGCATTTTGGTGATTTTGGTTGTTCCAAGGATTCCGCCAAAACTATAGGTCGTAGAGATCTGAAATTTGGTACCTAGGTAGATATTAGGTCATGAATTCGTACTAAGACGGGGATTCCAGAAATTCAAATTGTAAGGGGTAAAAACCGTTGGTTTTTTGGATTTCCCCATACAAAAGTGAAATTTTTTTCGTTGTTCCAGGAATTCCCGAAAAGCTACAAGTCGTAGGGATCTGAAATTTGGTACCTAGGTAGATATTAGGTCATGAATTCGTACTAAGACGGGGATTCCAGAAATTCAAATTGTAAAGGGTAAAAACCGTTGGTTTTTTGGATTTCCCCATACAAAAGTAAAATTTTTTTCGTTGTTCCAGGAATTCCCGAAAAGCTACAAGTCGTAGAGATCTGAAATTTGGTACCTAGGTTGATATTAGGTCATGAATTCGTACTAAGACGGGGATTTCAGAAATTCAAATTGTAAGGGGTAAAAACCGTTGGTTTTTTGGATTTCCCCATACAAAAGTGAAATATTTTTCGTTGTTCCAGGAATTCCCGAAAAGCTACAAGTCGTAGGGATCTGAAAATTGGTAACTAAGTAGATATTAGGTCATGAATTCGTACTAAGACGGGGATTCCAGAAATTCAAATTTTAAGGGGAAAAAACCGTTGGTTTTAGGGATTTCTCCATACAAAAGTGTAATTTTTTTCGTTGTTCCAGGGATTCCCGAAAAACTAAAAGTCGTAGAGATCTGAATTTTGGTACCTAGGTTTATATTATTTCAAGAATTCGTACTAAGACGGGGATTCCAGAAATTCAAATTTTAAGGGGAAAAAACCGTTGGTTTTAGGGATTTCTCCATACAAAAGTGTAATTTTTTTCGTTGTTCCAGGGATTCCCGAAAAACTAAAAGTCGTAGAGATCTGAAATTTGGTACCTAGGTTGATATTAGGTCATGAATTCGTACTAAGACGGGGATTCCAGAAATTCAAATTGGAAGGGATAAAAATCCTACTTTTAAGGGATTTTCCCATACAAAAGTGTAATTTTTGCGTTGTTCCAGGGATTCCAGCGAAATTAAAAGTCGTAGAGATCTGAAATTTGGTACCTAGGTTGGTATTAGGTATATCATGAATTCGTATTCAGAAAGGGATTTTCGAGATTAAAATTTTGAGGACGAAAAATTTTGAATTTTTTGGCCGCCATTTTGAACTTTTTTGTTACTGGGCCGATTGCTTTGAAAATCGATATTTAACTATGGCAGCAAGCATAAAGAAGGAATTTGTGGTCAATATTTAAAAAAGTGGCCGCCATTTTGAACTTTTTAGTTACTGGGCTGATTGCTTTGAAAATCGATATTTGACTATGGCAGCAAGCATAGAGAAGGAATTTGTGGTCAAAATATAAAAAAGTGGCCGCCATTTTGAACTTTTTTGTTACTGGGCCGATTGCTTTGAAAATCGATATTTGACTATGGCAGCAAGCATAGAGAAGGAATTTGTGGTCAAAATTTAAAAAAGTGGCCGCCATTTTGAACTTTTTTGTTACTGGGCCGATTGCTTTGAAAATCGATATTTTACAGTGGCAGCAAGCATAGAGAAAGAGTTTGTGGTCAAAATTTAAAAAATAGGCCGCCATTTTGAACTTTTTTGTTACTGAGCCGATTGCTTTGAAAATCGATATTTTACAGTGGCAGCAAGCAAAGAGAAAGAGTTTGTGGTCAAAATTTAAAAAATAGGCCGCCATTTTGAACTTTTTTGTTACTGGGCCGATTGCTTTGAAAATCGATATTTGACTATGGCAGCAAGCATAAAGAAGGAATTAGTGGTCAAAATTTAAAAAAGTGGCCGCCATTTTGAACTTTTTTGTTACTGGGCCGATTGCTTTGAAAATCGATATTTGACTATGGCAGCAAGCATAGAGAAGGAATTTGTGGTCAAAATTTAAAAAAAGTGGCCGCCATTTTGAACTTTTTTGTTACTGGGCCGATTGCTTTGAAAATCGATATTTGACTATGGCAGCAAGCATAGAGAAGGAATTTGTGGTCAAAATTTAAAAAAGTGGCCGCCATTTTGAACTTTTTTGTTACTGGGCCGATTGCTTTGAAAATGGATATTTGACTATGGCAGCAAGCATAGAGAAGGAATTTGTGGTCAAAATTTAAAAAAGTGGCCGCCATTTTGAACTTTTTTGTTACTGGGCAGATTGCTTTGAAAATCGATATTTGACTATGGCAGCAAGCATAGAGAAGGAATTTGTGGTCAAAATTTAAAAAAGTGTCCGCCATTTTGAACTTTTTTGTTACTGGGCAGATTGCTTTGAAAATCGATATTTGACTATGGCAGCAAGCATAGAGAAGGAATTTGTGGTCAAAATTTAAAAAAGTGGCCGCCATTTTGAACTTTTTTGTTACTGGGCCGATTGCTTTGAAAATCGATATTTGACTATGGCAGCAAGCATAGAGAAGGCATTTGTGGTCAAAATTTAAAAAAGTGGCCGCCATTTTGAACTTTTTTGTTACTGGGCCGATTGCTTTGAAAATCGATATTTGACTATGGCGGCAAGCATAGAGAAGGAATTTGTGGTCAAAATTTAAAAAAGTGGCCGCCATTTTGAACTTTTTTGTTACTGGGCAGATTGCTTTTAAAATCGATATTTGACTATGGCAGCAAGCATAGAGAAGGAATTTGTGGTCAAAATTTAAAAAAGTGGCCGCCATTTTGAAATTTTTTGTTACTGGGCCGATTGCTTTGAAAATCGATATTTGACTATGGCAGCAAGCATAGAGAAGGAATTTGTGGTCAAAATTTAAAAAAGTGGCCGCCATTTTAAACTTTTTTGTTACTGGGCCGATTGCTTTGAAAATCGATATTTGACTATGGCAGCAAGCGTAGAGAAGGAATTTGTGGTCAAAATTTAAAAAAGGTGGCCGCCATTTTGAACTTTTTTGTTACTGGGCCGATTGCTTTGAAAATCGATATTTGACTATGGCAGCAAGCATAGAGAAGGAATTTGTGGTCAAAATTTAAAAAAGGTGGCCGCCATTTTGAACTTTTTTGTTACTGGGCCGATTGCTTTGAAAATCGACGTCTGACTATGGCAGCAAGCATAGAGAAGGAATTTGTAGTCAAAATTAAAAAATGATGAACTTTTTGGCCACCATTTTGAACTTTTTTGTTACTGGGCCGATTGCTTTGAAAATCGATATTTGACAATGGCAGCAAGCATAGAGAAAGAATTTGTAGTCAACATTTTAAAAAGTGGCCGCCATTTTGAAATTTTTTGTTACTGGGCCGATTGTTTTCAAAATTGATATCTGATTATCGCAGCGAGCATAGAAAAGGAATTTTTGGTAAAAATTTAAAAGAATTGGCCACAATTTTGTACTTATATGTCTTACCATGGTAGCAACCACGGCCGGATGGACGAACGGACGGTGGAGTCTTAGTAAGAGCTTTTACCCTTTGGGTACGGAACCCTAAAAATGGCCACCATATTTAACTTTTTTGTGACGATCGAATTTTTCAAAATCAATATGTGACTATTACCAGGAAGCAAGAGAAAATTTTGTGGGCAAAATGGTGTGTAGTGCAGGAATTTTGGAAATTAAACCACCATAGTAAAGCATAACTCAGAAGTTAACGTGAGCGAAGCCGCGGGCGTTTGCTAGTGTATTGATATTTATCTGATTGACTTTTTACTTTACAGGATACAATAATGATCCTCAAGAAAGAAGTAGCTGAAAGCAGAGCACGGCTGCACGCACACAGTGAAATCGAACGAACCTTGCGCGCACAGCTGGAGGCGGCGCGGGCAGAGCTCGAGCGCGGCGCGCAGGCGCACGACCAGTCGCACGACCAGTCGCACGACCAGGCGGCCGACGCGTCGCGCGAGCGGCTGTGCAGCACGTGCGACGCGGCGTGCGACCCCGTCTGCTGCGCGGCGGAGGAGTACGAGCTGCAGTTGAACACGAAGGAGGAATTGAGCTCGGATGCCAACGAATTAGCTGCAGAGGTACCCAAGCAAGACACACATAGTACATGGAGTATATTTTATAGATATTTCAATCAACGAAGACGCGCCCCACTGTTGGCAAAATCGCTTAGGTATGTTTCATTCGATTCGTATGGCGTTTGACAGAGTAGGGCGCGTCATCGTGGACTGAAATATCTATAACTAAGTGTGTCCAATGTGACTGGGAGGATGATCTTGAAGGAAGAAAATGCTTCAAATATTTCCTGATAGTTACGAAATTTTTTGAAAATCTTTATCACCAAAAAAAATTGGTTGTCTGTAAAGTCGGTTTACTGACGATAGTTGAACGTGACAACTCTCGCTTGCACTTCAAGCCTTACATGGAACGCCTCAGAGCGAGGTAGGTAACGGCAGCGAGGTAACGGCAACGAAGTAACAGCACATGAGTCATGTTTTTTTGTGCGTACAGCCTGCTCCATCAATTTATAAGACGTTGTCACGTCAAAAATACCTTAATTCTTTACATAAGTAGGGGGTAAACAACCAAGCAATCGAAATAAATTTTCTCTTTCGTATACTTAGGTACATCCAATGGTATAAACACCGATAAGAAACCTAAGGATATTTATTTGTCTCCAGTTGATACAGTAATCAACACGAGATAAATAAAGCATTTTTGGCTCCGGTAAACTGGCGACATTTTTTCGCACCGTTCGCCCTGTCCAGGGTATATAATGTCTGTTGGTATAGAGCAATTAATAAAGTAATTATCAACAGGTTCGATCTCTGCGAGCGGTAATCGAGCTGAAGCAGGCGGAGCTGGCCTCGCTGCGCTCGGCGCGCTCGGAGCTGGCGGCGGAGCGCGAGCGGCGCGCGGCGGCCGAGCGCGACGTGTGCTCCGCGCGCCACGCCGCCGAGGAGCTGCGCGAGCGCGCCGCGGCCCGCCAGCGCGAGGCCGACCGCCTGCGCGACGAGAACCGCCGCATCCGCGACGCCGCCGCGCGCGACCGCGACCACGCCGCCAGGCTCGTCGCGCTCAACGAGGAGCTCCGGTACAAGCTCAGGCAGAAGTCGCAGGTAAGGCTTTACTGGCGGTAGGACTCTCCTTGCGGAGTTCGTCCGGGTAAGGTACAACTGAAGTAGTTATGTGTTTCGGTTTGAAGTTACGCTGATGTGATTACTGGGCAGAATGAGACTTCAGAACTGATGTTCCACGATGATGAGCACTGTGCAATGGGTATAGTCCGTTCGCTTTCATTTTGTCGCGCGGTCGGTTGCGGCCTCAGTATTCTTAAAGAACATCAAACGACGTCAAGCGTGCACATGTACTCGTAGCGACAAATTCTAAGCAAATGGACTATATGCGTGTCACTTATCATCAGGTTAATATCTTGCTTGTCTCATCATTCTTTTAAAATTAGCTGCAGAAGCAACCGCTTGCGCGATGAGGACAAGCGTATGTGCTTCAACTACTGGATTCAATCTCACGAAGCTGGTGCTGTCCCACTAGTCTAAACGCTTCTTACGGTTCGTTTCTATCTCCCTGCAGAGGAATATCTACCTTATTATAAATTATTATTGATTGCATTTTGCGTTGGTCGTGTCAGGTGGTGTCCCTGCTGGCGGGCGGCGGGTACATCGAGCGCACGCCGATGCGCACGCGCACGTCGTCGGGCGAGTCGGCGCGCTCGGTGTCGCCGCCGCCGGACTCGCCGCCCTCGCCCGCCGCGTCGCCCGACCCCGACTCGCCGCCGCTGCCCGCCGTCAAGGGCGTCGTCGAGAAACCAGACTCCGTCAGCTGGGTTCTCGAGATCGAAGAGACCCCGGAAGAAATGGCTTCAAGGTAAACTAAAGTCCGATCGCCGAATAGAAAGAATTTCGTACATTAACCTGTTACTACCTGTCTCTGTCACTCCCGCGTCAAAATAATGCCTCTCGCTCGCACAGGTGCAATGACCGCCGTCCTGTGCGAGCGAGAGGCATTATTTTAATAATAATATTGGACTGAACGTTTAACGTAATTATTTACTCCTCCGGGGCTAGACAAAGTAACAGTCGTTTAGCGTTCACGACAGTAGATAAAAATGTATGGACAAAACAAATGACTGTAGAAAAACCACGTGACCGTATAGAGGAAAACACGCATTTTTTGAAAATCGACTACGACAATTTGAACGCTCCCTGGCATTCTCGCAGATCTTGTAGATAACTTTAGCGTACTTCGCATGACAATTGACAGCCGACAGTGAACAACGCTAAGCATAAAGTAGATTCTGCTTTCATTCGTTTTCATTAGTCACGTGGTTTGTCCATACATTTTTATCTACTGTCGTGAACGCTAAACGACTGTTACTTTGTCTAGCCCCGCTGAATAGCATAGGATCTGAGGCTGCGGAGAGGGATCGAGTGAGATCTGGTCCCTCTCGCAGACGCCGTAGACAGCAATTCCAGACCCCCTTAATAGCCTGGGTCCTTGGGGTTGACCCTGACCTTGCCTGAAAGTGGCTAATGTGGTCAGTCAGAGGTGAGCCCAACTCCGGTGCGTTCTGTTAGATCCCCAAGTACATCCCTCTCGGAATTTAGTTATTTACTATGGCGTTCAGTCCGGACCTGTTTGAATTTTTGCTATCTAGTGACACCAATTAGCAGTCAGCAAGATTACTGTATTTATACCAACTTTTTCTATCTAAGATTAGATAGCATTTTCGAGAGGGTTCTACCTCGAGATGCTGTCTCAGTCTCGATCTAACCACCATCTGGGATTCTGGACTAAGTAAATTCAACTAAGTACCTATGTCGCTGTGTCGCCGAAATATCAATAAAACCACCATGTGAAAAGCCCGTGTTTCAAACCTGCACTTCGTATCAGATCTCGGAGGCTTCCAACATGAGCGTTGAGGATTATTGAGGAGCGCTGTGTCCGAGGGGATTTCAGTGGGTAATAATCCCACATAATCTCATCTCAATGGAGATTTCCCCCCCCCGTAATAAATAAAAAGTTCTTCTAAGATCTGATGTATATCTATTATTATCTATCTTCCGTAGGCTGGCGCGCCGGTCGTCTTTCCGCACGGCTGCGTCGCCGGGCGGCGTGAAGAGGCGCGGCGGCGGCTCGCCAGGCAGCGGTTCGCCCGCACCCGCCTCGCCTGCACCCAACGCCTCCAAGCTCTTCAGGCCCGGGGACCTCGACTTCCCACCGCCGCCGCCCCCGCTCAAGGAGTCCGCGGGGGAGGCCATATACATCTACGACGACCGCCAGTATTGAAACAAGCGCTTATCTATTAGGATACTACCTAGTCTTTTGCGTGAAAACCACGCGTGACTGCTACATACACACCCGTATTCACAAATAATACTGTGAGGTCTCAGTGCGTCCCAACCAATGACGAAGTACGCTACGCTAAGAGGACGGGAAATATATGATGTATGTTGAAGCCAAAAATTTCTCAAATATGGCGTCGTTTTAGATTTTAATCCACGAAGACGCGCCCCACTCTGTCAAAATCGCGTACAGGAGTTTGATAGAGTGGGGCGCGTCATCGTGGATTGAAATATCTATACCGCCCGCAACATTTCGGGACCGCTGACAGTACATCGTGTTGTCGCTTACATTAGCGCCATTTTACAGTTTTGACAAATTAAAAAGGATACTTCAGGGCGGAGCCTAAAAGAACATGCGTGACGCCACTAAGTGCTGATCCTTTATATGTTTAATCAATGGTCTCAACTCATAACGTCCGCCAATCAGCAGCTGTAACCATTTGACTCATCCATGCGTTTTTAAGATGGCCATGGCATCGCTTTCAAACGCTTAAAAAATGTATAAGAATGTGCAGGGTCACGCGACCAATATAGCGATAATCTTCATACATTTTTGAATTTCGTTCCATTTCTATCTTTATATCGCAAAGGTGCAAACTATTCAAAATAAGATAACTCAAACATTTTGAATAACCCCTACTGGTGGATTGGACGCATTGAGAGATATCATTGAATACGGGTGTGAGACTCGACGGTACACTACCGATTTATTGGAAATTCTTGCCGGACTTTCTTCGTTTACACAGACGACAGTGATTAATATTTATTGGAACTATGGGACCCAACCGGAATTTTGTATATTAGAGTTTGTCCAAATGAGCGCAGGATGCGTTTTGAAAGCTCTACTTTATTCAGGAGATCAGTGTACCTAAACACTTTTAGATGAGTATGTTTGGATGTCGGTCATCGAAATACTAAACATGGAAGCCGCCATTTCATACAAAATGTCTGTGTACAAAGTGTCTTTCGAAAATGGCGCCAACCTCAAACTAACTTAAACCACCAAATATCTCTCGTTTGGTACGTACTGTATTTCGTGCCAGCCGTGATTGGCCGAATCACTCAGTTTGTCAGCCGCACGGATCGACCAATCAATCAATCGACATCAGCGGGGCTAGACAAAGTAACAGTCGTTTGGCGTTAACGCCAGTAGACAAAAATGTATGGACAAACCACGTGAGTGTAGAAAAATAACGACCGAATAGAGCTCAACACGCTGTTGTCACACGTGTTTGATACTGTCGGCTGTCAATTGTCAAGCGAAGTACGCTATAGTTATCTACAAGGTCTGCGAGAACGCCAGGGAGCGTTCAAGTTGTCGTGATGTGTTGTGTTGATAATCTCTCTATTCGGTCGCGGTTTTTCTACAGTCACGTGGTTTGTCCATACATTTCTGTCTACTGGCGTTAACGCCAAACGACTGTTACTTTGTCTAGCCCCGCAGACTACATTAAAAGTAGGTACGCCAAGGTGGATTGGGGTAATACATTTGACTGGATGAGTACGAGTACTTCCATGCTTCATATGCGATTGGATATCGGATGGATGGATGATTTTTTTAAATTTCTTTTCGTAAGCATACCAAAAGCAAGCTTAGGATCTATTACTAAGGGCCAATTTACACCGCCGTGGAATGTAATGGAAGCGAATTTTTGCAACGAAATTGTACAAAACATAATGAACTTGATGTCAATTGTGTAACGTACAAATTAAATAAGAGCCAAAAAAAGGCGGAGCGTCTTCCGGGGAATCCCCGCGCATTCTCAAGAATTCCCCTAACGATCAAGCCAAGCGTTTACGAAACAATTCGCTGAAATACTCGAGCTTTCAAACGAATTCTTGCGTCATGGGGCGAAATTGACGCTTCCATTCCATTCCATTCCGCCGCGATGTAAATTGACACTAAGATTGTCTCTGGTTCGCTTACATGTCATATGGCTACAATTGCTTCGTCAAGACCGCTTCATGTGGACAGACTCTTAGTTCGATGCGAAAGTATGAGCAACGTATTAATAAATGGTTTTGACTGATCACAGATTAAAAATTCACTCTGCCACGTCTGAGCAGCTCGTGGATGATACCTATTTGCATTCTCACTTTATCGAATAGTAGCGTATTTACCTATTTATAAAACGGATTTTACCTTTATTATTTTCTGTAGTTTTAGTATGTACGCGTTTATAAACTATGTACAGTGCCGCCAACTTATCTGTGGAGTGGTGAAAACTGGAACTAGAACTGTATTAGAACGCACAGACGTAGGAAACAATAAGGACAAGCCCCGTCTACAAAATTAGCGTGTCTTTTTTTAATCTGCAAAGTGGCGCATAAGATGGCGTCGACCAGGCCAGTGACTCGGTTCACGAACATTTGGCAACAAATCATGGCGCTTAGCATGGCGCCGCATGTCACGCAAGGCTATAGTAGTGTTATTATCTCGCTGCAGACTCGGTCATAAATCATTCGAGTGTTTCCCTTTTGTTGTTCTGCAGTAATGCACAACTCAACAAAGAACAACAAAAGCGAAACACTCGAATGATTTATGACCGAGTCTGCAGCGAGATAATAACACTACTATAGTCTAGAATTAATGAATAGGGTGCCTCCATAGTTCTGTTATATCTAGACACGCGGCAGCGTGTCAAGCCAAGTTCAAGCAAAGTAACTGGCTAGCCAGCGCCGAGTGTAATATTACACGATCTACTGTAGAACAATCGGTTGTCAATAAATAATTATTCATAGTTCTTTATTATAAAGACGCCTAGCGACCTCCTTCAATTCACAGATAAATTGGTAGCACTAAGTATGTACTTGTATATGTGGTGATATGAATATGTTTTGTTCGCCAATGATATTATGTAACATCTACGGATTATTTATTATTATAGATTAAATTCTAATGTAATAGATATTGTTGATATTTCTTAGGTTGTTTCCGCTTCGGAATACTTAGCAGTAGCGTTAGCTTTGTAAGTGCATGGAAATGTGAAATGAATTAATAGATCTTTATGATATATTTCTACTTTTCTCAAAATCTGGCCTCAGATTATATATTATAGAATTGGCTACATTTTGGAGGAAAACATAATATTATAATGTACCTGTGTGTTGCGCCAATAGACAATATTTTAAAATACTCATCTATGTATTCTGTACTGTTTCCCAGCTTACATTTTACACTAGGACTGTTTTCAAACTTTTCTATTTATTTATTCCTTCTTTTTTACCTACGAATTTCTTTTCCGTCTTCTTCCCTGTTCCTTCTATCCTGTCGTTCTTGCTTTTCTGTTGTGTGTTCTACTGTTTATATTTTATGATATTTTATTGGTGCAATGAATCTTTTGGTAGGTTGAATCTGCAATACTTTAGTTAGTCGCCTTCATTTGTCAGTTATACAGTTAGCAGACGTCGGCTTAGCTTAAGTTACGTAAGTTAGACTTTGTATTGTTTTATTGTATAACCTAATTATTGTAATGGTTGTTGTTTTTATTATTGTGTACAAATAACAATGAGAAAAATTAACGTAGTTTTAAGAGAAATTCTGTCAGCGTTACAACAATGTAATTTGACGCTTTTTTATATCGATCGATGCTTTTAAAGTACCTACGTTATCGCGGTTTAATTAATTATTAATGTATGTTTTAATCCTTTAGAAGATTTACATACCAGTCTCTTTATAATAAAAACGAAAACTGTTCAAACCAAAGAGTCTCATCTTAACTCTTTGTCATGTTCCTTGATTATCTTGTATGTTTTTTTTGTGAATGCATGCATCACCTGAGTACTTCAAGTGGTTCTTTTTATTATTTATTTTTAAGCTAATTATTATGAATAATACCATTCCAAATTAAGAATTGTAAGCGAAAATAAAAACATGATTAGATGAATATCTATTAATACAACAAAAAATTAAAGTATGTGAAATAATTACATTTTTTATTTTTACACCCTTTTTAATTTACCACAAGTATTTGGCCAACCATAGCTAAATCGTTTACATCGGTCAAACATCGCAGTGCCATAGCAACATCGCCTACTACAAGTAAACATGCGATTTTGCTATTTAATCTGCGACGTTCAACTAAGGGCTGATTTTTCATTTTGTATCTGAGGAATAAATTTGAAACGTAAGTATGCTATACAAAATCTGTCAAAACGTATTAATATTATTTCCCCAGTAAACGTTTATCGGACGATTGAAAAATCGGCCCTAAGGTAAGTAAAATTTACATATCAGGGAATTTGCGAACTGCTTTAGATTCTTAATCAAGAAATTAACTATATTTATGGATGGATAAAAAATTTTGAATAATAATAATTATTCAAACAGATTCCCGCGGAAATTTAACAGGGATACCAGTCCCATTCATAAATAGAACTGAGGGCCGATTTTTCAATCGCCAGATAAACTATCTGAGGAATTTTGAAACATTATGCCATACAAAATCTGTCAAAACGTCATATTAATTATTCCTCAGTTAACGTTTATTTGACGATTAAAAAATCAGCCCAAAGTGGAGTTAATGTAGACAATGTAGACGTTATGGCTATAGCAATATGGTACAATAAATTTAATTATCATTGCGGCATCCGCGGAACTAAGGCTATTTGACGTTATTCACGCAATTAAAGCTAATTGGCGTAACTGCTGTGTATCCTGAGCTGACAGTACCTACCTAGATATCCGATCTAGCTAGAACATTGGCATAGGTAGATTAAAAATGAGACAATATTAAATATAATTATCATGCCTAGTTAAATTACAAAATTAGACCTTTCATATTTAATAATATTTCAATCATCGGAGCCTAGCGTGAAGGCTTAAAAGTTAAAACCCTTCGTCCTCCTTTATGACCACTCGCAGTAAAATATATACTCCGACCTTTAATTTGGAGCAGTTTAATGACGTTCCTTTCGTGTTTGACTTGCTACATTAATCCTCCTGTATTTCACCAAAATTACTTAAAATATTAAGTAATTATTAAGTAAGTATTACATGAGAGAAGTGACTTTTAAAGCAAAATTATATTTATGTGGAATACTTTGATTATTAATTATTATTTTTTATTCATTTTATCAAAATTGACAGTTTAAAAACGTAATTTTAATGCATTGAATTAAAAGTTGGAGTATAGTAAAAAAATCCATCTGCTAACAAGACAACCGCTGCTGGTTTGATTGAAGTAGGTACAAGGTTTTCTAATAATTTCTATATTATAATATACCCAATAACTATGTCTTAGATTGCTTTTTGTATCTAATTACCTACTACGGTTTAGGAATTAAATTCAAACTAAAATAGAAAATGAGCGTTCTAATCCTAATATGTCATTAACATACATTTTATGCATTTCGTTCCTTTCGTTTCATTTCCCAACCAATCAAGCAATCATAGATAAGTTGAGGCTGCAGGTCTGATAGAAACGTATACGAATGACATTCGTTAAAGATAAGTCATGTGATCAACCTATCGAGCGGTTGAGCGGATGTGATTCTCATACATTTAAGTCTTAGAAAAGAAAAAAGTCAGAATCGCTACCGATTTTGACTATTGGCAACATAGCCAATCGTCGTACAGACCCGTCTGTATCACATTTAGGTTTTTAGGTCGAGCTCGTTAACGAAATCACTATTAAACGTGCAAAGTGTAACACGAAATCCGCAAACCTTCAGTTAAATGAAGATAACACTCCCGATAATAATATAACGTTGGTGTTTTGGATGTCACTAAAACCAATTTCGTCATGCCATTTAGATACACGGACTGCCACTGCATGTTTTTTTTTGTTTTTTTTTTTGTAAATTAATATAAATCAGGACTTTAAACACATCGCAATCTAGCCACAAAGTAAGCGTTAGCTTGTGTTATGGGTACTAGATGACTGATAAATATACATACATATTTATAAACATAAATATAATATATTGAAATAACCTAGACACTGGTAAACATTCATGCTTATCACACAAACATTTTACCAGTAGTGGGAATCGTATCCACGACTTCGACCACGACAGGTTTGCTACCGCTACGCCGTCAATAATTACTTGAATCACCATTGATAGGCGGGGAAATATTATATCTCATCGAGTGGGTGAGATGGGGTAAGTATCTACCTAATCATTACCATATATCTCATTTTTATCCTGAGATTTCAGGATTTTTCGACTCTTCTCAGGATTGCGGCCGGATTTTGCAAATCCCATGATATCTCAGAATTTTTAGAAAAATAAAATACAACTTACAGAAAAAAAATAAGAAACTTGAGGATCCAATTCGTCATTTCACATCCGATCGATTTACGTTAACCTTTTTCGCACAGGCAAACAGTACCGTCTTCTGTCAAATTCTATAGGTGGCTGCTGAGCGAACTACGGCGTGGCCTTACTGCTTGTGAAAGAACAAGCGTTTTTGGTAAACTGGTGAAATTAGTTCGCACCGTCCGCCTTGTCCAGGTAGGTATAATAATATGTCTATAACAACATCAATTTTTCTCGATATGCTCTACCAAATCCTGACAATTCTCTGACTCCGGTCTGGCACTATCTGGTGGTAGGTACCTACTTAAAAATTAATATAAAAAATACTGCCGAATTGAGAACCTCCTCCTTTTTTGAGGTCGGTTGAAAACCACAACACGAGTAAGTAGTGATTATTGATTGGCTCTAGACATAGGTCTAAGTTACCTCTATAGTCGAACTTACCTCTATACCACCACATAATATTCTTACCACTATAATACCACATAATATGTAACAAACAGTCGCTGCCCGCGGAGCAATAAAATGAGGAAACAACGCCCGCGGCCATCTCTATAGGTACTAGATGTTTCAATCCACGATGACGCGCCCCACTATGTCAAAGTCCACATGAATCGAATGAAACGTAAGCGATTTTGACAGAGTAAGGCCCGTTTTCGTGGATTGAAATATCTATACGGGATGAAGTAAACGGCCAACCTGATGAGTAACAGGCACCGTCCTGATTCCCATTTGATCGCCCCACAAGGCATAGAGAGTAGAGACCTACTACTATTATTTAGGTTAGACCAACGGAACATAGTGGTCTTTACAAAATAGAGGTAGAGTCATTACTTATTACCTTAATGGGTAGACTATAGATAGGAACTTGTAGGTATCAACATATCGGAAACTGTACCAAAATAACATCCGTAGTCTGAATTAGAAACCTATCTCGAAATCAAGTTCAACGTGGCGAGCTGACGCGAGCGGCTAGACGTTTGGATGTAAATTAAAGTGCCTGAAGCAAACACGTCTTAGCGTCACTGCAGGAAACACAAAGGCTCTGTCGTGAAATAATAATATCCCGAGCTAAGATAGACCGTGAACAAAGACATCAATACTGTTCCTTGTTCGAACTAATTAACGTTGCAAAACGTTTCACCCCAAGAATAGAACCATTTGTTGCTAATTTAATCTCTTCTTACATCCTTAATCATAAAGATATCGATTAGAGTAAGATAACTAACATGAGTAAAGAAAAGCTGTGAGATATGAACAATTGAATAGTACATTGTTACCCTAGGGATGAAAGTAACTTATTTAGTCCCGAGACGGGGTTTGGCGCCCGAGCGTAGCGAGGGCGCCTATAGTTCGAGGGACTAAATAAGTCTTTATCCCGAGGTAAACACTGTGCTTTTCATTACGAATATAAGGAAAGTCAAAATAAAAATAGAAATTAGCTAAAGAAAATTGAATAATTGTGTCAATAAAAATCACTGTTAAACAGAAGCCTAAACAAAACTCTACAACTCGAAAAACAAATGAAGATCGGATTGCCGCTTGCCACTTTCCCGCCTTTTTTTTTTCTTTGGCCTAGCCGGCGGGCTATGCATATTGTCTATGATTGTCTATGAATCAGTTGTCTTTACTTAATGAATAAAGTCTATCTTTCTTCTTGTCTATGGATGCACTCGGGTAGGTATGTCGTGTTTCATTTGAACTCCAATAAAAATGTGACAACTAGTTTTTTTTAATTATTTGACAGCTGTCAGTTGAAAACGATTCTCCCTAGGGCTGAAAAGTATTACTTTCAACCCGCTTCTCAGGCAACTTCAGACCTACTTTCCGTGTATGAGTAATGAAAAAATTCTTTCCTATTCGATTTTTGTCATTAAAATACTAGTATACCTAAAATAGGCTATACATTTTGCAGGAACTCAGAATCTCTCACGTAGATTTATAGAACTGAAATTGGCCTGTGTATAATAGAGCCATTTTTGGTATAATGAGCACATATTACTACAGATACAGCGCTCAGTACTTCGGGACTGAGGCACGCAATTGGGATACAAAACAAAAAGCCGTTATATCCCATTTGAGTTCGTACATGGTTAGTCTTAGTACGTAGCGAACCGCTGACCGAGTCACTGCTGCGTAATTTGTATGTGACGTTCAGAACTGGCAATTGATTTAAATTCGAAACACCAAACCTCAGCGAGAGTCCATCAGTATTCAGTGTGACCAGTCTACATTGAAATTATTTTCCCTAGATGTAAGGTATAAATTGTATGTTAGTAACATTTGGATTAAAGACAGGGCATTTGAGATTAAAAAAAACCTTAATGACTGGCCTCTTGTTGAAACAACGTTTCTTTTCGGACGATATCGCGTACGGGGCTTAGCGGAAAAAGTATAACAAATTATAAGACCCAAGATTAATCGGTCAAACATCTTGCTGCCCGCGATGAAATAAAATGAGAAACGGCGTCGCCTGTTGCTCTGCATATTGAATACGGTAATTTTCTTTGATGGTGAGTGACGGTCTTTCACTTCATTTGATATAGTATTAAAATTGAAAAATGTGGCCGCCATTTTGAACTTTTTTGTTATTGGACCGAATTCTTTCAAAATCGAAATCTGACCGTGGCAGCAAGCATTGAGTAAGAATCTGGTGAAACCAAAATGTGTGTGCGCCATTGGAAAATGGAAACTCATTATGAGTTTCCATTTTCCAATGGCGAAATATTAAAATTTTACATATTAAAAACTTTGTGTTTTTTCAGTGTTTGCACTTTAAAAATTAACTGAAAACCGAGTTTTCAACATAGTTCCGTGGAAAACTTCCTGACGCAGCTGGTGCGCTGTCGGATTCAAACTGTCTGTCGGGTGTGCAAACCTGCTTTCCGAACCTGGCGGTAGAGTTTTGACTTTTGAGCCTATTAGTTATATGAAATGAATGAGCCTATGTGAAAAATAAATATTTTCATTTTCATTTTCATTCCGATTTTCTGCACTATCCACTTTGGGATTTTTACAATTTCTCAACTGGCTCAGTCTAGTCTAGTCAAATTCGCTATTTTGATCTTTAAATAAAACCTATCAAGAACACTTGGGTTTCTGACGAATTCGGCCGTTTGCAAAATATGCGCGAAAAACAATTCTTAAATTTTTTTGAATCTTATAAAAACATTATGGAGCTATTTGACGAGCTAGAGAAAAATTAAAAACGCTATACTTTAAGTTGGAACGAGCATTAAATTAATAATACCGTTCTCAAGTCCATTGGATTGACTAAGAGAAATATTTTAAGTTTTAAGAAATATTTAAAACAAATTCATTTGTGTTCTTGTTAAAGTTCATAATAGTAACTACCTGCTACCTTATTAAAACAGAATTATAACTTGAACATTGTGTTGTTTGTAAAGCTACTCTACTGAGTTTAGTAAGTTAATGGATTTTATAAGTTTCGCTCTTTTAACTTTATTAGCTTTGCATAAGAAACTCATGTGAGTTTTGTTATCTTGAATATAATTAATATACACGTAAGTAGTATGGCATACTTATACATAAATTATTTACATGCTAGTTTGTAGTCAAATACATGAGTAATGCTTCTTTAATGAATAGAATAACTTATTCTAGCCTGAATAAGTGATCGCCCTTTCGAATATAATTTATTTATATTAACATTTTACACTCCTTCCCACTTTTATCCCAAATCCAACTCTTGCACTCTGCATTTGGATAGTATACCTATGATGTAAAAGTCAAACGGAGTACAAATAATTATTTTTGCTGTAAATAAATATAATAGGCACCTACTTAATTTTAATGCGGTGATAGAGATAAATAAGTTTTAGGCACCTACTTAATTTTAATACGGTGAGAGATACAAAATAAGTTTTACTAAAAGTATGTACGAATAACATGGATTTCGAAATGTACCTAAATTCATAATGTAGGTGAATCCTAAACAAATACGTATGGTTAATCACTGACATAGTGTCAAGGGGGCTTGCGTAGGCAGTTTCGGCATAAGGACACTGATACCAGCCCCTATATAAACATAAGAAGCCAAACAAAAGGATGATTTGTAACAATAAACTCAAAATGAACGCAAGTGTTGTTGGATTTATTTTTTCACTCCTTATTGGTGAGTTATTAACTAAGTTATAATTAGTAAGTACATAAAAAATACGAAGAAAAGTAATTTAAGAGTTAGTTGTATTGTTTTCTGTATTTTAAATTTTCGAACTTTTATAAGACACCATGGACTAAGTAGGTATGATAAATTTCAAAAGTTATCAACTTTTCTATAACTTGTTTTAGAAGGGATAATTAGAAACATCCACAATAAAGCCAGTGTTTTTGCGTGTCTCTACCATTCAATTTTTCCATTTAAAACATTTACAATACTATTTTTATCAATAAATAATTCATTATTATATGTTTTTTGGAATATCATTCGCCCTTATATTAATGATATAATATAAAATAACCCAAGGTACCTAACATTGTACCTACATTTGCAATTTTTTTTTATTATTTATTAAGAGCGTATAGAAAGGAACAAGATTTAAGAAACCTCGATTAATTTATTAGACACAAGTCGTCTGCGGTCTGTCGTCGGACGAGATACCTCTTATAAAATTTCACTTCGAAACGCCTTTTAATTCTTTATTATAAAACTTGTTTCCAATCGGCAATAATTTCTGTGCATTTAACATAAAAACGGTCAAAAGCGCGTCCAGCCACTAGTTGCGTAGGGTTCCGTAGTTCACGTGAATAGATATTCATTACAAAATTAGGTTATTATGCATCTATTCGATAAACGCCATCTAAGTCATTTTTATGGAATAATAAGGTGGTCGAATATTACTCCCTTGTAAAGCCTTCTTAGCCATGTTTCCTTTGAACTTTGTTATATATTATGCTACGATATCAAAACTAAAAATAATTAGATAGAAGCAACGATTAAGCGGAGAGGGGTTCCCTAACTTGGACCAATTTAGCACCTTAAATTTTAATATTTCGCAAATGGATTCCTTAAAAGCAAAAGGATTTCTCCACACCCAAAATATTTTTGAAAGGCCTATCCAATAACCATACCATGGGACACGCACGAGAAAAAAAGCGATAGCTCTACAATGTAGAGGAATTACCCTAAAAATAAAATTTTTAAAAAGTCTATTTCAGTATTTTGAAATTTTATTTCACCATGTTTTATACCCATGCCTTCTACTTCTTTTAGTCTCTGAGCTAAACCGCATACGGACAAACATAATTATATAGACATTATAAAAAGCAAAATATAAATTTTTATTTTAATTATTTACTACTGAACCCTGAAAATATAACAGTGGATTGGGATTGCCGGCGACTTTTTGCTGCATATCTTACGATTAATATTGACAGTGGTTGGATATAAACTTGAACGATACAAATAAGAACAGAAGAAACTATTCGTATTTCGTTAGTGTTTTATACTATTTAGTGTTAGAGTACCTATGTTTCTTGTTAAACCAGATACCTACTCGTGATTAGCATATCTGACTGCGGATTGTTCTCGGTTCGATTTGATTAACCCTAAGCCAGATTCAACCAGAGTTTGGAGCTGCACATTGATAAATCAGTCGCTTTTTACATTAAAATACCTACTCGTAAATATACCTAGGTACAAATTAACATAAAAAACTTGCAGCAATGAAATCTTAATGACCTTACTGAAAAAACGGCTAAAACTCACTATGACTTGGCCAGGATCGCCCGACCAGTTTTTATGACCTTTTTATTTATAAAGCAATCACGTGTTTTAGTAGAATAGAGACCGTAGCACTAAACGTAGTATGAAAATTGTAATTAGATTTCAATTAGTGATACATTTCGCCGGCGCTGAAAATCGTCATCGGTTTTTCACATTGTAGTATTTTTAGTATTTTAGGTAACTAGGTTATCTTGCTCCGAGTCCGTGTAGATAAAATCAACAAATACGAAATTGTAGACATTGCACATTTTATTTTGCCGAATTGATTGCATTGAAACCTTTAAAAATAACATATTTCTATTTTTTCATTGCTTGAAAATATCATGTTGTGTTTTAGTTTGGGTAATAAATAACAAAAATATTATTATAGGTGCCTACCTACCTACATAATTTGTGCACATTGAGTATTATGTACGTACTTACTACGTACGTTGCTATTGTCTTGAACGGCCAATTTTTTTGAGATGTAAAGGATCCACCCATATGGATCCTTTAAGTTACTATGGGATTCACAGGATTCGTTTCGGTTCACAATTTCTCCTTACGATCACTACTTAATTGACTGACAGGATTTACAGGATTCATTTCGTTTCACAATTTCTCCTGACGATCACTATACTTAATTTACTGACAGGATTGATAGGATTCATTTCGTTTCACAATTTCTCCTGACAATCACTACTTAATTGACTGACAGGATTGACAGGATTCATTTCGTTTCACAATTTCTCCTGCCAATCACTACTTAATTGATTGACAGGATTGACAGGATTCATTTCGTTTCACAATTTCTCCTGACGATCACTATACTTAATTTACTGACAGGATTGATAGGATTGATTTCGTTTCACAATTTCTCCTGACAATCAATACTTAATTGACTGACAGGATTGACAGGATTAATTTCGTTTCACAATTTCTCACGTTTTTTTTTCAGGTATATCCACAGGTGATGACCATGAAGCAAAACTAAGATTTTATCACGAGTAAGTGTTGCAACTATATTATATTTTTAAATTTGTTTTTAATTTAAAAATATAATTCATAAGTAGTAAGCAGAGTATACTAAAGACATGCTTATGTAGGTGTTGTAACTGTGGTTGTAACTTAAAATATAAATGACAATAAAGAACGAAAGTTAAACGTAGAACGACACTTGATGAATTTAAACAAGTTGTGTACTTTCTGTATTGTTTCAACAGAAGTGGGAACAATAAATACTTACTTACTCATCAGTCATCACGTAGACTTTCGATGTTTTTTTCTTTCTGCAATTCGTTACAAGATTTTTTAATCCCTTAAGACCTTTCGTAGTCTTTAGAACTCTTGCTCCTGGGAAAGGCAGAGCTGCAAAAACCCTGTTTACTAGAACATTATCAGCTGAAAATAGATAACCTTTCTATTTTTATGTAGGTATAGATAGAGTTAGTAAAAGTAGCCTACTTGTGACCTGTAACCAATGACTTCTATGTTTGCCTGTAGCATCAAAAACTGGTTAACAACACATAGAATCTTTTTTTTTTAAATAAGTACCTACTTTGCTAACAAAGCTGTTTAAGTGTATCATATATATATGTATATTATGTGTATAGACAAATTTCATAAACATAGATTCTTTATTAGGTATTCGTATTTAGCCCAATCTAGAATTAACATAAAGAATTGAAATGTTTTTTATTTACCCTGTAGTAAGATTTCACTGTACTAATTAATTAATGTAAGGTAACTTTTCAGCTCATTCGATCAATATACTGAGTTAACGATTAATGAAGCAGATAAAATATTTCAAACGTCGTGGTACAACGCTACTCGCACTACGGTGATATTTTGTCACGGATTCACAGGTATTTATACGATGTCACTTTAGATGCATTGTTATACCTAGATGGATAATATTTGTAGATTTTTGGAAAGATAATATTTGCATGCATTTTACAAATCGACAAATACTCCTTCCGTGAGGCATTGCATTTGCATGCATTCTACAAATCGACAGTGAGGCATAAGTACAGAAAGAAATAAAACCGGCTAAGTGCAAGTCGGACTCTCGCACCGAGGGTTCTGTAACAATTACCTCTACAGAAACACACTACACTAGGTATAAGAATCACTTTTCTTAACGAACCGCAAACTTACTTTGATTTTCGAGGTTTATTGTTAAAACCAAAAAAGTAAGTATACTAAATAGACAGTTGACTTTATTTTTCCTGTAAAATGTACATCAATTCCGATTAATTATAATTATTTCAGAATTTTGTATTGGTAAACTTCGGAGTAAAGAGAGGAGACAGTATTTTTTGATATTTTTATCAAGTTATCAAGCTTAAAAATAAATAAAAATTATGTTTCGCTTAAACGAGTAACCCCCTTTCATAATATGTTGACTGAGTCACCGATTTTCCCCCCTTTTTAAATAAAAATTAAATCGATTTTCAACTGTTTATAATTACATCGGCTGTCGGCCACTATTTTCTACAACTGTTCCAAATTTCATGTCTTTAATAGTTACTGCAATAAACGGTCATGATAGACAGAAGGACAGGCAGACCGCAGACGGACAACAAAGTGATCCTATAAGGGTTCCGTTTTTTGTTCCTTTTCAAGTACTTACGGAACCCTAAAAAGTTTTGTCCATCAGTCCTTGTGTGCGCAACTTTTGGTGCTGTTACCTTTATTAAGAACTCTAATTGGAATCTCACGAAATCTGTGTTTCCCGCATCTTACGGTACTTTAAAAAAATAATGAATACGCGTCTTCTAGGTAAGCGCGCTCCTTCTTCGACCACTTTCCATCAGGTGAGGTTGTGGTCATGCGTAAAACTATATAGAATGAAAAAAAATCAAACAATGGTAGTAGGAATGTAAATGGAAGTCGTACACAGCCCGACTTGTACATAAACGTTTATGGGCTCTTGATTTGTTTACAGGTTATCCCACTGGTCCAGCAGTGACTGAACTCATTAATGTGTACCTCAAACAAGGAGACAGTAACGTGGCATTGCTCAACTGGGAATATTTGGCGTCTTCAATCACGCCCAGCCTCGCCGGCTCGTATGTAAATTGGGCGGCTCCAAATGCCAGAAAGGTAGCATGAATTTCTTTTTTAAAACGATGTTATCCACGACCAATTATTTTTTTAGTGTTTCGTTTTTTCTTAAAGTAGTCTAACTACAAATTGTAAGCCATAATAAATAATTACCCACATAATATCACATTCACAAACACAAAGATTTATTTCATAGAGGCTTAATTTATATGGCAGGCATTAATGAATATTCAGGAAATACTTTACAATTTTTTTGTATATCGCATTTCATTTCCATAAAGTCAATTATTATTCAATAGGTATACCTACATAGATCCAAAATAAATATGTTTTGTTATTTACATTTAATGCTTATGATTCTATATTATATCACACAACAAAGGACATAACAAAGGACAGAAACTTATATTAAAGTAGATATAGGTCCAAAAGGCGGCCTTATCGCTAAGCAGCGATCTCTGCCAGGCAAGCTTAATATCAGGAAAACAGAGGAAACACAAGACTGCAAATATCTATGAAGGATTTATTTACGTTGACATACCCTAGATAAGCTATTATTTGACAGTGTTTAATGCATATTTTCAGCTCGCTGTTCGTCTCGTGGATACATTCTTTCTCCTTTCGGAAGCTGGTCTTGATGTAAATAAAACCCATCTCATCGGCCACTCGCTTGGAGCCCATATTTGGGGCATTACTGGAGTCAGATTGCAGCAAAGGGGAATGCTCCTACCATGGTAAATGTTTCACATTGCTTTAAAGATGATTTTTCTTTATCTAAATATCTAAATCTTTATTTTTCACATAGGCCTTAATATATAAGCTCTTATGAAAATTTAACTCTCACATATTCAAGTAGGTATAGTGGTAGACAATAAAAATTGATTTTAATTTTAAAAATGTTTTTAGTTCATTATCGTAGGTTAGATATACTAAGTCAAAATAAACTTCTGACTAACTTTAAGATAACTACATTTTCACCTTTTATATACTAACTTTATCATTTCTTTAAGATATCTTTCAATTCAAGCAATGCCTCGTTAAAAGTTCCTAAAATACCGCCTCCACGTATCAAACGAGATAAGTTTACAATACTTCTTGCCTAAGGTTACTTTTTTCTCTAATTTTTAAGGATTACCGGTGTCGATCCTGGGACGACAGGCTTTGAGAACAAACCCCCTGGTCACAGGCTAAGCGCGGCGTCAGCTCTCTTCGTAGACGTAATTCACACAGATCCAAGCAAATACGGCATGAGAACGTCAACCGGCACTGTGGATTTCTGGCCAAACTACAAAGCCGTTGGATACGTCAAGCAACCTGGATGTCCCAATCCAGGTGCCCCCATGTTTTCCAGTGAAGGTAAAACCATCAAGCCCAATTAGGGCTTTTTTTATTTATTCATTTTAGTTCATTAAATTTGAAACATTAACAAGATTTCTACTTACAAAATAAAAATTAAGTAAACTAAAACAAAAACTAACGCAAAAGAGTCATCGAAGCCGAGGCAGCGAGGCATAGTACCCAAAATGCTGGGTACTAGGCTGCCCTTTGGATGGCCTGGCCTACCGAAATAGTAAAATTGATTACTGTTTCACGGTAGAATTAACAGACACTGCGGTGGTATCTACCCGAGACCCGAATTCCGCAAGAAGAGTCCCACATCAGTAGTTCTTACATAATTATCCTATAGCAAATCAAACTTTGGTTATCTTTCAGATCTATGTAATCACAACAGAAGTTGGAAGTTATTAGCGGACTCGGTCAGATACCCCGGCAGCATCATCGGCTCGTACGCGAAAAACTACAAAATGTGGAAAAACTACTCGCACCAAGAAAGGAATGCTGTCACATTGCCTTTGGGGAAATTCAATAGAAAAGCGTATGTTTCCTAATTTTTTTTATTTTATCGAAAACTATTTAAAATTTAAAAATAATAATATCCTCTTTATTTTATAATTGTTTTACCAAAAAAAATACCCCTGGGGTAAGAAAGACACTCTAAAAATGTAATTGTTATTAGAACACTAACTTTTAGGTGCTTGTGCTTTCTTTTAACTTCTAAGTCAATTTATTCTGTGACAGCTAGCTGTACCTATTAAATTACTGGCTTTTAGCTGAAAATACAATAGTAAAATTTTAAAATATTTATCTTATTTCAGACGCCCGGGAAATTATTACTTCGTGACTAAATCAGAATCTCCCTACGGCCTTAAAGAAGATGGACTTTAAATCAAAATATCTATTGTTTTATAATGACTAATAGAATAATTAGTGTAATATTTTATAAATTAATTTATTTTTATACGTGTGTTACTAATAAATTAAGTAATTCCCAAGCTTGGTTTATTTTACAAGGTTCTTAAACTTAAAAACTAAACTTAGTAAAGTTTCTTAAACTTGTCCCTGAATTTGAGGTGCACTTCTGTTGCTCTTTCTAGATTCCTTTTACACATCGATGCGGATACCTACGGCATTTTTCCAACGAGGAAGGGCTGCAGTAGGTATTAACTAGTACTTTCTCTTATTACGTAGGTATACGAATATACAGCCTGCAATACCGAATTTTCTTTACTGAGTGACATCCAGGCATACATCATCAAAATTGCTAAGTTAAAACGATTCATACAGCATTTTCATTTCATAGAATATCAGAGAGAATCTGTTCCCACTTAGTTATAATATTGACTATCAATTTGTCGGGAAAGTAAAGACGGAATTATTTATTATTCATAGCTATCCGCCGACTATACATTTACATTTTTATCTAATTCCGCGTCTGCAGTATTTTTATTTAGCCATTCATTCAATATCAAATGTGAGTGACTAATCAAAAATCGACAAATTAATCATTTCGTTGAAGTTTCTGAAGGAATTTCGCCCCAATCATTAAAGCACTCAGAGGGGAATAGCTTTCTTCGCCAAATGGATTTTCAATGAATATTAAGAAATATTAATGCCGCGGTAGGCTTAACTTTTTAAGGCCTAAGTGGTCTTTGTATCTAACTTATACTAAAATTAGCGGTTGCTCGCGGTCCCCTCGCGTGAATTTCAGATTTTCATATATCACGTGGAAATCATGAATTACCAAATCGTTTTTCCTGGACTAAAAGCGGCCTATGATACCATTAGTCCGTTGTGGCGTGATTGAAGGACAAAACAATTTGTGTGTAAATTGATTTTATGGTATGGTATTAGTTTGTAGTATGGATTATCCGTCAGGATTCATTTTAACATACGCCTCACGATTTTTAAACCTACCTACTGATAAGACAATGGGTTGCGGCGGTAAGTAGGTACGGCTGTTTCACGCGACAAACCAAGCTCAAAAACCAAGTTTTCACGTTATAATTTAACCCGAGGTACGGTAAATGCATAGTTCCGACAACATTCTTACCGTAAGTACTTTAAAATTCGCTTTACTCAAGAAAACTTGGTTGGCTAGAGACTCAACTCGAACGCCGGCAGCAAAGACAAAGAACGTATTTATTTTCCATTACGTTGTAATGGGGATATTAAAGCGGTAATGTTGTAATTTAGAGCGATTTATTTTTTTGTAGTCGGGTGTCCCAATTAGAGTCAATTTACACCGCGGCGGAACGGCATGGAATGGAAGTGTCAACTTTCGCCTCATGACGCGAAAATTCGCAGGAATGCTCGAGTATTCCAGCGAATTGTTTCGTAAACGCTTGACACCGCACTGCTGTGACCGATTCAACCGGCTCCCCGTTCGTGCTACTTCACGCGTATTCCAAAGATGGCGCCGACAATAGCTAGGGGAATTCTCGAGAATGCGCGAGGATTCCTCGGAAGACGCGAGACCTTTTTATTGCTCTTATTTAATTTGTATGTTTGTATGTTGACGTAAATTCACTGTGCTATGTACAATTTCGTTTAAAAACTCGCTTCCATTCCATTCCGCGGCGGTGTAAATTGACCCTTAGGTACGCGTGCTGAACGCCTCCGATTATTGTGTTGATAAAATTTCCATTGGCTTTTAAAATAGGCGGGACGCGGCCGAAGTCGTTCGCAACATCTGTTTGACAATTTACGCTTTTAATAATGGCGGACGGTGCCTTTGAATCGGTCGCGCAGGAATTAACAACGGGCTAAATTAAAGCCTTCAAAACTTTTTGCGGGGCAGACGCGGGCGGCGGCGATGGGCTCACGGGTTAGTACTGGTTTTGTACCAATTTCGAGTCGACTCGCATCGCACAAACGAATCGGATGCCTCCATATATTTACAGCCAGCGTCATCTCCGCTGTGTGGTCTTCTCCGTAGGGAACGAGTCCCCACGGGGGTACGGGCCTCGAGGCATGCCTCCTTACCCGGGCGTTGTGTCGCGGGGGACCCTTGATCCCCCGGTATTGTTCTTTTAGCCCCGGTAAAGGGCTAAGGCTTCGCCTTCCTGGCTTGAGGCCCGTTGGAGTGGAAGAGCCGGTTGTCCCGCGCGGTCAGCGATTGTGTCGCCGCCCTGCGCGGGGATGATGGGGTCCGATTGTGTAAACCCCGCGTCGTCGTCATCGTCTCCGCCGACGGCCGCGCGGATGCGCGCAGGGGACGGGGACCGCAGGAGATCGCGAGGTAGTGGACGCCCCGAGCCACCATGACGCCAGCGTCATCTATGGACAGTCGCTCACACAGCCACACGTCTGTTAATAGATGGCGCTAGCTGTAAGCGTATGGAGGAGTCGATTGGTTTGTGCGATGCGAGGAGACTCGAAATTCGTACAAAAACCTGTACTAACCCCACAGTTCGCTCGCTCTGCCCTTTTTAACACCGGCAAGGGTTTAAAGAAAATTACAACCAGCTCAAATGGACTTGACGGGAGCTCCTAGTTAGTTTACGTTGCGGTCAAAGAAAGCAATTAACTTTTTTTTAATTATAAAGTACATTTAAAGAGGAAGGCTTTTCATTGACAGCGTGCGCTTTTTTCGACATAGAAATCCTTTTCTTGACGACTTGATAAAATTATGTTCGATAACTGTCCTGTACTTAGCCTATATTTCAAAGAGGCGAAAGGATTCTGGGAAGTAAATTGTTAATCTATCAAATGATAAGAAGGAAAAAGGATATTATCGAATTTTTAATATCAAGTTCATTTAATACCTTTTTAATTTATAAAAACTAGAAAAACCTACATAGGTTTTTCTAGTCCTTATACCTAATTAAAAATTTATAATAACGTATTCAGTAGAAACAAGTTAGCTATCGATTATTACAAGTTTGCCTTTCTACCTTTGGCTTTTGAGTAGCATTTATTGCTATAATTAATGCAAACTGCATATATGGCGTATAAATAGGGTTGCCAACCAGGTCGTACCCAATCAATCAATATAGGTAATGCGGAACGCTTGCTTTTAAAAAACAGACACAACTACTTAATTATGACTTCGCCAAACAGTACCTAACCAAAATCCGCATTGTATCGTACGCTCTACAGGCGATGCGTTACGTCATACAAAAAGCTTGAAAAATACGATACCATAATTATTATACGACCGGATATATTATGCATAGTTATATATCTTAGGTATTTGCTGAGTGGGACATACCCACGAAAAATTGGCAACCCTACGCACAATCGCAAATGATATTGTAGTTTCAGGCATAAACCGGTCATTAAATATTAAAAAGCCTTTCTGTTGAGCCTACGAAGTTTTCCACGGGCTCTAATAATGCAGTTTATAAGCTTGACCGCTTTGAAGAAAATATAACAATTTTATAGGTACAAAAAGAAGGACATTATACCTACTAGACCAGAGTCAGGCCACTGGCTCCATGCCTACTCCTCACCAAATACTGGCACACTGATCGACCCGGAATCATTACGCATTGCCGCTGCTCTCCGGCTTGGAGCTGCACTATGCGCACGAATGTGCCTCTTGCGGAGCCCACGTGGATCACCTCGGCCATCACGGACTCGCCTGCTCCTCGGGTGCCGGCCGTTTGTCTCGCCACTCCGCGCTTAACGCCATCCTGAGAAGGGCGCTCGTCAGTGCTAACGTTCCCGCCGCTCTGGAGCCCCAGATCGTGCGTAACGATGGCAAGCGCCCCGACGGGATGTCGTTGATCCCGTGGAGAATGGGCCGTGCGCTGGTATGGGATGCTACGTGTGCCGATACATTGGCGGCATCCTATGTACAATCGACCAGCGGACGAGCCGGGGCTGCGGCGGACGCGCAAGAGCGCCAAAAAATAAATAAATACAGTTAGTTGTCTCGGCGCCCAATACGAATTCGTCCCGTTTGGCGTCGAGACACTGGGTCCGTGGGGCAGGGGTGCCCGGGGGCTCCACAAGGACCTCAGCAAACGTCTTAGGGAGTCAACAGGCGACCCTCGCGCGGGCAGCTTTCTCGCGCAACGACTTTCAATAGCTATTCAGCGCGGGAATGCTGCCTGCATAATGGGCACCCTACCTAGGGCACAAAATTTTGATAAGTACTTTACTTCTTAATTTTAGTTATTTTACTTTAGATATGTAGTTCTTAATTTAGATATAGTTTAATTTTATAGTTAATGTTACTAACTTTTAACCTTAATTTTTTTGAATAAAGATATTACACTGAGCGAAGTTATACCTACTCCTTTATTCATAAAACACAGTCAAATTTGGATGCCTAGGTTATAATTATATAATTATTGAAACAGCTTTCTACCATCGCTCGCTGAAACTAAATAATTTCTAAAAATAAAGGATAGCCAAAGCAAGAAATTTTTAAGACAATAAATAATGTGAACTTTAAGGCAATAAATAATACGTAGGTATTATAATTTGAAACGTCGTCGTCTGAGCCGCGGAGTATCGTGATATTGGGACTGCGTGTAGCACGGAACATTTTCATAGAAGGTATAATTTTGATACTTTGACAAACAACAAGGAGTAATTTATAATGGAACAATTTTTGTTTACTAATCATAGGTGGAAAATCTTATTAAGGTTATAGCATCTAAACAATGAATTGGTAGATTTTTTGTAAGATAGGTAGGTATTGTAATAAAGAATAAAAAAGAATAAGGGTAATTTTCACAATTTCACACACCAAACGTATTTCGTGTGGAAGAGCATCGCAAATGAAAATCTGCGAAAATGCGGATCGAGAAAAATGAAAATGAAATTCAGATACCGTTACAAAAATGTCTCGAAGCTGATCTGACTATAAATAGGTACATAACAACGTCGCAACTACTGAACCAATTTAGCTATGAAATTTAGAATATATGTACCTATATATAAAGCTCATATAATACTTACACACACACACAGTATACAACACATGCGTTACTACAGTATTTATACATAGGTTATTTTTATACCGGAGAAATCCATGGTTCCCGCGGAATTTGCGAAAAGCCGATTTCACGTCGGCTAGTAACACATTAAAGTTGACACATACACACACACACACACACACACACACACACACACACACACACACACACACAAAGGGTGATAATAATTGTGTGGTCTAGGCATAATTAAAGGAAAATAAAATGGAAAAGTGATAAAAAAGAATCGATAGATACCTAACTAAGTAAGCTTGATCCGAAAGATCGATAGCTATAACGATAGCGGTTCCCGGCCGCGGCTAAAAGTAAAGTTTAATGTCTGCAAACTTATTGACCAACGTTACTCATTCTAATGCGGACATAAATTAGCGACCCACGCTTTATTGAACTTCCACTTGCAACGCATTTGATTATTGAAAAATAAACCTTTCAGAACTTTTCAGAGATGGTCCTCGGTGAAGAGTTACTCCATCGTCGTCGGTGAGCTTTCGAAATTTTTACTTTCCCCGTCGAAGTTTTTTTAGGCCCTTTTGACGATATAGCTCTCCGCCGAAGTACCTATGTTGATATTTTATGGCTTTTATTGGGTAGAAGGTATTCCTTATTATTATTTTATCTGCCTAAACCTCACCAGTTGATATTAAAGGAATCACTGCATCATAATAAGATACTAAGTTTTTTTATTACTCACTTAGACGTTTGTAAAATAGTTTTCATTATATTCTAAGACTTAACACATTTATACAAAAATTTCATAAAAATCGATCAAACCGTTTTGTAACCAAAACTTTGACACTAGAATTTTATTTATTAGAAAGGAATTAGTAAACTGATATGAACACTGAACAACTAACTAAGAGAGGAGAAGGAAAGAAGGATATGATTTTTAATTTGGTCATAGCTCACAATCTAATAAAACTACTTATCTTTACTTTTACGCTCTGGAACATAATATTTTTTACGAAAAGTTACAAAACAGAGTATAAAATGAATATAACAATTAACCATAAGAAGTAACTATTCGAACAAGCCCAAACTTAGCGATCATTTAAAAACTGAAGCACTTCACGTTATTTATTCCAAAGTAGAAATCAAATACTTACTGATTGAAGTTTTATTGAACTTCCACTCTTATTGCATTTTATTATGAAAAAGTAAACTTCTCAGTATGCAGCAGTGGCAGGGGTGCTGCGCTTCGCATTATATTGAAATTCGATTAGACTTGAACAGCATTTGCTTGAACCACTATCATGAAGATATATGTACCAGCATGAGCATTTTATGCACTACCTTCCTACGTAAGCATTTTGTTCATACATAATTATATTCGTATTTTCAAGAGAACAAAGTTTGTATCTGCACAATGCAATCTCACCTTACATGCAAAGTAGTGATAAAATATTTATTCTTCTTGTTCTCTTTTTAAATAGGAAAGGTTTTTCTTGAAGTTAGAACTTGCATTATAGTTAAATAGTGTATTAATAAAAATTAATGTACTAATAAAGATTCTATTACGTATTTCGAATATTATTTCCAACATAGATGTTAAGTAGGTAGGTACATGCGGTGTCATTTCAGTTAACATTCATTTTAAGGTTTCCGTACCCAAAAGGTAAAAACGGGACCCTATTACTCCGCCGTCTGTCTGTCCGTCTGTCACCAGGCTGTATCTCTTGTAAAGTGATAGTTAGACACTTGAAATTCGTGCACAAGCCCGACTTTTAGCAAAGAAGACCATAATATGTAATAGATTGCTATTCTGCAATTACATTTTGTTTCAGGGACAGTTATCTACATCTCGTAAGGCCATTCGATCGTGAAATCCAGCTTTATTGGATTTCCACTATATAAAGTAACTCAGAAGCAGCTTAGATGTACTATAAATAAGCACTTGCTAAGGTGTAATCTTCTAAAGTAGATTAAACGTTCAATAAATTGTAAATAGAATTCCTCTGGTATTTTCTACTCATTGTATTTAGTATTAGGTTCACAATGTTGTTAGTATAGTACCTTTTCTATTTGCTAGAGCCACGTTGCATATTTTAGTACGATAACGGCTTAGGCTGCATCATCACTTACCATCAGGTGAGATCACAGCCAAGTACTAACTTGTATAGAGTAAAAAAAATCTGATCCAGTAGTTAGCACAGTAGGTATGTTTAGTAATCTAGAAATGTGCTCTAATTATGAGATTATGCACTATGAACATACAATTACAATTTGAGACAAATTTTAAAACGCCAACATGAAAATGTATATGAAAATTCAGTTTAATGTTTTAGATCTTAACAATTACAAACATTTATATTCTGAAAAGTGCCATGTTACTCAATATCAAATACCCACTTTCACCTCCACTGAACTTAGCGACTATTTCTATTACCACAGATTACCACAACAGTAATTAGATACTTCTACCGAATTTCAACCCTCTTTTACTTTATTTTGTTTAATTACTAGCATGAAACAGCCCCAAGATTCTGTAAGAAAAAAAGACATGTGGCACTCGGAGACTGCCGCGGTAAAGCTATTGCATAGCTGTTTTTATCAACTTATGCAATTATAATTATACAACCAATGCCACCTAGACACGAGTTGCTGAACCGAAGAGACAAGCGTGATATTTCAAAAAGTCATTGAAAGTTCTGCTATTCATCGATAGATGAAGTAAAAAGTATCACCGCTGTGCCGGTCGGAGTGGGGGCGTTAGGTTATTTTCGTTACGGAATTTCTGGTCTCCACGCTCAAGGCCCGAGATAGAAGCTATGCAATAGCTTAAAATGTTATATTTATCGTATGTCATAGTTATCGTAATCGCTTACAGGTTCTGCGCGTTGATTGGTTCCCTGATTTACGTCAGCCAATCGGGGGGCAGAATTTGCTAACGATTACCTACGATAACGATGAATACGTTTTTCTTACGCAATCAGACCCCAGATAAGTTAAGAAAATAAGAAATATTAAATTGCTTCATCCTTTCTCTCGTGACAGACATCGCAATGATATATTGAAAGCGGATTAGCGCTGCGTCGGCGAAGACTTTCCGCTTTGTTCAGTATCGACATTTGTCTGCACGTCGATATAATTGCATGCAATTGAAAAAAAAACGGCCGTGCAATATCGATGAAATGAAAATATGTAATACGTTCTTTTATTAAAAATCGAAGCCAGCAGCCGTTATTAAAAATCGAAGATTTCTCAAACGCAGGGATTTCAAAAACAAAAGAAAAAATTTTACGTTTTCAGCGTTACGTTCTTACCTAGTGAAGTTTGAGAACTGAGAGATAAAATTGAGTCAAGTTTTTCAGTGAATTTGATAAAATGTTTAAAATTTTAAGCATTTTTTTGTAATAATAACTTCTCTATGTGGTAGGAATCTTCTTGTAGATTCTCTCCGGATCGGTGGTACCTACCGATACCACCGCAATGCCAGATATATTTCCCTTAAAAAGTAGCATCTGTGTTTAATATCCTCTAAAAAATACAGGTTGAGACGTCATAGTATTTTTTACCAGGGGCACCGATAAGAAACCTCAGGATAAGGGCATGCAATTTACGTAAACCTTTTTGTACATGCAAACAGTAAAATCAAAATCTGTAAAAATTCTATAGGTGGCTGCTGAGCGAAGTACAGCGTGGCCTTACTGTCGGTGGCATAACAAGCATTTTTGCGACCGTTAAACTGGCAACATTTTTTCGCACTGTCCGCCCTGTCCAGGGTATATGTCTATTGCCAGGGGATTAGTTCAGTTACAAAGTAGATCTGATAATGATTAAAGCAGGAGGGTACCAGCTGTAAGCTGACGATGATGAGGATAATCACACAGCTGGTGTCGCAGGTGCAGCGGTTGCCAGGGGCTATTTTGCCCTCATGCGACACGATTGACCCATTTCCCTTGCCAGGTAAATGGCTGAAAATTGAATTAGAGCAGACGCACGCCGCATTCCTATAGTTTTAGTTTTTGCTATTGTCAATTGAATTTGTTGATGTTAAGTTGTTGTTTATGCTATGTGTAAGTTGTGTATGTAAAGAAAACTGAAATATTAAAAAAGAGTATTAGAATTTCAATTCAAATCGAATTTATCATTGATTGATTTGCCCCCGAATTATTGTCGTTACAAATAAATACGGAGAAATTATTTCCTAAATTTAAGTGAACAGCAGAATGTGTAGTTCGGTCACAAAATGTGTTTTATGCTCTTATAGCTCAATCTACTGTGCACAATATATCATATATGTTGTCTTTTGAATATAAATTCTCGTGCCAATTTTTGTTACCAAACTCCTCCGAAAAGGCTTGACCGATTGTAATGCTGTGCATGTTTCGTAGGTCTAAGAGTAGGTCGTAATCAATCTTTTTAAATCCCTAATGGCAAAACAACGTTTGCCGGGTAAACTAAGGTATATTTTATATAATTTTGTTTAAAATACGAGTTCTTACCATTATTGTGAAATGTAGTGTTTACCTTAAAAGGATTCATAATTAAATAGACCGAATGCTTTCCAAATAAATATTTAGCTGGAAGGTACAAATGATAAAGTAAATAAATACAATATTAGCTCCTCGCTGGGGTTTCAGCCCTGAGGTCGAGGCGGGTCGCAGGTCAGTCACCGTCCGACCACCTTGCTTCGTCAAATATTAAAACGGAAATTGATCACTTTTAAAACTTTGTCTCTCTATAATATATTTTGTGTAGGTACTTATTAGCTAATATTGTAATCATCATTTGAATTGTATGTAAAATAAAAATCATGATATAATTATGTCAATATAAATTTAAAATACGAAGTATCCAGGTGGATTATTTAAAAAAGTTAAATAAAAAATCCTATAGTACATTTTGTAATACATCCGGTGGTTGTAGGGTCCCACACTAGGATACCAAATAAGATAGGGAATATGTACATTATATATTATTTTTAGAATCTATTCTGAACAGTAGGAAATGTAAATGTATATTTTTGGAATGTATTATGAACAAAAGGAAAAAAAATTAAAAAAAGTGTTTCCAGCGACTTCATCGGCGTAGATGATGTGGAATTTTGGATTTTTCGGATTAAACAGTAGCGCGTTAAATTAGG
The DNA here is from genome assembly GCA_036785405.1 of Coenonympha arcania. Taxonomy (NCBI): domain Eukaryota; kingdom Metazoa; phylum Arthropoda; class Insecta; order Lepidoptera; family Nymphalidae; genus Coenonympha; species Coenonympha arcania. The sequence continues at coordinate 4,147,322 of CM072063.1, read as the reverse complement.
ATAATATTTTAAGCTATCTTCGGGCTCGCAGCATATTGGGTCCGCACACATAATATTATAACAGATAGGTATTCATAAATATACAAAATTTAATCACATATACTTTTAATAAATTTACACTGGGAATCTACTCGAATTAAGTTTTCATTTTTTACCTAGTTGCGGCGAACGTTCAAGGATTAACTTTAGAGTTTGGACCACGTTGCGGCTTTTGTGTTAAGAATGGCGCTGGATTCAGATAAAAGTTTGAGTAGGAAGAGCTTTAGGATGTAATTGCTCACACGCATTAAATTCTAGGCAAAAGCTCCTAACCTACGATCGAACTCCAGTGCCTTTTCATTTTATCCATTAGTCACTGGTGAATTCGTAATGAAGTATATGGTACAAGTGACTTGTCATCAAATAAAGTGGCTTTAAGAAGGCCGAATGACAGTTTACAGTTTACAAGGGGGACGGAGCAGCCGCGTTCACACTGATTTACTTAATTTTCGGGGAAATTATTACTTCACACGATTGTTAGAAGGCCTAAAAATAAAGCTAAATCAAAGTTATTGTAATTTTTATGTACTTGTTTTGTGTGCAAGAATTCATTAAAAAGCAGTTTGCAGACAATTTTGAAAATATGACAAAATTAGATGCTTTTTAGGGTTCCGTAGCCGAATGGCAAAAAACGGAACCCTCATAAATTCGTCATGTCTGTCTGTCCGTCTGTCCGTCTGTCCGTCTGTCCGTCCGTATGTCACAGCCACTTTTTTCCGAAACTATAAGAGCTATACTGTTGAAACTTGGTAAGTAGATGTATTCTGTGAACCGCATTAAGGTTTTCACACAAAATTTAAAAAAAAGTAATAAATTTTAGGGGTGCCCCATACTTAGAACTGAAACTCAAAAATTTTTTTTCATCAAACCCATATGTGTGGGGTATCTATGGATAGGTCTTCAAAAATGATACTAAGGTTTCTAACATCATTTTTTTCTAAAATGAATAGCTTGCGCGAGAGACACCTCCAAAGTGGTAAAATGTGTCCCCCCCCCTGTAACTTCTAAAATAAGAGTATGATAAAACAAAAAAAATATATGATGTACATTACCATGCAAACTTCCACCGAAAATTGGTTTGAACGAGATCTAGTGAGTAGTTTTTTGATATTTACAATAAAACCTCTAAAAACAAAGTAAGTTTTGCGGTTCGATAAGAGAAGTGGTTTTTATGGTTTTATTCCTCCGGTTGAAGTACGGAACCCTCAGTGCGCGAGTCCGACTCGCACTTGACAGGTTATTTTTTCTGAAAGAGGGTTTGAGAAAAATAATTTTGTTGTTAATAACGAGTGTGCATTAAACCTTTATTTTCCGTTACATATTTATTCTGTAAGTATTCCAGTTTGTCCAGTTGTGGACGTCCGTCGGCTGAAACCAATGAACGAACGAACGAACAAACTGGACACCGTTGACCAAGTGTGGGTTGTGCGGACTTCGCATGGTTTTCAGAACAATAATATGATGCACTATGCAATTAGGTATGCAAGCTTCCTCAAGATGTTTTCATTCCTTGCTAAGCAGTAGTGATATGTATAAAATTGTCACAAACACCGACTCCCTGAGCAAATGGGCTAACATTGCTTTTGGTTTGTAATTGATTGATTAATTTTTTAAATCATTAAGACCTACGTGGTGGGGGTTGAAGTCAAATTTACACTATGTACTCAGTAGACACCTACTAAATATTGTATACTACTCGTAGCTACAATATTTATTAAGATTTTACAGTCAATGAGGTGTTTCGTAAAATGAAATAGCTTTGGAGCGCAAATCGCTTGATAACAAATTGATAACCGCAAGTGACATTGCCGTTGTTTTAGTTTTGCTTTAAATATTTATATGATAAAACGACGTAATTAACTATACGGTTTCCTTAAAGAGAGGTCGAAATGTCGCTCTGGAAATCTACAATAACAATGTTTGCAAAATTTTTTAAGATAATATTATTATTCGTTACTATGCATATCAACTTAGCTGGTATAAAGAAATTACAGTAGATAAGATACAACTATAATAACTTAAGTAACGTGTACCTACCTATACTTACGACGTTATAGTAGTGGGTTCATTATTTGTGACCCCAAAGACCCCTTGGACTTTACACACTAAAAAGTGAAGATACGAAAACCTAAGAACCTAAGAAAGATTTATTTAATTCTAAAATAACTTGAATTGCACTTAACCTTCTTCAGATTTATATTATTTTACACTTATAATATGTGCTGATTAGCGTGTCAGTTATTAACGTTTTATTTGAAACACCTGATATTAATACGCCTTATATATGATTGAGGGCATTTAATAATAATAAAAAAACACTATAGCTGGATCAGTGACGATAACCGCAAATGGTCAAATTATACTGATAAAATTATTTCTACTAACTCATTATTTACTAGTAAGTAACTACTAACTAGGTGTATACCTACCGAGTTAAGAATCTTCAATGATTTGTGGAGATTATTGCCCGAGCAATTAATAAAAGCACTCATGTTTATTTATTTGTTGTTATCAGTTATCAGGTTCTCAGCTAACATTGTGTGAACTCCTGGGTCATCAAATAAACATCACAGTCAGCTTGATTAGCCGTGTCTAAAAAGTTGTAAAGTAAATCAACAGGCGGGCTCGCATGCGCGCTAGGGTCTGAAAAACTGACAAGAAGTTCAGTTGGCTCGCTCCAATCAAATTGGGTAGTGGTACCTACCCAATCCACATATTGTAGTTCCCGATACGAGAGTAACTAAAGTTGTTATGAAGCAATGGATTATTCTTCGCATATCGTGTTCCTGGTGCTATGTGCCCGTGGGTGTCCTATTTTTTTTATATCTACAAGTAATTGTGTAGTTTGTAAGAGCGAGTTGCGTGTTAAAAGTTTTGCCGCGTTTCCGCTTTCCGTGATTTTCTCTTCAGTTTTGACTGCTATAAGCAGTCGCGTTTTTTCTTTTTATCACACTGAAGTGATGCCTTAGTTATATGTGACAATCAGGTTTAAAATCAACTTTGAATATAGGTAACATAAGTTATTTTAACTTATTGTTTGTGTTATGAACTAACACTTATTGTTTATTTTTGAAAAGGTATCGTAAACACTTCAAAAGTAAGGACTAAGTACATAACTACATTTAAAAGCTGTAATAGAGCTAAATAGAGGTATAGGTGGGTTCGGTATAGGTTTAAATCTTTGAGCAGTCTATCTACAACTTCCCATGGAATTTCTGTCTTTTAGTTTAGATCCGCAATAACTACTTCTACAGTGAAATGACGTTTCGTCTTTACAAATCACCAATAATCCAAACCAAAAAAAAAAAAAATATTATAACATGAGAGAAAATGGCGACTTTCAACGCAATATAAATACTTTGGTTATTTTTTTTTTGTTTTTTAATTTACCAAATAACAGTTTATAACGACAACTTTACTGCATTGAATTAAAAGAAGGAGTAATTTTACACATAATAATATATTGCAGATCGGCTACAAAAAAATGAAATTTAAATGTTTGAAGTTCCAAGAAATACCTACAATACTTACTTCACGTATCCCATATACCCACTTAGTATACCTACCTATCCAAGTTTCTTACAGTCACGTAATAATACGTAGACGTAAGTTCCAATTTACGTAAAAGCCCATAACTTTGTACGTATTGTATAGCTTTGATGCATAATTCATGTCCATTCGAGATGTATCCTTAGCAAAACAATGTAAGTATTTATCATAACTCCAACATAATTTATGTATGGACCCCTTGATTATGCACTTCACATAAACAAACGGAAAGGTAGCAATCCTGAAATTTTATTACCTCGCTTTATTTGATTATTTATACCAAACTGAAAATTTTGAGATTTTCGTGAAAGAATTATTTATTTTCGTACGGATTAATGTAACTACATCATATTAATTAATATATATATAGCTACTCGTGCTGATTCACTGACTGACTCATTGATCACCTCTCCTGAACAATTTTGTATGAAAAATTTTTTTTTCACTATGCGTTTCGTATACAAGAGAAAAATTCATTCGGAGGAAAAATACGGAGAGAGCTGATGATTGAGGATTTCGAAGACGGGTGAAGAGCACGGCCAGGGTATCGAAGATAGGTGGGGGGTGCTCGACCAAATGTCATTTGAAACGTCATCCAATTGGCAGTGAGCTGAAAAAAAATTCAAAATGGCGGATTCAAAATGGCCGCCATTCGAATTTCGTCGATATCTCGGAAAGTATAAAAGATGGAAGAACGGTTTCTTGACAAGAGTTGATCAGAACCCGAAGATCTATTCGATGAAAAGAAAAAAAAATCAAAATGGCGGACTTTATTTTTTTCACAGAAAATGTATGGCGAATGTTGAAGAGACTAAAGTTGGGAGGCAAATAGGGGGGGAAGACAGCACGCGGGCCACATGTGGCCCGCGCCCCCACGCGCCCTACTAGTAATATATATATAGCTACTCGTGCTGATTCACTGATTGAATGACTGACTCACTCATTGATCACCTCTCCTGAACAATTTTGTATGAAAATTTTTTTTTTCGTGAATGAGGTCGTATAGAAGAAAAAAATTCATTCGGAGGAAAAATACGGAGAGAGCTGATGATTGAGGATTTCGAAGACGGGTGAAGAGCACAGCCAAGGGTATTACAGATAGGTGGGAGGTGCTCGACCAAATGTCATTTGAAACGTCATCCAATTGGCAGTGAGCTGAAAAAAAATTCAAAATGGCGGATTCAAAATGGCCGCCAAACGAATTTCGTCGATATCTCGGAAAGTATAAAAGATGGAAGAACCGTTTCTTGATAAGAGTTTATCAGGACCTTAAGGTCTACGCGATGAATAGAAAAAAAATCCAATATGGCGGATTTTTTTTTCCCATAGACATTTTCTATGGCGGTGAAAATGTATGGCGAATATGAATTCGAGATGGCGGCGATTCCTTTATAGGCGGGAAGACAGCACGCGGGCCACATGTGGCCCGCGCCCCCACGCACCCTACTAGTTACTATATATATAGCTACTCGTGCTGATTCACTGACTGATTGACTGACTGATTGATCACCTCTCCTGAACAATTTTGTATGAAAAATTTTTTTTTCGTGAATAAAGTCGTATAGAAGAAAAAAATTCATTCGGAGGAAAAATACGGAGAGAGCTGATGATTGAGGATTTCGAAGACGGGTGAAGAGCACGGCTAGGGTATCAAAGCTAGGTAGGGGGTGCTCGACCAAATGTCATTCGAAATGTCATCCAATTGGCAGTGAGCTGAAAAAAATTTCAAAATGGCGGATTCAAAATGGCCGCCATTCGAATTTTGTCGATATCTCGGAAAGTATAAAAGATGGAAGAACGGTTTCTTGGAAAGAAGTGATCAGGATCCGAAGGTCTATACGATTGATAGAAAAAAAAAAATCAAAATGGCGGAATTTTATTTTTCCATAGAAAATGTAAAGGGAATTTTAAAGGGATTTTTTATAGGTGAGAAGACAGCACGCGGGCCACATGTGGCCCGCGCCCCCACGGGCCCTACTAGTTACTATATACAATAGCTACTCGTGCTGATTGGCCACTCACTGATTGATCACCTCTCCTGAACAATTTTGTATGAAAATTTTTTTTTTCACGGATGAGGTCGTATAGAAGAAAAAAATTCATTCAGAGGAAAAATACGGAGAAAGCTGATGATTGAGGATTTCGGAGACGGGTGAAGAGCACGGCCAGGGTATCGAAGATAGGTGGGAGGTGCTCGACCAAATGTCATTTGAAACGTCATCCAATTGGCAGTGAGCTGAAAAAAAATTCAAAATGGCGGATTCAAAATGGCCGCCATTCGAATTTCGTCGATATCTCGGAAAGTATAAAAGATGGAAGAACGGTTTCTTGACAAGAGTTGATCAGGATCCGAAGATCTATATGATGGATAGAAAAAAAATTCAAAATGGCGGACTTTATTTTTTTTCATAGAAAATGTATGACAAATGTTGAAGAGACTATTGAAAAGTTGTGAAACATGTAGTACTTTGATGCGGTTTTTTTGGAGGACTCTCAGAGAAGAATATGGAATGAGATGATGATTAAGGGTTTTGAAGACCGTCGAGGAGCACAGGCAAGGTATTATAGTTAGGTGGGGACTGCTCAAACAAAAAATACTCAGAACCTCATGCAATTGGCAGTGAGCTGAAAAAAATTCAAAATGGCGGATTCAAGATGGCCACCATACAAATTTCGTGTTGTTCTATCTCGGAAAATATAAACGATAAGAGAGTGGTTTCTTAGCAAGAGGTGATCAGGATCTCAAGGTTTACGGGATGAATGGAAAAAAATTCAAGGTGGCGGAATTTATTTTTTGATGGAAAATGTACATGCCACAATAAGTAGGGAACTATGCAAGTCATTGACGCAGTTCTACGGAGACCCACCAGAGAAAAATATGAGAAGAGATGATGATCTAGGATTTGGATCATCATTGAGGAGCACGGTCGTGGTTTTAAAGATAGTCAAGGACTGCTCGAACAAAAATACGCTGAACCTCATCCGATGAGGTTCAGCGGTATTTTTGTTGGAACAGCCCTTAACTATCATTAAAACCATGACCGTGCTCCTAGGTAATTTTTTCAGCCCACTGCCAATCGGATTCCAATTGGCGATGTAGATGACGGCGATAGTTTTATGGGCGGGAAGACTGCACGCGGGCCACATGTGGCCCGCGCACCCACGCGCCCTACTAGTCTAGATATATAAACGTTGCTTACGTGTTGTCTCCTAGGGTAAAAGCTATGGGGAATAGCTTTTACCCTAGGAGCCCTACCCTAGGAGCCCTACACGGCTCAGCTAAATCGGATCTGAAGTGATGGTGAGAAGGAATAACAAACATCCATACAAAAACATTCAAACACACGAACTTTAAAAATTAAATATTTGTAGTAGAATTATAGCCCATTAGGAACTCTTTCGTACACATTACTTCGATATCCGATCGGCACCTAGCTAGGCCATTTGGCATTTTGCGATAGGTACCTAAAAAGGTGGAAATGGAACGAAATTCAAAAATATATATATTTTTTTTATTATTAAATTAAATTACAGAAGCATATATGAAAGTTAGGTATCGTTATATAAACGCTAAATTAGTCACGTGACTCCGCGTACTCATATAAATTTTTTTGAATTTCTTTCGAATGCGATGTAAAAGCAATTAAAAAAAACGCATCGATGGGACATATTGCTAGAGCTGCTCATAACCTGCCGTCTGAATGTACACAGAATGCGTAGCAGTAAATATACAAAAAATAGAAGTTCCACCGCTAGTGACAGTGGGCACGGAGGCTGTCATCCTAGACTGCCAGTACGAGAGTTACAACGCTTCGCCCGGCCTCGTCCTGAAGTGGTTCTTCAATGGCTCTTCTGGGCTCGTCTACCAGTGGATTCCACCGCATCAACCACAAGTTATAGGCCTACTCAAAGACAAAGTGGATTTGAATTTCAAAATTTCTGGTAAGAAATTTTTTGTATATCAATGTAGAAGTAAAATTTAATTCGCAAAGCATAACAATAAATTGAGAGACTCGTTAATTATATCGCCAGTTCCGAAATGTTTAAAATAAATAATTAAGTTACCTTTAAAACTCGTCTGAAAATGAGTATCGTGCTTAATTTTAATTAAAATTACTAGGTTTTGACGACCTCCCTGGCGCAGTGGCGGCGCGCTGGGATTCGAGTGGGAGGTCGCGGGCATAGATAATACATATACGGGTTCGATTCCCGCCACGGGCCACTTTGGAATTTTATAATTCCTAAATTGGCTCAGGTCTGGTCTGGTGGGAGGCTTCGGCCGTGGCTAGTTACCACCCTACCAGCAAAGACGCACCGCCAAGCGATTCAGCGTTCCGGTGCGATGCTTGTAGAAACCGATGGGGTAAATTTACTTACCCTTCCAAGTTAGTACGATAACATCTTAGGCTGCATCATCACTTACCACCAGGTGAGATCGCAGTCAAGTACGAACTTGTATAGAGTAAAAATAATGTATTTTCCTTGACAAAAATATGTCTTAGAGTTAACTCCCGTTCCAGAGGAGCCCTTACAAGCCTACCGCGCTATCAAGATAATGAAGCCTAGCACGGATCTCAGCGGGAACTACACTTGCGTAGTATCTTCTTTCATCGAAGAAGATCGACAGACGAAACCCATGCTTGTGTATAGTAAGCCGTTTCTTTATAATAGTTAGAAATCTTCTTTAAAAGTAATCTACGAGTATTAAGAGCGTTCATGCGGCGCGGCGGGCCTCGCGTTTCGGTCCATACTATTTTGGTATTCGTTGGCGCTGACGCAATTTTGCGCCGATAATAGTATTACAAAATAATTTATAGTCAAATAAATACAACTTATTAAAATAGTAAATAACCAGTGACATTGAATATTAATTGAATTAAATTACAATAATTCAGAAATATCAAAATATCTCAGATTTTATCCTAAAATAACACGTTTAACATCTCGAAAAATGTACTCAAAATGACACTTTTGGGTTTATCGTTTTTGAATGAAAATCTAGAAAAATCGTGTTTTTTTTGAGTAAATGAAAAACTTAGAAAATTAAAAACTAAAAAGTAAATGTTATTAATTTTCTAAATATGTCATTGTTATCAGTTTGTGTTAAGAAACTTGGCAAATATCTTGCATCTGCATAGAGCTTCTACCGCTAAGTAAACTAAGGCTTATTAAAGCCTTTACAAGAACCTTTCTAATGAGAAAATTATGCTTACACATATTTTAAAATATTTTTGAGACAAAAACTAGATTATGAAATGCCAAATATTATGATGGCAATTATCTAATCAATAATTAATTGAACACATGGCAATATTATGTTACGTCGGAAATTGACAATTTTCAATCAAGCATAATTCCAACGCATGAACGCTCTTAAGTATGTATATATCTTATTTGGTGTTCATATTTTAGTATAATTACTTACTTCTGTTTTTATTTTTATCTTTTTACTATCTGACCGGGCAAACGTTGTTTTGCCGTTTAGGGATATAAAAAATAGATAACAACCTACTCTCAGACCATACACTCTCAGATCATACACAGAAAATTTCATAACAATCGGTCCAGTCGTTTCGGAGGAGTTGGTAACAAAGAATGGCACGAGAATTTTATACATTAGAGAAGATTGCACAATTACACAATCCTCTTGCCAAAGGTTGTCTGTAAGAGATTGCTCTAGCAATAAGGTCGCCTTTGTGTTCCGTTATATTGTGTTTCTCGGTATTTGTATTTTTCGGTATTTGTGTGCAATGAAGCTATATATTTCTTATATTTGTATTTTTCGGTATTTGTGTGCAATGAAGCTATATAAATTAATAAATAAGTTTAACATATTCAAATCCAGCTTATCTAAGTTCGGCACCTTGAAATCCATATCTGTTGTGGTTTTATCTATTTGTAATGTTACATTTGTATCGTCTGATTCAGAAAACTTATGATAATTTTATAAGTAAGTACCTACCTAAAGTCTGATTTTACCACTCTACCTATTTTATTAGGTTTTAATGTTATCGTGGGTTTTAGTTCGGGTTTATCTTGTCAAAATGAATCCTAAAACTGCTGGTTCCAGTAAGCAATGTTATTATGGTGTTTCATATTAACTTATTCCTTTAGGTCCGGGTAACAACTTCAATTTCGTCCAAGAGAAAAAATATGTATTCCTGGTGACACTTATATGTTCTGCAGAAGACTTGTATCCTCGACCGGAAATAAGTATATCAGCACAGGGGTAAGTATGTACCTAGTAACTAAGAAGTTGCCTACTTTAGTGGCGCCTTTTAATTCAACTCTAGACTAATTTGATAGAGATTTAATATATACTCGTACTATACGCATTTAACCTTAGGTAAACTTAGGTATTTTAAAGTACAGTTAACGATTTTCTTAAATGACAAGATACATTATGCTATCTGATGAGCACTTTTGCCCCAGGAATAGCCAGAGGTGGTTTTTTGACGAAGCGTACCTAGATCCTTTATTTAAATAAATAAATAAAAAATACCTACACGATAGTGTAAGATTGTTTAATACACACATAATGAATAAGATTATACCAGTGATTATTAATGAATGAGATTAAACCAATGATTGTACTTTTGTTATGTTATAAATAAATAAGAAACTGTGTGTTATATACTTAGGTCACTATAAACTGGTGAATATGTCTTACAAATAACCGTGTAAGAAATTCAAAATAAAGTTATGTGATTATGTATTGATCTTTTTTAAATAAAATGCTGTTATTGTAAAGATTCGGCCCGCAGCAAAACACGCAAAATCTAATTAAATTCGACTCTTTAAAAATAAATGCCAGTGACTTTAACTTCAGCCAAAACTTCGAGTGGGAGGTCGCGGGTTCGATTGCCGCCATGGGCCATTTTGGAACTTTATAATTTCTAAATTGGCTCAAGTCTGGTCTGGTGGTGGCTTTGGCCGTGGCTAGTTACGGCCCTAGCAGCAGAGACGCACCACCACCAAGCGATTTAGCGTTCCGGTGCGATGCTGGTAGAAACCGTTAAAATTTTCTTACCCTTCCAAGTTATTACGATTACATCTTAGGCTGCATCATCACTTACCATCAGGTGAGATCGCAGTCAAGAACTAACTTGTATAGAGCAAAAAAATCTCAGCAATATTTTATTTAGAACGACACAAAAGACTTTTTTAACTTTAAATATATGTTTCCCGTACAAATTAGCGGTTGGGAAGATAGAGTATCTGTTCTGAAGTTTCGTGAGGTTTTTTTTTAAACAAATGTGAAAGATTTTTCAACCTGCGTGGAACGGTAGAGACTTTAGGTTGTTTTTCAAAACAAATGAGAACTCGCTGCCTCTCAAATACTTGTGTATGTTTTAAAACATTCTTGCTCCGATATGACCCGGCAAACGTTGTTTTGCCATATAAATTATTTCTCACTTAGAGGTGTGAAAAATACGTTACGTCCTGTCCCATTCTCAGACCTACCGGATAGAGACACAAATAGAGGAGTTTTGTTACAAATACTGTGGGACAATACAAGAACGTCATATTATATTAGAGATAAAAGGTAGGTTATACGAGGGTTGCACATGAGTGAGCTAAGCTGTCTAGGTATTTTAGTCCATTGAAAAGTTACATTTGGGGTTGCGTTTTTTAGAGGACGCAATTTTATTTTTTTGATATGTAGGGGGGTCAGTGTAAAGCTAAAACTAAGTTTGTGGGGTGTAAAACCTTAGCTATTGACTTAATGAAAAAATATTCCTCAAAAAACGATCTACAAAAATGGTCTGATATCATTTTTTCGTAAAAAAAAGTTATATCAAAAATATAATTTTTTTTCTCGAATTGCTGAACATTTTCACTTATAACTTTTTTATTTATAGTTCTACGACAAAAAGTTACTGGACCAAAGTTGTAGAAAATTTGATTTGCAACAAAAAATGTTTCCATTTTTTTTATCAAATAAATAGTTTAAGAGATATATCGCAAAAACCATTTCAACCCCTATTTTCGCGATGGCGGCCGTGGGACAAGGGTGGCGACCCCACAAACTTGGTTTTAGCTTTACACTGACCCCCCCTACACATCAAAAAAATAAAATTGCGTCCTCTAAAAAAACGCAAAAAAAGGCCTAAAAATGTAACATTTCAATGGACTATTTAGAAATTCACAATCTCGTTCAATTCAATGTTGTTTTGTTATTATAAATTTAGGATTAATACGGGTTAAGCCGCTTACGCGCATTTCCCGGCTTCGTGCCGCGAAGATTAAATAAAATTAAAATTTATCTTTATCATCATATTACGCTTTGAGCTTTTATGTCTTTTAAATAAATAAAAAATAGGATACCTACAATATAGAACGTTAATTTATTGATTGTGTTTTTGTATAATATGTACAGTCGCGGAATGAAAAGGTTCGTCACCTTAGTGTCGATATTCGTTTGCACTAGTACTCTAGTACATTATGCCAACATTCCAGTGCAAGAAACAGCGCTGCTAACATTTGAATAAATATGACGTTTGCTATCGAATAAGGTTTTGCTTGTTTTTTCTATCCCGTCAATGTATTAAACCAAATATAATACCAAAATGTATTAAAACCTCACTAAAACCTTAGTTATTTAGGAGAAATTACGATATTTTGAAATTATGACATTGACTGATTGACAATAGTTTTAACCTGAGGTTTTAACAGAAATAATATTGTCAGGTTGAATTAACAAGAAGGTTGCAGTTTATCCATAATAATCTTGTTGACAAGATAAATAGTCAAACTACCTTGATCTGAACAATTTTGAACTTTACTAACGAACAGTTAAACTTTATTTTCTCTAACTCGAGTCTATTCTGTTACACAGTTTCAAAACGTAATATGTGCTCGTGATACGTTGAACGAATCAATTTGAAAATCGACGAACCTTTTCGTTCCGCGACTGTACTAGATACCTATATCTGAAACAATTTACCCATTGTTATATCTATTAAAATTCAATTATTATAATAATATATTCAAAGAATATATTATTATAATTAGCTGTTGCCCGCGGCTCCGCCCGCGTGCAGTTCGGGGTTTTACAATAATAGAAGCGAAACAGTTATTAGTTCAGGACCTTTATTAGTAAAGTACCAAGTTATCAAATATATTCCTTCAATAAAAATATATAAAAATATGATAATACCTTATAATGCTTCTTTATAAACGACATTCAACGTGAACTGATTCGGAACATGAACAAATAGGTTGGTTGGCTGACTTACGCGGGACAAAGCAACATAGAGCTGGCCGTGCGAGAAACAGCTGACGCTGAGGTCCACACCCGCAACACGCAGCGTCTGCCCTTGTGCTTTGTTTATCGTTATAGCGTAACACAAACTAACCGGGAACTGAACACGTTTAAAACGGAAAGGGAATGTTTAGAATCAGTGGAATTCGGGGTATAAAAACTCTCTCACCGACACCACACCCTGTCAAAATCTCCGCTTCTATTATATTACGTTGCAGAGACGTTACTTTTAATCTAGTTCCATTGCATAATTTGGGGGGGTTTAAATTTCGTAACAGAATAATAGGGACGCCATTTTTTAAATTTATTTTATGTGATGGAATTCCAGGGGCACTCAGAGAATCAAGGAATTCAACTGGATAGTTGGTAGTGTCATCTTGCTCCATTACTCTGTTAATAGAAGTGTACTCGACTAATTCTCCATCGACATTGGCAAGCATATCCAAGTTGATTCTTGTGGCTTGGTCATTTCGCGGAGTCAAAATTGCTCTTTCACAAAGCCATGAGTTTTCATGATTTGTTATTTGGCTTTGATCGCCATAAACAGAAGCGATAAGTTCCTCAACTGAATGAACTGTGCGGCAGAGATTATTAGGCAAAACGATTTTCCCTTCTTCTTCCGGATACGTGCCTTTGCCAATTTTTTAGTAATAAATCGGAAAACTCCTGTGCATTTATGTTTCCACCTGTTCGCGCCCTCATGTTCTCTGTTAAGTGCATCCGTGTGATGTGTGGCCACAGGCTTGAGCTCTTTAAGCATGCTCTAATCTCGTCGGCCTTTGTTCCTCGTGGTACTACAGGCAACGTTTGTCTAAAATCTCCACAAAACAGCATCGTTACGCCGCCCATAAGTTGGTCATTTTGACGAATATCTCTGAGGGTTCTATCAACCGCCTCTACTGCTTTTCGGTGTGCCATAGTGCACTCGTCCCATATTATTAAGCAGCAGTCACGTAAAATCTTTGCTTTATCACAATTTCTAGAGATACCAATTTAATTGCAGTTTTTTAACTATCCCACGGGAACTCTTTATTTTACCGGCATGAAAAGTATCCTATATGTTGACCAGGGACATAAGCTACCACCACACAAAATTTCATTGGAATCGGTCCAGCCGTTCCAAAGATAAGCCCGTACAAACAGACAGACAAACAGACAAACAGAGAAACAAAAAAATTGAAAAAATTCTAAATTGGTTCTATTTCACTTCTTACATCCCCCTGACTCGGTTTTTAGCATTTCTTTTCACTGTACAGAAATTCGACTTCTACAGATTTATTATATGTTATAATATATGATTGAATTAAAGATCATTTAAAGTTTTTGTTTAAATACCACCTAAGCAAGTTTATAGCAAATACATAATTTAGCTAACTAATTATATGTAAGGAGCTATTTAAAACTACAATAAATAATATATAAATATATAAATATATAACTACAGGACATTTGACACATCGCAATCTAGCCCTAAAGTAAGCAATGGCTTGTGTTATGGGTACTAGATGATTGATAATAATATATACATAAATATAATATACTGAAAAACACCCAGACACTGGAAAATATTCATGCTCATAACACAAACATTTACCAGTAGTGGGAATCGAACCGACGACCTCCGGCGCAGACGGCAGGTTCGCTACCACTACGCCATTCGGTCGTCAATAATAATGTATTACACAAAATCAGTATGCAAAACTTTTCAGTGAAATAAGGGCTATTTTACTTTATTTATATCTATTGAAATGACGGTTTTTTTAGGAAACCCCTTCAGCAAGCCGTGACAGAAATGAAAATGAATTCATGGGGCTTGTATGCGGTGACAATCAAGGCAGTTGTGCACGACGATGACGTCACTACCCCTTATGAAACATTCACATGCACTCTGAGTCTACCGGCGGCGAACTTCACTACAAATCGAACCACAATCTACTATCCTGGTAAACATTACCGTCCATCCATCCACCATAACTAACCATAACTAACCTACACGGCCTAAATTTATCTACCTAAGTATAATTTGTGTCAGTTTACATTATTCATCATCACCTTTTTCTTCTTTTAAGGTATCTATCTTGATAATTATAATATCCATTATATTTGCTATTTAGCTCTTCACAAACTGGCAAGAAACTCGGCACTTGCTCTTTTCATAAATGTCATTAGGTACATACATTTTGTCATTTAAAAATTCTTCAATGAGTCAATGGCGTAGGTAACCCTGATTTATTAGATATTTTTTTGACAGCATGGTACTATATTAATAGTCAATATAAAGTTATTCTAACCTAATTATATTAACCTCTGTCTACTATATTTATTGATAATTGTTATATTGTTAATTACTGTTAATTATTATTATTTTGATAGATCTCTTTCTACGAAAGGGGACACCGAATTTACAATAAAAAAACTCTGTCTACTTAATGTAGGAGTATATATTATGTAACACAAATAAAAATTATAAAATTGTATCTATAGACTATTTCACAAAGTAAGTAGCTGTACGTTCGATCGCGTGAAATCAATCCCGATTTTGAAAGAATTTTACTTTTCTCCCTTCTTTATAATGTTACGAGCGAGCAAAACGAGCTGACCGGGCAACAGCAGTCAGCTCGTTTTGCTGTTTAGGGATTTAAACAATAGATAAAAACCTCCTCCCCGACCCAATGATCATACACTGAAATTTTCATAACGATCGGTCCAGCCGTTTCGGAGGAGTTTGGTAACAAAGAAAATCGAGAGAATTTTAGGTATATATTAGAGAAGATGAAAGTTTCATGAAGAGAATCTCTGTGCAATTTCTGCTTTCTAGGCCCGAGGTTTTGGATTTAAGTCCTTACCTACTATGGTTCTAGTGTTCTGGTATAATTTTTATTTTTTATTTAACCAAATATTAAATTTATATATAGCGTGATTATTATTATAAAGTACGGAGCATTTTTTATTTATATTTAATAATATTATCTGAATACTATGCATTAAATATTTCATAACTCTACTGTCTAAGTTGAAAAGTAAATATTTGCACTTAAACATTTGCTTTTACTCTATGCTATTCGAACGTGCATCGACACTGTGCAATATGCATTTTCTATTAGTTCTCATAGCGGTCAGAAAGTCTATGATAATACAGAGAGAAGTTTTAAATAATCTGTATGATTGTATAATTGTATATATAACTAGCTGACTGATGTTGTTTTGCCATAAGGGATATAAAATAGCTTATACGACATATCCTCAGACTTGCCAAACAAAACAGAGAATTTTATGATAACCGGTCGAGCCGTTTATCTAGTAACAAACATGAGACACGACAATTTTATATATGAGAGAAGATAGATGGAACACACGACTGACTAATTGACTGACTGACTAAATGTCTGACTGATCTGTCAACAGCTCAGGCCATTGGACGAAACAGTCTAACATTTGATATATCACACTTAGATTAGCATCACTTTCCCTTTCAACCCCTAAAATAAGGTGGTAGAATTGGTTGAGGGTGGAAACTTTAGTATTTTTAAATCTGAAAGAATACTAATCCAGATTCCCCAATAACAAGAGGGTAAATAAAATTAATTAATTTGTTACTATTATTAATTATTAATAATTATAATTAATAATAATAATTATTAATAATAATTAATAATTATTAATAATACTTATTTATTTCTGGATTTATAATAATTATTAATAAACAATAATTATTTATTATCAATGAAATTATTACAATCATGATTTGAAATTAAAATCTGTCTACAGGTCTAATGCCGACAGCATACATTGCAGCCTACGAAGTAGAAAAGCCTCAAGAAAGACATGCTAATGGTAAGGAAATCTTAAATTCTTGCTTTAATAAATCTAATCCTTTTTTATTCAACGTTTTCCTATACTTATTTCAGCATAACTTGTAGACGTTAGTAACTACCCACGAACAATTTTGTCTTCCATTTCGGTGTCCATAGATGCAATTTTTTGTTCCCATGTGACCCAAGTCACAGCAAACAGCTAGTACGAGATAAAAGCACTCAGTTTGGTTTATGCTAACGATAGTTCCCGAACTTCCTTTTAAAACTACATTCAGAAATTCACAGTGCATACTAGCGAGGCTTCGTTCGAACAACTTTATTAATAAAATGGAAAATTCTTTCCAAAAAACCAACTTCAAATGCCACTACAAAGAGTGAAATAATTTTTAATGTACACCAATTCGAAGTCGGGCAATGTTTTGTTCAATCATTAATAGTCCTTCGTATTATTAAACTTAATGTGCAAAGAAACGACAAAATTATCGTCAATGCGGAGGACAATTAGTGAATGAACGAAACATTGCCCGACTTCGAATTGGTGTACATTAAAAATTATTTCACTCTTTGTAGTGGCATTTGAAGTTGGTTTTTTGGAAAGAATTTTCCATTTTATTTTTTACTTTTTAGTGGAAAACAAGTAATGCGCAAGGTATTGGAAAAAATGCCCAAATCGCTGGAAGTATGCTTCTAAAATCTGAAGAGTTCCCTCAATTTCTCCAAGATCCCATCATCAGATTCTGACCTGATGAATACAGTCATTACTTGATGACTGCTAGGAAATGCAATAGTAACTATAAAAAATACCTAAATCGCTTCAAGTATACTAGCAAAATTTGAAGAGTTCCCTCGATTTTACCAAGATCCCATCATCAGATCCCGACCTGATGACCATAATACAACCTGGAAAAAATTACTCTTTTAAACAATACCCAAATCACTTCAAGTGTGCTTATAAAATTTGAAGAGTTCCCTCGATTTCTCCAGGATCCCATCATCAGATCCTGATTTGGTGACAATGGGACCATCTGTGAACTATACCCTTTCAAACAAAAAAAGAATTTTCTAAATTGGTCCACGCATCTTCGAGTAATCGGGGAACATACATAAAAAATAAAAAAAATAAAAAAAAAAAAAGATTCCGACGAATTGAGAACCTCCTCCTTTTTTTTGAAGTCGGTTAAAAAATACTTCACTGAATTCGAATAGTTTAAGTCTTGTACCTAGTATGAAGTTGAGAATGAGTTAATTTTGAAATATTAAGCCTTTTTCTACTTTGTTTATCTTTAAGAAGCAAAAGCTACTACTATAACTCTGATAAGTAATGCGGAGATCAGAAAATTTGATACTCTCGCTTATTCGTCTACATTAAAGTGGGCATAAAATCTGGATTCCACAATAAAATATCAACGCGTATCACAATAAAATAAATTTAAGCAGTAAGTACGATTATAACAATAGAATAAAGACGCAACTATTAATAATGTACAAGACGTGTATTGACTCAGCGAGAGAGATGTTTGTGTTTTATTCTGAGGTTTTATTGCTAAAAATATGTCCAGAAACAACTTATTATTTGCTTCGTTATTTACAACGTGCAACAGTACCTAGATTGTATTATGTCCTCAATAATTCTTCCAGAGCCAATTCGTAGTTAAACAATAATAACTTAATTTTTTTTTCTTGTTTTTACAGGAAACCAGCCTCCATCAAGAGATGCTATAGCGCAGCTTCTTTCTATACTCATATATATGTTCGAAATCTATTATATAAATTAATTAATGCATCTTCGCCCTAAATGTATGTATTTTTATAATTGTTTTTGTGCCATATTAAAGACTGTGTGCGGTTTTGTAGCTTTTGATAAATTACATTTGCAGTTTAATTATACAAAACTCACGGAATTAGAAATAATATATTCAACGTTTAAGTTCATCTTTTCGTTTCATTTTATTTTAAACTGAGTAAGCTCCCATCGTAGATAGTTTTTAACAAGTTTACGCAATATAAATGTAGTAAATACTTATATAGGAAACTTTGTCACTACGAGTGATTAAAGGAGCAGAACTTATAAATTATTATAAAAAAAATAAACTGAGGTGAAATGCCATTAATTCCCTTACATAATATTTAATTAGGTAACAGTAGTCATTTTACTCTATATAGAGTAAGAAATACATCCATAAAAAAATTATGAAAAACGTACGCACTGAATTGAAAACCTCCTCCTTCTTTTGTTTTTCGAGGTTGGTTAAAAATACAATACATGAGCCGATTTTTCAATCGCCAGATATACTATCTGAGGAATTTTGAAACATATGCCATACAAAATCTGTCAAAACGTCATATTTATTCCTTAGTTAACGTTTATCTGGCGCTAAGAATACAGATCTGGCGATTGAAAAATCGGCCCATGTAATAATAATACAGTCATAATGTAATAATAATATACGTCTTATTTTATAATATTTTTTATAGGTACACAAAACGAAACGTATGTTTGAAAACACTTTTACTTGAAATTGTCTTAAATTGCAAATTGAATGAGGCTATGAATAAAAAACGAAATCTCAAATTGCATTATTCGCTAACCGTATCATAGTAACAACAAGTACAATAGTTGCAACAAGTAGAATATAGTTGCAGTAAAGTTCGATACTATGACGTAACAAAGTGGTAAAGTTATCAGAGGGGATCATAACTGGCCACTACCGGCATCTACAGTTTGGGAAACTAGTTCTGTATAGCGAGTATCTTTGCTGATAAGTTCCTAATTGCACTTCACTTTGCGGAAATGGGGAAAATGGGGTAAAACGGGAAGCGATGGTCGGACACGTACCCGCCGTACGTGCCTGAAATGTTGCAGATTATATGAGAATAGCCGGAATAGGAGAAGGCCCGGTCCAAGTCTGAAACAAAATAAACTCAAAGTTTCAAGTTCGGAATTTTCAACTTCCACTTGCATATGGCGAGGCGGTGTTAGAAGTGAAGATAGTTTCTTTGTCTGCTATCGATATAGTTGCGCTTTGAATATTTCAGTTCGCGTCTCAGTTTTCAACTTATATTGACACACTTTTGTAAGATTTTTTCGTACAGTCATTTTTAGTGCCTGTTATTTTTGTGAACAAATATTGTAGTATTAAGGAAATGTAACGTCTTTTGAATATAACGGTATTATCACCATTAATTTTGTAGGATTTGGTCTGACGATGGAATTAGAAGTGAGTACAAGCTTGAAAAGCTGCTACACTAGTATGTGTATAGGTAGGCCTCATAACAATTTACTAAAATCATTTTATGAGATTAGGTACAAAGGAATATAAGTTTGACTTTGACCATCGTCTAATCTAGTTATTCTGAGTATTAACCGTTAAATTGCTTATAACAATTTTGTAACTTACTTAATAGGTTTTTGCCATTCAATTTGTAAAAAATTCTAGTTTCAGTCAACTACTTACCCAATTTATGATTTGGCTGAATTGTATAACTATGAAAGAAAAAAATTAATGAGTAACTCCATGACTGACTGACTGACTGATCTACACACTGCTCTAGGCACTGGCCTCCGTTCATTCGAATCACTGGACGCATCGGTCTAAAATAAGTCTGTGAAAATATTGCATCGTCTATCTCGACGTATCCATGTGCTAAAGAAGGATTTTTCTAATAAGATATTTAGATTATTAAGAGAAAGATAATTCAACCTCTAGGTATAGGGTTAATCACGTTCGGGAGTCAACTAGATTCATATAACCCATAATTACTAATATGAATGCGAGTTTGTTTGTCCTTCAATACGCCACAATCCTCTTTTTGGTATATTCAGTCATTATTTATTCATTCATTGGATACAATGGAGCAACGGAGCCACTCGATTTTTTGCATAGTGCGGAGAGTAACAAATACTACGTTTAGCCCGGGAAAATAAACGATTTCCACGGCATTAGCGAAAAACCGATCAGCTAGTAGTATACTAACATTATTTTATTGCTATAATACCTACGAGCTTTTTCTTTAGATTAACTCACATGAGCTAAAATACGATTTCGAGAAATTTTGGAGAGTGTGCTCAAGAACTCCACAACCTTGTGCAACCTTTCTACCATAGAACCGCGAGACGTCGAGAGAATTGGCATCCTTATGTGGTTGATGTCCATCGTACTGGGACGAAACGCTATTCTTCTACGTTTCTGATACGAACCGCTAAGGTGTGGAACACCCTTCCAGCTTCCGTGTTCCCAGCCAAATACAATCTGGTTGCCTTCAAGAGAAGAGTGAATAGGCATTTTCTAGGCAAGCGCGCTCCATCCTAGACCTCATCATTTCTGTTCATCAGACTTGATTGTGGTCAAGCGCAAGCCTATCAATTATAAAAAAAAAATATTACATTTGAAATAACAAAATCTTGTTATGAACGATCTTTACCCATATTTAGTACTTCAAGGTCCTTAAGAAAGGTTTATAGGCAATTTATCCTATGTAAAGGATTTTGTGTACAGCTTCTTCGAATAAATATTTACAAAACAACTTCTACTAAGTAAATTGTGTTTGAGTATCTTCTAATTAAATAAAGCTAAGAAGAAAGGTTTCGTTTAATGTTCAAACCGATCACTCAAGTGAACTGACAAGTAAAGGTATTTAACCCTTTTGCACCTAAATAAATAATTAATTAGGCAGCTTTGCTAAATGTTTAAAATGAACTTGAGGGTTCTTTAATTAAATTCTTTACTTAAGTTCCTGTTTGATCCTAGAATACGTGTAAATATCTGTAAGATAAAAATCCAAAAGTGAATTTACTTTTGGATTTTAATGGATTTTAGCCCTTTCGGGCAGGTTGATTTCTTGCTGACTCTACCTTTTTTAAGATTTCGTATCTCAAATGAGGGAAACGAAACCTTATAGGATCAATAACGCGGTAGGCTTTTTATTGCTCTATTGAGAACTAGGTAAGCAATAATGACATGCATTAAAAATAAAATTTAATCAGTCAAGGGTGTATTCAAAAGTTACAAATGCCATCCACAGCAGACAATAAATCCAAAACTTCAAAGGTTTTTGACGTGATAACGTCTTACAAATCGATGGAGCCGGCTGCACGCACAAAAAACATGACTCATGTGCAGTTACCTCGTTGCCGTTACCTCGCTGCCGTTACCTACCTCGCTCTGAGGCGTTCCATGTAAGGCTTGAAGTGCAAGCGAGAGTTGTCACGTTCAACTATCTTCAGTAAACCGACTTTACAGACAATCAATTTTTTTGAGTTGGTGTCTTCTGCTTCAGCAGGTGTAGCTTGTTAGGTTGGTAAAATCGATCAGATAACATTAATATCACACAAATAGGTGTATCATATAACATAAATAGATATGCCGAGACCAGCCTGCAAAATGGAATCGACAGATCGTTTAATTTAAGTAATCTGATAATCTTGTTTGATGACGCAAACCACAAACTGAATCTCGCCGAAGCCCTAATGAAGCCACACGGACTGCGCGTGCGAGATAACGCGGCGCTAGGGTTGTCCCCTGCGAATAACCAACATCAGCCGTTGGCCCGGTTTCCACCAAAGCGGAGCCACAGTGTTAAAAGATCCTACTATATCTTTAAGCTGTGGCGGAGGTGTGTTTGAGTAACCAATCAGGTGTCGTCATTTCGACATTTCCTCTCTCCTCAGTTTCAGAGATGTCAAAATGACGAAATATGATTGGATACTCAAACACAGCTCCGCTCCGGTCCGCTTTGGTGGAAATTGGGCCGTAGCCATGACAACTTATCTATTCCATATCTACGACTGACATTGGATCTGTGGTGAAGATCCAATGTCAAGCAATCAAGCGTTTAACACCCGGTTTCTTGAACTAAGTTTTACTGAAACGTTACAGTTGAATACGGCGGTCTGATCTTTATATTATCTTTCGTGATGAGGGTCTGACCGCCGTATTTAACTAATACGTTTCAGTAAAACTTAGTTCAACAAAACGGGTGTTAGTTGGCCTACGACCGCGTTTGGCAAGAAACAAGTTAAACAGCAAGTATTTAAAGGGAAAACCGTATGAAGCCTTTATTGATTTACACATTTTTTTTAAATAATTGATACCTAGGCTTGCGCTTGACTACAATCATCTGATGGACAGCAATGATGAGATCTAGGATGGCACTTTCAATGCACCCAAGGGTTTGATTGTTTAAGTAAAACGTTGTATTCATCGATATCGTAATCGTAAGCGAATTCTGGTCACCAATTGGCTGACGTAATTCTGGGCACCAATCAGCAGGCAGAACTTGTTTACGATAACGATATAACGATGGATACGTTTTTCTTACCCAATCGCCTTGCTTATACTTGGCTGGGATATTACAAGGGAGGGAAATACTGAGGAGATAGAAATGCTTGACAACCCTACATACATGTCATGTCTATCATGCATGCCAGCATGCGTTGCGCAGTTGCAAATTCTGTGACTTTGTGGTGTGAACTTTAAAATGAAAACTCATTTCTTTATGATTCCGTTTTATGAAAACATCGGTTTCCGTTTTATGAGTAGGTATTCTACGCATTTCAGGAGTAGGTATTACTTACATTTACAGAAACTGTAAAGTGTATAGGTAACTTTATTAAAAAACTAAAGGATCTCAGTAAATTAATCAACGCTAGGCAATATCATAACCATCTGCTAAGAATGAGGTGTGACTGAAGACATAGGCGTCCGCTTATAAAGAAAAATACGGGGCTCTCCTAAATAGATAAATATACAACTAAAATACAATAAATCTGTGACAATAAATTACAATAGCGGTTTGCAGACTTCTATCGCTTAAAATTATCGTTTTGTTATTGGTTTCTTCGATAACAGACGTTGGCTCTTTAGACAAAAAAATGTATGTGAATTTTGGTCTTTGGCGAAAATTCCCTGTTTACGCGCCTTTAAATTATTATGAAAACTAGCTTTTACCCGCGGCTTCGCCCGCGTGAATTTCAGGGTTTTTACAAATACCGTGGGAGCCAAGGATTTTCTGGGATAAAAAGTAGCATATGCGATAGATAAACAGTCAACTACTACAACAACTAAAACAAACATCGGCTTGGTAGTTTTACTGCTCTTCCCGCTTCCGTCCTTAATCAGTATAGGTTCAACTACGGGGCTCAACTAAAACACACATTGTTAGCGGCGTAAGCGTTAGTTTTCAGTGACCTGCAGTTTAAAAACTATACTTAAATACTTTCAAATTTATTTTGGGCCTTTAGTACAAATTCGCTCTGAAGCAGGAATACGATTGTTCTCCCAAAAACTGCTCCAACATCTACATTTTTCTAATTTTTATCGAAAACTATAATAGATGTAATTGTAATTTTTGTTTTAATGTGTCGGTGATAATAATATCCAAAAAACCGCAGAACGAATTTTTGATACCTAGTTTAGTTTTTTAGGGCCGATGTTTCAATCGCCAGATAAACGTTTACTAAGGAATAAATATGACGTTTTGACAGATTTTGTATGGCAATCTTTCAAATTCATTCCTCAGGTAGTCTATCTGGCGATTGAAAAATCGGTCCTTAGAAATTAGGTAAAATGTCGTTTTTCGGTAATATTCTTCCGCAACGCTGCATACTAATCTAACCTAACCTAACCTAACCTGGAGCTCTTGCAATTTGCAAACCTATGTAGGTACCCATTTTGACATTTATAGCATTACTATCCCATATCCCATTGCTCATCTAAAACACATAATAGCGAAACAGTTATTAGTTCAGAACCAATGTTAGGCACCCATTTTCACGTTTGTAGCATTATACTAACTTTTGCTCGCGGCTTCGCTTGCGTGAATTTCGGGCTTTTACAAATACCGTGGGAGCCAAGGATTAACTGGGATGAAAAGTAGCATAATTAAATTGTGTTCAGGACTAATGCTAGGCACCCATATTCACGTTTATAGCATTATTTATGTTACATATTCTATTGCTCAACTAAAACACGCATTGTTAATAGCGAAACAGTTCTAATTTCAGTATCTATATAGGTATCTACCCATTTTCACATTTACAGCATTACTATCCCATATCACATTGCTCATCTAAAACACATATTCAGAACGAATTGTTGATAACTGGCTTAGTTTTTTAGTATTTAGATAAAACGTCGTTTTTCTGATATATTCTTCCGCAACGCTGCATACTAACCTATCCTAACCTAACCTGGAGTTCTTGCAATTTCAGAAACGATGTACCCATTTTCACATTTATCGTTATACGTTCCCATATCCCATAGCTTAACTAAAACGAAAATTTTCAATAGCAAAACAGTTATTAGTTTAAAACCTATGTCATATAGGTACCCGTTTTCACAGTTATAATATTATTAACCTGTATATTATTGACTCATCTAAACTCATCTATGTCAACTAAAACAAAAAAGCTTATAGTGAAACAATGGTAAGTCAGAATATATATATGTATTAAATATTACAGTTACATTATTACTAACCCAAAATCTCATTGTTTAACTAGAACACACAATGTAAATAGCGAAACAGTGATAAGTTCAAAACCTATTTAGGTACCCATTTTCATATTTGTAGCATTATAATCCCATATCCCATTTTTCAACTAAAACACACATTGTTAAAAGCGTACAGTGCTAAGTTCAGAATCTATATGGTGCCCATTTTCACATCTGTAGTGATCAGTAGGTAGTAGTAATATCAGATCTGTAGTATCATTAGCTTTTGCCCACCGCCCTGCCTGTGTCAAATTCGCTTTTAACATCCTGAGGGAAACATGAATTTCCCGTTCCCATTCAATATTCCAACCTTATACCTACTTTCAAAGAAGTTTGCTTTAGCTATCTACCTATAGATGTAGCTATAGATTGCTGTAAAAATTTAGGTTTTTTGAATATCCCACGGGAACTATGGATTTTCCCGGGATAAAAAGTACTCTATTATTTAATCCGGACTTATAACTTTACGTCTGCAAAATTTCAAAGCAATCGGTTCAGTAGTTACGGCGTGAAAGCGGAACAAACATACAAACAAACTCACTTTCCCATTTATAATATTAGTAAGGATAAGGATATTAGTAAGGATTATACAGTAGAGCCATCTTTTGTAGCAAGTTGAAAGCTGGTAAACTCCCACATACACACCCACATACCTAAGTATTTTACGGAACCGTGGTTCGCGAAGTTTGTTGCTCTTAGCTTCCGACTTACCTGCCTTATTCGTAGTACTATCATTTGCAACTAGATGGTGTATTCATGTTAATAATACTGTGGAATTCAACTACATTTTATGAGAGAAGAAGATGAGTGAAAGTGATAAACTTATAGATTCAAGGTTTTATTTTCCGAAATCTATCATTGACTTAAATTATTGTTAATTTTAGCATTTTGCATGGTTATTAACTCATTTTTTTTCAACAGAAGTCGTTTTTGTAGTCGTTGTTGTAAGTTTGTGAAGTTTATAAACACTATCTACTCTTAATTTTTGAATAAGTAGGTATCTTGAAATTAAACTGAAGTATTTTTTTAAAGAGCCTTTCCCCATGTAGGTATGAATAACTGCTTAATATAACTTAAGGTACTTTTTCACACACTATACGAGTAAGATTGGTTGTGATCTCACCTGATGGTAAGTGCTAACGCAGCCGAAGATGTTATAGTATGTAAGTAAACTTACCCGAAGGGTTACCCACGGTTTAGCCACGGCCGAAGGTAGACCAGACAAGCCCCTAGATTGTGTAACAAAAACGTATTCATCGTAATCGTAATTGGAAACCAGTTTTGCCTCCTGATTGGTTCACTGATTCATGTCAGTCAATCGGGGGATAGAATTCGCAAACGAATACGATAAAGATGAATACGTTTTTCTTACGCAATCAGACCCCAGACCTGAGCCAATTTAGAAATTAAAAGTATGATTTCCCAATCAAATCCAAGCGGTGTGTCTGCGGAGATCGCGCAAAGACAAAAGCTGAAACTTTTTTCTTACACGACATATTATTATCTGATTCAACATCATTGGCAGTCTATATTATACAATTTGGAGTGATCACAGTCATGAGTCAGTGGCTACCACCTACGGAATTTGTAATTGAAAAACATCTTGATAAGGCAGGTCATTCGTTATTGCCTTGTTGTTAACTACCATTATTTTGTCTATAAAATTTATGGGACTTTCAATGTCATTTCAACAGGTCAATATCTCTAGAGGAATTCTCAATTACCCTTGTTAACATTTTTATTATTAGCAACCGGCTCCCATCAGCTGTGGGCGGAATACATACATAAATACATCCGAAACAAGTTTGCGAATTAGTATACCGTTATCAGCTACATACCTAGTGACCTAGAGACATCATAGTCTCTTTTACCTAGATTCACTCCGAGCAAGATTACTCATTTCATGTGTCATACTATCTATCGTATATTTATAAACACACGCATTAAATAATGTACCTACGAGTACTTTTTCTCTCTAAACCCCCTTTGGCGACCTCCCTGGCGCAATGGCGTGCCCCCAGATTCGAGTGGGAGGTAACGGGTTCGATTCCCGCCACGGGCCACTAAAGAATTTTATAATTTCTTTATTTAGCGCATTGTTTGAGAAAAGTACTATACAAGCCTTTCACCACAATGATCTTAAGTTATGGGAACTTAAGATCATTGTGGTGAACTCTCAAGCATGCAAGATTCCTCACAATGTTTTCATATTTTCCTTCACCGCTTAGCAGGTCATTTTGTTTCCTGAAACGCAATATACTTAACTCCGAAAAGTGTGAGGTGTCTGCGATTTGAACCTCCAACAGTCTAGTGAGACTAAACACCTAAACCGATACAATGATTATTGCTTACTAAACGAATTATCCTAATCATCAGAAAATTAATTAAAGGATTGAAGATCCACATTCTTCCCATTTGCATTTTACCTAGTAGTTAAACCATCATTGAGGGGGCTTTTAATTGTTAATAATATTTTGGCTAAATAAATATATTTGGTAATATATTTTTGAAAAATTGGCAATACGGTATTGTTGTGCCTGCAATGGCGTTTCAAAATTCATTATAAATTGACCGAGAAGGATCAAGAATGCAAGTAACAGTTATCTCCAGATAACGGAAATGTGGGATGTGTAAACTGCAGTAATATTCCGTTATAGCAGCAAAATATCACCTTTTCCTAATAATATTATTTTGGCGATGGCGTTTATAATTTTATGTGAGTATATTTTTGTTTTTACATTGAAATTTCATAGCGTATGATCCGAAATGGGCCGATTTGATTTTCACTGCAGTATGGTATGATGCGATGGCATACTGATTATTGAGAACCATACTTTCGTTTACATATTTGCTTGTTGTTTGTTTGTTCTAAGTCACAAGCGTACTCGTATTTTGGATAAGGCTGATGAAATTCTTAGGAAGATAACTCTAATGTTACTAAAAGACGTCTCAATATAAGCAGGCAGTCTTGTCTGCTTATATTATATACCTACTTCGAATGAAAACTTTATATTACATACCTATTTCGATTGAAAACTTTTAAGCGCTATCCAGCAGCGGTTTTATTGTTCGCAAACATAATTATGTGCGTACCTATTGCAGACTCATCCAAATCAAAATCGTTACACTGACGGAAGTTTTTAATGGAAATTGTCCGTACGCCAAACCTTTTACTTTATTGTTATGTGGTATATGGACGTTATATACGTTATATATTGTCGTTAAATCATTTATATCCTGCTCTTCCTAGCGTAGCTAATAAAAAGTTATGAGCAGTTGTCGTTGGACGTCGACGATTTACAATAAATGCTTCAGCCGTACCTACCTTTAGCAACTTTTTAATTTACAGGCATACTTATTTATTTTTTGACGCTTGAGAATTATTAATGGAATACCTATATCGTTCCTTTTTATGCCTGTTTTCTTTTTAAGATGTTTATAAATTCAACTTGGGTACCTTCAGTACAAAACTATGATTTTATCGCAGATTAATTGTTGCCATAACCTTATTTGGATAGCTCGATATAGATATTTCAATCCACGAAGACGCGCCCCACTCTTTCAAAATCGCTTATGTTTCATTCGATTCGTATGGAGTTTAACAGAGTGGGGCGCGTGATCGTGTATTGAAATAAATATAATAGCCTTAAACGTGAAATAGAATAAATTATTAATATTTTGCTTATAGTAAAAAAGGAGGAGGTTCTCAATTCGTCGGAATCTTTTTTTGTTGATTATAATTCATTCGTGTGGACACACTGTCACACTTTAGATATAACTTACCTACTATAATGCCGGTTCCCAATATTCTGTCATCTTCCATTTGCCCTACTAGAGATATCAATGAGACATAAGCTCCATACAAGTTATGTCAAATTTCTATCTGCAGTAAGGCTAACCATTGATAGATTGGGAACCGCGATAAGTAAGCTTTGAAAATAGATTGCAATAGAATATTTTCCTTCTTTTTTATATTGCATCGCATCGCATAATCGCACCGTTTCAAAGCACCTACAGCACTGATATGTCAATAAATTCAGTCCAGAATATGATTAATTAACAATTATTGAAAAAAAAAACATTTTAACATGAACTCCCATTGTAACAAGTTAGAGTTTCGTTCGAATCTTAGTTCAAATGAGATTTTTAGAGCGCGATCGACAGACGGCATTCTTGTGGCGATCGCAAATATATCTATCATCATAATATGCCTACGGCTGCAGGAAAGTGATAATCTTCAATCTCTCGGGATTTCGAAAAGCCGAAATCCACACGGGTAAAACCGCGTGCTAAATCTTGTAATAAATAAAAATATACCTAATCAGGTCAAGAAACTTATGCGCACTAAGCTGGTCAGAGTCGGTAAGTGGGACGTTGCTTAGGTATACGTAGGAAAGCTTCAAGTGAGAGCTTATATGAATAACTTCTTATCACGACTTGATAATAATGCAAGGAAATTAAAGTGAAGGGTAAGTATTATAAAAGTCTTTACACACATGTACGTGATCGGTCGTACCCTATGCCAACCAATTTATTTACGTAACTGGAAACTAGAATAAAGATTACATTTTAGAGATTCATTTTGAACCAAATATCGGTAACGGAACGGTGAATTCCTTCTAAAGTAAAAAAAAAATTCTCAATTAAAATAATCTTGCCATTGACGGAAAGTCTTTCCTAGTACAAAGATAGATAGACAAACTCTTAATTGCACACCACAGAATAAAAATTCAAAAAAGAAATAACCAAAACACAAACAAACTTAGGAGTACAATTTGGCAGTCTTATCGCTACATAGCGATTTCTTCCAGGCAACCAATGGCGTATAGGAATAAACCGTAAAGTGCATCCATGTCAAAAAACCCCGATCACATTTTAGGACCTACGCAGATATGGTGATAATATCATAATCTATTTTTTTGGTGTTACCTGCGTCGGCATTGAGACTTTCAGCTCAGATATGCGGCGGTTACTTGTAAAGAGTCCCTCGACGATGTTCGATGGTGATCATCAGCTAGCGGTATTTCAAGTGCACGGCCAAGGCGCGTAAAGGTGCCCGCAAAAGGCGATGCGAAAACAGTCATTTGTTGTTCGTCCGCCGTATACCCGGCCTGACATAGTGATCAGAAGTGCGTATACCTTGTAAAGTATCACAGGGAACAATATATAAAAGTAGTACAAAAGTATTATTAAATAAGACTTGGTAAGTATTCCTAAATATTTTACCAATAAGTTTTTAAAAAATATATGTGAATATTATTTTTGAAAATTATGGAAAAATAATTCTTCGGAATATAGTCGAATAATTTAGTTAATTTGATAAAATAATATTACAAAAATTTAATAAAAATTAAAAGAGTTTGCCCGTGGACGGTACCTACTCTCCAAAAATACATGGAAGGTTAGGTTATATTTTTAAATTATTATTTAATCTAAAATGCATATAAAACTTATCAATGAAGTTCCATTATTATTATTAATTTATTTATTTATCTCCATATAGACAAACAATTACTTGAATGGGCATTGTCCTCTAGGTTATAAAAAAGTAGTTGCACTTTTTCATACGCATCTGTGCATGCAAGTATTTATAGTAGAATATACAGTAAATAAATTACTTTAATTAATTTCACTTCATTATTGTATTCTCCACGTCATATTTAATTATCAAATGCAATCGCTCTAGCATTCATCAATTAGTTATGGAGCTGGAAAATTGTGGAATACATTATTCATTGAAAATATTTATTTATTAAAAAGCAATATCATAACTGATCCTTAAATCGTATAGATCTCATGCTAGCAACATTAAATTTAAAATACTTAACAAAAAAATAAAAGTAGCAAAAATATAGTTTTATCAAAGGTTTATCTATTATCCGAAGAACTCTATCAATATTTGTCCCCTTCGTACGTACTTGAGAATATGTGACAGTACTTAATAGTTATTACAAATAAATATTGAACTTAACATGCTGTTTCATATAAATATTTATTTTGAAGCTTAAGCTTCCTTATATCTAGTAAACAAATACTTAGGTACTTACTAAACGTTGAAGTTACCTAGGTTTAAGATTTCATGGTCAACTTTTATACACAATATTATACAAGATAAAACATTCATTCCTCTTTCACTAGTAGCACCAATATAAAATAGTTATATAGTAGGTACCTTTTTTATTACGGGAGGGAAATTTGCATTGAGATATCCAATCTATGAGTAGATTGGATTATGTGGGAATTTTACCCACTAAAACCCCCTCGGACATCCTCAGCACTTGTGTTGTAAGCCTCCGGGATCTCATACGAACGCACCGGGAGGCTCTCTTGCGCAACACCCAATACGTAGTAGGTTAATATTTTATTTTCTGTTACAGAAATCATGCGGCGCCTGCTATATGGAGCATTATCACTCCATTTATTACTCTTCACGACTGCTATAGATATCTACGATGACGAAGATTTAGTCAGTGTAGAAGACGAACCGTATAACGAAGTCGATAACATTGAAAATAATTCAAATCCAAGTATTAGAAACGCACGCATACTTTGGCCGTACCCTTTCAACAACAAAAGCGATCCCGCCAAGGGAAATGAGACTCCAGAAGCAGCGGACATGCGGATTCATTTGTCAAAACTCAAGGGCCATAACAGGAAAGCTCGTTTCGGATACTGGTCGTACCCTCAGAGTCCGATAGTGGATATGATGCTGCAAACGGTTGCGATAAACTACTCTCCCACGAATGCTAATGATCCCTTCGACTTTTTGCGAGATTCCTACCCATTGCCTAAAGGTAAACTTACACAAGTTCACAAATATACATAGTTGCTTTTGGTTCATGAGAAAACTTGATACCGCCTTTGGTTATTCTTATTTCCTAGTCACATAGAGCTTTACTCATGGACATTGTAATGATCTGCAAAACGATCTCTCAGAAAATACAAAACAAACAATGTAAAGTGCATTTATATAAAATACACAGTTCTATAATATGACCGTGATGAATGCATTAGTGCTAATTACTATGTTTATTGTTTCTTTAGGTCACATCTCGATGTTCATATGAAATCAGAAAAAAATCTATTGTCTATACATTTAATTAGTTTCTTCCTTCACTTGTGTGTATTAGATTTGTATCAGTTTATCATCGTTTTGTGAGGCCAAATATTTAGCATTCGGACTTTCAATGTTAATGTTTTCTGAATCCACACCACAAATTAACAGCCGCTCTAGTTTTTTTATTCAATTAAAAGTTATTAGTACTAGTCTAAGATCTCACCGGATAGTAAGTAACGATTCAATTGGAATTCATGGTATCCAACTAACTTGAACTGGGTTTATAACTTTTAATCGCAATATTTATAAGCGATAACTTGACCGCAAGACCTAGCCTTAGCTATATGACTTATCTATGGAACAACATTCAAAAAATGTATGAGAATGACAGTTGTCTTCCATAAGGCACGTGATTTTGTCGATCGGATATGCTATTCACATACATTTTTTGAATTTTGTTCTATTTAAATATCGAATGAGTTATCGTGACGATTGTTGTAAAGCCATATGGTCACCCATAATGCTGCTAATTTGAGCAAATTATAAAATACTAAAATGAACTTGAAACGAGCCGCTAATAAATTCTTTACAGATGCCTTGAATGTTTTGCGGTTTTCCAGGTCTGAGCCAGCCGTTTGAAGAATACGACTACATAATAGTAGGGGCGGGCTCCTCTGGATCAGTGTTAGCATCTCGCCTGACGGAAGATAAGCCCCGAGCGACTGTGCTGTTGCTGGAAGCTGGCCGGCCCGAGATGTTGCTCTCCGATATACCGTTCCTGACACAATACCTGCAGCAGACAGACTACGTTTGGCCCTACACGATGGAACATCAACCAGGAGTTTGTTTAGGTAAGGAGTTTTTATTCTTTTTTTACTGTATACAAGTTAGTATTTGACTGCGATCTCACCTGATGGTAAGTGATGATGCAGCCTAAGATGTTATCGTACTAACTTGGAAGGGTAAGTAAATTTACCCCAACGTTATAAAGTAAAACCGGTCAAGTGTAGGTCGGACTCACCGAGGGTTCCATACTACATTAGAAAAAGTGAAACCATATAAGAATCACAGATAGGTCGTGACAGACAGACAGATGGACGGGACAACAAAGTGATCTAATATGTATAAGGGTTCCGGATAACAAAGTAATCTTATATAAGGGTTCCGTTTTTTTTCTTTTGAGATACGGAACCCTACAAACGATAAATAATAATTATTATCACTTTACACAATCTTCATAAACTGACTTTACTGGGTATCCAAGTATTTAGTAAACCATAGGACTTATTAGATAAAAAAAAATATTATCTTTCGTACCTACCTATATAATAAATAACACCTACCTCAATAACGAGAAAATTATAGGGTCTAAATGTTGTACCTAGGCGAACTTTTAGAAAAATTCTTTCCAAAAAACCAACTTCAAATGCCACTACAAAGAGTGAAATAATTTTTAATGTACACCAATTCGAAGTCGGGCAATGTTTTGTTCAATCATTAATAGTCCTTCGTATTATAAAACTTAATGTGCAAAGAAACGACAAGATTATCGACAATACGGAGGACTATTAGTGAATGAACGAAACATTGCCCGACTTCGAATTGGTGTACATTAAAAATTATTTCACTCTTTGTAGTGGCATTTGAAGTTGGTTTTTCGGAAAGAATTTTCCATTTTATTTTTTACTTTTTAGTGGAAAACAAGTGATGCGCAAGGCATTGGAAAAAATGCCCAAATCGCTGGAAGTATGCTTCTAAAATCTGAAGAGTTCCCTCAATTTCTCCAAGATCCTATCATCAGATTCTGACTTGATGAATACAGTCATTACTTGATGACTGCAAGGAAATGCAATAGTAACTATAAAAAATACCTAAATCGCTTCAAGTATACTAGCAAAATTTGAAGAGTTCCCTCGATTTTACCAAGATCCCATCATCAGATCCCGACCTGATGACCATAAGACTACCTGGAAAAAATTACTCTTTTAAACAATACCCAAATCACTTCATGTGTGCCTATAAAATTTAAAGAGTTCCCTCGATTTCTCCAGGATCCCATCATCAGATCCTGACTTGGTGACTATGGGACCATCTGTAAGCTATACCCTTTCAAACAAAAAAAGAATTTTCTAAATTGGTCCACGCATCTTTGAGTAATCGGGGAACATACATAAAAAAAAATAAAAAAAAAAGATTCCGACGAATTGAGAACCTCCTCCTTTTTTTGAAGTCGGTTAAAAATTGATTTCCATAGGTCTAAGCTATTTTTTTTTGAGAATATAACATAATTTTAACACTTGGGGCTACTTCCTTAATTATTATGGTTGTCGGGTTCAACGTTCCTTAACCTTCAGGATCTATACGTCTATCAACAACCATTCCATAGACGGTAGCCATCTGGCATCAAACAGTACAGCCATTTGTTTAAAGCCACATTCCTTTATGCCTTGATAACAAAAAAAAAGGATAGTCTAATAAGACAAGGGTATAATAATTTTCAGTGCTGATCTTAGTGCTTCTCTTGGAGGAAGCACAAAGGCGGCTTCTACAAAGAAGTATTCATTCTACGGCCCGCAGATACCCTGTCCTTAATAACGCACACTTTGTATTAAAACGCGAAATAAGAAAAGCAAAACATCAGCCTTTTCTTTTTTATGTGTGTAGTCTCGACTTCAAACCGTCTACTTGCATAGCTTATAAATTATGCTTAAGCCATTAGCAGCCTCAAGAAATTTTCCCGAGAAGAAATCTTGTACGTACAGACTTTACTGACAAATTGTACAAACTTTTGTAATCAGCAGATCTGAGAGTTACCGCCTTTATTTATAGACAAGCATCAGGTTTAATACGGTAAATAATTCCAGTGGATTGTTTTATATGAATCTGTTATAGTATGGTAGGTTTTTAATTATCCTCAACGAGGGTTTGAATCCTCAGTTCGAGCCCTACTGATGCACCTCTGGTTTTTTAGAATTTTTAATGTGTTTGTGTGGTTTGTAATAACTGAATATCAATTATGAAAGAAAATATAGGTGATAAAACCTATGTTATATCAAAGGATTCTCCATATTATTCAACCCTATACAAGTTAGTACTTGACTGCGATCTCACCTTTTGGTAAGTGATGATGCAGCCTAAGATGTTATCGTACTAACTTGGAAGGGTAAGTAAATTTACCCCATTGATATTGGACTTGGTCAGTCCCTGGCTTTTTAGAATTCTTGATATGTGTTTGCGTTGTTTGTAACACCTACATATCACTTGCTCAGCGTTGAAGGAACACATCGTGACAAAACCTTTGTATACCTAAGGGTTCTCCCATATTGTTCAAAGTGCAGTGTATGTCGTATTTGGTCAATCATTAATTATTATGAGAGGAAATCAGTAAAGGGAAACAAGAAATCATTTAAAAATAATTTAAAATACAAGTTTTAATACGTTTTATCCCCTGCCTTCACAGCACCAGACCCTGATTACCATCAAGTACCAAAGTACTCGTCAAGACGGGTTAAACGAGTCCAAACTCGAGTAGTGTTGTTTACCTACCGAGTTCCTATGGCCACCTTCCGGTTCCATCATCAGATCAACTCTATGTCATAATAGCTTTGCATTGTGAATTGTCATTCAATTTACACATTGCAACATTTCAGCTCAATCGGTAACCGGGGAGAGGCTCAAATTTAACTTGCAAGATTTTTTTTTCGCGTGTAGGATAGCTTTTATCTCTTTTGTTTAAAAAGTTATAATTATAAATATTTAACATACTTTATACAAATCATTATTTTTAAAAACTAGGACCTATTTACAAAAGTTAAGTAATCTAAAACAAAAACTTACTCTAGAGACTTACTTTCCATAACATTAGATAATTTGCAAAAAAAAAACAGATTAAATTTAAATTTGGCAGGCTGGGCTTGGCAATCAACCTTAATAAAATATTTTCATACAACAGAATATTGTGTAGTCATTGTAGATGCAGGTTTTGGGCACGCACGTTGTAGTGTGGTTAATTAATCCTCGTCCCCGTTTACAAATCGTGACAAACAAACTTTCTACTAAAATGAGGGCAAAGTTTCAACAATTATCCTATCACAAAGTTCTGATTGCTTTCCCTACAACGTGGTTTAATAAAACTTTTGTGGTTTTTCTCACATTTCTTTCTATTTAGACGACCTCCTTGGCGCATTGGCGGCGCGCTCGGATTCGAGTGGGAGGTCACAGAATCGATTCCCGCCACGGGCCACTTTGGAATTTTATAATTTCTGGCTTTGAGGAGTTCCGCTCTCCATCTCCGAAGATATTCATTAGATCTCGACCAAATTAAAATGAGTCTACCTGTGATGTATGGCCTACCTAACAAAAAAAGAATTATCTAAATCGGTTTCGCCGAACTCGAGATAATCGCGAACAAACTTAAATACGAATATATCGATTAAACTAAGAACCTCTTGTTTTTTAAGTCGGTTAATACACTAAAACCTTCTCCAGAATGTAACAAATACTTTCCTGAAAACCGCATCAAAATCGGTTCAGCTAAACGTGAAATAATCGCGGACAAACATACATACATACATACGGGTCGAATACAGAACCTCCTTTTTTTGAAGTCGGTTAAAAATGACCAATGACAGACATTGACTCTGGTTTTAAAAATGTAAATATTTAACCCGCCGTTTCGAGCAAGTGGACCCTAGGTGCATGTTTTCTGTCATCTTTTAGATGAATGAACAATCAAAAAATCATCATATCAATCATATCAAAGAACTACGACAGAAAGAGCTAAGCAGCCGTAGCCAGAATATGAAATATTTGCGATTGTCACAGAAAGCTTTCGATACCTCAAATAGAACAAAAATTAAAAAAAATGTGTGATAATGACAGTTGTCGGGCTGGAAATTATATATAATAAATAATGGCTTTAGAGATTAGGGAAACACGTGTTTTTCACAAATTAATATTGGTATAAACATTGCAAAATTATAATTTGGTTGGCGTTAAAATATTGTAAAGTCTAAAGTTAAAAGTTTTATTTTGTTTAGTTTATTTCTCGATAGAGATCTAACTTCCTCACTGGTGCCGTAGATATTTTCCATAGTTAGTCCTAACTTTTACACTAAAAATTTTTATTTATAAAGCTACATATTTTGGCCTATAATTCTCTACTTTTAAGTTTTTTGTATTACAAAAATCGATTGAACTCCTAGTTTAACTTGGATACAAAGAGTTCACTACGCTCTTATGAACAAGGTTTTTTCCTTCTTCACTTATGATTCACTATCTCCCCGCAAGAACTTTCTTTTTCCCACTATGCCACATTTTCCAAAAGTTTTCTTTAGTATACCTAAACCCTGCACTCAAAATTACAAATTTAACTGTTGGCACGTGCGTAATATACTTAACTCTATACAATTTAGTAGGAACTTGACTGCAAGCTCACCTGATGGTAAGTGATGATGTAGCCTAAGATGTTAGCGTACTAACTTGGAATGGTAAGTAGATTTACCCAACGGTTTCTACAAGCATCGCACCGGAACGCTAAATCGCTTGGCGGTGCGTCTTTGCTGGTAGGGTGGTAACTAGCCACGGCCGAAGCCTCCCACCAGACCAGGCCTGAACCAATTTATAAATTACTAGCAGATACCCGCGGCTTCGCCCGCGTTTATTTTAGTTTTCCCTATTCTCACGGGAACCATCGATATTTCCGGAATAAAAAGTAACCTTTGTGTTAATTTAGAGCGAAATCTATCTCCATTTTAACTTTCAGCCAAAAATTTTCAATAGTTGCAGCGTGAATGAGTATTTCTCCCGCTGGAATAGTGAAAAACAAATATTCACGCGGGAGAAATAACCATTGATTTTCCCGGGATAAAAAAAGCCTTCTCTATTCTAATTTTCAGCCAAATCAGTTCAGCAATTACGGCGTGAAGGAATATTTTTCCCGCGTGGATATCTGTTTTTCACTGTTCCCGAAGGAACCATGGATTTTTTCGGCATAAAAAGTAGCCTCAGTCCAGGATATAATCTATCTCTATTCCAAATCAGTTCAGTAATTACGGCATGAAGGCATATTATCTATCACTATTATCATGGAAAACATGAAATTTTCCGGGATGAAAAGTAGCCTTTGAATTAATCCAGGATAAAATCTATCTCCTTTCCGAATTTCAGTCATATCAGTTTAGTAAGTGCAGCGTAAAGCAGTATTTTTCGCGCGTGAATATCAATTTTTCAGTTTTCCCGCGATAACCATGGATTTTTCCGGGATAAAAAGTAGCCTTTTTATTAACCCAGGATATCATCTATCTCCATGCCAAATTTCAGCCAAATCGGTCTTGTACTTGCGGCGTGAAGATTTTTTTCCGCGTGAATTTCGGTTTATTACTAATCCCACGGGAACCATGGATTTTCCCGGGATGAAAAGTAGCTTATGTATTAACTTAAGATGTAATTAATCTCCATTCCAAATTTGAGCCAAATCGGTTTAGTAGTTGCGGCGTGAAGGAGTATCGAAGCTTGGTAAAATACGAACTTTGGAGCCCCGTTTCACCCCTTTAGGGGGGGGAATTTTGAAAAATCCTTTCTTAATGCACCCCTAGACCTCATAAGGAACCTGTGTGCCAAATTTGAAATTTCTAGACCCAGCGGTTTGAGCTGTGCGTTGATATGTCAGTGAGTGAGTGAGTCAGTATCTTCTTTGATATACCATGTAATTTTCCGGGATGAAAAGTAGCCTATGTATTAATCCAGGATAAAATGTATCTCCTTTCCGAATTTCAGTCATATCAGTTCAGTACGTGCAGCGTAAAGTAGTATTTTTCGCGCGTGAATATCAATTTTTCAGTTTTCCCCCGAAAACCACGGATTTTTCCGGGATAAAAAGTAGCCTTGTTACTAATTCAAGATATTATCTATCTCCGTTCCAAATTTCAGCCAAATCGGTCTTGTACTTGCGGCGTGAAGATTTTTTTCCGCGTGAATTTTGGTTTATAACTAATCCCACGGGAACCATGGATTTTTCCGGGATGAAAAGTAGCTTATGTGTTAACCCACGATGCAATTTATAGCCATTCCAAATTTGAGCCAAATCGGTTCAGTAGTTGCGGCATAAAGGAGTATCGAAGCTTGGTAAAATACGAACTTTGGAGCCCCGTTTCACCCCTTTAGGGGGGGAATTTTGAAAAATCCTTTCTTAGTGCACCCCTAGACCTCATAAGGAACCTGTATGCCAAATTTGAAGACCCAGCGGTTTGGGCTGTGCGTTGATATGTCAGTGAATGAATCAGTCAGTCAGTCAGTCAGTATCTTCTTTTATATATTTAGATAAAATTCCAATGTGGCCCGTGGCGGCAATTGAACCCGCGACCTCCCACTCGAATCCGAGCGCGCTGCTACTGCGCCAGGGAGGTCGTCAGAAAGATACGACCAATGTACGGATTGTGCTTTAAAAAATGCTTGTATGCATTAAAGTACATTCCGTACATTGGTTGTACATCGCTCGGGTGCAAACAGCACGAAGATTTAACGCCCTGCAACGCGCGCCATCTTAACGCACACTGTACTGAGTAGGTAATGTAGTCAATTATTGATCCTATAATTAATTACATCGCGTGCAGAAAAACTAATAAATTTTGTATGTAAAATATCTCTGTATGTCTGTTACTATTTTAAGGATTTTAATTAATTTGACGAGGATTAACACGTATATTCTTATTGGTTTATTTGATAAAAACGCAAATTACGTGGGCATAGTACGCATACCTAGTAGGTAGTAGTAGAGCCTAGTTTTTTTATTAGTTATACAAAAAATAATAATATTTAGGTACTTTTCAACATGCAGAGAGAATATTAGTTAATAGAAAAAAGTGCTTATTTTCAAAAACAAACTCCCACATGATGTGGGAGTATATGTTTTTGGGGTAGACCACAAGATTTTTAGTCCGCTATCTTGCGCTGTCCTCCATATTGGATTTAGAAGGACCTAAACCAGAATATGTAGCTGTAGGTCAACGCGTATATATTTTATAGTTTGAGAATAACTAACTGCTTTAAAATTCAGTTGCAAGCTTTGACCCGAACATACTTACAAACATTGCAGTTAAGGGGATTTATTGAATTTATTTTTGTCTTTCTCACTCTTACGGATACGTTGGTAGGTGCGACATGCAGCATCGCGGAAGAATATAACAGAAAACAGACCCTTTACCTAATTACTCAAAAACTAAGCTAGTCATCAAAAATCTGTTTGTAAGCGTTTTTGGATATTATAATTACCGCCACTTTAAAACAAAAATTATAATTACATCCATTGTATTTTCCGATAAAACATAGAAAAACTGAGATTTTGGAGAAACTTTTGGGAGAACTTTCTATCGAGAAAATTTTATCTAATCGTGTTTCTGCTTCTGAGCGAATTTAGATTAAGGACCCAAAATACATGACGTTTAAATTTGAAAGTATTTTTATAGTTTTTGAATAAAACTTCATTCAAAATCGCTTAAATACGGCTTCTACGCCGTTAAATAAACGCTTGTAAAGAAAGATGAACTCTACATTTACCTCGTACTTAAGTCGCGCAAACAAAAGTAAGCCGCGATAATGACAAAGGTCCATAAACGCTAAATCACTGAATGTAAACCGACCCAGGTTAAACAGTTATGTGTACACAACACAAGTTCACTAAGCACTTACAATTTATCGCGTACTGCAACGTTTAACCCGTTATTTGTCCTTAATACGTCGGGTTCACCGATAAAAGCTCAGATTTTCGTTCGAACGGACGCAGGTTAAATTTCGTGAAGACGATGAGTGCTTGGCCCTTGGCTATTTGACATATTTCGATTCGTCGGATGAAAAGAATAAAAAAAAATCCAAAAAAATATTATTAACTATTTTAAATTAGTTTAGTTTAGAGATTTTGCACAACAGAATCGACCACAATGTCAGTTGTCTATCCGGAAGTCACGTGAT
This sequence comes from Coenonympha arcania, assembly GCA_036785405.1. Taxonomy (NCBI): domain Eukaryota; kingdom Metazoa; phylum Arthropoda; class Insecta; order Lepidoptera; family Nymphalidae; genus Coenonympha; species Coenonympha arcania. The sequence goes on along the minus strand of CM072063.1, from coordinate 4,106,138 downwards.
CAGTTTGGAAATAACTCATAATTTTTAAGTTTCATAAATGTATTCCTTTTATAAAACACTTTGTTTGACAAACTATTCATTTGACAAGAAACTTTAATAGGAAATCAAGATTTATAAATAAAGATTAAGAGGAAATACCTAGGTTCCTTACTCGTGTCTTAGGTCTAAAAAAAAAGTCCTTACCATACCTACTCATTGATAAATAATTGATATTCAAGTACTTCTTCAATCATCTTGCATATTATAAATGTAAAATAATAGGAATTTATTATGTTACAAGTTATTATTTACTGCATTAGTGGTAATTATCGAAGATATATACTTACTTATACAACAGAAGAATTATTTGCACTTATTACAATAGTGCTAAGGTGTTTCACACTGTTCGAAAATTATATTGGTTCCCGAAAGATAATTTTGTGCAGTTTCCCAAATTTCGAGCTATCGGGAACCATTATGAAGTAAATGAGTATTGTTGAGCAGAGTTTTTATTAAAAACATGTAGATGCATAAATGTTGTGCCCGCAAAACATATTGCCATAAGCCTACGATGTACAATCAGCCCACTATTAATTAGCGAACCTAACCTTGCCTCTCTTTTTATCGCGTTAACTTTAGTCTCTGTGGACTTCATCTGGGTAACCAAAAAGTATCCATATTGTAGCTCTATACCAAAAATTCGGAATGTGACAGTCTTGCCGGAATGCTTAATCACTTCTTCACGTTTCTTTTCGTTCTCACGTCAACATATTCTTGTCGTTGCAGTTGTAACCAGCCGCGGCCGAAGTCGACCACCATACGAGATCCTCCCCTAGATTGCGTAAGGAAAACGTATTCATCGTAATCGTTTATGAATTCTGCCCGCTGATTGGTTACCTAATTTACGCCAGCCAATCGGGGGGCAGAATTAGTAAACGATTACGATACCTACCGATGAATACGTTTTTCGTCCTTCCGACCCTCGTCGCCATGGAAAGGAAATAATAAAATCTCGAATTAACGAATAGAATAGAATCCGGGACTGACCGATTGAATACCAAAGTATAAAGAAAACCAGGGAGTTGAATTGTGTAGGCAGACTAGATCCACTTCAGTCCCAAATAAAACTATATAAGTTATAGAATCTGCTTAGTACTTGTTGCAACAAAACTAATGCAACAAGTAACTTTCAAAAGCAGACTTACCCGGATTTGCGCTTTAAAGCTCTCGAGGGAACGACAGATAAGTGAAAAGGATTGCAAATGGATTAATGTTTTATAATCTAGTCGGTCCTAAGGATGCAATTTAAAATAATAAAGAGAATTTACTTTTACACATTTAAACGACATATTATTAAGCAATATTTAATTTTGTAGCATGTATGGTACAATATTAAACTGGGGCAATAAATAAACACAAGTCCGAATAATTTACCTTAGGTCAACCAAGTCTCGGTTAGCAGTCGTAGCCGTGTTACTTTCTCTATTCTATTTCCATGATTGCTATAGCATCGATATTTATCATGCAGAAGTACAGTGATCAAGTTGTCGATCAGAGGTGTCATTACATATTTTTTTAATTCGATCAAATTGCAGATTAGGTATATTTTTTTCCAATACTATCTGACTGTCGAAGGTAGGAATATTTCGTAGGTGTGTGGACAGGTTGTCACGCTTTGGTCTAAAAAGTTTGACGGATGCAATATACTAGGTATAGATCTTCCATAACCGCATGCTGAGTCTGTTTTTAATAATATTTATATTTAAATTACATTCATAGAAATTTCACAGCAATAAATCCGTTAACCACATGCGTGTAAAGCAAGGATTTCCCTCGTGTCCCATACAGCTATGAACCACATTAAGTTACGTAGCGTAAAACTTCGCATCAAATGTACAGTGTTAATTCTGATTTGTATTTTTATTATTAAAAACTACTTATTTGAGTTTAAAATTCTTCCAGCGATTTTTAACTACTGAATGTTAAAAAAATCTCGATACTTTTACGATGGACTATAACAATTTACGAATCGAATTACAAATATTGAATGTGATCCCATGGGTGAAATAAAAATGCCAACAGCGAGATATAGCGGTACGAGCGGGGAGGCTCTATTGGGACGAAAAAGATTTTTTTCACGACTTGTTTCAGATTCAAATAAAGCTCATCGCTTAAAACAAGCCAGAATATTTTGGGTTGGAATTTAAATTAATGTTATGCTTCTCTGCGGGATTTTAAAATTATTTTTGGTTTCACTACCACTTCCAATGCTATGTGACTTTATACATATAGGAAGTACATATAGGAAGGCAGGGCTATATCACCAAAACAATTATTAATCGTTTGAGCAAATCCTTCCTGTTCCATGAATCATTTCAGCACCTCTAACCATGGTCGTATGGCATTTTACGATACACTAAAAAGATAGAAATCGAAAGAAATCAAAAAATGTATGGAAATGATCGCTACATTAGTAACGTGATCCCACGCATTCGTATAAGATTTTTTTTAATCTCGTTCGAACTTCGTTCGTTGATTTGGTATTTTTCATTGCTAATGCAATCATCGGCAATAATAAATAAATAAAATTAAATAAAAATAAATTCACGAATATAAAAATAAAGTTGATGAGGAAAATAAAAGGTTTTTATTTATTTATTTATAAATTGTTATATTTAGGTAGTGAAGAGCAGCGCTGTTACATTCCACGTGGTAAAGCCGTCGGTGGGTCGAGCGTCACTAATAGCATGGTGTACGCCAGGGGCCGGCCGCAAGACTGGGACCGTATTGCTGCAGACGGGAACTATGGATGGTAAGGAAAGCTCTATTAAAATTTCTCTTTAACCTGCTTATAAATCGATAGTTTTTGACCGCGGCTTCGCCCGCGTTAAATTCGATTACCCACAAACACAGAGATTCAGATTTTCAAAAACCGTAATTTCCTAATCAACCTTAAACTTTATACCTACTTTCAAGAAAGTAGCTGTAGGTATCTATTGCTTTGGAAAATTGTTTTTTTTTTTAATTTATGTTTAAAGAATGTATGTGTGAAGGAGTATCTTCCAGCGTAAAATTCGGCTTTTCACAAATCCCGCGGTGAACATGGATTTTCCGAGACAAAAAGTAGCCTATGTGTTCATCCAGGAGATCATAAGCTAGCTCCATTCCAAATAGCAGCCATCATAATCTAGCTCAATTCCAAAATATCTCCCAATTAGGTTCTGTATTTGTGGAATGAAGGATAATTTCTCCCGTGTGAATTTCGTTTTTTTACAAATCCCGCAGAAATCATGGTTTTTCCGAGATAAAAAGTAATCTATGTGGTAATTCTAGGATATCGTCTATCTCCATTCCAAATTTCAGCCAATCATTTCCGGGACAAAAATGTGTATTGTAAAGTATACCTAATTTTTCAATGGAGAATTTATTTCCAAGAAAAGTTGATAATATAGCAAACACTGAAGTTTGATAACAATTGTCTCAAGTACTCGAAAGAGTAAAGCAAAACTGAAATGCACATTATATTATCTTCTCTCCGCTCAAGTCTAAACCTAACAAGAACTGAAGCAGTTACTAACAATGTGCTACAAATAGTGATTCACAAGAATCATTATTATTTATCATGTGTGCTATAAAAGCTGCTTTCCTCAATGTTTCTTTATTACTCCGTCACCTCACTGATGCTATCTGTGGTGTCATAAAAAGGCTTGCCATAAATTTCTATCACAGCCTTCCCACATTGTAACGTGATGCCATGTGACACATTTGTAGGATTAAGAATATGTTTTCCCCTTTTTGTTTTCCAGCGTGTATTTCGTTACATAAAGGGGTTGCAAAGGTTACAAATAACGATGACGATGACTGATTATTCTTTTGTATTTTTGGGGGCAAGGATGTAAAATGCAAATATGAAGTTTATTAATTATTACGTTGTCACGTTTCAGGTCATACAATGAAGTTTTACAGTACTTTATGAAATCTGAGAGAGCTGATTTGAAAAAGTATAAAAATGCGCCATACCACGGCCGTGACGGAGAGCTTGTTATTGAGAATGCTCCATTCAAGTAAGATTTTGTAAACTGTGCTTAACATTTCTTTCTATAAAGAAATTATCGAAAAGAAACTAAAATAACTTTTATGTGTACTTTCAGGACTGGCCTCGTTGAAGCTTTTCTAGCAGCTGGAAGAGATTTTGGACACCCTACTATAGATTACAACGATCCTCAGCAGTTAGGATTTGGTTACGTCCAGACTGTTTCCAACAAAGGGCACAGACTGAGCGCTGCGAAAGCTTTCCTTCATCAACATAAGCGGCGTAAAAATCTACACATTCTTAGTGAAGCGAGAGCTACCAAAGTTTTAATAGATCCCCAAACTAAAAAAGCATACGCAGTTGAATATATCAAAAATAATCTAAAACGCACCGCTCGATGCAGAAGAGAAATAATTCTTGCCGCGGGGCCAATTGGGACGCCTCAGTTATTAATGCTCTCAGGAATAGGACCCCAAGAGCACTTGCAAACTTTAGGCATACCGGTAATCGCAGACAAAAAAGTTGGTCGCACTTTGTATGACCACGTTAGTTTCCCAGGCGTTGTTTTTAGACTTAACAGCACGAATGCAAGCCTTTTGGAACCCAAAGTAGCAACCTTGGCAAACCTAATGCAGTGGTTACAGTACGGCGACGGCCTGATGGCCACGCCCGGTGGAGTGGAAGCGATTGGATACCTTAAAACTCCCCTTTGTGAAGGACCCGTGCCAGATGTAGAGTTAGCCAGCATAGGCGGTTCCTTGACATTAGACTCTGGTGGTGCGATTCGAAAAAGTTGGAAAATCACGGACCGAACATATTTTAACGCCTTTGGAGCTTTAAGTGGTGTCGATACATGGCAAGCTGTACCTACGCTTTTGCAGCCGAAATCAAAAGGCTTCTTAGAGTTAAGAGATACGAGTCCATTTTCTCATCCAAAATTATTCGGTAATTATTTAAGCGATCCCAACGACTTGGCCACATTAAAGGAATCTATCAAATACGTAATTAAGTTAGGTGAATCACAAGCATTTAGGAAATATGATGCATCATTGTATTTGGCTCCGTATCCAACCTGCTCAGGGTATCCGGTAGGATCGGAACAGTATTGGGAATGTGCCATAAGAACTTTGATTGTATCGGCTCGGAATCCAGTAGGTACGTGCAAAATGGGACCTCAAAGCGATCCTGACGCTATCGTAGATCCTGAATTGAGAGTTTACGGAGTCGACAGGTTGAGAGTTGCAGACGCCAGCATCATTCCGCGACCTCTCAGTGGGAGATCGAATGTTGCAGAAATTATGATTGGTGAGAAGGCTGCAAATATGATAAGAAATACTTGGTCTAATGTGATAGCATAATATTGTAATGAGTACGGCTAGATTAATAAACGTTCCTAAATAATCCTTTCGCTGTTTAATTTACCTACTAGCGTGAGTTCTTGGTATTACCCTACTTAATCTTTTACTAGTCATTCAATTCAAGGAGAATGATCGAAATCGTTTTGACTATAACGATGAGCCTTAAAACTTCTCTCTCTAAAAGGCCCTGTACTTGAATATAGAGTTAACCGATATTCCTGGTTCTTTAAAATTAGACTCAGGTTATTACTGACAAAACATATTTTAACGTTTTGGATCATTATCCCTGAGTTATTCACGGAAAATTCAAATATTTACACACAAGACAATTGTCATTCTTGTTTATTTTTTGACATTTCTTGTGATTAAATTAGTCTTAGGTTAGAATTGTTTTCGAACAACTTGGGGCCAGTCACATAATCATGTAATTATGTATCAATTCATTTCATTAGTTATGTTATACGGAGATATTCTCGTAGTTATTTGTTATCGTCTTCGTGGTCTATTTATCGAAAAATGAAAAAGTATGACATACCTTTCCGATCGATAGATTGATCACGTGACTTATAGATGTTAGCATAATAGAATGCTTTTACTTTTCAATGCAATACTGAATACACATAACAGAAATAAAATGAGACAAGGTAACTTGGAAACAGGTGCAGGATCTAATCTGAGTTCTCGTCAATCGAAAATGATAAGCGACGAGACGAAAATATACAGTTATATATAAAATTTTGGCTCGTTTTCCGTTTAAGTAATTTGTTTGGCGTTAATAGAAGCGAATAATGGAATGAATAGTCATCGTTTGATTTAACAGGAGTCGGGTGAGAGATGGAACTTTCCGCTGAGTCAGTTTAACCCCAATAACAAAATTGATGGATGCTCAATACAGCCATCCATTACGTTTCTAAAGCAATGAACATTCAAATTCGTTGAATTAGGGGTCTATAGAAATATTGTTTACATTCTAAATATAAATATCAAGGCATCCACTTTAACACTTTTTATAAACTAACGCTTTTTTCTTTTACTAGGAAATTGAAAGTTATATTACCTCTAGAGACAATAATTATTTATTTGTGTGTTTGCTTTGAAAGCAATCCCACGTGTAAAATTCTAGTTAGCTTTCTAAACTAGCTCGCACCTCTGTTTGATTAAATGTGGATATATTATATGAAGTCAAAAACTTAATTCAAAGTGTTTAAATTTTTCATATATTTTAAGTTATTTTGGTTTAATTATAGGAGGCTGGAGGATTAATGGAGTTTAGTAAAATACGAAATATCATTTTAATGCATCGAATTAAAAGTCGGAGTATAGTTATAAGCCCATCACAATGAAACTCAACGATTAAAGTTGCATTAACAAGTCCCATTGTAAAGAACCGTTAGTTTTCTTTGAAGTTAAGCCATATCTACAGCGTTGCGTGTTTAGATAACTTGATCTAAATGTTAATTTTCAATTTTCATAGTATAATGTATGCTAGATATTTAAGCTTCTTGCATAAATCGTTCATTATACTACGAGTAAGAATGTTCTTTGTAATCTAAACTGAATAAACTCGAACCATTATATTCATAATTTATACATATGAAAACCCTATAGAGAAAGATTTTTTATACCTATTCTTTCTTAATATAGACGGTAAAGTGCAAAATTCCGAAAGATAAAGAAAATAAAGACGTAAGTGCCGTGCTTCACTCGGTAGGAACAAAGTTTAAATACTTATAATAAAACTCCATTTTATATTTTCATGGATGGTTTGGATGAATTGCGCTGTCTTCAGTTAGCTCAAGCTAACGAGTTCAATACCAAATCTCTGTACTTGATTGCATGCGTGCCCATTCTGTTGACTAGATATAGGGACAACCCTCCACTACCCATGGCCCAATCAACCTCTCGGTTATGGGGGCCGAAACGCGGGAGGGCGCCCGTTCGGTACTTGCTCTTGGCGTGTTCCCGGGGCGCCTTCTTGACACCCTACAAGTTGTTTGCTCTCGCTCCTTGTCCCTATGTGCTCACTCTCCCCATTCTGGGGCAGGACGAAACAAATGACGGACTCGCCGCGCCGTCGCTGTCCGCAGCACATAAATTCTCAGTGTCACTCCAAGCCGCTTCGCCTCTTATGCCACGCGTATTCTGTTGACTAGTAAGAGAACTTTCATTCTTGATTTTCGTAGATTTTCTTCGTGACGGGATTTTCGTCACGCCATTCTTTCGTTTAGCCCCCTGCGCGATACCCTCCGAAAACAAACTTTGTTTCAAAAAAGGAATATAAGATTTATTTTGTGACCAGTGCAGACGACATAATATTGTAGAACACACTCGCAGTTCAAAGAAAATAACAGGTCATACTGACTTTCCCAAGAACGTCGAGACGCCGACATTTTTTAACAGTGTTGAATAATTTAAATAATTGAAAGTTACAAAGACTGACTTTTCTTCTGAAGGCGGCATTGATTTAAGTATTCCTGTCTCCCTTCCGCATGAATGGAAATAAATAGGCTTCTTTGGTCCAACATAGACTAAGGCTCTTGTAAAGGAGTAGGTACAGTAGGTATATAAACCCTAAACTATAATTTGACGTTTATTAATGATTTTCCAGTAATTGTAAATATTTTACATCTAAATATAGGGGGCAATAATTATTACTTAAAATTGCCGTGTCCTGACAGGGCGTGTTGTGCACGGTTTTGCTATGTACCTACTAATTCTGCTGGATTTTGGTGAGGAGATAGGTATTCTGCAGGATTCAAGTGATGCGGTAATACCCAATCAGCAGTTTCAATAAGCCCAAAAACATTTTCTTTGCTGTAAGTCGATAAGGCATACTTACAGTTACCAGGTATTTAGTACTTGGTAATGCGGCATCAAGTTCTTGCAAAAAAAATGTTTAAGGATTATTATGTTCCCATATAAGAAAGGTGATTTCTGGTGTTGTTAGTAGGGAACCCTCAGTTTGCGAGCCCGACTCGCCCCTCGATCAATTATTAAATACGATGCCACAGCAAGATATACAGTAATACCGTTTAACTTTATTTTTTTACTCTATACATGTTATTAGGTACTTGACTGCGATCTCACCTGATGGTAAATAATGATGCAGCCTAAGATGTTATCGTACTAACTTGGAAGGCTAAGTAAATTTACCTCAACAGTTTCTACAAGCATCGCACCGGAACGCTAAATCGCTTGGCGGTGCGTCTTTGCTGGTAAGTGGTAACTAGCCACGGCCAAATCCTCCCACCAGACCAGACCTGAGACAATTTAGAAATTATAAAATTCCTAATTGGCCCGTGACGAGAATTGAACCCGCGACCTCCCACTCGAATCCGACTGCGCCTGGGAGGTCATCAACTTCATCGTTATATTAAAGCTTACCAATACTTCCCACACATCTAAACATTTAGTTTTGCGCAGGAATGTCCAGATAAAGAACTAAATAAGATGAATTCGTTGATATTTTATTGCGTACCTCACACAGTCCAAAAATATGGACGGTCCCGTAGGCGACGACCTCATATTTATACAACATAAATAATGATTTGGTGTTATGTATTCAGCACAGAACTCCTAAAACGCTTCCAGAATACGTATCGCGAATCGTACTGGAATAACCTAGAGGTAGTATATTTGCTCTCGTGGAGACAATTTTCAGGTTATTTGCTCATTCATAATTCTTTTTGAATGGTAGGTTCCTGTGAAGGATGTAAAGCGGAAATAAAAACCATCACTTTGACCGTTATCAATACATAGCAGAGCTACAATTTCTTACTTAAAAACATTTACGATTTTGAGATGATACAGGGTACCGTAGACTGAAGAAGACTAAAGAAGACAATGGCCGATGGTGGCCCATGCAGTCTTTAAACGGTATAGTGTTATAAAAAGGCTCATACAAGGGATGAGCATAAAATTGTAAGAAAAGTAAAGAGTATAGTTTATAAGATTATGAGTTTATATTATTAGGGGTAAGGCTTTCATTGCAATAAAACGGCTGAAATACGTCTGAAACGTGAGATATACGGGTATTGCTCTGCGCCGTACGCACTCGTGTCACAACTATTTGTTCTCGATTTTATAATTAATTATTTTAGATCACTTTACCTGTGTCAAAGACGTTCTACGACTTGTTTACTACAGTTTTTGCTTCGTTTAATATTGTGGAAATTAAAAAGGAATATATTGTATTATAAAAGTAATATATAATCTGTCTATTTTATAAAAGGAACCTGGCATAATTTAAATTTGTAGGACCAAGGTTTGGGTTGGACGGTAAAGAGTCATTTTATTTTTTATTTTTATTTTTATTATTAATGCACCATACATAAAACATAAAGAAATATAACAAGAGACATGATGTGCAAAGCATAGCTTATCCCTAAATAAGAAAAGAGATCTCTTCCAGCTACCCTGATGTGAGTAAGGTGACGAGAAAAGTGGGTTAGGTCAAGTGGCACATAAGTAATTATACTATACTGTAAACCATAAATACTACAATAATATATACTATAGTAAAATGTATATATAATACTTAAAAATACATACTATATAATAATATAATACATACATACTATATATAAATATATAATAAATGAATATAATAAACTTATACATAAAAATGATGCTAATAATGATGAGTATTTTAGGATAGCAACAGATAGTGTTCCTTAACTCTCTTTTTAAAGGTGTGAATCGATGGGCTATTCCTTATATGTTCTGGGAGTGAGTTCCACAGCCGTGAAGCTTGTACCACAAAGGATTTTTTAAAGAAAACAGCATTATATGACGGAATTTGTACCGGCTTTTTATAAACACAGGTCCGCACAGGTCTCGTTGGCGGAAGAGAAAGTTTAAAGCGACTGTGAAGATAAGGAGGAGAAGAAGAATTGAGAACATTATAAAGAACAGTTAAAATGTGAACATTCCGGCGAAAGCGAATTGGAAGCGACTTTAGTTGTCGACGAAAGTTGGATACATGATCAAATTCATTCAGTCTGAACGAACCAGGACTTCATTCTAAATAACTTGATATCAATAAGCCTTGATCCATTAATTAAATATTCGCCCACAGCGGTCAATCTCTGTTGAGATTTTCTATCAGCTTGTGCAAACAGTTACATTTTCTATTTACTCCCTCTCATAATACGTCATGGGAAACGGGAAGAACGTCAAAAATTCTCCTTCCTTACATTTTTATAGATACTCTGACTTTTGATTAAATGCAGTGAAATAACGTTTCATATTTAACTAAACTCCATTAATCCTTCTATACTTCACGAAAATAACCTAAAATATCATTGATAAGATACAATTATGTGTTATGATTAAAATACAATTTATGTGAAATACCTACTTTGTTTTTTTTTGTTTTATTAATTTACCAAATGACACTTAAAAACGACCTTTTAATACATCGAATTAAAAGGCATGTATTGCATAAATACATTCCTTTTAATTTACAGGGGGACGGAGCAGCCGCGTTCACACTGATTTACTTAAATTTCGGGGAAATTATTACTTTACACGATTAAAAATAACCCCCCAATAAAAGTTATTGTAATTTTTACGTGCAAGAATTCATTGAAAAGCTTGTGCCGTTTTGCAATGCAATTTTGAAAGTACATATGACAAAATTAGATGCTTTTTGGGTTTTTTTTTTCTGAAAGAGGGTTTGAGAAAATTCATTTTCAGTTCATTAAACCCTTATTTTCCGTTACATATTTTTTCTGTAACGATTCGATGATCAGTTATTTAAACAATTTGGCTTGCAACATTGATCGTTCACATTTTAGACTTAAACATCATAAAAAAGAGCCAGTTTGCCATCTCTTCAAGCCTTAATTACGTAATTACGTAATTATCTTAACGCATAAATGTTATTTGGGTAATTGGGTGCTATTAATAGATTTTTAGACCAAGATGGATGACTCCAAAAGGCCTGAAAGTTCAGTGTACACGAGTTAAATTTGAAGTTCGAGTTCCAGAAGTAGCTACGCTTTGCACAATGAATGGCTATGAAGCGCAGTCGCCCACGCTCCGTCGAGCGCGCGAACGTTGGGAACGGTCCGCGAATCGTCAACAAGTGGGGTTAATATACACCCGATTGTAGTGGGTTCGACGCAGACCCACTGGTGTGAACATCGTCATTCGTGACAAGTGAATTTAGGTGCTATAAAAAAAATAAGTTCATAAATGTTGAACTTTTAGCAACAAATAAAGTTTCATTTCACAATAAGTGGAAAGATAATAATAAATTAATATGAATTACTTTTCAATAAAGAAACAAGTTCTATGTTGAACTTTTAAGAAATAGACTTGCATAAAATCTAGATAAAAAATAATAAATGCTTACGATTATTTTTTATTTTGCGATAAAATATCCGCGATATTTAACAATTATTTTGCGATAAATTTCGAATATAGTTCATACCACAATGGTATTTTTTATTGATTTTGTTTTTTTTTTTAATTTGATATAAGGTATACAAGTAGTCGTTGCTTTAAGTTTTTTGGGGTGCTTCCCTCTTTGTCCCGACGTACCCATACGCAAAATTTTCCTGATTTGTCATCACTTGGGGAAAACACGTGGAAGCAGATGGGAAGCATGATTCTAGCGATGTTTATACGTATTTTTATACGAATTAAACAACTCAATTTCACACGCTATTAAAAATTTAAATAAAATTTCCACATACGTACTATAATTATTTTTCAGTTGAATCATTAACATGACTAGATATGAATGTTCAGATTTTCTTGGATTTGTAATTATACTGATAGGTTCTTAGTTCTTACTTTCCTTTAGTCGGGGAGTTTCAAAAAAATTATTTAATCCTTTTTCAATTACAAGTCTGCAAAAGTCGTGGGTGTTTTAAAATTTTTTAATTTTCCACTTGTTTATACAACTAGCGTTAATTAAATATTGTGTTAAAACTTTGTTCACCATTGGAATGAGCTTGTTCGTGACGTTAAATCAGTTTAATTATTTCATTATTAATCATGTGTTTCAGCTGATTGCTTTACAGTTACTAATTGCAACGCGAGGTAATGAATAATTAACCTCACATTTAGTTGCTCCATTAAGATCCGATTATGTTTCACGCTGCAGTTTTTAATATTCGTTATAAAAATCGGCACACAAATATGCATGAAAATTAGTGATTTTTCGTTTTCTTAGAGTGCCGTCTCCTGATGAAGATTGGCAATTATTATCATAGGGATTTGTAACTTAGACACCACGGGGTAATCTTTCTAAACCATTGGCATAAGTTTCTAAAATTTTAGTCACGCGTTCTCCTATCTGCCACCTTCCCTTGCACGATTAATTGAAGGAGGTTAAAGTTCTGGGTGATACACATGACATCGAAATACTAGAGACTCCTCTTTTTTACGGTATTGAACACTTCAACTTTTCCCCATTCTTTGGAACACGATGATGTTCCGAACGCGGTCTGTCCAAGCAACATTCAGCATACGAAGTTATCTAAAGATGAATAATAATTTATCGTGCTACTACTTAACTCTATATATCAGCTTGAACAAAATTTAAATAACGAAAGGACAGTCCTTAAAAAAATTTAATGAAAATTTAACAGATTGCCATTACATCGTTTCGTTGTTGATTGATATCATAGTTCAAATTTTTTCATTGTTTAGGTGGATCTTATCTGTAATTTCTATCTAATTCCGTAAAGTAACGCCTCATTCTATCCGACATCATGTTGCTTAAAAGGACAATGTTCTGAATGCCTTTTCACGGCGTAACTTGCATGCTTTTCAGGCAGCCATGTAAACGATAAAGGTACTTTTCATGAAGCTTGATGGCTGGACCGTGCGGCGGCATTCATATAAGCTCACGCGTCTCATTTGGCACACTCGTTTCGCTCCTTTGTACCACTATCATTTATGTACGAGGGAAACTGCGGTAGACATACTCGTAATTATTGCACGTAGTTTTAACTGCCTTTTCCATTAAAATTTTCAGTTTCAAGGTTTCTTCCGCAATATATCTCTATCTCCGGTAAATCATATTTTCAGTAACATACAAAATATGTATGAATTATATAACTGCAATAAATGCAGTTTGTGTATTTTGCTGAATTTTCATATTTTCATTACAAAATAGTAATTGTCAACGACCTCTGTCCCTCTTTCTCTCGACTTAAAGGCAATAACTGTAAATGGATCAAGACCGCTACTGAAAAAACTGGAAAGTCCTCCCTTTATTTCCGTCACAGGACAAGATAACGGCACAGTTTGAATAAAAAACACAAATGTAATACGGCAGCGAAATTGTGCCGGCGAAAACAAAAACTTCGTTATAAATGTTTTAAAGTGCCGACTTTAAATTAATCCTAACTCCGTAACCACTGTGCACATATTCTCTTTTATAATTATGAAATATTTTCAGTGCACGCTCTATTTTAATTTACGAAAAACTCTTTCATGGCCCGCTACACATGAAAAGAAAATTTAGTTCAATCTATTTCACGGGCGCTTTTAATTCGCTGCTCTGGTTTGCTTTAATTTATAACTTTAATCAAGGTTCATCCGTGACTCGCTCGTATTTAGTAATTAATTTACTCGTACGAGAATCTTTGGCAAAAACTTTTTAAGTGCCATAAGTTGACGAAGGTTACTATTCTCTCGCTCTTATACGCTCTTATACCTAGATATTTCAAGCCACGACGTCGCGCCCCACTCCGTTAAAATCGCTGATGTTTCTTTCGATTCGTACTGAGTTTGACAGAGTGGGGCGCGCCGTCGTGGATTGAAATCTCTCTATATTGAGGCCAGAAAATACAAAATATTCACAGGTCAAGTTCACACTAATAATAAATAACCATATTCAGTATAATAAGAGTAAATATTTAATTTATTTTTGCCCTTCTCACTCTAACGTATACGTTGGAGGGTGCGACATGCAGCGTTGCGGAAGAATATAGGTACCTAAAAGGAAACGACCTTTTACCTAATTACTAAAAAAACTTAGCCAGTTATCAAAAATCCGTCCTGAGCGTTTCTGGATATAATTATTACCGAAATATTAAAACAAAAATTACAATTACATCCATTGTATTTTACGAGAAAAATAGAAAAAAGGAGATTTTGGAACAACTTTTGGGAGACATCTTATCAAGAAATTTTTTCCTATCGGGTTTCCGCTTCACAGCGATTTTTGACTAAAGACCCCAAAAAAAAACCGGCCAAGTGCGAGTCGGACTCGCGCACCGAGGGTTCCGTACTCAAGAAATACTGAAGCAAAACAATCAGGCATACTAATGTAGATGTAACACGACCAAAACTGTAACGACCAAAGATGTAAAACAGTAATAATTACCTTTGTTTATGAACCGCAAAACTAACTTTGTTTGTAGAGGTTTATGTACTAATCTGTGTTTATTGTTAATATCAAAAAAACTATGCTAGTTAGAGCATTGGCTATAGTTTTCCTGTAAAATATACGTAAATTCCTATTGACCATAATTATTTGAGATTTTTCGATTGGTAAACTCCGGAGATGGGGGGGAACGGTATTTTTTTAGACATTTTCCCCGATAAATCAAAAACTATCATGACTAAAAATAATTAAAAATCGGTTTTGGAATGTACAAAGTAAACCCTTTCATATGATACCCCACACAGTACAGTTATCTCACTTTTAAATTTCAACCCTCCGATTTTCCCCCCTTTTTAAATAAGAACAAAAATAATTTCCATTTTTTTTATTCCAGTGTCATTGGGCCACTAATATACAAAACTATTCCAAATTTCATATCGATAGCTCCGGTAGTTACTGAAATAATCGAGTGTGACGGACAGACAGACAGACGGACAGACAGACGGAGAAAGTCGCACCATAAGGGTTCCATTTTACCATTTTGGTACGGAACCCAAAAAAACGATTCAATTTGAAAGTAAATGTTTTATAGTTTTAAGCTGTCACTAAAAATCGCTTAAAGACGTCGTCTACGCCGTTAACGTGTTCGGCTTTAGCCTTTAAACTTTTTGTTCATTTTAATATGACGAATGTTGTTATTTTGTCCTGCGCCCCTTTATAATGCCAGCACGAGTAAAATCGTACCCGTAACGTTCCTGAGAGACAAAAGCACACGCCACTAATACGGAGATTCTATTTCGCAGCTTCATTTATTGTCGACCTCCGGTTCTAATTGCCCCTAGCGCGCATTCTTCCCGGTGCCATTCGCCCCGTTAGTGATTGCCCCGGTGACCGCATCTCTTTGTTACACCCCTGTCCCGCCCTGCCAGTGATTGGGGCTCGAACTGATCGTAACGAGGCCTAAGCAAATTACCGACTCTTCCGTGACTTTTATTTTTATCCCACTGCTGCGTGCTTATATGATTTTCCGTAGCTTTATTCTCAGCTTCGTCCTCAATTTTGTAGAAGGATCTATTTTTTTTAGGACTTAAGTCCTACTAGGATTATTAGTAATTAGTAATATTTACTGATAATTGGTCAAGTGCGAGTCGGGCTCGCGCACTGAGGGTTCCGTACTATCAAAAAAAAATTCCAACTAAAACACCCTAAATTCAACAAAACTAGCACAAAATGGGATATTACCCCCTTGAATATTTTTTTTATTTTCATCTAACTATTTATTTTCAAAGTGAATATATAACCTACCTGTCGCCGTTATCCATATCAAGCAAAAACAAGCAAAAAAAATCACGTTTGTTGTATGGAAATATTTATTTTATTCTATTTTTTAGTATAACAACATTATAGCGGCAACAGAAACACATCATCTGTGAATATTTCAAGTGCCTAACTATCACGGTTCAAGAGATAGAGCCTGAAGACAGACGGACGTACGGACGGACGGACAGACGACGAAGTTTTAGTAAAAGGGTCCCATTTTCACCCTGTGGGTACAGAACCCTAAAAATTACTAAAATATTTTCGCCTTTGATCCCAGCTAGGTAAGTACTATCTATATAGCATTAATCATGAAGCAAATCACAGGCAAAAAGATAACTTGACCCATGATAATGTTACTAATAATGATAGTTACGCTAGTTCACTAACATAAAATAATAATCCATGATGCTTAAACATAAACGGTTCTACTAAGTTAAGTAAACCTTAAGCTAAAGCCTGAAGCTAGAGAAAACTACAACGTTCTATCCGATTCTTAAAACACAACAAACTAGCAAGAGAAATTAGAGTTCTACAACTTAAGTATCCGTTTATAAATGCTCTGAAACGGAAGTCAAGAGATAAGTAGGTACGCAAAGAAACTTATTTAAATAATGTTAAGTCATCTTGACTTAAATACTTCCATTTCATAAAAGTTGTGTGGAGTTATGAATTCAACGTCAAATTAACAATTACTGTTAAAAAGCTTACTACTAAATCCCAGGCTAACAAGTTAGAAGATTTATTCTAATTAATAAAATACATTCCATAGTCCCTATATGGAATTTAGAGAAATTGTAGCACATTTAGTAACCTCAACACAGTACTTGGGGATAATTTGTAAAATTAGTATGAGATTAATTATAAGCTAATTATTGATGAAGTGTGTATATCAACCCATAGAGTTGCTTACCCCACTCCTATAAAGTTACTTGTGTGGGTGAAAATAGGGAGAATCGCTAGCGAACATCACAAAAAAACTACATTTTTCTCAATTACTGGAGAATCAAGCCAGTTATCAATAAAATTTGCTCTCAGCGTATTTAGAAAGTATAACTACATACAAAAGTCATAAACAACATTCACAGCACTCTCCGATAAAAATTTAAATGAAATTGAAAAATTGAAGCTATGTTTGGCAAAACTGTCTGCATAGAAATTTTTCTGAATTATGTTCTCTACATGAATTTAGATTAAATACCTAAAATACATACATATTATGTTTCCATTTGAAAGTAATAATCTTTTTAGTTTTTGATCCTCAGGTCATTAAAAATCGCCCTTTTAGCTTTAACTATAACATTTTCGTTAAAAAAAAAATTAAATGCATACAAAACAGAGAACAACTAAATTGCTTACAATCAAAATAATTACAATTGCATGATATACAACGAAATCAGAACGTTACGAATGGAATGGAAAACGAAGCATCGAGTCTTGTGTCTGGCTGTGTCGTGGAATGACCGTCATAAAGACGATGTTTTATTGAAGTGGAAACAATACTCAGACAAAATGTGGATAAATTGTACAGGACTGAAGCAATTAGCTCTATAAGAGCTGCATTATACGGACGACCTATCTATAGATAACAGTAATTTAGTATCATTTTGGTGATAAAAATTAAAACAAGTGCGATAATTAAAAAAAATTAAAAACCCGACTATCAATCCTATACCTTTAAACGAGCAATTCTTGTATATATGTATATATATTTCTATATAATCTGAATCTCGGAAACGGCTCCAACGATTTTCATGAAATTTAGTATACAAGGGGTTTTGGGGGCGATAAATTGATCTAGCTAGGATTCATTTTTAGAAAATGTCGTATTTACCAAAAAAAATATAAATCTATACCTGACATCTATTAGCGATAAAGTAAAACTATTACAGTAAACTCCTGCTGCCATCTATTGGCTAGTAGCTGTAATACTACCGAGCAAAGCTCGGTCACCCAGATATTGTCAATAAAAATATCAACTCATAACAAACAAACAATTCACTAAAAGACTAACAAGTAAATTTAAACTTATGACTTTTTTATATAGAATATTTTTGTGCACCGATATATTTTTGTAATCTCCCTATAATTTCCTTCATATTGATACCCCACTCGATATAGGTTATTTTTCTTAGGACTGAATTTTCAATCGCCAGAACGTTATTTAAGGAATAAATATGACGTTTTGACAGATTTTGTATGGCATACGTTTCAAATTTATTCCTCAGATAGTTTATCTGACGATTGAAAAAAAAGGCCCTTATTAATTTTATTACTTACAATTTAGCGCTTCAAATCAGCCATTTCGATTTTTTGTAAGAAACCTATATAGAACATCTTGATCTCTTTGACGTTTTGCACAGAGCATTGGAGGATCCATTGGAAGTAATTTTCATTCTCTATCGTTGCCCAATGTCTACCAATTGGGTTTTCAAACTGGAACTCGTGAAGAAATTACATACTTCTCGCACTGTTACAGCATACCATAATGGTATGGTTCAAACATGAAATTCCTTTCACATTATGAACATTATAAATATTTCTTAGTAAATATTTCTTGAAATGTATCAAACAATAGGTCAGTGTTAACAATAGGTAAGCTACGGGCAAGAACACGCTCTTGAGGAGGTAGCTTTAACTCTAGGTTTAGATTCAGTATAATAAGGAACAAGTTTATTTGCCAGAATTATGCTTGGCATGAGTTAGCGCTATTTTTTTTTGTTACATCCTCAATTAAAAAAATATAAACCCTCAATATACCCTATAAAACATATCTGAAATATATTCACATAATATTGTTTTAAAAACTGTCCTTGAAAAAAAGTAAATAAGAAAATAATATTAATATCCAACTTTAATTATTAAATTCGGTCATAATACTCGTAAGCCTTCAAAGTGAATTCCCTTGTGTGGTGTTTATTACAGTTATGAAAATTAATTAATTCACATTCAATTTAAATATGATATACCCAGTATTGTACTGTACCTACCAGACCTACTATATAATTCGTGCCTCATGGATAAAAATACTACAATCCCGAGGGAAAAACGTAGCGAGCCCTTCTATATCGTCGCGCTACCTAGTGAAAATTGAAAACCTTGAACAAAACTCCTTTGACTACTTCGTTCAAAATTTAAAAATACAATCATTTCACGTAAAATTAGAAGATTAACGTAATATTCAATAAGGCGACCTAGCGGGTCACCTGATGTTAAGCAATCATACCGCCCATAGATATTTGCAGCACCAGGGGATTTGAAAATGCGTTGCCAGCTCTTGAGGAGTTTGTTTATCCACCCCTTGAATAACTTCATGTTTAAATATCTTTGAAGAAACACTGCTTTTGGTAGCTGGTTCCATAGTGTGCACGTGCGCCGAATGAAGGATCTGGGAAAACAGGTGGTCGTGGATTGCCAGCCATCTCGGTGGTAGAGATGGAACGCGTTCTGCGCCGAAGTGGGCACAGAGAAAGTGGAAAGAGTAATCTCCTCAAACGGCTCCTGAGAGCACTCCCCATTGAACAAGCCATATAACATAAATAGAGACCGATAGAACATACGGTGTTCCAAAATTTGTTAATAACACTGCAATCGTCAATACGTCGAACTGCCCCGTTTTTGGATCCATCAAAAGTAAAATTTTTGATACGTAATCCTTTACAATAAAATGAAATTAATCGCTTCAAATTTACGGTGGTCATTCAACGAGATTGGATTTATTATTTCAATAAAGTATTCGTCATTTTTATTTCATCAATTTTAAGCCTTTACTTACAAAAATATATAATTGCCTGCATACACTAATTGATGTGGTATTTTTTCTGCGAGTATAAAATAAAATACTGAGTTTTGTACTCAATAACTACGTGTGAAGTAATGACCTCGTTCCCCTTTTCAAGTCAATATTATCTACATGGAGGAGTTTAATTTAGATATAAAAGTTTAACAAATATATACTTACATCAAGTCGTCATTTTCACTAATGGCTGCTGCATTGCTAAAGCCGCATCTCTCTGATAGTGTGTAATTAAAAAATTACATTATTTATTTAGGTTTAATTAAAATAATAATGATCATGGATGTATGGAATCCCGTATCAAGATGAATCAAATCCAAACTTCATTTCTTATAGACTATACGATCTCTTATTACGTTTTTAGTTAACATCCGGATTTCTAAGTTATTGGCAAACAAACAAGTTGTACTTATGAGGGCCCATTTTTCAATCGTTATTTGAGGAATAAATTTGAAACATATGCCAAACAAAATCTGCCAAAACGTCATATTTATTCCTTAGTACACGTTTATCTGGCGCTTGAAAAATCGGTACTTAGTAATATCGGTATGGCACGAAATGTGCATCGAAAAGAAAGTAACGTTTTGTATGCAAAATTAAATTCCGGATATGAAACACAAATTCCTAGTGCATATGGTTCTTAAAAAACACTATTTTATTTTCCTTGACTATTTTGGTTATTTATGAGAAAACTTGACCTTGGTCATTCGCTTTTACTTATTTAGGTACAGTTTTTTAATTAACTGTTGTTATTATCTACTAATTCCAACGGTTTTGGATCTTGAGGAAGAGTCGATGAATCCCGAAACACTGTATAGCTATGTGGCATCCACAGGATATTTCTAAAATTAAACAACAAGCTCTTTCTCGTGCCCTAGTAATAAATTATTTTAATACAACGTAACATTACGGTATCTTCCTCACAGTTCGTGTACCAACACACGTTTTCGACGACGCCTACCTGCCGGTCACGCAATGTGTTCGACCAATTTAACAAATGACCTCTATTCTACATAGGAGCCGCTTGGATACAGTGGTTTCCTTCAGTAAAATGGAGTTCTTTTATCCTGCAGTAAATGTCGAGTGTAATATACGCCGCCTTTAAATATAGAACAGGGTGGTAAGTACCTTGTACACTTTTAAATACAAGAAATACATACGAAAATGTTCTGAATTTTCAGAAGTACAGATATCTACCTACCTACATTAGGAATTGTAAAATTCATGGCTTTATCCAAAATTGGACAGGAGCTTTAGTGCGCAAAGTTCTTATACATTTTTTAAAAGATTGAATCCTGAACAACTAACCATCATACATATCTAATCCCTTTCTACGATTGCAAATGCTTCGAAAAAAAAAATAAAAGACTTTTTCATTTTCGCCAGACCTACGTAGTCTGATCATATGGGTTTTAAACGTGTTATGAAAACACAGGTTTTCATAACACGCATAACAACATAGGTATTCAGGCATAGTAAACTATCGTTTGTGAGTTTGTGAGGTTGTGAGTTTGTGACGTTGTAAGGGGTAACCTCTGGATCTACTGAACCGATTTTCAAAATTATTTCACTAATAGAAAGCTACGTTATTGTGGAGTGTCAAAGGCTATAATAATTTCCAACATTAAGAACCAATCTTAAGTTAAACTTGAATAATGTAATCCAAGTTGTAAAAAAATTGCTTTTAACGCGTGCGCTGCGGAAACTATTGAGGATAGAATAAAACAATGTGGTAGAATATTAAAGAACGTATCAAAATCTGTAAAAAAATCCGCAATAGCATATGCCTATCTTCTAATAACTGCTTTAAATGTTAAAATTGTGGCTTAAAATATTTTTCCCGAACTTTTAACCTGAAGTATTACGCGGGACAAAAATATTTCTAACGCGGAACGGAGTCCGCGGGCACTGCTAGTTTATTTTTAAATGCAAACGCCTTGAATTAATCTCTCTCCTTATTAGCCATCGTAGTATTGTTATGAAGCTCATAGCATCCGTTGCTGATGTAAGTAAGCACGCCCTCCATAGTAAAAGTCAAGCATTTCAGTTCAAGGTTAAGTGAACTGATGCCGCGAGAACTCAGAAAATAGCAGAATTCTTAGCCGCATTTTTCACAGTTGAAAAAGTTAACACTAATTTCATGGAGAAATAAAACCATTTTAAATTACATTTCCAACAATGGTAGTCAAAATTAGTCAAAATATGCATACCAAAAAGTGACTGCACGGCCGGTTCAAAAAGTCTCCAAATGATCACGGAGAAATAGTTCCAGCTGATTTTATCGGCCTCCCAAAACAAAAGCAGGACGTGAAGAATTCAACTAGAAAAAAATGTCAATCACAAGCGTAGAGATACTTACTAACAAGCGTAAGCCAAAGTCTATTCGAACCCCTTCGATTAAACAACTTTTCATCGTAATTTTGTTCATTTTATCTTTATACTCACTCATTCTTTAAAAATGTTATGTATGTTATCCCGGGTATCACGGTTCAAGGATACAACTTAAGTAATTGTTGAAGTTGAGCTAACAACGCTTAATAATCATGTTTCTTGTATGAATTAAGCACTTTTAATTTTTAATGAAGCAGGAAGAGTTTCGTATGCTCCCGCTGGGTACAAAGCCCTGGAAATCCTCTACAATTCTCGGGTCTTATGAAATCTCCACGATACGCGGCGCATAGACAATTACGTAACTCGTTGGACGTGAAAAACAACATAAACATGCGAGTTACGGCGTTACTTTAATAGTCCCGTTTTTAATGGACGCATTAATTTGACATTGCCTTTTGTCATCGCGCGCTGAAGTTAATTTTATTTGACCATAGCTAACCAGAGAGAGGTTGCTCTGCCCTCTCTAAACCATCAACCTAATCATAAGACCACTGGATACCTCTTGGGACTACCCTAAAATTCACCGTACAACATTTATTATTTTTACGTATTATTGAAATAGTGCCAAAGGGCTGAAATTACTAAATAAGTGCTTAATTATTTAATCTTTACTACACTAAAACAAATTTGGTGGAATTTCATCACCGACTTACTTTAGAGAAATGGCAAAATCAAATTTTTATTTAACGCCTATACCGATTCAATCAAATTCCAGTTTTCACCATTTTCTTGTAATCTAACATATTATATGTATAAAAAGATTATTTATATACGACCTAAAAAGAAATTCATCAAAGTCATTTCAAAAAATTCAGGTATGAACGACTTTATCGCAAATTAACCTGTAAAAAGGTTCGCAAAGAATTTGATTCAAAAGCAACTTGTTAAATGAAGCTTTTATGTGTACGTTAAAGTATGGGGGCCCATTTTAATAAAATTAGGCGTACAAATACAAAGAAAGGCGCCCCTTCCTAATGGATCAACGTCGAACTGAATGCTGCGGAGCAAAAATCCCGAAAATTAGAACTGATTGTGAGTGAGTTGGTACTACAAATTATTTGGATGGGTGGATTAATAACCCCTAATTGCTTTCTACATAGGCTTTAGAAAGTCGTAGACGGTACTCTCCAAAAATACCCATATATTTTCAAATTATTATTTAATCTAAAATGCATATAAAATTATCAATGAAGTGCCATAATTAATTAATTAAAAAATAATTATTATTCTTATTTAAATTTATTAGACGACCGAATGGCGTAGCGGTAGCGAACCTGCCGTATGCGTCAGAAGTCGTGGGTTCGATTCCCACTGCTGGTAAATGTTTGTGTGATGAGCATGAATGTTTTCCAGTGTCTGGGTGTTTTTCAAAATATTATATTTATGTATATTAAATATATTTATGAATACCTAGTACCCATAACACAAGCTATATGACATATATTTATATTTAATATCATTTTGAATTATGGTCGAATTAATCATGAAATTGTCTACCTAAAACCTATGCTTTTAAATAACCGGTGGTAGTAATTTCCTAGAGTAAAATAATTATTCTAAAACAGACCTGAAACAGGTGTGAATTAATATGTACAACAAAATAAAATATACAGTCTCGGGGGAGACCCCAATCGCTGTTGATGTAATTTAATTGCGTAAATTGAAAAGCTTTTAACAAATAAAAAGTTTAGCTGTTGCAGTGTGTACTGTCTTTGTTTGCATTTTTACGTCCATTGTTAGAAATCTATTGTTTACTTTTTTATGGTTCCGTACCCATAATTAATTTATGTATTTTGATAAATAGATTAAAAATATAATTACCATTTAACGGTGTAAACGGTCGTTTTAAGCGATTTTTAGTGACCGAATAGTAATATCGCTTAATAGGTGACCAATTAGAGAGAATAATTACTTTCAAATTTCAAACGTCACGTATTTCGGAGTTTTTAATCATAATTCGCTGTGAAGCAGAAACACGATTGGATAAAATTTTCTCGAAAGTTCTCCCAAAAGTTGCTCCAAAATCTCGGTTTTTCTCATTTTTTATGGAAACCACAATGGATGTTGTTGTAAATTTTGTTATGAACTGTCGGTTGTAATAATATCCTAAAACGCTGAGAAGCAGACTTTTGATAACTGGCTTAGTTTTTTAGTAATTGGACAAAATGTCGTTTTTCTGTTAAATTCTTCCGCAACAATGCCTGTCGCACACAATAACGTATACGGAAGAGTACGAAGAACAAAAATAAATTGAGTATTATCCTCTTAATTCTACACTTTTACTTATATATTTGCCGTTTTAAATGCGTGTACCATCATTCCATCACCATCACACGATTTCGGTAACGCCTAGGTCCGCTCGTCACGCGATCCATCCCAAACATACGTGTCATGTAGATTGTAGACCAACACAGCCATTCTGTGGTTTTGCTGTCATGGCGTTTAAGGTTTAAATAATAATACGATAAGTAATTGTGTTTCATATGTTGTACTCCTAGAAAGACTCTTCCAACACTTTCTTCGACGCACGTTTCGTGCCGACACATGGGACATCATCAGGAGATGTTGACTTCACAATGCGAAATCGTAGAGTCTACGAATCTTATACGATTCGATTCTCTATGATTTGGCATGGTGGTGTTTCATGTGGAAGGTATTCCTGCATTGACGGTGACTACCTACGTGGGATTTTTTTAACAAACTTGTTTACCGTTTTTTAACTAAAGTTAATAAAGCTAGAGTTATGGTAAATCAAATTTAAAAAATCCACCAAAACACGCCGGTTTTCATCGATAAAACATCCTAAATTGTCTTGTTTGTATTCAAAATTTGGAAACGTTCAATCAATGTAGGTAAATGCAAATCGTATAAATACAAATTTAATAGCAGCTCGAAATTAAACTTTGCTGCAATCCCGGCGAATCAGGAGAAATTAAATTATAAAGCTACAGATTTTCTCCTAGAAGAAACACTACAAAACAAGGTTGTCTACAAGTTTCATCGCTATAAAAACTATAACCGCTCTACTCTTACTGCGTTGGTCTATGCTTAAATAACGATATATATCATCTCGTATTTATAAACCATGGCCCATATCTGTCATTGCATTATTATTGTGAATTATTAATACATGATATCAGTTTTGATGAATTGATTCCTCAATTATATAAAGAATCTGGGTAGAGCCTATCTACTTAACATCAAACATCTCCGAAAAATTAAATCCTAATAAAAATAGAACGTAAAGTTTATTACTAGGTATCTTATGACAAGTCTACTAACAAATTTCCTTTTGAATACATTTTTCTACCAATAATGCTATTCTACATCACATTCCACAATATATTTCGGGGTAACGACTTTTTGATTATAACACAGTACCTACACGCAAGCATTAATACACGTATCAAGGGCAAACATATTAAATGGTACATTTTTAAAAGTTGTGCCTACATTTTCTGTGACCATGATCGAATCGAACAAATAGTGAACAAAGTTTTAACTTAGGCACGTGACAATTTTTCTATGATTTATTTATTGTTAGTTAGGTACAACTACATAATCTAAGTAAGTTTATGTATTTCTAGTCCATAGTACAACTCCACATCAAAGTCTTTCATTTTGTATCATAACATAATGAGTAGAAATAATCCAGCAAGTATCTCAAACATTTGCATATAAATAACCTCTAACCTTATTAAGGTGGTTAAATACATATGAATAAATTGAATAATTGGAAAATTTTATTTACTTTGTTTTACAACCAGTGTGAAGGCTCAGCACAACAATAATATGCGACATCATGTGACTTTAAAAGTTTAAAATGAGTACCTAAACAAAAAATAATATCCAGTAGTGTTCGTATGTAGTTCAAAGTGCTGAAATGCGACAATGACTTCGGACAGTTGATATATGCACCAGCAAAGTGAGCAGCTGCAAGATGGTGGGAAGGTACGACCGGCGGCTGCTGTCAATCGTCTTCAGCACTCTTCTGCTGGGGCGAGCCATTGCAGGTAAGTTCCAATATTATCTCCTTCACTTATTCAGTAATCAGCCCCTAGATTGTGAAACAAAAACGTATTCATCGTAATCGTAATCGAAAATCAATTTTGCCCGTTGATTAGTTCGCTGATTTACGTCAGTCAATCAGGGGGTAGAATTCGCAAACGATTACGATAACGATGAATACGTTTCTCTTACGCAATCCCACCTCTGTACCTACCTAGAAACAGAAACAGTATGGATGACCTCCCGAACGCAGAAGGCACGATGGTACAATGCCTGTAGATAAACCCTAGTATGGAATTTAGATGCAACAAATGGAAGCCAATTATTAATTCCTTGTTAAAGAACGTAGACAGGTTTTATTCATCAGTCAATATTACAGGTTTAAATAGCTAATCCGGCAAACATTGTTTCGCCATTAGGGTTATAAAAATATCCTTACGACCTACTGCAGCCCTACCAAACATACTTACACAGAAAATTTCATAACAATCGGTCGAGTCGTTTCGGAGGAGTTTGATAACAAAAATTGGCACGAGAATTTTATATATTAGAGAAGATATACAGATTTTTTATCGTTTTAATAGAATGCCTTAACGGCCAAAGAAAATTAACTCTACCCTTGACCTGGTCGTTATATTCTTCTCCGGGGCTGCGTTCGTCCGACTATTAATCGTAGACACGGGTTAAACTTGGCACCTATTTATATCATAATCGTTACAGCTAGCTGCTTTCAAGTTTTCTAACAAAATAATTATAGCATGGGCAAAAGGTACGTTGGAATGTTATTTCGACTCCGTCGGGGGCATTACGAGATAGCTAATGTAGGTACTGCCGACAGCAAATATTTAGCTATATTATCAAAACTTACGAGTACATACAACTTTGGTAAAAAACATATTAATTGGAATCACACTACATCTGAATTTGAAATAAAATATTTTTAATCTATTAATCCACATTTTATACGAATTAATCAACATAGATAATGCAAAAGAACCATGCTCATGTTTGACTAAGTGCAGAAATCTAAATTATTTCCATTTAACCACCGATGAGAAACCTCAGGATGTGGGCATCCGAACGATACGTAAACCTCTTTCGTACAAGCAAACAGTAGCGCCATCTGTCAAAATTCTATAGGTGGCTGCAGAGCGAACTAAATCGTGGCTTTACTGTTGATGGCAAATCAAGCATTTTGGCACCGATAAACTGGCGATATTTCTTCGCGCCCTGTCCAGGGTCTAGTTATGTCTATTAGTTCAACAAGGATTTACAAAGTTACAGGCATTAAAATTTTGGAGTAGGAAGGTCTTCTTTCCTTTCTTGTAAAACGATACCATACCTATTTTACCTTTACGGCTTTACCTACTTTCTAGAAGTAATTGGTATGTAATAAATCCTTAAGTAAAATGATTCATTGACTGACGCAAAAACAATATGGAAGATTAAGATTGAAATTAATCACTGTTCACTTACCAGCAACTCTAGGAAAGACTTCTAAAGTTGTTATCTACTACACTATTAGTGTTCGAAGGAAAAGTCATTAAAGATTGTCCGACCTTACATCGCGTAGGTTACGACCTCGATTAGTTCGCGAGCGCTCATTTACACCACATTAGTGGTAGCTGCTCTAATTATCTTTAAATATCCCATAGTTATCTTAAATTAGATCATTCTATTCCTACTTTAAAGCATAATATGTAGATTTTGAAAGTTTTAAAGCTTACTAACAACAGAAGAAAAATAGAAAGGCCTAAGTCAAGTATCTCACCACTATCCCTTTATCCTTTGAGCTCATTTTGAGCTACAGAATGAAGACAAATTTCTATATTATAAATAGACATGTACCCTGGACAGGGCGGATGGAATGAAAAAATGACGCCAGTTTATCGGTGCCAAAAATGCTTGTTATGCCACCAACAATGAGGCCACGCTGTAGGTCGCTCAGCAGACACCTACAGAATTTTGACAGATTGTGATTACTGTTTGCTTGTAAGAAAAAGGTTTTCGTAAATCGTTCGGATGCCCATATCCTGAGGTTTCTTTGCTATTAGCCATATTACTTCTCTATCATCGCTATAGAAACCTGTCGATCGCTCATTCCATAACAATATGGAACAAAATTCAATAAAAAGAGTGACATATTCGATCAACAAATTGATTACATGACTTATCGAGTATCGGTAACTGACATTCTTATTCAAGTCTTGTTTTTCAACGCTTGACAAGTTTTTTTGACAATCGTAGAGTATTCATATATTATCTAGCTGAGAATACTGGTAAAATGCATTCTTTACCTTCGTTCAAGAATGGACCAGTGAATTATTATTATTATAGGATCCCTATTTAAAATTTATACCTTACCTCCCAACCTTCACTAATTGAAAGGTAAACCATAATATTTATGTAGAATTTAGATAAATTTGTTATGTGTTACCCTACATACTTAAGTATTATGAAAATGTGTTCGAGGTACAGAAATTCAGTAACAGTCCTATTAATATTTTTATGAGACAACGTTTCTGAAAGTAAGGAATAAAGTTATTATACTTAGAACGCTTTCAAAAGTTGAATAATCTAACACGGTTTTCGTTGAAAGTTCTCAAAAACTTTTTACCGCATTACTCAAGTATACTTACTTAATACCTACACACTTTTTAAGCAGTTGTACATTGTGGCCTTTTCGTACAATCTAGCAGGCACGGTTTCTGCGAACGCGTCCTTTGGGATCCCCGGTGCGGATTAACGTTTACGTCTCAGCCCGAGACGACACTGTAACGGGATGAGCTTTAAAGTTTCGAAAACCCTTTACGATTTTGCTAAGGTTGCATCACAGACCATTAAACCAAATCGAACAGTCGTCTTTGAGCACTGAAATCTACATTTGATAAATCTGATAGGTACATTACCATGGACGAGACGGGACGGGGGGCAGACATGGGCAGCAGTTCTAGCCTCTAATGCCAGTTCCCAATATTCTATTTATCTTCCATTTGCCCTACTAAAGATATCAATGTGACATGAGCTCCATACAAGTTATGTCAAATTTCTATCTCTATAGTAAGGAAAACCATGGATAGATTGAATACTGGGAACCGCCATAAATGTATGGGAATTGTCGTTAAATATTTGTTTTTATTTTGCGATTTAAGATTTAAATTTTTACCAAGCGATAATTCCTTGCGTTTTGAGTACTAGATAGGTACACATAGTTTTTAAAATACATAATAATACATTATATTGAAAATTACCCAGATACTAGAAAACATTCATTATCTTCACACAAACATTTTCCAGTTTGGGAATCGAAAACGACGCAGAGATCAGAGCCTTTTTAGACAAAGTGATGCGATTGTATTAGGGATGTTGCGAACAGAAAAGTCCAAAATGTATGCGATTGAAATTAGTTAACGCTATAATAACATAGCGATAGCTAATGTCAATGTCATAAATTTTGCATTCTATTCGTGATATCGCTAATAAAATGCCACTTTGTCTAAGGCCTCAAGACCTCTACCGCTGTGACATTAACGTATAATACGCGTCGAATGTCTACGTTAAATTCAAATCCATTTGTAGAGAAATAAGCAGACAGTTAGATACATACAAGCGGCCTCGGTACGTTTAAATGATTCCTCTGGGAGGGATACGATTTTACGTATTTTACGATTTCCTCTTTACATTTGTTGCCTCCTACAACCGTCGCAAAGTTCTATTTAAGTCTCGTGGACCTTAATTTTTCTGCTTCAGCTTAAAATGTTGCAGTTAAAAATTAAATACGTTTGTAATTATGTTGTACGACAATCGATAATTCTTACAGAGTCCATTGATGAGTTAGTACCTCAGCAGTGAAATGAAATTGAAATGAAATTTTTTTATTGTCACACTTCCTTAGAATAAGTAAGTACAATTAGTTACATTTAATAAACTTATTTTAATACTATACCTATATACCTTGAATTAAGTCACCTTAAATTTCATAAAACTCTGTGGTTTTTACTTAGGTATTATACAGTACACTGATTTAAGTAATATAAAACTATACTTAAAAAACATAAAAAATCTACCTCCCGCAACCAAGCCAAGCGCATAAGCATAATAAGGCTATAAGGTCGAATTTTGCAGAAGTTCTTTGTATTATAATCTATTTCACTAGACAAGTCACTCTAACCCCTGTACTAGTAAAAACTGTACCACAGCGGGTTAGCATTCCTCAATTCTAGATCATGATCTTTCATCACACTTTGAAACATAATAATATTTATCGTTCACGTATGATAATTTGTTACAATGTGGGTAGTAAGTAAAATATGAAACTGACTCCGGAATGGGCAGTATAGGCAGAAATCCTAGATGTAAATGATATCTTGATTCTTGTACTAAGCACTAATAATAACGTATCAATACAGTGGTATTATAGTAAGTATAAGTATACGTGGTACATATATACTATAATATGCACACAAAAATATGACTCTAAACTTATTGATAATGTAAGACATGTGATTGATTATACTAAACTGTAAACTATATAAACATTTATTGATATCGCGTGTGAGTGTGTATGTGAGTATGTGTATGTGTGTGTTTGCGTGTGTGTGTGGGTGTGTATGTGTCCGCAAGTTTGTGTGCATGTGTGTTCAAATTATTTTACAATCCTCAGAAGATCTTCTACATCATTATAATTTACTGTATTAAGATACTTAATCATCTGATGCTTTAACTTCCTCACGGTTAGGTCTTTTAAAGCAATATTTTTACTTAGTGCATTATATAGCTTAGGACCAAGAAAATGTATAAACTTCTGCGCAAAAACTGTTTTAAGTTTAGGAATATTATAGACACGATCCAGCCTACGCTTAGTGTTGACGCCATTGGGTTGTTTTTTATGTTGGTTTATAATTGCCTGTAGTAAAAATAGTTTGCGTATGGAAGGAACCTCCAATTCAGAATAAAGTAGTTGAGTAGGATAAGTATACTTTTTGTGCGTCATTACTTTGAGTATAGTGCGTTGGGCTCTTTCCAGGGTCAACATGGTGGTTTTAGCAGTACCTCCCCAGGCTTTAATACCATATGTAGCTATAGACTGACATAACGCAAAATACGTGTTAAGTAGTAGCGATGGCGAACAAACGTTTCTTAGTAATTTAAAAATAAATATTAGCTTCCTTATCCTGTTTCTCAATTTTGTAATATGTTCTTTCCAGTTAAGATTTTGGTCTATAGTTATACCTAGATATTTAATATAACTAGTTTGTTTAATACTATAACATAAACAGTTTGATAAATTTCTGCACGTGTGTGCTTGAATTGATATCGAGCCTATTTTTGGTTGGGTTTTATTGTGAATACTAAATGTGATATATTTTGTTTTATCTGAATTTAGAGTTAGGAGATTGTTGTCTAGCCAGGTGGATACCATCGCAAAACCGCTGTTTGCTATGTTATTCACTTCATGCCACGACTTTCCGCTAAACAGCAGAACTGTATCATCTGCAAATGATATGATCTTACCCCTCGGTATAGTCATATTAGATAAGTCGTTTATATAGATAAGGAACAGAGTTGGGCCAAGCACACTGCCTTGGGGTACTCCAAACTGACAGCTTTCTTGCTGACTCACATATCCTTCGATTTTTACACCTTGCTGTCTATTAGAGAGATAATCTGTAATAAGTCGCAGAGGTGGCCCGCGTATGCCAATGTATTCAAGTTTCCTTATGAGTATAGGTATGGAGACGGTGTCGAACGCTTTTGCGAGGTCTAAGAATATTCCCAAGGTTTTTTTACCCCTATCCAGATTCTCTACCACATATGATGTTAATTCAGTTAATGCATTATCTGTTGATTTCTTCTCCCTAAATCCAAATTGGTTTTGTGAAATTAGATTATTGGCTTCCAGGAAATGTTTAAATCTGCGATTAATTATCTTCTCTAATATCTTTGCAATGACTGATAAAAGGGAGATTGGTCTATAGTTAGACACAACTCGCTTATTTCCAGATTTGTGTATTGGTATTACAATAGATTTTTTTAGAGCCTCGGGAAATATGCCCTCGTCTATGCATTGATTGCAGATAGTACTTATAGGTTCCGTAAAAATATTAACCCCTTTTTTTAATAATGCTGTGGGTATGCCATCCGGGCCAGCTGATCCTGTAGATTTTAAATTTAATATTATTTGCTTAACTTCTTCTTGATCGGTTGGCAGAAGCATAAAAGAGTTGAGAGGTGAGCCTATTTTATCCGAACTTATCCGTCTGGTGAGTTCAGTTTCATCTGTTTGAAGTCTTGCCAATATGTTATGAGCCAAGTTTGCACCGACGTTAACGAAGTAATTGTTGATATAATTGACCGAATTTTCAGGTGTAGATTTTAGTTGAAGTAG
The DNA here is from genome assembly GCA_036785405.1 of Coenonympha arcania. Taxonomy (NCBI): domain Eukaryota; kingdom Metazoa; phylum Arthropoda; class Insecta; order Lepidoptera; family Nymphalidae; genus Coenonympha; species Coenonympha arcania. The sequence goes on along the minus strand of CM072063.1, from coordinate 4,073,522 downwards.
TTCGTTAGATGTTTTTTCTTTATTTTTTAGATTGCATAATTCTTTAATAACATCCCATTTATCTTTCAAGTTCTTTTTATTATTATTTATTTCATCCTTGTAGTAGTTATTTTTTAGAGACTTTAGTAGTTTATTACATGTATTGCGATAGCGTTTATATGTTATTAATAGTGATTGATTTTCAGGATCTTTCCGTAGTTTTTTGTGGAGATTATCACGGTTCCGCATACATCTGCATAATCCTGGAGTTATCCACGGTTTTAAATTAGATTTACGCCGCGATAACTTTATAGTGACTGTGTGAATCTTCATAATGTCCTCTACAATACTAATGAATTTATTTGTCATCTCGTTAGGGTCATTAGTTGGTAAGATTTGAGACCAGTTGACTTTAGTCAATTCCTCCAAAACGGCATTTATATTACATTTAGTCAGTGTTTTATTTTGTTTCTTAGCTGAAGCCGCTTTTTTCGGAATTGATGTCATAACACAATAATGATCGGTAAGTGTAGAGTTGCACACCACTGTTGAAGAGACGCTTTTAGTTCTAATAAAACAATGGTCTAAGCAATTATTTTGTCTAGTAGGAAAGTTATGTGCTGATAAAAACCCATGTAATGCCAAAAGATTCAAATACTCTGATGCATCCTTATTAGTTTGTTGCAAGTCAGTAATATTTATATTAATATCACCCATCAGTACAGCATTTTTATAACTTCTAACGGAGGTAAGCACTTTGTCTAAAGATTCGAGAAATGGTTCCAGGTTCTTAAAAGACGGTGGTCTATACAAGCAAATAATTGCTAGATCATTATCTGTAGTAACTACCAAGCAGTTCGCTTCATTAAAATAATCTGGTTCAGCAACAGAACAGTCAAGACATTCTTTCATATATATTACTACGCCGTCATTTTGATTTATATAGTTTTTGGTAGAGTAGGACACATAATTAGACATTTTGGGCAGGCAAGTTCTTTCTGTTAACCAACATTCAGTGAGAATGACGAGATCGAATGTTATGTCCAAACGTTTAAGTAAGATAAGTAATTCGTCATAGTTGCGCGTCAAACTTCTTATGTTTTGTGTTAAAATATTAAAATTTGCGTCAGAGTGATTAAATAAACTCTTACATTGTTCCGCTAGTTCCATTCTTACAGCTTGGCCAACATTGATGTTAACATCAATGTCATTCGAAATATCTGGAATATTAGCCATATTCATTAAGATTATAGTAAAATATATTTAAAATTTGAGAAGCTGTGGAGTGGTTGCTAGAAGAAAATGATAATTCCAGAGGATTGTAACAGATTTTTCTGAGGACGATTGTACGTAATGTGAGTGTGTTGTATTGTTTATGTGTATTTGTGATTAGTGTACACAGAATAATTCTTAGCCTAATAACTAAACAAGTAGGGATACAAATACTCCACTTATTGATATTCATATTATGATCTATATAACATTTAACAAGTGCACCCTTCGATAGTCATACAGCTGAGTCATTATTGCTACCAGGTTCTGTTGCCACCAATTGATCAATTTGTTGATGGGACTGAACATGTATTATCGGCGAACCTTCAGCTTTTCGTAGAAATATTTTACCATGAGAAATCCAACAGAATTGAAAACCACTTGTTTTTATTGCTTGTCTAGCCAGATAATATAGTTTTCGTCTCGATGGAGTCAGGGCTTCTGTTATGTAGATCGGCTGTTTTACTCCTTCCAATTGTATCGTCTTTGTACTGAACTTGTTCGCTTTATTCTTTTTATTGTATTCTTTAACCGCTTTAATGATTGTTGATTGTGTTAGTTCTGATTTGTATTCTACTATAATAATATTTTTATGTTTTCCTTTTATGCGATAAACTTTCTTGATGTCATCATCTGAGACGTTTAGCACTTTGTGAATACTGGACACTATTGAATTAGGGTCTCCCTGTTGATTTAACGGAATCTTTATTTCAATATTTGAGGCTAGTTGTTTCTGTGCAGAGTTTTCAAGTTGAGTTTCTAGTTCTTTGATCTTGTCTTTGGTCTCATCATTTTCTTTTTTTAGATCATTGTACAAACGTCGCGTATTTTCTATTTCGTTTTGCAAGTTTAAGTTTTGTTTTAATATTTCCTGATTATGTGCAATTAGGTCTTTTATACTTTCGTTAAGTGACATAAATTTGGCTTCTTGGTCACTTTTGAAATCATTTATAATAGACTTAATCTCAATTTTGAATTGACCAAACTCATGTATGTATTCATCTTTTGGACTACGCACCTTTCGTTTCCGGGAGTTAAATATCTCTCTTTCATCACACGAGCTCGCCTGTGATGACGACATAGTTCCTTCTGGTCGAATCATGGCTGAATCTTAAAATCTTGCATATACTACCAGTTTCAATCGCACGCACACATACACTGTCCACGCTCACGGTTGAGTTAAGTACGAGTAAAACAACCAACAACACGTTCGTTCGCCGCGGCGCGGGTCGAGGAATGATATTCTTCCGTCAGCTTGCATTACTGCGTTACTGAAATTACTAGACATACTCGTAATGTGTGTCTCAAGATGATGAGTAAATTGCCCAGTGCAGTCATGGGACAGCAATGCAAAGTCGTGTGGCATATGAGACCTACAAATACAGATCTTGAAAAGTTGAAACCTAAATGAATGTCTTTTTATCTATTTCTTACTTTTTTTTACTCTATACTAGTTAGTACTTGACTGCGATCTCACCTGATGGTAAGTGATGATGCAGCCTAAGATGTTATCGTACTAACTTGGAAGGGTAAATAAATTTACCCCAACGGTTTCTACAAGTATCGCACCGGAACGCTAAATCGCTTGGCGGAGCATCTTTGCTGGTAGGGGTGATAACCAGCTACGGCCGAAGCCTCCCATCAGACCAGACCTGACAAAATTTAGAAATTATAAAATTCCAAAGTGGCCCGTGGCGGGAATCGAACCCGCAACCTCCCGAGCGCACGCCTCTGTGCCAGGGAGGTTCTCAACTCGTAAACTAAAATAAGGAAGGGAATTGTATGCAAATATCTTTATTATTCCTAGAATAATTTACATTTAACCAGTTTTAATCAGTATGCATAATAAGACAGGCTGCTTTTTAAAATGTAAATGCAAAACATCACACTTTGCGACCCGCAATAGAAATGCTTTCAAAAATATGCAAGCCAAAAGCTATACCTACATAATGTACATCTGGAATGCCGTATTTAAAATAAATAAAAATAATACGTTTCATCTTTCATCTGCACCACCAAGATATCATGTGTTGAAACAAGATGTCTCTGGCCAACGAGGCAGACTGTGCTATTGTGTGGATTTAAAAGAAAATTTTCAAACACATTTTCCCCTCATACATTCTGCAATAGGAGGCTTAAAGTCAAATGCATGAAATGGTAGTACAATAAAATATTTCTTTTTAATATACAAAATGTGGTGTACCTACAACGTTAAAGGCAGTTGGGAAATATTTATGAGATCTAACGAATGAGCGTCGTTTCGTAAGCCACGGAATAAAGATAACTCGGTGAACATAATAATATTTATTTATTTATTTATTATTCAAGACATCAGATTTTTTTACAATCGACATGAGAAGTCCCTAAATCGCTTGGGGATTTTGCGCAGAGACAATTTCTTACCTTTAACTCTTACATAACATATATTATGTCATTTTGTGTGGTTGTACATAACATATATGATATTTCTACTTCTTTTTATATATTTACTTGTAATTAATGTTATTAAATTATTCAATAAGTATATAATCTAATAATTTGTTTTCAAAATCAACCTTTTTGTTTATAGATGAAATCATTAAGAACTATTTTAACATATTTTTTGTTTTAAAAATACAATCCTCCATTTATGTTTTAATGTTTAGGAAAATGTTTCTATTTTCATTTTCAACGTAAATCTTAAAACTATTGCTGTATAGTATGCAACGGACGACTAAGTTTCAGTTCATGCTGTTAGTGCCATGCAATACAAACAGGTACGGTTGAGGTTCTCAAGCTAGTTGTACTAGAAGCTTTCCTAATTACATATTAAATTTATGCAAAACTTAATATTGTACTGTATATTATTAATTGTGTTATATTTTGCATTTTTTTTAGTTTATTGTGGGTTTCTCAAATCAGGGCCTGTTAGAACCATTTTACACTTAGTTTTTGAAGTCGTAAATTAGTTATCACTAGCCACTAGGTAAGTGTATCATATTTTACTGACTGTTCACAAGCGCCTATAAGTTAGATGTATATAAAATAAATCATTTCAATTTGACTTAGACATGTTGCTAGAACAAACTATTTTATTTTGACCATTTGTTTACTAATGGTTTGAAATAATTTGTACATAATTTAGTTTTTAAAATCGTTAAGATGTTCCAAGACTTTTACTTTCTCTTCTTGCCTTTTAGGAACTTATAAAGTCATCTCTACTTATTAAAGTGTCTACAATTTTTCAGCAGTTTTCAACAAACGGTATACTAAACTAAATGCCATTTTGTTACAAACTTCTCAATTAGGTAGCTCATTTTGTCGGAGGCAACGCACGTCCGTGCCTTAAATTGCCGTAAAATTGTTTGTAATTGCCTCCGCAGCGGGATGATATATTTTGACTGAAAACGTCCATATACCTATAATTTCGTTTTATTCCAGTTCGTTTATTTTCTTTTACTGAAATTTACTATACAAGTTATACTTTGTATGCTGGCAAAAACTGAAAATTACTCAGCTCTTCTATAACTAGAGAAACTATGATTATAATCGTCTCTAATGCAGTGTTTTTTTGCTTTAACTTATGTAATCTATTTCCCCCATTATGATTTCGGTGCTCTAATTATCCCTGTTTTTGGCGACTTCGCCACTTTATTACGACATTAGCCTGGCGTAACAGAAATACATGAAAAATATAGATAGCAATTTTTTTTGATTATACGCATAATTTTTTCTCGAGGTAGATCTGAGAATGGAACGTAAATAATTTTTCATACTCCCAACTTTGGGAGTGAGAAATAATTTATGTGGCAAAACTAAGTTTGCCGGATCAGCTAGTATGTATTAGTATGATCATGTTATACTTAAGCACCTTTAGAGTGTCTTTGCTAATCTCCCCACGACACTCTTTACGTGTTCACATTGCTGTTACTCCAGAATGTGATACCGAACCGAACGAGAATTTATTTTCCTCGGATGTAGGTCACCTGAATGAAATATTACTGAGAAGTATAAGGCTGGAGCGATACAACGCGAGTCGGTAGGATTAAGATTATTGTAACTCGTCGAGAATAAATTTTCTAACGCGTGTCTTCAATATTTGAAACCTTTAGATACCTTATTCTCTCTCGGCATTGAATATGCAGCTATTTTTTGTCAGTCAGACGTTATATTTTCTAATGTAATATTTAATAGGGTTCATGCGGAATACGTGTTTATGAACCTCAGTTTTCTAGCATTGGAGTTTATATTGTACTATAGTCTATAACATACGCCTACTACATAATATGACTCCCTATGAGGTTGTATTTTAAAAATCCTTTCTTAGTGAATGGGGTTTATCTTGGTACAAGTATAAACCTATGATTCCCAATCCATCCAGAGGTTTGACCTATGCGTTAATCGTTATAGTTCCAACCTACCTAAGCTACGTTGGTAATATTATAATAATTATATTCGGTGCTATAGGTAACTAAGTCTCCGCTGTCCATCAACCCTTCTGTCTGGCTGTATCTTATGAAGCTAAATAGATAGACAATATAATAATAGTGACAATGGAAATAATTAAATCCAAGACTAATTAGGGTCTCCACTCTCCATATATAATACAATTAAATCTCAGTTTTTTCTCGATGGTACAGAACTTGTGCGAATATTTTTAAACCACATTTCCACTTTAAAACAGTAGTTTATCAATTATATGTAATCATGTATTGCACCGTTTTTGTATTATATTAGGCTATAGCCTCAAAATCAGATTGTTTAACAGGCATTTATGAAATGACAAATTCTACCGTCACTTTCGGAAAGCTGTTTTACACTGAGGAGAACGGGCAAGTCTGTACCAGTTTTGAAAGATTTGTGCCAATTTTCATGAGTGTATGTATGCTGAGTGACCTTTATATGTTTGTCCACGCGTATTTCAAAAGTTTACCTAAGTACCAGAGGTGGAAGGGAATTATTATTTTTTAGCCTATTTGTCACCAAAACTTGACCTCCAAAAGCCCATTGAACAATTTCTGATAAATACTACTGCATAAACATGAGATGATCCTGAATTGAATCACTGAACCGAAGAATTTCTACGAATTTCATACTGCATTGACACAAAATCCTACATCGACGGAATACGAACTCAAATAAAATATTATATCTACGTTCAACTTGATATGTATTCTGTGTTCGAAGTTAATATTTCTTTCAATCGGACTGTAAGTCATGCATGCAATATTTTTACAAATACGTATCAACTTCGATCGAATTTAAGAATTTTATTTTTATACGAGAATCTTATATTATGCAACTATTTTATACGAGAATCTCTCTGAATTCCTATATTATGCAATTTATTCTAGGCGATCGACAATTTACTGTTCGATCCTGCATGTGTATTCAAGTAATTGATTGAAAGATATTTGTCTCATTCGAAAGAAATAGTTATTTGTTATGCAAGGCCGCAAAATGGATTTTTGGGCCGAGTGTCAAATTTGAATGCTGAGCGGCGAAGGATTCTAGGGTTCAAAGAATAGAATCCTGAGCATAGCGAGGCATTCAAAGGACACGAGACCCAAAAAAATTTGCGGCCGTACATAACACAAAATTTTTCATCTCACCACAGCGAGGAAAATTACTTGAAGAACACTTGGATCGGCATTGCGAGTAATATTAAGATGTTGTCTTTAGTAATACTCTGCAATAACTTCACTCACTTAATTAAATCCACCCTAAATCACCACTCATAACAAAAAAGGTAATGAATAAAAACAAGATATTATTTATCACGATAAAAAAAATGAGATACTTTTTTTTCTACTTTTATTTTGGATGCGTTCAGAAATATCAATTTCTAAGAACCAACGATAATCGAAGATTAAGAAAAAAATAACAACAATTAGATAAACAATAAGTAAATATCATGGATTTAATTAGATTTCCTTTATAATTAATAAAACTAAATAGGAGTTATTATTTTTATTGATATTCTAAGAAAATGTAAAAACAAAAAGTAATGTACACCTATACAAACTCAAAGGTCGAACTTCGTTACTGACCGTATGCATTATTTAAAAAAAAAAGAAGTCTTCACTTTAATGGGGGCACCACACATGGCTATTTGTATTTGCCTATTTTTTATATTTGTCAAATAACTTCCATGTGTGGAGAGTATATTTGCCAAAATTATTGCCATATTTGCCTGTTTGGCAAATACAGCCAATAACATATTTGGCTCCATGAGGTCGAAAATTTTGGCATTTACGCGATCATCCAATCACAAATACAAATAGCCATGTGTGGTGCCACCATTAGACATTATTATAGACGCAATACGAGATTACGTCATGTTCGAATTTAGAAATGCTTTGCGGCCCTAGGGCGGAAAAGGATTTTCATACTACTTTCTCGCCCTAGGGCGGGAAAGGATTTTCATACTACTTTCTCGCCCTTGGGAATATAATAGCATTTCCCGCCCGCATTTTGGGCATTAAAAATCTCCTTTCCGAGCGGGTGAGATGAAAATTATTTTTTCATCACTCATACACGGAAAGTAGGTCTGAAGTTGCCTGAGAAGCGGGTTGAAAGTAATACTTTGCAGCCCTAGGGAGAATCGTTTTCAACTGACAGCTGTTAAATAATTAAAAAAACTAGTTGTCACATTTTTATTGGAGTTCAAATGAAACACGACATACCTGAGTGCGTCCATAGACAAGAAGAAAGATAGACTTTATTCATAAAGTAAAGACAACTGATTCATAGACAATCATAGACAATACTTGACTATTAAAAAGCTAAATGCATACCTAGCCCGCCGGCTAGGCCAAAGAAAAAAAAAGGCGGGAAAGTGGCAAGCGGCAATCCGATCTTCATTTGTTTTTCGAGTTGTAGAGTTTTGTTTAGGCTTCTGTTTAATCAGTGATTTTTATTGACACAATTATTCAATTTTCTTTAGCTAATTTCTATTTTAACTTTCCTTATATTCGTAATGAAAAGCACAGTGTTTACCTCGGGATAAAGACTTATTTAGTCCCTCGAACTATAGGCGCCCTCGCTACGCTCGGGCGCCAAACCCCGTCTCGGGACTAAATAAGTTACTTTCATCCCTAGGGTAACAATGTACTATTATGGTCCGGGCGGTATGATGTTTTATTTATTTTTTCAGATTTATGGCAGGCAAAAAGTTTCAGTGCAAACAACCTGCCAAGCTGCGTTTCGGTAGATCAATTTTTTCTTACTTATTTTAAGTGTACTTTTTGTGAGAAGTGGTATTTTACATTAACTCGTAGTACTCGTAATTATTCAGTCGCCGTCTGGACAGGAGTTCACACTATTCACAGTTCGCTAGAGTTTACGCATACTTGAGTCTAGAATTGTGTGAAAATATAGCAGCAGTTGTGATTTAAACATTTAATAAGCAGTAAATCTATGTTAAATGGCTCTAATCCAGCAGTTTGTGCTTGCGAATAATTAACTCCAAGACATAAGGCGCGTGATAAATTACATTGTGGCAACCCCGGCCTGTTCCGCACGGGAAGGGATAGGGATCGGGAGACTGACAGCCGGCTTACACCGCTCCTGAGAGGATTACAACCTTTTGCCGCTTATGGTGGAGTTTGTTTACATTCCCCGCTTCAGTTTACACGCATTTATTTAAACGAGTTAGTCCCGAAATAACTGAAAGTCTATTTATGTTGCCTTGGTACATTTTCCTGTTTGTTAGAATAAGTAGTCACTTTTATTACTAAGATTGATACTAATAGGTTATTACTAATAGATAATACTAATAGGAATGAAGACAAATAGGTTAAGATTTACTAAACTTCATTCATGGCTAGAACTTCAGCTCTAGCCATGCTACTTACTAGTTCTATTTCCATAAACTTCATGGCTCTACTTCTACATTCTACTTCTACAACCACTTAGTAAAACTGAATCATGTCTAAGAATAACATATCTGATCTTTCATTTCGTGGTTTTTGTCAGAATTTCTGATTGAATGATTTTGTTTTCAATTAATAATATTTGTGTAACCGTTGTTAAACTAGCAGACAACAGCCTGCTGAAGTTCTAACCAAGCTACTTACTCGTTAAAACTTCACTTGGCTGTTGGCTTCTAAATAACATGTGAGAACTTCATCTTTTGTCTATTGGTCTTTTTATTAGAAATATCTGGGTGACCGAGCCTCGCTCGGTTGCCAATAGATGGCAGCAGGGTTCATATTTTTTTTTTGGTAAATTCAACATTTTCTAAAAGTGAATCCTAGCTAGATCGATTTATCGCCCCTAAAACCCCCTGTATACTAAATTTCATGAAAATCGTTCGAGCCGTTTCCGAGTTTCAGATTATATAGAAATATATATATATACAAGAATTGCTCATTTAAAGGTATAGGATTTCTGTTTAAATGGTTTTGTTGTCAATAAAAAAAATCCGTGTTTTTTGCTTACGTAACTTTACTTAAATAAATATACCGAAAAAATAAGTAAGTTAGATTTAGGGACGAAAATTATAACATTTCCGTGTTCGAATGATAAAATCGAAATGCAAATATTGAATTCCATTACGCACCCACTCAAATGGGATGTACCCAACCAAATTGCTCTAGGGGACACTTGTGTTTCAATTTCGCGAATGCGTTGGAAAAATTGTGTTCGGCGAAAGGTATCTACTACCTATCGTAAGTAAATACGAGCGTAGGATACTTCGTCTTCTCGTAAGAAACTGTGTTTCACAGAAAATGTTCGGAAAACTGGATTGAATTACGTTTCGTACGTTTGAGGTGAAATAATGTATCGCATGTGTAAACGATATGCTACTTGTTATGCGCATACTGCAGATTGGTAGCCAGCTTATGTATTTCATAGCTAACATTAACTTTTGCCTGTGACTCCACCCACTTGAAATTCGGTTTTTTCGCTAATCCCACGGAAATCATCAACATTGGAATAGAACATGAAACATTGGTTTCCAAAATTGTCAGTAATTCTAGCGGATATATAGGTTTGCAGTTTTTAGTCTTTGAATAAAGACGCACTGCTGATTGAATGTAAAAGTCTATCATCTGCGTTATTGTTCAGATTATACATAGAAGACACTCAAAAGCTACAATATTGTACAGAAATCATTTTTGGAATGCCAACATATTTTCCCAGTAGGAAAGTTAAAACCAAGAAATGTTTTCTTATATATTACTAGCTGACCAGGCAAAGGTTGTTTTGCCGTTTAGGGATATAAAAATAGATAACAACCTGCTCCCAGACCCACCGATCACACACAGAAAATTTCATAACGATCGGTCCAGCCATTTCGGAGGAGTTCGGTAACAAAGAAAATCGAGAGAATTTTATATATTAGGTAGAGATTTTGAATGGAAGCAGGCGTTATTTTGCGGAAATCCATAATTAGCAGGACAGATTAATTTGTTTTGCTGTAATCCGCTACTTGAAAAGATTCTGTATGGTACAATATGCAGGAACACTGCCCACATGAAACACCACACACAATTTTCCAACAGTTTCTCTACGATTTCGCATTGTGAAGTCAACATCTCCTGAGGATGTCCCGGTTCGGGACGAAACGTGCGTCGAAGAAACTGTTGGAAAATTGTGTGTGGTGTTTCATGTGGGCAGTGTTCCTGCATATTGTACCATACAGAATCTTTTCAAGTAGCGGATTACAGCAAAACAAATTAATCTGTCCTGCTAGGTAGAGATTATTTTTATATTCTTAAGAAAATATCTTACTTGTGCTGTTTCAGTGTTACCTATAGATAATATCGAAGCGTACTGAATTGTTGTAGTATCATCTAAATTTATATCAACTTAAAAGCGAAAGGCGGAAGCTCAATTTCTAAAAGTATTTTATTATTAATACGGTTTCTTGGAAATGGGACGTCGGCCGTTATCTCTCTGATTTTATATGCACAGTGGTCCACAGTTCAGACACCATTCCATTGCTGCATTCCCGCCCTTATCTGCTATGCAATACGGGTCACAATTAAACGCAAAAAGACTATTGGGCTTTCTGGGTGCATACGACCGTGGACGACCGACATCTTTACAATCTGAGACCAAGCTCCATTTTTACACTACTACATACGTTTGCCAACTTGTTATATTCTACGCAGCCCATCTCTAATTTAACAGTTGATTTTTGTTTGCGCTTGACTGAGATCACATCAGATGGAAAGTGATGATATAGTCTAGAGTGGAACGCGCTTGTCTAGGAAATGCCTATTCACTCTTGATTTGAAGGCGCTCAAGTTGTAGGTAGTGAGAAAGACAGTGCCTTGCAGGGTATCTAGAGCTTAGCAGTGCGTAAAAGGAACGAGGAATCTAGCCGCTTTGTACGTGTCAAATTGGTACGTCAACTATGTAGGAGTGCAATCCCTTTTGATGTCTTCCCGTTCATAGTAAAAAGGTGACGTGGGAACCAAATTATATAGTTCCTGAGCACACTTTCCGAAACATATTCTAAAGAATACAGACAGACAGGAAACATTACGACGATGATAATAAACCATTAAATAGATTAATTATAAATAAATAATTCAAATTTATCAAGTGAATGTTAACGAAATTATTCATCGAGAAATCCCTAATAATGCCTACTGCTACGTTGCTCGACAATATTATACGAATTGACTTTCCCGCTATCCGCAAATTAACGATACGAATCAATGTCTTCCTATTTACGTATTCTGAGAGCGTCATTTGTGAGATGCCTCTAACGGCACTGAAAGTAAAATGTTTGGTCCATTTCCTCTGAAAATGAACTCTATCGGAGAGGCTGTTCAAGTGCTATTTGCCTCAAAACATTTCTTAATGACTTAAGAAAACGAAGACACGAAGTAAACAAGAGCTTATTGAAATACCAAGATAAGATGAAATACGAGTACATTTCCGTTATTTGCGTACATTTTAGTAGCAGCGGATGCCGCTTCACTTTGCTCATTATGAAGCTGCTTACTCTAATCTTCGGAATGACTTAGAATATTGATTAACTACTGATGTTGCCCGCGCCTTCGTCTTCATTAATTTCAGATTGTGTAAAACATTAAACTCTTCCAGTTTAGTTTTATTTAAACAAATCTACAATTCCTCAATACCTCGGGGTTAAAGTAGAGAATCCGCCATGTTATTTCTAAAATAACTTGCAATGTTTTAAGGTTCTAGGTTCAGATGTTTCGTATTTACGTTGATACTTGATAATATAAATTTAACTTCGCTATATTGAATACATATTGCGCAATGTGCATTAATAAAGTACGCTGTAGCGACAACGTAGATTCTGCTACGCCGTTATCGCTACAGCGTTCGTTTACGTCTACGCCGTAGAGTGATGGAATATACAAGGTATAGTAATTTAATTAGACTGAGACGTGAGAGTATTACATACCTTTATCACAGCCTTTATTATGAGTAAATATTATTTTCATTAAAAGCTCTTGAAAGGCCTCTTTATGCTACAATTTTAAAGTATTCACAAACACCAAAAAAGTTAGCCCAATAAATTTGAGTATTTGTGGGTATCTAGATAATCACTATATACTGGTATACTAACCTACCAGTCTATCGCCATAGATATATAATACTAAGGATGACGGGTCAGCGCAAAAAGTGCCCGAACCGAAAGATAGATAAAACGCGAAAAGGAAGACAATCGCACTATAGCTAGTTGCAAGTAAAATTAGGCTGTATGGTTTAAGACATAAATTACAATGTTTTAGTTTGTTTATAAAAATACAAATAAACTCGTTTATGTATAGGTTTTCTCGGGACACTTTTTTCGTGAATTTTGTATTACACCCGGGATCCTTAGATACTAAGCCAATGTCTATCTATCGCACTTACATTTCGTACTTACGATGAATTTAATCCTTCCAGATATTGCAGCTACTTCGAACGCGTATTGCGTGAGGTGGCAACTTTGCCAATTCCCTTATCGGCTTGTGAATTATTAGAAAAGTATCTGTAGTAAAACAGTTTTCAAGTTCCAACTTGTTCCGATCTCGGTATAAATCTGTACTAACAAATCTGAAAAGGGTCGCCTCTGGCCACATGGTACGAGTAGGTATATTCGAAAGTTTTAAATTCCGATGAAACTTTATACCAGCCTCTTGAGATCTCCATCATTTATTTTAAACATATGTACTTGTTACAGTCGTAGTCAGAGGTCTATTCACATAAAAGTGATTAATGTGCTTAATAAATTATTATGTGTACGTTTTAAATAATGTCTGTTACGGTACTTTGTATTTCTTTAAATGAACTTGGTATGCGTTACACTTACATTTTTCGTAATTGAAAAAAGTTTTCATCACCATGATTGCACATGTGAATTCACTATCGTTACAAAAAATAGTTTAATTGCATACTGCCGCAATTTGTATGGTGCAGAATCCATAAGGACTAATCAATTTTATAGTAAATGAACTAACAGACTCGAACTGGTAACTTTTGCAAACATACTCAGAATTGGTATTAAATATACCCTCATCTGTAATCTGTTATTTAAATATAAACAATTTTCTTTATCTTATTACATATTTTATCAATTATTTCGTAAATTTTTATTTCACTTACTGGTTATATAGACTAGTAAAACAGAGAACAAAATAACAAAAACATTGTCTTATTGCCATTAGGCGATTTCATGCCTCATGGTGAAACGAATTGAAGAGTTATGAGTTCCAGAGGAACATTTCATTTCAACAATAGCCAAATGTAGTAAAATTAGGTGTTGCAGCAGTGAACGTGGTTATTAATTTTGAGTGCAGAAGCGAACCTAACTGTATTATGCATAGTAGCACTTAATTTTCTCCGCATACATACAAATCCACTTAAAATATACACAATCCTTTGTGAATTTACGGACTTGAATTGTTTATTACAAGTTTGATGTTGCCTGCGAATACATATGTTTTACCGCGGAACTATACTTTGTTCCTTTTTTTTACAAAAAGGACTTACCTTAGGATGAGGTCGTTTGTCTATCTTATCGACATTTGACAGCCAACGGGCGCTTTTATAACTTCTACCGTCACGACATTAACGTGGACAGCCACGGCACAACGGCATGTATAGCATATCAGGTATAGCATATCGTTGCCGTTGACGGTAATTAATATAATCCCATATATATGACTCCCAATATCGTGACGGTAAAAATTATAAAAACGCCCAATACGTTGGTCTGATTTAGCACCTCATGTATTAAATAGTCGTCTGTTTATACGACGTCAGACAGCCGACAAACGATAAAACGGTGAACGATAATTTGGCTGTGTTGGCGATGTCACTAGATCGGACGCTCTTACTAAACCTATCCGATATTGGCACGGTGGACAAACTAGTACCGACATCGCTTACCGACAACCGGATCTCTGGTCGGTCGTAGTGGACAAGTCAAAATTCAGAGAAGTAAGAGACAAACGCGTTTGGTCCATGTTTATTTCACAAAAGTTCTGCTTGGCTTTGACCACGCCTTTGTCGTGTTTTTTGCAAATATATCTGAGCGCATTCTTACGAAAACACTATATTATACAGCTATATAACTACAACTTGTTTGCAAAATATATACGAGTAGGTACCTGGGCACATTCTCACCAAAACACTGTTTAAAATTGTAATGGGGATGTTGTATAACGTAAGTTTGTAAATTGCATGGTAAGTCTTCATCGTGTTTGCAAACATATCTGGGCACATTCTTACCAAATTGAACTGTTTAAAAGTGTTTAAGTGCTATTGTATAATGTAAGTGTGTATGTTAAATACAGAGATCAAGCGCAAATGAAACGTGACTAACTAAACTAGGAATTGGTATGTTTGAACACGTTGCATACAATAATATTACCAAATTTCTTCTACATTAACCCCTTTCCTGGGAATTGTATTGACTATGTAAAAATTGCAATGTTTCTAAACTAAGGAAGTTATGTTCTCTGTCCATTAAAGTTTAAATCACAGATGTGATCTGAGGTTTAAATATGTATTTTTATTTTATTCTTAGATCAGCAAAACGATAAACGTTGTTTTGGAAAATAAATAAATTATTTCAGTCTTAGCGATATGAAAAATAGACGTCCTATTCTCAGACCTCCCGAACATATACAGAAAAATTCAATAACTATAATAATAAGTCAAGCGGTTTCGGGAGAGTTAAGTGACAAATACTGGTGACACAGGAATTTTATATATTAGATTTGAAGCAATTAAAATTTGACTGAATTCAAATAGGTATACAAACTTCGGAAGCAACTCGTAACTACTGGTACGTTAGTAATATTATATTTTCGGTTTGACTGAAATGTTCGGGCTTACTTAGTTACATTTAGGAAGTAAATTTCCTTGCTCGTGATTTTCTATACCTACCTGACCTACCCTGATGATAATCGCGTGACTGTCTGCCGATCGGAAGAGCTTATCGCCCTGTATATCACCTTGTCTTACATGTTCACAACACATAACAGCCGTGTTTATGGTTTAACTTCAATTCCTTAACGTATTCTAATACGATAAACCCATTATGCTGAAGTTTTATTTAGATTGAATAATTTCCTACTCACAATGGAATAAATCAATTTCCGCGTGTTTTCTACTAAGTATTTTACGTTCATTTATAATTTAAGGATACATTCAAACGCATCAATCATGTCATCGATAGTCGCATTAATATTTAAAGACGTGACGGCAATGAGGGAATTCGTGTCAATGATTGACGCACGCCGGCTTTGACGATTACTGACGCGGAGATACGGCATGCAGCTTACCTTCAATAGTAATATTATGTATGCGGATGCCTTCAATTTAAGTTTCGTTGAGGCGTCTCATAACCTACTACAGTTATCTCTACAGTTAGTTACTACCGTTACAACAGTTAGTTACTACGGTTATCGCGGTAACTGCAAGATTTTTTGCTCCAACGTGGCGCAGTGATCTCTATTAACTGGATCACGGACTGTCAACGTAAAAATGAAGAGTCGAAGACTTTTGATCCAGCGTACTATAGTAGTGTTATTTTCTCGCTGCAGACTCGGTCATAAATCATTGGATTGTTTCGCTTTTGTTGTTTACTAAAATACAAAAGCAGCAGTGAAGCTCAGCAGTGAAATACAAAAGCGAAACACTCGGATGATTTATGGCCGAGTCTGCAGCGAGATAATAACACTACTATAGTATGACAGAGATCAGTGACATGGCGCCTATGATGTGTTCACTGGCGTCATTTAACGCGCTCTTGGACAGCAATGCACGATGGGATCCATACCAGATGGGTGGACATTTCGAACCCATGAATTGCTGAGGTAAGATTCTTCTTACCTTATTGCACAAATAAGCTGGCTCTAAGAGTATTGCGCAGCTCTATCGTTGCAGCTCAATATTCTTAGGGTACGACTTTTATTATAATAGCCTATATTGCCTTTCTATTAGTGTCAGTAACAATGGCGTGCTATGATTCAAATAAATAGTGATAAATCCACAAAACAATCTCAGGTCTATGCGGAAATTATTACGGAACCATCAGGCTAAATATCTTGACGATGCTTAGAAAGCATATCTAGGTATTTCAAGGGAAAACTAAAAGGACTTAAGGAGCCCCTTAAGTCTCATTTTGCCCAGTAAGTAATCGTGTCCCCATACAGTGCCCTTCAAACCGAAACACAGTAATAAATAACTGCTTCACGGTAGAATAACCATCACTATGGTGGTAACTACCCGGACCACGGAATACACAATAGACAGTACAGAAGGTTCACCCCACACGATGATTTAAAGAAATAGCGACTCTAGCGCTGACACAAAAAGTGCAATTCAGTTCGCAATAGCGCCTAAACAACACGCAACAATCACAAAGTTGTGGTCTCTGAACAGACGGCGCACGCCGCGCGTAAAATAGACCATACAGAACTAGCGCGTGCAACTTAGCCGGCGCACGGTAGTCGTCTGAAATATTGGCGTCTTGACGCCTACCTGTAGTCGTCTCGATCACGTGACGAGTGAGCCTGGCCCGCCCGGGCTAACTCCGCATAGAACTTCAGATACAATATTACTTAACTTTGTTTATTTCAGTTTTATTATCACAACTCTTCAGAATTTTCATGCCAACCTGCACTCTGCAGTTCAGTGATTGCCTCCTGAAACCTCCACGGAGCTGGAACAATTATCGACTTTCGAACTAATACTTTATTTAAACTTTCGCCAAGAACATGTTTTATTACGTTAGACTTCGGAGCCAGGGCATTCTTGTGTTAGAAACTATTATAAGAACTTTCTCATATTAGCTGTTCTATTTCTATTATTATATACAAAACGAATTTTTGCCTTTTTAATGAGAGCACACAATTTAGTAGATGAAAAAAACATATTGCTTGAAAAGTGCTGGAACTCATTATCATCATTTTATCACATGATAGAAATGGCAAACTTCTTAAAGAATATGAATTTTTCTTCTTTTTTTTCTTGAGCGCAGAATTACTTAATAGCTTGGATTACATAATAAGAAAATCATAAAACAAATTTTAGGACACCTAATTTTTTTGTACAGTCGTTATTATTCATTAAACTTTGGTGCTAAGTTTTTCCTTGTAATCTTTTATTTCAGCCGCCAGCCAATAACTATATCTTGAGTTTTTCTCAGAAATACACGCTTAGAAAAAGAGATAGTAGTGTGGTACGTTACAGTAGGGCAGATATCATAACCCCGAAATTGAAAAAATAATACAAACTCATAAGTCTAGGGGCGTAGGAAACTAACCATTATGCAAATGCTTCGCTCATACCTCAACCCATAACTCGGGGTAAAAATAGCACCTTTTTAGCCAAGATTCATATCATTGTATCTACAATGAGAAGTATCCAAGTAGCAAGGAAAGTATGTGGTATCTTACCTTTTTTATCTTTTTAGAAGTATTATAACACTGAATTATCGTTTTATTTATATATGGCACTTTTATCAAATAAATAAATTATTCAGATTGAATATTTCATTTATTCGAGTTGTGTTATTCGGGGACTAATAAATAATAAAGTAAGTCATCACAACAGTTTATAGTCATCACTATAGTTTGTAATTTGTAAATTGTAATGTAAACCCATGATAATGTTGCTTCAGCTTCATAGAAGTTAAGGCTTTAAGAAGGCTGAATAACAGTTTACAACGGGACAGAGCAGCCGCGTTCACACTGATTTACTTAAATTTCGGGTAAATTATTACTTTACACGATTGCCAGAAGGCCTACCTAAGAATAAAACAAAGTTATTGTAATTTTTATGTACTTTTTTGTGTGCAAGAATTAATTAAAAAGCTTGCGTCGTTTTGCAGACAATTTTGAAAGTATGACAAAATTAGATGCTTTTTGGGATTTTTTTTTTTGAAAGAGGGCTTGAGAAAATGAATTTTCTTGTCATAAACGATTGTTCATTAAGCCCTTATATTCCGTTACATATTTTTTCTGTAAGGATTCGATGATCAGTGATTTAAACAATTTGACTTGAACATCATAAAAAAGAGCCTGTTTGCCATCTCTTCAAGCCTTAACAAGCCTAACAAGGAGACAAATTGAACGACACAAATCGCTGAGAATATCGCTCATTTATTTATTTTTACAATATTTTATGGCATGTCAATGGGCAAGACAAGTGTCAAATAGCGTTACGTCACGCGACGTATAGAAATGGAACAAGTTAAAAAAAAGCATGCGAACCACCGTTAAGAAACCTGAGGATATGGTCATTCGAACGATTTATAAACCTTTTTCGTACAAGCAAACAGTAGCGCCATCTGTCATAATTATATGGGTGGATGCTGAGCAAACTACACTAACCTTAATGCTGGTGATAAAGCAAACATTTTTGGAAACAGTTAAGTGGTGACATTTTTTCGCGCCCTCCGCCATGTATTATGAGAAATATCACTATTTCTCACTTGTTGATGCTCAGCGTCATTGAAAGTATGCATACATTTTTTAAATTTTTTTCCATTTCTATACGTCACAACGTAACGCTTTTTGTCACTTGGCTCAGGGCTGGTTTAGTATCACATTGAATATACTGGTATTTAGTATGTAGCGAAGGACCTCAGGAGCAAGCGCGTGCACGGCGTGCACCGGCGACGAACTCTGTGGCAACAGCACCCATTGGACCCGAACCGCTACCTGCTACTGCTGGGTTAATTTAATATTCCCAACGCATAGTAATTCTCGCAAGAATTTCATTTTCAAGAATACAAATTATTAAAGGCATAATTTCTACAGACGCGAAATTTTATTAGGAGAAAAATGAATGGTTTGCTTTACCAACATAACCCGCTGAGCTAGTTACTGTCCTAAAATACTTGAAAATACTTAAAAAATTAACATTAATATTTTTTATTTAAACTGACACATTGTTACGAAACTTTGAACTTCTCAAATTAAGAGATGCATTGAAACTTTGAAACCAGTTAATAATCGAATAAGTTAGATTAAATTAGGTATAACGCAAGTTGAACTGGCAATGTAATGTACCTAACTAGACACGATAGAATTGAAGGTAGATAGAGCCTTCGTGGCAGTTATTCATAACATTATATTTTTCTACCTCTATGTCGTTTAGCGTCAAAAGGAATTGCAGCTTTACCTTGTTATAAATCTATGACTCAGTGAACATTTGAAATAAGCATTTAACTGTGAAAATAGGTGAGTGGTGCGACAGGCTGGATTTAAAACGCCGTTAAAGCTTTTTTGCACGTATCGCCTGAAACAGACAGCATGTGACCGAATTCGCAAAAGTCACGCACCAATATTTGTGATAAAAACATGATCCAATTTTCGTTACATTATTTTATTAACATTTTATTATATTATTTACATTATATTATTAACATTATATTATTGACATTATATTATTTAAAAGATTCATTACAACACGAATAGCTCTATTTTTTTTTCTAGACATCAATTTTGAAAATTATTAATCTTTTTATCAAATATCTCATTGCATGAATTTTCGTACGATGATATTTTGATGATGACTTATAATATAATAGCGTTATATAGCAACTTCACGACTACAGTTGATTTTGACTAGTAGGAGCTACGTTGAACAAATGTGAATTCCAATCGTGTTGTTCTAAGAAAATGAAATTATAATTCAAATATCCGTTTGAAGTGTGAAAGCGAAAAGGAGTCTATTCCTTTTTTAAACTAATTGTAAGGTACTTTGTTACTAGACGCGGTCCCCGGCCGCACTTTTTTTCAAACTAATTACTAAATTATGGCTTTCAATCTGAACTGCTTGCAACACGATAGGCCTAAAATATACAGGTATAAACTTAAATATACAAACGGTACCAACTTTCTTTATTAAATTATGCGATGCACAGAGTAAATAATATAATTCTAGTACAACACACACACAATATGCGTTTCGTGATGTATCATGGCGACTATAACTTAATACGACGTAGCACTAGCGTAGCCGGAAGTGCTACGTCAGTGCTACGACGATATTAAATAACTACTACTTCTAGCGGGACGAATATTCGTTTCAAGCTAGAAATACATTGAAGTACGTATACATGGACTGTTTAAATTGACCGGTGTCTGGTCTATAAACGTACTTTACTCGGAAAATAATTTAGTTTATCTACCATTAATTACATATTGCCTTAAATAATCCTCTCTTGTTTTAATATTTAAAATTACAATTTTTGTTATTAAACTCCTCCGAAACGCTAAGACCGATTGTTATGAAATTTTCTGTGTATTTACGGTAAGTCTGACAGTAGGTTGTTGTTAGCTATTTTTTATATCCCTTACGTTTGCCGGGTCAGCTAGTATAATATATTATTAAGTGCATCTGTCAACATATATCACCAACATCACCATTTGTTTGGTCTGATATCCGACAGTCTGAAGGATACGGATATTAGCATGCGAGTCCGGCTAGCATTATTATTTATTGCCACGCACTGTACAGGTACTGTATCTAGGTGAACCTACAAGTTTGTCTTTAACCTATTTCTATAGATATACAAGTGTAACATGGCTTTTGAGCGTGTATACCTGTCTAATTAGTTATGAAAGTTTATGTAAGTTTATATCCTAAGTGTATAAAACACAAATCAAAAAGATAATTAGTTAGTGTAACTTTTTATACAGGTGCGCCATTATGGATTTAAATAAACATAAGTTTATAATGTATTTATATGAGCATCATTGTATATATATATATATATATATATATATATATATATATATATATATATATATATATACATACATATATATGTAAAATTGTAAAAGTAGTTAGCTAGGAAGGAGATGCGTAGTTAGTTAGTTAGTTAGCGTACAAAGTATTAATTATCAATACGCGTACAATCTTATCTAAATGTTGTTTTGCCATATAAATTATTTCACAGTTAAGGTTTCGAAAAATAGTTTACGTCCTATTCTTAGACCTACCGATTCTGAAAAAAAAAACAGTGAAGACGTTTTGGAGGAGTTTGGTGGCAAACACAGGAGAATGTTATACACTAAATATAATTGTAGTAAAATGTTTGTATTTTTGTTACTACTTCCCGACACATACTTTACATTTTTTCATGGTGTGCACTTACAGTATAGCTTAACTTTTATGAAAGGTATTTAGAGTCTAACTACCTGGGTGCCTTTAAAAAAAGAGTGAATAGGCATCTTCTAGGTAGGTAAGCGCGCTCCATCTTCGACCACATTGTCACTTTCCATCAGGTGGGATTGTGGTCAAGCGTAAACCTATATTGAATAAAAAAAGACGTGTGGCACTCGAAGACTGCCACTGTAAAGCTATGCAATAGCTTAAAAAAATGAATAAAACTATCCGAGTAAGCAGCGAAGGATGGTGAACACCTAACGTCCAAACACAATACAGTCAAATGTATAATGGAGAGCAGTACACGGACTGTCTGTTTGACTTCGGACTCAGTCGTGTTTGCTTAGTCCGCGCAATCAGCGCAGAGCGGTATATGGCCAATATGGAAACACCCTGTAGCGCAGATGTTATCTAATATGTCTTTCTAATATATAAAATTCTCTCGCCAATCTCTATGTGTCGGGTCTATAAACGTACTTTACTCGAAAAATATTGTACTTTATCTACCATTAATTACATATTGCCTTAAATAACCTTCTCTTGTTTTTATATTTAAAATTCTCGTGCCAATTTTTGCTATCAAACTCCTCCGAAACGTCTCGACCGATTGTTACGAAATTTTTAGCATATGATCACTGGGTCTGAGATTAGGTTGTTATCTATTTTTTTATGTCCTTAAAGGCAAAACAACGATTGCTGGGTCAGCTTGTCTAAATTCTCGTGTCAATTTTTGTTATCAAACTCCTCCAAAATTGCTCGACCGATTGTTATGAAATTTTCTGTGTATGTTCGGTAGGTCTAAAAGTAGGTCGTAAGCTATTTTTTTTTTACATCCCTAAAGGCAAAACCACGTTTGCTGGGTCAGCTAGTATTATATAGTCTTTTTAAGGTAAATAAATAAAGTCAGAGACGGGGATTACCGGTTTCACTGTAACGATAGGAAAAATATTGTAAGTCTCGTCGGAAAATAGTAAATCCATAACTCCACAACTCAATAACAAATAATTAATATCTATACTTATAACTTCGACATGAACACGTATGCTTGAACAATTTTCAAGAGCTTCCTTCATCTTATGTTTAGAAGGGCATGCTTGAGGCTGCGAGAAGAGGCAAGTCGGAGGGCAAATGACTTTTGAAAGATCTTTACGAGAATTTTCAGCTTGAGGGTAAAAAAGTTTATGATAGGACGTATGGTAATAATGACTTACGAAAAGATTATTTTTTTCGATCTCAAAGTTATATTACATGTTGATATATATATATATATTGGGATTGCTATCCTTCTTTATGAATTACAATAGAAGTTTTTTTAAGTAAGAGGATACTACTACATTTTTAGAAGTTAACTTGACTTGACTTCTTTCAGCTAGTTAATAGCAAAAAATGCTCGTGCTTTGAGGGTTCCATACCAACAAAATCAACACAAATTAGCACAAAACCTCGATAGTTTTTCATCATTGTGATCTGTTTTTTTTGACACATAAACTTCTTAGGCTCCATTTCAATCTCAATGTCAGCTTTTTCAAGCCTAAAGAAACGTTATCCTGGACATCAATGAACATTGTTCCTGAGCCTCCACTTGATCAGGTAATACTTAGTCAGACTTTCCTACTTCAGGTAGTACTCAATTAGGTAATTCTCAGTTAATTTATTTAACGCACGATAAATCTCTCACTAATCTTAAAATGGTACATTTCTGGAGCTATCTCGTAATAATTAGTAAGCCTTATTATTAGAATACTTACTCTTTTTGCCTCGAAAAATAGGTAATTTAAGCTTAGCTCATAACCATAACGAATGCCTGAAAATTTTATTAAACAGGCCTAACATTTTTCACTTTAAGCTTTTTACGAGCATTATAATAAAGCTATTAATTATTTTGAAAAGTGTTACGAATTTCCACGAGTATTTTATGAAAGCGTTTAATTTTTTCTCCATCTTCTAAGAATGAAAGTTTCATTGTCTATCTACAACAACAAACAAATCTACAACATGGGAAGAATCTTATACATTTACACACGTGTAATGTCCTGATAAAAATAAATAAAAATAATAATAAATTGCCAGATAAGGTCAATAATGATCTGATTGCAGAGTCATTGAATAAATACTCATTAACTTATGGATCTGACTATAGTATAGACACAGAGCAAGGAATAACTTTGTATGTTTTCATAATGTTTTACATGATGCTCAATTGTTTTCCGTTCGTATGAGCGCTTTCTTAAATTCGGAAAAGATATCGAAGAACCGAGTAGGTATTCGGGGTAGGTAAGCTATAAAATGCGCAGTACTCGTGGTAGACCATTATTCTTTTAACGCCTGTCCAGAGAGAACATTGCCGGTTGTACACCCAACAATGATTGATCACTTGTACCTAAACTAATGTAGGTGCTCTGCTACCAAAGAGAACCGATGAGAACTAATGCGTAAGCGATGTGAGAAACAGAAGCTGAAAGTACCTAACCTATTTTACAGAAAACAATCCTTTGAGGCTTAACACAAGGGTCAGCCCACGAAATTTGCAGTTTGTAAGCTAAAAACTCATTATAGACTCAATACAGGAAATGGCAGGAATATTTTTACATGTTTAAATAATTGTTTGAAAGTGTTAATTTAGTCCGACAATTGTGAGTTACTGGATACTCGGATTATTTAAAAAAAATACATTTTAATGCAATGATTTTTATATAAATACTATCTGACCCGG
The DNA here is from genome assembly GCA_036785405.1 of Coenonympha arcania. Taxonomy (NCBI): domain Eukaryota; kingdom Metazoa; phylum Arthropoda; class Insecta; order Lepidoptera; family Nymphalidae; genus Coenonympha; species Coenonympha arcania. The sequence goes on along the minus strand of CM072063.1, from coordinate 4,048,975 downwards.
TAAACGTTGTTTTGCCATGTAGGTCAATACCTGACGACCTAATAAACACTTACGACCTATTTCCAGGTCTACCTGATGTAGAAAAAAAATCATATCAATCCATTTTGAAGGAGTTTGGTTACCAACACTGTGACATGAGAATTTTATATAATAAAGACATGTATATATAAGCTATAATATATATAATATATATATTATATAAGCTATACGTATCTTTTGTTAGCTAATATATTGCGGAAAATTTCGCGACACTTCACCTTTCTTTACCCTTAATTTTACTCTATCTATAAAAAAAACTAAATATTTTCTACAAAAAGTAGACTTCAAATTAAAATGTTGCACAGACGTTTCTCTCGCTCATCTCTGTTACAAACATGACTCTTGGGAAGCATCCATTGTTTAAAAATGGTACCAGGAAATAAGTTTTATGAAAAGCTATAAATATTAAAGTTTTTATTTTTATAGCTCTTGTGTGGTTGTCACGCAGAAGTTGAGCTGCAAAATAAAACGAAACATCAAAATACTATTTGCGGGTAGATTTTGTGAGCCCAAAGGATAACAATAATTGGATTTTACAAAACAAGTCACGGATATAATATTTCAGTTGGTAAATCTTTTAGATATTTTCACCAAAAGGTAAAACTTTGCGAGTGTTTGCTTATTTTTTCCGCAACAATTGGACCAATTTGGCTGAACAAGAGATACGGCCTAGTGACAAACTGATGGACGGAAGGCGAAGTTAGTATTAGGTTCTGTCATAAAAATATCATAAATAAGTAATTCTTATAAATAAATAATTATTCGTATCAATTTGTAACACTCACTCCACAAACTATTGTTTGAAAGTTTCAACTTGAAACGCCATATTTTTTCTTATTATATTTTTATTTAAATACTTTTTCTATGCTATTTTTGTCATCTATTGTAAAAGTAAACTTTTTAACTAAATATATCCCGCTCCCGCTTTTTTCACTCAAAAAATCCCGACTTTGGAACAATAAATATATTTTTGGTAAAATAAACTTCTGGCAACGATGAGCTAGGTGTAATAATACTTATGCTTGTTTCGTGAAGTAGGCAAGAATTTCATGACTTGGATATTCCCTTACCGGGATTAAATGTACCCTTGACATTTTAACGCAATCCTTACAACTCGGCTCAGCCAAGTTTAGGTAACGGGCGCTTACCAAAAAGTTGTTGCCTTAACTGGCATTATGTTTTTTTTGATTGATTACACCCTGATGCCGGATTATCCGGCTTTGCAAACAGCGCTAAGCTTCCCAATGTTAAATGCCGCCCAGATTTATCTGTTTATGTCCCGCCGTGTTACATTTTGTATCAAAATAAATGTTAATTCTAGAATTTTGCATAATTAAAATTGATCGTTATCAAAAAAAATGGTTATCTAAGCCTCGCATTTGCTTGCTGAGTTTGTAGCTTGACAGAGTTTATTTGGGCTTCTTAGTTCAGGGTGGGTTGGAACCCTCGTAAAGTTAGTTTTAAAGTCTTGAAACAGTTATTAGTTATCACTAATAAATAAGCACAACAACTTTCTTTTACTGACAAAACATTTATAAGTGCCTGTAAGTTAGGACTAATGAAATAATTCATTTGAATCTTGAATCATCGTTTTTCATCTCCTGCCATTAAAGTCGATCCAAGATCATTTCTTGATGTGGACGGCATAATTTAGCTATATTATTTAATTCCATGAACTGATCAGCTAAGACCGTCAGATCTTTTGAATGTCAACCTTTTTTTGATATTATTTTAATCCACACATAATATCATCAATGTAAGGTATTTTGAAAATTAAATAATATGTTTCTTGAGCCAAAAACATACAGGAATTATACCTACGCATCGGTAACATATAGTAGAAGCAGTAGGTAACGGCAAATAATGAAATATGTGCCGATTTCTCAATATGATTTACTACCAAAAGCGGTAGAAGCATACAGGTGTAAAATGGCCATAGGTAATGGATGGCTACTAACATACGGAATAGCTCTTTAGACTCTTTTTACTCTCTCTCTTTATAATAGGTACTTAGATTCGATTAGGTACCACCTACCTATTATTATGAAAAGAATATAAATGCCATATAAAGGCTTTAAACTAAAATAACTTTTACTATGTATTATTAGCTCTCAGATGAGCATTATTTGGGTCTATAAAAAATTATATCTATAAATTAGAATAGCTGCAATTTCAAACTTAGGATTAATCAAACATAATTATTGATGTTTTTTTGATGACGCGCTCCACTCTGTCAAACTCCACAGGAATAAAAAAAATCGGAATTATACGAATCGAATGAAACAGGAGAAATTTTGACAGAGCGGGCGCGTCTTCGTGGATTGAAGCTCAGGATTGAAGTATGAATAGCGAGTTGATATGTCATTCTCCTACATTTTTCTTTAAATTTCGTTCAAGTTGAGTGAATCGAATGGAAATATTATATTTTCATATGCATAGATTTATATAGGTTACTGCTAAGGTGTGGAACAATCGTCCAGCCTCTGTGTTGCCAGAAGTTTTAAGAGAAGATTGAACAGGCATTTTCTAGGCAATCGCGCTCCATCCTAGACCTCATCATTTCTGTCCATCAGACATTATTGTAGTCAAGCGCAAGCCTAAAAGGTCCTCTCGCGGAACCTCTATGATCATATGGCCATGGCTGCTTGGACCTCTCTGAACTTCAATAGCGTTGCTATCCAAGGTTAGGTAGTGACTAAACGCTATTAGGTACGTGCTATTACGAACGGGTGATATTATAGTGACTCGTAGGCAGCAATAGCTACGGATATCCATGCTCTGGCTCTATCTATATCTAGCCTCTGGCTACAGGGTATCATTCGATTGTGCCTATTGGCATGTTGGTAAGTCAATAACTGAATCGGTGACCCATACCTTTGCACGTTGGAAGTACCGGATATTTCGATGATTTGCAGGTGTCTGGTCATCTGGTGGTCAAACTTACATATTTATACATGATCACTTTAACAGAATATAAAACCATTAGTTTAAATTAGAATGAAAACCATTAGTATTATATTCTATTTTTTACCACTCCATACCGACATAACCAACCAACATAATTTGACCACCAAACCACTGAAACCGGAGGAATTAAAAGCGTCATTTGAAAAATATTAAAGCTGTTTATTCACTGTATAAATTCTGTATACGCTAATCTTTCAGTATATTTAATAAGCTTATATTACAAAAAGCAGCTTTTGCCCTTGACTTCACTCTCGTGAAATTCAATTTTTACCCACGACGGAACGGAGTACGGGTATATGCGTTTAGGGTGAGAGACCGTTTGTACATTACTTTATTATTGAGATGTTATATTTGTTTACTTAAATATGTTTAATTGTTCACAAAAAAAAACCAATAATGCAAAAATATTTTTGTTTGTTTGTTTGTTTGTTTGTTTTTGTGTTCGTTTGTGCACATCAATGTTCCCGTTTATTTCAAAAACGGCTTGACCGATTTAGATGCGGTTTTCTGTAAAATGTTTGGTATTCAACGGCAATGGTTCTTAGATAGTTGTTACGAACATTGATCACCAGGGGGCGCCATAAAATACATTTATATTGCAAACGAATGTTCCCATTTATTTCAAAAACGGCTTGACCGATTTAGATGCAGTTTTCTGTATAATGTTTGGTATTTATTGGCGATGGTTCTTAGATAGTTCTTACGAACATCGATCATCAGGGGGAGCCATAAAAAATTTACAGTGCAAAAAAATGTTCTCAATTATTACAAAAACGACTGAACCGATTTGGATACAGTTTTGTATAAAATATTAGTGTGTCATTGGCAATAGTTCGTAGATAATTGTTCTTGTGATTGAACAGCAGGGGGCGCCACAATAAACGTCTCTTTATGACTTGGACGGGATGATGCCTTCAAACGCTGCTAGAGGAGCTAATGGCTAGTTTGAAGATCAATTTTCATTTTTTAATAATAATAAATTTTAAATTACATTAATATATTAATCGAAAAACTATAAAACAAGTGGAAAATTAAAAAATTTTAAAACACCCACGACTTTTGCTGACTTGTAATTGAAAAAGGATTAAATAATTTTTTTGAAACTCCCCGACTAAAGGAAAGTAAGAACTAAGAACCTATCAGTATAATTACAAATCCAAGAAAATCCGTCGGAGGTTCTTAGTTCTTACTTTCCTTTAGTCGGGGAGTTTCAAAAAAATTATTTAATCCTTTTTCAATTACAAGTCAGCAAAAGTCGTGGGTGTTTTAAAATTTTTTAATTTTCCACTTGTTACCAATCTAGTCTACTGTACCTAGATACAAAATTCAGAGTATAATCTCTTCTCCAAAATTCAACCAATTCAGTTCAGTTGTTGTGGCGTGAAGGAGTAACAAACGCCAGAATTCACATTTAGTATGTAAATAATTGACTCTACCTTCATGTCACTGTTCAACCCACTCCTCGAGTCTGCTCTATGCGCCCCTTTCACTCACGTACTTGAACTAAAAGCACTTTACCATATGCAAAATATTATATTCAAAAAGAATTTTAACACTTCGGAAGTGATAAAAATAAAGCTATTTGCACGCCTAACCCAAAAGGTAAATTATTATTTTACGTTTAATGTAGGTAATATAAAAAGGGTGAAATTATTTATTTACCATATTTCCTAAACGCCTAAACCGATTACGATGCATGTAACATAATTTGAATCCATCCATAACGGCTTTTCTCCTAAGTCTTGATTAAGATTATTTATGTAGGTAAATTAATTTTTAGGAGAGTATTGACAATTAGACAAAACATCTTGATACAGGTACCTTGACATAGGTACATAATTTATTGTATTATCATATTAATACTTTAATATCAAGAAATATATTTAATATTTCGTATCATGAAATACGAAGGTATAGAGAAATATTTTTTTAGAATATCTTCAATTTTTATTTGGAGCAAATTTAAGACGGGTTTTAAAGCAATACTCAACTTTCTTAAATGGACGGAGTCGATGAGGCGTTCTCAAAAGTCAAAAGATTTGAGGGTTCGAGCCAGTTCCGAGTGGTTCCACTTGGACTACAAAGTATTTACAACCTCGTTACTTATATACACTCGTCGGTACTTCAGTCTTATATGCTTTATATTCATCTATTGTTTTTATAAGTTAAATTTGATTTGATATTGGTAGTTTATGTACTATTCAGTTGGGTCTCAGTATATTACCATCATTAGCAAATATAGGCATTTTTAGAATTGTGTATTGTGAAACAAAAAAAACGTAACCCTTATAAAAGCACTTTGTTGTCTGTCTGTCTGTCTGTCTGTCACGGCCCTGTATTTCAGTAATTAGGATTAAATATATTTTTGATTGACTCGACGTCATTGCCAGCACTAAAAATTAGTTAATTTTAAGTGCTTGCAATGTTATTTATTAATTCGTTTTTATTTTTATTTAAAAAGGGGGGCAAACTGGGTCCTCGAAATTTTCGTCGAAATTTGTGATAACAATATTAAGTCATATATCATATCATGAAAGGGCCGTTACTTGTGTATTCTAAAACCAATTTTCATTTATTTTTATAATAATATAATATAATAATATATCTTTATTAAAAGGTATAGACCCAGTTAAAAATTACAATAAAATTATACAATTAAATATTAAAATAAAATGAAAATTAAATAATATTTTAAAATAATAACCTAAAATAACTTAAAATACAATCTGTTTTTAGGTCTATTTCCTATTAGCGTCCCGGTGCACCGAACGCCAATGCTTGAGGATTGAGCAATCCAAACACCCGGTCAGCGTGCTCAGGATTTATGCTTGATACTTTTGATTTATTAGGCAAAATGTCGAAAAAAACACCGTTTTTCCCCTTATCTCCAAAGTTAACCAATTTATAAATAAGTAAACCAATAAATAAGTAAATCGAAAGAATAGTGATTAATAGGGATAAATGTAGGTTTTTAGGAAAAATAAAAATAACTCTGTATATTATCTTTTAAACGTTTTTGGTATTAACAATTAACTCCAAATAATAATGTCAAGTTTGCGGGTCCGTAAGAAGTGATTCTTATGGTTTTACTTTTTCTAGAACCCTAGGTGCACGGGTCCGACTCGCACTTGGCCAATTTTATGGTTACTTAAAAAGCACGGAACTAGGCATACGTGACTAAATTACAGCTAACAAGAATAGAGATATCACTGGCAGGCGTGACTGACAATGGTGAATGGATACCACACAGAAGGCAGAATTCCTGCCCGCGAGTATTTAAAATAAATGAACTTGGATATAATTTCAAGCAACTAAACAATGCAGATCCTCTACTATGATACCGTAATAGTTAAAGCAATTTATAAATTTCATTTATTCGAAAACTATGCGAAGTATTAGCAAGTTTTATTATTTATAACGACCGAATGGCGTAGCGGCAGCAAACCTGCCGTCTGCGTCGGAGATCGTGGGTTCGATTCCCACTACTAGTAAATGTTTACTTGTAGAGGTCCTAGTATATACCTAGTAAATAATATTATAATGATACTCACGTATATATGCAGTTCAATAGACTATCACTAATTTTTAACCGACTTCAAAAAAAGGAGGAGGTTCTCAATTCGTCGGAATCTTTTTTTTTTTTTTATGTATGTTCCCCGATTACTCGAAGATGCGTGGACCAATTTCGAAAATTCTTTTTTGTTTGATAGGGTATAGTTCACAGATGGTCCCATAGTCATCAAATCAGGATCTGATGATGGGATCCTGGAGAAATCGAGGGAACTCTTCAAATTTTATAGGCACACTTGAAGTGATTTGGGTATTATTTGAAAGAGTAATTTTTTCCAGGTAGTCTTATGGTCATCAGGTCGGGATCTGATGATGGGATCTTGGTAAAATCGTGGGAACTCTTCAAATTTTGCTAGTATACTTGAAGCGATTTAGGTATTTTTTATAGTTAGCATTTCCTTGCAGTCATCAAGTAATGACTGTATTCATCAAGTCAGGATCTGATGATGGGATCTTGGAGAAATGAGATTTTAGAAGCATACTTCAAGCGATGTGGGCATTTTTGCCAATGCCTCGCGCATTAGTTGTTTTCCACTAAAAAATATAAAATAAAATGGAAAATTCTTTCCAAAAAACCAACTTCAAATGCCACTACAAAGAATGAAATAATTTTTAATGTACACCAATTCGAAGTCGGGCAATGTTTCGTTCATTCAATAATAGTCCTCCGTATTTTCGATAATTTTGTCGTTTCTTTGCACATCAAGTTTTATAATAAAATAAAATAAAATAATAAAATTCATTTATTTCAGGCAATTACCCATAGAATGTAAATAATAGGAAGGACTATTAATGATTGAACAAAACATTGCCCGACTTCGAATTGGTGTACATTAAAAATTATTTCATTCTTTGTAGTGGCATTTGAAGTTGGTTTTTTGGAAAGAATTTTCCATTTTGATAGATAGCCTTATATTTTATAGACATAGACATAAAATAGGTCTTAAAAAACTTAATTTACTTCAAACGGTGAAAAAACATTTTCCAGAATAAAACAGTAAAAAAATCGAAACAACAAAACAAAAAATTTAAACGGAACTGATTTTTTTTTATTTTCTTATACGGTGAACACACAGGTGGCCTGCACTCAATAAAACAGTTGTGTTTCCAAGCTCAGTATTGCGTCACTTATTTTAAATCATAAAAAAATTGCGTTAAATTGTCCAAATCGAATTTCAATCAACTTTGTAGAGACAGTGGAGCCGCTATGTTTTTCTAGTGTTTTAGGCCAAACTACAATTATTGTTTACCTACCAAAAACGTGCGAAAATTCAAAAGGACTAAACACAGTGTAGTTTAGAAAGAGAGATGCTACTGAAATTCACTTTACAAGTTCGTTTAATCCTGAATTATGGCTATTTTTACCTACTAATTTCATGTAATAAGTATTTTAACACTACATAACTTCTTCTTTGCTAGGAAAAGCCAGATGTAAAGCTGAAAGAATACATTTAAATCCAAGACAAAAAGACTGACAATGAAAATTTCAGGAGGCTTCAGTTTAACGAGAAGCACTTTGCACATCGGATCGGGAGAACAATGGAATGGAAATTGAATGCGGACATAAAAGTTGTAGCGCTATTTTAAGCGCTTGACGCTATCAACTTGGTTATATTTAAGACTCGTATTCTAAAACCGTTATTTGTCTGTTTTTTGTTACCAAAAAATTCATGAAACCACAAAAGTAATTGGAACTGTTTGCGAACTTTGTAAGTAAGCTGCTTCAGGATAAACATCTCTATCCTGAAGCAGCTTAGCGTAAGCACAGCGTAGTAAGTAAGAATAACATGCACCCGATCGCTAAATTGATGTGAATGAAACTTTCACGCAGAGAATTGTGATTTTCTTATATTTTTTTAATACATTTGCTCAAAAAGTAGACATTTCCATGTGTGTTTTGCTGTTTGCGGTCGGAAAATTAAATTTTCCGCACTAGTGCTTTTTTGTTTTCCACCTGCGCGGCACCGGGGCGGGCACACCAAGACACCCACGAACACGAGCACGGCACGCAAACACGGACCAGGCAAACACGTAAAACTAAAATTTTTTTCGCCAATGTATTAAAAAACGTCGTTCAATGCACGTGCGGAATTGTCATTTCGTCCCTATAGTTGAGCCGCGCCTTCGGCTTGGGTCAACAAACCGGGACTCGTAAAGAAATGACAAACTTTCCGCACTTATATTGAAAAATGTACTACTTTCTTAAATGTAAAAGCTTTCTTTGGCGGTCGCAAATGTGTACCTATGGCTGCAGAAGAATCTGAGTTATTTTGGCCAAATCTCCCGCTGCCTTTCAGATAGCTTAGACATCATCATCAATCGTCATGGGCATGGTGGCAGAGGAAGGCAACGCGACGACGCTTTTTCAAGATGTTTGAACGTTGAAACGTTCCGACTGAGATCAAAGTCAGCTTAATGTTATAGGTACTCATGTCTATATACTGCATGAAATCGAAACCTTATTTTTACTGGAAAAAAAGTAGGTGTCTGGTGTGCAACTGTACCAAAAAACCGTCTGCCTAAAGCTCAATTGGCGAATGAAAAATGGTTTTCAGGAGGCACTATAAATTAAATGCAGTTGTGAAGTTTCGAATTCAAAATATCCTCGCTGCCTTTATTTGTGCATACCACTTGAATAATTTCGCGGAAGGTTTAACCTAATTACCAAGTTTCAGTTTGATGAGGGCTAATGAATTTGTGTTTGTAAAACTTTAGTATTCAACGTAGTCTGCATAGCATAGGTTGCATTATGAAAACCTACTTTTTTACACGCGGGGCGTGAAGGTACCTAATAAATTATTGAAGCAATTAGAATATCCCATAAACAGATTTGCTACGCCCATCCTGGGTATTCACATTTTAATTTGATTTCACATTATTATCATTGTATATTGTGTTATTAAGTATGTGAAATGGCAAATAAAAAACTGAAACTGAATACTACGAGTAGTACCTAAGGGTCAATTTACACCGCTGCAGAATGGAATGAAAGCGACTCATTGCAACGAATTATGTCAACATCCTACCAATTAAATAAGAACAAAAAAGTTCGCGCGTCTTCCGGGGAACCCTCGCACAATCTCGAAAATTCCACTAGCTACTGCCGGCACGTCATCTGTATTCCACAGAGCGGGACGTAGCGCGAACGGGAAGTCGATTGGGTCGGTCACAGCAGTGCGGTTCCTTTATATAGAACATCCTTGGGTTCCAAGCGTTTACGAAACAGTTCGCTTGAATACCTACTAGCATTCCATCGAATTCTCGTGTCATGAGGCAAAAATTGACCATTCCATCCATTCCATTCCGCCGCGATGTAAATTGACCCATAAAATATGTAAAGGCATCTACAAAAAATTGCCTCAGTATACCTAGTATAAAATAATAGATCGGTAATGGAGCATCCTCTATTATTCTCTTTATATATACCACAATTTTCAGAGCCAGCTAAACCACATAGACGTAAGCAGAGGCTGCACGAATCACTGTACAGCCAATGCCATTTGTTGACTCATTAGACGAGCTGATGTACTAGTATATGTAGATCTAGAATAATCAAAATCAGAGCTTACATTTAAGCTGGATTGGAATATAAACTTTCAAAGCGTCTAGTATTTCCGCGATATAATAAATTTAAATATCTGTTATTTAATTCTTCAATGTACTTACGTGATTTTTTTTTATTAATGTCTTTAAACAAGTACATTACAGAACTTATACTAAAACAAATATAGAGTATCTAATATAATTAGCTATACATAGGTAACATAACTACGTAACTAGTAACTACGCTGGAGAAACAATAAAAAATAATTGCAGTTTTTACTAAGCATAAATTTTATAGTGACATTAATGGTTACAGCAATTAGTGTGAAAAGTGGTTTTACAAAAGCTTCCCGGATTAGGTCACGGACAAAAACTTATAGCTTACCTTCTACTAATATAATACTTTAATGAACTGTTGAGAAAACTTGTGGAATTGCTTTGTATTTTATTACCTACTTCGTGCACTAATGATATTACCTACCTAAGAACACTAGGCAAGTCTATTCAAGAATTTTATTACTTGTGCAGTAGAAAATTTTATACTTCTGAAAAAAGTTTTTTAAATGTGAACATGCACATAATACATATAACAATATTGGATGTTGCAGCCATTTCCACACTTGTGAATATATACGGATTTTCCATTACATTAGAATGATTGCAAACATGATTATCATGACAATAGCAAATCCAGACATTATGGCATACTTTGACAACATCCGAATCATAAGTTCTAGCCCCAATTTTGTTTTAAAAGTCACTTCTCATAGAGGTCCAAGAGGGAGCCCTTGACTTCAAAAGTGCGGCAAAAAATACTTTGCCCAAATTCGCAAACCCCAGCCGTCATCGCTATACAGTTTTTCACGCACACTAGCAACCGCACACCATACTTTCAAATTGACACACTCACTGTACAAGAAAAAGTTGCCGCACTCACGGAGCTGTCGTTGTTAGGTTGGGGTTTATTTATTAATATAAATCTATTTTACTTCTCTTATTTTATAATAATTTTAAGTTATTTTGGAGAAATAATGGAGGAGTAACTACGGAACGTCATTTTACTGCATCGAATTAAAAGTCGGAGTCTAGTTTTAAACCATTGTAAGGTTTTAGTGCTTGCAGTGTAGTGATATGTTTTTGTTTTAAGACAGTTTGTTTGTAATGTGAGTTTAAAAAAAAAAAGAACTAACTAGGCTTATGGTTTCAATATGAAAGTATACTCAATGTAAGAGGTCCTAAAAATAAAAGTATTTCAAATCTGTTGAAAAACAGAAAGAAAACTTATGAGAGGCTTAGATATAATGAGTAGCACTTTACGCATCGGTTTGGGAGAACAATGGGATGGCAATTAGACGTGCCCACTACAAACGCCCTTTTGGTTTTATGCCAAAAATAAATCAAGAATGCCTTTTACCGTACCTACTCTGAAACTTCATTCATGAATATAAATAGAACTTTTTTCTTGACGTTGTTTTTCTTCACCATTGATTTTTTTTATTATTACTCAGGTATAAACTCGATCAACGGGGCTGATTGTTGTGATTATGCATAATTTAATATAATTAATAAGAAGAGAAGCGGGTTTTTCGCATATTATATTTTATGCATATAATAATAATAATAATAATAATAATAAAGTAGCCGTGTGGCAACGGCAGAGTAGAATATTGCCACCCCATCTCTTACCCGTGGGTGTCGTAAGAGGCGACTAAGGGATGGGAGAACCATTTAAAGTCCTTAAGCCGGATGATCACGGAGTTGCTACTCTGTGTTCGCCTGGCTTATGGTTCTCCCAAGTAAGCGAGCTGGCTTAACTAAAACAGCCTCCCCGGGGACTTGAGTGGACCCCGGGTGATGTAATCACCACTCACCCCCCCCCCCTTTTTTTAATGATGGACACAAACACAGAGAATGCGCTTTTAGGGTCGCTGCCTGGGGGGCGCCAGGGCGCGTCTGGGGCTGGCGCTGGACGTGACAGCATGCGGTCCGCCAGCCACACCAACAGCCGGCCGGCAATACCATCTCGCCGGCTGGCAATTCCATCATCCCCACCAGATGGCTTGGCTCTGACAGGGTCCTCTAGGGCCCAATCTTCGGAGCCCGCCGCTGGTGGTGTACGCCGCATGAGATGGTCGAGAGCCATGAACGAAAACGTCATGCGAGCGTACTTCAGGGCTACAGGGGGGGAAACTGGACGGACTGGCTACCGAGCGGCAATGTACCGTGAGTTTTTGCTGCTTGAGCCGCACTTAGCTGTCACGGAACAAAACCTGGCAGATAGGGCTCGGTATATTATGCGCTCCAACATCTTTGACGCAACCGAGCTCGAACGGTTACGACGTGAGGCTGTTCCCGACGTGACAACCTCAACCGCGCCGCAAATCGTGTCTCCTGCGCCACATAGCCGCGAAGAGACCGAGACCGTTACCGTGTCTCAAGATTTGCCCGTGGAGGAGGCCACTGAGGAAACAGTCTCCCTGGATTTAGAGCGGATGAGAAGGATTTTAGAAGAGACGATTGCTGAAATCCGAGTTGCTCCTCCAGAGGAACGTCCGCGGCTCTCCCGGCTCTCGCTAAATGTAGCGACGCGGGATGTCATTGAGGCCATTAACCAAATGCTGCCACCACATCTAGAGAGCAGCACTGGTCTGGATGATACGGCTTCTATTCTCTTCGGCGCAGCCTTAGCCGTCCATCGTTTTATTGGCGTCAAAGCCAAGAAACCTGGACGGTGTGCCGCTAGATCCAGTGCAGAACCTGCCTGGAAGAAGAGAATAGAACGACGTATCACCCTCGCCAGAGGCCTCATTGGCAGACTGCAAAGCTTCAGGTCGGGCAACACAAGGCCAAGGATTGTGCGCTACGTTAGAATAGCTTTTAACGGGCTGGGGGTTCGCCTAGACCAGCCCGACATAGCTCAAAAACTAACGGAGCGCATCGACGACCTGAAGCAGAAAATCGCTGCATGGGGGAACCGCATTCGGCGGTACTCGGAAAGAGTTGAGCGATTTCAGCAAAATCGCCTCTTCGTGAGTGATCAGAAAAGGTTCTACAAAAAGCTGGAGTGCCCAGCGGTCTGCTCCACCCCTCAGCGACCAGACACGGCTGAACTAGTCGCTTTCTGGCGCAGTGTCTGGTCGACAGAGGTGGAGCATGAAGAGGGCCCTTGGATTGCGGCGGTAGAGGAAGCATGTGCCTCGATAGAGCCGATGAACCCAGTTGCCATCTCCGCAGAGGATGTAGCTGGTGCGGTGAGGCGGGCCCCGAACTGGAAAAGTCCGGGGCCTGACGGACTGCATCACTACTGGCTAAAGGGTTTCTCGGCTTGCCATGCGACCTTGGCTCGACAATTCCAAGGCGCTCTTGAGCAAAGGGCGCTCCCGAACCTTTTCACCACCGGGATCACTCATTTAGCTCCAAAGACCACAGATACCGCTGACCCGTCTAAGTACCGCCCCATTACGTGTCTTACTACCATCTATAAGACACTTACATCCGTTCTGAGCTCCAAAATTACCCGTCATGTTGACAGTTACGGGATCATGTCTGGGGCTCAGAACGGGTGTAGGGGTGGTAGTCGCGGTACTAAGGAGCTCCTTCTCATCGACTCCGTCGCAGGCCATTTGGTCAAACGCAGCCGCCGGAACTTTGCCGCCGCCTGGATTGACTATAAAAAGGCATTCGACTCGGTGCCTCATTCATGGCTCTTGAGGGTCCTCGAGCTGTATAAAGTTGATTGTGCAGTTCGAGACTTCCTCGGAGTATGTATGGGGCAATGGAGCACGATCCTTTGTCTCCATGGCGAGCGGCTGGCGGCTGCGGATGACCGAATCAGGATAAGGCGGGGTATCTTTCAGGGCGATTGTTTGAGTCCACTTTGGTTTTGCCTGGCTCTGAACCCCTTTAGCACATTGCTGGAGGGTTCCGGGACAGGCTTTCAGTTTCGGAGAGGGGGGCCGAAGGTACCTCACCTTCTCTACATGGATGACCTCAAGCTGATGGCACCCAGCGCTTCCCGTCTGCAGGAATTGCTGAACATAACCACTGAGTTCAGCAATTCCATCAGAATGGAACTTGGCGTGGACAAGTGTGCGGTCCTGCATGTGGAGAGGGGACAGGTCGCTCGCTCGGCCGAGATCAGTCTCGAGCCTTCGAGCATCAAGACCCTCTCCGAGGCTGAGTCATACCGGTATCTGGGCATGTCACAATCTTTAGGGATTCAGGAGGCGGACGTGAAACAGTCAGTTTGCGAGGTCTTTTTTAGGCGCCTGGCAAAGATCTGTAAGAGTTATTTGTCGGGTGCCAATAAAGTCCGAGCCTATAACGGCTGGGTCATGCCCGTCCTCATGTACACCTTTGGCGTGCTCAGATGGACTCAGACCGAGCTAGATGCCCTGGATAGGAAAGTCCGCACAACTATGACTACCCATCGTATGCATCACCCGAAGTCTTCTGTGATGAGACTGTATATCCCCCGGAAGTGTGGTGGTCGAGGCATGCTCAGCGTCAAGACCATGCACAACCGGGAGATATCCAGCCTCAGAACTTACTTTAGGGCGAAAAGGGAGTCTCCGGTGCATCGGGAAGTCATAGAATGTGATAAAGGACTGACCCCCCTGTCTTTGGCCAACGCCGAGTGGCAGGGACCGGTTGTGCTTAGCACCTCTGACCGGGAGTCCGTATGGAAGGAGAAGGAGCTGCACGGACGCTTTTTTAAGGCTCTTCATGAGCCCCACGTGGATAGAAAAGCGTCCGTGCAGTGGCTGCGTTTCGGGGACCTCTTTGGGGAAACCGAGGGTTTTGTCTGTGCAATACAAGATCAGGTGGTTAAGACGCGGAACTACCGAAAGTACATTCTGAAGGATGGCACTCAGGACATTTGCCGAGCTTGTCGCCATCCCGGTGAGTCACTCAGACATGTGCTTTCGGGCTGTTCGGCGCTTGCCAACACTGAGTATTTGCACAGGCACAACCAAGCAGCCAAAATCCTACACCAAGAGCTTGCTCTGAAGTACGGACTCTTGGATGAGAGGCTGCCCTATTACAGGTACACGCCGGTTCCTGTCCTCGAGCGCGGCGGCGTCCGGCTCTATTGGGACCGGTCAATCATCACGGACAGGACTATCATGGCTAACAAGCCTGATATCGTGGTGATGGACCGGGCACAGTCGCGGGTGTTTTTAGTGGACATCACAATCCCGTATGACGAGAACCTCGTGAGAGCTGAGACGGAGAAAAAACGAAAGTATCTGGATCTGTCTCACGAGGTTTCCGCCATGTGGCACGTGGAATCCACTGAAACCATCCCTATCGTGATTTCTGCCAACGGTTTAATCCCAGTCAGCCTCGCTAACCATCTGCGGCGGCTGGGTTTCCGTGGCAATTCACTTGCGGCCAAGATGCAGAGGGCGGTGGTGCTCGACTCGGCTAGGATAGTCCGTCGGTTTCTTAGCCTGTCGCCCTGACCCCCGGCCGTTTGGTCTCCCCTGCCGGGGTGTAGTCCTCCGCCCGGCACATATATGTATGTGTGTAACGTTTATGTATGTTTATAAATATTTTTTTTTTTTTTGCGTATTTAAGTAGGTTTGTTTTATGTCTTTGGGTTTTATATATATTTATCATGTGCCGGGTGTGAGAGTTAAATTCAATATGCAAATAATAATAATAACCATGACCGCACAACCGGGAGATATCCAGCCTCAGAACTTACTTTAGGGCGAAAAGGGAGTCTCCGGTGCATCGGGAAGTCATAGAATGTGATAAAGGACTGACCCCCCTGTCTTTGGCCAACGCCGAGTGGCAGGGACCGGTTGTGCTTAGCACCTCTGACCGGGAGTCCGTATGGAAGGAGAAGGAGCTGCACGGACGCTTTTTTAAGGCTCTTCATGAGCCCCACGTGGATAGAAAAGCGTCCGTGCAGTGGCTGCGTTTCGGGGACCTCTTTGGGGAAACCGAGGGTTTTGTCTGTGCAATACAAGATCAGGTGGTTAAGACGCGGAACTACCGAAAGTACATTCTGAAGGATGGCACTCAGGACATTTGCCGAGCTTGTCGCCATCCCGGTGAGTCACTCAGACATGTGCTTTCGGGCTGTTCGGCGCTTGCCAACACTGAGTATTTGCACAGGCACAACCAAGCAGCCAAAATCCTACACCAAGAGCTTGCTCTGAAGTACGGACTCTTGGATGAGAGGCTGCCCTATTACAGGTACACGCCGGTTCCTGTCCTCGAGCGCGGCGGCGTCCGGCTCTATTGGGACCGGTCAATCATCACGGACAGGACTATCTTGGCTAACAAGCCTGATATCGTGGTGATGGACCGGGCACAGTCGCGGGTGTTTTTAGTGGACATCACAATCCCGTATGACGAGAACCTCGTGAGAGCTGAGACGGAGAAAAAACGAAAGTATCTGGATCTGTCTCACGAGGTTTCCGCCATGTGGCACGTGGAATCCACTGAAACCATCCCTATCGTGATTTCTGCCAACGGTTTAATCCCAGTCAGCCTCGCTAACCATCTGCGGCGGCTGGGTTTCCGTGGCAATTCACTTGCGGCCAAGATGCAGAGGGCGGTGGTGCTCGACTCGGCTAGGATAGTCCGTCGGTTTCTTAGCCTGTCGCCCTGACCCCCGGCCGTTTGGTCTCCCCTGCCGGGGTGTAGTCCTCCGCCCGGCACATATATGTATGTGTGTAACGTTTATGTATGTTTATAAATATTTTTTTTTTTTTTTTTGCGTATTTAAGTAGGTTTGTTTTATGTCTTTGGGTTTTATATATATTTATCATGTGCCGGGTGTGAGAGTTAAATTCAATATGCAAATAATAATAATAATCATTTATTTCAGATAAAACATCCATATGGTATATAAATAAAATAAAAATACAAAAGGTATGCTAGGGCTATAAAAACTAAATATAACTAGATAGGACTATTTTTTATTTGCATCTCGGTGAACAGAGCGCCAGTGATTTATTATATCACTAGACATACTCTCACCGATGACCTTAAGGATGACGTTTTTCGACTCCAGCAATCGCTTCCAAAAAGAAGCGATTCGACTGCGTCTAATCGCGAAGAAATCGGGGATCCTCGCCTCGGCGAACATGCCCGACGCGCTGCAGTACCTCGGCAACCTCATGAGGATGCGGTATGCATCATTATACTGCACCCTCATGGTGCTCATTGTGGAACGCCTGAAATTCGTCCATAATTGACCTGTGTAAAAACATTGGCAATATGCACGAAACAGGGTTAATTTAACTTCGGTACTGCACTTTGAAAATCTGCGTGCGAGCATGTTACACCGAACCGACAGTGCTCTCCTCTCTCTTTCGATATCAAGGTCATCCCTCAGGTCACCGGTGACAATATGTCCCAGATATTTGAACTGTTGCACCTCCCGAACTGCAGAACCATTCAAATAAACGCGTGGCACCTTCTCCGGACCCTTTCCTGATCTAAAAACCATAACCTCCGACTTCGAGACATTATATCTCAATCCGTGAGCGCCCGCGTAACGCTCGCAGATTGAGAGTAACTTACGCAGACCTCCAATCGATGGGCTGAGAAGCACCATATCGTCCGCATAGCTGAGATTGTTTACACAAACATCTCCCAGATGACAGCCGATTCTGGTGCCCCCCAACTCTTCGATCAGACCATTAATGTATACGTTGAAAAGGTCCGGAGAGGACCTAATATACGCAAGGTTGTGTTTATTAAAAACAAAAATACATTTAATATCAAAATATCGGCCGCCCAGTCGAATATCGAATAGTTCAGATATCAGTTGCCCAGTCGATAGTTTTTGTAAAAGTCAACAATATAAAGAGTTTTCTAAATGTTCATTTTTCGTTTTCTTCGTCATTTGTTATGTTATTTAAAATGGTTGCTGTTGGTTGTTCAGATAATCGCAAGACCGTATAACTGAGGGCCGGATAATAGAGTTTCTAATGTATGGGCGCCAAAAGGCAGAGGTTTGAACCACTGAGCTCATTGCTCACAGCTCATTGCTTCTAATTAAGTAGCTTTTGGTGACGCACTCTTGCGTAGCGCGTTTGTAAACTTGCTACACAAGCAACGTCAAGTAACATTGTGTCCAGCTATATCTAGTTACCTAGGTTATCTCGAAAATAGGTCGAGTGCTGGCACGTGGATATACTCGTATATATCAAAGCAGACATTGTTATTGGCCCTAGAGTATTAAAAAAATTATGCCATAAAATTAGACTTGATATTTCCTTTATTAATAATATCTGAGTGGGCTAATTATAAAACAAGGGGTTCATAGCTATTTCAGCTCATAAAATCTGAGTAAAAACCCTTACAGTATATGGGATATATTGCAGGTAATATTTCAAGTTGTATCACCATAATATTCACAGTAATTACTTTTCCCACCACAAAAAATAAAAACAAAGCTCGAAATATTCCAAATACGAACCATGTCTGAATTTTGAATTAAAATAACTGTTTCATGCCAGGGAATAGTAACCGTTTCGAGGGTACCTCCTCGTAGTTCGGTTAGGCTTGTAGTCAAAGGTAATGGTATAGTCCACTTACGAAATACTAACTAAAGCACCCCTTTGCTGGTCCTTCTCCACATTATAAAAGGAACAATAATTATTGATTATCACTTCAGCTTTCATGTCAAAGATTTTGAGCTGGCTAGTTACCACAAGACGCACCTCCTACTTATATTTCAGGTATTAGTATTTTTTTAAAGAATCCCTGTTGAAATATACATAAGTATATAAAGTCAGTTTTCCCAGGCGTCAGCGTCACCGAGAACCATTTGCAATTCCAGGAAGAGCATATAATACTGAGGAGAAGTTTAAAATGCAAAATTTTTCACTTTATCTATAAAAGCGTAGTAGAGAGGTCATCATCATCATCATCATCATTTCAGCCTGCGGACGTCCACTGTTGAACATAGGCCTTCCCAAGTGAGCGCCACCACACCCTGTCCTCAGCCTTCCTCATCCAGCCGCTTCCCGCCACCCGCTTAATGTCGTCGGTCCAACGAGCTGGAGGACGCCCCACGCTACGCTTACTTGTACGCGGTGTCCACTCCAGGACTTTTCGGCTCCACCGGCCATCGCCCCTGCGACACGCGTGACCTGCCCACTGCCACTTCAGCTTGCTAATGGTTTGGGCTATGTCAGTGACCTTGGTTCTCCTGCGGATCTCCTCATTTCGGATTCTATCCCTCAGGGAAACTCCTAACATAGCCCTCTCCATGGCCCGCTGCGCGACATTGAATTTGTGGATCAGGCCGTGTGTGAGTGTCCACGTTTCCGCGCCATATGTGAGGACGGGAAGAACGCACTGGTTGAAAACTAGTAGAGAGGTAAAGCTCCTCATATAAAAATAAATTTTCAATTTAGGGCCTGTTTTTAACATATTATTTATGGGGGAAAAAATATACACAAAACTCACGTACGCCGCATTTTTTGAGAGGTGCCTGCTACAACCTTTACACCTAAATCCACCCGCGCTCGCCTCCGCCGACTTGGAGTAGTATTGCTTCAATGAATAGAGAGGAAAATTGGAAAAAAGTTACATTATTCTTTCATTTCATGGTGCTGTCACATTCATAAATGAGATGAGGTTCACATAATATTTACTTCTACATTTTTAGTACGAATGGGTTATGGGTAAGGTTTGGAATGCTCTCCCGAAATCTGTGTTCCCGCAACTTACGACCTGGGTACCTTTAAAAAAGGAGTGAATAGGCCTCTTCTAGGTAAGCGCGCTCCATCTTCGAACACATCGTCACTTTTCATCAGGTGAAATTGTGGTCAAGCGTAAACCTATATTGAATTTAAAAAAAATATTACCTTTATTAATGGCCGCTTGCGAACAGGTACTTAAACTTACGTCTTTCACTGTTTTTTTATTGCTGTAGGTGCATTTTACAGGTTTATTTTTCTGTTTTAGAAGTTGGATGCCTACTGAGAGATAGGTCAGAAGATTTAAAGCTCTCTACGACTCGCACAGTTTTGAGCCGCAAGTGTAAATATGATCCAGCGGTTTCCCTCGACCCTCAATGTCGCTAGCCCATTTGGCTGGGTTCCTGCAAATACTAGACCTTCCCTCGCAAACAAAAATTCGTCGACAGTTTACGTTTATCAATTAAGGTGGATAGGTACCATCCGGGTGCATCAGGGAAAATTCATATTTTGAAAATGAGTTTTACCAGCATAACATTTATGCATCTACATGTTTTTAATACAGACTTTCGTCAACAAAACTCATTTACTTACTTCATATCGGTTCTCGTAAGGTCTAAATATGGAAAACTGCAGAAAATTAATTTCGGAAAAATAAATAAAATTTGAATATCACGGGCTACTTGGGCGGAAATCCCGATCGGCGGAAGTAAAGATATTCCATCAAAATTCAAACTATAGAGATATCTATAATTCAAAACAATAACGCAAATTATGAAATAATCGCTACATTCATTACGTGTACCGCTACGTACCAACTAAAACTTGCATAAAGGAAGCGTTGGAACTCGTTAACCGTGCAAATCATAAACCCAAGAATGGTTTACGGCACGCAAGAAGGATGCGATCTTTTTACGTGGCAGGGAAAGATTGAAATTCTATTCACTTCTCACTCAAACACTTTCCTTTTCGTAGCGTGCGAACGAGATGCGAAAAGCAAATGAAACTTTAAGGTGTACATAACTACATATGGTACGTGTACGGAAAGGTACATTTTGCAAGATTGCATGTTATATTTCAACACCCACTCTCGGCTGAAAGAGTTCCTGCCAGAAGCAGTTTTATGTGTAAAAATCCTGAATTAATGTCATAAGCGTCTATTCTGGTCTCTGCTACCTACATTTTTCATTCACCCAACAAAGGGAGGCTGGTGAAATATTTTCACTGAAATTTCGCAATATATCTCTCGGAATCGGCAGATTCAAAGCAGTATTTTTTTGCTTCAAATAATCTAACCATCACTTGTAATTATGGAGACGAAGTGGAGTAATTTTGTTTAAGGACGTCCTGAAATAACTTCCGGAATGCGTGTTTAGTGTGCATTATGCTTTATTCCTAATTATTATTCCTTCAATATTGCTTTATTATTGCTATTATTCCTTCAATACTGATTTTGTAAATCACTTTTTAAACATACCTTACGCAATCTTATAATTTTAACGTGATGTTGTTCTAGTTCAGCATCAATATTATATCTACTCGCTATGTCCACGGTACGCAGAGGTAAGAAAGAATTAAAGTATATACATACTGGCAAACGTCGTTTTACCGTTTAGGGACATGAAAAATAGATAACTCTCAGACCTAGTGATCATTCACTGAAAATTTCATAAAAATCGGTCCGGCCGTTTCGAAGAAATTTGGTAACAAAGGACACGAGAATTTTTATATATTAGAAGATCCGTCGGAGCTGCTATTGCTATTTTCGTTTCCAATATCAATTAATGCAATTAGTAATCATAGATAAACTGCCGGTATATGAGAAGTATCAAGAAATTATAATCATCAATTGGTAAACAGCACCATCAACACCGTCACAGGCAGAACACAGCAGCTCTGGCAGATTTTCTTGGATTTGTTATTATACTGATAGGTTCTTAGTTCTTACTTTCCTTTAGTCGGGGAGTTTCAAAAAAACAATTACAAGTCTACTAAAGTCGTGGGTGTTTTAATTTTTTTATTTTCCACTTGTATCCATCAGCGTTCTGTAGCTCTACTAGTATACCTACCTAAGTTTTACAGAGTGAAAACTAGGCTAAGTTTGACTTCTTATTAGAGTCCGTAATAGATTTCAGTTTAAAAATGTTTACATTACCGCGGATGCTGTTAGTTTTACCACCGGTTTTACTGAGTTAAAAGATTGTCTGATTGAAGAATGGTAGATTTTAAAATCTCTGCCTACTTATGAATTGCATCCTGGTTCAGCCCTACAGAAAAATAGTTGTTCAATAGAATTTTAGTATGTTTGGGGCGCTGATATCTATAATTAATATTAGTACCTACGCTGGATCAAATATTCTATACAATTGACAGTTCATTTTTTGTGCCGATTTGTTCCACCGATTGCCCCTCGAAGGTCCACGGTACTAAATTGACATTTGTTGCTAGTGACCGTCGTTTTGAATGTCTTTTTATCTTAGTTCCATGGACGCTCACGCCAGGTTACGATACAATCAGCGCCAAAATGGCGAAAATCAAGTGTCTTAATTTTTACGTTGAAAGCCTGGTCAAGCGTACTACTTAGTATAATAAAGGTCGGTGTGTACCACCGATATCAGGATGTGGGGGACATCCGAACGATTTACGTAAACCTTTTTCGTCCAAGCATTCTGGTCCCTTGCAAAGTCGGTTGAAATGAATTTCTGCCGCCCTTCGTTGCCGCCTCTGCAGAAGCCCGATGGATCACTGGCAATGTCTGCAACGGACAAAGCAAACCTATTGGCGTCTCTGTTTGCAGAAAACTCCCGTCTCGACGCTGGTAGTGCTACACCTCCTACCCTCACACCATGCGGCTCTGTTATGCCGGAGATCCGCATTCACCAGCACGAGGTCCTTAAAACTCTTCGTGACCTAGACGTGAGCAAGGCCAGTGGCCCAGACGGCATACCTGCAATTGTCCTGCGTAATTGTGCTCCCGAGTTATCTCCTGTACTAACACGCTTGTTCCGCCTCTCTCTCTCCACCGCTCGAATCCCACTTTCTTGGAAGGTTGCCAACGTGCAGCCGGTGCCCAAGAAGGGTTGTCGTGCCGACCCGGCCAACTATAGACCGATTGCCATCACGTCCATCCTTTGTAAAAGTATGGAACGTGTACTCAATCACAAGCTCCTAGCATACCTTGAAGAAAATGACCTTTTGTCGGACCGTCAGTACGGCTTCCGTTCCAACCGGAGCACTGGCGATCTTCTTGTGTATGCCACGCATACATGGGGCGAAGCCATAGAGAAATACGGTGAGGCGCTCGCCGTCTCACTCGACATCTCTAAGGCTTTTGACCGAGTCTGGCACGGCAGCCTACTCAGCAAACTCCCAGCTTATGGAATACCCGCTGGCTTTTGTAACTGGATATCTGATTTCCTGAGAGAACGGTCTTTTCGAGTGGTCGTTGACGGTCACTCTTCAGACCTAATGGCTGTCAATGCCGGTGTACCTCAGGGATCTGTTCTATCCGCGACATTATTCCTGCTGCACATCAACGATTTGCTTAAACCAGGTTTATTTGGTTACGCTGATGACAGCACTGTTTCGGAGAGATACATGTCTAGTCCAAAAGCCAGCGGTGCTGAGATACTAGAGCTAAGAGAGGCATTGGTAGATCGCGTTAACTTGACTCTAAAAGAAGTGTCTGAGTGGGGTGACGCTAATCTAGTCAAGTTTAACGCTACCAAAACGCAAGCGTGCTTATTCACCGCAAAAAAGAGCCCCTTCACCTTGGCTCCCACTTTTCAAAATGTATCCGTTCCGATTAGCGATCATATCGACCTCCTGGGTATTAACATCTCACCCAATCTCAATTTTGGGAAATGCATCGAGGAAAAGGCAAAAACAGCGGCCAAAAAACTTGGCATCCTGAACAAGGTTAAGCGGTACTTCAAGCCCGAACAGCTTTTGACGCTATATGAAGCTCAAGTTCGCTCCGGCATGGAGTACTGCAGTCACCTATGGGATGGATCTGCCAAATACCAGCTCGATGCATTGGACTCGGTTGATCGCCGCGCACGCAGAATAATCGGCAAGGAATCGCTAACACGGGCGAAACTGCTCAGTTTAGAACACCGACGCAGTGTTGCCTGTTTAGCGGTTTTTTACAGGATATATTTTGGAGAGTGTGCTCAAGAACTCCACAACCTTGTGCCACCTTCACCTTTCTACCATAGAACCGCGAGACGTCGAGAGAATTGGCATCCTTATGTGGTTGATGTCCAGCGTACTCGGACGAAACGCTTTTCTTCTACGTTTCTGATTCGAACCGCTAAGGTGTGGAACACCCTTCCAGCTTCCGTGTTCCCAGCCAAATACAATCTGGGTGCCTTCAAGAGAAGAGTGAATAGGCATTTTCTAGGCAAGCGCGCTCCATCCTAGACCTCATCATTTCTGTACATCGGACTTGATTGTAGTCAAGCGCAAGCCTATCAATTATAAAAAAAAAAAAAAAAGCAAAGTCAAAATTCTATAGGTGACTGCTGAGCATGCTACAGCGTGGCCTTACAGTTGGTGGCAAAACAAGCATTTTTGGCACCGATAAACTGGCGACATTTTTTCGCGCCGTTCGCTCTGTCCCAGTGTACATGTCTATTGTGTGTACCTACAGACTGTGTTGAAGATATTTCAAACCACGACGTCGCGCCCCACTCTGTCAAAATCGCTTATGTTTCATTCGATTTATATGGAGTTTGACAGAGTGGGTCTTGTCTTGTTCATGTAGAATGTAAGGAATGAAAATAAAAGCTTATTTATTAACAACAAAGGAAAAGATTATCCTATACCTTTAATCCTATACCTTTAAACGAGCAATTCTTGTATATATATATATATTTCTATATAATCTGAATCTCGGAAACGGTTTGAATGATTTTCATGAAATTTAGTATACAAGGGGTTTTGGTGGCGATAAATTGATCTAGCTAGGATTAATTTTTAAAAAATGTCGTATTTACCAAAAAAAATATATAAATCTATACCTGACATCTATTGGCGATAAAGTAATACTATTACAGTAAACTC
The DNA here is from genome assembly GCA_036785405.1 of Coenonympha arcania. Lineage (NCBI taxonomy): Eukaryota > Metazoa > Arthropoda > Insecta > Lepidoptera > Nymphalidae > Coenonympha > Coenonympha arcania. Next base: position 4,024,121 of record CM072063.1, on the reverse strand, counting down.
CTGCTGCCATCTATTGGTAAGTAGCTGTAATACTACCGAGCAAAGCTCGGTCACTCAACTAGTTTGCTATAATCCGCCAACAGAAAAAATTCTGTATGGTCAAACATGCAGGTACAAGCCAAGCACCGCTTACTTTCCCACCAAAGCATGAAAGCCAAGTTACCCAGCAAGCAATGCCACCACCACTACTCACATGCACCACCACACAAATTTTTTTTTTATAACTCTCGACGCACGTTTCGCCCCGAAACCGGAGCATCGTCAGGAGATTTCGACTTCACAATTCAAGATTGTTTTTTTGACGTACTCATGAACTACTTTTGTAGCACTCATGAAAAAGTGTACCGTTCCGTGTACCGTTCCGCGTAACGTTCCACCTGAGCCTGTGCGTGCAAGCGAGAGCGCGCAACAAGCGATCAACAGAGGCACGATAAAAATTACATAAAATAATAATTATGATTATGACTATGATTATGATTACGATTATGATTACGATAACGATCACGATTATGATTACGATAACGATTATGATTATGATTATCATAATGATTATGATTATCATAATGATTATGATTATGACGTTATCACGTAAATCTATCGTCCGTAAACCGACTTTACAGACAACCAATTTTTTATTTCTAACTGAAATATGTATACCTACCCGTTGTTGCAGCCCGCGGGCACACGGAGGTGAAGGTGGAGCTGCAGATGGAGCGCTGGGCGGCGCGCGGCGGCTCGGTGCGCCTGCGCTGCGTGCACGACGTGCCGCCGCACCTGCTCGACAAGGTCGTGTTCCTGCGCCACGGCACCAAGATCTTCCAGTACATCCGCGACCGCAAGCCGCCCTATCGGAACTTCACCACGCCTGGCGCTGTGCTCAAAGTAAGTAGTTAATCATCGTCGTCAGCCCATTTCATCTTTCTCGCTAAACGAAAATTCATAGAGGGCTACTATGGGACTACGATATAATGGCGATCTTTATCTACACGTGTAAGTACCTAACTATTTGTTACCTGAAAAATTAAAAAACAAACATTTTATTCATTATTATCTTAGTTTAAAAAATTGAATTTCATAAACATCAATATGCTGATTTGAGAAAAATCTGTCGACCACTTACTCCGTAGCTAAATGGAAAGAAACTCAAAAAATGTATGGGAATGACAGTTGTTTTCTATAAGTCACATGATCAATTTGTCGATCGGATTTAATTCGCATAGATTTTTTTGAATTTAATTCCATTTAAATATGGAATGCTGCGGCGTCTAAAATTAAAAAGGATGGAGATAACGTGCAGCAATAAAATAATAGACATTTACACAGGAACCGGCGGAGCGCGTGGCAAAATGTCCCCAGTTTACTGGTGTCAAAAATGTTTGTTTTAACACCAACGGCATCAGTAGGTAACCGACTGCAGTATTGTCAATGTACTGCGGGCCACGCTACAAATCACTATTTTTTCTTGTATGATGAAGGTTTGTAAAATGTTCAGATGGGCTCATCCTGAGGTTCATATCGGTGAATAAAATATAGGGTTCGCTATAAAACTTTCAATGTATCACAAAACTGAAATTTTCTCGTAGTTTGGAAAACTGTTGTGACTGCGGCAGGTATAGGTAGGTAGAAGCCATCCAAATAATCTACATTGGAAATTCTGAGCGAATGCGATGTTATTTTAAACTAACGAGACTAGTTTAAATTTAATATTAATTTAAATTTTTAACCAAACTAAGTAAAACGAAAAGTGCCAACGTGTAGCTTTTGTGTGTACCTTTTCTCGCGGTCCGCTGTGTCCAGGGTATAAAGGTTCTCAGGTCACACATCTGGTGGTACCTAAAGCTTCGGCCTCAGGCGGTTAGCACATCTACTGATGGCCAATAGCCCAAGACGCGTTGTCATGTAATTTAGCGATGCGATGCAGTGTAGCAACTGATATGAGTTAACCCCTTCCAATTTACATCGTCTAGCATCAGTTGAGATTGCACTCATAAGTAGCTACTAACTTCTAGTACCTACTTATATAAAAAAATATTCAGATAGAGGTATTGGCGTTCAGCGAAGTTTATACCGAATAAGATTCTTTGAGCACCCTTTGAATATGGTACCCTAAAAGTACCTATTAGGTACTACTAGTAGGTACTAAATAGTTTTGTAAAAGTACCTGTAAAAAGAGTTAGGAAAACAAGATTAGGTCTGCCTAATTACATCACCCAGTCTAGTTAGCTAGGTTGTTGATCTAAGTTGATACAACAGTACGGCTGTGAGAGCTTGAAATTAGATTATTACTGTCGCTTCGTGCCTCCGTGAACGCGCGCCTGCGGCTTCGATTATAGCCAATCAACTAAGTACTGCAACTCTGGAACACGTGTCAGCGGCTGCTACACAGTTATGTATACCACCACAGAATCAGACAGAGCAGGATTTAACGATTTTAACCAACCAGAGAATCGTGTATGTTCAAAATATGATTTATATTTTACTATTCATGGCTGACCCGACGAACATCGTGCCGCTCCATGGGGGTCATTCACGTACCTAACGCTTCATTGCGTAAAGTGAATGCATTGACGTATATAAGTAGACGATGTTAAAATTAAAACACTGAAAAATAATTTTTATGACTATTGACTTACAGCGTAAAGTTGAATGTAGTTCGCAAAATGGTCGACAATCGTGAAATTAAAATTACTTTCCGCGATGATTGAAAGTTTGTATTTCCTATTTTGAAATACATTCAATTTTACATTCTAAACCAATAGACGTAATTCGTAGTAGATTAGTACAAATCAAAAATTATACTATATGAAATCAAAAATTATATATTATTTTCGCTGTTTTTGAAAATATTTTGCCAAACAGATTTTGTACAACAGAAAAAATTACATTTTGCGTTGCAGAAAAAAGACTCACAAATAACCGTTAACAATGGAAACTTAGAAAGCCATGAGCATATCAATCTCAAATATTCCAAACGAGGCGATTAATAAGGCGCCTAAACAATGAAGGCGCATTATTCATCACCTGTCGGCATGGCGAGTAACATTTTAACCGAGATCTATGGCGGGGAATCTTTTTATCTTAAGGGGGCAAAATCTTAATAAATTTCATGAAATAATAATCAAAATGTTGTTCATAAGGGTATCTCCCGTGGCAGTGGTTATTAACGGCATAAACGGTTGTTAAGGCGGCCCTTCCCGGAAAATCCAAGTACAACTAATACGTGGTCTACAGGTTTGCTGTTTCGTCTAACGCAACCCTAGAAAAAGACTGAGAAAAAAAACGAAATAACGCCTGTGTCGTCAATCGCGCGTTCAGGAAACAAAAAATAGCGCGGAAATTTCATGAAACTTGTTCCAGGAAATACGTGATTTTGAAAGAGCCTTACAAGTATGTGTAAGTAATGTTTGTTATTCCGAATCTTTATTAGTTGTAAGAGGTTTCTATAGAGTTGTTTTTTTTTACTTTTACAATATATGAGTTGAGCGAATCAACCAAAGTTTATGTAAAATTTCAGCAAGAATGCACAGTTTTGGAGGCTGGTACTGAATTTGTTGCTAATAATTTTTAATTTTTGTTTCTATACAAACCTAGATATAGTGTGCAAGGTATCTACTTGTTAAAAATATTTTAAGAAAAAATTGTTATAACGTCACAATCGCGTACGAGCGTTTGTATGAAAAAATCTACCGGGAAGGCTGCTCTTAAAGCGATTTTTAATTTTTTACGTAAATAGGTAAAACGTCGTTTTTTGTGATATTTTTCTGTAAAGCCTCGGTCTCGCGATCATAACGCACTTCCGTAATCTGTGCGCACAACGCTGCGGTACGCGGCATGCGACGTCGGACACATTATCGTATGAAAAACGTCAAGAATAGTCTCTCGTTCCGTTATAGTTTGCGTTGCGTTTTTCCTAAGATTTGTATCCAATTTGTGTTTCTGTGCCGCGTATTGCAGCGTTGTGCGTTATGACCGCAAGACCAAGGTTTCACGCTGCCTGTCGCACCCATCAACGTATTCGTAAGAGCGAAGAAGACAAAAATAAAAACCGTCTTGACGCTTAAAAAATAATAAATTCATATCTGACCTGCATCGGAAATGGAGCGCACCTATGCCCAAGGAAAGTCGACGAAACCTCTGCAGTATAAATAGAAAATACCAAAATACTCTGTAGCAAAACGTTGCTATCTTGTTAGCAATTTACAACGACTCTGCAATATATGAGCACACCTTAAAAGCTACGCGGATAGGTAGCAAGTAGCAAGTAATGGGCCGGGCGGAGTTAATTTTCCGGGTCAGCGTTACGAGTAGGGTAACCACAGGTTAGGCTAGACACCTGTCTCATTTTTCTTCAGTCTACGTTGCAAAGTCGCAGAAAGCCACACTTATCCTCGTGGATTATATTACACAACTGCTACAACACTGCACAATGTTTAGCTGAAACGGTAGACTATTTCGTGAGTGCTTTTTTCAGACTGCAAAAGTTATATGTTGCTGCACCATATTATTAGATTTGCACCGTAAGTTTCTCAGAATTCAAGTTGATTATAAGGTGTTTTCCTAAGTGCTAATTTAATCACCTTCGTTCTTGGAAAATTATATTGCATTTGGAGACTTAAGTTGTTTTTTTTTCGTTAAGGTGTTTTTGCCCTACCAGCCCGCGAAATTCAAATTTTATTCAGTTTTTTTGCAAATATTAGACTAACTACACATTTTAGGCAATGGGTTTTGCGAGCATAATATTTATGAATCTACATGTTTAATAAAAACTGCTCGAAAATTCCCATTTGCCTCATATTGGTTCCCGAAAGATTATTTTCTGCAGTTTTCCAGATTTGGAGCTATCGGGAACCAATTTGAAGTATAGTATGGAAAAACTAAATAAAATTTGATTTTCGCGATGATATTCATCCCCTTAACAATAACGGCGTACAAGCCGTATTTAAGTGATTTTGAATACGGTTTTACGTAAACTATATCGACAATAACGTTCAAATTTAAACGTAATGTATTTTGGGTCTTTAATCTAAAATCGCTTAGAAGCAGAAACACGATTTGATAAAATTTTCTCGATAGAAAGTTCTCTTAAAAGTTGCTCCAAAATCTCAGTTTTCCTGTATTTTATCGGAAACTACAATGGATGTAATTGTAATTTTTGTTTTAATGTGTCGGTAATAACAATATCCAAAAACGCTGAGAAACCGATTTATGAAAACTGGCTTAGTTTTTGAGTAATAAGCTAAAAGTTTTTCTGTTATATTCTTCCGCGACGCTGCATGTCGCACCTACCAACGTATCCGTGAGAGTGAGAAAGACAAAAATAAATTCAATAAATCCTCTTAAGTTAGTAGTCTCACCTGATCCTGAGGATCCAGAGGGTAGGCCTGAAGATTTAGAGGGTCACTTAGCAAAGACAATCACTTACTACTACCACCGATAAGAACTAAGGATGAGCCCATCTGAACATTTTACGTTAATGTTCTTCATTTGAAAAAAGAACAGTCATTTTCATACAATTTTAAAATTATAAAATCAAGCTCTTCCCCGGAATCGAACCTAGATACTACTACTTTGCATAATATCAAGTACTCCAAACAGCTAAGATAATCATAATCATTATAATCATAATATCATTTATTTGCACAAAACACGTATAGGGTTATAAGTGTTATAACAATATTCGGTACATGATGTCTCAGTGCTTCGCCAATTTACAGGCATGCAAATATTAAAATCAGTTTTAACAATATTTGTCAATATAATTAGTAGTAATTATAATCATAGTTATAAGCTAAAATAAATGACATTTTCAGCCATGCCAAACGAAACTTAGCTTTTTTTGCCATTGTAGAAAGTTTGAAAGACGCTTCGTTAACTCCGTTAAGATTTTCCGTCCGTTCTGGGGATTTTTATACAAACACGATGACGATAATCTCAGTACAGAAAATCAAGTTTAACAACACGGGTAAGTTTTAAGTGGGCAAACAGCAAACGTTACCAACGTAATTTGATCTGGTAACCCCATTGCGTGCACATAACTCATTTAACCTTCGATGTACGGGTCTAACAGGTCAGCCCATGGATTGTTTAAGACAAACGTATTCATCGTAATCGTAATTGGAAACCAATTTTGCTCGTAAATTGGTTCGCTGATTTATGTCAGCCAATCGGCGGGCAGAATTTTGCCAACGATTACGATAACCATGAATACGTTTTTTTTTACGCAATCAGACCCCAGTACATTATTCCCGACTTTAAAAAATTTAATACTTTTGGTGCAGTGGCGTGCGCTTAGATTCTAGTGGGAGGTTCCGGGTTCGATTCTCACCACGGGTCTTTTTAGAATTTTAGAATTCCTTAATTGGCTCAGGTCTGGTCTGGTGAGAAGGTTCAAAAAGGTCTGGTCAAGCAGCAAGCGATTTAGCGTTCCGGCGCGATGCTGTATGGAAACGAAGATCGCGATCGTGGGGCTTATGTGTAGGATGTAAAAGAAACTAGCTTTTAATCTTCCTTGGTACCGAAAGCTTCTTTGGGACTTTATAATTTCTAATTAGCTCAGGGCTATATCTATCACAATTTTATCGACAGGGAAGTAAATATAGTGACAAGAGACTCACACTACCTTATGCCGAGACTTATGCACCCGTTAGTTACCTATACGACCTCTTCCAAATAGTTATTAATTCATGTTTTCTGGATCTTGAACTTAAATTTAAAGTAAATGCGCGGATACTATAGGTATAGAGAGACAAGCTAATTTCTGGAATATCAGAGATTATCTATTATAAAATATAAACCTATCTGATCTAACTTAATAGATGTATTTGGTATGAATAGCTTTACTACTAGACCAATTAAACAATAATTACTAGGTACAACTACTATTCAGTATAGCAGTTTAACGTCATCAGATAAACTAAAGTTAACAAGACGTGCTTGCTAAGTTTCTCGTTATATCGATATTCCTGCCAACACCCTGCCACATGAAATTGTATTGTACAGACTAAACTAAAACTAATCTACGTATTCATAAATTTATGAAACGTAATAGTAGTACAAAAGCGCATTGAGCTCAATTCGGGATACCCCGCGTTCCGTTGCATGCACAGAACTCGTTTAGCAGCCGTGGGTGGGTGTTACAAGTTGACCTCTTTGGTTACTTTCTAACTGCAAATTAGAGAGTCAGGAATATACAAAAATTGTAACTGAGTAACACGAAATGAATTGGAAATATGTAACGACATTACGACACTCTACAATACTGGAAGAAATTAGCAAAACATAGGTACTTAAAAGTGTTGCAGTGTTGATAATACCTACATATTAACAGATTAATTATAAGTAGGAAGTTTGAGTTACTAATTAATAATATTACTAATTAGATCATAAGCTAGATCATAGTACCTACATAGTAAAGTAACCATTTGGCAGTGGTACTTTATAATAAGAAATAAATATATATATTAACATTAAACTACGTCGCTACTGCTACTTTGAATAATACATATGTTAATTGCATATTAACACTTTTAAGCAGTAAGTACCACTTTTATTTGGTTCCAAAATTGTCTTATGTCAGCTCACAATATCTACTATCTCAAGCACAGATTACGGAAAGAGCTCTTTCCGTAATCTGTGATCTCAAGGCTTCGAAAAAGTCTTCTGTACACGTAATATTTTCTTCGACATCGAAGCATCTGTTTGTAGTATTACAAGGTACTAAAGGTCTCTGGTCTCTTGATAGAAAATTTAAGCCTAAACGACCTACCTACGGGTCTACACAAAGTTTCAACTATAGGGGCTGTAACTGAAACTCTCTCAATAGAAGAAAATTTATATCTGTAACCGAAACAAATATGTAAACAAAAGAAAATGTTGCTGTTTATATTATACACACATTACTAAAAAAACTAATTGTATTCCTGAAAAGTAGCAGTAGCAATATCGCTTAGTTAAACTCATTGTTAATATGCCTTATAAATATTGCAAAGTGATTGCAACTATAAAGTAGTTTATATTTGTCCTGTACCTAACCCACAGACATATAAAGGGAAGACCTAACCGATATTATATAGAAACATTTTCATAAAAATTACGTATTCCAGATTCGCCCCGTTTTCTTCTAATCTGTAACGCTTAAGAAAGTATTTCGCAGCCCCCAGGCACCTTAACAATATACAAGTTTAATGTGCGTGCTATGATAACATAATATTATTCATAACCCAATTAAGAATACACGTACCTAGTACCTACCTAATGTAATTAGCTTTTTATAGCAAGTCTTGTTAACGTTGTTAGTTATCTACAATAAATAAAATAAAATTTGACATATTTTGTCCACTTGCGTGCACCCACCAATACACAATGGTGCCTTTGTACAAGGTACTCATTTTTTATAGCGTTCATGATGAAATTAAATTATACTTACTACACGTAGGAACCTATATATTTTAAGGCATATTTTTTAAGGTAAGGGTTTTTTACTTACCCTATGTGAAAAAACGTACATATTTATTAATTATCCCTAAACCTAAACTGTATTCCAATGCTAACTATCCACTTTCTTTCCATAATTTAACGAAAAGCTGGCTGTTTATAGTCTTAAATTAATACATTATAATATCTACTTAGAGTAGAACTTAATTAATAACGTCGGCAATTTGTTAAAATGCGCCTACGCCGGAATAATAAAATATATTTAAACCAGACAATATTAAAAAAAAATATAATAAAAAAGAACATCTATAGTCAATCGAAGTCACTACACCATTGAAGAAATTTTTAATGACAAGAATCTTGGGGTGATAGAGAAATGCTTCCATCTCCTCACAAGCTATCATTAAAATCATGTAATTAACTTTCATACGAAAAGTTATACCTGAAAAATTATACCTGTGTCGTTTTTTAAAAAAGCAAGTACGCAGTATATTGCGGGTTCTTCTGAAAGGTGCAGACGCTAACCTGCTTTCGGAACTTGGCGGTAGAGTTTAAACTTTTCATAGGAGCCTGTAAATTGGGCCTATGTGAGAAATAAAGATTTTCACCTACAATTTCATCCACTAAAGTTAACAATATATCGTAATCGTAAGTAAATATTAGGTCCTTACATATGAAATTGGCGTTTTGTATGGGAGGAACATAAAGTCGATTTTTTTAAAATATAATATATATATTTAATCAAAGTATGTACCATTGCTATCTATGCACTTTTGCCACCTTATAGGTAGTTCATTAATCCCTTTACTAAAAAAGCCATTCGGACGGGAATCAATAAAATCTTTGAAAGCGCTTTGGACTGCCTCATCGGAGTTAAATTTTTTCCCTTGTAAGAAGTTATCCAAATTTCGAAAAAAATGGTAATCTGTTGGAGCAAGGTCCGGGGAGTAAGGTGGATGTCTTAGGCATTCCACTTGAAGCTCCTCTAATTTGGTAGCCGTCTGTTGTGCAGTGTGTGGTCTAGCGTTGTCCTGAAGCAGCAGTGGCCTAGAACGATTGACCAGCCTCGGTTGTTTAGCAGCTAGCTTTTCCATCATGGATTGCAGTTGCTGACAACAGATATCCGCCGTAATCGTCTGGCCAGATTTAAGAAAGCTGTAGTGAACGACGCCGGCGCTAGTCCACCAAACGCTCACAAGTAATTTTTTTTGAGTCAATTTTCGTTTGGGGCAGGATTTGGCTGGTTCGCCAGGGTTCAACCATTGCGATGAGCGTTTCCGATTATCATACAGGATCCATTTTTCATCACAGGTAATGATTCGATTTAAAATCCCTTCATTACTGTGCCGGTTGAGTAATGTAACACAGCAGTCTACGCGCGTTTGTCGGTTTGCTGCACTCAATTCATGAGGTACCCACCTTTCAAGCTTTTTCACCTTCCCAATTTGCTTCAAGTGAACTAAAACAGTTTTATCACTAACACCGCAGCCTGCAGCTAGCTCGGACGTGGTTTGCGATGGATCCGCTTCCACAATAACCTTCAATTCTTCATTGTCAACTTTGGTCTCCGGCCGTCCACGGGGCTTGTTCTGCAGGTCGAAATTTCCAGAACAAAAACGTTGGAACCAAAAACGCACTGTGTTTTCTTTTGCGACACCCTCGCCGTACACATCATTAATCCTTCGAGCCGTTTCTGCAGCACTGGTGCCACGATGGAACTCGTACTCGCAAATAACGCGATATTTCAAGTTTTCCATTTTGTAAACAGAGTGGCGCAAAAAAAACCAAAAGAGAAAAAAAACAAATGAATTAAGATTTTCAAAACACAAAAGCATGAGTAAATAGCTGTATAAATTTGAAATTGGAATTTCTAACCAAAGAAGAGATATTTGAGATCAAAGTGGCCAGTACGACAAAACGCCAATTTCATATGTAAGGACCTAATATATACAACGATCATTCAACAATGAAGTTAAAGTAGCACGTTAATTTGTTCGCAGATATCTCTAGCGACGGAGAACTCCATAATCCTTCAGAACTTGGACTTCGCAGCCAGCGGCGGGTACTCCTGCGAAGTGTCACTTGACACTCCTATCTACACGAAGGCATCTAGCGAGAAGCAGCTCACAGTTTTCCGTATGTAGCTAGACCTATTTATAAAACTTATGAACCGTTATACTTATTCCCGTTATATTTTTAACACATATTTTTTTAAGTTATTTCACTTACACTTTTGTTTTGTCAGTATATAAAAATAGCTGACGACGAAATCTATGCATGTTTGGTAGCTCGGAGAGTAGCTCGGAGTCAAACCTACCGAACATACACAGACAATTCATAACAATCGTACGAGCCGTTTCGGAGGAGTTTGGTAACAAACACTAAACCACAAGGGGGTAATCTGTGCACTAAACACAAGAATTTTATATGTAATCCCTCTATGAATAATCTGATGGAACAACTGACAAATGTTGAATAAATGTAAATTTAAATATACAGACTTAGTACAATACAATACAAGTGGAAAATTAAAAAATTTTAAAACACCCACGACTTTTGCAGACTTGTAATTGAAAAAGGATTAAATAATTTTTTTGAAACTCCCCGACTAAAGGAAAGTAAGAACTAAGAACCTATCAGTATAATTACAAATCCAAGAAAATCCGCCGGAGCTGCTGTGTTTTGCCTATGACGGTGTTGATGGTGCTGTTTACCAGTTGATGACTAATTCAATTTCTTGATACTTCTCATATACCGGCAGTTTATTAATACTTACTAATGACATTAATTGATATTGGAAATGAAAATACAAACGACGAAATGAAAATACAAATGGCTTAAAACGTATTTGAAAGACAGGGCACAGTTTGTAGAGATACAACATTTTGACAAAACAACACACGAAATACATACGGTACAGTCTAACACTCTCATTAGCAACTGGTCAATACCGCAGGGAAGTGTGCTTGGCTGTACCCTGTTCTTAGTGTACATAAATGAATTACCTAAATGTCTGGACACTGATTGCAAAGTAGTAATGTTTGCAGATGATGTATCTCTGCTTACAGAATGCACCGATACTGACGAATGCGAACTTCGTATAACAAAAAATCTTCAATACACTCAAAACTGGCTTAAGCAGCATAATTTAGAAATGAACACTAATAAAACCAAACTTATCCAATTCAGACCATTTCAGAAAAAACCTTTAAACTTAGAGAGCCTGTCAACAAATATACGTATAGGGGAGGTGAATGACTTTAAGCTCCTTGGTTTCACCATAGACACCTACCTGAGCTGGAAACAGCATGTGCAGAGTGTGAGGACTAAGCTATCGCGGTTTGTATTCGCCCTGAGCATTCTTAAGGCGAATACAAATTACGAAACTGCGCTGTCTGCATATTATGCATATGCTTATTCTTTGCTTAGGTATGGTGTAATCCTGTGGGGCCAAAGTACCGACGTAGGTGACTTATTCGTATCGCAAAAAAAATGTGTTCGGATACTTGCAAACATCAAACGACGCGACTCTTGCAGACCGCATTTTGTCGAGAAAAAAATCCTAACTTTAACCTGTATATATATATTGGAGGCAGCCCTTTTTGTTAGAAAAAATATACACTTATTTGAACTCTTAGACAACACGAATCATAGAGAAACTAGGAAAAATAAAAAGTTAGCCCTGCCATACTATAACTCGAACACAATAGCGAAAATTAGTCCATATTGCAGAACCATAATTATTTACAATAAAATACCAAGAACTATTACAGATGAAGTGAAAGAAACATTATTTAAAAGCAAACTGAAAGACTGGTTGACTAAAAAATGTTTCTACAGCATAAATGAATTTTTAAATGAGTAAATTTAAACTGACCTCAGTTTCACGACATCCAACTTAATATTAATAAAAACATATGATTATTTGTATTAATGTATAAAATGACTTTTATCTGGGGAAAAAATATTTAGATTTAAGTATAATTTGCCACGCCCTGACAGGGCATTTTGACTGTATATATGGATTATGTGGTCATGTATGCAAAGAAAGAAATAAAGAAATAAAATAGCAATGGCAGCTCCGACGGATTTTCTTGGATTTGTAATTATACTGATAGGTTCTTAGTTCTTACTTTCCTTTAGTCGGGGAGTTTCAAAAAAATTATTTAATCCTTTTTCAATTACAAGTCTGCAAAAGTCGTGGGTGTTTTAAAATTTTTTAATTTTCCACTTGTTTTATAGTTTTTCGATTAATATATTGATGTAATTTAAATTATATTATTATTAAAAAATGAAAATTAATCTTCAAACTAGCCATTAGCTCCTCTAGCAGCGTTTGAAGGCATCATCCCTTCCAAGTCATAAAGAGACGTTTACTGTGGCGCCCCCTGCTGTTGAATCACAAGAACAATTATCTACGAACCATTGCCAATGACTCACTAATATTTTATACAAAACTGTATCCAAATCGGTTCAGTCGTGTTTGTAATAATTGAGAACATTCGTTTTCACTGTAAATGTTTTTTATGGCGCCCCCTGGTGATCGATGTTCGTAACAACTATCAAAGAACCATCGCCAATGAATACCAAACATTATACAGGAAACTGCATTTAAATCGGTCAAGCCGTTTTTGAAATAAATGGGAACATTCGTTTGCAATATAAATGTATTTTATGGCGCCCCCTGGTGATCGATTTTCGTAACAACTATCTAAGAACCATTGCCGCTGGACACCAAACATTATACAGAAAACTGCATCTAAATCGGTCTAGCCGTTTTTAAAATAAATGGGAACATCGATGTGCACAAACGAACACACAAACAAACAAACAAACTAACAAACAAACAAACAAACAAACAAACAAAAATATTTTTGCATTATTGGTTTTTGTGAACAATTTAACATACAAACAAACATAAAATCTTTTTAATAGAGTAATGTACAAACGGTCTCTCACCCTAAACGCATATACCCGTACTCCGTTCCGTCGTGGGTAAATAATTTACTCATAAACACTAAATAAAACTCTATAAAAATGTTACAAAATGGATGGGAATTAACGAATTAAATACCTACGTTATCGATCTCCCAGAAATTCAATCAACTCTTTAGATTCTCCAAAACTTGGGTAAATATATTACTAAGTATGTGTGAATATACATGAGCATAATGCATAATAAGTAGCCCATATAGCCATACGCACCTGTAGCTATTAACCAAACTCATGTATATTAATTAAGGTAGGTAATCCATCAGGTGCATGTGACGTAAGTACATAGACTAATTAGGTATTTGGCGCATCCGTATTCTGCTCAATACTCGCTGCTACTCCAACCGTCTGCTGTTATACATGATAAATCTCTGTTTGGCTGAGTGCCACTGTCCACACGCTCCAACAAAATTGATCATGCAGACTGAACCTACCTTTGCATTTTGCAGGTAAACTAGCATGATGTGAAGCATCATAATTGTATTTACTGGACTATCCTATGCCAAAATACAACTTCTAAGCGTATAAACTTCATGATCATAATCATCATCGTGCCATCTTCTTTAAATTGAAGTTTGGCGGTCGACATTAGAAATACCTTTCTGCAGTGTCGTAGCGTGTGATTTCGCCGCCCAGGGCCAAACCTAAATATGCCGCCTCCCTTGTTTTCAAGCTTCCGTACCTTAAGGGTAAAACGGGACCCTATTACTAATACAATGGAAAATTCTTTCCAAAAAAACCAACTTCAAATGACACTACAAAGAGTGAAATAATTTTTAATGTTCACCAATTCGAAAGAATTTTCCATTTAAGTTTATACTTTTTCATCATGGACGTACCCAGCAACTTTTAAGGGTGGGGAAAAAGCATGGAGTACTTTTTACAGGCTGAACTTGCAAAAGTCGTATTTTCAACGTTGTTGTATCCTTGAACCGAACTTATTGTTAAAATCGAGCAAAATAACGTCGAAATTTTAACTTTTTTAACTTAATTTTGTTTTGTTATTAATCTTTGTTGTTTTGGTATCTACCTTAGCAAATTTTAAATTTTCAACTATGGTTCGTATGCCGCCCTTTCGTATTCGGCCGCCCGGGGCGGTGCCCCCCCATCCACCCCATTATTATCATCCAACCATATTTTGCGTCTTTGCCGTCCTGGAGATCATTTCCCAGAAGGAAAGGAAAACTGGCCTCCTCTTTGTAGGTGTACAAAGAGAGCTAATTTTCTGCGCATAATTCTATTGCGAGTTACTGTGAGAGGACACGTGAGAAGATGCGCTACGAAGCCGTGTGTTTATGCTACCAAAGCTACCAAAGTGGAGAGGAGATGCGTAGCGGTGAGGAGCTGAGCTGTGAGAGCTTGAAATCAGTCCAGCGGCTGTAGCCATAGGTCATACATTTTTCGCAACAATACAAAGGATGGAACGCGAAATTCAAAAAGTGTGAGAATTATTTCTTTCAATACTCTACAGCGATTGAGTAACTGTGTAATATGTATGCTCAAAAGACTTTTAAATCAAACTGTGCCTGAGTTCTTAAGAGCTTGTTCAATTTATCAAGACGTACGAATACGAAGCAGCGTGGTCGTGGTAGCTGCTCTGTTATTTAATTACAGCTAAATCGCAGTGATACTAAAACCTTTATACAATTAACTAAAGATTCCAATTATACGTTTCCAATTCATTATACAGGAAAAGACTGTGCATAGAAAACAGTCATTAACATCCAATTTGAATACGCGGGGGCCTAATCGTGCTCGCATCGCAAATAAACAGACTTCTCTCGTTAATATTGCCTGAAGCCACGAGTACCTATGTAACTCAAATTGTAACCCTATTGCCTTGATAATAAAATGCTAGCGAATCAAATAGTACCCCCAAATAGCAGATCTAACGGAATTGAGCTATTTCGAATCAGGAATAGTAGGTACCTACGTTTATTAGTTTTGAATTCGTTCTCGGATGAATAGAACGAATTTGGCGATCTCTGCGCCGAATAAATATAGCGTCTAAACAGTGATATAACAGATTTCTGTAATGTTATGTACTGTGTATATCTAAGCTAATACAATTTCGGCGAGGGTCATGTCAGCTATTCAGGTAGGTGAGTTTAAAAAGTTTGCATTTGAAAGAGATTTTCTGACGCTATTCTGCTCTATGCTTCCGCGGACGCGTGACGATATTATGGTGTCCTATTTGAT
This sequence comes from Coenonympha arcania, assembly GCA_036785405.1. Classification (NCBI taxonomy): domain Eukaryota; kingdom Metazoa; phylum Arthropoda; class Insecta; order Lepidoptera; family Nymphalidae; genus Coenonympha; species Coenonympha arcania. The sequence continues at coordinate 4,008,497 of CM072063.1, read as the reverse complement.
ATACGGGTCAAAATGTACAATCTCTTGTGCATTATTCGTAAAATATATTTTTTCTTTGTAATGTTTGGGTGCAATAAAGTGTTTCCTCTTCATCTTCTTCTCTTGGTCATGATTTTTGTATTTCTTGATATACTTATATTGAGTTTTAAGGTATTGAGTGAACAAAGTTTCAGTCAGAAAGTTTTTGATTGGTAGAATCGTACTTTTATACCCGAAGGGACGCCAATTGTCGGTCTATAAAATCAGACTATAAAAATGAACAAATATATAAATAGACAGTCCCTTCGTCTCTACCTACCAATACACTTGTGCGCTAAGATTAATGAAGAAATTTTAAGCTTGCTTATATAATTTTAAAACAATTTAGCTTTGTAAGTAGTGCATAAATAATTTCTCTACAAGAGACTTACCGGCAAATTCGATATTTTTTTATGATTTCACTAAGTATTATTGTTTATTATAAAATTTGTGTTAAGGTACCTACGAGTAGACAACCTATTTTATTGCATCAATGACTATATAATAAATAGTGAACAAATATTAGAAATAAATCAACACTGCAAGTTAAAACTGCCTGAATTAGTAGTAAGTTATTAAAAGCGAATTAGTTAGCTAGTAAGATATTTGAGGCGAAACATATTAGCTCAGTCGGCAATTAATCTATCCGTCATCCCTTCTCAAAGCTGTTACATGCTTGTACCTACTGTAACAGACAAAGGAAGAAGATCTCTGAAACGCACTTAAACAATGGCTCTAATCACTATTGTAGAGAGCGAATAAATTCGAGCTTGAATAAGAGTTAATACAAAAATTCTAGAAACAACAATAATTTCCTTTCTTCTAGCAGTAAAGGAAATACATAATATTTCAAAGACTTGATTCAACCGAGCTGAAAACAGATACTTTTAAAGCGTTTCAAACGTTCGTACCTACGCTACGAATTATTTCCTTTTACGAAGAAAATGTTGCAATGGTTTATTTCTTCGGTCCGACTCATTTTTCAAGCCTTGGGTCGAACAACAAATATTGCGGGAGTCTTTTTATTGATAAAATTCGTTTTCGAACTCGTGATACCGGCTCGTAATTTATCTGTAGGTACTGAGAGGAAATTCTTACAAATACCGAGTAGCAACCCGAAAATCGGGACATTTTATTTTTAGTTATACTCTGCCAGTTCTTGTATGACGATGACCCATTTTACTCGACTTACTTATACAATTTCTTCTGTGTAAAAACCAAAAAAGTCTATAAAGATATCTCTGACATCTTTTCTCTTCATAGATATAGATATTTTAATCCACGATGACGATGATGATCCCCACTCTGTCAAACTCAATACGAATCGAATGAAACATTTAAGAAGCGATTTTGACATAGTGGGGCGCGTCTTCGTGGATTGTGAAATATCTATATCTACTAGCTCACCCGGCAAACGTTGTTTTGCCATATAATTATTTCTCATGTTATAATACCTCATAGGTACCCCATGAACAATAGTACCTACCCCAGACCTACTGTATACACCTATACAAAAAAATGGTAAAAATCGGTTATAAAATATCCCTTCGGAGGAGTTTTGTTACAAACACTATGGCACGAGAATTATCTCTTAGACTAGCTGACCAGTCTAACTTTGTTCAGTATGAAAAATAGCTTACGATTTATTCTCAGACCTACCGATTTAGACAAAAAAGTTCATAAGAATCGGTCGAGCCATTGGAGGAGTTTGGTTATAATTACCTCGCTTGCCCTAAGTCCTTTCTTGTTCGACTCGTCGTCTACGTCTAGTGATGTCTTTATTTTACTAAAAACAAGAAAAGCACAATCATAATATAACGTATAATAATCGTACCTTTGTAGGTAATTAAAATAAAATACTTCACTGTACCTATGTACCTATCTGGACCTTACGTACCTATTCCCTATTCGTGCGCCTGCAAACGGCTCAATGGATGAAAACGAAATCCAAAGTTCCTGACCCGTTTGGAATAGCGCCATACCCACTCCGATATAAAGCTATACAGGCGCCGATTAGCACGTAATATTCCGAAACATGTTCCAAAGCCAAGAGCATTAAAATCAATTAAATGTATTTGGTTTCCAAATATGTTATGTATCTAGCTTTCAAGTTATGAATATTATTGGATATACTAGTACATGCCCGAGGCTCCACCCACGTGTATTTCGGTTCTACATTAATCTCGCGGGATGGATTTTCTCGGGATAAAAGGTAGCCTCTAATATACCTCCATACCTATATAGCCTATTAAATGTACTCTGTGCCTATGTGCTAATCCAGGGTATAACTTATATCCATTCCAAATTACAGCCAAATCGGTTCAGTAGTTGCGACGTGAAGGTGTTAGGTACATTTCCGACAAATCGGTACTGTAGTTGCGACGTGAGGTGTACATACACACATCAAACGCACGGATACAAACTTTCACCCTTATTAATTAATAAATAGTATAATCCCCCAGAATTGTAGAATAATGACCAATCTTTGTGTTGTTATTTTTAGTTCCATTATATTTTGGTTAACTTTGTCACAATATGTTCTGAAAACTTCACGAAAACTGCAATATTTGTACAGTCGACCTTAAGTGTAGGTAATGGTTGGATTTGCTACAATTTTTCACCGATGGAACTGTACCTAATTACTTAAGACTTGAATCCAAATAGATCCATCTTAGTGCGGCAAGTTAAAGTACCATGATGCCTTCTTTAGCGTGTCTATTTAAAAAGAAAACTGTGCAAGACAAATTCTTGTTCCCGAGAGAACGAGGACCCATTAGAGGTGAGGAATAGAAAGCTTAGCGAGCCAAGCACTTTTGCTGGCTCAGAATTACTAAGCTTAGAATAAGCTAGAAATGCATATTCTATCTCGCATCTTAAAATGTTTTGCGTTTGGACCAAGTAATACTTAAAAAATGCTTTATTAGGTATTTACGACTATAGTAATGCACTAAAATCTTATACTTATGTTATTTTACCTGCTAAAGTTTCTATAATGTCTGATAACTCATAACTACTTTAAAATTATATTACCATAGGTATGCAATTATACATGTATGCAACATGCAAGCCGATTGATGATTGTAAAATGGGCATCAAAACAAACAAAATATCACAACTTCAAAAAAAAGGTACGTAACTACTTTACGCTATATGATTATTTCGGTCAAAAAGTAATTATCTTTTCTTTAATTGACAGTGAATTTGTAAAAAAAATAAACTTCATTGGCTACCACACACTTGTAAAAGCATCTTGAATATTTACAAATATTGCCATCTAAGTAAACAACCATCATATACAATATTCTCAAATTGGATTTCAAAATTCACTTAAAAAGTAAAAACCCAAATTATTGATTTACTGTCAAAGTGGCAATTCCAATTATAAATTAATGTTTTCAATATTAATCTTGGTTATTAATGAACTAAGCGTTTTGAATAATCTTTAATACATAGGCTACTATCGCGGATTAGCGGAGTAGGATCATATTAGATTGAGCGGTGGACGCGTAGTCATAATATGAGAGGCTGACGTAGGCAATAGATAAAATAAAATTAGATATCACCACCTCCATCAACCCAAGCAACTCGTATCACCGCAAGAGCTAATTAGTAATTACTGCTCAATTAAATCAATCTAAACATTTATCATTGCAAAACTTGAACAATCCTGAGCACGTCGCTAGAGTAATAATACTCATGGAGTATAGGTGTTAAAGTAGGTATATGCGAGCCTTCTTTTCATGAAACCGATCCTGTAAAGTGTAATGCAAACATCAATCATTTTATGATAATCTACACACAACATTAACACACAACGACTGTAGATGTAGAACACACACTAAACATTGACCTAATATTTGCGAAAGCTAGAAAGCCAAGACGAGCGATTGCGAAGTGAATACCTACTCATGAACAAAGTTATAACAAAGAAAACAATATCCTTTTGTATAAACAACATTCACTTGCTTGATCTAAACCGAATCTATCACGATAATACTCGTATCTAAAAAAAATATAGTCCGCTAAACGCTCCGCTCCACGCTCCTCCACTTCATGGAAGAGGCCCACAAGTTATAGACATATCTAATCACTTAATACCATTTGATCAGCATTAATTCTTCATACAAAGCTTCGCGACATGATTATTCTGCAAACAAAATCAGCTAAACCGTTATATAAACTGAAACATCGTTGATTAATGCATATTACTAAAGTAAATAAAACAAAATGTACAGAATATTATTGAACATTGTGCTCGTTCATTTGGTGTGTGGTGAAAATAAAACTAGTGAAGATTTTTATGGATGGCATCAGAGAGTAGGTTTAAAAGAAGCACAAAAAATAAAGGAAGCCGAAGATAAGTACCATCGTTCGTTGGAGTTTATCGTGGGTGGAGCCATCGCACCAATTAATGCTCACCCGTATTTAGCTGGTATATTGATTGAGCTGATAGGAGTGAGGAATCCTTCAGCGTGTGGTGGATCCCTCATCACGAACACGAGAGTTTTAACAGCAGCCCATTGCTGGAACGATGGCACATTTGAAGCCAGGAGGATGATTGTCGTTCTCGGCTCAGAATTTTTATTCCACGGAGGAATTAGAATTGAAACTTCCACTATTGCTATGCATCCCGAGTACAACCCCCGGACGCTAGCGAACGATATCGCAATGTTGTATTTGCCTTTTCGCGTGCCACTATCGAAAGCTGTTCAAACTGTAGCGTTGCCGGGTGCATCTTTTGCGAACTTTGATTTTACGGGCATGCGGGCAAAAGCTTCGGGTTACGGGAGATATTCAGATGCGACTAACCCAACCACGGACACGACGGTCAGACACGTCTTGCTGCAGATTATCACTTTACAACAATGTAGATCAGTGTTTGGCAGCATTGTTTTGGAGTCGAATATTTGTACGAGTGGAACGGGAGGAGTAGGTATCTGTCGAGGTGATTCCGGAGGACCGCTAACGATACGCGTAGGCCACCGAGATGTTCTTATTGGTGTGAGTTCGTTTGTGGCAAACAATGGATGCGAGCTGGGGTTCCCTTCGGCATTCGCTCGAACCACAAGCTACATGAAGTGGATCAAAAGCCATGTATAACAGCATATAATCACTGAATTTGATACTAATTCAATACTAATTAATATCAAAGATGTCTAACTATGGAAACGAGAATGCTCAGAGAATTGCTCAGATTACTAAGGAACATTCAAGAAAAACCAATGCATATGAATCCGAGGGATATGATAGGGAAAATGGGGAGGTTTGATAATCTTATGGTAAAGCTGAGAAGGTCACCTGCATAGATTTAATAATATTTTTATAATTTTTTTTTGAGTCTTAATGAATCATTGTAGTTTGAACAAAAACACAGCTGTACGAAAAAACCATCAGACCAATATACTAATAAAGAAAAAATACACTAATGCAATGCAAAAAAGACGCAAAACTTAATAATTTACATAAGTACTCATAATAGTTCAAATATTACACATCAGGAATTATCTTCGAAAGTAATAAACACGAAGAAAGACAGCTGCGAGTGCGTGTAATGCATGGACCCCAACGATAATGCTAAGCCTACCACTACATACGTTTTGCTCTGGAAAGAGAGAAGGTCGCCACAGAAAACTAGACGAAAACATTTCTGTGAGAAACCTTGTTTCCCTTTTGACACAAAGCCAGAAAAATTGGGATACTGTGAAACACTTGATGGAGAAAGTCATAAAAGTAAAAGAAATAAATGGAAGAGAAGACAGGCGATAGGGAAGACAAGCGGCAGTGGTGGTAGACCTACATACCTACATCATTGCTTGGAACAAGGAGGGGCTTTTTTAGGCGATAAGAGTTCGTCACAGCGTACAAGAGGATTTTTCCCCTCCTACGAGAAAAAAAGTAAAAAAATGATTGTTATTTGTCTACGTACCTATTTATACCAACTCCTATCTATACTTATAATAAATCTGTAACAGGTCAAATTCTGTACATTAAAGATATTTTGAAAATTTTTTTTCGAGGGCACTCTAAAATCGGTTCTGAACCCAAAACTGTATTTTTTTTCATTTTTGTCTGTCTGTCTGTCTGTCTGTCTGTCTGTCTGTCTTTCTGTATCACGGCCGCGCATCACGCCGAAACTACTGAATGAATTCCAATGAAACTTGGTATGACTTGAGTTCATACTACGAGGAAGGACATAGGATACTTTTTATCCCGAAATTCAGCATGGTTCCCTTAGGAGAGGGGATAAAAGTTAAAATGTATACTGAGTTGTAAATCATTAACGCGTGGTTCGATTTCATTCATTCTTTTTTTGTTAGAAAGGGGATACATTAAAGATTGTTCTGTAAATATTTCAAAGTCATCGGTTTTGTAGTTCAGAAAAAATAGGCATAATAAACCTCAGTATTTGTCCAAATAGCTTGAAACACGGAATATGCAGAAAACTTTGATATTAAACAAAATAAACAGAATCAAACGAATCGCACATAAAATGAAAGAGCGTAAAAAAATACTCGATCCGAGTCGACGACTTATATGTGGAGAATTATGATTATCGAGTATTTTCAAAATAAAAATAAAATTAATAAATTGATTTAATGGCGTTGCTAAGTAAACATTTCATTGCTGTCAAATTTTTTCACGTTTTTTTTAAATAATTATTATACCAGGTTTTTCCATAGATTTACTGTAGTGTAAGGTCCGACCTCTTTGGTCTATTTAATTTATTAGCCCAAAGTTTATTTGATATGCAAATAACATAAGATGCGATCAGTCCGATTGTAGGTTTCGGAGAAAATCGAACATTACGTCGATGTATTTGTTCAAGAAAGGGTTAACGCTGAAACAGATTAATAAAGTAGAATCTCTCCATCGTATACAATCGTTAAAAAATGGTCAGAATAATTGACGCACTGAAGATCAGAGAAGCTAAACATATGGCATTGCTTCAATGCCATATGTTTAGCTTCTCTGATCTTCAGTGCGTCAATTCTTCTGACCATTTTTTAACGATTGTAGACGATGGAGAGATTCTACTTTATTAATTTGTTTCATTGATACTGGGGGCCGTTGAGATAGCTGAAATCATAGGTATATCATATCAAAAAACTCGAAATATTAATATATATATAGCTACTCGTGCTGATTCACTCACTCATTGATCACCTCTCCTGAACAATTTTGTATGAAAAAAATTTTTTTGACGTACACAGTCATCTTCTTCTTCTTCTTCTTGTTTCTGGGATTTTTCCGCGATTAGGCGATACTTCGCCCGCTGCGCGTGACGTCGCTGATTCGGGTCCCCGCCGGATCACTCCAGCCAGCCGAGCTCACTCCAGAATCCGAAGAGGCCTCCCAGGTCGCACAGGATATCTTGGAGTGTTGCTGAGGATCCCAAGTAGATCTCGCGTTGGTCCGACACTCCAGTGCATCTTAGTAGCACGTGTGCCGGTGTTTCGTCCTCCTGCATGCAGGCTCTGCACAGAGGGCTGTCCGTGATTCCTAGGGTGGAAAAATGTTTGTTTAGTGAGCAGTGCCCTGTAATCATGCCTACGACTAGTCTTAGTTTGTCTTTACTAAGCCGTAGAAGTTTATCTGTTAGGTGTTTATCTAAGTGTGTTAAAGCTGTTCTTGCTTGTCTACAGTCTGTAGTGCGTTCCCATATTTGTGCGTGTATCTGTGCGGTGTTTTTGTGTAAGTACACAGTCATATAGAGAGGAAAAAAAAAAAAAAAAAAAAAAAAAAAAAAAAAAAAAAAAAAAAAAATCATTAAGAACAAAAATATGGAGAGAGCTGATGATTGAGGATTTCGGAGACGGGTGAAGAGCACAGCCAGGGTATCGAAGATCGGTGGGGGGTGCTCGACCAAATGTCATTCGAAACGTCATCCAACTGGCAGTGAGCTGAAAAAAATTTCAAAATGGCGGATTCAAAATGGCCGCCAAACGAATTTCGCCGATATCTCGGAAAGTATAAAAGATGGAAGAACGGTTTCTTGATAAGAGGTGATCAGGACCCGAAGGTCTATTCAATGGATAGAAAAAAAATTCAAAATGGCGGAATTTATTTTTTTCATTGAAAAATGTATGGCGAATGTTGATTGTTGAAAAGACTAAAAGTTGTAAGGCAAATAGGGGGGAAGACAGCCCGCGGGCCACATGTGGCCCGCGCCCTCACGTGCCCTACTAGTATCTAATAAAAAAATAACTAAATTCTGTCTTATTACATTCTTTACGTATAAATTACTACCTACGATGATTTTTCTACAGCAAGAACGGTAAACAAAATTTAATCTGCGGTAAAACGGTATTAAAAAGTTAATAGGAAATTGATTGCTTCTAATTAGGGCAACTCAGCATCGGGGCAGAGAGGATATTGTTTCAGGAAATTCTTTAATGGATTGTGTCCTTCATATTTTACAACGAAAAATGGCATGTTTGACAGTTATCCAATTAAAAACCTTAACTTTATGGTTTTCATCATTCTAATTGGGCATAAGAGATTGTGTACCAGTAGCTACTAAACCGATAACTCTATATCATAGGGTCTTTATATAGTTGTGATTTTTTATAAAAAATCTTTTTTTTAACTAATTTCCTTTATTTTATCTAATTTACCTATACTGTACCTATGTACAGTTCGGACTTTTATCCATCGTAGAACCACCGAATATAAAGGTTGTTCCTATTCGAAAATCTTTCATACCTATAAACCCACTTTAGTAACTTTAACAGTAGATACTGTAGGAATCTCTCTATATGACGCAAAAACTAGTTGTAAACGTGATATCGCAATCGTAGTTCTTTGTCGGCCTAAGGCAAAGGCCTTCATAACGAAATATTTTGGAAGAAACTACTTTTATAAATTGGGTTTTATAGTTAATATCTATAAACACTAATTAGATACCAATCTTTATTAAAGTAGAAAGAGTTCTAAACACCTGTTTAACTTATCGTAATCTTCAGATATAGATTAAGCCACAATTCCGAGTGAGGACGGTAGGTGTAGCGAAATTTACGCTTTCTTTAACAAGTTGTAACAAAATTTACAACAAGATCTCTATAAAGCTTATTGGCACTAACTTTGCGGAAAAAGAAGACCGCATCAACCCTTTTTTATTTACTCGATGCTTTGCTTGCGGCTGGTGACGTGATCGGATTGTCCAATACCTAAAACTTTCCTTTATAATACATTTGCTCAAAAAGTTGACATTTCCATGTGTGTTTTGCGTGCGGAAAGTTATTCTTTTCCGCACTAGTGCTTTTTTGTTTACCGCGCCCTGGTGCGCCCGCTCCGGTGCCGCGCAGGAACCCGAGCACGGCATGCAAACACAGATCAGGCAAACACGTAAAACTAAAAATTATTTTTTTTCGCAAATGTATTAAAAAAACGTTGTTCAATGCACATTGCACGTGCGGAATTGTCATTTCTACTCTTCCCTATAGACCGGGACTCGTAAAGAAATGACAAACTTTCCGCACTACGTCGAATATGAGTAAAACTATTACAAGCGTTTATTTAGTTTCACCTGTCCTGATATCAACCCACCACGATCGATCGATCGATTAAATAATAACTTGTTTATTGAGTTATTACATACTCGTGGGTATGAAAATTAGTTTACGTCCTAATTTCAGCTCTAATGAAATCCGTACGCAAGCTTTATCTTTTCTCTGCCTTCCCAAACTTCCTATCTTTTATTCATATTTAAATCCCTCGTAAAAATTTTAAAACTTTTAATTCGTGAAATAGTTATCACCATAACAACATAATACTCGTCATAAGTGCATCTAAGTTAGACCTAGTTAATAGGTATATGAATAAAGTAGGTATATAAGACTTTATTTGACTAAATCTAGGTCACACGATAGTCGTCGCTTTTTTAGGCTCTGTAACTATTCATATGAATTTAAATTCTCTTTGCAGACCCACAAAAACATCATCCGCGTATCGACTTCCCCACTCGGTACCTGAGTTTCGGCGAAACACTAAAAGCGAACTGCACGAGCGCGCCTGCGCTGCCGGCCCCGCACATCACATGGTTTATAAATGGGAAAAAGGTAATCTCGAACCCTTTTTAGAGTTCCGTAGCCTAAACCTCGTACCTAAATTTCGCCTGTTCATCTATCTGTATCAACAATTTTAGTGGGAGGCTTCATATGAGTATTTGGTAGTTTATGAATCACATTTAATTAGGAACTGACACAAAAATTGTGTAAATACTAATTAGGGATGGCTCCTGGCATTCCATTATCTATTTGTTACTGTAAAGAAATTCGTCAATAAGTACGAGGAGATGGCTAGTCTCTTTACACTTTCTTTTTAACACACTTCGTGCCTTTATTTGATGTAGTCTGAGACTTCCTGTTATATCTTGCCTACGATACCTATCACCCAATGGTGAGTGATGATGCACCCGAAGATGTCATCGTACCAGCTTGAAAGGGGGTAAACAATCTCTAACGGTTGCTACGCAGCATAACACCCAAACGCTAAATCAAAATCGCTTGTCAGTGCGTCTTTGTCGGTTGGGTCGGCCTCCCAAGTTCCACCAGACTAGACGAGTCAATACAGAAATTATACGATTCCAAAGCGGCCCATGTCGTGATCCAAACCCACAACCTCTTATTCAAATGCAAGCCAACTTCGCCAGGGGGGTCGACATTTCTCAAAGAGCTAGGTTTCCAGCACCACCCAGCACCATAAACGAAAAAGAACGAAATTGCAATACGCTAAAAGAACGAAATTAAGAAATGTATAAAAATGATCGCTAAACTGGTCACGACCCCACGTATTCTTCTTCACGGGTAACAGATTGTCGAGAGCCTAATGCTAAATGGCAGTAGGGGAAGGTTGGATAATGCCGCGCCCTTAAGATAATATAGCTATAATTTTCTATTAGTGCAGATCATATCGACTCCAGCTAGATTTTTAATATTACAGGTTACCTAGCAATCAAATTTAAATACAATATTTACTTTTTACAACACCTATGTAAAAATAAAGGAAGAAAAAGAAAACTTATGAAAGCGCGGCATTATCAGACTGGTTTGAGAATAGCGTGCCCCGGTTTGATAATACCGTGCGTTAAAAATAATAGGCGATACATAGGTTAATCAACATTTATTTAGGCATCATTCGCAGCCATTGTACATTACTAGGTATAGTGCTTATATTTATCTTAATGATAGTCGCAAATATAATTTTCTGCCGTTTCTTTTCTACTACATTACATACAACTAACAACCAAATTTCATTGTTGCGTCCGAATTCACCATATAATTTACATATATCATTAGTATTGCCATTTTCAGTGTCTGAGCTTATCTCATCGTCATCATCATCATCACATAATTGTGCTAAGGGAATGTCATTGCTTTCTTCACTGCTAGAAATTAACACTCTTCTCTTCACAAATTTTCCTTTTGCTAAAGCTTTTCCTAACACTCTATTCATACTTGTTGGCTCCGGAAGTCGTAAAGAGATCCTAGAATTTATTTTTAAAAATGCATACACCCAGCATTTACCAGCCATGCCCTTCCTTCTCTGTTGAAAAAATGTTTTTAATATTTTTTGCAACCGCAAACTCATAAGCCAGTTTGCGTAGCTGTTGCTGTGAGATTCCAAAAAATGTTTTAGACAACATAATAATGTGGTCAGCTAACTCCTTTTCATCCTCTTTTGAAAATGTTGCCTTTCGGCCAAGTCGAGGGTCATAGTATTCTCCTTTTTTTAATCTATCTCTTATTGATGATTCTGGAAGCATAAATGCTCTTGCTACTTGCTTTATTTTCGTCCCACTATTTACAGCTTCTAAAGCAGCTTTCATTTGAAATGGATCTCAAGACCCCTTTTTTCTTTTTGGTGCACTTTCAGCCATCTGTAAAAGAAAAATAATAATATTATATGCAATTGATAATACCGCGCCCCGTTTGACAATACCGCGCCTTGAGCGCGGTATTGTCAGCCTACGTCATTTTGTTTTGCCACCACAATAGAATTTTACAAGCAACATTTTGGCCCTAAAACTCATATCTACTTTAAGTAACACTAAATTACGCTACAAATTACATTACTACAACATAATTTAGCTTAAAAAAAGAAGGACATACCTGGATTCATCAGTCACAGAAAAATTATAAGAAACGCACTCGAAAGTTCTCTGCATACGTATCATTCGTACCATTGTTTGTGGGCCACTGACGGGCGGAGAGGGGTTTCTCAATCGCATGGGCGATCACGTGATGCATACACAGCTAGCTTTCCATAGGTAGATATTATGTTACACTGGGGCGCGGTATTATCAACCGCGCGGTATTATCATACTCTCCCCTAAACGGTATGCGAAGCATCCTCTTCCAACACCACATCTCATGCATTCTTATATTTTTTGAATTCCGATCGAAAGCAATGCAATAGCAATTTTAATAATATATACGTTAATTAATTAACAAAAAACACCGACTTCAACTCTCATCAAACTATTGTTGAATACATCCTTTCCAATTAAAAAATTAAGAATTATATATGGTTTTCTCATGGATACCATTATCAGAACTGGACTAAATTGAAATGGGACCACACGGAAAGCGTCAGCTTTCTACAGAATCGAATCGATTTTGATGATTACCTGTCAAAAGTTATGAGGTAACAAACATTAAAAAAAAACTTACTTTAGAATTCGAATTTAGAACCTCGTCCTTTAATGAAGTCGGTTGAAAAGTGCAAGGATGGGATCATGGGAATTGTGACTAGAGCAGCAGATGCTGTTAACTGTTACTCCTCCTTACAGATGGATGAGCTAGTGGCCCACTCGCACAAGTTCCGCGTGCCCATGAGCGAGCGCAACGGGCGGCGGGGCCTGCAGAGGGCGTTGGAGGAGTCCGAACTCGGCACCGACCCGCCCATCCTCGCCCTCACACACATGTCGCACGTCGCCACCAGGCCTCCCGGGTGCATGCTCAAGGATACATTCTATCAGGTTCGATTTTGTTTAACGACGTAGAAGCCGTATGTAAGCGTTTTTGAATGAAGTTTTATTTAAAAACTATAAAGACAATTACTTTCAAATTTACACGTCCTGTATTTTGGGTCTTTAATCTAAAATTGCTTAGAAGCAGAAACACGATGGGATAAAATTTTCAGATTGAAAGTTCTCCCAAAAGTTGCTCCAAAATCTCAGTTTTTCTAATTTTTTTCGGAAACTACATTGGATGTAATTGTAATTTTTGTTTGTAATAATGATATCCAAAAACGCTTAGAAACATATTTTTGATAACTGGCTTAGCTTTTGAGTAATTAGGTAAAAGGTCGTTTTCCTGTTATATTCTTCCGCAACGCTGCATGTTGCACCTACCAACGTATCCGTGAGAGTGACAAAGACAAAAATAAATTCAATAAATCCCCTTAACCCTTCTATATGACCTTTAACTATTTAAAAGGCCATTGATGGGCACCTAAGAGTAACTAGCACTATTCTCCGCAACGCCTCGTAATAAACCCACATTCCTGTTTTAATATCCTTATATATTATACAACAGTTGCATAAATAACTAAAAACTCTCAGAACGTATTTTTGATAACTGGCTTAGTTTTTGAGTAATAAGGTAAAACACAGACCAAGGAATAACTTTATATATTCTTTGTTCTGTGAGGTAAAACGTAGTTTTTCTGTTATATTCTTTCGCAATGCTGCATGATGCACTCACCAACGTATTAGTGAGAGTGAGAACGACAAAAATAAATTCAGTGAAAACCGTAAACGCCGTTAATAAGTAAATATTCTATTTCTTTTTATTATTCTATTACTTTCCGCTACAAGTAGTAGGTATGTCTAGTCATTTCGAGCACTTGTATTTTCTAGTAAAAAAACCGGGCGAGCTTCCACCAGGCTCAAGGTCCGACGAAATTACTTTTATGCAAATCAACTACCAGTGGGTTCGAGCACCGAGGTGGATACCCGCCCGAATACATCGTAGTTTTAGTTAACTGAACATACGGAATAAGTTCGTCATGACTTGTGTAAATCTTTGAAGACTCTGCAGCCTCCACTGGGCCTCCATATAGAATTGATTTAGAGCTTAGGCCTTAGACCATAGAGTACCTAAATAATATACAGGTTGGAAAAAAATACCGGATTTGGTAGGATATTATGTTAAATAAGTAAATAAGTCTTAAGTGATAAGTTCTTTATTTTGCAAAATTATACTATAAGATGTTATAATTAGGTACATACAGTCTTTCCACAATCTACCAAAACATGGCTAATGGTATGCAAAGTGCTTCCATACTATAGTAGTGTTAAGCACAACTCAACAAAGAACATCAAAAGCGAAACACTCGAAAGATTTATGACCGAGTCTGCAGCGAGATAATAACACTACTTTAATAAAATGTAACTGAAACATCTTGCTATTCTATTGTATTAAATATCATATACATAATGTACCTTGGGCAGGGCGAATGGTGTGACAAAATGACGCCAGTTTATCGGTGCCAATAATACCAACAATAAGGCCACGCTGTAGTTCGCTCACCAGACTCTTGAATTTTTACATATGGGCGCTACTGTTTGCTATTAGGAAAACGGTTAACGTAAATTGTTCGAATGTCCATGTCCTGAGTTTTCTTATCAGAGGTTAAATTTAAATCTAAATGTTAAATGAGGCACTAACAGACGGGTTTTTGCGATCTATGTCCTGTTCTATTTCCGTATTTTATTACTTCGCGAGCAGCAAGTGTTTGCGAGCGTTTGCTGTAGTATAAACACTCGTTGCTAACCTTAAATATTTTTAAGGTAAGCATTACGTTGTGATACTGTTTTTCAGGCGGAATCACTGTCGGACCACGAAGAGACCAACATGGTGCAGGGCGTTAGCCGCCACCGAAGCCGCAGGCCGAACCGAGGCCACGAGCTGTACGTGACGGTGTCGGAGCTGCAGCTGGTAGCCACCGGCAGGCTCGAGGTCACCTGCGTCAGCACCATTCCCGAGTTCAGGAGCATCGAGGACAAGTTCGCGGACGTCAGAAACGATACTGTTATCGGTGAGTATTTTTTAAGAGCGGGCTGAAAGCTAGAAAAAAATCAGATTGTGTCACAGAGGTGTCACACGTCGCAACGTAGACTGCCACGTAATGTAAACAAAACCGCGAACACTAGGTAAGATAATCAGATAAATTCGGCTAAGTGCATTTCGGACCACCTAGTTGTAGGCAAAAGATTTCTTGAAATTTTATTTGAAAATTGTAAGGCCATTTTTTGGAATTTTAAAATTTACCACAAAATTTTATGATATCGTAAGATGACCTTATTCAACAGAATAAACAACTTTTCGGAACATTTAATTAATCTTATATGATTTTTCAATCGTCAGATAAACGTTAATTGGGGAAAAAACATAATAATATGACGTTTTGACAGATTTTGTATGCCATAATATAAATATTTCAAGTTTATTCCTCAGTTTATTCATCTGCCGATTGAAAAATCGCCACTCATAAAAGGTCAATATGGATTTGGGAAAAATAAGTCTAACTCAAATGCCATGTTTGAACTTGAACATTATTTTAGAAAAGCTAAATAATGGATTAGTCGAATTCTGTCAGGAGCGTGAATTTGTGGTTGCCAATACTTTCTTTAAGTTACCTCCTAGAAGACTTTATACTTGGCGCTCACCAGCCGATAATCCAGACAAGATCGTCCGGAACCAAATTGATTTCTTGTTAGTAAACAGGAGACATAGAAATTGCATAAAATCTGCAAAAACTTACCCTGGGGCTGATATTGGATCTGATCACAACCCAATTGTGGCGGTTATCAATGTTCATCTTAAGAAAATCCGTCGACAATCAAGAACCTCTAGAATAAACCTTGACGATTTAAGGAATCCCGTGTCTAAAAAACTATTACATTTAGCTATTAATGATACAATGTGCAAGCTAAACCAAGACAATGATGATCCTGGTTTCTTAGATACCAAACAAGCATGGTCTAAATTAAAAACTTCACTACTCGATACCAGTGAAAATATTTTGGTGTCGAAGCCACGTATAAAGAAAACTAAATGGATCACGGATGAAATCTTGGACTTAATGGATAAAAGACGGGAAAATAAAACTAATAAAGAGAAGTATAAAAGTCTACAGCTGGAGATACGGTGCAAGATCAGACAAGCAAAGGAAAAATGGTATGGTGACTTGTGTTCAGAAGTGGAGAACTATGATAAAAAGTTTGACTATTTCAATTTGCATAAAAAGGTAAAAGAGGTCATATCCCCTAAATATCAAGGACGGATTCACCCCACACTTCTCAGGTCAGATGGCAGTTATGCAACATGTACGGATGACATGTTACAAACATGGGAACAATATGTAAGAGAACTTTTCCAAGACACACGGTTCTATTCTGCAGGTTTTGTTTGCAGTGACGTTGGACCAGTAATAACAAAAAGTGAGGTCTGGCATGCTATCAAAACTGCTAAAACAAAGAAAGCTTGTGGGCCTGATGAACTACCTGTCGAAGTAATTAAAGAAATTGAGGAGTTTAATTTGGAATATATTGTGAAACTTTTTAATGCTATTTACGACTCGGGCATGATCCCACTAGACTGGCTCAAGTCAACATTTGTTACCTTGCCAAAAATCAAAAATCCCAAGAAATGTAGTGACTATCGAACTATTTCACTCATGAGCCACGTTTTGAAGTTGTTTTTGAAGGTAGTTTACAATAGAATTTACTCAAAATGTGAGCCTTTATTATCAAATACCTAGTTTGGTTTTAGAAGCGGGCTGGGCACTAGGGACGCACTCTTTGGCTATCAAGTGCTGGTACAGAGATGTTGGGATATGAATAGAGATTTGTTTGTCTGTTTCATTGATGATTCGACAGAGTACCTACGTCATGTGAAATTGATGGAAGTGCTTCAGAAAATTGGTCTAGATTTTAAGGATTGTCAATTTATAAAAAATCTTTATTGGAAACAGCATGCAAATATAAGGGTAGATCGCAAACTATCATCTTACATCGAGATAGAAAGGGGCGTAAGACAGGGCTGCATTTTGTCACCCTTATTATTTAATTAATATGCTGAGGCTATTTTTTCGGAGGCATTAGATTGTCCAGATGGAATTTCAATGAATGGAAAATTATTAAATAACATCAGGTACGCGGATGATACAATACTAATCGCGGATAGTATTGAAGGCCTTCAGAATTTACTAACGTCAGTTGCTTCAGCTAGCGCTGACTATGGTATTAACATAAATACCAAGAAAACTAAATACATGGTGATAACTCGAACATCTACGCTTAATACTTCTTTATGCCTTAATGGTCAAGTTCTAGAACGGGTCTCCAGATTCAGATATTTAGGCACAATGGTTGACGACAAAGGCGACCACAGTTTAGAAATACGCTGCAGGATAGAGCAAGCACGCAATGCCTTTTCTAAAATGAAAAAAGTACTTTGTGACAGAAAGCTAAGTAAACCCCTTCGGACTCGCTTAGTACGGTGCTATGTTTTTTCGGTGCTCCTCTACGGTGTGGAAGCATGGACCCTGACAGAATCCATGTCGAAGAAGTTAGAAGCTTTTGAGATGTGGGTATACCGCCGTATGCTCCAAGTTTCTTGGACAGACCACGTTCGAAACAGCGCTGTGCTCCAGAGAATGGGGAAATGTCTAGAAGTGCTTAATACTATAAAGAAGAGAAAATTAGAATATTTCGGCCATGTGATGTAAGGGGGGTAAGGGGGTGCACTTCCATCTCGGCACCCCAACTGCCAGCCTCACCTGCCCGTGGTGCCCTTGCTGATCGACGAACGAGGAAATGGCGAACCGACAAACGGCGGCATAACCGTTTTTTTTTTAACTGGCTAGGCTGAAAAATGGAGCAGGTCGGTGTCGGGCAGCAGCGACACCGGCGCGACCAGTCTGGTCCTGCGGACGACCAACCCGTCTGCCCAGCGTGGTCGTCTATTGGGCATAAACCCTAAATGATAAGCCGAAATAGTCCATGGCCCCCAGTCCCTGGCAGCCCCGCTAGCCCCGGCTCTGGCAGCGGTACGGGTAACGGCGGGGCAGGGGGTGCTAAGAATCTCCAGCAGAGATTCCGCTGCCAACCCCGACGACTGGACCTGGCAACTTATAACGCACGCACTTTGAGGACCGACGAGAAGATCATCGAGCTGGAAGAAGCTGTGAGCAAGTTACGGTGGGATATTATAGGATTATCAGAGGTCCGAAGAGAGGGGGAGGACTCTGTTATTCTCCAATCCGGAAACTTGCTCTACTACCGGGAGGGCGACCAGCAGTCTCAAGGTGGTGTCGGGTTTATCGTCCACAAATCTCTCGTAAACAACATTGTCCAAATCGAAAGTGTGTCGAGTAGGGTAGCGTACCTGATACTCAGAATTTCCGAAAGGTATTCGTTGAAGGTCGTACAGGTGTATGCACCGACGTCGGCACATCCCGATGAGGAGATCGAGGCTTTGTATGAGGACATCTCCAGAGCCATGCATGCCTCGAATACCTACAACAGTGTTGTGATGGGGGATTTTAACGCAAAACTGGGCAAGCGAAGCGTTGGTGAGGTGAGAGTGGGCAATTTTGGGTATGGGCAGCGGAACCATCAGGGGCAATTGTTGGCGGACTTCATGGAGAGGGAGGGCCTCTTCATGATGAACTCCTTCTTCAGGAAGTCGCCTCACCGGAAGTGGACGTGGGTGAGTCCGGATGGTTCCACGAGAAATGAGATTGACTTCATCATGTCAACTAAGCGGCACATATTCAATGATGTCTCTGTGATCAATAGCGTTAAGACTGGGAGCGATCACCGAATGGTAAGAGGCACATTGAATATCAATATAAAGCTGGAAAGAGCTCGACTGGTGAAGTCAACGCTCCGCCCCACTGCTGTGCTTATCCAAAACCCCGTGGCTTTCCAACTCGAGCTTCAAAATCGCTTCGATTGCCTGGAGGATTGCGTATCTGTAGACGACTTAAATGACAGGCTGGTGGAAGCTGTCGGTACCGTTGGGTCTAAGTTTTGTAAAACTTACTGCCCAAAGAGACCCAAAAAGTTTTCAGACCAGACCCTCAAACTCATGAACGAGAGGAACGAGATGAGACTCCAGTCTTCTGTGGACGTATCCGAATACCAGCGGATCAATAGACAGATCTCAAAATTACAAACGCGCGACCTACGTGCTTACAATACCGAGCGCATCAAGGACACCATAGAGCAGAACAGGGGCTCGAAAGTGTTCGCCAGGGATCTGTCTATCGGGAAGAGTCAGCTGACGCGTCTGAAGACCGATAACGGCAGTCTTATCTCCTCGAAACCTGAGATCTTGAGGGAGGTCGAAAGCTTCTACGGAAGCTTGTACACCTCAGTCCAGAAGCCTGTACAAGATTTGGCTAGAGACCCTAGAGCCAAACTAACCCGGCACTATACCGAAGATATTCCGGACGTCAGCTTATACGAGATTAGAATGGCTCTCAAGCAGTTGAAGAACAACAAGGCGCCAGGAGATGACGGAATCACAGCTGAACTGCTGAAAGCGGGTGGAAAACCGATTTTGAAGGTCTTTCAGCGAATGTTCAATTCCGTCATTCACGAAGGAGTAACGCCCAAGGCGTGGAACAGGAGCGTGGTGGTTCTTTTCTTCAAAAAAGGTGACAACACTTTACTGAAGAATTACAGACCCATCTCGCTGCTGAGCCATGTCTACAAACTGTTCTCGAGGGTCATTACGAATCGTCTCGCTAATATGTTCGACGACTTCCAGCCTCTCGAACAAGCCGGATTCCGAAAAGGCTTTAGTACCATAGACCACATTCATACGCTGCGGCAGGTTATACAGAAGACTGAAGAGTATAACCAGCCACTTTGCTTAGCGTTTGTGGACTATGAGAAGGCCTTCGATTCGGTGGAGACATGGGCTGTGTTGAGATCTCTGCAGAGATGCCGAATCGACTACCGGTATATCCAAGTGTTGAAGTGTTTGTACGAAAACGCCACTATGTCAGTCCGTATCCAAGACCAAGCTACGAGACCAGTCCAACTGCAGCGAGGAGTGCGACAGGGGGATGTCATCTCTCCAAAGCTGTTTACCGCGGCGTTGGAGGACGTCTTTAAGCTACTGGATTGGAACGGATTTGGCATCAACATCAACGGCGAGTACATCACACACTTGCGATTTGCCGACGATATAGTCGTCATGGCAGAGACCCTGGAGGATCTCAACACAATGCTCAACGACCTCAGCAGGGTTTCTCAACAGATTGGACTCAAAATGATCATGAGCAAGACAAAGATTATGTCGAATACTCATGTTTCGCTCCAACCAGTAGTTGTTGAAAACTCTGCACTCGAAATTGTTGACGAGTACATATACCTTGGACATACAATACAATTAGGTAGGTCCAATTTCGAGAAAGAGGTGAACCGCCGAATCCAACTCGGCTGGGCGGCGTTCGGGAAACTCCGCGATGTCTTCTCGTCCAACATCCCTCAGTGCCTGAAGACCAAAGTCTTCGAACAGTGCGTGTTGCCAGTGTTAACTTACGGATCAGAGACATGGTCGTTTACTATGGGCCTCATAAGAAGGCTCAGGGTCACTCAGCGAGCGATGGAGAGAGCTATGCTCGGAGTATCTTTGCGGGATCGAATCAGAAATGAGGAGATCCGCAAAAGAACCAAAGTAACCGACATAGCTCAACGTGTCGCAAAGCTGAAGTGGCAATGGGCGGGGCACATAGCTCGCAGGACCGATGGACGTTGGGGACCCAAGGTGCTGGAATGGCGGCCACGCACCGGGAAGCACAGTGTCGGTCGACCCCCCACCAGGTGGACGGACGACATTAAGAGGGTCGCGGGGAGTCGCTGGCGCCAGGCGGCGCAAGATCGTGGTGTTTGGCGGTCATTTCAGGAGGCCTATGTCCAGCAGTGGACGTCCATCGGCTGAAACGACGACGACGACGACGACGGCCATGTGATGCGTAATACCAAGAAATATGAGCTCCTTCAATTAATCATGCAAGGGAAGGTGGCATGTAGGAGGAGGCCTGGCCGCAGAAGAATATCTTGGCTTCGAAACTTACGCCAATGGTTTGGGAAGAGCACCCGTATTCTATTCAGAGAAGCGGTATCCAAGGTTCAAATCGCTATGATGGTTGCCAACCTTCGATAGGAGACGGCACTATAAGAAGAAGAAATAATGGAAACTCTATAACTGTTCTATTTCTTGACATGTCTAAGGCGGTTGATCTTGTTAACCATAAAAAATATTGGACAGATGTTATACTTTTTATATCTGTCAATCTTATTAGTCATCCTTCTTTCTATTTCTTTCTGCATTGTATCACTTGTAACTATCAACTGTCCAAGGTAAACATACTCTTCCACATATTCGATTTTCTCATTATTTACTTTGATGTTATATGTGTGTGATGCATTTCTCATAATTTTTGTTTTAATTGTGTCATTGAAGCCCTGCGCGCTGTCGCTCTGTGGTCTGATAGTTGCTGTTGCATTTCATATAGTTTTTGGGGACACTGAAAATAGGCTGAGGTCATCTGCGAAGCGTAAATCAGACAGGAATGAGGATTTTACATTAAGTTCATAATCGTCCCATTACTGAAGGTCATTACGAGGGCTGCTGAAAACAACTTGGGTCACCTTGTTGGATAGGTTGGGTTAGGGTCACCATGAACACCCTAAACACGCATTGCTTCCCAGATATATTCATGTTCCAAAGAGTCTAAGGCTTTGTTATAATGGAAAAAATGGATGAAAATTTGAAATACGACTTGACAATCTACATGTAAATGTAAAATAAAAGTAATGCATGCTTAACCAGAAATTAAAAGAAGACCACACAAACACAAGACATATTTGCTATAATGATAAACCAATTGACATTGTGCAATATAAGGTTTTCAGGCATTTATTTTGACGTGGGCTATTAGGCTAGTCTGATGGGCACAACTCGCTGCTAGTGAAATTTTGATTCGTATTTAAATTAATAGGAATTATTATTGAATGGAAGTAGGCGTTATTTTGCGAAAATCCATAATTAGTAGGACAGATTAATTTGTTTAGCTATAGTAAGTAAGTAAGTTCTTTATTTGCTTAAAAACATGGTTGAAATAGATGGATGGAGTATAATCCGCTACTTGAAAAGATTCTGTTGTAGAACCTACGATTTCGCATCGTGAAGTCAACATCCTGAGGATGTCCCGGTGTCGGGTCGAAACGTGCGTCAAAGAAAGTGATGGAAAATTGTGTGTGGTGTTTCATGTGGGCAGTGTTCCTGCTTATTTTACCATATAGAATCTTTTCAAATAGCGGATTATAGCAAAACAAATTAATCTGTCCTGCTTATAGGAATTATATCCTATAAGTGTGTAAAACACTAATCAAAAAGATGATTAGTTAAAGCTAGGGGTTGTTTTTTAAGTACACTGTCTGTGATTTTAAGTGTCTAATTATCATGGTTCAAGAAATACAGCCTGGCGACAGACGGACGGATGGACGGACGGACGGATGGACGGAAAGACTACCAGCGGAGTCTTCGTAATAGGTCCCGGTTCTTACACTTTGGGTACGGAACCCTAAAAATAAGCCAAAAAAATTATTTAAGTGGAGTCTTTTTCATTAGCTGTGTACAAATTCATTTCACCCTCTTACAGAATTCATTACTTATAAATATTACCTATTTATATTGTATGTGTATTGTATCGCAATAAATTTGAAATATTATTTAATTTATTATTGCACATTATCTCTTGAACTATATTTACGTAGGAACTAATTAACATAGTAACATTTAGACAATGTAACATTACATGGTAACATTTAGACATATATGAATGTTAGCACAAATCAATAATGCAATATCTAATATTTGCATACTGAAGTGTCAAAATAGTGAACATGTTGCACAAAGTGCGCACATACGGGAGCAATCTTTATTCCTCTCTCTCAAAATTGATTGGGATCGTCCTTTTTTACATATACTACTCCCACCGCCATTGACATGTCATTGCTTGAGGGAATTCAGTGCTCGTTAATTGTGTGCTTTAAAAGTAAAGAGTGAAGGTCGATATTTGACAGAAAGGCTTTTGCTTTAATATACTTTTATTTCGTAGTTTTTGCTCCCCATATTTGCAATTATATTATTAACGCCACCAAATCATTTATAAATACACACACAATAATTTATAATTCATAATTTATATATTAAGGATACAAAGAACTATTTTTTTGGCCTGGAGCACAGAAATACAGTCTTCTCGTCTCAATAGAGCGATTGTGACTGATTGTCATGCGCAAAACATCGTTCTGGTACAAAAGAGCATGGCGTATTACGCGAAATAAGAATGTAATAAGCGCCATTTATAGTTTACTGTAATAACTTTTAAAATACATGATTTAGAAAGAAAACGATAAGATACGCACTTCGTAATATTTATTGGAATTATAATCCTAAACCTTGGCTCTCTAGTACGTATAACATTGATAATAAATTGAAAATTGTAAAAAATTGGACGCAACTTCGGGAATTTTTTTTATCGACAAAAAATTATCCTTTTATGTTTTCACTTTTACAGTTTCTCGACAATATGATGTTATATTCGTGTGTTTTATTTCAGGCAGTTGAGACTTGATTTACTACTGTAAAAATGAAATCTTGAACTGACATATTCAGTTAATACCCGCTCTTAAATAGACGTATACAAAGGACCCGGCGAAAAAAAATGTCGCCAGTTTATTGGTATCAAAAATGTCCGTTTTGACACCAACACCAAGCCGAACGCGGTATTGTCTATAGACCGCAGTCCAAGCCACAGCTACTTGTTATTAGTCCGCACGCGAGTTTCCACAAGGACGATTTCCGCCATGCTGCGGCGTTTAAGCGGTGACAAATAACGCTACTTTTTCTTTTATGAAGAAGGTTGACGTAGTTAATATGTTCCAATGGGCTCATCCTCAGGGTGATATCGGTGATTTTTTACTTGGTCGCAATATCGCTTCCCACAGTACACTGTGCAATACTTGTAGAATGGAAAACGACGTTTTTCGGTTTCTGTCGCACATACGGCAAGCTAGCCAAGCAACAGGCACCATGTTGTTTCCCCGTTTTAGTGTATCGCATGCAGCCATATTACCAACTGATAATTTATATAATTATTATCAGACGCCCGAAAATTCGCCTGCGTGAATTTCCACCAACACAAAGTTATCCACGAGATTAGCGTGCGTTAATTGTTAAAGAGATCACGATTTTTTTTAAAGACAGAATTTCTTTTATAAACGGAATAATAGAGCCGAGTAAATAAAAATTCATACAAGGGTTGGTGTAGAGAACAACTATTGAGCTTGCGTTCCTATTTATCATGTTTCACCATCCACTTACCATTATAATGAACCCACTCAATGATATTGAATGAAAATAGTGAGTTTCATTTTCATATAGGTTACTGTACCACTAATTATTATACCCAGCTAATCCGACGTGATTAATGGGGGCGCTGAACGCAATTTATGGTGTAACTGTACCGTAGAAAAAATATTAGGTTAGATTACCTGAATAGGGATGTGCCTACCTACACAATATGTATATGGTTTTATTATGGCAAAAAATTACGTTGCACCTGTTTTTAGGGATCCCTATCCAAAGTGAAAAGTGTAGTGCGTCCCTATTATACTATTGCCGGTTCCCAATATTCTATCTACCTATCTTCTATTTGTCCTACTAGAATATTGGGAACCGGCACCTTATAAGATTTGTCCTTTCTCTAGGAAGGCAAACTATGGATAGATAGGATATTTTGAACCCCATATTATAATATTGGAATATAATATTATTAATATTATTGGAAGTTGGAACGCCATAAGACTCCGTCGTCTGTCCGACCGTCCGTCCGTCCGACCGTCTGTCAGGTTGTATCTCTTGAACCATGATAGTTAGACAGTTGAAATATTCACGGATGATGTAACTATTTCTGTTGCCGCTATATTATCAAGTACTAAAAACGGAATAATTATAATTATTACAGCGCTCATTCAACTAGTTAACGGCCTACAAGCCGTATTTAGGTGATTTTGATTGAAGTTTTATGCAAAAACTATAAAGGAAATTACTTTCAAATTTACACGTCATGTATTTTGGGTCTTTAATCTAAAATCGCTAAGAAGCAGAAACACGATTGGATAAAATTTTCTCGATAGAAAGTTCTCCCAAAAGTTGCTCCAAAATCTCAGTTTTTCTATATTTTAACGGAAACTACAATGGATGTAATTGTAATTTTTGTTTTAATGTATCGGTAATAATAATATCTTAAAACGCTTAGAACGGATTTTTGATAACCAGCTTAGTTTTTGAGTAATTAGGTAAAACGTCGTTTTTCTGCTATATTCTTCCGCGACGCTGCATGTCGCACCTACCAAATCTCCGTGAGAGTGAGAAAGACAAAAATAAATTCAATCAATCCCCTTAATGTGTTTTTTTTTGCTTCTTTTATGTCGATAACTAATGAAGCCCCAATATTTACCCTACTAACAGTAGAGTAGATAATAAATCATAAGTCATATTATGAACAATTATCGATTGGTTGTCATGCCCATAGATTTTTTTATTTCGTTCTAATAACAATCGTAGAAATATAATAGAAAAATAACATGGCTACAGCTGCTGATCTGTTTTTACTTCGACTATATTTTTTTGTATAATACGTCACATAAATACCTAATTCATCATTCTAATCTATTAATATAAAGTTAAATTAGTTTGAAGTCGGTCTGATGCCTTTCTGCGAAATTGGTATTCATATTTCAATCAAATAATTTTTTTTGAAGTAAACTCTCTTTTGATTTACGATGTAGTATCTTATCTATCTAAGGTAGGTTGTAGGTAGGTAGGTTCTAAGTTGTGTGGGTATGCCATAGGTATTATATACGTACGTGAACGTACAGTTATAGCCTTTTATGAGTAAAATTCCGATTATTCTCCTATTTGAAGACAATAAGCAAATGTTTAAGTTTAAGTAACGTATATTTTATTTTTCAGTGGACCTGATAAGGCCTACAGTGCTGGCGGAACCTTCGACCAATGACACCATGACAGACTCTAGCACATCGAAAGCCAGCATAGCGCTACCGTCGTTATTTTTATTAGATGTTTTAATAGTTTACTTACACATAGTTTGATAGCAGATCAAGCCATATTTTTATTAAACGGGGCTGTGATAATAAAATCTGTACACTATCGCTAGCGGTCTTATGAAGCAATGCGTGTCGTCAGCGGTTTTTCGATACTGCGTATAACAAAGTAAAATAAATTATAGGCGGCTTATTTTAGTCCATTATAATATGAATAACGGTTTTTCTATAGGCATGGCGTACCTATATTTTATTTAATAGCAATAAGTATTTGAAGTTAGTTACTGAGGGTACTCATCGGCAAAGCTTCTGCGAACGGATTGTACCTATAGATATTTCAATCTATGATGACGCGCCCCACCCTGTCAAACTCCATACGAATCGAATGTAACATAAGCGATTTCGATTTTCGACAGAGGGGGGCGCGTCTTCGTGCTTCGTGAGCAGCTAAATATTGCCATAAATGATATGTAAGTACATACTGAAACATTCTAAACCGTACGCAGAAGCTTTGCCGATGAATAGTATTATATTATCTGTGCCGATGACTTCCCCTCCCATTTCATACTACCTCGACGCGCGTTCGTCTGTTATCAGACCAGCGCGGGGCGCGGTAGTATGATATGCGAGGGGAAGCCATCGGCAAAGCTTCTGCGAACGAGATAAAAAATGCTCCCGATCGCTAATCCGAAGGCGGACACGCAAGTCTTGATAAGCCTCTACGCGCAAGTGGCAAGATTGTTCACTAGACTTTGCTTATATGAAATGCTGAAAATATGTGACCAAGATAGTTGTTACCAATGGTGGAATCAATTTTTAATGGTGAGTGTATGATTCTAATTGCTAGGATATACGCGTAAGTTTTTGATTGGAAATAATCTGTGAACGGTCGCGATGTTTGAAAAATACTTAGATAAGAAATTGACCCGTTCTATTAGTCTAGTCCTAGTATTTTAAGTGGCTTATCTTTGATTACTTGTAAAGTTGTAAATATGGTTATAAATCATCGATATTTTTTAATGAAATCGCAACGTAGCTGGCATGCGGCAAAAGATTAGCACAAAATGTAGTACCTAAATAAAAATTTTAATAGAATAACATTTATTTGCAGGAATGTGGAATTCTACGAGTATTTACATCCCTCCAATCTATCGTTTCTATAAATATAGGTAGCGCAATATTTCTTTATTTCTTTGCATACATGACCACATAATGCATATAAACTTATACAGTCAAAATGCCCTGTCAGGGCGTTTCAAAACATTTTTTCCCATATAAAAGTCTCACACTGAAAAATCTGATGTTCCAATATAAATAATTTGTTACTTATATAGGTACAATTGAAGTGAGATTATTTTTGGTACACGGAGCAACGTATCTGCCATATTAACAAAATAAGTTATTTAATTATTTCCGTATTTCATACAGAAAGTATTGTGCGGATTATTCCGAAACGATATACGGTTTGATATATTAATACAATACATTGTCAGATTTATTACATTCGCTATGTACATCTGCGTCACTTTACTTAATTGTGACGTCACTTACGCCCTCACGCCAGGTTAGTTGATTCAGCGCCACTCTATACCTTAAGGTTCAGCCGTCAGCGTTCATCCGTTGTTGATAACTCCAAAATGGTCTTAATTTGATAAGTGACTTAATTTTGACTAAATACTTAACTCTGTAATGTTTATTTCATTTTTGTAGTTTACACATACCGCTGGATGCGGTCTGCTAAAGGGATCTTCAACTTTACCAAGTCGGAGACCCCCATGCAGGCCTAGGTCCAACAGTGGACGTCCGTCGGCTGAAATTAACACAAGAATATTGTACCGTTAGGTATAACTGCAAATAATGATTTGTGGTTGCAAAGTGTTTCTAGGTGCAAAATTAACCTTAACCTTAACCTTACAGGCAGATTAAGTGTTAATTTTCAGCTATAAACGCATTTGCAAAAAGAAATTTTACTATTAGAGTAAGGAAAACGAATAAAAATAACGCACTTTTACATTACTTACCTACCTAACGTACCTAGATTTACAAAGACTACATAGGTACCATAAAATTATTGCTTATCGATTTCTTATGAAACGCTTTTTGGCATAAACTGCTTAAACATTATTTAAATAAATTATTTTGGATAAAATAAATTAAAAAATATTTTATAAAATGGAAAATAGGCTAGTTTACGAATATTAAATTAAATATTTACAATAATACGTAGAGCACTTGAACATAGTGTGATTCTAACGATACTGTAATTATTATATTGCATTTTTAACGTAAGTAATTACCATTATCGTGCCTAGATTTTATTGAAATCGCCAAAGTAATACATATCATTCTTCCTAGGGTATTTAGAATAAGTAAATTAATAATAAAGTATATAAATTACTCAAATATTGTAGTTTTGTTTTACTATTTTAGATAATTTATTTTGTTGCCGAATTTTATGAATAAGTAATATAACTATACGTACCTGCCGTATTTATATTTTAGTTACAAAGCATAATAATTAGCGATTATTATCAACAAAAAATCGTATTGCAGTAAAAAAAATACAGGTAATGTTACATTCGCGCAGCAAAATTTTGTTCGATACTTGCATCGATAGACAATTTTTATCAATAGGTAAAAAAATCTTATATAAATAAAATTAATATAGGCCCTTAACGAATTTTTTCAGCGATTCTGTTGTCTGTGTTGATCTACCAATTGACCTTATCACTCATGTAATACTTACATTAAAAATAAGTTTTATTGGTTTTATTTCAGAGATCATAGAGTAGGTTGGTATGTTCAACATATTCAAAACCACAAGATGTTTCTTAGCCGTGTTTACGACTGATCGGTACAAACCGTCGCCATGGGCGAGGACGACGGCCCCTTAGTTCGCCCTATATCCGTCCAATGCGGAATAAAAGACGAGAATTTTATAAAATTCCTTTATACTTGCTTGTAGACATGTCTAATTTAACAGTGAACGCCCTATTATTCTTTCAGCGTATAAGCGTCATTTTTTTTAATTAATATTTTATTTATTTTTATTTATAAGCGAAAACACGTGGAGGGCCGTTCATTTTTAGATTAGACGATCTATACCTACCTACCAAACTACATAATCGAGTTTGTAAAATGCAATTGCATGGACAAGTAATAGACGTACACAATACACATTGATTAAAAATATTGTAATTCGCTTATCAATCACATGGTAATGCTTTTAGGATTATTGAAAACTGCAATTTGTAATGCAAATGGTAATTGGGGAGCTCAATAAGAACTTAGGTTAAGTTATGTTTTGATAATACTTTCCTGTACCTTATTAAAATGCTTGTTTTTTAAAAATTACTAATCATTGCAACCGTGTAATTAGAAATCCTATATCGTACTTGGACATTGTACAATGGACTTGAGCATGTATCCCTATTCTCTACATCGATTATCACTTTAAGTTAAAATTATACATAAATAAGTTTAATTAATGAAATTATTTAAAAATTTATTAAGTTTTACCTAAAATAAAATCCATACCTACTGTTAAAATATCAAAAATAAAGATTGATTTATGATAAAATTATATTACGCATTGTATAAAAATATATTCAGTAATCTATTCTTCGGAATTTTATTTCCCTAATCCCTGCTGCAATAATTACTTGTACTTTTGAGAATTTTTCATAATTATAACCTTCCTAGGATAGACGATAATTATATAAGGAAGTTTTTTTCTTTTTTTTATTCTATACAAGTTTGTACTTGACTGCGATCTCATCTGATTATAAGTGATGATGCAGTCTAAGATGTTATCGTACTAACTTGGACGGGTAAGTGATTTACCCCCAACGATTTCTACACAGCATCGCACCGGAACGCTTAATCGTTTGGCAGTGCGTCTTTGCTGGTAGGGTGGTAACTAGCCACGGCCGAAGCCTCCCACCAGACCAGACCTGAGCCGCGACCTCCCACTCGAATCCGAGCGCGCCGCCACTGCGCCAGGGAGGTCGTCAAACGAAGTTTTACTTACCTACCTTTTACCTCCTTAAACCATTCCTTACCCACAAGGACATCTTACCCCCTAGCCTTTGTTTAGATATAAGTAACCTAATATTATGTGGACTGCGGTTTATTGATAAAAATCTATACAGTAAAGCCTCTTGAGTCCCGCACTGTAAAATAAATAACTTTTAAAAAAGGGGTTGGAACTTAGAAATATAAAAACTAGAGGTTGAAATAGACAATAATTTATTGAATTAAGACATATAAATAATTTCTTCAATAGAGATCTAATTAATACACTTATAATGACTACAAATATCTATTAGGTACAACTATTTTCCTTCTGAAAAACGAAACAATAAATGAATTGCCAAATAATTCGTAGGCTCAACGAAAATGGCTGGTGGCGTGTTAGTACAATTAGGTAAGTATTCGAAATATTTAACTAAAACATTTTATCTATAGGAAAGTGCTCAAATCTAGAATAAGTAGCAGTGGCATATTATGACGCTATATAGCGTTCAATATCTCTTAAGCATCATATAACCAGCTTCATCGTAAGATTAAGAGGTATCATACATCAGAACTATAATCGATTTATGGCATCCAAACTCAAATCGTTAAAACGTGATTAAAAAATACGAGTTATGTGATTTATGAACGACTTTCTATAACGTTAAAATTTTTGCGCCATTAGTTAAGTATCGAAAAGTATCTTAGAAATACAAAAGTTTACATGTTAAACCTATATAGTTAACTAATTTTGACTGTATAGACTGTTTCTATAAAATAACATTGTGCTATAGTCAGTAAAATCAGAAAAAAATAACAACAAAAATAACCAATTAGGATCAATTTAACTTAATTTTTACCCTGAACAACGCAACGGTATAATTTGTACCATGCAATATCTCTTTTTGAATATGACAAGAACTCTTTTTGTATATAATTATTATTAATTATGGAATAAACTAGTAGTTCTAAATAGCGTACTTAAAGTATAATTTAATATATTATTCTCCGTTTAAGGGTTATGTACAACTAAACTTTTGTGTGTTTGGATGTATGACAAGCATTTCCAATAGTAGATACAAAAGAAGTTGCAAAGATAACTACCTATTACAGCTAAAATGTTTTAAAAATTCACTAGTGCTAGGCGAAGAACTTTCTATATGTACTTGGATAAGCAAAAATTTCGTAACAATTCCATAGAAAATGAATAGCGTTTAGTTATGTAGGCAATAACTTAAATTAAACTTTAAATTAACGTAAATTATAAC
The DNA here is from genome assembly GCA_036785405.1 of Coenonympha arcania. NCBI lineage: Eukaryota > Metazoa > Arthropoda > Insecta > Lepidoptera > Nymphalidae > Coenonympha > Coenonympha arcania. The sequence continues at coordinate 3,977,036 of CM072063.1, read as the reverse complement.
TTTGTAATGCATTATAAATCAAGACTGACAACTAAGGAACGCTACATTGCGCTTAGCCCAACACGCTCTTGGCCAGTTTCTTTTTAATAAGCTAATGGAAATTATCTTAAAATTTAATATAGGTAACGTTGATTATAAATTATAATTCAATAACTTAATGTGATTAACAAAAAACGTTAAAATTCTGGATGGACATTTTTGCTTTATCTTATTTTACTAATCACATTTCTCGTACAAACCCCCATGATATCACAAAGATAAGTAAGTACTATTAAATTAGCAAAGATAAAACTTTTATCTATATTCTACTTCATGCAGAATACTACATTTCCTAATTGCGAGTCATGACTAGCCCTGCTAGTTTTTGGTAATGCGAGTAAATAGCTTTCTTTTATTGTGATTTATTTACTATCGAGTTGGGTAACAATTTGTTGAGAGACAACTTTTGTGGCCAACGCAGCGTTTGGGATTAGGAAGCGATCCATATCCTTTATTAATAAATTATCACCATCTGGTACGCCATACTTAAAAGTAATTAGCTCTGGATGCCTTTTCTTGGCTGTGATCTTTACTATTGTAGACAGAGGCCTCCTTGACAAAATTTTAGCAAGGCCTTTCTTGTTAGGAATTTCTCGTAGAATTATTAAATGCGATTCGGTGACTACTAGATAAGAATCGAACATGTACCCATTAGATAAAACTTCCTGACATGGAAAATTATCCACAATACTCGGTCCCCTGAGGAATGCTTGAACTTCCACGATTTCGTCGAGTAACTCCGAGTTCGAAACATCGCGGCGATCGGAATGTGAATCTTCGTCTTCATCATTAATACTAAACACGGGAGGGACATTTCTGTATCTATTCTCTTTCCTGTCATTGGCTGATACGTGCCAATCACCATTGTTTACCGTCGAATTAGGATTTACAATATATTCTATAAGTTTTCCCTTCACTTCCTGACTCTTGGCTTTCATAGCTGAGGACAGCTTGCTAAATAGCTGTATGGCCGGCACGTTGTCTCTAGGTTTATTGACTAATGGGGCAACTTGTGTGTTGTTGTTATTGGGTGCACAGACTAAGCACATGGAAGTATTATGCTCCTCCAAACAATCAGTCATATGAGGTCCAAAGTAATCATGTATCGCTACAAAACCGCCATCCAGCATCGACACATGCTTAGTATTCTTTTTTAGGAATGATGCAACCACCATGTGTGCATAACTGTCTTCTTCTGTTCTGCCCGAGCTAACAAAACACAAATGTTCACCTGCTGCGAGAGATCCTGCAGCTAAGGCCTGCCGTTGAGCGTTTAGCAATCCTTGAACGGCCGTATTAAAAGCATTAGGCTCTTGTAACATCAAATTACAGTCCAGATGGAATGCGGTAGACAAATGTCCCGAATTGTATTGTTCAGCCGGACGACAATCAACCAAAAAGAATTTAACAGCATCAACATCCGATGCATCTACAGTTGCACTCTCAATTAACTCATGCACAGCCACGGGGAGACAGAGTGCTTGGGAATACAATTTCGAGTTTATCTCCAAGCCACTCTCTGAAAATAATACTTCTAAAACATCTTCACGGAATGATACAGGCGTTTTTAACGAGTAGTAATGCGCTAATGAACAAAAGTCAGACACATCATTCGCATCAAGGTCACCTGGCATTTTACGGAGTGTTTGAATAATTGACGTCTTGTCTTCATTTTTCATTTGCAAAAGTTGCTCCCTTGCATTGATAATCATAATGAGGCAAAGGAAGAATATAAAGAATGGGTCTGACCTCTGGAAATACAAGTCCCACATAAAAAGCACCACCTCCAAATTGCATGTACCCGAAAATAGTGACCGAAGCCAAGGCATGCAATACTGCTCAGGCGTTATTCGTTTTGTGTCTAAAAATGAACAAAGCTCAGGATCATGGTACTGTATTATCAATCGTAATATATGGAACGGCACCCCGTTGGATACACATCCATTTGGAATGTAGAGCTTCAGAATCTTTTCAAACAGATTGTATGTATCAGCCTTGTTCAATTTCAAGCTGAGCAATGGAAACAATATTTCAATCCAGCCATTGTTGGAAGCATAACTGATAGATTTTGATTTACAGTGAAATGTAATAATGGATTCGATGTCGGAAATTACTGAAAGTTTTTCATCATCGTCATTGTCAAGTCTTGTCGCAAACTTTTTCACATCATCCCTTAGTTCAGTCTGATTGGGCAAATCAAATATTTCATCAAATAGAAGCAATTGGTTGCCAGTGTCTTGACAGTTAAGGCAAACTAACCAGACATCGGGCCTCAGGCTTTCAGGTATTCTTTTTCCTTTGGTGATTGCATTAATTTCACTTGGTGTACATCCATCTAGAAGGCCAGACTCCAACTCAATCAACCTGGAATTGAAATATTGAAAATTAAAAACATGAAACCTGTAAATAATAATATACTAGCAAAATACAGCGATGTGAACAGACCAATCTTTGTGACTACCAGTGAGATTTTAAAACTTCTTTCACTAGCAGAGACCTTCATAATTATTATTGCAGATGGACATAAGCTCCTTTTAATCCAGTGCAAACAAATGTATATAACATGGGAAGAGTGGAGGTGTGGGACATTGCTAGCAATGGATGTAAATAGATAGATGAGCAGAGATAAATAACATTAACAGTAATACAATAAATATGAATTTAAATCTACAGGGAATAATAAGCTTGATCGGTAATTTAATATTGGTACTAAGCCAGCCCAAATAGAAATACTTAGCAGTTGCAGTAAGGTCATAGGTATACTAAGTATACTTAAATTGACAACTATAATATCCAGGATAGATAACAGGATTGAGTACTGATAACAAATATATCACACTATAATGTTTACATTAATTAAAGTATCATAAAGATTGATTTGTAATCATACAGAATTTGGACACATTATATTCCTGCCATAACATTACAATAAAGTACTTGTATTGAAATTTGAAACACTACCAGGTGCTATCATCCTCTTCAGAAGTCATTTTATCATTTAAATTGTGAAGGTGAAAACAATAGCTTCAGTATCCTATAGTCCCTCCTTGTGCGCACTGTTTCTGTATACTATGGTGATGTACACAAAACAAAATGTATTTTATCATTAAATATTATAATTACTGCAGACTGCTAAACAAAACAGACTTGAGAGTTGAGAAAAAAATTGTATCCACAGATTGTATCTCGGAAGTCGGATCTCCGTTTCAATCATCCAATCAGCGAATTCAACGACAGTTGACAAATGACAATGGTGAATTGACGTTTGATTAAGTCAATTTGACACCATCACTTTTGAGACTTTTTCAATACCTGTGGCATAGAGATAACAAAACTATGGAGATGACATTTCATTCCTTTTAGCTAAACTTGCGAGAGATGATGCGTGACGTGGCACCATGATGAGCGCCAAAATTTGTTATTAAATCTCAGTATTAAATAATCCTCAGAAATAATCATGTACCGAACATAGATTATCTATTATAATCTATGGTACCTACCGAATAACTACCCTACAGGACGCCATCTACGCCACTAGACAGATTCAAAATTGTCACGCTGAGACGATGTCCATCCATACCTAATGTTTCGTGTCTGTGACCTGTGGTGCTTTTACTTTGGAATAAATCACAGGCATATAGTGGGGATTCCCCTTATATGTCTGTGGAATAAATACATACTTTCTAAAATCCGGCATGTTGTGTGGCAGCAAAATTCAAAATAGTTTTTTTGAAAATAGTAAGCTAATTATACTTTGTGGCTTTATGGCAATAAGTTTTGCGAAAATAGCATGTACAAATACTTGATTGAATAGCTCCAAATCGGGGTTTTTTCACTGCCATGATATTATGTATTCTGGTCATTTTCTGGCCAGTGTTTATGCCTCTTTAATCAATCAATGGTGTCAACTGCCACGCCATGTTCTATTCTCTGCTGTGTTGGTCTGTGGATAGTCTGTGAATATGGATGATAGATTGACAAATGTCAACATGATGTCAACTGTCAGTCACTGTCGGTGACATTATACAAATTACAAAAAACAAATTGTATTCTAAGTAAAATACTTATTTTATTTTAAATGATAAAGATAAAAACTTCTGCATTACGTTAGCTAGGAACCGAAAATCATTCGTATTTACCAGTTCTGTACGCTCAAGTATGCATGGCGCTCGTGCATTTAGGAACTTTAACATTTTGTGAAATGGAAACTGAAAGTTGAGATCATACGTTAATATTATGAACTGCGCTAAACTTGGAGCATTTAAAGTGTTCTGTGATTATAAAACGTTCTCATGGCAAAATAAGTAATAAATAAATTTTATAGGTATATAAAACCTATATACATTTTAAAGTAAAAATGAAAGAATGGAGTAAACTATTTCCCAATAAAGAAGCTTTTATAGTTTTCTCTTTATACATAATACTGTTTGTATTCCAAGGTATGCATTCTTAATGGTAGCAAATAATTTTCAAGTCATTTGAAGTTGCATTTTGCAGTACATACTCTTGTTTTGTTTTAATTATGTTCTGTGCATTATGTTACCATTTTTAAATAATAATAATATTTATATAATTATATTATTTATTTAAATATAATTTCTTAAGTTTGCAAGAATATAATTATAAACTAATGAATTTTCTTCTAAGATATGTTTGAATTATTGTAATATTATAAACATGTATTTAATTATATTTAGAAGAAAAAAAAAGAAAATTTCCTATTCTATTCTATAACTAATAGCTTACTTCTTGAAATATAGTATGGAAAGATAGCGAGAACAGGAGCAGAAAATGGGAAAAGCTAAAATGTACTTCAAATGTTTTAAATTATGTTTCAGGTGTTTTTATAACAGCATCAAAAACTGAAAATGGAGTCTACGACTACAACACAACGCTTGTTGTGTTTCTGTCTGAATTACTCAAGCTTTTTATATCAGGGGTACTTTATACATTCAAAAAAAAGTAAGTAGTTACTAGGTGTTACAGTATTGGGAAGTTTTGTGGATTGTCCTTTTCATTTTTACCAACCACTAATAATACTTAAAGAAGTTAATTATCCTCTTCCATTTAACATTTATTCTCAAAATAAAGTAGGTAAATGGAATACTCAACTTTTGGTTTCCCTTAGATTAACCATATTATCATTATTTATTTTTCAGAAACAAGCCAAATATTTTCCGTGCAGTCATAATAAACTACAAGTTGGCTTTATACTACTTCATCCCATCATTATTGTATTGTTTTTACAATAATCTGGCATTCGTGAACTTGCAACATTATGACCCAACATCTTATTACATTCTCCTGCAGTTTAGAGTGGTTCTGACAGCACTCATTTTTCAGGTAATGTTTGATATTAAATTTTACATCTAGGAAATAAAACAAAATACTTAATTATAATTTAAAATTTATAATGCAGAACATATTTAGCAACAAAGATACAGGAAAATTTTATAATGCATGTGAACTCTCCATCCTCACATAAACTCCTGGAGTTTAAGAGGAAGGCAAGTATATATTGATATATGTTTTTGGTATGCTTTTGAACATTAAATAAAAAAAAATATCACCTCAGGTGCATTTATAAAGCTGGATGTTCAATAGCAGCAATAATCAATAACATAAATTACAGTATTATAAAGTAATTTCCATGAATCAGATTCTATTACTGGAAGCTAATATTGATTAATTGCCAATTTACGACATAAATGTACATGTATCTAAATATTTATTAAACCTAATACCACGGGCTTCAAGCCAGAAGGGCATATAAGCAATACCCTAATTTTCAGAAGACAAAAAAAAACGTTATAAGTTCTTATCTAATGAATCTCTTTAACTGAAAATTTGCATGTGTCTCATGGTGCAAATAATTTCAGCTAAAAAGATCCAGTGAATAAAAAAATTTGTTTTTTTTAGTCTCCTGAAAAGCAGGCGTAATTTCGTACACGCCCCTCTGGCTTGAAGCCCGCGATATATATTTACTGTTACTCAATATTTTTTTGTATTTCAGTTCCTGTTTCAAAAGCAGCTTACCTGTCTGCAGTGGATCTCGCTGGGTATACTCACACTGGGGTGTATAATTAAGAACTTTGATGCAGCAACAATGTCCAATAAGGGTGACTCAGATCTCTGGTCACAGATATTCAACATATACTTTTTGTCAATCAACTTTCAAAATTTCTGTTCCTGTTTGGCGGGCACTTATAATGAATATTTGTTGAAAACTAAGGGAGCCAATGTCGACATTTTCTTGCAAAACGTTTATATGTATTTGGATTCAGTGGTCTGCAACTTTTTTGTTTTAATGTACAAAGGTGAACTAGGCACAGTGTTTAGTGATTTCCAATCGTTAGGTGATATTTTTGTGATACTCATCACTGTTAACAGTGCCATAGTAGGTATAGTAACTAGCTTTTTTCTCAAAAATTTGAATTCTATCTTAAAAACGTATGCTAGTGCTCTAGAGTTAGTGATAACAGCTGTAGTGTGTTATATACTTTTTAAAATACTTATTACATGGTATACAATTTTGTCAATTTTCTTAGTAAGCATTTCAGTAGCTATGTATATGAAAAATCCTGTAAATAACACAAATTCCAATTCAGAAGACAAAAAACCACTTATGGAGGTAGTTGTAGATTGAAATCGATTCCTTCAACATCCAGACAAAACACAATAATCCTATTTATTGTATCTTTGAATGTTTGGATTGTTTATTACTGTCACGCTGGAGCTACTAACCAATTTGGCTGGCAACGTCGAAGACTGACAGCCCATACTATTTCCATTCGTTTTTTGACACATGAAACAGATATAGCAATAGCAAGGGACCAGAAAGAGACTACTTTACCTTTATCTCTCTCTGGTCCCTCGATATTGCTATATCCGTTTCATGTGCTTTCACGTGCCAACGAGAAAATAAACGAATGGAAATAGTATAAAATATAATACCATAATTATAGGCTGTTTTTCTGCTGTCCTGGAAAATTCTACAAATCCCATGGAAATTAACATGGCCAAAATCTAGTTACATAATATAGATATCAAGTCACAAAAAAAATGTAGGTAGCTTTCATGATAATGGCATTTTATGAAACTGTAAGTCTATCTACAATTAATATCAATTTATAGAAGCAAAAAAGACCAATCCCTTGGCTAGAAAACTTGCTCAAGAGATAATGTATATAATATAAAAGAAAATAATGTATAATGAATTTTTATATTTGTTGTTATTACTGTATGTGTTGACCATGAATTGACGTGTGGCCTTTGTTTTATTGTTATGTATTATTATTTATGTTGACCAATGATGATTTTTGCCCCCATTATTGTATTACCATCTGTGTTGATCATTGATGATTTTTACCCTTGTTATTCTATTCATACCTATGTTGACCATTGATGATTTTTATCTTTTGTTATGTTATATTACTATCTGTTTTGACCATTGATGGTTGGTGACCTTTCTATAACATTAAAATACCAGTTGAATACCAAGTTTTAAGGGAATAATCAACCTAGATGTTATGAACCTAAATAATTTTAACTAAAAGTAACATGTCAGTATTCTTCTTTTCTTGCTTTATGGCTTTGTAGTGCCAAAACAGCAGCACTTCGACAATGTCAAGTAGCTTGAGGGAGATTGGCCGGTTTAAAATGACACAGTTTCGAGATGATCTAGAATTACTTGTTCTATTATAATACTGACATGTTTTGTTTAATCTGTCTTGTAATATTTCAGCTTTTTAAATAAGGTACTTACCTATTTATTTTCGATCGTAATCATGCAAGAAACAATTCTTGTACATAATTAATGTAAAATTATTTTGTCTAATGGGATCTATATGTAAACCGCTATAAACTTGACCCTCCTGATGGTCTGCGGAACGCGGGGCGGGAGCCGCTCAACCAATTAGCAAGTCTGTCGCTGTCCGCCGCCAGCGCTGACGTACCGTTATAGCCAATCGCATCGCTCGCCCCGCGTCCCGCAGACCATCAGGCGGGTCAAGTTTATAGCGGTTTACCTATAACAGGTTTTGCTTGTGCATGTTGATTTCAAACAACAAAACAATCCCAGAGTTTTGAGCTTTATAACGCCTACACTTTTATTTTATTGCCTGTTACTCCAAATCTAGAAATTTCTTTTTTAAGACAATTAGATTAGACCTCAAGGCTTTAGGAGGAATCACTTTGGATTTCCAATTTGTATTAAATTGCAGTGCGATAGCTTGCTTTAATGCAAAAGTCAGGAGATCAATTTGATTTGAAGTTTTAGCTTAAGCTGGTGTCTTACTACCAAAGAGCTTGTAGATTTTTGCATTGAAATATTTTATTATCACATTATAAATTATTTTTACCATAAGGTACAAATTACATCTTAATATTTTATTTATTGTTAAATAACTAAGAATTTGTATTGTTTATATTTGAATTTGTAGTATAATTATCAAAATGATCTATTATTACTATGTATTAACTTTCAAGTCGTTAAAATTTAATTTTAATTTATTCTTATAACTTTTGTTTGTAAGCAGTTTTTACTTAAATCTCATGATATACTCGTACACCAGTATCAATAATTTTAAAAATTTTACTCATTTTTTGTAAACTTTGATTTCTTTATTAGTATAGTTTTGCTATAGTTAGGTATTTATAATGACATATCTACCATATTCTTTAGCAATAAGTTTGCAATACCATTGACTATCTGTATTATAGTTATTCTCTTTCACTTACTTATAATAAGTAGTTAGTAAAATATTTAAAATAAAAATATAAATTAACTTGTTGGTTTTCTATTTTAATCTATCTTCCTACTAGGAATTGTATGCAAGTTAAAAACTAGGCATTGTCCTTTGCTTGGAATATATGGGATTTGTTGAAACTCTCTGTTCCTTGCTTAATTTTCTGAAGGTTGTATTAGACAACCCCATAGATATTATGCAATAAAACTCAGTAAAGCATTAAAATTATTTATATTGCACAAATTAAAATAAATAATTATTATCTACAATACGCTTTGAAAATTATTTATTCACACCAGCAATTGAATTTATTAACTTCACTCACTTTTTAATTAATAATTACAATAAAGGTCAATTACACTGCCTCGGAATGGAATGGAAGCGTCAATTTCGCCATATGTCGCGAGGAGTCGCTGGAATGCTCAAGTATGCCAACTGCCAAGTATGGCGCCGACAGTGAATATATAATATCTTCGAGAATGCGCGAGGATTCCCCGGAAGACGCGCGACATAAAGTTCATGCCATGTACAATTTCGTTGTAAAAAGTCGCTTTCATTCCATTCCGCGGAAATTGACCCAAAGTATTAAGTAAACAGTAATCTAAATAGGTTTGTAGAGTAGGGTTGTGACATACTTCTTTCGGTATCTGTGTGTAGCAGAGAGCACCATGACTCCATCCTTGATTGATAACGCATACAAATGGTTTAACATTACATGGTTTGGTTCTGGTAACAGGGTTGGTTCACACTGAAAACAAAGAAAATAAGTACGTGAATGTCGTGGAACACTTGGTAGAAACAAAGTTTGGAATAACACCTCATGGTTACACAGAAAAGAATAAAATTTACATTTTCTTTGGTCTAGCCCCTCTACCTACCGAAAAAACTTTGTTTCAAATACATAGTTGCGCTAGCTATAAGGTTATTTCTTAAATTTTTATCAAGAATCGTAGAAGTTACAGAATTATAAAAGAACAGCTAAATTAAAGGAAGTTGCCAGGTTTTACAGGAATATTTCGCATGTTTTGTATTCAATATAGTACAAGGAAATTATTTTTTCATAAAATTAAAGGTTAACAGGAAATTAATTGTTCTTTGTTTTAACTGTTTAAAAATTTGTATATGGTAATTATGTAAGGTCAGCAATTTTGCGGCAATCGTGATAGAGCATGATAATTATTATTCTAATACTAGCTGACCCGGCAAACGTTGTTTTGCCATTAGTGATATAAAATATAGATAACAACCTCCTCCCAGACCCAGTGATCATACACTGAAAATTTCATAACGATCGGTCGAGCCTTTTGGAGGAGTTTGGTAACAAAGAAAATCGAGAGAATTTTATATATTAGACTAGCTGACCCGGCAAACGTTGTTCTGCCATATAATTTTTCTCACTTAGGAACATAAAAAATAGATAACAACCTGCTCCCAGACCCAGAGAATATACCCTGAAAATTTCATAACGATCAGTCGAGCCGTTTGGTAACAAAGTAACAAAGTTTAAGTAGTTCTGTAACAAAGGTTGGCGAGAGAATTTTATGTATTAGATTGCTAAAAATTAATTATTACAAACTTACAGATAAAGGTGTGTCCTTGTTCAATATAACTTGCAGAAGATGTGGTGGCAGAATGGGAGGGCCAAATACTTTCTCCCATGGCTTGGATTGTGGTATTTCCTGAAAAATAAAATGTTACTTTAATATAAGAATATTTATAGCTATCATAATGTCATATACATCAGCCCCTCATTATATGGATTTGCTAAAAAGATATAAATGGAACGAAATTCAAAAATGTATGTAAATGATCGTTAATTCATCTCGGTCAGATTGTTCATGTGACCTCCGTGCATTCTTTGAATTTCGTTCGAAAGCGATGTAATAGCAATATTAATAAAAAAACGCATGGACAAGGACATACGGCCATGTGGTTATCCTTTCTAACTAGCCGCCTGAAAGAGTTTTTAAAAATCCTTTCTAAGTTTAAAACTCAAGCTATAAGGGGCAATAATAAAAGACGTACATGATGATAATTACTTATCATATGCTTTTCATGGAGACAAGACAATGGAGATTTTCTGAGAAAAAAAGGGTCTGTTGTTTTTTTTGTGATTCTATATAAATTAGTTATATATCTTAACATATGCTTACAAATTACAATAATTGTTAACATAAATGAAACATGCACAATAATTAAAAGATCATTATCAGACTTATGGATATTGATCTAGACATTGAAATGCAATTTGTGAACCTCAAGATAGTGAGTTACACGGGTAACCTCACTATCAGATGACTGCATTGTACCTTAGCAGTTAGCAACATGTTGCAATCAATTAATAATCTCCAACTACCAAATTGAAATCTGATTACAAATCTATACTCATTATAAAGAGGTAACGTTTGTGAGTTTGTGAGGTTGTAAGGGGTAATCTCTGGATCTACTTAACCGATTTTCAAAATCATTTCACCAATAGAAAGCTACTTTTTTGTGGAGTGTCATAGGCTATAATAATTTCCAAAATTAATTAATAAATTTATCCTAAACTTTTAACCTCAAGCATTATGCGGGACAAACATGCCGGTACAAAAATATTTCTAACGCAGAACAGAGTCCGCGGCTGCTGATTATTGATAAAATAAAGATTATTACCTGAGAATATTCAGTTTGTGCACTGCTTCGCACGCCTTCACTGTCTTTGGCCAGTGCTTGAAACACTTCAAAGTCAGACATTTTCACTGTCACCAAGTTATTCTTAGAGCCCATGCCATTATCTACAAGTTTCTGTAATAAATACATTATACTTAAATAAATAAAATTCTTTTAAAACTTAACCAATGTGACACATCTAAAAAGAGTGCTTTTTAAAATACTCCATGGAAAAGAATAGGACTATTTTAAAACTTGTCAAATTGGTTTTTTTTAGCTTAGAATTTTTTTACAACAGAATTGGCAGCAGTACCTATAATACCTATGTATTCTTTTCTTAACTAGTTGATCTGACAAACATTTGCAGGCAAATTCTTCTAAATTTTTTCTGTTACAGCTTCATTAAATGTATTTTAAAAAGCTCCATAATGTATTGTAGTTAAATGTTGTTTCAAAAAAACTCACCACACTAGGATCATGCCGCCACTCCCCGTCCACATAATACTTGTATTGGTGCTCTCCCTCCGGCAGATCTATTATAGTTACAAAATCACCATGAGATTTCACCATAGGAATAGTTTTCCAATCAGTGAAGGTTCCACTAATGAATACCTGAAACAGATTGCTTGATATTAAAATTGATAGCAGGCATGAATAACATTAGATGTTGAATAAAAGTTGTTATTACAATGGTCTGATGTCATTGTCTCTTTCTATTCATTTATTTTCTCTTTGACACATGAAACAGAGATGAAGGTAAAGTGGTCTCTTTCTGGTCCCTCACTATTGCTATATCTGTTTCATGTGTCAAAGAGAAAATAAACAAATAGAATGAGTATAGTTATATCTGTTTTGAATTAAATACACATACTTGTTTACCGCCGCCATCCCATTTGAATACTGTAGGCAACACTTTAACATCCTCAGCCACCTTGTCCTCTGTGAGTGTATTAGATCTTTCCCGCATCACAGTCTCCTCTGTGTCGTGTTCAGGCACAGCTTTAGTATAGTAAGGGGCTCCATCCTCGATGATGTTGTCGTCCTCCCGAGCTGTGCGATCATCGTCTACTTTCTTGTCGAAAGTGAAAGCTTCTCCTTCTTTGGCGGGCGAAGATGGCCCCGCATCAGCTTGTTTCGCTGCGTGATCTTTATGCCACTCCTTCGGTGGATTGCCCCCAGCGTGAGCATTTCCCATCTCTGATTGTAGCTACGAAAATCCCTCAACAAATGTGTCGCCAAATAACCTTGGCTGGCACAGTTCTTTTGAAACACGATAACATACGAATGGCTAAGAAAATTTTACGGTGTAATCACGTACACTGTTTTTACGCATACACGAAATCAACACATGGATAGAAGCCGTAAAATAAATTCATCCATTTTTTGAAAACGAACTATTTTTTTTTTATTTTTATTGCCTACTTTAAATTTGACAATCGTCAAATTTTTTTTTTGATGTGTTGACAAGGTGTTGACTTTGACATATTTTGAAACTGAGTTTGAAACAGATCACACATGACAGACAAAATTATTTACACCACAGACGATGACGATTTTGAGAGGATTTTTTGATTTCGTTTCTAAAGGTAAAATAAAAATATTATTCTCTTAACTATTGATTCTCATCATATCATTCTCATGTTCTATTGATTAATTATATAATGCATTTATGAATTTATTGATTATTTGTGTGAGGTAGGAAGTATGCTACGCCCGCTAATTTATTTATGTAGGTAGGTTGAAGCCGTAGTCCGAGGAAGAAGAATACTTTGAAGCCGAGGCTTTTTTGTGAGTGACTGACAGGGACCGATTTAGAGGCTTAATTTCAAAACCCATAAAATTGGTAACCCTATCATTGGGAAACCACATTTAGGAAACTACTCTAAACGGTTTCTTAGCTTTATTAAAAAAAAAAGTGAAACGAACAATAAAATTGACAATGGCTCAATCACTTTACGCGCGGAGCCAATACCTCAAAAGAAGAAGTTGAAAACACAGACCACTAAACCTCACAATTTTTTTTTACTTTAACTTTAGTCTATGACTAAACCATGGAGTATATTGAATACCTCTACCTATTTGAACCTCAGATGTATTGGTCTCAACCTCATTTGAACTAAAGCCTCTCTGCTGTGTTGGTCTCATGTCATGTTGGTCTTATGGTCTATGATAAAAGCCATAGACAACCCCAGCAGATAAAAGCCTGCTTGTTTGTTGATTCAATAAAATACAAATCAATAATTTATTTATATCAAATTGATACGCAGTGAATAACAGTGATACTCATTAAGGCTCCTACACACTATGCCGCCGGCATGGCCGGCGGCCATGCCGCCAACAAGCCCGGCGGCATTCCCGGCGGGTATTTGAGCCGCCGGGCTTGCCGCACAAACGAGCCGCTTGCATGGGCATGCTCCCCGCATGCTCCCCGCGCAACCCGCCGGCATACCCCGGCGGCCATGCAAGCGGCTCGTTTGTGCGGCAAGCCCGGCGGCTCAAATACCCGCCGGGAATGCCGCCGGGCTTGTTGGCGGCATGGCCGCCGGCCATGCCGGCGGCATAGTGTGTAGGAGCCTTAACGAGGGAGGGAGATCGCCGTCTGAGTTGTGTTGCGTGAGCCGCTGTCGTCGTCTACGTATCAGCTCTTATTTGTGGAGTGTTCGTAATGAAAGTCTTGACTATTGGGCGACCGCAGGGAATTTTTACGATGTAATAAGTTCCGAATTACTTGACGATAAAATCCAGCTAAACTACATTAATACGTGTTGATTTATCAAAATGAGCGATGAAAAACGGCCACTTCTCATATGCCCGAATACACCTCTCGATAATACAGAGGTTCAAACAGTTGAATTAGCCGTAAGTCCGGAACTATCAAGTAAAGATGAGAAACATAAGAAATGTGCGTACAACCCCGCATCTGAACGATATTTGGAACACCCTACGTCTAATTTCGATACTTTAATCCACCTGTTGAAGGGCAATATTGGTACGGGTATTTTGGCTATGCCAGATGCATTCAAAAATGCTGGTCTTTTCATGGGTGCGTATTTTTTAAACGACTTTATATGTGTACATTTCATTTATTCTGGTATGTTAAACAATACACTTTGTAAGCAAGGCTATCTATTATTTATCATTCCATTCTTAATAATATTAAAAAGCAGTATAAAGTTGAACTTAGGAATATGCCAGCGAGCGAGATTTGTCCTTTAGATTGTTTTACTCAAAGCTGTGAGATTGAATGCTTTTGTTATATATTCTCGGCTTTTGTAGTGGTTATACAAGTTATTTCTTAAAGCAGATTTCAATTATAATTTGTCCTTTTAACTATTCAGGTGTGCTTGGAACATTGTTAATGGGAGCAATATGCACTCACTGTATGCATATTCTAGTCTCCTGCTCCCATGAGCTCTGTATCAGGAATCAGAGACCAGCTATGGGTTTTGCTGATGTGGTGGAAGACGCTTTTGCTATGGGTCCAATCCCATTAAGGCCATATGCAAAAAAAATAAGGTAAGCACTTGTGAGAGAAATAGGTTTAGTTTTAATCATGGTGGAAGTGTAATGCTTTATTGTAATTTTAGAAAGGGGTGGATGGTTTATTAATAAAATAATATTGTATATTGAAAAAATTTAGAAACCCCAATAATTTCTCCAAAATATTGCAAGGAAATTTGTGTTATTTTGTACAAGAATTGATTACACATAGAAAAAATGTTTTAAATATAATTTTGGAATAATTCTAAACAATAGGCAATTTAGGCTAGTTGACAAAAATCATATTACGAAGAAATATAATATAGTTATTTTTTTCAATTCACAATGAATTCATATTAATTGTAATGTTTCAAACAATTTTTTCATAATAATAAATAATCATTATATATATTAAAGCAACCAGTAAATTGTGCTTGTGACTAATATTACTTACATAATGCATGTATTGTTTCAGGAATATAGTCAATGTATTTCTAGTCATAACACAATTAGGATTTTGTTGTGTTTACTTCCTGTTTGTCGCGACTAACCTGCAGGACACGATGCATATTTTCCATGTAAACCTCGGTGTGCACAGCTACCTAGCGTTGTTATTCCCACCCATGCTCGCCCTGGGGATGGTAAAGAATCTAAAGTATTTGACGCCAGTGTCTCTGATCGCTGCAATCATGACTGGGTGGGGTCTAGTTGTAACGTTCTATTACATCTTACAAGACTTACCTCACACTAGCACTGTGAAAGCATTTGCGAGTTGGCATCAGTTGCCGTTGTATTTTGGAACAGCCATATATGCTTTCGAAGGCATTGGAGTGGTGAGTTTTAGAGAAGTATATTGTTCTAAAATAAAAATAGTAGCATGTACTTGTACGTATGTAAATTTTTTAGAAAAAGCTTGTAATCATTTGTGCAATACACCGCCTATTTTAGTTTGCTGAATCGTTAAAAAAAATCTTATACATAGTTTTCATTTACCAATGGTTTCCTTCACATCATTTGCGAAAGTATAATATTTATATCTGCAAAGAAAATATTTTGGTTGTGTAATTATATTTATCTTCTTTGTTTTTAGATTAAAACTTATACCTACCTTAATTATTTATTATCAGACATTACTTAATAATTTAATTTTAACTGAGAATTCAGATTATTTACTCTTGACCTTGGCATCGCCTGATCGCACCGCTTAACGCCTACGCTGTAATGGCTCATATCGTTGCTCGTACACTAGATGAATATTTGATTTCATAACTATCCATTGCCACGCTTTTGTACGTGCTTTTCTCATATAGCTATAGTCTACGGGAACATTACTTTCCCAGGATTGAAAACTATAGTAGAATGAAAGATTCCCATTTCTGTTGTGCAAAATCTCTTAAACTAAGACGCGTTTAAAAATAATGCTTATCACAATGCACTTTTTTTAGACGCGTCAAATTAGTTTAATGTATAGAATTACACTACAGAATTGACACCAATTTCCTCAGGCATGTAGATTTTCCCACAAAGCTTTCCTTTAAAATTTAGTTTTCATAAGTATAACACTTGCTTACCAATGAAGGATATTATTTACGGAACGGATTAATATACGGAGTATGTATACTTTTGGTATTTCTGACAAATATCGTTATGGTATTTCAATGTTTGACTGTACAGTGCATAAGTCGGGTTAAATAGTGAATGATTAGCTATGTAGAAACAGGCCGTGTACACTATGTTTTGTTTCCCCTGAAAACTCAAGTTACATTTACGTAATCTGTATGTGTTTTTAATGTCACTTCCCATTTTTACTTGATTGGGAAGTCCTTGAAGTGCTAATATCGATCATTCGATTTCTCGATTTCACACTGAAGAAATTAGATACTTTTCGTGCTCGCTGCTCAACTGTAAGGGGCGAAAATGCTGCCCATGCGTCATAATATTAGAGATTGATTTTTAAAGTTATTGTAAAGAAAATAGTCTTCACAGTTTACTTAAATGTGGACGAGTGGAATATGTAGGTTTATAATTTTGTTTTCTGAAATTAATTACATAGTTTCGTACTCGCAGATAAAGCTGTTATTCTAATTAGTTTTTATGACGTCATTAAGAGTACTTGTGTGTTGTATGTACTTCCTCAATTAATTGCGAGTGCATATCTATTATATAAAATTCATATCACAGTGTTCGTATCAAAGCTCCTCTGAAACGGCTCGGCCGGATTTTATGAATATTTTTGTTTGAAAATACGCCATTCTAATGAGTATTGTTGATCGATTTTGTATGGATTATAAAAAAATCTGGACATTTTAAAATGATAGCATGTATAAGATTGTACGTAGGTAGGTATACATAGGTATACAAGTCATTTTAACTTGGATCCTGTAAATATCTAATCTCCCGGCCAGTCTAGCAATTTCGCAATACCTACGCGTCGTATATTCCTATAACGGCGCCAGACGGGCATTACAACAGCGATTACCATAAAAATATTGTAGAGTAGGTACCTACTTAGATAGGTATAGACTATAGAACTTCTAAGAGTTAGGAAAGCTAGGGAGTATTTGTAGTGCGACTTTAAAATAAATATTTATGGGTAACTTGTAAATAGTAATATACGTTAATTAATTTAAAAAAAAATGACTTCAACTCTCATCAAACTACTGTTGAATACATCCTTTCCAATTAAAAATTTAAGACTTATATGGTTTTCTCATGGATACCATTATTGAACTGGACTAAATTGAAATGGGACCATACGGGAAGCGTAAGCTATCTACTAAAAAAAAACCGACGAATTGAGAAGTCGGTTAAAAAAAGAATCATTAAAATCGATTCACCCAGTCAAAAGTTATGAGGTAACAAACATAAAAGACAGTCAAATTGAGATCCTTCTCCTTTTTGGAAAGTGGTGAAGACTTGTAAATAATCAGAATTTAAACTAGGTACACCATACCTACTCTAAAACTAATTTAACAGACTGAAAAGTAGTTCATCCTTTTCCAAGAGGAATATACTTTGAAGAACAAAAGCTCTATTTTCAGACTTATAATAAGTTTAGTCAAGAAATTATATAGACCCAAATTGGCGCCAATGTGTTTTTTGAACTAAATATCTGTCGGTACTTGGGTTAAATTGCGATAAACTATGACTTACTTAATACGATCGGGCCGTTTGCGGACCACTAAAATAAACAAAGATAATTGGAAACCATCCATTTATTTTGAGAGAATTAAAAAATTTCCAAGTTGCAATTTAATATCCCATATCACATTTTTAATTTTTTTTAGGCATTAGATATACTTATTAAGAATAATCTTTTTTCATTCCATGCCTAGTTCTTTAACTCATATTCAGCAATGAAGTAGGTAAACGTGAGTTTAGTTTTCCTTTTACGAATATCGATCAATGGCAATGTTGACCTCTGTCGTCTGTCAATGTCTGGCGTGCCGCGTGCCGCGTGCGATACCCGCTGATAACAGCAGTGATAGGATGTGTTTACAACACATCTATGCGCAAATGAAAAGTAGGCCAACGTTTGGGAAAATTTTAGAGTGAGTTTACGAGATTGCTTCACACTGGATACGGTTTATCTTTTAATTCGAATGTTTTGAGATATCTCACGTAAGCGTTACGTACTTACGTCCGATAGAAAGCGTATCTTTTTGCTTTGCAATAAACAAAAAAACTAGAGACCTTCTTTCTGTGATTTTTGTCTACTGTTTGCTATAATAAATCCTTGCTGTAGGTACCTACACGTATGTAATGTAGGTTAGTAATATTACTTGGGAACTAGGATAATCTTTCTTTTTAACCGACTTCAAAAAAAAGGAGGTTCTGTATTCGACCCGTATGTTTGTATGTATGTATTGTTTGTCCGCGATTATTTCGCGTTTGGCTGAACCGATTTTGATGTGGTTTTCAGGAAAGTGTTTGTTACATTTTGGAGAAGGTTTTAGTATATTAACCGACTTAAAAAAACAAGAGGTTCTTAGTTTGATAGTATTTAAGTTTGTTCGCGATTATCTCGAGTTCGGCGAAACCGATTTTGATGATTCTTTTTTTTATTAGGTAGGCCATACATTACAGGTAGACTCATTTCAATTTGGTAGAGATCTAATGAATATCTTCGGAGATGGAGAGCGGAACTCCTCAACGGAAAATCGCTTGCGATCGGTATAATTAGTTTACAGTGTAGATTTTAACGGGCTTCAAAAGAGATAGTGATTCTCAAGTTGACTAAAAAATATGTTTTTAATTGACCGACTTCAAAAAAAGAGGTTCTCTGTTTAACCTTGTGGTTTAACCCCTATATTGGTATTTAGGTTTGTCCGTGATTATCTCGCGTTTGGCTGGACCGATCTATTTGATCTCGCGCGAAACAACATTCCTCGTCATTAGGCATACCGCATACAGCATATAGGTATGTCAAAGTCAGTATTACATAATTGATATGATATGTTTTTAGTGGTAAGTATAATTATCACTAAAAAACCTATCACTAGAATAAATTGAAAAGGTAGTATTAATTAGCCCAAAACCTACTTATCACTAAAAAGTATAAAATAAAATAAAAAAAATCCCATTTAAAACACATGCTAATTCTATTTCTTTTTTTAAAAAAGGGAACCGCCTTAAAAAAACCAACCCACTGAAAAGCAAAAAAATAATTTTCTAATAAATCTGGATATACTTACCTACCTTATTAAATCAAAATTGGCAATTCATTTTGAGTATGGCTAATGGCACCGACTTCAAAAACTAAGTAGGCAGGTAAGTATATCCAGATTTATTAGAAAATTATTTTTTTGCTTTTCAGTGGGTTGGTTTTTTGAAGGCGGTTCCCTTTTTTAAAAAAAGAAATAGAATTAGTATGTGTTTTAAATGGGATTTTTTTTTATTTTATTTTTTGATATATGAAATTCTCGTGCCAATTTTTTTTACCAAACTCCTCCGAAACGGCAAAACCGATTGTTATGAAATTTTCTGTTACTTGTTGCAAAACAACGTTTGCCGGGTCAGCTAGTATTTTTTTTATTCTATACAAGTTAGTACTTGACTGCGATCTCACCTGATGGTAAATGATGATGCAGTCTAAGATGTTGTCCTACTAACTTGGAAGGGTATCTAAGTAAATTTACCCCAACGGTTTCTACACAGCATCGCACCGGAACGCTAAATCGCTTGGCGGTGCGTCTTTGCTGGTAGGGTGGTAACTATAGCCACGGCTGAAGCCTCCCACCACACCAGACCTGAGCCAAATTAGAAATTATAAAATTCCCGTGTGGGGAAGTGGCCCGTGGCGGGAATCGAACCCGCGACCTCCCACTCGAATCCGAGCGCGCCGCCACAGCGCCGATATTTCAATAAAATAATATAAATGTGGTTAGTTACTAACCTAACCTACGCAGAACAGGCGTTTAGTCTTTAATTATCCTGATCATCTTGGAATTTTTGGCATTACATTTGGCATTTCAGATTGACTGTATTTCTATGCATTTTTGAAATAGAAACATAATTATTCTATGTACCTATTTCCTATTTCCAATCTATTGGTAGGATAGTTCGCTTAGTATGGCGAATTTTTTAACTTATAGGATGTACCTTGTAAAACCTGTAAAAATAACCTATGAATTTTTCCTTATATCTACTTATAAGGAAAAATTCATAGGTTATGTTTCCTGTAAAGACAATTTATAAAGACTGTAAAGACGGTTTATACATACTGTAAAGACGGTTTATAAAGTCTGTAAAGACGGTTTATAAAGTCTGTAAAGACGGTTTATTAAGACTCTTTAAGTGTGGAAATTATTTTCTTTTAGGTTTTGCCGCTGGAAAATAACATGAAGACCCCAGAAGACTTCGGGGGCTGGACCGGCGTTCTGAACACAGGGATGGTGATAGTCGCAGCTCTTTACACCGCGATCGGCTTCTTTGGCTATTTGAGATATGGGGAGAGAGTTCTCGGCAGCATAACGCTTAATTTACCAAGTGACTTGTAAGATCATTTTTCTTTATTATAGGCCCCATTGGGAACTCATTCCGTACACTTACTTGGTACGCTTAAAAAGCTTATATCCCCTAATCTGACAAAACTGTAAATTGTGAAAGGATCTTGACAAACAAACAGACGGACAGATGGGTTAGAAGTATACATTCAAATCTGGTTAAGTGAGAGCTCAAGGGACCCAGGTCTCTTTTTCTCTTAAAGATGGTTTCTCTCTAACCCGAGCTTCAGAATTAGGAGGACAAAACGACAGGATCTTGCAAATACTTTCATTAATAGAGTTTTCTCCCTCACCAAGTTCTCACTTATTCAGGTTCGACTGTATTTATTTAAGGGTGCACTTGTTTTCCTATTGATATACAGACTACAGCCCCATAAAATGACTTTTATTTAAGTATTTAAATACGCTATACCTATGTTTGTTATAATACGCATTGTCTATAAAATTAAACATCTATTTTTTATCATAAAGTTTTTTCCGTAATCAGATCCTCGATATTGTAATGTAATAGCATGTGTACAGTGTAAGATTGTATGTATAAAAGTTAATTGTGAGTCATTTGTGGTTTGATATGCCTGTTAAAATCAAATCTTCCGGTCACGATAACAATTATAACTACCTACGCGTCGTATATTCTCATAACGGCGCTAGACGAGCATTTAAACAATTACCATACTAGACCAGGGTCGATAATTTTTAAAACCAAAAAAAATAATAGTTGGATGAAACCCATTAGAAAACCCATTATTATAAAAATAAAAGGAAAAATAATTTACGGGCGATCTGAGGTCGGGAAGGGGATGGGGGTGAGTTTTTAAGGGTAAAAAACGGGTTTTCTCTACAAACGGTACCTACATCTCTACTTTCCGATGGTGAAAAAAAAATATGTTCCTATAGTAAATCTTCTCAGAAAATGGCTTCTACCCTGGTCTATACCACGTACAATATACGTAAACGCATTATCTACAAAATTAAACATTTATTTTGTAGGTTAGCTCAAAGCGTGAGGGCAGTGATGGCGGCAGCAATTTTCCTCTCGTATGGACTGCAATTTTACGTGCCAATGAATATTGTATGGCCGTATATTAAAAGCAAATTGACTTCGGACAAAGCGCTGGCGTACGGAGAGGCTGTGACTCGATTCGTGCTCATCTCTATCACATGTGAGTATTACTAACTGACTTTGAAATAGACATAGAGTGTCTCTGGCAGTTTAATCAACGAAGACGCGACCCACTCATATCGCTTATGTTGCATGGCATTGAAAATGAAAATAAAAAATTAAAATGTTTATTTTTCACATAAGTATCCCTAAATAATAGGCTCTTATAATAATATTATTATAGTCAAAACTCTACCGCCATCCTGGTTCGGCCGAGAAGAACTGGCAAGAAACTCAGCACTTGCTCTTTTCAAAAATGGACATACAAGTTTTCTCATAAAATATGAAAAATTATAAAATATTTTTAAGATATCTCGTGAGGAAGCATATCCCTATCATTCCAAGAATCCTTGTAATTAAAAATATAAATGGTGTAGTAACCCTGATTGATTAGATGTTTTTTGACAGTGACTTTAAACCTGTGCAAAGATAAGTCCAAGACAGACTACAGGATCATATCGTAGAAGCGAAAGGATTAAGGGGATTTATTGAATTTATTTTTGTCTTTCTCACTCTCACGGAGATTTGGTAGGTGCGATATGCAGCGTCGCGGAAGAATATAACCGAAAAACGACCTTTTACCTAATTACTCAAAACTAAGCTGGTTATCGAAATTCTGTTTCTTAGCGTTTTTGGATATTATTATTACTGACACTAAAACAAAAATTACAATTACATCAAATTACAATTAAATGAGCAATGGGGTGATGCAGGGGCATTTTTTTTTATACTGACCGCTCCTTTAATAATCACCCCGTACGTAATTGGGTAAAGGCAATAAAAACAGATAAACTAAATACTGTTATCAGAACACCCACAATTATAGTATTATTTATTTAAACCACGTTGACAGCAACAAACGAAATGAATCACAATGATTGACATATTATTTAATAGCTTTTTACAGATAGCGTGGGTACTGTGTACATCACGAAAATAACTATAACAGTTGATCTGCAATAATAATATATTATACCATACCTGCATTAAGGGAATTAAGTAGTCTCGAATATTTTTATAGAGCTAATAACTAGTAGCAAAAACTCTAGGCTATTTCCCCTTGTTAGGTATTGTATACTCTAAAACTCTTAATTAGATCAAGCCTACTATTTGTAAAAAAATTGATGGTAAAAAATAAAAGATTTATTTATTATTTATTTATGTAAAAGCTGCTTGCAAAAGTCTACCAAAATAGATGCAGCAGAAAACTAGCCCGCATAGATAGAAATCTTATTAAATGTCCTTATATGTATTATATGTCTGGGTATGGTTATACCTACTCTCAGATTAGTTATACTGAATGAATGTACTGACATAATTTAAAGGCAATATTTGTGGCGGTAACTGTTATCAGTTAAATACACCAGAAAAGCGCATGAATAATAAATATTTGATAGGTACGAGGACCTACCGATGTAGTTCCCCAAATATGTTAACAATAACAAAATTATGTAAGCATAATGTAAAATGAATTTCTTGGAAAGAACAACTCTTTTTTTATAGATATTAGATTTAATTTGAAAAAATTGTTTATATTATGGGTTGTTCAGTCAAAATATCTCTTTTAGGTAAGGTAGACAGTAGGTATAATACTGGTAGCTAGGCTTACGAGTTACACTATTAACATATTAAACTATACATACTTATAACATGTTAAACTATTTTACTTTTCCATTTTAAACATCTTAAATATTTGTAATAAATAATTTTATAAATATTTGTAGACATCGAACTAAAGAAATTACGAAATTCGATTTGACGTCAGGAATATAAATTAGTAATGGCGGTCAAAGAAAACTTGTTGACCTTGACACGTCTGATGTGCATAAGGCGCTTCATGCGTTAGTATTATGCTTGAGTCAAAATTTACGATTTCCGAAGGAACATAAAATAGTTATGTGTTCAATTATAGATTAATAATAATAATAATAAATGCCGTGTGGCAACGGCTGAGTAGAATATTGCCACCCCATCTCTAACCCGTGGGTAAGCATAATGTAAAATGAATTTCTTGGAAAGAACAACTCTTTTTTTATAGATATTAGATTTAATTTGAAAAAATTGTTTATATTATGGGTTGTTCAGTCAAAATATCTCTTTTAGGTAAGGTAGACAGTAGGT
Organism: Coenonympha arcania; assembly: GCA_036785405.1. Classification (NCBI taxonomy): domain Eukaryota; kingdom Metazoa; phylum Arthropoda; class Insecta; order Lepidoptera; family Nymphalidae; genus Coenonympha; species Coenonympha arcania. The sequence goes on along the minus strand of CM072063.1, from coordinate 3,952,830 downwards.
ATAATACTGGTAGCTAGGCTTACGAGTTACACTATTAACATATTAAACTATACATACTTATAACATGTTAAACTATTTTACTTTTCCATTTTAAACATCTTAAATATTTGTAATAAATAATTTTATAAATATTTGTAGACATCGAACTAAAGAAATTACGAAATTCGATTTGACGTCAGGAATATAAATTAGTAATGGCGGTCAAAGAAAACTTGTTGACCTTGACACGTCTGATGTGCATAAGGCGCTTCATGCGTTAGTATTATGCTTGAGTCAAAATTTACGATTTCCGAAGGAACATAAAATAGTTATGTGTTCAATTATAGATTAATAATAATAATAATAAATGCCGTGTGGCAACGGCTGAGTAGAATATTGCCACCCCATCTCTAACCCGTGGGTGTCGTAAGAGGCGACTAAGGGATTGGAGAACCATTTAAAGTCTTTAAGCTGGGTGTATACGGAGTTGCTGCTCCGTGTACACCTGGATTATGGTTCTCCCAAATGAGCGAGCTGGCTCTCTACAATAAAACAGCCTCCCCGGGGACTTGAGTGGACCCCGGGTGATGTAACCACCACTCACCCCCCCCCCCCCTTTTTTAAAACAATGATGGACACAAACATGGAGAATGCGCTTTTAGGGTCGCTGCCTGGGGGGCGCCAGGGCGCGTCTGGGGCTGGCGCTGGACGTGACAGCATGCGGTCCGCCAGCCACACCAACAGCCGGCCGGCACTACCATCTCGCCGGCCGGCAATTCCATCATCCCCACCAGAGGGCTTGGCTCCGACAGGATCCTCTAGAATCCAATCTTCGGAGCCCGCCGCTGGTGGTGTACGCCGCATGAAGTGGACTGTTCCGATGAATGAGAACGTCATGCGGGCGTATTTCAGGGCTACAGGGGGAGAAACCGGACGGACTGGCTACCGAGCGGCAATGTACCGTGAGTTTCTGCTGCTTGAGCCGCAACTAACTGTCACGGAGCAAAACCTGGCAGATAGAGCTCGGTACATAATGCGTTCTAATATCTTTGGCGCTGCCGAGCTCGAACGGTTAAGACGTGAGGCTGTTCCCGACGTACCGACCTCAACCACAGTGCAAATCGTGTCTCCTGCGGCACCTGTCCGCGAAGAGACCGAGGCTATGTCTCAGGATTTGCCTGTGGAGGAGGATACTGAGGGAACAGTCGCCCTGGATATAGAGCGGATGAGAGGGATTTTAGAAGAGGCGATTGCTGAAATCCGAAATGCTCCTCTGGAGGATCGTCCGCGGCTCTCCCGGCTCTCGCTAAATGTAGCGACGCGGGATGTCATTGAGGCCATTAACCGAATGCTGCCACAACACCTTGAGGGCAGCACTGGTCTGGATGATACGGCTTCTATTCTCTTCGGCGCAGCCTTGGCCGTCCATCGTTTTATTGGCATCAAAGCCAAGAAACCTGGACGGTGTGCCGCTAGATCCAGTGCAAAACCTGCCTGGAAGAAGAGAATAGAACGACGTATCACCCTTGCCAGAGGCCTCATTGGCAGACTGCAAAGCTTCAGGTCGGGCAACACGCGGCCAAGGATTGTGCGCTCCGTTAAAATAGCTTTTAACGGACTGGGGGTTCGCCTAGACCAGCCCGATATAGCCCAAAAAATAACGGAGCGCATCGACGACCTGAAGCAGAAAATCGCTGCATGGGGGAGCCGCATTCGGCGATACTCGGAAAGAGTTGAGCGATTTCAGCAAAATCGCCTCTTCATGAGTGATCAGAAAAGGTTTTATAAAAAGCTGGAGTGCCCAGCGGACTGCTCCTCCTCTCAGCGACCAGACACGGCTGACTTAATAGCTTTCTGGCGCAGTGTATGGTCGACGGAGGTGGAGCATGAAGAGGGCCCTTGGATTGCGGCGGTAGAGGAAGCATGTGCCTCAATCGAGCCGATGAACCCGGTCGCCATTTCCGCTGAGGATGTAGCTGGTGCAGTAAAGCGGGCCCCGAACTGGAAAAGTCCGGGGCCTGACGGACTGCATCACTACTGGCTAAAGGGTTTCTCGGCTTGCCATGCGACCTTGGCTCGACAATTTCAAGGCGCTCTTGAGCAAAGGGCGCTCCCAAACCTTTTCACCACCGGGATCACTCATTTAGCTCCAAAGACCATAGATACCGCTGACCCGGCCAAGTATCGCCCCATTACGTGTCTTACTACGATCTATAAGACACTAACATCCGTTCTGAGCTCCAAAATCACCCGTCATGTTGACAGTCACGGGATCATGTCTGGGGCTCAGAACGGGTGTAGGGGTGGTAGTCGCGGTACTAAGGAGCTCCTTCTCATCGACGCCGTTGCGGGCCATTTGGTCAAACGCAGCCGCCGGAACTTTTCCGCTGCCTGGATTGACTATAAAAAGGCGTTCGACTCGGTGCCCCATTCATGGCTCCTGAGGGTCCTCGAGTTGTATAAAGTTGATAGTGCAGTTCGAGACTTCCTCGGAGCATGTATGGGGCAATGGAGCACGATCCTTTGTCTCCATGGCGAGCGGCTGGCGGCTGAGGGTGACCGAATAAGGATACGGCGGGGTATCTTTCAGGGCGATTGTTTGAGTCCACTTTGGTTTTGCCTGGCTCTGAACCCTCTTAGCACATTGCTGGAGAGTTCTGGGACAGGCTTTCAGTTTCGGAGAGGGGGGCCGAAGGTGCCTCACCTTCTCTACATGGATGACCTCAAACTGATGGCGCCCAGTGCTTCCCGTCTGCAGGAATTGCTGAACATCACAACTGAATTCAGCAATTCCATCAGAATGGAACTCGGGGTGGACAAGTGTGCGGTCCTTCATGTGGAGCGGGGACAGGTCGCTCGCTCGGCCGAAATTGATCTCGAGCCATCGAGCATCAAGACCCTCTCCGAGACTGAGTCATACCGGTATCTGGGCATGTCACAGTCCATTGGGGTTCAGGAGGCGGACGTGAAACAGTCAGTTTGCGAGGTCTTTTTTCGGCGCCTGGCAAAGATCTGTAAAAGTTATTTGTCAGGTGCCAATAAGGTCCGAGCTTATAACGGCTGGGTCATGCCCGTCCTCATGTACACCTTTGGCGTGCTCAGATGGACTCAAACCGAACTTGACGCCCTGGATAGAAAGGTCCGCAAAACTATGACTACCCATCGCATGCACCACCCGAAGTCGTCTGTCATGAGGCTGTATGTCCCCCGGAACTGTGGTGGTCGAGGCATACTCAACGTCAAGACCATGCACAACCGGGAGATATCCAGCCTCAGAACTTACTTCGGGGCAAAAAGGGAGTCTCCGATGCATAGGGAAGTCATAGAATGCGATAAAGGACTGACCCCCCTATCTTTGGCCAACGCCGAGTGGCAGGGACCGGTTGTGCTTAGCACCTCTGACCGGGAGTCCGTATGGAAGGAGAAGGAGCTGCACGGGCGCTTTTTTAAGGCTCTTCATGAGCCCCACGTGGATAGAAAAGCGTCCGTGCAGTGGCTGCGTTTCGGTGACCTCTTTGGGGAAACCGAGGGTTTTGTCTGTGCAATACAGGATCAGGTGGTTAAGACGCGGAACTACCGAAAGTACATTCTGAAGGATGGCACTCAGGACATCTGTCGAGCTTGTCGCCATCCCGGTGAGTCACTCAGACATGTGCTTTCGGGGTGTTCGGCGCTTGCCAATACTGAGTATCTGCACAGGCACAACCAAGCAGCCAAAATCCTCCATCAAGAGCTTGCTCTCAAGTACGGGCTCCTGGATGAGAGGGTACCCTATTATAGGTACACGCCGGTTCCTGTCCTCGAGCGCGGTGGCGTCCGGCTCTATTGGGACCGGTCAATCATCACGGACAGGACCATCTTGGCTAACAAGCCTGATATCGTGGTGATGGACCGGGCACAGTCGCGGGTGTTTTTAGTGGACATCACAATCCCGTATGACGAGAACCTCGTGAGAGCGGAGACGGAGAAAAAACGAAAGTATCTGGATCTGTCTCACGAGGTTTCCGCCATGTGGCACGTGGAATCCACTGAAACCATCCCTATCGTGATTTCTGCCAACGGTTTAATCCCAGTCAGCCTCGCTCACCATCTGCGGCGACTGGGTTTCCGTGGCAGTTCACTTGCGGCCAAGATGCAGAAGGCGGTGGTGCTCGACTCGGCTAGGATAGTCCGTCGGTTTCTTAGCCTGTCGCCCTGACCCCGGCCGTCTGGTCTCCCCTGCCGGGGTGTAGTCCTCCGCCCGGTACATATATGTATGTGTGTAACGTATATGTAAGTTTATAAAGTTTTTTGCGTATTTAAGTAAGTTTAATATGTCTTTGGTCTTTGGTTTTTATATATATTTATCATGTGCCGGGTGTGAGAGTTAAATTAAATATGAAAATAATAATAATAATAAAAGCCATTTATTTCTATTACGTTACAAATAAATATTAATAAAAAATTCCATACAATTCAAGAGGATTCGAATATTTTACAGTCTCTATAATATTTAAAGTATGTCAATTAAATTATTAATAAAATGATAGTATACAAAGTCAAATTCAATGTCATTTAGAAATGTTCACGTAAAAGTCGCCTCTGCGGCGTAGGCCTCCCCCAAACTACTCCAGAGCTTCCTGTCCCGAGCTTTTGTCATCCAGTCCGGGCCGCATCTCTGAGAGAATATATCTCTCCATCTCTTTCTCTGGCGGCCTCTTTTCCTTTTTCTATCTCTAGGAATCCACTCCGTAACTATTTTTGTCCATCTTACACTATCTAATCTGCAAACATGCCCGGCCCGTTTCCATTTTAATGTCCTTATTAGTTTTATTATGTCTGTTACTTTTGTCTTTTTACGAATATTTTTATTTCTGACCCGGTCATTTAATTTTAAACCTAGCATACTCCGTTCCATCTTTCTTTGACATATGGCTAGCCTGTCCTCCTCTTCTTTTCGGAGTGACCATGTCTGGCAGCCATATGTCAAGCACGGCAGTATCGCTACATCGTAGAGTTTCTTTTTTACTTTAATACTCATCTCTTTACTCTTCATTATTTCCTTAAAACTCCAGTATTTTTTCCATGCTATAGCGATTCTCCGTTGTATTTCTTTTTGGGTGCAATTTTCAAAAGAGACAGACTGTCCTAAGTAAATATAATCCGTTACGTACTCTATGTTTTCTCCTTCTAAAGTGACGTTTTGCCACGCAGAGTTCGTCATAATTTTAGTTTTAGAAAAATTAATGAACAGACCAGCTCCCTTACTTTCTCTCGCTAATTCCTCAACCATGGTGCCTAGATCTGAGGCACTTTCTGCGAATACTACGATATCGTCAGCAAAACGTAAGTGGCTTAGGTATTCGCCATTAATCTTCAGACCTTTGTTTTCCCAGTGTAGGTTCTTAAAAATCTGTTCGAGGACTGCCGTGAAGATTTTTGGTGAGGTTGGGTCTCCTTGCCTGCAGCCTCTATAAATCGGAAACCCGGCACCTTCCTTCTCTAATCTTACTCGTGCTCGGCATTTTGAGTATACACTTTTAAGTATGTTGATGTACTTGGGATGTACACCTTGTTTAGACAACGACGCCCATATTGTGTTGTGGTAAATAGAGTCGAAAGCTTTTTTGTAATCAATGAAACACATGTAGAGCTCTATACCGTATTCGTTGGCTTTCTCTATTAACTGTGTCACAATCTGGATGTTATCGATGGTAGAGAAGTGTTTTCTGAAACCTGCCTGCTCACGTGGTTGGTATTCGTCTAGTATTTTCGACAGTCTATTTAATAGTACCTTTGCAAAAACTTTATAAATATTTGAAATTAGGCTAATTGGCCTATAGTTACCTAATTCGTCTCTAGCGCCTTTCTTATGCAAAAGTATTATAATGTATTCGGACCACTCCTGAGGTGTAACTTCCGTGTTAATGATTTGGTTGAATAGGATATGTAGAGGCACCTTAAGTGTTGTTTTAAAATCATTTCAATTATAGATTAGATAAGTTCAATTTATAATTGAATTTCATATTATTTGGCATTTCATAATCTAGAACTTGGCTCAAAAATATTTTAAAATATGTGTATAACTTTCTCACTAGAACAGTTTTTGTATAGGCTGTTTGCTAAAATAGCGGTCGACGCTCTACGCAGATGCAAGATATTTGCCATGTTTCTTAACAAAAACTTATAACAATGACATATATAGAAAATTAATAACATTTACTAAAAAGTGTCTCAAAAAAAACACGATTTTCCTAGATTTTCATTTAAAAACCATAAACCGAAAAGTGCCATTTTTAGCATTTTTCGATAAATTAAACGTATTATTTTAGGATAAAATCCAAGATATTTTGTTATTTCTGAATTATAGTAATTTAATTCAATTCATATTCAATGTCACTAGTGATTTATTATTTTAGTAAGTTGTGTATATTTATTTTATTATAATTTGTTTTGTAATACCATTTTCCGCGCAAAATTGCGTCAGCGGGAACGGAATTCTTTTTTTGTATGGAGCGACACGCGATTCACGCGTAAACGTATAAAGGCTCTTAATACTTGCTTGATTATTTTTACTTTAGTAGGTACATGTACCTCCAGCTAAGGTACCTAATAGCGCAGCCTTTTCGTGATGGGGTGTAATTAGAACCTTTCAGCACTTACCTTTTCGATTCGCAAAACACATACCATAACATACAAAACAATGAGACAGGCGATACGATCAGTGCTTGGTTACACACATCTGTTTACGTCGTATGACTTATTGGACTGCGTTTTATCGCTGCAGCGAATTTTTCCGTAGCCAGGGGGGCTATTCATGTAAAGCGTCGACTACATTTCGAAGTGAAAAGTGAAGTGAAAAGTTTAAAAAGGTCATGGCATTTACGTATACAACGTGTAACGAAAAGTTGAAATAATATTGAAGGGTTCATAAGTGTACTTGATAACGAATCACCCTGTAAAAATATTAAATTGTAATAAGCATACATATTTCTTTTTCCATAATGTATGGAAAAAACAAAATAAGCATATCCATTTTTCCATACATTATGGAAAAATAAACATATCCATTTTTCCATAATATTTTCATAGGGTGTGATACACACAAGTACACTTATGAACCCTTTAATATTATTTAAACTTTTTGTTACACGTTATATAAACAGACGATATTGAAATCAAAACATTTTTTGCGAACATTGAAAAGTTACATAGTATTATTATTATATTGATTATTATTATTATATTATATATTTATTAGTATTATTATATTTATTAGTTTTGTCATAGAGCGTAAAAAAAATATTCCAACGAATTGAGAACCTCCTCCTTTTTTTGAAGTCGTTTAAAAATGAATACATTAGACGCAACTTGAACGTCAATCGTGACATTAAATTTACTTTGCACGATAAGGTTGAAATATTGTATTTCCTATGTTAAATACATTCATTTTTACATTCTAAACCAATAAACGTAAAGTTAATTTGACAGTGTTAATTTTTCATTTTATTTCTTGATTCACATCAGTCAGTGTGTGGAGACCTGCGGGCTTATTCTCTATTTCAGTGCCTATGAATTTTAGTTGTACACTGGCATATTTTTTTATCCATTGAAGGTTTGCTACGAGAATATTATTTTTATTTAATAGCAAACCTTCAATGGATAAAAAATATGCCAGTGTACAACTAAAATTCATAGGCACTGAAATAGAGAATAAGCCCGCTGGACAGTTTTTTTTCATCACAACCGCCAAAAAGTTACCTTCTAAGTCTGAACCCGGAGAATGTAATTATAATTTTAACATTAGAGCACCGACTGTTATTGACCCCATCTATTAGGAAATTTACACTCTGATAATAATAATTAATAATTGTAACACGCGCGGAAAAGACCCAGCAATGCGTGATAATTTATTTTATATCAGTACACTAATGTTTTATTGAACAAATAACTGGGAGCCGATGTGTATTGTTCATTAAAATGTTTAACAAGTTTTCCAATAATATATTTTTTAAATGCATACGCAACACTGCTTTTTTTAATTATTTTAAATGGTTTAACACACGAACCTGTTTGTATTCCTTTCGGACAAATAAATGGAGAAATTCTGTATATAAGTACAATGCATTTTTGCTATTGATTAAACATATAAAGGATCAGCATTTAGTGACGTATTTTTAGGCTCCGCCTTGAAGCATCATTTTTAATTTATCAAAACTGTAAAATGGCGCTAATGTAAGCGATTGATAGCGCTATGTGCTGCCAGCGGTACCGAAATGTACGGACCATAATGACGCGCCGGCGCGACGCCATTTTTTGAGAAATTTTTGGCTTTAACATACGTCACATATTTCCCGTCCTCTTAGCGTAGCGTATTTCGTCATTGATTTGAGCACAATGCACTTAGATGTCTTCTTTATTATCAAGGTAGCATGCCTATCTATACTTATATACATATAAACAGAATTTTACCATTCATTTTATAACACAAATCAATAGAACTATCGAGTTAACTAAATTTATATTACTTGTCTTAAATAGGGCATTATTTTGAAACCGATAGCTACTTCATATTTTTGTCGTCGTTAGTCTATTAATTATAATTAGTGCCCGCGGTTTTAAGTCTGTTTCCACCTTAAATTAATTAATTTTACCGTTTTCAGTCATAGCGGCGGCGTTGATCCCCAACCTGAGTAGCATCATTTCCCTCGTGGGAGCGTTCAGCAGCTCCGCGCTGGCGCTGATCTTCCCGCCGATCATCGAAATCATAACCTTCTGGCCCGACAGACTCGGGCACAGGGACTGGATGCTGTGGAAGGACGTCCTCATTATTATATTCGGTATAACCGGCTTCGGATTTGGTACTTACGCCAGTATTAAAAATATTTTGAGTCTCCCATAAATAGACGCCTTAACTCGAATTTATACGACTCGGCATTAGAATGACCTCCCCTGACAACTTCCGATTCAATCATTGCGAATGATGCGAACCTTTTTCGGCGGCTCAGCCCCTTCGCGCACGGCTCGTAAGCGTAAGCGTATGACGCCACGGCCCACGCATAACAATATTACAATTACGCCTCCTACGATTCGCTGCTACACCGCTTCGTCTGCGGACATGTTTGAACATGTTTGTGTTCGTACTGCTCTCGACGTACGCGCGGATTACGCTACGCTTATACGGGCTGTGTAGGAAGGAGCTCAGTTGTAATCTTGACAAACTCCCCTTACAAATAATTGTCTTTTTCCTTCGAATGTCGAATTTTTAAATACCACGTTTATTTGTTAGGTGGATAGTGGTCTAATCGGTACGGAAGGTCGGTCGGTGAATACGGATTGCATGATTTTGACACCCAACTAGAAGTAGCAAGTATACTTGATATTTAAGGCTTTGAGAAGGCCAAATGACAGTTTACAGGGGGACGGAGAAGCCGCGTTCACACTGATTTACTTAAATTTCGGGGAAATTATTACTTTACACGATTGTTAGAAGGCCTAAAAATAAAACTGTCAATCAAAGTTGTTGTAATTTTTTTGTGTGCAAGCATTAATTAAATAGCTTGTGCCGTTTTACAGACAATTTTCAAAGTATGACCAAATTAGATGCTTTTGGATTTTTTTTCTGAAACAGGGTTTGAGAAAATTCATTTTCTTGTCAATACCGATTGTTCATAAAACCCTAATTTTCCGTTACATATTTTTTCTGTAAGGATTCGATGATCAGTTCTTTAAACAAAATGCCTTAAACATCGTAGAAAAGAGCCAGTTTGCCAGCTCTTAAAGCCTTAAATGACTCCATTTCGCAATGATTAAATCTGAAATATGATTGTGATGACATTCGTAATCTAAGTACAGGATGTACACTTGTGTACGGCTTATCGCGCCATGACAATAATATTGAATAGAAAACAATGCGAAATATTTATACTTAAGTATTTTTTTATGATAGTCAATAGGAGTAGTTTCAATGGGAAATGAAATATGATCTATAAAACCGATCTAATCTATATTAAAATAGTTTAAGAGATTTTATTATAGTAGTTTATGTAACGGTTACATAATGGGGGGTATTAAAATACGAGTGTGAGTTTAAAAAACGAGCTGCAGGCGAGTTTTTTAATAGTATCACACGAGTGTTTTAATACCTAATTATGTAGAGTTTCATACACTACTTTATCTACGCTCATATTATTATCATAAATCCAAATCATAAAATCTTGCTAACTTTTCTCGTAAATCATTGCAACTACTAAGATGTCAGGTGGAGTGAAATTTTCTTTAGTAGGTTTCACTACTAGACATTTTTCAGCGCAAAGTTTTGACTAAGTAACAAAAAAAATTAGTTGTCTGTAAAGTCGGTTTACGGACGATAGATTAACGAGATAACGTCATAATCGTAATCGTTATCGTAATCGTAATCGTAGTCGTAATCGTAATCGTAATCGTAATCATAATCATAATCACAGGCCCAGGTGGAACGTTACGCGGGACGTTAGACATTGTGTTGTTGTCTATGGTCAATCTGGGTCAATATGGGTCTGTGGTCAGCTGTCAAACTGACAGGACGCGAAATCAGATGTTCCTGTTTTAAATTTTAGTTTTTTTAATAATTTTACATTAATCAATTAAAATAATGCTTTCTTATCATCATAATAAATAATATATTGTCCGGAGTGCTAAACATTCTAAAGAGCAAACACAGTTTTTGAAGGAGAAGTTACCGGCGGTGGTGGATTTCAAACGTCAACGGCCTAACCCGGGGAGTATTTCTTCTTATTTACTTAATTAGTCTTTAATTTTATGTTTTACTTGGTTTCAAACAACACTAATTATTCAGACTTTTGGAAATAACTAGGTATTATAACTCATTTACTCCCCAATCCTCGATAATCTCGAGATACGTCACTGACATCCACATTAGGTAGAACTTTTCTCAACTTACTTGACTAATTGTGGAAGTAAGTTTGATGAATAACAAAAACTATCTCAGACAGCACAAACTTCCACACATTTACAACACCAATATTGTTGAAATATTTCAATATTTCAGTGCATTTAGTTAGAAAGACATATTAACACAACACAATTTAGCATTTTAGTATAAGTTAACCTTCTATTATATGTACATTGCATTGCATTGAATTATCAATATTTTATGAACTGTCTCTTTGTGCCACAGGACAATACACAAATGCAAATTGAATTATTGTTAATTTGTTTTTAGGAAAATCTAAGCATACAAATTTTATTACTTGTAAGTGATTCTGTAGGTACTACTGTGTGTAGGTCATAATATCTGTGTACTTGTTGTCATTCCCACACTGACACTGTTTCTTGCACGTTACAGATATTGAGATAACACAATGATGACACGCAGAGCAGCCGGTGTGGAATTGCAAATGAAACTTCAAAATGCCCTTGAAGAACTGAAGGCGTCGAGGGAGCACTGCAATCAATTGATGCTTGAACATGAACACAGTGAGCTGGAGATCAAACAAGCAATCGACAGAAACACACAGCTAAAGGCAGAGCTCGCTGAGCTGCACTGTACCCACTCCGCAGTGCTGCTGGAGAGAGATCAACTGCGGGAAGCTGTAGCATCTTTTAATGAATGTCTTGAAACATATGAGGAGGCGCTGTCAAAAATATCCCAGCTGGAGAGTGAACTGATGAGTGCTCAAGTTTTGATTGATGACTTGCAGGTGCAGCTAGACAATTGTGCTTTTCAACAGACCGACTGCCTGTATAATGAACTATTTCCGTATGAATATGTGGAGTGCGAGTACGAATTACTGGATTTACCCTCCAACCCCCCCCAAATTGTGAACTTGGATCTGAAATGTGAAAGCTCTAGTCTCTTAAATTCAGACAGTCAATCGTGCAAAATTCATCTTAGCCGCAATAAATTTAAGAAATATATCAAGTTAAATAAATTTATCAGAAATGCTTTGAAATTTAAAAAGAAAGAAACCACTTATAGAAACCAGCGTCGCCAGCTTTTGAAAAAATTAAACAACTATCACATGGTGGCGGATGACAATAGGAGAAAATATGAATCTCATATGAGCAGCCTCAATGGTCAAATTGAAAATCTACAAAAATCGCTGGAATCTCTATCTGCTCAGTATGAGCTTTCACAAAAGCAGATCCAGGATTACACCCGAACTGCTGATCAGTTGCCAACCAGTCAGTGCTCGGATAAACTACAAATGGTGGGTACAGCGGAGGATCAATGTCTAAGCAGTAGTCCTGAATGCTTAAGTAGTACTAAAAATTGTAGTAACAACAGTGATAGTAGCAAAATATCTCACACTCTGCAGCGGAAAACTTTTGTTGTATCAGATAATATAGGCAAAAAGTTCGGTTACTTATTAAGCAATAATTTAAACCAAAAAGTTATTAACTTATGTTACCCTGGGGCCTCTTTTGAATTCTTAATTGAACATATTCCAGCAAACCTTATAGACTCACTTTCGACTATTGTCTTAATGATAGGAGACAGCATAAATATTACTAAGAAATTAATGATAAAAAGTTTTGAGCATATGATTACATTGCAAAGGAAGTCTGGGTGCAAATTTATAATATGTACATTTCCATACTCAGATCACCTGACCCAAAAGCAAAATGAGCAGGCATACAAACTCAATGCAGCTTTGTATAATTTAGCGTTTAGTCATAGGGACAATTTCCATATTTTTGATTTAAATAAATTTGTAAATAGAATTCCAATGACAGAAGGTACAATGTACTTACCTTTTACTTATAAAAAACGAATAGCTACTCTTGTAGCTTGTAATATTGTGGACTCTGCTATATTTAGCACGAAACCAGTTGACTTCGGTACATGTTGTACAAATAGTAATATTGACATAATTAGTAATAATACTAATTTACCTATTTTTACTTCAATTAATAGTAATTCTACTATTGTAAATTGTGACCAAAATAATTTAAACTAAATAGGACGACAAAGGATAAGCTCTGTAAAATTTGTTTAGTCCATCAGAATATTCAGGGCTTACCCGGCAAGGAACATGAAATAGAAATGTTTATTAATCAATGTGATATTGACATTCTTTGTATTACTGAGCATTGGCTAAATCAAAGCCAAATGCTAATACACTTTAACAATTACACATTGTCAAGTGCGTTCTCAAGAAGGACAGCAATCCGGGGAGGGTCTTTGATTATAACAAGGGACAACCTGAATTGTAAAGAACGAAAAGATATTGTCAGTCTTTCCAGGGAACGCATTGCTGAACTGTCTTGTGTTGAGATGGATAGATATATTGTAGTATGCGTTTACCGACCCCCCTCAGGTGACCTCAAACATTTTGAGGATATAATGGAGGAAGTACTCAAACGATTGTCAGTTTCAACTAAAAAAATATTAGTATGTGGGGATTTTAATGTTGATATTTTATTGAGTAATTCAAATAGTGTCCAGTTACTCAATTTATTTAAATGCTTTAATCTAAATAATGTATTTAGGGAACCCACTAGAGTAACACAAACCTCAGCCTCCTGCATTGATAATATATTTTGCAACTGTGAGATTTTAGATAAGGCTATAATAAGTAAGCTTAGGTCTGATCACTGTGGTCAACAAATTTATGTTTTGAATAGTATTGTTAAACTCAAGCAAATAGTTAAATGCAGACCTATAACAAAAGATAAATTAATGCGGTTTAAAGATAAAATTTCTACTACAGTTCCTGCCCTAGTCTTTGAACATGGACATCCTGATAGTATTTACAGAACCCTATTCAAATCTGTAGATACGGAATTTAAAAATATTTTTAAAACGAAAAATATAGACATTATGAATAATAAATTAAAATTCAGCGATTGGGCAACTATTGGGATCCATAAAAGTCGAAAAAAGTTGTATGAGCTTTATGAAGAAAGACAATTTAATCAAACTGCAAGTTTTCTAGAACGGGTTAAAACTTATTCAAAAATTTTCAAAAATGTTTGCATTCAAGCAAAATCGCTACATATTAAAGAAAAAATTACCCAATCTGATAACAAAATAAGAACCACATGGAATATAGTTAACAAACAGGCAGGAAAAACCAAATCGCGTAACCCAAAGATTGAAATAGTTGCCAATGGTAGTAAATTAACATCAGATTTAGAAATCGCGAATACCTTTGAAAACTATTTCCAGAATGTTCCTGTTTTGTTGACGGATTCTCTTAAGTCCTCGCCAACAACAGCCCAAAAACTCTTAAGAGACAACGTAAAAGAATGCACTGTCTTATTTAATTTTGAACATATCACTGCAGCAGACATTAAAAAAACCTGCCGATTCATAAAAATTAAAAGAACTGGCGACCTTTGGGGAATGTCTGTGCAAGTTATTTTCAACATTATCGACACTATTGCCCCTTATATGGCTGTAATATTCAACCAATGTGTCGACCTAGGAACGTTTCCAAATTTAATGAAACATAGTAAACTGATACCGCTATTTAAGTCTGGAGATAGGCAGGACGTTAATAATTCTATTTCAATTTTACCAACTCTTAGTAAGATATTTGAAAAAATCATACTTGACCAACTTCTAAGTCATTTTAATTCCAACAAAATTCTTCACTCCGAGCAGTATGGCTTTACTAAAGGTAGGAATACCACCGATGCTGGTGCCAAGCTTTTAAGCCATATCTATGATGCCTGGGAACAGTCTCAGAATGCCATAGGAGTCTTCTGTGACCTGTCCAAAGCTTTTGATTGCGTCGAACATCAGACGCTACTATTTAAACTTAGCCACTACGGTATCAGAGACAGAGCTCTTGATTTCGTTGCCTCTTATCTGAGTGATCGAACACAAAGGGTATGCATAAATGACACAAAGTCGCAGGGTTGTTCCCCCAAAATGGGTGTGCCACAGGGTTCAATTTTGGGCCCTTTTCTGTTTTTAGTGTATATAAATGATTTACCGCACCATGTAGACGGTATTTGCGAAATAGTATTGTTTGCTGATGACACTTCTCTCGTTTTTAAAACAGATAAAAGTAAAGACAATTTTGACGATGTAAATTCTGCTATTGCGCACGTATCGCACTGGTTCACAGTTAACAATTTACTTTTAAATTCAAAAAAGACTAAGTGCATTGAGTTTGCACTACCAAACCTAAGAAATATAGTTAGCAACAAAAAGGTGATTGTGAATGGAGAAATACTAAAAATGGAAAACTCTACTGTATTTCTGGGGGTGACCTTAGACAATAAATTACAATGGGGCGCTCATATTGAGACTTTGGCAGGTAAACTTAGTTCAGCTGCCTATGCTGTGAGAAAAATTAGGCAATTTACAGACATTGATACAGCCAAGCTTGTTTATTATGCCTATTTCCACAGTGTTATGTCCTATGGTATTCTATTGTGGGGCAAAGCTGCTGATATTCAAACCATATTTGTATTACAAAAGAGAGCAATTAGAGCCATATACAAAATGAAGCCACGCGAATCTCTTCGCCAAAAATTTAAAGAAATAGGTATTCTTACAGTGGCATCTCAATACATTTATAATTGCTTACTATTTGTTCGTCAAAATATTAATAATTATAAGCAACGGATAGATATAAGTAATCGTCCAATTAGAAATGGAGGACATAAGTTAGTTATAGTGCCACACCGTTTGCGTAAGGTACAGAGGTCATTTGTGGGGTTGAGTGTACGCTTCTACAATATGATTCCGAAGTCTGTTTTGGACTTACCTTTGCACAGGTTTAAAGACACTGTCAAGAAACATTTAATTAATCATGGTTACTATACCATTGAAGAATTTCTTAACGACAATGATTCTTGGAATGATAGAAATATGCTTCCATCTCCTCACGAGATATCTTAAAAATATGTTATAATTTTTCATAATCTATAAGAAATCTTGTATTATAACAATGACATTTTTGAAAAGAGCAAGTGCCGAGTTTCTTGCCAGTTCTTCTCGGTGCAAACCTGCTTTCCGAACCTGGCGGTAGAGTTTTGACTTTTCATAAGAGCCTGTTATTTAGGCCTATGTGAAAAATAAATATTTTCATTTTCATTTTCATTTTCAATCATGGCCCATCTATACTCTCGGCAATGACTACCAACTATATGTTGTCTGTGGATTCACTTAAAAAAATATTACATAAAAAATATTACCTACCCCAGATAATAATTGTAACCGTTAACCGTTGTATTGCCGATAGCGGTACTGTAATCAATTCCTTCAAAACCCCAGATACAAATACAGGAGTCCAGAGCCGTGTATCGTTATGGATATTATACAACTTTCTTTAAATATTTCCATAGTAGAGCGATGTTATTATGAATAACTTTTTAATAATTATAGAAGTCTGTGAATAAAGTAGGTAATTATTTGACATATTTCGATTTTATAATTCGAACTTTAAGCAATGAGCGTAGATAAAATTATTTATCGTTTTAAATAGAGTTCGTTTGTGTCTATATGCTTAAAAAGAGTAGCACTACACCAAATTTTATATTATTATTGTAATAAATGTGATAAAATGAGTAAAATAATTTTAATAGAGAATTGATGTATACTATATTAGCTGAATATTCTTCATGTATTTCTAAAGTTAGAGTAATTTTTTAATGTATATGCTTCATAGGTATTTATACCTAATATAGTTGACAGTGTAAAATCTTATTCCTATATGTGTTAAAACTTTGATTGCTCCCTTCAAGAATAAATACTGGATGATGATAAATTTTAATTATTTCGAAAACATATTATTTATTCGTTGTATGATTTTTGTATGAAATTATAGGGAACTTTTATTAATGTTGAAAAAATGTAGTTATAAAAACCGAGGTTATCTAGTTTTGGTGTTCATTAGAGTTCATGTATTAATTATGATAAATTCTAGTCTTAAAGAGGCTAAAGCTTGGTGTCCTAATATGCCAGTTAAAATATATTCAGGTGCTTTAATGATAATATAAAGAAATGGGAAAACTTCTGTTCAAATTTTTTGAATTTTTCTTATTTGAATTTTATTCTTATTTAAGGTTCCACGAAATTCATATTATTTATGCATTTAATGTGTGGAGTCATAATAAAGGATACTTATTTATAAAAAAATATTATTTTTGTACACACTATTGTGTATATTGTTGATGTTTTATTATTTATTTGATGATTTTATTATTGTCATGTTTACTGTAAAGATATTTATTTTGTATTTTTTAAATGTTATATTGAATCAATCAAAGATAGCTGATTGTTTTAATAAATTGTTATTTTAATTTTTTTAAATATTTTTTCATTTTTGTTAAATTTTTTGTAACTTAATACATTAAGCATGTTCTATTTGGTCTTCACTTAAGTTTTATTCAAAATAATTATTATGAATTACTGTTGTTTGGCAACATTTATTCACAAATAAAAAAAAAGATTTCAGAAAGAGAATCGTCGCGTGCGCGTCATATGATTTGATGCCGCTGCGGGGCTAGACAAAGTAACAGTCGTTGTTTAGCGTTGACGACAGTAGATAAAAATGTATGGACAAACCACGTGACTGTAGAAAAACCACGTGACTGAATAGAGGAAAACACGTGTTTGAAAATCGACTACGACAATTTGAACGGTCCCTGGCGTTGTCGCGGACCTTGTAGATAACTTTTAGCGTACTTCGCATGACAAAGTCATTGGCAGCCGACTGTGAACAACGCTAGGCATAAAGTAGATCTGCTTTCATTTGTTTTCATTCGGTCACGTGGTTTTTCTACAGTCACTCTGTACATTTTTATCTACTGTCGTCAACGCTAAACGACTGTTACTTTGTCTAGCCCCGCTGGTATGCTTAATTTTTTTACTACCAAAGTAATTCTTTTTGACAGATGCGTTTGACAAAAAAAAATTGCTGTTAAAAAAAATTTAACGTTAAACTTCACGTTTTGACCGAGTTTTGACCACAATTCCGTACAAAACCCATAACCATTTAAGTTGTTATGTAATCTCATTTTGAATAAAGAAAAACAGTTTAATTAAATCATAACCAAACGCTTCAACTGCACAACTTTAAGCACTGTCTGATAATACTTAAATAATACTTATACTTATTGTAATAATATTTATGAAAACTCAGAACCTGTATGGCATGAAGCAATCTATAGCTATTATTAATAAAGTGATGTATTTAATCTCATATAGTGTTTCAATGAGGCTTCAATGTACCTATATCTCTGATTGAATGATAATCCTTAATCCCTATGGTCAGATTTCCTTTGTATTCTTATAAGGAGTCTTAGAGCAGTTTATGAAAAAGAACACAATCTTTTTACCAAGGGTTTTGTGTCATGTGTGTATTAAAGTCTCAACCTATCTGGTATTATGATGAAAAATGAAATACATATACCACAGGTTACCACAAAAATCTCTGCGGTCTATACGTAAACTCTAAAGAAGTATTGTAAGTTTGACATATAAAACAATTTTTTAGAAGGTACATATTAGCGTTAGTAGGTAGGTAATATACAAAACAAATAGTAGTAGTCATGCGTGGCATAATTTTAAAGCCTAGCAATTATTTATGTCGTAAGTATTTCTATAAAGGTATGTATATAGAAATAATAAATAGTCAATACGCTTGAATGTTTCCAATTTCCATTGGTTAAAACTTGAAATCCTCGACGTGCCGTGCCCAGTATGCGGTAGCCCTAACCATTAAGTTAGAACGTAGTGATCACAGAGTACATTATGGTAGTGATTATATCCTCTTTGCATTAAGTGTTCATTTAATATGTGTCAAGGACAAATCTCCAAGAATCCAGAGAGTGACACAGACCATAGAAGAAAATGGAATCGAATGTGGCAACAATTGGATGTATAGTCTGTGGAGTACAAGAGAGTATTGTGATCGGTGGTGAAGTATCGCAGAGGAAAAGATGGCTGCCGGCTGAATTCGTAAATTGTGTTTTTGTGAATTCTACCTTTGATATTTGGATCTCGTAATCAATAATTAACCATTGCTCTAGTCTTAGATTACGAGTATCTAAAATCAGAAGTGGGATTCCAATCATCCCCACAAATCTGTTTTGTTGTAAAATAAAAGCTCAACTATCATGTACCATCTTGGAAGTTTAGTTGCAGTTCATTTTTTTACAAATTATTAGTGTGCAATGTTTTGTGATCACGTTTTCAGTAATTTTATGAATGATCATAGTTGTTTGTAGTGCTATGCACTTAGCAATACAAATACCTAGGTACTTAGTTTGTGTTGTGAGAAAGTGATCATCAATGCATTGAACAATGTCAGTTTTAGTAACTAACATGTGAGTAATGACTCAATCTCCCTCTTTCTACTTGCTGTCAACGAGAGTTGATGTTTCTCGTAGATGTGTTACAAATCCGTGATGTGTACTATGGTTTGGGAACACCGGTCATGTGTTACAAATTTACACAGAGCATTTTTGTCTCTGTCATGATTTGGGAACACGACACTTACACATACTAGCAATGTTTGTTTCTGTTATGCTTTTGGGAACATTGGTCATGTGTTACAAATTTACACAGAGCATTTTTGTCTCTGTCATGATTTGGGAACACGACACTTACCTAAACTAGCAATGTTTGTTTCTGTTATGCTTTTGGGAACATTGGTCATGTGTTACAAATTTACACAGAGCATTTTTGTCTCTGTCATGATTTGGGCACACGACACTTACACATACTAGCAATGTTTGTTTCTGTTATGCTTTTGGAAACATTGGTCATGTGTTACAAATTTAAACAGAGAATTTTGTCTCTGTCATGATTTGGGAACACGACACGGTCATGTGTTACAAGTTCAGTCTTTGCTGTGATTTGGGAACACGACACGGTCATGTGTTACAAGTTCAGTCTTTGCTGTGATTTGGGAACACGACACGGTCATGTGTTACAAGTTCAGCCTTTGCTGTGATTTGGGAACACGACACGGTCATGTGTTACAAGTTCAGTCTTTGCTGTGATTTGGGAACACGACATGGTTATGTGTTACAAGTTCAGTATTTGCTGTGATTTGGGAACACGACATGGTCATGAGTTACAAGTTCAGTCTTTGCTGTGATTTGGGAACACGACATGGTCATGTGTTACAAGTTCATGCGGAGTACCTACTTCAGTCTTTGCTGTGATTTGGGAACACGACACTGTATTCTGGCAATGCATTATGGATAGTGGAAATTTTAGTATCGGTAATGCATTGAACTTTCATTTTATGACTTTGAACTTTGAAGCTATATCAATGTTGACTACACTTAACTTGTCAATTGAGGCTATTTGCTTCTCGGTGCTTGAGTGCACGCTTGCGCCTGGAGCAATTGTCTGATTTCATAAAACGAACAACAGCAACATGAATTATCTTCAAAGCAGTATCAATAATGTTTGCTTCAAAGTATGCTACAAGTGTTATATTGTCTTTTTATGTGTTTGTAGAAAATGATGATGATGGAATAACATCGTGAGATTTATGCTGAATGTTCGACAACTAGTATGCTGAGTAACAGATACGACTCCTTGCCTGTGTGACATTGTTACCAAGAGCTTCTGATAGATGGGTATGATGAGATCTACCTTGGTAAGAGAATTTTTAATTTTAATGTTTTGAGATCTACTGACAACCTGTAGGATTTATCCCGGCCAAAATTACATCTGAGATTTCTTATTTGAATTAATTAGTCAGGAAAACCGAACGGTTATTGGTTTGTAATGTCAAATGGTTGTTGCCGGTGAATTGTGATACTAGAATGATGTGTACTTAACCATCACAAGCCGCTGGTTTTATGTTCTGTTGTATGTTCTATCCATTGTTTTGGGTTAACTTTAACATGTTGAGGTAAGACGTGAGTTGTCATTCATGTACAATTGTGTTGTTTGGTAAACAGGAAAATGGAATGCTTAATTGGCTTACAAAGCTGATTGGGTTTTCTTCAGTTATAAGTACCTACAAAGGAAAATTTAACTGTTTGTGTTTAGTTACTTTCTGCAAAGAGCTATGATAAAAATTATATCCCAACTGCTGCAAAATGTTATTTACAGTTTCTTGTACCATCTTATCTTTGAATAGGTCTCAGGTGCATTACTTTGAGATGTATTTTGCAGTTTATGGAGTGTCTTTTGCTGTCTGGTCTTGGTTCCTGCTTTCAACACTCCATGACATCATGTCAATTTTTGCATGTGAATACTGGTGATGTATTGAATTATGAAACCTAATATGTCATTGTTGTCATGTCGAATCAGGATGCGCTGCTGGAGCTGGTGTGTGCTGGAAATTTTAAATAAGCGCTGCGAGGTCGCTAGCAGATCAGGATAGGCCGTGTCAAGGACAAATCTCCAAGAATCCAGAGAGTGACACAGACCATAGAAGAAAATGGAATCGAATGTGGCAACAATTGGATGTATAGTCTGTGGAGTACAAGAGAGTATTGTGATCGGTGGTGAAGTATCGCAGAGGAAAAGATGGCTGCCGGCTGAATTCGTAAATTGTGTTTTTGTGAATTCTACCTTTGATATTTGGATCTCGTAATCAATAATTAACCATTGCTCTAGTCTTAGATTACGAGTATCTAAAATCAGAAGTGGGATTCCAATCATCCCCACAAATCTGTTTTGTTGTAAAATAAAAGCTCAACTATCATGTACCATCTTGGAAGTTTAGTTGCAGTTCATTTTTTTACAAATTATTAGTGTGCAATGTTTTGTGATCACGTTTTCAGTAATTTTATGAATGATCATAGTTGTTTGTAGTGCTATGCACTTAGCAATACAAATACCTAGGTACTTAGTTTGTGTTGTGAGAAAGTGATCATCAATGCATTGAACAATGTCAGTTTTAGTAACTAACATGTGAGTAATGACTCAATCTCCCTCTTTCTACTTGCTGTCAACGAGAGTTGATGTTTCTCGTAGATGTGTTACAAATCCGTGATGTGTACTATGGTTTGGGAACACCGGTCATGTGTTACAAATTTACACAGAGCATTTTTGTCTCTGTCATGATTTGGGAACACGACACTTACACATACTAGCAATGTTTGTTTCTGTTATGCTTTTGGGAACATTGGTCATGTGTTACAAATTTACACAGAGCATTTTTGTCTCTGTCATGATTTGGGAACACGACACTTACCTAAACTAGCAATGTTTGTTTCTGTTATGCTTTTGGGAACATTGGTCATGTGTTACAAATTTACACAGAGCATTTTTGTCTCTGTCATGATTTGGGCACACGACACTTACACATACTAGCAATGTTTGTTTCTGTTATGCTTTTGGAAACATTGGTCATGTGTTACAAATTTAAACAGAGAATTTTGTCTCTGTCATGATTTGGGAACACGACACGGTCATGTGTTACAAGTTCAGTCTTTGCTGTGATTTGGGAACACGACACGGTCATGTGTTACAAGTTCAGTCTTTGCTGTGATTTGGGAACACGACACGGTCATGTGTTACAAGTTCAGCCTTTGCTGTGATTTGGGAACACGACACGGTCATGTGTTACAAGTTCAGTCTTTGCTGTGATTTGGGAACACGACATGGTTATGTGTTACAAGTTCAGTATTTGCTGTGATTTGGGAACACGACATGGTCATGAGTTACAAGTTCAGTCTTTGCTGTGATTTGGGAACACGACATGGTCATGTGTTACAAGTTCATGCGGAGTACCTACTTCAGTCTTTGCTGTGATTTGGGAACACGACACTGTATTCTGGCAATGCATTATGGATAGTGGAAATTTTAGTATCGGTAATGCATTGAACTTTCATTTTATGACTTTGAACTTTGAAGCTATATCAATGTTGACTACACTTAACTTGTCAATTGAGGCTATTTGCTTCTCGGTGCTTGAGTGCACGCTTGCGCCTGGAGCAATTGTCTGATTTCATAAAACGAACAACAGCAACATGAATTATCTTCAAAGCAGTATCAATAATGTTTGCTTCAAAGTATGCTACAAGTGTTATATTGTCTTTTTATGTGTTTGTAGAAAATGATGATGATGGAATAACATCGTGAGATTTATGCTGAATGTTCGACAACTAGTATGCTGAGTAACAGATACGACTCCTTGCCTGTGTGACATTGTTACCAAGAGCTTCTGATAGATGGGTATGATGAGATCTACCTTGGTAAGAGAATTTTTAATTTTAATGTTTTGAGATCTACTGACAACCTGTAGGATTTATCCCGGCCAAAATTACATCTGAGATTTCTTATTTGAATTAATTAGTCAGGAAAACCGAACGGTTATTGGTTTGTAATGTCAAATGGTTGTTGCCGGTGAATTGTGATACTAGAATGATGTGTACTTAACCATCACAAGCCGCTGGTTTTATGTTCTGTTGTATGTTCTATCCATTGTTTTGGGTTAACTTTAACATGTTGAGGTAAGACGTGAGTTGTCATTCATGTACAATTGTGTTGTTTGGTAAACAGGAAAATGGAATGCTTAATTGGCTTACAAAGCTGATTGGGTTTTCTTCAGTTATAAGTACCTACAAAGGAAAATTTAACTGTTTGTGTTTAGTTACTTTCTGCAAAGAGCTATGATAAAAATTATATCCCAACTGCTGCAAAATGTTATTTACAGTTTCTTGTACCATCTTATCTTTGAATAGGTCTCAGGTGCATTACTTTGAGATGTATTTTGCAGTTTATGGAGTGTCTTTTGCTGTCTGGTCTTGGTTCCTGCTTTCAACACTCCATGACATCATGTCAATTTTTGCATGTGAATACTGGTGATGTATTGAATTATGAAACCTAATATGTCATTGTTGTCATGTCGAATCAGGATGCGCTGCTGGAGCTGGTGTGTGCTGGAAATTTTAAATAAGCGCTGCGAGGTCGCTAGCAGATCAGGATAGGCCGTGTCAAGGACAAATCTCCAAGAATCCAGAGAGTGACACAGACCATAGAAGAAAATGGAATCGAATGTGGCAACAATTGGATGTATAGTCTGTGGAGTACAAGAGAGTATTGTGATCGGTGGTGAAGTATCGCAGAGGAAAAGATGGCTACCGGCTGAATTCGTAAATTGTATTTTTGTTGATAAGAATAGGGTATTTTACATCATGTAAGAAAAAATATAAAAATGCATGTATAAGATAGATTTTGAAAAAAGTAAACGAGAGACATCACTATTTATTCATAAAATTGCAATGTGAATTTTATAATTCCATTTTAAAAATCGTCTTTTTTTATCTGTCCAAAAACGCCATCCACCATAACGTGACGTCACACCGACAGTACCGTGACAGTACACATCTAGTTTTGTGGTCTGTGGTACACTTATACAAATTACTCTATGGATATTACACAACCTAGATTATCGCCACAGAGTACATCACAGACCACAATAGGGTATTTTACATCATGTAAGAAAAAATATAAAAATGCATGTTTAAGGTTTGTGGCGTTTTTACACTTGTATTTTTGCATTCAGGCACAAGACACCAATGATAAACTATAGAACTCATTTTATACTCCGTCTTTTGCAGGGCTCTAACAGTTGTAATATTTTTATTTTTTTCCTGTTTCCAATGTATTGGAGCCACAGATCACGAAACTTGGAGCTTTTAATCAACAAGTGTTTCTTGTACTGTTAGAAGTCTGTGTTCGATCTATGATTGCGCTAAAGATCAAATAGATTATGTGTTCGTTCAGAAGTGTAACTGAACCAACTCGCTAGCAATATGTGTAAAATGTTTTTACGTAAATTATAAGAAAATTCATTAAAATATTAACATTAGTCTGCTACAAATCTAATTTTTTTCTTTTCAGTCCACTTTAAAGATTTTGTTACTGGATTCTGAACATGACCATCCGACGTTTGACATTTCTTTGGTTTTACTCAAGATACAGTATCATTAATCTGTGGTTATACTACTGTTGATTGTCTAGCTCTAGTCTATGGTTACTAACGGAGTGACGTCACGAGCCGTTTCCGCGCGAAAATTAAAAATCGTAATTATAAAATCGTTTTTAAGGCTTTTATTGGTTTTGAAAAATTGAAATAAAAATTCTATTGGTTTATTACGATCACAGGATTAATTTAAAACAGTTTTCAAAAAAAGGTGTAAATGCCCATTCTACCTTTGATATTTGGATCTCGTAATCAATAATTAACCATTGCTCTAGTCTTAGATTACGAGTATCTAAAATATGTATTATCTATGTCACTTAACATGTTCACGCTAAACGATCATGTCGAGCGCAAGGCTTCCAAGAGTTATACCGTCTCTTTCTGACGAATTGCGTTTCAATGAAAAGGCTCAGGTGGAAAGGACGCTCTGTTTTACATGAAAAGTTAATATCATTGATAAAAGAAGCTTTAAATTTCATCATTTGCGTTTCGGTGCAAAAATAATGTTATAAGAAAAAAAATACTTATAAGATTTTTTGCGGGGTTTTGTCGAATATTTCAAAAAATAACGATTTACGCTACAATATCTCTCGAGTTCCCAATTTTGTAATTATACATATCGCTGGTTACAGACTATATTAAGTAGCATGTTAATTATACAGCTGTCTATGCTCTACACGAATGAACAGGCTGTATGGTCACAGAATCTTTGCCTGTCCCGAAAGGGACGAATGGACTTTCTATGCTCTTTTGTTTTTGAACGAAATGCCAGCGCGGGCAACATTGTGAAAGAAATGTCATTCCAAGACAACAATTAAAAAATGTCGGAATCGTGTCAAGACGGTAATTGTCATGGAAATAATGAATTTGGGCCCGACGAATCACCTACAAAGCTTATCGTCAATTATATTCCCGAAGTTATGACCCAGGATATGATGTTCTCGCTGTTCTCGACCATGGGTAAATTAGAAAGTTGTAAATTGATATCGAACAGAGGGTATGGCTTCGTGGAGTACGCTCGTCCGGAGGATGCTGTTAAAGCGCGGAAGGCGTTCAACGGGCTGCTGATGCAGAACAAGACGCTGAAGGTCTCGCACGCGCTCCTTAACCCCGAGCTGAAGCCGCCCTCCAAGCCGGAAGCCGACTGGAATCTCTACGTATGTAACCTGCCCAACGAACTGACGTTGCAAGACTTACATGGACTGTTCGCACAATTCGGTAAAATAGTTAATTCCCGCATCGCGTCGGGCATAGCGTTCGTGCTGTACGAGAACCAATACGAAGCCGAGAGGGCCATCCACAGCGTCAACGGCACCACGCCGCCCGGGTTCCTTCACCCTCTCACCGTCAAGTACGCCAACAAGAGCAACCCCAACAGGCATAAAAACAACAACAACAACTTCGCCAAGAACTCCCTTGTGAAGCCTTATCAGTGGATCAATCACGTGGGCGGTATAGGAGACCACAACTCCCCGAGCACATGGTCGATATATATTTACAATATCGCGCCCGATGTAGAGGAATTGACTTTATGGCAATTGTTTGGTCCATACGGTGCTATTGTATCAGTTAAAATAATCAAAGACCATCAGACCAACAAGAGCAAAGGTTTCGGCTTTGTGACAATGAGGAATTACGACCAGGCTGCGATGGCAATACAGGCACTGAACGGATACGTGCTGCAGGGCCAGCCCCTGTCCGTTAGTTTCAAAACACAAAAGAGATAATGTTGTAACCGCGCTCCTAACTCTTTACAATATCAGTACATTAATGAATAGACAAAATGACTCCTCTCACTGATACACTGTTCACATCAATTATCAACTCGTATGCAATAGTGCTGAGACGTATTCCCTTTACAACATTACCTTAAGTGCGGTCGGTCACCTCTTGTTAAAAGATTATATTACTTTGAGCTATCAATATTGTTAAGTTTGTTTCTTATTATGAATAATAATTTATTCAGTTTGCTCGTTAAATGTTTCAAGTTTACTAGACGTTTAAGATTTGTATTGAAGATGATTGTTGTTTGCAAGTTCAACATCAGTTGTGAGCTATGTGCTTTGATTATTATTTTTATCTATTATTTAAGTATAATATATCATTATAATGTGCTTTTACAAGATCTTACTAATAATATACAATGTAAGCCACGTGGAGATGTTTAATCAGCTACTAGTTTTAGTTGTACACTTTTTATAACATGATGTCTATTTAGGTAGTGAAAACAAAATCTAGATTTATCATATTTATACATTTAGTATAAAATTTGCTGAATTAAAATTCATTTTCACAATTTTAAGAATGTGTTTCCATAACTCATTTGTTGTTTTCATTTTTGCTATTGCTTAATTTCCTTGGCTTCAGTAGATTACAATAATATTATGATACTTATTGCTATAATGAGGACAACATATTTTGAATGTGTTCAATCAAGTTAATACTTGATTTTAATCTCATCTTAACTTTCAAACAAATTTTACTTATATATAGAATACTTTTTGGTGTCTCCTATTATCAAAATACACCATTTAAATAAATATGGCCTCTCAATCAATTAATAATGATTTCATGTGTGTAAATAAGAGAGACTTTCCTATGAATTTTACTGTACGACTATCATGAAAAGCAATGAACTATTGAGAATAATTTCACTTTGCACATGCAACATATTGCAGATTGCATGTAAGAAATGTAAGTTGCTTGTTTACAATAATTACTTCTTACACATGCAGTTCCTTTTTTGTTTCCTTGTTACAATTGCATTTAAACCTACATACCTACTCAAATAATATGTAGGTAATTGATTATTTATAACTTCTATACAACTTAATTATTTGAAAAGAAGTAAAGTTAAGTAGTAGAGTGTACAGAGTAGGTGTCTACCTGCTATGATTCTGAAAATGTTCATATACTTGTATAAATAGAAAGCTACTTATGTAGGTATTCTGTTTTACAGAGCTATATCATTTTTGGTGAAACAAGACGATGACTTGCATACAAACATAAAAATACACTAGAAAAATAATTTTTCACAGCTGTATAATATAATCATCAAGAATATTATCAAGGCAAAAGTTTATATATGTGTGTATTTGTAACTAAGTATAAGCTACGTTTACGCCCGGAAAACAAATTTCCGTTCCCGCAAGATTAGAGGAAAACTAAATTTTTCGTAGGCAGGGCCACGGGCTAAAGCTAGTCAGATTTTTCATCACTGACTGATTTTTTCTGAGCATATTCTCGTCGATTTGCCAACTGATTATCTGTAGATATTCTTATTGTTTAATTTCCTACTATATTCTACGTTTTCATCATTAATTAGATAATAATGTATCCCACACTATACTCATATTGTATCAAATACCTAAGTATGAGCTGGTGCATTAAATTTATTAGATTAACCCACTTAGATAATAAATTGGCCATGCACTTGTATAGGAGGATAAACAGCAATGGCGCATTGCTATCATTGCAGATAGGTACAGTCCGCAAAAAAATAAAGTTCATACCCTCATGGTAAAGATTTATCTTTCTCCCACTTTCTCTCAAATTCGCTTGTATTTGAATGTTATTTAGAAATTAGAAGTAGTTGCAAGCCATCAAATTTATTGTTTAGTTAAAAAATACAATTTATCGCCTACACTTTACACTATCTTTGTTCCCGTGACTTCGCCCGCGTGACCTCGTTTTTTAACCAATCCTGCGGAAACCATGTAGTTTTCCAGGATAAAAAAGTCTGTGTTAATCCAGGGTATAATCTACCTTTATTACAAATTTCAGCCAAATCAACACACATACAAACATTCCTTTTTTCATTACATCTAAGTATTGGAAAGGTTTCTTAAAATACAATTTTTTGGTTCAACATCTTTCGAAAATCCTTCCAAAGGTGACGATTTGACGAATGAGCGAAACGTTAGGAATTGCAAGATTCGTGTCACGTACCTATAGCTACTGCGAGATGTCACACTGATGGTGTGCAGTACCTAGTAGGTATAGCAAAACAATTTTGTACATCAATTATTCGTAGGTCTTATCTACTCGTTCCTTACACCTTTTTTTTGCGATAGGTCGATATGCGTCATCCGTTTTGCGTAGGGACGTGTTGGGACTACTTACTTGCCAGATCATTCTGTCCGGAGCTCACACACAAAACCTTCCATAGGACCAAGGAGCCTTTGGGTATTCTTTCAAGTCGCTAAGGATTTCTTGGCGTGTCGCCGCAGAGTCAAGGTAGTTAGGCTTTACGTTGTTCCGACAGACCATTGCATCAGAAGCACGTGTCTGGTCGGTTTTTAGTTCATTTGGCTATATTATGGACTTACGCGAAGTACCTATAGGTACTACTCAGCGCCCTCCTATTTCAATCTTACTAATTTCTGCGCTGACTGTATTTTTTAACATGCCTGCCTAGTGCCTACATGTATTTTAAATGTAATTTTATATGCAAGTCCGATATTTTGCTCGCTTGTGCAGTGGCGGCGGCTCTAGCTGCGGATTCACTGGAATCGTGGTTTAAATTCTGGCTTGTTATATTAAATAAGTAGGTATGCCCGTTAGAAAAAGTAGTGACCAAATAAAAAACCTGCTATTTTCGAGTTGTCATGATCGTAAACGAAACGAGCTTTGCGGAAGTGGGAGGAATTTTCATTAGCAAATCTATACCTGTATACCTCAAGGAGGATAAGTATTTATCTACTTACTACTGCTTTTCTTTTCAAATTACAAAGTTTATAGGTTACAGCTGGGCTCCGAAGCTCTGCAGGCACCGTAGGCAAACCAATCAGCAGTTATAGGTTCCTATAACCATTGTTATGTAAGAATTGACCAATTCCGTTTAATTTCTCCGTTGTGTGGTTGTTAGATACAGTTACCTACTGCTTCTCCGAATTGCTAGGTTTTTATTACGATAACATCGTCCGTTCACCGACGAATCTACAGATAGGTACTCGTAATAGGTACCTACCTACCTAACTAGTACCGATGTAGGTAGGTTACCTATGTACGTTTACCATTCATTGAACAACGAGTTTTTATCGCAATGTCTGCAAGTTCATCACACTTCGGTGAAATCAGACATGTCTCGTTCGGAAGACACATTTTAGAAATGACTGCCCTAGCCTATCGCTAGGGCTCATAGTAGGTATAGGTATAGCTATTAGCTATACTTAAGTACATACCGATTGGAATAATTAATATTTCTACAATGCCGCAGTGTAGGTACAACTGTACACACAAGCTAGGGTATACCTAACTTACACTTTTTATTGGAAAACCTTTATTCGGAACCCTGTAATTAGCATGCTTAGTCAACAATAATCATGTTACCTTATCGATTCTCTTCATATAGGTACCTTAGCGATTTACAAGCGCTATCGCTTCGAAAATTCAAAAATGACGGCATATCTGTTGATCACGTGACTTATATCGGTATCGTCTGTAATCGCTATACATACTAATAAAATCCTCAGTTTTCGAAGCTATAGCGATAGTAGGAGTAGAAAAGAACACGCCGAGGCCCGAGAGGCGCTGTTGTCAAACGGCCTTGAGAGCCTACCCTAACAAAAACAAAACTTATAAGCCGCAACATTATCGAGAGCCACTGGCCACAGCGCATGCTCTCTAGCTGCAGAGCAGCTGTCTTCACAATCAATAACCATACCTACACCTAGTTAGGAAATCGCTACAGCCACTGCAGCTGTTCTGCACGTTTTCCCTTTACACTAGCTATTCTATTGAAAACTGAAGGAGAATTCAAAATAGGAGAGCAGTGGTGTTTGTTTGGTGCAAGTAACTCGGTGCGTGTGAAGTGGCGCTGGCGGAGGGCGAGGGCTCTGCAGTGGCGGGAGGCGGCGGCCTCGCCGTGAGTAGCAAGGTAAAGTTAACATACTTACGCGTGTTTTTCAGAATATACCTAGGTACCTACTATATTTTGACGAGTAGGTATATACATAACTATGCTTTAGAGCAATTTAAGCCAGAGTTGCGAGCAGTTCAAGCCTTCTGGAGACGAAACAAAGACTTCGACAACGATAACTGCAATGCGCTTATAGTGCTAGGATTCAGCTAATTAGGCCATGGCCTATTTACCTAGTTACTTACTTAACAGCAGTACCATGAGTACCAACTTCTTAGGTACATTATGTCCTAATCTAGGTTTAAGTATACCTAAGTACAACAACACAACTCCTACAGGAACCTGAGTAGGTATTTCTAATAACGATAATGAGTAAGATTCCAAGTCATAGTAGGCTCGCCCATCTTCGGCTACCGTTTTTAGGTGGGGAAATCCTTTGTGGATAATATAACAAGTTCCACAGGAATGCAATTCGGTTATGTCAGAGTCACACTAACTAAAACCTCACGGTGTTCACCTCGTCACCTGGTGGTAGGCAACGGGATTGGAAGCACTCGCTCCCAGACGTAGAGCCTGTGTCCGGGGTTTGTGCTTTGTTGCGTGTTCATATCACGTCGGGGTCACCAATTATGTGGGTGAGATGCGCCGCAAATTAGACAAATATAAACTCCGCCTGTACCCACACATAAATAATTATATAATATTCACAATAAATACAAGTAGAAAATTAAAAAAATTTAAAACACCCACGACTTTTGTAGCCTTGTAATTGAAAAAGGATTAAATAATTTTATCTACGCTCATTGCATAAAGTTCGAATTATGAAATCGAAATGTGTCAAATAAATACCTACTTTATTCACAGACTTCTATAATTATTAAAAAGTTATTCATAATAACATCGCTCTACTATGGAAATATTTAAAGAAAGTTGTATAAAATCCATAACGATACACGGCTCTGGACTCCTGTATTTGTATCTGGGGTAATATTTTTTATGTAATATTTTTTAAGTGAATCCACAGACAACTTATAGTTGGTAGTCATTGCCGAGAGTATGGATGGGCCATGATTGACCATAGACAACAACACTATGTCTATGGGGTAATATTTTTTATGTAATATTTTTGTGAATCCACAGACAACTTATAGTTGGTAGTCATTTCCGAGAGTATGGATGGGCCATGATTGACCATAGACAACAACACAATGTCTATGGGGTAATATTTTTTAGTTAATATTTTTTTAAGTGAATCCACAGACAACTTATAGTTGGTAGTCATTGCCGAGAGTATGGATGGGCCATGATTGACCAT
The DNA here is from genome assembly GCA_036785405.1 of Coenonympha arcania. Taxonomy (NCBI): domain Eukaryota; kingdom Metazoa; phylum Arthropoda; class Insecta; order Lepidoptera; family Nymphalidae; genus Coenonympha; species Coenonympha arcania. The sequence goes on along the minus strand of CM072063.1, from coordinate 3,920,834 downwards.
AGACAACAACACAATGTCTAGCGTTCCGCGTAACGTTCCACCTGGGCCTGTGATTACGATTACGATTACGATTACGATTACGACTACGATTATGATTACGATAACGATTATGATTACGATTACGATAACGATTACGATTATGACGAATAAATAAAAAATCTATCGTCCGTAAACCGACTTTACAGACAACCAATTTTTTTTGTTACTTAGTCAAAACTGCGCTGAAAAATGTCTAGCAGTGAAACCTACTAAAGAAAATTTCACTCCACCTGACATCTTAGTAGTTGCAATGATTTACGACAAACGTTAGCAAGATATTATGATTTGGGTAATAATATGAGCGTAGATAAAGTAGTGTATGAAACTCTACATAATTATGTAACCGTTACATAAACTACTATTTTGAAACTCCCCGACTAAAGGAAAGTAAGAACTAAGAACCTATCAGTATAATTACAAATCCAAGAAAATCCGCCGGAGCTGCTGTGTTTTGCCTATGACGGTGTTGATGGTGCTGTTTACCAGTTGATGCCTAATTCAATTTCTTGATACTTGACATATACCAGCAGTTTATCAATACTTACTAATTACATTAATTGATATTGGAAACGAAAATAGCAATGGCAGCTCCGACGGATTTTCTTGGATTTGTAATTATACTGATAGGTTCTTAGTTCTTACTTTCCTTTAGTCGGGGAGTTTCAAAAAATTATTTAATCTTTTTTCAATTACAAGTCTACAAAAGTCGTGGGTGTTTTAAATTTTTTTAATTTTCTACTTGTTTTATAGTTTTTCGATTAATATACTAATGTAATTTATATTATATTATTATTAAAAAATGAAAATTAATCTTCAAACTAGCCATTAGCTCCTCTAGCAGCGTTTGAAGGCATCATCCCTTCCAAGTCATAAAGAGACGTTTATTGTGGCGCCCCCTGCTGTTCAATCACAAGAACAATTATCTACGAACCATTGCCAATGACTCACTAATATTTTATACAAAACTGTATCCAAATCGGTTCCGTCGGTTTTGTAATAATTGAGAACATTCGTTTGCACTGTAAATGTTTTTTATGGCGCCCCCTGGTGATCGATGTTCGCAACAACTATCTAAGGACCATCGCCAATGAATACCAAACATTATACAGAAAACTGCATCAAAATCGGTCAAGCCGTTTTTGAAATAAATGGGAACATTCGTTTGCAATATAAATGTATTTTATGGCGCCCCCTGGTGATCGATGTTCGTAACAACTATCTAAGAACCATTGCCGCTGAACACCAAACATTATACAGAAAACCGCATCTAAATCGGTCAAGCCGTTTTTGAAATAAATGGGAACATCGATGTGCACAAACAAACAAACAAAAATATTTTTGCATTATTGGTTTTTGTGAACAATTTAACATACAAACAAACATAAAATATTTTTAATAGAGTAATGTACAAACGGTCTCTCACCCTAAACGCATATACCCGTACTCCGTTCCGTCGTGGGTAAAAATAACATAATATTATGTTGATAAATTATAAATAAACTAGCTTTTACCCGCGGCTTCGCCCGCGTGGAATTCGGTTATATCGCGCTTCTTAGTTTTCCCGTATATATAGACTTTAGAGTTTTTAAACCAAAACTGCGTGGTAAACTATATTATATGTTTTACGTTGGGGAGCAAAAACATGCAAATTTTGGGCACTGGATACCCGGGAACACGCTACATAGAGCTGGCCATGCGAAAAACAATGCTTTTCTAAGTGTACTCCAGCAACCCTTAGAGTTTGACCTTGTGCTTTATTAATGGTCATAGCAAATGAAACCCTTATAGGAAATTGAAGTCTTTTAAACTGAAATGGGAGGTCTGTTGGAATAATCGGAATCCGAGGAATGAGTACACTTTCACCCTTTGCAGCGCCAGTTAAAATAGTGGCGGTAATAATATTCCGCCCAAGGTGAGTGACACGCAGCCTGGTACCATTGCACAGTCTAGGGGCATCGAGATTACGCATGAGCATCACCGGAACCCCTACTTTTAATTTTAATTTATGTGATGGCACCCCAGATAATTCCAAAGAATTTAAGAACTCTACAGGATATGAGGTACTATTTTCTGAGTCTATCACCGTGTCTACTGATAAATATTCAGTAGTTTCTCCCATAACTTCATCCAAAATATTTTCATTTATTTTAGTGACCGTTTCGTTTTTTGGTGCTAATATTGCGCGTTCGCAGAGCCATTGGTCATCATGTATATTATTGTGTAAGTCAGTATAAACTTTGGCTACCAACTCTGATTCGCTGCCCACAACATTACAAAAATGTTCCGTTAAAGTTATCATTCCCTCTGCATCTACTGTCATTCTCCCATCACCGATTTTTAACAATGTTTCCGCGTAGTGACCTGAGTGAAAGTCGTTAAATAATCTTACTCGCATGTTTGTTGTCAATTGGAATTTTATGACATGGTCCCATAACTTAGACGATTTTAGGCAAGCTTTTATTTCATCTGCTGGAGTCCCCCTTTGTATGACTGGTAGTGTTTGCCGAAAGTCACCTGCTAATAAAACTACCAATCCTCCCATTATGCTCTTGCAGTCCCTTATATCCTGTAGAGTTCTATTGAGACCTTCAATAGCTCCTTTGTGCGACATGGTACACTCATCCCAAACTAACAGCTTACACTGACGTAGCATCGCGGCTCGACCACTATTTTTACTGAAATTGCAAGTTGGTGATTCCTCTTGGGCAAGATTTAGAGGCAGTTTCAATACGGAGTGCGCAGTTCGTCCTCCACTGAGTAGCGTGGCAGCAATTCCAGAGGAAGCAACGGCTACCGCTATGTTTTTATCTTTTCTTATATGAGCCAGAAGAAGATTCAGCAAAAAGGTTTTTCCAGTGCCCCCCGGAGCATCAAGAAAAAAAAGTGCGCCATTCACTGACTCTACGTAGCGTGTTACTTCGTCGAATACAGTTTTTTGCTCCGGTAATAATTTGGGGACCATGTCTTTAACTTGCTGTTGCAGCATAGCAGCATTATAATCTAGCTCTCTGGCGATGTCATTCACGCTTTCCTCTGATCGTTGTGGGCTAGTCATTCCAAATTCACTCAGTTTTTTACCGGTTATTTCCATAGTTTTATTTTCTATTTTAGTGAGAGCCTCGTTGTAAATGAAATCATTATACGCGATGTCCGGTTGTATCATCTGCCTTTTTTTTAAGATATCTTCTGCCATATCGTTTTTGTATTTTTCCCATAGCTGTTGAGGATCGGAAACGCCGCAGGTTGAGATCAAGGTTGCAAACAACTCTCTTATTTTTGTAGGTGATCTGCATTGTACTGCTTCTATCATTGTTTCCTCCCAATGATTATCATTCTCCAACAGACCAAGAACTTCACATGCCTGTCTGTATGTTGCGCATTCTTGACCGTTCACATTTTTAAGATCCCTATGGCTAGTTGGTCCACGAACATGGTGCAGGAGCATTCTTAAACAAAAACACTCAAAATTGCACACGTGAACAGTATATACACGACCAAGAGCATCTCCTGATTTTACTCCGGGCCAGTTTTCTACTGGGGTGCCTTGAATGCGACGCTTCCACTCTTTTCTAGAGGCATTCCATGTGTAGTATCGGGGAACCTCTGAATATAAAAGGGTTTTTGCAAATGGGTCGTTCTGGCAAAGCTGGAAAAAAGCAGTCAGTGTTGTCTTTGGTGGAGATGCGATCCTTTCATGAAAATTGCTTTCATTATAATACACACGCTCTCCGTTTTCTAAATGGACGGCCAAATGAGTGACAGTGGGGTGCCTTTCATGTAATGGGAATCCTAAAAGTCGCCATGCTGCCTCATTGCTGCTCACATAACGCCCCTGTTGGAAAGCTTGCACTTCGTTTATGACAGACGATCCAGCTTCCTGTATAAAATTAAAAACGGCTTGATCGGTTCCTTTGTTAATATATTTACAAATATATTTGATAGCGCGCACGGAACCGCAGGCCTCTACATTTATATGGGCATTAAATATTTTACATAAAATTGGCGAATAAGGTACAACCCAACTATTGTCCATAGTTTCAAAATCTCCGCTGCGGGTTTTGATAGTAACCGTTCGGCCTCCGTCTTCAGGTGATCTTCTTCTGTATAACGGATAACCCTGTTCATTGTGGATGGTGTCTTTTATAAGTGAGCGCGGATACTTTTTTGTGCATTTTCCCTCCTTCATACACGGTGACGTAGAGTTGCGGATGCCACAGGGACCATGCATCATGTTTTTAACCACAGTATCGTGCAACTCCTTATCTTCTGTAGGATCTGGAATTTCAGCGCTAATCAGATTGTCAATTTGAGTAGATCGCAGTTTCTCCTTGAGCCAAATCAAAATATGAACATGTGGCAGCCCCCTTTTCTGCCATTCGATGGAGTACATATAACATTGCACGTCGCCAAATACTTTACCTTTGGTAATGACACCCATAAGTTTCTGTACTTTTAATCGGAATACTCTCGCTATCGAATCGTGTCTGTCAATTGGTTTCTGACCTGGCATTAGCTCATCGGTGATCTCCTTCCAAGATGGGTTACAGGTGAATGTAATAAATAGATCGGGACGGCCGTAAGCACGTACGTATGCAAAAGCATCTTGCGTATATTCGTGTAAGTAGCGCGGGCTATTGATAAAAGACGATGGCAGAATGACCATCTTTCCTAAATCACTGGGATTTACATTGGCATCGTTACTTACTGCATCTTGCAGGTGAATGTATTGTTCAGCTCGTAATTTCTTTTGGTTAAGTGTTATATAACGGAGACGCTCGCTCTCTGTTTTAACCCACATGTCTACTAAAAACTGATGGAAAAGTTGCCTGAAACGGGGCAGCAAGTTAAAATCATTCTCACGTAACATCATGTGATAAGCATAAAAGTTCATGCAGGATACTTTTTTATTAGCCAAGGGCTGACTTGTAGTTGGGTTGATTAATGGCAGCTCAAAATGATAACCTTCCTGGCCTTTACTGAAAATTAAGGGATACTGAAGGGCGTCATAGAACTTGTGAGTATCGGGTACACGTGTCAAAGTATTATCATGAGCACGGAGGACGATGTCGCGTGATGAAGAAAAATCTCCACAAACCACTGCAGCTACATCATTGATGAGAGGTGCGTTGAATCGTCTCTCGTGTTCTCCGCGCGGAGTGCGATCAGGGTTAATAACCAATTTGTATTGTTCGTGAGGCATGCGGTCTAAGGCCGTTTTAAAAGTATTAATAAGTCGATTGTGCTCATGCAACATTCTTTGGATTTTGAGAACGATTTCCCTCTCAACACCTTGAATGTACTGACATCGCCGATCCACTTCATTATCTTCATCTCCCATGAAATATATCTGAAGAAATTTATGTTGTTCATTAGGCGCGGGAAGCATAGAACCGATCCTGTGGTAAACTTGGCCCTGGATAGTAAAAGTTGGCGAAAAACCGGGCATGATTATTTCCCGGTCTACCCCGAAAGATGTCATCTGAAAACAGGAATTATATTTTCGAATCCTATTTAAGAAACGCCGTGACTCATCGGAGTCATATATAAGAAGAGTTTTGAGGGGTTCTTCAGGTGCATCTAATGTAGGAATGCGTACTTTCCCATTTACGCAACATAGACCTGCCGTTTCGTCCTTCCATTTAAGGGCATCACAAAACCTACATTTTTTATTCATTAACCCGATGATGACCAAGGAATGGTTTTTGTAATCGATCAAAGGATCGTATTCAAATGCAGTATTATTAAACACGGACCAAGTGTTTCTCATGAAAGCTCGACGCCGCTCAGCTTGCATTTGTGCATGCGCGGTTCTTCTCGCCAGAGTCTCTTCTGGAGTCTCGGCCATTCTAGAAGCTGCCTGTCGCTCAGCTTGCTCCTCTAAACGTTGTTGCGTTTCAAGAGGTGTCTCATTAGCTCTCAAAATAGCTTGTCTTTCTGCTTGCTCCTCTAAACGAATCTGTGTTTCAAGAGGCGTCTCATTAGCTCTCCAAATAGCTACTCTTTCTGCTTGCTCCTCAAGTCTTTGTTGGCGCTGAGATGGTAGCTCAGCAGCTCTCGAAGCAGCTTGACGCTCTGCTTGTTCGCGCCTTCTTATTTCAGCATGAAGAGACGATTCTTGAGATCGGGCAATTTTCATTGCCCGAGCTTTAGATGAGGTGCTCGTCAAATTAGATTTCCGTTTGCGAGGCATTGTGAAAATAGAATGAGTAAACTAAAAACTATAAACCTAAAGTATAATCCAAAACTAAACTCTAACGACCTAAACGATGAACAACGCGACTTAATTACCTATCGAAAAAACAATAACTATTTTGGTTAACTACCTAGAAATAAAGCACTTAACTAACCTAACTATTATACAGCTACTATTTTTTTTTTAATCAACCTAAACGATGAACAAAGCGACTAATTACCTATCAAAAAAACAATAATTACTTTAGTTAGATATCTACCTAGAGAAATAAAGTAACCTATATAACTATAACTGTGCTATAACTAACCTTACGGATACCTAACCTAACCTAACTTAACTATTATACAGCTACTGCCTAAACCTCAATTCTATTTAAAAACAAAAAATATTTATAAAACTAACTGAAAAAAACTATAGTGAAATCAGGTTAAACAGCAAATAAATGAGTCGAAAAGTGCACCAAAAAAGTATAGGTAGCGTATGAGCTTTATGTTAAAGCGCGAGATGTCATTCCACTACTTACGCATCTTAGAAAACACAACGATACCACGTTTTAAAACCACCAAGCGCCATCTATCGCATACCTTAAGAACTAAATAGCGTAACTGCTAATACTTTATACTTATTTCAGTATATTTGTCATATTTGCACGTAATAATCTACTTTTTTGAAATTTCTTCACTTTTGTAAACCCTCTGGAACAGTATTATACCAGGATAAAGGGTAGGTAAATAATAACAGTAGTTTTTGCAAAGAAAATTACTAAGTACACAGGATTAGTAGATATAAAAAACCAGTTTAGAAGATAAACCAAATTCTTCATTTTCGGGAATTAATTATCGTATAATTTACCTTCTAAGTTTACATTGTGTATATTCGTATGCAAAACATAACTTTGTTTTAAACTACACACAGCGCCATCTATCTCCGAACTAACAATATTTTTGTTTTCCCTCGGGAAAATCAAACTTTTTTTTTCGGGATAAAAAGTACCCTATTATTTAATCCGGACTTCTAACTTTACGTCTGCAAAATTTCAAAGCAATCGGTTCAGTAGTTACGGCGTGAAAGCGGAACAAACATACAAACAAACTCACTTTCCCATTTATAATATTAGTAAGGATAAGGATAAACGGTGGCCGCCCGGGTCACCGTTGTCGGAGTTCGCACAATTATATCCCAGATTTTAGGGTCACGAGAGCCTACGGTTTACGAAGACATGTTGGCCAATAGGCCATTTGTCTAATTTCGAACGCTGATCTTCCGTATTTCCAGCCAGGCCACCCCTTCTGCGCCTAATGGTCTCAAACTTTGGAAAAAGTGCATTGTGAACACAAGATGCCCTCTCCAGTCTCGTGGGCCATTCCCCCGTGTCTATCGTCTTTCTCGACTTACAGTTAACCTTAACCTAAGTAAGTATGGGTAATATGTTCGCTCGGTTGTCACCTCAGGTATACCCGAGCCCGGGGGCGGCGCGCGGCGTGTGGGCGCTGCCGCAGCCGCCCCCCTGCAGCATGGCGGCGGAGGAGGCGCTGCCGCCCTGCTCGCCGCTGTCGCCCGACGCGCCCGCCGCGCAGCCGCGCATCACCACCAACATGACGCACCACTCCGACTTCCACCAGCTCATCTTCGAAGCGGTCCGCTCCGGGTAAGCGACCCACAACCCACCGAGCCGCCCTCCTGCAGCATGGCGGCGGAGGAGGCGCTGCCGCCCTGCTCGCCGCTGTCGCCCGACGCGCCCGCCGCGCAGCCGCGCATCACCACCAACATGACGCACCACTCCGACTTCCACCAGCTCATCTTCGAAGCGGTCCGCTCCGGGTAAGCGACCCACAACCCACCGAGCCGCCCTCCTGCAGCATGGCGGCGGAGGAGGCGCTGCCGCCCTGCTCGCCGCTGTCGCCCGACGCGCCCGCCGCGCAGCCGCGCATCACCACCAACATGACGCACCACTCCGACTTCCACCAGCTCATCTTCGAAGCGGTCCGCTCCGGGTCAGCGACCCACAACCCACCGAGCCGCCCTCCTGCAGCATGGCGGCGGAGGAGGCGCTGCCGCCCTGCTCGCCGCTGTCGCCCGACGCGCCCGCCGCGCAGCCGCGCATCACCACCAACATGACGCACCACTCCGACTTCCACCAGCTCATCTTCGAAGCGGTCCGCTCCGGGTAAGCGACCCACAACCCACCGAGCCGCCCTCCTGCAGCATGGCGGCGGAGGAGGCGCTGCCGCCCTGCTCGCCGCTGTCGCCCGACGCGCCCGCCGCGCAGCCGCGCATCACCACCAACATGACGCACCACTCCGACTTCCACCAGCTCATCTTCGAAGCGGTCCGCTCCGGGTAAGCGACCCACAACCCACCGAGCCGCCCTCCTGCAGCATGGCGGCGGAGGAGGCGCTGCCGCCCTGCTCGCCGCTGTCGCCCGACGCGCCCGCCGCGCAGCCGCGCATCACCACCAACATGACGCACCACTCCGACTTACACCAGCTCATCTTCGAAGCGGTCCGCTCCGGGTAAGCGACCCACATCCCACCGACCGACTTTAAACCGACTTCAAAAAAGGAGGAGGTTCTCAATTCGACTGTATGTTTTTTATGTTTTTAACTTTTGACTGGGTGAATCGATTTTGATGTTTTTTTTTTGGAAAGCTGACGCTTTTCGTGTGGTCCCATTTCAATTTAGTCCAGTTCTGATATATCCGTGAGAAAACCATAAAAGTCTTATATTTTTAATTGGAAACGATGTACTTATTCAGCACAAAACCGTTAATTGATGAGAGTTGAAGTCAGTTTTTTGTTAATTAAATAAGTAATTAACGTACATAATATATTATTTCCTCTCCAGCCTTAAGCTCGGTTTTCAGTTTCCACCAAGGCGCAAAGGAGAGGAGATACTTATATGTTTTGAATACCTAACCAATTAGATTTCGTTATTTTCACATCTCTCCGCTTAGCTTCCTTACAATTATTAGGTACATGTCACCTATCGATAATAAATAATTTACATATACCTACTTAAGCACAATTTTAAATTGCTGACGGGTGACATCATTTTATGACACATTTTGTTTAACTTGATTATGAATATAAATAGGTACATAAACATGTGGTAGCTTTTGCTAATCATTTGGAATAGGCGTATCAAGGCGATCTTTATGTTATAAACCTAATTGCTGATAGCAATTATTATCGTCCCCGACATCATCGTCTTCATAAAGCCTGATTGCATTTTACTGTTGGACTCATGACTCCCAGAGCCTTAGCGAGCGCCAACACACCATGCTTTCCCTTCCTCAGCCACAGATTTTATACATCTATGTTATAAATGTCTGTCTTTTTTTATTATACATAGACTGTGTCCTCAGCCATCCATTTTACGAGTACCTATGTAGTTAGTTGATCAATAACGTCGGTAATACCCGCATTATGAGCCTTTGCATGCTTTTTCTTTGTCACATCATTTGGAATACTCTCCGCGTCATTAAAAGGTTTACTTTATCCGACATTAACTGCTTGTGGTTTACAGAGAAGTGTCGGAGATCGAGCGGCTGGTGGAGAAGCTGGGTGCGGAGGTGCTGAGCGCGCGCGACCAGCACGGCTACACGCCGGCGCACTGGGCGGCGCTGGACGGCAGCGTGGCCGTCATGCGGTACCTGGTGGAGAGGAACGCGCCCGTCGATCTCTCGTGCCTGGGCACTCAGGTTAGATCACAGTAGTCTGCGACATTTGCACAATTAGAGTGTGGAGGGAGGTATAGACGTGCTCAGGTGGTCCACTGATGCGCACAGGACACAGGTCTATTTACAATTAGAAATTCAGAAAGAAACGCTACTTAACCAAGTGCGAATTTGCAAGTTTTACACTTTAGTAAGACGTGCCCAGGTGATCCACTAATGCACACAGGATAGCTAGGTCCATTCACAATCAGAAGTTTAAAAAGAAACGCTACTCAAGTGCGAATTTGCAAGCTTTACTTTAGGTTCCCAATAACATATAAATCCTCCTGTCTCTCCTCCTGTCTGTGTCATGTGTGTGTATATGTATCTCCTTTAAATCAAGTCATACAAGAGGTTCGAAACCAGGACCTCCTTCTTGACTTACCAACTTTTACTAAAGCATTTAGTTATCTATCTATACTTATACTACAACGAACGAATGAACTACCTACTGACTCTTTTAATACCTAGACTTGTCATTAATAACAAATCTTATCTAGGGTCCGCGTCCAATCCACTGGGCTTGCAGAAAAGGACACGCATCTGTTGTACAAGTATTGCTGCAATCAGGAGTTGCTGTTAACGCTGCAGATTTTAAAGGTAAAGCTCCAAGGTCCACGGTACCTACTTGCCCGAAACGGCGGGTTAAATATTTACATTTTTAAACCAGAGTCAACGTCTCTCCTTGGACAGTTTTGGCAACTCAGTTGGTGCTAGTGCCTAGCCTAAGTAAAAAAAACTTCTAAAAAATAGCTGACTCCTTTTGATATCAACCGATTTTAGTTTTAGTCCACCTTGGTCTTTCCCTTGGTTTCTAATTTTTGTTTAACACATTTCAATAAGTACCTATGAGTTTCTCATGACGTGTTTAATTTGTCGCTATAGGCCTAACTCCACTCATGACGGCGTGCATGTACGGCAAGACCGCAACTGCTGCATATCTCCTGGGAATGGGTGCAGCAACCAGGTTATCAGATATCAACGGCGACACCGCTCTTCACTGGGCAGCGTACAAGGGGCATGCGGATTTGGTTCGCTTGCTGATTTACTCTGGCGTGCCTTTACACTGCACGGATAATTTTGGATCTACGCCGTTGCATCTTGCCTGTTTGTCGGGCAATTTGACTTGCGTACGGCTGCTTTGTGAGAAGGTAAAGTTTAAATCCTGCATTTTCACCACTATAGCTACTAGGTATTACTATTATTACTATTAGATATTACTATTTACCCATAGCGTGAAAATGTAGTCCGTAGTATGACTACTTATACCTGCGGGTAGAATTATTGCTCTTTGTGTGTGTATGTTACGTCCTACATCCTTCTATGTGATGCTTGCTTGGTATCTTTCACTTCACTGATTAGGTAGGTACTTTTCAGTGTTTCACTTTCGAGTTCTGTATAAAAACCATTGTTATTTTCCAGGTTAAAGCCGAGCTGGAGCCTCGCGATAAGAATGGCAAGACTCCTCTAATGCTCGCACAGAGTCATCGCCACGCAGAAGTGGTGAAACTGCTGCAGAAGGAAATGAAGCGCAAGTCTCATTGGATGCCGCCGCTTTCTGAATTCTGGGCGCTTCTTTTCGGCGGAGCTGGAGATTCAAAAGGACCTCTCCTATTTTTCCTTGTCTCGGTTCTTTTGTGGGGTTATCCAATGTATATAATTAGGGTAAGTGCTCTGGAGGAAGTGCCCAGTAATGAGTTTGATTAAATATCAATAATTAGGCACTCCGTTAAAGCCAAGGCATATAATACGTACCTACCCTGCATTTATTTTCTTGAATTGTTACCTTCTTTTATTGCACGCGCAGTTGCCTTTATAAACGCCGGATATTTTTTATCATATTAATGATCAAAATATATCCGGCTCAAAGGACCATTATTTGTTTCTAGTGTATACCATTAACCTGGAACACGTTACGCCTCTCTCACTACTGCTTCCTGTACTGGAACGCCATCATGTGGATCAGCTGGATAATCGCCAACCGACGAGACCCCGGCTATATTCCTCAGAACTCCGAAACCTATTACAGAGCTATCCGACAGATTCCCTACTACGATAAGTGGAAGAAGAGGAATATCATACTGTCACGACTATGCCACACCTGTAGGTGTTTGAGGCCACTCAGGTAATAACAATTTATGCTTAAAGATTTTTATTAGGTACTATAAGATGGCTACGGTATGACCGGCCGCGAAAATTCCAATTTTATTTAACTAATTTTTTAAAATAATTGGCTAATTATACATCGTAGGCTTATGAGTTTTGCAAGCATAAATGAATCTAGGTAGGTACATGTTTTTCATAAAAACTTTGCTCGAAAACACTCATTTACCTACTTGATTTACTTCAATAACAGGTACGTATTTGTTCCCAGTAGGTCCAAGTCTGGGAAACTGTAGAAAATAATAATAATCTTTCGGGAACCAATATGAGGTGAATGGGAATTTTTGATTGGAAAATAAATGTTACGCTTGCAAAACTTATATCCACGCCTATAATGTATAATGAGACTAGTTTTTACGAAAAACTAAATCAATAATATAAGAATATTTCGCGGGCTAATTTGGCCGAAAATAGTTCTCAATGGGTGGCTAATCCTTTGACTTTATATTAATTGTTTGGTATGATTATACTAGTCAGTGGGTAAGTAGATTATATAGCTACTTAACTCCATAGGGCCAAACACTGCCGCATCTGCAAGCGCTGCGTAGCCTACTTCGACCACCACTGCCCGTTCATCTACAACTGCATCGGCGTGCGCAACCGCATGTGGTTCTTCCTGTTCGTCATGAGCGTGGCCATCAACTGCACCCTCTCCATCTACTTCGCCTGCTACTGCCTGCTGCTGGAGGGCTTCGGTATCCTCTACATGCTGGGGCTGTTGGAGGCCATTATATTCTGCGCGCTCGGCTGGATTCTGACTTGCACTTCCGTAAGAATGTTTCTTATTTCATAAAGATACCACATGGAGCTGGCTGGGCCAAGTGACAAATAGCGTTACGTCGCGACGTGTAGAAATGGAACAAAATTCAAAAAACATATGCGAATCATTGCTACACTTGGCGACGATCAGCTGAGCGCACCGGCTGAGCATCACTGAACGTTAAATTGCGGATATTTTTTGAATGTTGTTCCATTTCTTTACATCGCGAACGTAACCCTATTCGTCACTTGGCTCAGGCGGCCGATGTTGAGAAATAACAGTCACTTTAAAACATTTGTGCTTTGTAGCACCAGAGTTGCGAGTAATGCGTGCTCTTCAAGTGCTTTGCTCTGATACAAATCAACGATAGCAGAACAACGAAAAGTGTACGAGAACATGATCTTGCTGTTTATAGGCGCTATTTCAAACTGTTTAAATAAGAGCTCAAGCACACAGCGCCTACTAGATTTTAATAGCTAATGTGCTTGTGTGTGTTTGTGTGAAAAGCTATGAAGGTAGTTTTAAATTTTTAGCAAAACAAGTCGTTAGAATTCCCATCATTTGTTGCAGATCCTGCACGCGTGCATGAATCTGACGACAAACGAAATGTTCAACTACAAACGCTACCCCTACTTGCGCGACAAAAGGGGCAGATACCAGAACCCCTTCTCGCGGGGGCCTATCATGAATCTGATCGAGTTCTTCGTGTGCCTGCCCGACAAGTGCGACGAACAGGACGTGTTCTACGAGGAGAACATATGATCCGAGTCTGTATGACACAGTGACAGTTTGAACTCCTCACATTCTGCTGCTTGGCCGGCTTCGGTAGGTACACAGTAACACCGAAAGTGATGAAGTCAAACTTGACCTGCGTTACGACGCTGACTATGGATCTAATGAGTACCCACACAAATAATCTACAACAACTTGTCCGGTCGCCGAATAGAAAGAATTTCGTACATTAACCTGTTACTACATGTCTCTGTCACTCCCGCGTCAAAATAATGCCTCTCGCTCGCACAGGTGCAATGACCCCGTCCTGTGCGAGCGTAACCGCATTATTTTGACGCGGGAGTGACAGAGACAGGTAGTAACAGGTTAATGTACGAAATTCTTCATGCTCCGCGACCGTGCTTTAATTAATTGCACAAACTTATTTTTAACCCCCGACACAAAGAGAGGTGTTATAAGTTTGACGTCGATGTCTGTCTGTGTGTTTGTGCATCGTAGCTCACAAGAGGATGGACCGATTTCGATGCATTTTTTGTCATCTTAGCTTTCTTGCGGTGCTAGTTTCCTTGCACCGGTGTTAGTAGTTGCTTGATTACTTGCGGTGGTTCTTACTTCCTAGCTATGTTAATAATATCAGTCCAGCAATGTAAGAGCTCTTTTTCAAAATGACGTAAGACATTTTTGGCGTGTGATTACTCGACGTGCTTCACGCGTGTCAGTATAATCTTTAACTTTTCTAAGTTTAAATTCTTAATTTAATGTTATTCCATGTAGAAAGTCTGATAGCTACAGACTTATTGAGTTATAATATTTACAAGCAAATCTTTTTTAATACCAATTCGATAGTGTGGGCGCTGCCTAATAAATAGCGCTTCTTTACACTACTTATTAATTAATAATGTTTAATGTATACAACTAAATGAATACACAAATGTATATTTATTATTTTTATCAGCTATTTAAAGTTTAGACTCAATTGTTGAATTTGCTATTTAATACTCCTTAAAAGCTAGATAATTTTATTACCCATATCGTATCAAAAAATGAGAATATGATTAAAACAACACTGTCAATTTTGCACTGTTATAATGATTTTTAGAACATAAATAAAGGTGTACGCCAATTAACACTTATGATAATATCTATTAAACTTACTTCACACGGTGTGCGATATATATAAGTATATTGTATATTATGTATTTAACACAAGGCTATAATGTAAATATAATTTAAATATATGCTCGCAAATGAGTACCTTAAAAAACATTGTTTGGGGTAAGCTAAGCTGGAGTAAAAACAATGGGATGACATCTATTTATTTATTTACTCGCGACATACTTTTGTGCTTTTGCGTTAATGAAAAATAAATATTTAATATGAAATTCCACATTTATTTTATTGATTCTACTTTCATTTTATGTTCCTACTTTACTTACTATCTTATTATTATCACATTTCTCTTTACACATCAGTCCAAAATCATAGGCATTGCAGACACCCTCAGAAAAGCTGAATACGTTATACGTCTAAATAATAAGACATAGCTAGTTTTACCACCACGCCTATAAAAATAAGTGAACCCAACAAATATTATTTATTTTGCACTTTTGTACACACATGTACTAAATTGGGAATTTTTCAAGCATGAAAAGAAGAATGATCAAAAGTGGTATCAAATTTTCTAATGAATCAAAACGAAAATATTCTAGGAAAATACAAATTAGTGTTTTTTATTAACCATTGACACTAGTAATTAGTTTTTCATATCCGGAATTTAATTTTGCATACCAAAAGTTACTTTCTTTTCAATGCAAATTACCTGTCATACAGAATCCGGATCTTGATGTGAAGTTAACGTAATCATAAAAAACAAAGTTTGGTTTGAATCAGTTTCGTACGGGGTTCCATACATCCATAGTCATTATCCTTTCTAACTTTTAAGAAAAAGTTGAATCCTTATCAATAAAGTCAAATATTTTTATTAACTACGATGGATGTTCCTACACTGCCACTTTTAGCTAAGAATATGCAAATGACGTATTTTTTTATTCACACTGGTACGATTATTGCAATTTGTGTTATCTCGCGAATTCAGTGCCATACAATGCCTACGCTTGGTCTTACAGACCACATTACACGTAACCCTAGAGCGTAAAACTAAATCATTAAATATTCGAAAAATAACAAAAATAAGTTACTGCTTCTTTAACTGTCAACGAAATAATGTTATTAATAACTCGCTACAAATGCATAAGACTAGTGACAATAACAATTGTAATAACTTATTTTTGTGTGTGGTTTATAATACTGATGTGTTACCCATCGCTTTAGTACACCGTTACATACTCAGATATACATATAACTTTCATACAAATAAACGTACAGCTAAGCACTTTAGGCACAAAACAAAATAATATACAAACAAAAAAGCTTGCGATTCGAAATCCAAATATAACCAAGACAGCTATTTAATTTACATAACATTAGCGTTAAACAAATCTATTTTGTGCACCAAGTCGAAGTGACAATGCAAAACAAGTTGGCAAAGGACGCTAGACAAGGTCACTAAGCAAAGTGGATCGGTGAATCATTTTATAAAATAAAAAAATGCGTTTAGATTAAAACATTAAAACTCGTTGAACTAACTCAGGCGCAATTATAAGACTATTACAGTTTTGCATCAGTACAGCTCCAAAATCAATATCACTTGCTTCAGCATGAATCTATAACAATATTATTTTTATGCGTCTATAAAATAAAATACACCTCTGTATTTGATGTCAAATGTTGGACGTCGAAACTCTTGGGCCATATTGCTACAGAGACCGATCTTTAACGCGTAATAGTTTGTCCATTTTATTGATAGTTTTTGAGACATGACAGACTTAACAATAGTAAGGGCCCAAAGAGAGACAAACGTACAGTGGTCTTCCTCTAGTCCCTCTCTATTGCTATCTCACGTGTCAAAATACTATATTTATAAAATGGATAAACAATAGTTTTAATTTGTTGAAGCAACCAAGTTTTATTGTGCATAGTGCTTAATTTGTACAAACAAACAATAACGTCATAATTAAATAGTGCACACTTAAGATGTTTATTTCTAGTATTAATTCTGGATTAGTAGCAAACTTAAGTTCTAACTTAACAATTTTATAGGAAGCCTAAATTTTAAAACTCGCAATCTGGTTTAATATGCGTATTGTTTCTTTATTTAGATGGTACAACTACGAAGAAACAATTTCGAAATTTATTCAGATCCTTTCGTGAAAAAGAGAATTCATAAATCGTTTTTAGTGCTTTTGTTCATATTACAGTACATTGTTATTCGATTTAAATACTTATTATATTCTCATTAAATGAGGTTTTATTCACATTAAATTCTATACTACCAATCTTCCTTTTCCATAGCCCTGCATACACGTTTGTCTGATGAGGTATCAGAGTTAAAAAGATCTTAAAATTAGATAGACGAATGATATCTAGGATACCACAAACTGTTCTTTTTATCACAATAATATTATTGGTCTGCACCTCACGTTATAACGTCACATTGATAGACTCAACCATCTACAAGTTTAATATCCATAACTTTTTAAAATGATACATCTATGATAATAATTAGAATGTTACTGTTATCATGATCTTTATGCCATTTTTATTGTTGTCTTCATTAGCTTTCACTACGACTCGTAAAGGTAATTTGGTTAGTCTCGCTACCATGACATGAATGGAGTAGACCTGTATAAGGCCGGCCATAGACCATCAATTCTATCGTCCAATCGGCATGATCCTGCAAGCTTGATCCAACCTGCAGTTTGTCCATATACACTACACACGATCACTTAAAACTATCGAATCGGCAGCTATGTTCAGTTGAAGCTTGTTGTTCAACGCGCGGACGACGACGCGACGTCTACTTCTAATAAAAGCCTTGACTCTACTGAACTGAGGATCGCCATTCGCCGATCCCCATACATTCTTCAATCGGCATGATCAAGATAAAACAATTGGAATTCGACTGTGCCGTCAAGTATAACTGTCATGTCAATCCACGCCCGCACACGGTCAGTTGTTACTGATCAAATCGGGAGTTTTGCATGAAACTGGACGATAGAATGGATGATCCATGGCCGGCGTAACTCTACGTAATATTGTACGATTTAGTTATTTGTGTTTATGTAACTATCAACCGTTTACTCATCCTTATCCTCCTTGGGGTTGATTCTGATGGCGGCGTTGACTTCCTCGGCGGAGTGGTCCTTGTCCCCCCAGCCCCACAGGTGATGGCTGCCGTCGCCGGTGCGCTTCACCCTGTTCTGGATGATTTCATCCGACACGGTTTTCAGGTCGTACGCCCAGCCGATCTTGGCGAAGAAGTTGATGAAGTTGGTGGTGAAGTTGAGGCGGTTATTTCCCAGCTCGGCGGTCTTGTAGTCCCAGGGGAAGGTGTGGTGGTAGTTGTGGAAGCCCTCGCCGAGCGCGAACACGGACACAGAGATGTTTTCGGAGGGCTGGATGCTCTTGTCGTAGGGCTTGGCGCCCCACTTGTGCGCGGCAGAGTTCACCAGCCAAGTCACGTTCAGGATGAACGCGTAGCGGAACATGGCCGCCACGAAGTACGCGTTGGTCCACGACTCGCCCCAGAAGTACACCGGGATCACTGTCGGCAGGATGAAGCACGCGATCGGCATGATGAACAGGTAGTATCTGAAACAAATACAATCATTTTTAGGTTTCCGCCAAAAGGGACGTTATGGTGACTCCGTTAGTCAGTCACCAGGAACTATATTTCATGAACCGTGACAGTAAGACCTTTGAAATTTTCAGAGATGATGTATTTTAGTTGCCGCTATGACAAGGAGCACTAAAGAAATATTAAAATAAATATTTATGGGAGCTTGAGATTTGACGGGCAGAGGTGTTTAGTTTACTAATACTAGTATGGAACTTTCAGTGACGTCCAACTCACACTTGACGAATTTTTACTGACTGGTAGGACTCTACTTGCAATTCCCGGATGGATCCCAGTTTTGGGGGTTTACCGTTTGAGGCAACTTAGTATCAATTGTCTGAGAGCGAATGAAAACATCGTGAGACATCTACATCCATCATCTGTTCTCGAAGGTGGGTTTTATGAGAACACAATACCACAGATAATATAATACTACAATACTAATAGCGCTAACGCCAAATCGTTAAAACGCCAAAAACGAAATACATTTTCAGAACATATTCTATAGATATTTCAATCCACGACGTCCCCACTGTGTCAAAATCGCTTATGTTTCTTTTGATTCGTACGGAGTTGGACAGAGTGGGGCGCGCCGTCGTGGTTTGAAATACCTATAGCGGTCGAATTGCTTCACAACTCACTTCTTCTGGAAGCGCAGGATAGGGTCCGCATACAAGTCGCTAAGGTCCAACCCCTGGCCCTTCCTCTTGAGCTCGGGGTGCTTCCTCACGAGCAGCCAGCCGATGTGCGAGAAGAAGAAGCCGCGCGTCGCGTTGTGCGGGTCGGCGTCCGTCTCCGAGTACTTGTGGTGCATGCGGTGGTCGCGCGCCCAGTCGATCGCGGAGTCCTGTGCCGCAGAACATACCACATGTACTATCTCTCTCTAACACACCATGTGTTTGTAGTGAGCGAGCGAGAGGCGACTAGATCTAGGTAGCATACGATCACAGGGATATTCTACAACCAGCAGGGTTAGGATGTGCGCGTATAGATATGTCTATCTACTTTTGTCCTTCTCTTATCTCTTTCTGATCGATAATGATAGATAGAGAAAAGAGATCTATAAAAGAAATTTGAAATCCACAAAGCCTTTAGAACTATAGAGACCTAATTCGAACACGCGAAAAAAAAATAAAAAAGATTGAGTATTGTTTGTCTCTCCATTTACACTACAATTAGTCTTTGCCTCTATTTTAATTAGGTTCGACGACAAATTAAGAATTAGCTCTCTATAATTCTAACGGAGCTATATATACTTTCTAATATTTAAAATAAGTTAAGCGTTTGCAACAAAACGCCTAGAAACTTCGACGACAAATTAAGAATTAGCTCTCTATAATTCTAACGGAGCTATATATACTTTCTAATATTTAAAATAAGTTAAGCGTTTGCAACAAAACGCCTAGAAACTTCGACGACAAATTAAGAATTAGCTCTCTATAATTCTAACGAAGCTATATATACTTTCTAATATTTAAAATAAGTTAAGCGTTTGCAACAAAACGCCTAGAAACTTCGACGACAAATTAAGAATTAGCTCTCTATAATTCTAACGGAGCTATATATACTTTCTAATATTTAAAATAAGTTAAGCGTTTGCAACAAAACGCCTAGAAACTTCGACGACAAATTAAGAATTAGCTCTCTATAATTCTAACGAAGCTATATATACTTTCTAATATTTAAAATAAGTTAAGCGTTTGCAACAAAACGCCTAGAAACGGCTTGATCGGTTTTTATGAATTTTATATAGCAAAACAATTTTTCCGGGTCAGCTATATTAAATAAAAATTGGTGCGCGAAGTGATTCGAATTCGCAAATATCACAATTTCACCGTCTCTAAACATATGGAATCAATTGCTACAGCTTGAAATAAACTAAATTGAATTAAATTATTATTTGAATGATAAATAATCACAATGGTTTTTTGTGACATTTCTATTAAACCCGCATATCTTCGGATCGCCTGGATTGATTTTAAATCACTTACATAAAGAGCGATTATTATAAGAACTTTTACAGACACTTTTAATCCCAAAAATACAGTCAAACCTAGATAAGTGAGAACTCAAGGGACCGACATCTCTTTTTCTCTTAACCTCTATAAGGTTTCTCACTAACCCGAGTTTCAGAGTAAGAAGGGCAAATAATTTAAAAAGGCAAAAAGACTGGGCCTCGCAAATACTCTCGCTTACTCAGTTCTCACTTACTCAGGTTCGGCTGTATTTAGTTTCTGAGCAAGATGTTGCTGAGTTGTTGTCTTTCAACATAAATAACGAAAAATTCTTAAGATAACGCATCCTCAAAAAAAATCTTATGAAGTTAAGTTTAATATTCGTTTATAATCTCCTGATACTATCTCAAAACATGACCATTAAATAAAATTACGAAAACTACGTAAGTAGGATTACCACTCGCTACGTTAGTCATGACATGAAACAGGCAAAACTTTAAACTTTACAGTTGACCAAACATCCTTTGACCTTGGTTCTAGTATAGCATGACAGCAAATATTGTTAGAGTAATCCTACTCAGTTTTACTTTACTTTGTAGAGTCAATATTCTATTACAAAAAAATACTTGGAAGTTATGAAATACCTGGAAAGCCAGTGTGTTAAAGATGACAAGAATAAGACGTAGCGGCCACTTTGCTTTATAGGACTTGTGCGCCCAAAGCCGATGAGCTCCCGCGGTGATACCCAGTCCAGACATCACGTACAAAACGTAGGCTGAAACAAAAGACGACTATAATTATTATAATATTGGCAATTCTCATAATGCGTATAGCACTAAAGGATGGTTTAATAGTGGACAAAACCTAGTAGAATGTGGGTAAGAATATACCTATAAACTTCTATGAAAATTGAATGCAGGAAAAAGCAAAGCAGAAAAGAAAAAAAAACCTTGGTGAGGGTTTCAAACTACAAAGATATAAAATGATAAGAAACTTTTGTTTGTTGTCAATATAAAAAAAGCATCCTAGAAAAAGATTTTGTTTTATTTTTCTTGTAAAACGTTTATCCCTATCGATCATAGTTATATCAGATTTTTCAATTGATAAACTTCGGAGATAAGGGAACAGTATTTTTTAGGAAGACAATTTCAGTTTGAAATCACAATATGTTATAAATTAAGAATCCATCGAGTCTAGAATGGGAGAAAAAAACTTCACACATATAATATTACCCATACACTTTCTCCTTTCTGCACAGTTAAGGCAAAAATATTGACGTAACTATTTGGCGCAATTTGTCGCTGCCCGCGATGTAATATGATGGGGAAACAGGACGAAATCTGTTGCCCAGCAGTCCTCCCGTAAAACCCATAAGTGCGACAAAGAGTGCATCAGATGACCTTAATGCGTAGAATATAATAATAATCTACTCCTTAATGACGTAATCTACTTCTTATCTAAAGATTTCCCTGCTTATCTATATGAACTCTTGCATGAGTGAGTGCAGGCATAAAAACTCATAATAATATCGCTCAAGGCAATCCCTTTGTGTGTTAGTAAAAATAATAACTGAGCAGACTAATTATTGGCAGTTTGCCATATTAATACATCATACATTTTACGTGTATTGTGTTTTATTAGATACACGTTTGCAGAGGCTTTTGGCTTTTGCAAAACATGTTTACCTCTGAAATTGATAAGACTCTTGAGACTAGTATCTACTGCATTAGCTGATAAAATGATTGATAGTGATAGTCCCCAATTTCCATCCATATATTATCAGTGCATGAGTCAACATAATATGTAAGGATTTGCACTGAATTTTCAGTTAGGAAAAATTAGAAAAACATGCTCATATTAGTGTTTCAAAAGCCACCTATGACATACTTAAATTATAGATTCTCAAATCTAACAATTAGTTTTTAAGGGTTCCTAATGCAAAATGATATCAATTGTTATGCTTTATCGGTGTTAATATCTTTAATCTATTCAATAATGTGTAATACAAACTTAAATGAAAATTTTGTAGGTCAAGTACCAAGTAAGAATATGCATAGACTTAAAAATACTCAGTCAAATCTAACTAATATAACCCTACTGGATCTGTTCACAGTTCCTTATTTAAACCAGGGGCTTAGTTTTTTTAATACTTGTGAAATTGCAGTATAAATGAAACTGCAGTTGAAGATGCAGATAAATAGTTGTTACACAGCATTGCACCAGATTTCTGGCAGTAATCGACTCCACACTCGCCGCGACTCGCGAACCAGATCAGATCTGGGCAAATTTAGTTTAGAGAAATTATAAAATTACAAACTATCTCATGCAATCAAACCCAAGGTCTCCCATTAAATCAGTGATCCCTGTAACAGAGAGGCAGTTAAAACAAAATAAAACTCACCAAATATATCGGTTTGCCATTTGGCTGAGAAAAGAAACAGATATCCTCCGTACAGTGCAGCAATGTGTAAGTAGGTGAATGCAATGATATTTCTCCAAACATATTTCCTCGGGCTGTTGTCTGCTCTCTGGACAGGGGTGATCGGCAGCGCCATGTCTGGGGTGGCTGCGTCTGATTCAAATAACACCCCATTCGCATCTACTGTATTTGGCGCCATCTTGTTATCCTTCAATCTGTAAAAATAATATACAGTCAGAACTGAATACATGTATCTTCTATTTTCCAAAAAAAATTCTTTATTGACAATTTGTCCTCTAACTATTCCTAACCAGTGATTAAATTGTAATGTAGCCAAGAACCAGTTTTGGCCTGAGAAATTTAAAAAATAAAAGTCATGAGTTATTTCTTTGTGATCAAGCTTTTTGCTATTTTTTTTGTAATGCTAAGAACAAACAAACAGAAACAAACAAATACTTTTTGACTGAATATGGCATTACAACATAATATGTATATGTTTCGCCAGTAAGTGTTATGACACTTACTGGCTAAGTACATAAACTAATAAAATTGATTGCAATTTCAATTAAATTATTTCAGACCACCAAAGTCCATGAAATGGTGACTTGTATTTACAAAGACTTTGGAGCCTATAGGGTAAAACTTGGGTCACAGCAACGGAGCTATGGTCTGCATTGCGTTAATCTAAGACAATGCCAACTTGCATTAACAGCTAGTTAAATAAAGTGCAGCTGTTGAAAAATTATGAGATAGTACAGAGACAACTAGCACCTCTGTGATGATTATTAGAGGTCATACTTCTTTCTTTGGAATGTTCTTTGAGATAAGAATTGTTAATATCCAATGACAGTTTCTAACATCAAATAAAATATATGGATAAGAATATCAAGATATGCTTTGTTACATACTCTTTAATATTTTACAGCAGTGATCTAAAAGATTCTACAGTTAAATCTGGTGTGAAAGTGAAAGCTCAAGGGACAGAGATCCCTTTTTCTCTTAAAGAAGTTTCTCACTAACCCGAGTCTCAGTGTTAGAACTGCAAAATGAAGGGACCTGGCAAATACTCACTGATAGAGCTTTCTCACTTACCCAAGTTTCACTGTATATGGGAAGCTGGGTTCCTAGCTCCAACTTCCATCTCATTTATGTGCATTTAGGACATTATTAGTGAAAGAAAACAATTTGTTATGAATGGAAAAAGAATATTTAAGTATTTCTTCAGTAAAAATATGAACTAGATACTGTTGTATAAAATGTTTCAAATGCGAAGTGTGGTTGATGGATTCAATCTTGTGGCTGAACAGACCAAAGTGAACATATTATCACACTACAGGTAACTTCAAAACATTGGTGACA
The DNA here is from genome assembly GCA_036785405.1 of Coenonympha arcania. Lineage (NCBI taxonomy): Eukaryota > Metazoa > Arthropoda > Insecta > Lepidoptera > Nymphalidae > Coenonympha > Coenonympha arcania. Next base: position 3,896,764 of record CM072063.1, on the reverse strand, counting down.
CTTTTGCAATTTCAATTACATAGGGACTATGGTAGGTTTGAAAGACAAATTGAAAGAAATATCCAAATCTATGTTTATTCCGTTCAGCAATTGTGAGGAAACATGGGCTATTATAGAACAAAAACTAAAGAAAAAGAAAGGATAAAAAAGAGAGAAGAGAGAATACGGTAAAAATTGTACTCCTACAACTTAAAGAAAACTTGCATTTGGCAGGTACTAGCTGTAGCTAAAGCTATATTAATTCAAACCAGGCATCTGGAATAATAGTTTTGGAGGTTTGAATTTGACCTTCTGATTTTCCTACAGGAAAACTATCAACTCATTGATGAATTATTTTCACCATTTCCTCTTACTAACAATGATTTACCAAAAGTATTAACATTGTCTTTTTATGCTCAAGCCATATAAGATTAAGGCAAGCACTTAAATAAATAAGTACTTCCAATTTTCAGGAATAGGTACCAAATAACAAATATTTAAATCTTTGCCTAATAAAATGATTAATGAAACTATTTAACAACTTGCCTACCTAGTTACGTATAAATATTGCTCGAAGACGAAGAATTATAATAATAACTAGGTACACATCGCCACTATGCACTAAGTTTCACATGAAAACGAGAAAATTCGCACTATTACAAAATTATCAAATCACTTTGTAGCAGCTCTGATTATTACCGGCCTGACCAAGAATTTATATAAGTATCCGAGTACATATGAAAGAAAATATTATTGTTGTATTAATTTTCTTTTCAAGTTTTCACAAAATCTTCTAATAATACCTTGGAAATTTGGAGAACGGTGAAAGATTGAAAAATTGAAAATAGAGAAAAAATATGACATTGATTGGACATTGACATTTCATGAAAGGCGTAGAATTTGGAAACTGTCGTAGAGGCAACAGTATAGCCAACCATAGATAAAAAAGTAAAAGTATACCTACGAAAAAAAGCTGAAAAACTAAACGTGACCGACACGGACACAAGACACGAGCACGAGCGAAAAGAGGCGAAAAGGTCACGAGACGTAAATATTTGCGTTTTCATGGCATCCATTTACATGATTTATGCAAATGTGATTTAAATCTTTTGATTTATGTACATTTTACATATTTAATTAATTTATTACCTACTTTTAATGTTTTACATAACGTGTAAACAGCACTTCAATTAGAAGTCATTGAGTCAAAATCTACATTTTGGAAGGCACAGACGCCGGCTTGACTTTCTGATGCCCAATTAGCAAAATGATATCCCTAGACCCTAATCCTTAAAAAAAATATCTCGATGATAATAATTATTATTTAATTAATTAGGTATGTACCTAATACTAATAGTCTAGACTTGAGCACATTGTTATTAAAATTCTGAACGATCTAATAATATCTAGGAATTAGGAACCCTCAACCGTAAATAATCATAGTTTATATTTTACACAACTAGAACGGAGGGTAGTCGAAATTAATTAAAAAAACACTCACCAATATTGTAGAAAGGAATTTTAATTATTAAAATAAATTAAGATCACTATTCACTCGCGAGTTGCAACTATCCGTGTCCCGAGTTAGGAATGGCCGTTTATACACAACCTGAAGTAGTTTTATCTGATAACTGGTCCTTATTTATTTTGTTCGACGATGATGCAATGTGTAGATAAACCCCGCGAACTTAGGCTTAGCCTGAAAACACGTTTGACGTTCACGTGTTACTGATTTGCACTTTGAAACGAATAAATGCGATTGCGTGTATCGTCTCTGAGTACCCGGCTACAAAGCAGAGGCAAATGGGCAATGCGGCGAGCTCCCCGTCCATTGGATGACAAGGTGGCGCGATTCTAGTACCACGTCACGTTACCATCGCATTCGCATTTCGCATAAGCCGGCGGGACTTCATGTCAACTTAAAAGCACTCCTAATGCCCTCGACGATACGTTTGAAATTTGCTTTATCACATTCTTTACAGCTGTGATGATGACCGTAACCCACACTTTGCCCCCTGAACCATTTGCTGAACTCATCGTCTGCTGACGTGACATGGGAAATTTTCTAAGTACTTAATAGGTTCTTAACACAGGTTCTTAACTACTAAAATGTTATAAAAACCAATCATGTAGGTACTACCATAGGTAGCTTTCCAAATGTAAAAATTAACACACAATGCTTATACCTATCATTACCAAAAAAAGTCGGTAAAATAAATATTGTAATTAAAATAAATATGCGATTGTGGTTAATAATTAGCATATAAAATACTTATGTACTTACTTACGTAAGTAGGTATTCGATAGGTAGGTATAAATTGATTTCCATCTGTGATTGATACCTACTTCTTAATGTCGATACGAAAATATCGAACCTGGGACCTCTCCATAGCGCGCTAACTCCGCCAGATATCATATCAAAAGCCCGTCTTTAAACATTGGCTTAATAATCTATATTCTATATCAATGTCTTCAAATAACGAACCTACTAGACGACAAAACTCTATTAGGTTGGTACCTGGTCTCTTATAATGATTCCGTCTCCGTTATGATGATAATTACTAAAGTGATTCCGTAGGACCTATAGGAATATAATTTTCACTTATGGCATAGCGATAACACATCTTAGCTGCATAATTTACCTAGGTACCTTATAACACCATTACCAGTAATACCAGTAGGTACCTAGGCAGTATAGGTACCTAATAGGGAAAATCTGTGGGAAAAATTAAAAACGATCCATATTTTGCTACTTACCTACATACTTAAAGCATAGACTATACTTACGTCTTTCAAATGCAACGTGAGAGTCAGAGACACCACGTAGGAAGGTACGGTCACCTTCAAAAACGCATACCTACCTAGATAAATGATATAGCTTATAGCCCTAGGTAAAAGCTAAAAATGTTGTGCAAGTACCATAAACCGTTAAAATTAGGTAATAAAACAGCATGAGATCAAAAAATATTTTTAAGTAATACATACAGGGATCTTGTTTGCAAATTCTATATCGACTTTTGACGCTCACTGTACATAGTAAGAAAGTATCGAATATCGATAGAGTAGAATACTATGGTAAAAACTCAAGAAGCCTGTATTTGGTCTGTAGTAGGTTGGTATAGGCACCCTATAGCACCCTTCTAAAAGCTAGGGCTGACAATATTTTTTTGCAAGTAGGTGAACTGTTGCGGCGCGTCGGTCGTATGCCGAAGCTAGCGCCGGGGAACGTGTCCCCACTGGGTAGACGTGGCGCAAGTAAGGCAGGGATAGGGAACCCTGCCTTATGAGTGAGACAGGTATAGAACCTGTCTCAGCGCTGGTCGGCGCCCGTCTGCGATGGGATGGTCGTCGCCCGTCGTGTGCCTTCGCTGTCCGTCGTACCTACCTTACGGAGGACAAGTCTTTTCTTTTTTTACTCTATACAAGTTAGTACTTGACTGCGATCTCACCTGATGGTAAGTGATGATGGAGCCGAAAATGTTAACGCACTAACTTGGAAGGGTAAGTTTTACGCCAGCGGTATCTACAAGCATCGTACCGGAACGCTTAAATCAATTGGCGGTGCGTCTTTGCTGGGAGGGTGGCAACTAGCCACGGCCGAAGCCTCCCACCAGACCATACCTGAGCGAATTTAGTAATTATTAAAATTCCAAAGTGGCCCGTGGCCGGAATCGAACCCGCGACCTCACACTCGAATCTGAGCGCACGCCACTACGTCATGGAGGTCGTCAAATTAAATTGTTTCCATCGAGATACTCGTGATACGTAACTTATGACTTATCTACTTTTACTTGGACTTAGGGGTCAGCGAAGTTGACACTTGCCGACCCGAGGTTAGCTAGTGACACGCCGATCACACGACCGAGTACAAGCCGGTCGCTGATCACCACGTGGTTCGCTTTATCAATCGACCGTGCCGGTTTCGTGACTCATTCTAGTGGTCGTCGGATGTTTGTAATGCTGGACACATACTTACTATTATGACCGCTCCACGTGTAGTCCCGCAGATACTTACACGCTTATTAAGGGGATTTAATGAATTTATTTTTGTCTTTCTCACTCTCACGGAGATTTGGTAGGTGCGACATGCAGCGTCGCGGAAGAATATAGCAGAAAAACGACGTTTTACCTAATTACTCAAAAACTAAGCCAGTTATCAAAAATCTGTTCTAAGCGTTTTAGGATATTATTATTACCGATACATTAAAACAAAAATTACAATTACATCCATTGTAGTTTCCGATAAAACATAGAAAAACTGAGATTTTGGAGCAACTTTTGGGAGAACTTTCTATCGAGAAAATTTTATCCAATCGTGTTTCTGCTTCTAAGCGATTTTAGATTAAAGACCCAAAATACATGACGTGTAAATTTGAAAGTAATTGTCTTTATAGTTTTTGCATAAAACTTCATTCAAAATCACCTAAATACGGCTTGTAGGCCGTTAAAAACATCCGTTAGTATATAGGTGTCGTAGGTAAGTTGTAGACTATTTCTTTTCCTTCAAAAATCCCGACTGTCTATAGCTGAGCTACACTTCTGGCTGGCTGAATGCTGAGGTAGCCCCATGCGGAGACACTGGTTGTAGCGGTATGACCGCCCCTACTCTACCTATCTACCTACCTAACTTTCAGCTACCTAACTCATAGCTATAATTTTTTCTTTCTCTCATTGTATATAAAATTCTCCAAAAAGTGGCAATTTTATTACCAAACTCCTCCGAAACGGCTCGACCGATTGCTATGCTGTGTATGTTCGGTAGGTCTGATATAGTAGGTCGTAAGCTATTTTTTATTTATATCTGGCAAAACAACGTTTGCCGGGTCATACAAAATACAAAATTCTAGCGTCTCGTGTTTGTTACCTAACTGCTCCGAAACGGCTCGACCGATTGTTATGAGATTTTCTGTGTATGTCCGTTAGGTCTGTGAATAGGTCGTGAGCTTTATTCATACCCCTAAATGGCTAAACAACGTTTGCCCGGTCAGCTAGTTAGATACTGATAAGTAGCTTTTGCCTGCGGCTCCACTTCGTTTTTAACTCATTCTGCGGAAACCATGGGGATTTTTCAAGATAAAAAAATTCATTAGAAATCGGTTCAGTAGATGTGACTTGATGGCAACCGAGCAACAAACCCAGCCACATGCATTGTTTAGGAGGATAATAAATTAGAAATATGATTCAACACTCAACACGATACCTAATAATTATGATTCAACACTCAATGTTGTGAATGTGTTTCTTTCATAATCAATTTAACAAATTTCTCAATTATGTAAGTTGTTCCTCCTAATTGGCAAATTGGTCATTTGCGACCATTTTAGACTTGAGACATGCTTGGCTTGCATGCCCATCACTAAGCTTCAAATTATAATGTTGTCAATAACAACGGAAATTTCCTGTCTGCGTCAACATCACTAAAAATAATACCTATAAGTTTAGGCTAGACGACTTTATCAGCGCGTACGCGTCCGATTCAAAGTCCGATTCAATTAGTTCAGCGAAGTAGAAATACAGGCAGGTGTGTAATATGTAGCAATAAAGAGTTTTTCACTTAATTATTTTTATTTATTCAACAATAATTCAATTTGTTTTGTACGTAATCTATGAAATTAAGGCACGTCACGAAGGTCTGCTCGCGAAATTTTTTGCAGTTTGGAAGCTAAAATTGGCTGTACCATGTTTATATAAAAAAAAATCTTAGCTTGAAAGAGGTCAGTAAAGAAAATCGTCCGAGAATCGATATTTTTGTGCTAATAACAAATTTCTTAAAATAAACATTTTGAAGTAGACTTGATAAAAAAAATTACTGTCATCATAGGTACTTATCAGCTTAAAAATGGTGTAAAACCAGAATAATTTTTTTCACTTTACAAGTTGGTAGATAGCAATTGGTCACCAAAAGGTAACGCACATTACGACACGCTAGGGACTTCAAGTTTGTACCAACGGACAATCAAACGATTGGTATAGAAAAATGACATTATTTGTTATGCTTCAAAATTATGCCGAATCATCCCGCGGCATAATTTTGAAGCATAGCAATTTACGTCGAATTTTTATAACCAGACGTTTGAATGTTCATTGGCGAAAATTTGAAATCCTTTGCCATGCCGTTCCCATGTACGTATACGGTAGCCATTATTATACTAACTTGGAACATATAAGTAAACTCACCCCCATTGATTTCACACAGCATCGCGCCGGAACGCTTAATCACTTGGCGGTGCGTCTTTGCTGGAAAGGTGGTAACTAGCCACGGCCGAAGCTTAATTAAATTAAAATTAGGCCTAAGCCAATTTACAAATTATAAAATTCTAAAGAGACCCGTCGCGGGAATCGAACCCGCGACCTCCCACTCGAATCGAAACGCGCGCTACTGCGCCAGGGAGGTAGTCAAAAATAGAATTTCGCGGATAGAACCTTTAAGTTTGATTTATATTACTACTAGCAAACGCCCGCGGCTTCGCTCACGTTGATCTTCTGCTTTACTCCCTCAGGCGTTAAGTTTCCAAAATTCTTGTATTAACCGTCATTTAATTTAATTTTGACCACTAAATATTTCCTAATGCTTGCTGGTTATAGTCAGACGTCGATTTTCAAAGCAATCGGCCCAGTAACAAAAAAGTTCAAAATGGCGGCCAAAAAGTTCATAATTTTTTTATCTTGACCACAAATTCCTTCTCTATGCTTGCTGCGATAGTCAGATATCTATTTTCAAAGCAATCGGCCCAGTAACAAAAAAGTTCAAAATGGCGGCCACTTTTATAAATTTTGACCACAAATTCCTTCTCTATGCCAGCTGCCATAGTCAAATATCGATTTTCAAAGCAATTGGTCCAGTAACAAAAAAGTTCAAAATGGCGGCCACTTTTTTAAATTTTGACCAAAAATTCCTTCTCTATGCTTGCTGCCATAGTCAAATATCGATTTTCAAAGCGATCGGTCCAGTAACAAAAAAGTTCAAAATGGCGGCCACTTTTTTAAATTTTGACCACAAATTCCTTCTCTATGCTTGCTGCCATAGTCAGATATCTATTTCCAAAGCAATCGGTCCAGTAACAAAAAAGTTCAAAATGGCGGCCACTTTTTTAAATTTTGACCACAAATTCCTTTTCTATGCTTGCTGCCATAGTCAAATATCGATCTTCAAAGCGATCGGTCCAGTAACAAAAAAGTTCAAAATGGCGGCCACTTTTTTAAATTTTGACCACAACTTCCTTCTCTATGCTTATCGCCATAGTCAAATATCGATTTTCAAAGCAATCGGTCCAGTAACAAAAAAGTTCAAAATGGCGGCCACTTTTTTAAATTTTGACCACAAATTCCTTCTCTATGCCAGCTGCCATAGTCAAATATCGATTTTCAAAGCGATCGGTCCAGTAACAAAAAAGTTCAAAATGGCGGCCACTTTTTTTTTAATTTTGATCACAAATTCCTTTTTTATGCTTGCTGTCATAGTCAAATATCGATTTTCAAAGCAATCAGTCCAGTAACAAAAAAGTTCAAAATGGCGGCCACTTTTTTAAATTTTGACCACAAATTCCTTCTCTATGCCAGCTGCCATAGTCAAATATCGATTTCCAAAGCAATCGGCCCAGTAACAAAAAAGTTCAAAATGGCGGCCACTTTTTTAAATTTTGACCACAAATTCCTTCTCTATGCTTGCTGCCATAGTCAAATATCGATTTTCAAAGCGATCGGTCCAGTAACAAAAAAGTTCAAAATGGCGGCCACTTTTTTAAATTTTGACCACAAATTCCTTTTCTATGCTTGCTGCCATAGTCAAATATCGATCTTCAAAGCGATCGGTCCAGTAACAAAAAAGTTCAAAATGGCGGCCACTTTTTTAAATTTTGACCACAAATTCCTTCTCTATGCTTGCTGCCATAGTCAGATATCTATTTCCAAAGCAATCGGTCCAGTAACAAAAAAGTTCAAAATGGCGGCCACTTTTTTAAATTTTGACCACAAATTCCTTTTCTATGCTTGCTGCCATAGTCAAATATCGATCTTCAAAGCGATCGGTCCAGTAACAAAAAAGTTCAAAATGGCGGCCACTTTTTTAAATTTTGACCACAACTTCCTTCTCTATGCTTATCGCCATAGTCAAATATCGATTTTCAAAGCAATCGGTCCAGTAACAAAAAAGTTCAAAATGGCGGCCACTTTTTTAAATTTTGACCACAAATTCCTTCTCTATGCCAGCTGCCATAGTCAAATATCGATTTTCAAAGCGATCGGTCCAGTAACAAAAAAGTTCAAAATGGCGGCCACTTTTTTTTTAATTTTGATCACAAATTCCTTTTTTATGCTTGCTGTCATAGTCAAATATCGATTTTCAAAGCAATCAGTCCAGTAACAAAAAAGTTCAAAATGGCGGCCACTTTTTTAAATTTTGACCACAAATTCCTTCTCTATGCCAGCTGCCATAGTCAAATATCGATTTCCAAAGCAATCGGCCCAGTAACAAAAAAGTTCAAAATGGCGGCCACTTTTTTAAATTTTGACCACAAATTCCTTCTCTATGCTTGCTGCCATAGTCAAATATCGATTTTCAAAGCGATCGGTCCAGTAACAAAAAAGTTCAAAATGGCGGTCACTTTTTTAAATTTTGACCAAAAATTCCTTCTCTATGCTTGCTGCCATAGTCAGATATCGATTTCCAAAGCAATTGGTCCAGTAACAAAAAAGTTCAAAATGGCGGCCACTTTTTTAAATTTTGACCAAAAATTCCTTCTCTATGCTTGCTGCCATAGTCAAATATCGATTTTCAAAGCGATCGGTCCAGTAACAAAAAAGTTCAAAACGGCGGCCACTTTTTTAAATTTTGACCACAAATTCCTTCTCTATGCTTATCGCCATAGTCAAAAGTCGATTTTCAAAGCAATCGGCCCAGTAACAAAAAAGTTCAAAATGGCGGCCAAAAAGTTCAAAATTTTTCCTCCTCAAAATTTGGATCTCGAAAATCCCTTTCTGAATACGAATTCATGATATAATTCCAACCTAGGTACCACATTTCAGATCTCTACGACTTGTAGCTTTTCGGGAATTCCTGGAACAACGAAAAAAATTACACTTTTGTATGGAGAAATCCATAAAACCAACGGTTTTCACCCCTTAAAATTTGAATTTCTGGAATCCCCGTCTTAGTACGAATTCATGACCTAATATCAACCTAGGTACTAAATTTCAGATCTCTACGACTTGTAGCTTTTCGGGAATTCCTGGAACAACGAAAAAAATTACACTTTTGTATGGAGAAATCCATAAAACCAACGGTTTTCACCCCTTAAAATTTGAATTTCTGGAATCCCCGTCTTAGTACGAATTCATGACCTAATATCAACCTAGGTACTAAATTTCAGATCTCTACGACTTGTAGCTTTTCGGGAATTCCTGGAACAACGAAAAAAATTTCACTTTTGTATGGGGAAATCCATAAAACCAACGGTTTTTACCCCTTAAAATTTGAATTTCTGGAATCCCCGTCTTAGTACGAATTCATGACCTAATATCTACCTAGGTACCAAATTTCAGATCTCTACGACTTGTAGCTTTTCGGGAATTCCTGGAACAACGAAAAAAATTTCACTTTTGTATGGGGAAATCCAAAAAACCAACGGTTTTTACCCCTTAAAATTTGAATTTCTGGAATCCCCGTCTTAGTACGAATTCATGACCTAATATCAACCTAGGTACTAAATTTCAGATCTCTACGACTTGTAGCTTTTCGGGAATTCCTGGAACAACGAAAAAAATTTCACTTTTGTATGGGGAAATCCAAAAAACCAACGGTTTTTACCCCTTAAAATTTGAATTTCTGGAATCCCCGTCTTAGTACGAATTCATGACCTAATATCAACCTAGGTACCAAATTTCAGATCCCTACGACTTGTAGCTTTTTGGGAATTCCTGGAACAACGAAAAAAATTTCACTTTTGTATGGGGAAATCCATAAAACCAACGGTTTTTACCCCTTAAAATTTGAATTTCTGGAATCCCCGTCTTAGTACGAATTTATGACCTAATATCTACCTAGGTACCAAATTTCAGATCTCTACGACCTTTAGTTTTGGCGGAATCCGTGGAACAACCAAAATCACCAAAATGCCTCATTCTTTTATATATATAGATTATCTTCTATATATATAAAAGAATGAGGTATTTTGGTTGTTCCACGGATTCCGCCAAAACTATAGGTCGTAGAGATCTGAAATTTGGTACTTAGGTAGATATTAGGTCATGAATTCGTACTAAGACGGGGATTCCAGAAATTCCATGTTTAAGGGGTAAAAATCATACATTTAAGGGTATTTCCCATACAAAAGTAAAATTTTTTCGTTGTTCCAAGAATTCCCGAAAAACTAAAAGTCGTAGAGATCTTAAATTTGGTACCTAGGAAGATATTAGGTCATGAATTCGTACTAAGACGGGGATTCCAGAAATTCCATGTTTAAGGGGTAGAATTAGTACATTAAAGGGATTTCTCCATACAAAATTGTAATTTTTTTCGTTGTTCCAGGCATTCCAGAAAAACTAAAAGTCGTAGAGATCTGAAATTTGGTATCTAGGTAGATATTAGGTCATGAATTCGTACTAAGACGGGGATTCCAGAAATTCCATGTTTAAGGGGTAGAAATAGTACATTAAAGGGATTTCTCCATACAAAATTGTAATTTTTTCGTTGTTCCAGGCATTCCAGAAAAACTAAAAGTCGTAGAGATCTGAAATTTGGTATCTAGGTAGATATTAGGTCATGAATTCGTACTAAGACGGGGATTCCAGAAATTCCGTGTTTAACGGGTAAAAATCATACATTTAAGGGTATTTCCCATACAAAAGTAAAATTTTTTCGTTGTTCCAGGAATTCCCGAAAAACTAAAAGTCGTAGAGATCTCAAATTTGGTACTTAGGAAGATATTAGGTCATGAATTCGTACTAAGACGGGGATTCCAGAAATTCCATGTTTAAGGGGTAGAAATAGTACATAAAAGGGATTTCTCCATACAAAATTGTAATTTTTTTCGTTGTTCCAGGCATTCCAGAAAAACTAAAAGTCGTAGAGATCTTAAATTTGGTACCTAGGAAGATATTAGGTCATGAATTCGTACTAGACGGGGATTCCAGAAATTCCATGTTTAAGGGGTAGAATTAGTACATTAAAGGGATTTCTCCATAGAAAATTGTAATTTTTTTCGTTGTTCCAGGCATTCCAGAAAAACTAAAAGTCGTAGAGATCTGAAATTTGGTATCTAGGTAGATATTAGGTCATGAATTCGTACTAAGACGGGGATTCCAGAAATTCCATGTTTAAGGGGTAGAAATAGTACATTAAAGGGATTTCTCCATACAAAATTGTAATTTTTTCGTTGTTCCAGGCATTCCAGAAAAACTAAAAGTCGTAGAGATCTGAAATTTGGTATCTAGGTAGATATTAGGTCATGAATTCGTACTAAGACGGGGATTCCAGAAATTCCGTGTTTAACGGGTAAAAATCATACATTTAAGGGTATTTCCCATACAAAAGTAAAATTTTTTCGTTGTTCCAGGAATTCCCGAAAAACTAAAAGTCGTAGAGATCTCAAATTTGGTACTTAGGAAGATATTAGGTCATGAATTCGTACTAAGACGGGGATTCCAGAAATTCCATGTTTAAGGGGTAGAAATAGTACATAAAAGGGATTTCTCCATACAAAATTGTAATTTTTTTCGTTGTTCCAGGCATTCCAGAAAAACTAAAAGTCGTAGAGATCTTAAATTTGGTACCTAGGAAGATATTAGGTCATGAATTCGTACTAGACGGGGATTCCAGAAATTCCATGTTTAAGGGGTAGAATTAGTACATTAAAGGGATTTCTCCATAGAAAATTGTAATTTTTTTCGTTGTTCCAGGCATTCCAGAAAAACTAAAAGTCGTAGAGATCTGAAATTTGGTATCTAGGTAGATATTAGGTCATGAATTCGTACTAAGACGGGGATTCCAGAAATTCCATGTTTAAGGGGTAGAAATAGTACATTAAAGGGATTTCTCCATACAAAATTGTAATTTTTTTCGTTGTTCGAGGCATTCCAGAAAAACTAAAAGTCGTAGAGATCTGAAATTTGGTATCTAGGTAGATATTAGGTCATGAATTCGTACTAAGACGGGGATTCCAGAAATTCCGTGTTTAAGGGGTAAAAATCATACATTTAAGGGTATTTCCCATACAAAAGTAAAATTTTTTCGTTGTTCCAGGAATTCCCGAAAAACTAAAAGTCGTAGAGATCTCAAATTTGGTACTTAGGAAGATATTAGGTCATGAATTCGTACTAAGACGGGGATTCCAGAAATTCCATGTTTAAGGGGTAGAAATAGTACATAAAAGGGATTTCTCCATACAAAATTGTAATTTTTTTCGTTGTTCCAGGCATTCCAGAAAAACTAAAAGTGGTAGAGATCTGAAATTTGGTATCTAGGTAGATATTAGGTCATGAATTCGTACTAAGACGGGGATTCCAGAAATTCCATGTTTAAGGGGTAGAAATAGTACATTAAAGGGATTTCTCCATACAAAATTGTATTTTTTTTTGTTGTTCCAGGAATTCCCGAAAAACTACAAGTCGTAGAGATCTGAAATTTGGTACCTACATTGACATTAGGTCATGGATTCGTACTAAGACGGGGATTCCAGAAATTCAAATTGGAAGGGATAAAAATCCTACTTTTAAGGGATTTTCCCATACAAAAGTGTAATTTTTGCGTTGTTCCAGGGATTCCAGCGAAATTAAAAGTCGTAGAGATCTGAAATTTGGTACCTAGGTTGGTATAAGGTATATCATAAATTCGTATTCAGAAAGCGGTTTTCGAGATTCAAATTTTGAGGAGGAAAAATTTTGAATTTTTTGGCCGCCATTTTGAACTTTTTTGTTACTGGGCCGATTGCTTTGAAAATCGATATTTGACTATGGCAGCAAGCATAGAGAAGGAATTTGTGGTCAAAATTTAAAATAGTGGCCGCCATTTTGAACTTTTTTGTTACTGGGCCGATTGCTTTGAAAATCGATATTTGACTATGGCAGCAAGCATAGAGAAGGAATTTGTGGTCAAAATTTAAAATAGTGGCCGCCATTTTGAACTTTTTTGTTACTGGGCCGATTGCTTTGAAAATCGATATTTGACTATGGCAGCAAGGATAAAGAAGGAATTTGTGGTCAAAATTTAAGAAAGTGGCCGCCATTTTGAACTTTTTTGTTACTGGGCCGATTGCTTTGAAAATCGATATTTGACTATGGCAGCAAGCATAGAGAAGGAATTTGTGGTCAAAATTTAAAAAAGTGGCCGCCATTTTGAACTTTTTTGTTACTGGGCCGATTGCTTTGAAAATCGATATTTTACAGTGGCAGCAAGCATAGAGAAAGAGTTTGTGGTCAAAATTTAAAAAATAGGCCGCCATTTTGAACTTTTTTGTTACTGGGCCGATTGCTTTGAAAATCGATACTTGACTATGGCAGCAAGCATAAAGAAGGAATTTGTGGTCAAAATTTAAAAAAGTGGCCGCCATTTTGAACTTTTTTGTAACTGGGCCGATTGCTTTTAAAATCGATATTTGACTATGGCAGCAAGCATAGAGAAGGAATTTGTGGTCAAAATTTAAAAAAGTGGCCGCTATTTTGAACTTTTTTGTTACTGGGCCGATTGCTTTGAAAATCGATATTTGACTATGGCAGCAAGCATAGAGAAAGAATTTGTGGTCAAAATTTAAAAAAGTGGCCGCCATTTTGAACTTTTTTGTTACTGGGCCGATTGCTTTGAAAATCGATATTTGACTATGGCAGCAAGCCTAGAGAAGGAATTTGTGGTCAAAATTTAAGAAAATGGCCGCCATTTTGAACTTTTTTGTTACTGGGCAGATTGCTTTGAAAATCGATATTTGACTATGGCAGCAAGCATAGAGAAGGAATTTGTGGTCAAAATTTAAAAAAGTGGCCGCCATTTTGAACTTTTTTGTTACTGGGCCGATTGCTTTGAAAATCGATATTTGACTATGGCAGCAAGCATAGAGAAGGAATTTGTGGTCAAAATTTAAAAAAGTGGCCGCCATTTTGAACTTTTTTGTTACTGGGCCGATTGCTTTGAAAATCGATATTTGACTATGGCAGCAAGCATAGAGAAGGAATTTGTGGTCAAAATTTAAAAAAGTGGCCGCCATTTTGAACTTTTTTGTTACTGGGCCGATTGCTTTAAAAATCGATATTTGACTATGGCAGCAAGCATAGAGAAGGAATTTGTGGTCAAAATTTAAAAAAGTGGCCGCCATTTTGAACTTTTTTATTACTGGGCCGATTGCTTTGAAAATCGATATTTGACTATGGCAGCAAGCATAGAGGAATTTGTGGTCAAAATTTAAAAAAAGTGTCCGCCATTTTAAATTTTTTGTTACTGGGTCGATTGCTTTGAAAATCGACATCTGATTATTTTAAAAATTTAAAAGAATTGGCCACAATTATGTACTTACCATGGTAGCAAGCAACCACGGCCGGATGGACGAACGGACGGTGGAGTCTTAGTAGAGCTTTTACCCTTTGGGTACGGAACCCTAAAAATGGCCACCATATTTAACTTTTTTGTGACGATCGAATTTTTCAAAATCAATATGTGACTATTACCAGGAAGCAAGAGAAAATTTTGTGGGCAAAATGGTGTGTAATGCAGGAATTTTGGAAATTAAACCACCATAGTAAAGTATGCTTTACTATGGTGGTTTAATTTCCAAAAGTTAACGTGAGCGAAGCCGCGGGCGTTTGCTAGTTATTAATATTTTAACAAAAATGAACATGATATTGAAGGGTACACACGTGTACTTGATAAGTATAATCACGCTATAAAATATTAAACAAAAATATATATTTATTTATCCATACATTAAATACTATAATTATATCTAATAAAAATCAGAAAATACCAGCATTTAGAAAAAAAAATACATTCAATAAATAATATTGTGATAAAATTACCAAACAAAGAAAAATTTGAAAATTTTATGTAATTTATGTATTGTACCAAATTGACATAAACAGCACTTTAGTCTACTTTTCATTACTTACTTATTCTTAAATTATAGGAATATTGTTATTTTTTCTTATTATACTTAGTAAATAGTACCTAGTGAACGGATTATATTAAGTGAGCATGTAAAAGGTTTATATTAGGTCCTTACATATGAAATTGGCGTTTTGTCGAACTGGCCACTTTGATCTCAAATATCTCTTCTTTGGTTAGAAATTCCAATTTCAAATTTATACAGCTATTTACTCATGCTTTTGTGTTTTGAAAATCGTAATTCATTTGTTTTTTTCTCTTTTGGTTTTTTTTTTGCGCCACTCTGTATACAAAATGGAAAACTTGAAATATCGCGTTATTTACGAGTACGAGTTCCATCGTGGCACCAGTGCTGCAGAAACGGCTCAAAGGATTAATGATGTGTACGGCGAGGGTGTCGCAAAAGAAAACACAGTGCGTTTTTGGTTCCAACGTTTTCGTTCTGGAAATTTCGACCTGCAGAACAAGCCCCGTGGACGGCCGGAGACCGAAGTTGACAATGAAGAATTGAAGGTTATTGTGGAAGCGGATCCATCGCAAACCACGTCCGAGCTAGCTGCAGGCTGCGGTGTTAGTGATAAAACTGTTTTAGTTCACTTGAAGCAAATTGGGAAGGTGAAAAAGCTTGAAAGGTGGGTACCTCATGAATTGAGTGCAGCAAACCGACAAACGCGCGTAGACTGCTGTGTTACATTACTCAACCGGCACAGTAATGAAGGGATTTTAAATCGAATCATTACCTGTGATGAAAAATGGATCCTGTATGATAATCGGAAACGCTCATGGCAATGGTTGAACCCTGGTGAACCAGCTAAATCCTGCCCCAAACGAAAATTGACTCAAAAAAATTACTTGTGAGCGTTTGGTGGACTAGCGCCGGCGTCGTTCACTACAGCTTTCTTAAATCTGGCCAGACGATTACGGCGGATATCTATTGTCAGCAACTGCAATCCATGATGGAAAAGCTAGCTGCTAAGCAACCGAGGCTGGTCAATCGTTCTAGGCCACTGCTGCTTCAGGACAACGCTAGACCACACACTGCACAAGAGACGGCTACCAAATTAGAGGAGCTTCAATTGGAATGCCAAAGACATCCACCTTACTCCCCGGACCTTGCTCCAACAGATTACCATTTTTTTCGAAATTTGGATAACTTCTTACAAGGGAAAAAATTTAACTCCGATGAGGCAGTCCAAAGCGCTTTCAAAGATTTTATTGATTCCCGTCCGAATGGCTTTTTTAGTAAAGGGATCAATGAACTACCTATAAGGTGGCAAAAGTGCATAGATAGCAATGGTACATACTTTGATTAAATATATATATTATATTTAAAAAAAAACGACTTTATGTTCCTCCCATACAAAACGCCAATTTCATATGTAAGGACCTAATATATTGTATTTTTTTGCTTGTTAAAAAGTTATAGAACAATGTACAAACTTTTTGGGAAATAAAGGCTTTATTTATTTATACATTAAAGAAAAATGAATAGGCACAGCAGCAGGTCCGACATCGGCTTCAGGGTGTACGCGCCCAGGCAGTTAAGGACCCACTCGTAGTTCACTGGCACCATTTATTCATCGCACGACGACGCGAGAAGCTCGGGCGGCAGTAGCTTCGCCGGGCACAGTAGCAGGTCCGACATCGGCTTCAGGGTGTACGCGCCCAGGCAGTTGAGGACCCACTCGTAGTTCACTGGCGCTATTTATTCATCGCACGACGACGCGAGCAGCTCGGGCGGCCAGCGCGCGACGGCCGGCGGCAGCAGCGATACCGGGCACAGCAGCAGGTCCGACATCGGCTTCAGGGTGTACTCGCCCAGGCAGTTGAAGACCCACTCGGAGTTCACTGGCACCATTTTTAATTCCATCGCCATATCTGTAGACGGAAATTATTTTTTAATAACATAATTTGCTCAAAAAGTAGACATTTCAATGTGTGTTTACGTGCAGTTATTCTTTTCCGCACTAGTACTTTTTTGATTTCCTACTGACGCACCACGCAAACATGGAGCAGGCAAGCAAGCAACCAATATTTTTTTGCAAATGTATTAAAAAACTTCGTTAAATGCATGTGCGGAATTCGGATTCCGATTTTTTTTTAAATATGTTTACTTACTCGATCGTGAGTGGAATAGTTTACGAATTGTGTCAATAGGTGTCGCTACAACAATCCTATACAAATTCGCGTTTACGCTTTCACTGTCGAATAAGTGAAAAACTCGGAATAGGCACGCTGGTTTATTGACCCAAGCCGCAAGCGCGGGTCAACTATAGAGACGAGTACTGATAGTACATTTCAATTTAAGTGCGGAGTGAACTTTCCACACTTATAATTTTAATGCCGAGGCTGCGAAGGTGAGACAGCTCTAAAATAGCGACGATTCCGGATTTGTGACGTCTCCGGGAAGTGCAGAACATTCGCCCTTCCGTAGCAAAGCACAGGCACCCACGCCCACGGCTCCATGCCCAACCTCGGCCGCCCCGGTTCGCCCGGGTGCCTGTGCTTTACTACAGCGGGCGGGGGCTGCATTCCCTCCGCGCCTCCGGCTTAGAAAAGAACTAGGGGTTGGACACACAAGAGTGCATGGTGTCGGGATTAGGAAGTTCGGTTCTATGACCTAAGTCAATCCAATTTGATTTTGTAAGTAGGTATACGGGTCCTATACGTTACTATTTCAAACTAAGTAAGTCTAATTTAAATAAAAATAATAATAAAAAAAATCCCATTTAAAACACATGATAATTCTTTCTTTTTTAATAAAAAAAGGGAACCGCCTTCAAAAAACCAACCCACTGAAAAGCAAAAAAATAATTTTCTAATAAATCTGGGTTTACTTACCTACCTACTTAGTTTTTGAAGTCGGTGCCATTAGCCATACTCAAAATGAATTGCGAATTTTGATTTGGCACCGACTTCATAAACTAAGTAGGTAGGTAAGTAAACCCAGATTTATTAGAAAATTATTTTTTTGCTTTTCAGTGGGTTGGTTTTTTGAAGGCGGTTCCCTTTTTTTATTAAAAAAGAAAGAATTATCATGTGTTTTAAATGGGATTTTTTTTATTATTATTTTTATTTCATACTTTTTAGTGATAAGTAGGTTTTGGGCTAATTAATACTACCTTATCAATTTATTCTAGTGATAGGTTTTTTAGTGATAATTATTCTTACCACTAAAAACATATCCTATCATATGTAATACTGACTTTGACGTATCTACTATTATATATTTTAATATGCTGTATGCCTAATGACGAGGAATGTTGTTTCGCGATAGATCAAATAGATCGGTCCAGCCAAACGTGAGATAATCACGGACAAACCTAAATCTTCTAAATATATAAAAGAAGACTCTGACTGACTGACTCACTGACATATCAACGCACAGCCCAAACCGCTGGGTCTAGAGACTTCAAATTTGGCACACAGGTTCCTTATGAGGTCTAGGGGTGCACTAAGAAAGGATTTTTCAAAATTCCCCCCCTAAAGGGGTGAAACGGGGCTCCAAAGTTCGTATTTTACCAAGTTTCAATACTCCTTCACGCCGCAACTACTGAACCGATTTGGCTCAAATTTGGAATGGAGATAAATTGCATCTTGGGTTAACACATAAGCTACTTTTCATCCCGGGAAAATCCATGGTTCCCGTGGGATTAGTTAAAAACCGAAATTCACGCGGAAAAAAATCTTCACGCCGGAAGTACAAGACCGATTTAGCTAAAATTTGGAATGGACATAGATGATATCCTGGGTTAATAAAAAAGCTACTTTTCATCCCGGAAAAATCCATGGTTTTTGCGGGAAAACTGAAAAATTGATATTCACGCGTGAAAAATACTACTTTACGCTGCACTTACTGACCTGATATGACTGAAATTCGGAAAGGAGATAGATTTTATCCTGGATTGATACATAGGCTACTTTTCATCCCGGAAAATTTCATGCTATATCAAAGAAGATACTGACTCACTCACTCACTGACATATCAACGCACAGCTCAAACCGCTGGGTCTAGAGATTTCAAATTTGGCACACAGGTTCCTTATGAGGTCTAGGGGTGCACTAAGAAAGGATTTTTCAAAATTCCCCCCCTAAAGGGGTGAAACGGGGCTCCAAAGTTCGTATTTTACCAAGCTTCAATACTCCTTCACGCCGCAACTACTAATCCGATTTGGCTCAAATTTGGGACGGAGATGAAATGCATCTTGAATTAATACATAAGCTACTTTTCATCCCGGGAAAATTCATGGTTCCCGTGGGATCAGTTATAAACCGAAATTCACGCGGAAAAAAATCTTCACGCCGCAAGTACAAGACCGATTTGGTTGAAATTTGGAACGGAGATAGATGATATCCTGGGTTTATTAAAAATCTACTTTTTATCCCGGAAAAATCTATGGTTTTTGCGGGAAAACTGAAAAATTAATATTAACGCGCGAAAAATACTACTTTACGCTGTACTTACTGAACTGATATGACTGAAATTCAGAAAGGAGATAGATTTTATCCTGGATTAATAGATAGGCTACTTTTCATCCCGGAAAATTTCATGGTATATCAAAGAAGATACTGACTCACTCACTCACTGACATATCAACGCACAGCCCAAACCGCTGGGTCTAGAGACTTCAAATTTGGCACACAGGTTTCTTATGAGATTTAGGGGTGCACTAAGAAAGGATTTTTCAAAATTTCCCCCCGAAAGGGGTGAAACGGGTCTCCAAAGTTCGTATTTTATCAAGCTTCGATACTCCTTCACGCCGCAACTACTGAACCAATTTGGCTCAAATTTGGAATGGAGATTAATTGCATCTTAAGTTAATACATAAGCTACTTTTCATCCCGGGAAAATCCATGGTTCCCGTGGGATTAGTTAAAAACCGAAATTCACGCGGAAAAAAATCTTCACGCCGCAAGTACAAAGCCGATTTGGCTGAAATTTGGATGGTGATAGATGATATCTTGGGTTAATAACAAGGCTACTTTTTATCCCGGAAAAATCCGTGGTTTTCGCGGGCAAACTGAAAAATTGATATTCACGCGCGAAAAATACTACTTTACGCTGCACTTACTGAACTGATATGACTGAAATTCGGAAAGGAGATAGATTTTATCCTGGATTAATACATAGGCTACTTTTATCCCGGAAAATTTCATGGTATATCAAAGAAGATACTGACTCACTCACTCACTGACATATCAACGCACAGCCCAAACCGCTGGGTCTAGAGACTTCAAATTTGGCACACAGGTTTCTTATGAGATCTAGGGGTGCACTAAGAAAGGATTTTTCAAAATTCTCCCCCGAAAGGGGTGAAACGGGTCTCCAAAGTTCGTATTTTATCAAGCTTCGATACTCCTTCACGCCGCAACTACTGAACCAATTTGGCTCAAATTTGGAATGGAGATTAATTGCATCTTAAGTTAATACATAAGCTACTTTTCATCCCGGGAAAATCCATGGTTCCCGTGGGATTAGTTATAAACCAAAATTCACGCGGAAAAAAATCTTCACGCCGCAAGTACAAGACCGATTTGGCTGAAATTTGATATGTTGATATCCTGGGTTAATAAAAGGCTACTTTTTATGCCGGAAAAATCCATGGTTATCGCGGGAAAACTGAAAAATTGATATTCACGCGCGAAAAATACTGCTTTACGCTGCACTTACTGAACTGATATTACTGAAATTCGGAAAGGAGATAGATTTTATCCTGGATTAATTCATAGGCTACTTTTCATCCCGGAAAATTTCATGGTTTCCATGATAATAGTGATAGATAATATGCCTTCGTGCCGTAATTACTGAACTGATTTGGAATACAGATAGATTATGTCCTGGACTGAGGCTACTTTTTATCGCGGAAAAATCCATGGGAACATGGAATCCTTCGGGAACAGTGAAAAACAGATATCCACGCGGGAAAAATATTCCTTCACGCCGTAATTACTGAACTGATTTGGCTGAAAATTAGAATAGAGAAGGCTATTTTTTATCCCGGGAAAATCAATGGTTATTTCTACCGCGTGAATATTTGTTTTTCACTATTCCAGCGGGAGAAATACTCATTCATGCTGCAACTATTGAAAATTTTTGGCTGAAAGTTAAAATGGAGATAGATTTCGCTCTAAATTAACACAAAGGTTACTTTTTATGCCGGAAAAATCGATGGTTCCTGTGAGAATAGGGAAAACTAAAATTTACGCGGGCGAAGCCGCGGGTATCTGCTAGTACCAATATAGGGGTTAAAGAGAGAACCTCTTTTTTTGAAGTCGGTCAATTAAAAACATATTTTTTAGTCAACTTGAGAATCACTACCTCTTTTGAAGTCTGTTATGTTCTACACTGTAAACTAATTATACCGATCGCAAGCGATTTTCCGTTGAGGAGTTCCGCTCTCCATCTCCGAAGATATTCATTAGATCTCAACCAAATTGAAATGAGTCTACCTGTGATGTATGGCCTACCTACTGAAAAAAGAATCATCAAAATCGGTTTCGCCGAACTCGAGATAATCGCGAACAAACTTAAATACAAATATATCTATCAAACTAAGAACCTCTTGTTTTTTTAAGTCGGTTAATATACTAAAACCTTCTCCAGAATGTAACAAACACTTTCCCGAAAACCGCATCAAAATCGGTTCAGCCAAACGCGAAATAATCGCGGACAAACATACATACATACATACATACATACATACATACAAACATACATACAAACATACATACAAACATACGGGTCGAATACAGAACCTCCTTTTTTTTTTGAAGTCGGTTAATAAGAAAATAATTTACGTTCGTTTACAATTATTATTATTTATTTACATTATCGATTTCCACAACTGGAAATGTTTGTCTGATGAGCATGAATGTTTTCAAGTCTCTGGGTGCTTTTTAATATGATAACTATTGTATTTACGTATATTTATCAGTTATCTAGTACCGATAACACAAGCTATCGCTTACTTTGGAGTGCGATGTGTGTTATGTCCTGATATATTTATTTATTTATTATTAAAACTCCCAGGTTGAATATCTCGCGATGGGGCCACTTGTCTCTATAAATCCTAGCAATTGACGCAATTCGCCATCGATCACTATTGTTATGCATTTTCCTAAAGACATATTATGTACTGCGCATAAAAACTGTCAAGGTACGATGACAAAGAGGAGCCTTTTTGTTTCTTTAATGTAAGCATTAGCAGCGTTGGCACGTATGAGCGGATTTAAATAAGGAAAACTCTAATGAACTAGCATTTTCAACCTTATTTGCTAATAATACGAGTCACATCAATAAAAACAACGATGCTACATAATGACTGACGACCTCCGTTTAGGCGATCCTCGTTAAAATGGTGTCGATCAAAATGCATAGAATAATAGGTAATTAAATAGATAGTATTTGTATTTACTGATGCAGATAGGTTGGTATAACAGAGGTCACTTGGTATCATTAACAGATCGGCTATATTTAAGCGATTATTAGTGACCTGCAGGATAAAAACTATAAAGACAGTATCTTTCAAAAACTTTATTATATAAGGTTTTTGAACTAAATTTGCTTCGAGGCGAAAACACGATGAGATAAAAGTTTTCGGAAAAATTGCTCTAAAATCTCAATTTATTTTTTATTTTTATCGGAAACCACAACATGGATTTAAAGTTTTTTGTAATTATAGGTAGAACATCGTATTCTGTCATATTCTTCCGCAATGCTGTGTTACGCACCTACTACGTATTCGTAAGAATGAGGAAGACAAAAATAAAATCGATTTACGGCCTTTAGACTACTGGCACTGTGTTGGGGCTAGTTTTGAGTAGGTGTTGATACAATACAATTAATACTTTTCGTTCACAAAAAAACGTACATTTCTATGAATTAGAGTCGGAAGACAAGGGATTAGTTTATTTTAACGCGCCTAAAAATAGTATTTTCACCACTGTCATGAGAAAATGGTCAGTAGATTTTTAGACGATTTAAATTTAGATACTCTAAAACCGAATCATCATATTATTTCTTCGTCTAAGTCCATTCTTAGAGAATATGGAAGGTTATATAAAATAATTCAAACAACTTTTCAAAACGCTTGCACTGATGTGAACAATCTACATCGATAGTATCTACGCCTAAAGAGCTAGAGGGACCACCTCGCGGTTATAGGAGCCGAAACATCGCTCGTTCGGAACTTGCTCTTGGCGTGTTCCCGGGGCGCCTTCTAGACTCCTTTTTTAGGGTTCCGTACCAAAATGGTAAAATGGAACCCTTATGGTGCGACTTTCTCCGTCTGTCTGTCCGTCTGTCTGTCTGTTTGTCCGTCACACTCGATTATTTCAGTAACTACCAAAGCTATCGATATGAAATTTGGAATAGTTGTGTATATTAGTGGCCCAATGACACTGAAATAAAAAAAAAATGGAAATTATTTTTGTTCTTATTTAAAAAGGGGGGAAAATCGGAGGGTTGAAATTTAAAAGTGAGATAACTGTACTGTGTGGGGTATCATATGAAAGGGTTTACTTTGTACATTCTAAAACCGATTTTTAAATATTTTTAGTTATGATAGTTTTTGATTTATCGGGGAAAATGTCTAAAAAAATACCGTTCCCCCCCCTTATCTCCGGAGTTTACCAATCGAAAAATCTCAAATAATTATGGTCAATAGGAATTTACGTATATTTTACAGGAAAACTATAGCCAATGCTCTAACTAGCATAGTTTTTTTGATATTAACAATAAACCTCTACAAACAAAGTTAGTTTTGCGGTTCATTAACAAAGGTAATTATTACCGTTTTACAGCTTTGGTCGTTACAGTTTTGGTCGTGTTACATCTACATTAGTACGAACGAATCTTAAAAGTACCTAGCTATAACTACCTAAGCTTATTTTGCTTCAGTACTTCTTGAGTTCGGAACCCTCGGTGCGCGAGTCCGACTCGCACTTGGCCGGTTTTTTTTTGTTATGGGATGAGGAAAAATTCTCATAAGATACCTACTGGTAACGCCCGACTGGTGGGAATGGTGCCCAATGACCTACGGACTGAAAAACCTCCTCCCTGCCGCCGAACGATCTACCGGGAACCGCTGTCGCATTACTTCCGGTAGAAAGCTGTCTTCAGACCTTGGCTATATTTTGCCTCTCACAGTTGTCCTGAATCCGTCGCTTCATAATGGCTCGCATCATCTCCGCATACTTATCCCATTTCGATGCATTCGCGGGACGAGGTTCGTCGCCGTTACGCAGCTTTCATCACCCTGAGCCGTTTGTCGAGTGTTTTCGAAGATGGGGCATTCGAAGATAGCATGTTCAGGAGTATCTCTTTCCCCGCAGTATGGGCATTCCTCCTCATCTATCTTGCCTATGGTGTGCATGTGTTAAACACACCAGAGACTTTCTAGACTCTCTACAAGTTGATTTCTCTCGCTCCTTGTGCTCACTGTCCCCATTCTGGGGTAGGACGATACAAATACGGACTCGCCTCGCGCCGTCGCTGTCAGCAGCTAAGATCCACTGTCTTATCAAGCTGCTCCGCCTCTTATGCCACGCGCGAACTCCCGTAGCTTTCCGAAGTTGACCCTCGAGCCCACGAGATCCTGGGGGGCTATTCACGTTACGTGTCGGCTACATTTTGTGATGCTAAATTTTGTGATGTTTAAAAAGGTGATGGTATTTACGTACATAAGCAGACGATATTGAATTCAAAACATTTTTTGCGAACACTGAAAAATTAATTTTAATTCAATTGACATAGAGCGTAAAATTGACTGTAGTTCAAAACGCCATAGTGGTCGACAGCTCCGTGATTGAAATTACTTAAGCGCGTCAAAGTTGAGCATCATTGTATTTCCTATGATGAAATACATTCAATTTTACACTCTAAGCAAATAGGTGTAAAGTTTATTTTTCAGTGTTAATATATTTTATCTTTTTCTTGTATCACATCACTATAAGTGTGTGAAAACGTTACGAGAATGTCATAGCTGGTTATAAACTAAGGAACACAGAAAGAACTAAGGAATGGCATAGAAATGCTAATAGTTACATATAAACTGGTTTTCTTGAGTGTGCTCGGGCTCGGCGAGCAGCACGGCGGGCGCGTCGGCGGCGCTTGCTTCGCGCGGGCTCTGTAGCACGCGACCCCCCGCCGCGACCAGGATATCCTGCACAACATATACATAATACAGGAATAGTCGTATACACAGGACCCGGCGGACCGCGTGAAAAAGTGAAAAAATGCGACGGAAACTTATATTACGGACGCTATAATATTGTGTTGTTATGGGCACGCAATGTATCGTAAACAATGCGATTGAAGCGCACCCACAAACTTTTCTATTCTGGTGCCGAAAACAGGACCTAACTACTACCTACTAGTAAAACAGAATTCGACGCAGACAGCGACACCCTCACCGGACCAGACACTATACGTAAATAGCTGCTTCACGAGTGTATGTGCAAGCATGCTGAAGTGGCAGTGGCCATATCTGTCGCAGAACCGACGACCGTTAAGGCAGACGTGTTTTGGAGTGGAGACCGCGACATGACCCTCCTGCCCGCTGGACCGACGAACAGAAAAAGTTCGCTGGCAGCGGGTCGATGAGGAAGGCGGAGGACCGTGTGTGGTGGCGCGCTCTCGGAAAGCCCTATCTCCAGCTGTGGACGTCATACACGGCTTACATATGGCGGATGATGGAAGAGTTTAGGAACGCGTATTCTGCGTTCGAGATATCATTGCAGCATAGTTGATGTCACGCTCACATATCCTTTTGCACCAGTTGATTTTAAGACGTCACGTTGCGTCTGGCGCCTCGAATGACGTACCTTCAGTATTTTGACATCAATAATGGAGAACGGCGGCATGCAGTAGAAGGTGAGTCCTCGCAGCAGCTTCTGCTTGGCGAGGCGAGAGCGACGCGGGCCCGGCTCGCCCGTCGAGTCTAGCACCTCGAACGGCTCCTTAAAAATTATACACCATACATGTATATGTTACTGTAAAAGATATTAATATTTAAGGCACAGAAACAACGGCCACGCCGTATGCCTTTAGTATGTCTCGGAGGAGTTCCTCTGAAAGTTGTAAATAAATTCAAATATCTTGGTCACATTGTGACATGTAATTTAGGGGATGACGAGGATATAGAACGTGAACGCAGGGCGTTGTCGGTAAGGGGCAATATGCTTGCTCGCAGATTCGCCAGGTGCACTGCCGACGTAAAAGTAACTTTATTTAAAACGTTCTGTCAGTCTTTCTATACCGGTGGACTGTGGGTAACATATACGCGCCGGGCCTACAACGCCTTGCGTGTTCAGTATAACAACGCCATTAGGATATTGTTGGGGCTGTCGTGGCGCTGTAGCGCATCTAAAATGTTTGCTGACACAAGTCATGTGTGTTTATGATACAAGTGATTTGTTTGCTATAATGCGCAAAAAAGCAGTATCCCTCCTACAGCGCTTACGTAACAGCGATAACGGCATCCTATAAGGGTACTTGCTGCCAGATACGACTGCCCCATACTATGTCACTGTACTGGCATAGCTATTAAGAGATAAGATGACATTAGAGACTTACGTATTTTCTTACCTTAAATAAATTAACAATACTAACCTAGGAATTAAGAAAAAAATGTTACTAACATAGATACCTACTAAATACGTCATATGGATGGAAACGTCTGAAGTAAACGTTTATTTATTTATTTTATTATTATTTATTTAAAAGCCCAAACCACGGTAAATCTTAAGATTTTTCGGTAAAACCTAAGATTCGCCAACCCTTAATGGTAAAAGTCCGATTAGTTTTAAAATTATCGTTTATTTGGTAAATCTTAGGATTTACCTGTAGGCATGGTATATGTTGTAAAAAAGCAAGACAGAACGTGTACAGCGTAGCAATAGCGACTAGCGAGGGACCAGAAAGACACCATTTTACCTTTATTTTTGGCTCTCGCTATTGCTATATGTGTTTCATGTGATTTCATGTGGTTTACAGTAACATATAATACATAACTTAGATAAGGCCGTGAAATTCCCGCGAGTTTGCAAAGTAACTATAATTTAATTAGTCACATTCGCGCTCATAGCTAACTGAGAAATAATAAATGTGAAACTCACTTCATCAGCGATGCCATTTATTTGGATGCACCTTTCCACCCACGCGTACGAAACTATCCACTTTCCGCTTGCCAACGCGCAAACGTATTTCACAGTTCTAGAAAAAAATAAGATGGTTTATAACACAATATATTCGTAAACAAAATATTAGGTCCTTACATATGAAATTGGCGTTTTGTCGTACTGGCCACTTTGATCTCAAATATCTCTTCTTTGGATACAGCTATTTACTCATGCTTTTGTGTTTTGAAAATCGTAATTCATTTGTTTTTTTCTCTTTTGGTTTTTTTTTTGCGCCACTCTGTTTACAAAATGGAAAACTTGAAATATCGCGTTATTTACGAGTACGAATTCCATCGTGGCACCAGTGCTGCAGAAACGGCTCGAAGGATTAATGATGTGTACGGCGAGGGTGTCGCAAAAGAAAACACAGTGCGTTTTTGGTTCCAACGTTTTCGTTCTGGAAATTTCGACCTGCAGAACAAGCCCCGTGGACGGCCGGAGACCAAAGTTGACAATGAAGAATTGAAGGTTATTGTGGAAGCGGATCCATCGCAAACCACGTCCGAGCTAGCTGCAGGCTGCGGTGTTAGTGATTAAACTGTTATAGTTCACTTGAAGCAAATTGGGAAGGTGAAAAAGCTTGAAAGGTGGGTACCTCATGAATTGAGTGCAGCAAACCGACAAAGCGCGTAGACTGCTGTGTTACATTACTCAACCGGCACAGTAATGAAGGGATTTTAAATCGAATCATTACCTGTGATGACAAATGGATCCTGTATGATAATCGGAAACGCTCATCGCAATGGTTGAACCCTGGCGAACCAGCCAAATCCTGCCCCAAACGAAAATTGACTCAAAAAATTACTTGTGAGCGTTTGGTGGACTAGCGCCGGCGTCGTTCACTACAGCTTTCTTAAATCTGGCCAGACGATTACGGCGGATATCTATTGTCAGCAACTGCAATCCATGATGGAAATGCTAGCTGCTAAACAACCGAGGCTGGTCAATCGTTCTAGGCCACTGCTGCTTCAGGACAACGCTAGACCACACACTGCACAACAGACGGCTACCAAATTAGAGGAGCTTCAATTATTGGAATGCCTAAGACATCCACCTTACTCCCCGGACCTTGCTCCAACAGATTACCATTTTTTTCGAAATTTGGATAACTTCTTACAAGGGAAAAAATTTAACTCCTATGAGGCAGTCCAAAGCGCTTTCAAAGATTTTATTGATTCCCGTCCGAATGGCTTTTTTAGTAAAGGGATCAATGAACTACATATAAGGTGGCAAAAGTGCATAGATAGCAATGGTACATAATTTGATTAAATATATATATTATATTTAAAAAAATCGACTTTATGTTCCTCCCATACAAAACGCCAATTTCATATGTAAGGACCTAATATAAGTAATAAGTTATATAATATATTAATGTTATCTGTGTTATGTAATGAAAACCTTGTGGGGAAACACAATAATAATAATAATCCCCTTGCCGATTTCGACTACGGTGACTGATTTCCTGAAGCAGTGTTTAAAGGGCTTCGTATATAACACATATATAACACAATATATAACACAATAGTTTATGTACAATGTACATAAACCCGAAACAATAGACGATAAAATAAAATAAAAATAATAGAAGATGATTATTTAACATTGCCCAAATAACCATAAATACGATACTTAGAGAAACAGTATCACTACGGAGGACAGATAGTATATTGAAAATTTGTATACTACTTATATACAGAGGTGTCGGCAACGGTAATTGTCTCGCGTGTTCAAACGCTTTTACCATTTTAAAAATTGCCCAAACGCGCCTAAAGAAGTTAACGGCGTAGAAGCCGTATTTAAGCGATTTTAAATGAATTTTTATTAAAAAAACATAAAGATAATTACTTTCAAATTTAAACGTCACGTATTTTTGGTCTTTAATCTAAAATGGCTTAGAAGCAGAAATACGATTGGCTAAAATTTTCTCGATAGAAAGTTCTCCCAAAAGGTTCTCGAAAATCTCAGTTTTTCTAATTTTTATCGGAAATTAAAATGGATGTATGTGATTGTCATTTTTGTTTTAATGTGTTAATAATAATATCCAAAAACGCTTAGAAAAAGATTTCTGATAACTGGCTTAGTTTTTGAGTAATTAGGTAAAAGGTCGTTTTTTAGGGTTCCGTAGCCGAATGGCAAAAAACGGAACCCTTATAAATTCGTCATGTCTGTCTGTCCGTCTGTCCGTCCGTATGTCACAGCCACTTTTCCGAAACTATAAGAGCTATACTGTTGAAACTTGGTAAGTAGATGTATTCTGTGAACCGCATTAAGGTTTCACACAAAATTTAAAAAAAAGTAATAAATTTTGGGGGTGCCCCATACTTAGAACTGAAACTCAAAAATTTTTTTTTCATCAAACCTATATATAATGTGTGGGGTATCTATGGATAGGTCTTCAAAAATGATACTAAGGTTTCTAATATCATTTTTTTCTAAAATGAATAGCTTGCGCGAGAGACACTTCCAAAGTGGTAAAATGTGTCCCCCCCCTTGTAACTTCTAAAATAAGAGTATGATAAAACGATGGTGATGAATGGTTTGAACGAGATCTAGTGAGTAGTTTTTTTTAATACGTGTTGAATTGATATTCAACAAGTCTAATATTTTGTTTAACTTTGATGACGACAGATGGCGTTGCACGTATTTAACTCGCGGTGAAGTTGTTTAATGTTGAATAAGTTGGTTATGCGGTTCAAGAAAAGTGGTTTTTATGGTTTTATTCCTCCGGTAGTAGTAGGTACGGAACCCTCAGTGCGCGAGTCCGACTCGCACTTGTCCGGTTATCTGTTATATTATTCCGCGACTTGCGTGTTGGTGCAACATATCCGTGAGAGTGAGAAAGACGAAAATAAATTCAATAAATCCCCTTAAAGTACTTGTACTGACAGACGCTTGTTTATTATCATAAGTTAATGACTTACCTCTGTGCTACGTTATCTTCGTCCACACTAATTACCAGATGCGTTAAATCGTCAGTATACGTGTCGACAAAAGTCCAGTTCTTCCGCGCGCAAAGCTGTTTCAGAACGGCAGTTTCATTCGCTCGAAGACTTGTGCCAGCTAAGCATAGTTTCTTAGGCCTTCGTTGCCTTCCACCCAACGTCTGTGATGGAGAGTCCAGCGTCTGCTCAAAAGCTTTGCACAAGAACTCTCTTTCCTGTGTAGTAGTGGACGGTACCACTGACCCGGTCGGGAAAATTGTCTCCTCTGGATCATTATCAGCATTCTCCTGGTCGAAATTTAAAGACTTCCTCGCTATAGGCGTTGATTGGTTGGCCTTTTGTATTTTGGCGGCAAAATTTGCTATTGATAAAGGCGTCTCCGACGTTGTCTTTCGCGCCCTAGTTACTTCGATTTCTTTTGAAATTGATACTTTTGATTCTGATGAAATGGTGATAACGTTGATCGAATCTTGGGTGTCCATATCATTTTGCGCGCCGGTTTCGTTCATGTAACTATTCTTTTCTGTTGTCGCGCATTTAACAGATGAAGTTGACAATTCATTCTTATCTCCGACTTTCGAAATTGAGGCATCTCTAAAGAATAAAAAAAGCTTTAACCGCCTTACAAATTAACGTAATAGTTCACTGTTTTGTCCTACTGATTACAACTTGCAGATGACAATCAATAATAATTTGATTTTGAAGGAAAAGACAAAACAGAGTATAAAAATTTCAAAGCATTCCACGTTATTTTTATTTTTTACTTCTATTGTTGAAAATTTAAAGTTTTAAACTGCCTGGAACCAAAAACTTATTTTTCATGTAATATACCTAACTGACTTTGTAATTCACCTGTCACACAAGGACATTATTTAAGTGGTGCTACACTACCTTGCTTTTTGAGAAACATGATTTTAAAACGAAGCGGCAGCATCTAATTTTAGGTATTTAGATGTTATTACTTAGTGTTAACATAACATTACAAATCTTACTTCTGTGGAGTTTCTTCAACAACGCTTTTATCGTCGTCGTCTCGTATTGGTGTGCCGAAATCAATATAATCCAAGTTATTTTGAGACGCTAGTATTTCTTCATTTTTCTTAGCCGCGTCATCGTTGGGCTGCTGCAGTGATATCTGAGATTTATTCTTGGGTGGTTGAGATAGGCCAACAGGCTGAAATATGCAAAAACAACGTGACGATTTTGGAAAATCAACTTCATAAGTAGTAAAATGATGTACAATGTATTAAGTAAATTACATACTAGATAACTATATTGAATAGAACTAAATAAGATACTAATTTTTATTTTAAAGTACATTTTGGCTACAGTTTTTCACTCAGTTATTTAGCTTTGCCAATAATTCCGCCAGAAGCGCAGATTTTCCTATACTGTGAATTAAGTGCATGACATCTTAATTCAGGGTAATGTCTTAATTCTGATCAGTTCATGAGTTGCAGTAAGGGGGAGTAACAAACATACATAATATCATATTCATAAATATAATGCACAAACTTTTGCCCTTATAATATGAAAATGAAAATATTTATTTGCACATAGGCCTAAATAATAGGCTCTTATGAAAGTCAAAACTCAACCGCCAGGTTCGGAAAGCAGGTTTGCACAATATTATTAGTTTGGCAAAATAAGCATGTTTCTCACCTTTTGCCAAGTTGTTTTAATTATTTCAGAACTACTATTTTCCTTTTCCATTAGGGAGAACACATTTTCACTACATTTCTCAATCGCTTTGGTGTTGGTTTTTTGAGTGATTGTTTTATCTTTATTGTCTCTTAGTTTGTTAGGTTTCCCTGGTTGTACAAAAGTCTGACTAATACTTTTTTGAGTATCACTTATTTGAGTGGGCAGTTGAGTGCTGCGAGTTCTCTGCAAATCCATGTCGTTGTTAATGCTGGCAAACACTTGGCTCATTATAGCGTCATAGTTAATATTTTCACTGTCTACTTCTAAAATGTTCTCCCTTTGTGCTTTTTTATCATTTGTAGTGATTTCTTGTGTCACTTTCATTTTTTTAGATGTCGAGAGACTTTGTGTGTTGTCCGTGTCTCTGGTCCTTTTGATGTTTACTTTTTGTGACCTTGACTTGCTCTTGGCTGTAGGCATCAATATTGCGGATGAAGAGCTCTTGGCAGATTCTAGATTTTGAACTTTTTTGTTGTTTTCTTTAACACATTCACCTTCAAAAATGTCTAAATCTTCATGAATTGCAGCCAAGTTCTGTAGTGACAGCTGAACTTTACTTTTACTTTTTAAAGTGCATTCTATTTCTGATGCTTTCTGGGATTCGTTTCTATCATATTTACTTACAGGGATAACATCCATTAGTTCTGCAAAACCTCTTTCTTCACTTTCAGATATATCAAAGTGAGCTGTTGAAGTATCTGCAGATGTAGTATTCTTTTTCATAGAATCTGTTTTCTCTTCTTGTGCTTTTGATGTACTACATTTTGTGGACACTGAATCTATATTTACATTTAAAACATTTTTATTGTTGATTACAGCTATATTAGGATCTTTAACTGTGTAACCATTATAATTATTAATGTTTTCAACTTGTTGGGCCTGACTATTTTCAACAGAACTACACATATTATGTTCATTTTCCATATTACCCAAGGATGTCTGTACTTCACGATCTGTCTTAACATTTTCTTTCTTCTGTATTTTGAATTTAGTTAAGCTTTTACCTATTTTGATTGTGATTTCAATGTCATCCGAATCAACCTTAATAGTGTTATTGTTTCTTATACTAGAATTATTTGGATTAACAACAGTTGTACAATTCGCATGTTCGTTTATTTCTGTTGACATAAAAGGAGCCCTTTTAAAAAAACTAACTTTAGATGTTTTAACTGCAGATGTTTGAATGTCCTCATCAATTTCTTTATTTTTTTCATCTGTATGGTTCTGGGATTTAAGCGGCGTATATTTCTTCGCAGTAAGTTTTGATGTCTTTACCATTTCAATTGAAATATTCAATTTGTTTTTATTATTCTTTTTCAGTTTACTAAACTCTTTTTTCATTTTTTTAACATTTTTCCAATTTTGACCACCTTTAAATTTGATTTGATCTGAATTCGTTTTGGAGCTTTTTCCATTTTTATCTGAAGATACATCATTAATAACAGCAGGATTATTTGTATTCACTTCTTTGTTTCTCAAACTTCTACGAGGATTATCCACATTAAAATCCTTCTCATATGTAATACAATCAATATCCATAGGACCTACGGGATTTTTAGTAATACTTTCAGTTTCAGGGATTACTTCAATTTTATCCCAATCATCTTGTTGAACATTTAGTTTAGCAATGGCTTTTTGAGGTATTTTGGGTTTCATGTTTTCAGTATGTATTTGAACATCGCTTGTAACCTGTTGTACAGATGGGACTGCTGTTTCTGTAAATTGTTCAGAATCAGTCACTGATGCTGAATAACGATTCTCAAGTCCATATAACGACTTTTTCACGTTTTTTTCTTTATCTTGAGTCTCTTGGCTAAGCTCATCAACTGAAATATAAAAGTATTGCAATTATTGCATTTTCATCAATTGAAACACAATTAATAAAGTTTCAAGATGTAACAAACAAAATTTTATTTAAATTCAGATGTTTTTCGGAGAAAGTTCTTTTCCAGATGGTATTGGCTAGGGGAAAAAGAATGGATTTTTTCCAAGATACATTTTGTGAAATTCATTTAGTGAAATTAAAATAACATTTTGAAGCAATGTTCAATGAATTAATGAATGGATGGATGGAAAGACTTACAATAGTAGTGGTCATGTTCCTACTAAGTTCAGTAGGTTCCAGGGTTAAAAAAAGAAGGCTGTTTCAGAGCTAACGGTTTTATCTATCAATATTGTGAAATTACATTAGTATTACAGATGTCTCCAGACTTGGAAGCCATATGGGCATAAAAATTTATGTACTAGGGCCAAAAGCCCAAAACAGTTTAAATTTTTTGTCCTTAGCAATATTTCTAACTAGACTAGGCGCAAAGTGTGACGCGCGACCTAAGAAACTTACGCTTTTTACTTAGATAAGTAAATAAAACCAAGTAGTTATCATTGTGTTTTCTTTTTGAATTTATTACAGCAATAGTTTGTACACTACTGTCAACTAGTAGAGTACCTAGTTAACAGTAGTCTAGAAACTACGGCCTACTAGTTGAATAGTAGTAGTAAGATAATTTAGGAAAATAACAAATGAGACACTCACTATTTATGTTATAAAGTGATTCCAATGCTACTGCAAGTGCAACAGCATGTTCAGTCTGAGTTTTTAATGCTGAATTTGATCGCAAAGTTTTCTTGTCAACTTGTAATTTACACTCAGGGCAAGTGTTTCTGTAACGCCAACACTTTAAGTGGCACAAAGAATGGCCACATGCAGATGTACTTGGATCTGAGTAGTATGTACAACTGAAAACAGAATTATTGATGCATTTAAAAAATATCTTAATATATTAAATTCTCATGCCAAAACTCTTTTAAAATGGCTTAACTGCTTGTTAGAGAAATTTTCTGTGTATGTTCTGAGAGGTTGTAAACGTAAGCAATATTTTCATATCATTTTATACTATTTATGTTATAATGAAAGGAATACTGTCAATATTCTATAGAATACATTTCGGAGAGCGTGCTCAGGAAATATTTAATTTGGTTGCCTTGCTGCCTTTTTACCATAGAACTGCAAGACATTGTAAAGTCTTACACCCCTACATAGTTGATGTACTAAAGACACATCCGACATGAGCAATCAAAGCGAGTTCGGTACCTGAGGACACCCAGACTCGGATAACAGATAGGTGACAAAGAGGATGGTTGTTTGAGTGGTTATTTTCTTTTATGACCACCCAGCTACGCCTACCAAGCTTTTAAGAGGGATAAAGATATATCATGTTATAATGGAATATTCAAGGCGACCAATTTCAAAACCCTTACCTTTCCTAGACCTAGGAAATACCTATTCACGTGTTTTCCATTTAATGCCCAAAATTAAACACTATCCAGAGATCTAGGCTCAACTATAGCAACGCTACCCAAGGTATTTTCCGGACAATCTTTCACATTTTCACCAAAGTTTTATCACGTAACCTTTTATACTGTCTCTGACTTTCGTATTATCACTTAAATTAGACGAAATTTAAAGAAAAAATTGTTACTGAAAATTCACATAAAACTCTGCACTATTTCTGGTAAAATTCAAGACAAGCATCTGACAACCAGAAAAATGACGTTTCCTATGTCATTACGCAATTTGACATTTGTTTTATCAAAATGTTTCGTCTTTAAATTTTTCAACTATAGCCTAAGAAAAAGAAAAGGTGCACATGGGACCTAGGAAATTAATTAAATATTTGTTGTAATATTTTACTATCTCAGAACCAACCAACAATGTGCACCTATAGTGAGGTGATATTCGACCTCCGTGATGTATACGATCTCCATAGTGTTGTGAAAACCAAACGTGTCAACTCATTGACTGTCATACTTTGTTATTACTCAATATTAATCAAACATATTTGTCTAGTGGAATTCTTTTAGTTAAATAAAACCAATATTTCTCTTGGTTTCTCGTTTATTATGCTACAATTTATTTAACTAAAAATGCCTGACGAAAAACAAGGCAAGTCTTCGCTCTCAAGATATCTACGACCAGATAAGTTTGACATCGAGCCTGATGTCGCGGACGCCGATGTAAAATGGCTACACTGGAAATCGACATTCGAAAGCTTCTTAGCAGATGAGACTACCGAAGATGTACCAGACTCCCTTAAGCGTAAGCTGCTAGTTAACCACTTATCGGCATCGATTTACAAGCATATAAGAACATGCTCCACTTACACAGATTCGATGAATGTTCTAGAAGACATCTATGTCAAACCGAAAAATACTATTCTAGCTAGACACATTCTCTTCAACCGCAAGCAACGAGCCGACGAAACGATCTCTGATTATGTTAGAGCTCTCCGACTTTCCGCGAAAGATTGCAAATTCGAAGACGTCCTAGCCCAAGAGCATGAAGACCAAGCAATTCGTAGTGCTCTCATATCCGGCTTACTATCGCGAAGGATTCGCGAGCGGTTACTAGAAAACTCCAAACTCACTCTCTCCGAAGCAATTAATCAAGCCGTAGCTCTGGAAACGGCAGAGAAAGATGCAGTTGCTATTGGCATCAGCTCTCCACAACTTTCCGCCATGTCGCAACGTAGTTCACGGGACAACGAATCTGAAAATCTAGCGGCAGCTCCATCTTCACGAACTTTTCAAACCGCTCCGACCACGCCACTTCCGGCTAAACCCTGCTTCTTTTGCGGCGGGAGTCTTCATCCAAGGTTCAGATGTCCAGCCAGCAATACCACCTGCAAAAAGTGCTTAAAGAAAGGACACTTCGCAAACGTCTGTAGATCGGGCAATATTAACTTGAACTCCACGACAGTTGAAGATCCTTCAACCCCAGACAACAACCAGTTCTACAGTGGAGCTATTTCTGCTGCCTCTCCTTCGAGCCTTAGGAGTGCGACAATTCCAATCACGGTCAACGAATACAAGGCTGATGCTCTCGTCGATACAGGCAGTTCAGTCAGCTTTATTAACAGTAAAGTTGCTCGTATAATGAAACTACGCAAAAAGCCCTGCAAGCAGACAGTCAATCTCGCTTCTCTCAATCAAGTTTCCTTTGTCGAAGGTGTCTGTTTTGCTACTATTACGATGAATAAGCATATTTACAAACACACACCTCTCCTAGTTGTCGACAACCTCTGTGCTGACGTCATCGTCGGCCATGACTTACTCAAACATCACTCGAGCATTCATTTCAATCTTGGTGGACCTGGCGAACCTTTAGAGATATGCAACGTGTTACGAGCCTCGGTGCCGCCAGCCTCCGTATTTACAAATCTGTCGCCGAACATTCGACCGATCGCCGTGAGAAGCCGACGCTACAGTAAAGAAGATGAGGACTTCATAAAAAAGGAAGTGTCTAAATTACTTGAAGACGGAGTCATTGAAACAAGTATTTCTCCATGGAGAGCCCAAGTCCTCGTAGCGGGCGGAGGGCTTCATCGAAAACGACTTGTCATTGATTACTCCATGACTATAAATAAATTCACCGATCTGGATGCCTTCCCCTTGCCAAACATAGAATCAGTCGTGAACAACGTATCAAAGTTTAAAGTATTCAGTCAAATCGACTTAAAGAGCGCATATCATCAAGTACCCATCTTAGAAAATGAAAAGATTTATACAGCTTTCGAAGCATGCGGTAAATTGTACCAGTTTACACGCATTCCATTTGGCGTGACTAATGGCGTTGCAGCTTTTCAACGAACCCTGGACTTCATCATAACAGAAGAGAAACTAAAAGGAACGTTCGCCTACTTAGACGATGTAACCGTCTGCGGCAAAGATCAAAGGGATCATGACCACAATCTAAAACGCTTTATGGAAGCCGCTAATAAATATCATTTAACTCTAAACGAACAGAAGAGTATTTTCAATACGACTAAAATCAACTTACTTGGATATACTATTGAAAATAATACGATCACTCCTGACACGGAAAGACTAAAACCTCTTCTAGAGCTTCCCGCTCCAACTAAGACTAGTGAACTAAAACGAGTTCTAGGGATGCTTGCTCACTACGCTAAATGGATTGCGCGTTTCTCCGAAAAAATAAAGCCACTTACATGCGTGACTTCTTTCCCGTTGCAACCTGATGAGCTCAAGTGTTTTGAAGAACTCAAACAAGATATCAAAGCAGCCGCTCTAGTAGCCATTAACGACAATGAAATGTTTACAGTCGAAACAGACGCTTCGGAATTCGCACTAGGAGCTACGCTGACTCAACATGGAAGACCGGTTGCCTTTTTCTCCAGGACATTGAATAACTCAGAATGCAAACAATCTTCAATCGAAAAAGAGGCTTGCGCAATAGTAGACAGCCTAAAGAAATGGAGACACTACCTAATTGGTAGATATTTTCTTCTTATAACAGACCAACAATCGATAGCCTTCATGTTCAATCAAAATCATAACAGTAAAATAAAAA
Source organism: Coenonympha arcania (assembly GCA_036785405.1). NCBI lineage: Eukaryota > Metazoa > Arthropoda > Insecta > Lepidoptera > Nymphalidae > Coenonympha > Coenonympha arcania. The sequence continues at coordinate 3,858,507 of CM072063.1, read as the reverse complement.
ATGAGAAGATCCAACGTTGGCGATTAGAACTGTCTTGCTTCAAATACGATATAGTTTATAGACCAGGCAGTGAAAACGCTGCTGCGGACGCTCTATCTCGCGTATGCGCCTACATGAATATAAACAAGTTGAAAGAACTACATAACGCACTCTGCCACCCGGGAGTTACTAGAATGTATCACTGGGTAAGATCTAAAAACTTGCCCTACTCAGCTAACGATGTCAAGGAAATGACTGCCTCGTGCCCTACCTGCGCCGAAATAAAACCGAGGTTTCTAAAGGCCAAGGGTCAATTGATAAAAGCTACTTCACCATTTGAACGGATCAACATAGATTTTAAAGGACCACTGCCTTCTAAAACAGCTAACAAGTATATACTTACGATTATTGATGAGTACAGTCGGTTTCCTTTTGCTTACCCATGTAAGGATATGACCTCAGCCACCGTCATTACCTGCTTAAAAGATCTTTTTTTGACATTTGGCCAACCTCTCTATATTCATACTGATAGAGGATCGTCATTCATGTCAGAAGAGTTTAAATCCTTCCTGCAACAGTCAAACATAGCTTCGTCCAGGACGACACCCTATAACCCCCAGGGTAATGGCCAAGTGGAGCGACTAAACGGAACGCTCTGGCGAACTATTCAACTCAGCCTCCGGTCAAAGGAATTATCAGTGGAAAATTGGGAAGTAGTACTGAAGGATGCATTGCATTGTGTCCGCTCCCTCCTGTGTACGGCAACAAACGCTACCCCGCATGAAAAACTTTTCACATACCCTAGAAGATCCCCGAACGGAGATTCACTGCCATCTTGGCTCACGCCGGGACCGATCTTAGTCAAGAAAAACGTCCGCTCTTCAAAAACGGACCCTCTTGTCGAGGAGGCTGAGCTCCTAGAGACCAATCCCTACTACTCTCTCATAAGACGGGATAATGGAGAAACCTCAACGGTATCAAACCGACAATTGGCTCCTTTCCCTAATGATAATAGCAGAGACGATAACTTTGAAACGGCCTCCGAAGATGATAGCCTCACGTTTCCATCTGAAAATAACTCCACACCTCCACCTGAAAATATCGCTCCTTCGTCGCCGCCTCGTGTAGAAGAGCCGTCGACGTCCTCGCCTGTTCTTCGGACTCGACTCCCCAGGAGATCTAATAGGACGCGAAAATTACCTTCCTACCTGGCGGACTTTGAGGTTGATGGGAGTGAGAGTGAAAACTGAACCGGGGGAGAATGAGGTGATATTCGACCTCCGTGATGTATACGATCTCCATAGTGTTGTGAAAACCAAACGTGTCAACTCATTGACTGTCATACTTTGTTATTACTCAATATTAATCAAACATATTTGTCTAGTGGAATTCTTTTAGTTAAATAAAACCAATATTTCTCTTGGTTTCTCGTTTATTATGCTACATATAGGTAATTAGGTTAAGGTTATTTTCCTTTTTTGACCACCCAGAAATAAGAGCCCCGCGAAGCGGTGCTCCGTCGACATGCTCTTGGAGGGGAAGAGGGTGACGGGTAAGGAGTTTTCCTAGGTCCCATGTGCACCTATAGGTAATTAGGTTAAGGTTATTTTCCTTTTTTGAACACCCAGAAATAGGAGCCCCGCGAAGCGGGGCTCCGTCGACATGCTCTTGGAGGGGAAGAGGGTGACGGCTAAGGAGTTTTCCTAGGTCCCATGTGCACCTATAGGTAATTAGGTTAAGGTTATTTTCCTTTTTTGACCACCCAGAAATAGGAGCCCCGCGAAGCGGGGCTCCGTCGACATGCTTTTGGAGGGGAAGAGGGTGACGGCTAAGGAGTTTACCTAGGTCCCATGTGCACCTATAGGTAATTAGGTTAAGGTTATTTTCCTTTTTTGACCACCCAGAAATAGGAGCCCCGCGAAGCGGTGCTCCGTCGACATGCTTTTGGAGGGGAAGAGGGTGACGGCTAAGGAGTTTTCCTAGGTCCCCCACTTTTTCTTAGGCTATAGTCGTAAATTCTTATATAAAGTTAACACATAACCTCAAAAAATAAAAAAAAAATAAAATAAAAATTATAGGTTTCCGCGCCGCGGGGGTGATCGGGAGGGTTCCTACCCTCCCCCCTCACCCCCCCCCCCTCCGTCGAACAGCCCTTTTATAGTAAAAATAACCTCGAAATTTTTAAATTTAAAAAATTTATTTCTCGGCAACTATTACGTTTCAACAAAAATGGCTTGGGGGGAGGGTTACCCCCCTCCCCTCCCACCCCCCTCCGTAACGGTAGCGTATCTATAGTTGAACCCAGATAATAAGGATAGAAAAATCGTTAGGATAATAATTGGAAAAGCAGCAGAATTCTGAAAGCATTTGTTCACAAACTGTAGCATATAATATGCGCGTATATAATTTGCGCGTATAAAGGTATATACGAACCTTAGGTTGATTCTTTAGGTTACGGTGAATCGCTATTTTTATGCACTCAACTGTAAATAATTAATTAACTTACCAATTTATGCAAGTAACTTGTTCCAAAAGGGGTTTTACGACTTCAATTAACTTAAAAACGTCCAAGTCCCTAAAATTCATGGTCTAGGCATAAACTCAACACTATCACCCATTAAAAAAGTAAGTACTTGATTAACGCTTCAAATACCTAATATACCTACTTTATGATTAGGATTACTAAATATCAAACAAAGATTTAATGTGTCCATTTATTTTGTAGGTAGGTACCTGAAATAATTTCTTCGTGTTTTCTAAATTTTCTTTGCTTTTTGCGCGCTTTGTGAACTAATGACAGACGACAGTTCTGTTCTGTTTCTCTGCTGGGGTTGTATATGGTTCTGTTATTCCATTCGTCCCTTTCGGGACAGGCAAAGGTCGGAGACCATACTGCCTGAGGCCTATTGTGAACTGTCAATGTCTAAACCAGTCTGTGGTCCCACAGACTATGACATAGGTATACTCTGTCTAAACTCCAAAGATAACACTAACAAGATTGAGTACTAATCATTCTTGCTAAGCTAAATTGACACTTATTGCTTTCAGTTTAGAGGAGCTATTATCTTACAAGCAGTAGCTAGCTAAAAGCGGTCCTGAGCGAGACGGATAGATTTGGTCGTCGTGTCCTTGTCTGACATCTTGCCATCTCAACTAAATATTGGGTTTGGTACATAGATCTTTGGTAGAAACAGTATATATTTTTTTTTCTTTTTATTTCTCATAATTCGTTACAGTACCTTTATGCCACTATATATTATAATAATTTCTTATATGACATGACAAGACATGACATGACATGATGACATAATCAGTATAATTAGAGTTCAACGGTAGTTGTCCTTGCTAGATTTGTTACGATCTGTGTTAAGGACAACTAGCCTTCTCCCTCGTATCCTACAAGGTAACATAATTATATTAGGAATAGGTACAAGAGCAAATTGAGTAGATATAACAGAAGTAAAATTACTATCTTAAGACTATGCAAGATTTGTATGAGTGTGTGTCCCATGTGTATGTCAGCGTGTGTGAGTATGCGTGTGCGTGTGTGTGTGTGTGTGTGTGTGTGTGTGTGTGTGTGTGTGTGTGTGAGTGTGTGTGTGTGTGAATGTGTGTGTGCGTGTGAGTGTGTGTGTGTGTGTGTGTGTGTGTGTGTGTGTAAGCTGGTTGAACGGAAAGTAGGTTACATTAATTTAGAGTTTTAAAGAATTCCTCAATTTCGTCGTATGTTTTGTCAATAAGAAATGATATAACTTTTTGTTTGCACTGGGTATATGACAAATTGAATATGGGTAATGAAGGATTAATTTTATTATATAGGTATGGGCCTAGGAAGTAACAAAATCGTTTGGTGAAGGCAAATTTAGGTGTACGCATTGTACAAATTTTGTTTTTACGTCGACTTTCAATGTTTCGGTATGGAGTTAATTTATGTTGATATTGAATTAAATTTAAGATAAAAAGTTTCCTAACACTGAGGACTCCACAATCTGTGTATAATAGTGTGGTGGGGAAAAGGATAGGCCGAAAAGTAGCTACCTTTAAGACAGCCCGTTGCGCGACTTCAAGGGGCTTGAGTGTGGTTTTTGCTGTGCCACCCCAACATGTGATGCAGTATTGAATTATAGATTGGCACAAGGCAAAATACACCTTACGGATCACCTGAGAATTTGCAACATATCGTAGGTTTTTAAAAATAAAGATTAATTTGCGGACCCTAGCAGTAAGCAAATCAACATGATCTAAATTTTTTTTTAATAATATACCAAATCGAAACATCTACTCTGAAACTTAATTTAAAAAGTTTCTACAGTTATTATAATTATTTTAAATGAAAATTATTTCGTTGTATTAAAAAGAAATTATTAATATTAGGTAGGTCTTTAATTGCAGATGTATAATAATAGTCTACTATTATAATAAAAATAAATCTCCCATGTATGTGTAAGCACATGCCTACCTTAACTTCCGATCGACTGCACCAAATTGGATATTTCATTTTTTTATTGTGTATGATATTATCAGGAATTGGTTTGTGTAAAAAATATTATTCGAAATTCCCGGGCGAAGTGATAAATGAGTCAGCAGTCAATCAGTGGGTAAATCAGCACAAGCATCTATAATTAATGTTATATTAATATATACACAATCGTTTTTAGAAATAATTTGTCCTGTGATTTTTTTTTCATTTGCGAGTCACGGGGGCCATAAATCTAATTTGCAAATAAAAGAAAAGAAAAATTTGAAGAAAAAAATATTAAGAGAAAAAAGTAAGGAATTTGAATTTTTGAGTGTATTATGTAAGAAAAATTAGCAAGTAAATTTTTTATGCAAAGTATCAAAATTATTCGATCCATCGATAATTATTTTACAGTGTTGTTCTATACCACTTTTCAACCACCTTTTAATTTACCCAGGTAAACTGAGTTATTTATCAGACTAATAGAAAACTTGCAATATAGACCGGGCTTTTTTCGGGATAGAAAGTACCTAGCCTATGTCTTAGATAAAAATGTTATTAATATTGGTTGTAAACTATCTATGTTCAAAATTTCAGCCAAATCGGTTCAGTAGATACAAACTTCCGCGTTTATAAAAAGATTCTGACGAAAAGATTCCTCCTCCTTTTTTTTGACGTAGGTTTATAAAGTAGTAGGATAGGTGATCTCAGTGATCTTCAACGAACTCATATGACACACATTTTTTATCCATCGAAGGTTTGCCACAAAATCATATTTTCGTTCCATCAATAAAGCAGCAATGTATAGCGAACCATAGACAAGTGAATATCACTGCAAGTGTCAATTTTGCAGAATATCGGCCACGGCCCGGGGAGCACCCATAGCTTAGCGGACGGTACCTAGCGAGTGCTGCTGGGCCAACCTACTCTATGGCTGGGATCAATAGTGTTTTACGTCTATGGCTGGGATGCCGGTTAGTGTGTTCTGTGGTTCTGTGTCGGGTGAATCCACAGAAAACAAAAGACACTAGAAGTAGCATGTGGGTGTTACCCATAGGTGTTACCCGTGTCGCCACTAGTAGTGTAATTTACCTTACTTGCTCGACATGCACACTCAGTCGCTGTCAAAAATGCATACAATAAAGTGCTATAAAAAAAAATATTAAAATGGCTCAATGCGCTGTATATAATCGTTTACCTGGAGGTATAACTTACCATCGGTAACTTGAATTTTACTAGTTTTAAGTATAAATACGTTAAATTTCTATAGGGCTTCAAGACATTTTAAAATGATCCTTAAAATAAGAACTTTACGGTTGATTTCACATTTACTAATAACTTTCTTCTAGAACGTTGTCATTCAACTTTCGCTACTCAGCCAGTACTGTATCATGTAACACGATAAAATATTATCGACTTTTATTAAAACGTTCCGCGTATTGCCGTATCTGTTCAGTGCAATCTCAAGAGTTAAGAAATTCACCACTACTGTTCGCACGCTTATCCATATTAGGAAAAAATGGTTTTTCATTACGATAATAGGCTGTAAGAAGAAAATTAAGAATTAAAAATATTACTTTTTCAGTTTCCCTAGGGAGCCATTTGTAAAAGAAAAATGGATCAAAGCTACTGGAAGGTTTAATTGGTTCCCTTCAAAAGCAAGTACAATCTGCTCCGATCATTTTTTGGAAGAGGATTTTATTGTTAAGAAAAGTGGTAATAAATACATTAAAACTGGAGCAGAACCACGTAAAAAAATTTTTTAATTCATCGTGCACTGGTACGTCTATACACGTCACAAATTCAGTCATAACTAAGTAATTTACTCGCAAAAATATATAGAAAGTATGACATGACATGATAAGCTTTTAGACGTCCACTGCTGGAGGTGAAGGCTTTTCTAAACTTACACCTCCACGCACGGGATATCTCTTGCCACTAGCAACTATCTTCAGATCGCAAGTTCTGTAGCCTGTCGTACGATGTGGTTCTTGTTGTGCCCTACGCGGTTTTTACTTCAAAGTAAACATAAGTACGTGTGGGGTATACGGCCCTCAGTTCTATGATAATTATAGCTTGGCCACTGCTATTTTAGCTAGCTATTGGGCTATGTTAATCACTTTGATACGGTCACGTAGATTCTTTCTAAATACGATTACTCCTTTATATTTGCTTAATAAATCGATAATCAGAACGGAATTCATTAAATATTATAATATTAAATATTATTTATTCATTAAATATTATTTATTTTTTTACCATGTGTTATTTTATGTGATTTATAATGACTAGACGGAAATTAATTAAATTGGATTTTTTTCTGTACATAATATTAATATAACATTGCTTTTTATTTCAACTTTATCGATAATTTTACGATTCACGGTTAAGATGCATCACTACACTTTGACAGTTGTCAAATATTGAAGTTTGTTCTTTGCCATTCAAATTTTAATCTTAACATCATATAAACAGAGTTTTTCAAAAAAATCTTTATAAAACGAATCTACTGCTGCCGATGCGGACAATAGCGGAACTAAACATATTTGAAGTAAATTTTTGCAATATAAATTGTATAGCTGTGTTAATAAGGTTGAATTTAATGGAAATATATTTTGAAAATCACGTCATTTTTTTGACCAATCTAATGTGGAGGATTATGGTGTGCGTGACTTGTAAATATGTGAGTTTGGCGACACTGGTTTCCTAAAGCCCCCGCCACACACTGCTCCTCGCGCTGCCGCGTAGCACGTCCTCGCTCTGCCGCGTAGTTGCCCTCTGTGGCCACACACTACTCTACTCGCGCGATTAATAGCGACGCTCCGCACTAGGTCATTCGCCCTTGCTACGCGCGAGCTATGCGCGAGGACGTAGCGCGAGGCGTAGTTGGCTGCCACACGACGTCTCTGCCTACTTCCTACGCTACTTGCTATGCCTCTCGGGCAGTGTGTGGCAGGGGGGTAAGAAGATCGTCATCATGCTAACTCTATTAGCCAATATAAAGTCATTCCTTGCTCTGTGGGTGAATCCATGGTGAATCTGTGGAAGCAGCTCACAGCTGACAGCTGTAGTTTAAAATTATTTTAGTAAATAGAAATCAATAGAAATACTCACCACCTAACAGATTTTATTTGCTGAAATCGAATTCAGTTCCAGAAAATAATCAAAAAATAAAACGTAAGAGAATTTCTTTCAAATTAATTGGTTCTAGTTAGCAATTATCATAAATGCGAACCGATGATTGAATTCGTTTTGACTGATGTTACATAATCTCAGGTTCCTATAAAACTATTCCATCATTTGATTAATAAGGTCGTAATCCTGATCTGGAATTAAATTTCTGCTGGTTTATGTAGCACCTGGCCAAAAAAATAGCCAAAATGGTGTTTTTTGTAAAGGTTTATCAAAGACGTTTGGAGGTTATAAAGATCAATTTTTATCTTTTCAGGCTACTTTGCTATACCTACTGGTTTAGTGATCCTTAAATTTTACTTAATTGGGAAATCCTGGTCCTTTGCATCTGTAAATGACTGATGAGAATTTTTTACCAAGTGGTTGATAAATTGATGAACTGATAAAGTGTTACTTAAAAGAGAGAGTATTTCAAGTAACAAAATGTTCATACCATTTGCTAAGTTGTACTTGACCTGTGTTTTGGTATATAGCCTATATTTGTTCCTAGTTCAATAACTATTCATAAATGTGCACATTCATTAACTCTGTAATGGTAATGAAGCACTGCCCCGCCTACATGGACTGCTTATATGTAATGGTAAAGCAGTGTCGCACTAATAAGTCATATGACAAAATTCGATGACAGGGACTCCTGAGTGCATTTTAGTAATTTTTATGTAACCAATAATATGAAGTCTATTATTATTTTTTATAATGTCAGTAATCAAACACCAAGCAGGCCACCTGATGTAAGCAATCACTGCCACCCAGGACATTTGCAGCACCAGGGGCATTGCAAATGCATTGCTGACTCTTAATTAAGGAGTGTGTTTATCCACTCCATGTTTTGATAATCGCTAATCTATACTTAACCATGTTTCAGAATGTCCCTTACACTGCGTGGTGCACAGAGCTTGCTAAGGAATGTGGCGAGGATCCAGGTTCGTTGTTACGCTGCTGAGGCTGCAGCACCAAAGGAAGGTGAAATGGCACTCACATTTGCTGCAGGGAACAAGGTACACTTGTACATTTAACACCATATGCATACTATATACTCACTGACTGTTATTATACAAGTATACTTGACTCAGACCGTTAATGCTTAAATGAAGACACTTGATTTTCACCATTTTGGCTCTGATTGTTGCTTAAGCTGGCATTAGTGTCCACGTAACTAAAATAAAATGACATTTAAAACTACCGTCAATTTTAATACTATGGGTGGTTTTCCATATCAGAAAAAAAGGATCTGGCAATGGTATAGAATAGTGAGACCAGCATACTAGTATAAATAGAGGGCATTGCACATACTAGAGATTGCATTTATGTACTCACTTCTTAACAAGAATTGAAAATGACTTACATTGTATGTGAAAGAATTTTCATGGTAGGTAGGTTTAAATCACCAAATTAGTTTTATGCTATTAATCTGAAGATTTATTGGTTAATTTATTTTATTTGCAGGTGTTCTTCAATAAACAAGTTGTGAAGCAAGTTGATGTGCCATCTTTCAGTGGGGCTTTTGGTATCTTGCCTAAACATGTCCCAACACTAGGTTAGTATATAGCTTTTTGTAATTAACTAGTTCTTACTAGTTCCCACAGTTTTAATTGAAATGCCTACAGCAAAATAAATTTTGTGTAAAATGATGTATAGCCAGTATAAGTCTGGCACATAAAAAGTATTCTAAGGTACTGTGGAGGGTAAATATTATTGGTTGTGTTTCTAACATTCTAGCAAGGTTTCACTGCCAGATCTGGCCTAGTTTTTAACAACATTCAGACGTTTTCAAATAATAAAATGTAAAGCTGATCATAGTATTATGTTGCAGCTGTACTGAGGCCCGGCGTCGTAACGGTCATTGAGAACGACGGCAAACAGAGCAAGATATTTGTGTCCTCTGGCACAATCACAGTCAACGATGATTCCTCAGTTCAGGTACAGAATTGTATCAAAACATCAGGTTTTATGCTGCACTAATTTTTATAGTAACTGCAATGATAGATTAGCTGCTGCACTAATTTTAGTAGAACGTGATTACCATGTACTGTACGGCCGCTTTTTTGCGACTATTCATATTTAGTTGGTTTATCAATGCATTAAATCACTGGCTAATTTTTCGTGGATTTTCTCCTTAGTCTTTTAATTAATCGACCTCAAATTTCTCAGACAATTAGTTGGATTAGTTGACTAATTATTTGAATAATTTTTATTCACCTATCGCTAAAAAGCTAGTCCTGGGAGCGAATATTGAAAACATAGACATTTTGCCATAGTAATTTGGTCATCGTGTTTTTGGTGAATTTCTCAAAAACGGTTGGATGCACAAATTTCAAACTTTCGGGACAATTACACGACAAAAAGTAATAAATATCTACAGAACTCAAACCAATAAATTCGATATCGCTTGGCTGTGACAACGCTAGCAAGAAAAAGTAAACGCTAGCAAGCGTTTAAAACGTTTTTGGAGGCTATCTCAAAAACTATTAGGTTGACAAATTTATAATTTCGGGGACATTTACAGGGCTTAATTGACTAAATATCTGCATACTTAAAACTAAGAAATTCAACAAAATTCCGCTGGGGGAACGCACACTACCAAGAGAATTCTTTATAGAGAAAAATTAAAGTTTTGCATTTTATGGCAGAAAAATCTAAGTAGGAGATTTTAATAAAAGGCACCAGTAAGAAACCTCAGGATATGGGCATCCGAGCGATTTGCGTAAATCTTTTTCATACAAGCATACAGTAGCGCCATCTGTCAAAATTCTATAGGTGGCTGCTGAGCGAACTATATGGTGGCCTTCCTGCAGGTGACAAAACAAGAATTTTTGGTACCGGTAAGCTCGTGTCGTGCCATCCGCCCTGTTCAGGGTATATGTCTATTATTAAAGGTAAATAAGTAGCCTGTGCTCTTGCTCTTAGCATAGAGTTGTTAGCGAAACAGTTATTTTGACTGTAACAAAATATAACGTGTGCAGGTTTTAGCTGAAGAGGCGCACCCCGTAGAGATGCTGGACCGCGCGGCGGCGCAGGAGGCGCTCAGCAAGGCGCAGTCGGAGTTCAACTCGGCTGCCAATGAACAGGTAATGAAAACGCCTGACGTTCTAACTAAAGGGTTCCGTACCCAAAGGGTTAAAACGGGACCCTATTACTAAGACCTCGCCATCCTTCTGTCCGTTTGTCGGTCCGTCTCTCACTGTTGTACTATATCTCTTGAATTGTATAGAGAAGACACTAAAAATTTTCACAAATTTAACTATTTTTCACAAAAGATGTATTTCGGTTGCCCCTATAATACTGAAAAATAGAATTTCAATATTTCTGCTCATAAACAACAAAGGTGATTTTTTTTGCTCGATATTGATAATGACAATAGGTAGACGCTTGAAATCTTGAAATATTCACAGAAGATTTGGTTACATATTTACTTTAAAAATTAATAAATAAATTAAAATAAAACAAATATTTAAGGGTCATACAACAAACGTGTTTTATATTGCCTTTTTAATAGATAATGGTACAGAACTCTCCGTGCATGAGTCCAACTCCTATTTGGCCGGTATTATTTATGTACACAGCAGATTGACGACAATTTGATTGATTTTGACGACCTCCCTGGCGCAGTGGCGGCGCGCCCGGATTTGAGTGGGAGGTCGCGGGTTCGATTCTCGCCACGGGCCACTTTGGACTTACAATTTCTGAATTGGCTCAGGTCTTGTCTGGTGGGAGGCTTTGGCCGTGGCTAGTTACCACCCTACCAGCAAAGACGCACCGCCAAGCAATTTAGCGTTTCGGTGCGATGCTTGTAGAAACCGTTGGGGTATATTTAGTTACCCTTCCAAGTTAGTACAATAACATCAACACTTACCATCAGGTGAGATCGTGGTCAAGTACTAACTTGTATAGAGTAAAAAAAAGAACATTAATCTAATTAATGTATTTTTAATTCCAGGCTAAAGCGGAGGCTGCCATAGCTGTAGAAGTCGCCGAGGAGATCGTGAAGGCTGCATCTGCGTAGATGTCCACCGGCGATTCCAAGTCCTAGCTTACCAAGTAACAACTATTTAATTATAAACTTATCTGAGGAAATAAACCTGTTCGTATAGTGTATTAAGTATTTTCTTTTGGTAGCTGACCCTCAGCCTTCCCCTACTTCGCACTGTATGGTTTTGTGGGTAATTTCATAAATCATCCGTTGTCTACATTACAAAGAGACTTATTAGTTCTAATGGTTAAGAATCGAGACGTTTTGTTTTACTCGACTACGGGTATATCAAAAAGTATTTTTGATTTTATACCTCCAACGTGCATCTTAAGAGCCTTTATACGTTTACGCGTGAATCGCGTGTCGCTCCATACAAAAAAAGAATTCCGATCCGCTGACGCAATTTTGCGCGGAAAATGGTATTACAAAAAAAATTATAATAAAATAAATATACAACTTATTAAAATAATAAATAACCAGTGACATTGAATATGAATTGAATTAAATTACTATAATTCAGAAATAACAAAATATCTTGGATTTTATCCTAAAATAATACGTTTAATTTATCGAAAAATGCTAAAAATGGCACTTTTCGGTTTATGGTTTTTGAATGAAAATCTAGGAAAATCGTGTTTTTTTTTTGAGACACTTTTTAGTAAATGTTATTAATTTTCTATATATGTCATTGTTATAAGTTTTTATTAAGAAACATGGCAAATATCTTGCATCTGCGTAGAGCGTCGACCGCTATTTTAGCAAACAGCCTATACAAAAACTGTTCTAGTGAGAAAGTTATACACATATTTTAAAATATTTTTGAGCCAAGTTCTAGATTATGAAATGCCAAATAATATGAATTCAATTATCTAATCTATAATTGAACACATAACTATTTTATGTTCCTTCGGAAATCGTAAATTTTGACTCAAGCATAATACTAACGCATGAAGCGCCTTAAGTAATTTGTAAATTCCTCGTCATAATTCGACAAGACGTAGTGGCAGTTGAGACAGATACGGAAATATGAACGAACAATTTACTGTCTCTACACAAAATAGAATTAGGTAGCAGGAAGCAAGATTAATGAGCATATGCGATATGAATTTGATATTCATCCAATTGTCTACTTTAGATTTTGGTACAATTTTTCAAGAATCCAATAAATTGCTTGGGCATTTTGAATGAACTCACTTCATGTAAAGTATTAATTTGATACCTAGGCATGTATCTACAGCTCATCAGAATAAAATATATTGTGTATCGGCAAATGTTAAAGCAGCAATAATTTTATTTGATCCTGAAAAATAGTCAATCAATCAAATATATGCCAATGTAACAGCATAATGTTTGAAAATACCAATTTATCCGATGGACAATATTTATTCTGAAGTGCTGTACTCCTTGTCAAATCTAGAATCTAAGGTGTACACATTTGGAAAATGAAACACGAATTCGTAGTTGAAATATGAGTACTTTATTCAACACAATTCAAACACTTTGGTACAAACAGTTATTTGCAATTAGCAATATCGTTTTGTGTTTATACAAAAAAAACCTTTCAACTAAGCGCAAACGCAGCACTCGTAAGCAAAAACATCAAAAAACTTTAGAAAAAATCAATCCCGTCATGGTAGCGATTTTGCTGAATAACACTTTTTTCGTACAATATTATTCCATCAAATAGTTTACATTATAATTTTGAATATTCTTAATTTTAAATTTTCATATTATTCTTTTTAAAATTTATTATAAATCCAATTTTTAATGGAAGGTTTAGAGAAGAGATCGGTTCTAGAGGAAGCCGCGATAACCTATCTACAAACCTACGACGCAAAGCTTGCACGTTGCCACAACATATAAGAAGACATCTACAAAACGACACGCGCGTGTCTTACACCTAAAACATTGCATAATATAGAGATAAGATTACGATTATTTATTGAATATCATTAAAATGCACCTCATTACGTTAGGGTAATATTTGATACAAAATGCTTTCAAAATTTCTCGTCTGTTATAAATAAATTGGCAGTAAGTATACAAGAAGGGTAATCCAACTTGGGTATCACTATAGTCGTGGGATTATTATGGTCGGTATTATAAATTTTTATATGAAGTTACTTAGCGCTATATATACTGAAAGTTTAATGCATGTAGTACTTACATCACTAGCTACTGGTTACATAGTATTTTGTTTTCAAAGAGTTGATTATTCACTAATAAGATGCTTACTTCTAGGCTTATATCTAAAGGAGTTATGTTCCTAAATGCAATGAAAACATCAAAAGTCATTACACAATATAAAATGAAATGGCAATAACGTAAATGGTAAAAAGCATCACGAAAACTGTAACATTAAAGGAAGCATCGAGCCGACCGCGGGGTCGAGGGTTTACTTAAAATTGATCTTAAAAATACACATAAATAACGTTAATTGTTAGTACAATTCAAATAAAGTAAATGTGTAAAAAAATTCAAAATATCACATTATTACATGTTGAGCTTAATTTAAACGCCTGATCCACCCCAAATACCTGCACTTCTACAGACACGTGCTTTCTTTTAAATTAAGCTAAACAAATAAGATCAAACATAATTTTAACATCCCGCCGTAGACGTCGACGGCTACTCATTCGGGAATGTCGCCGTAAGTTTCGTGTTAGATAATCTCATCGGTGACACGTCACCTTTCTAAAGGAAATATATCAATTTGAATTAACTACCACAACCATAATTTTCTGTTTCGAATGGTAACGTAAAAGGTGACGTGCGAGTCTACTGGAGGGGGGCTACTGAAAACTGGGCGACACTCCCGACCGCGACCTCTACGGCGAGTCGAAGACCAAACCCAATGACTTATGGCACCGACGTGCACTAACGTGGGACGAATGAAATCTAGCCAACTCAGTCGAAATGAAATGAAAGTGCATAACACCGGCGCACGAGAAATACATAAAATGAATTTGGCATGACCGACCACGGCCTCGCCGAATCGCAATCGATGCAACGAAATCGCGACAGCTAAGCGGATTCGCAATGAAAAGCAATAAAGTACCGATTGCGTCGGCTGAGTCGTGATCGTTTAAACTAGACGCTTATATAAGGTTGGCCGGTGAGCGATGAGCGGTGAGCAGTTTACAAGTTACACTGCCACAGTATCGTAGGCTGTGAGTCCGCCGCGCCCGTGGACTGCTTGCTGGGGGATTGGGGTGTTTCCTTCTGGTCTGTAACAGTTCCAGCGGTTAGCACGCATCTGCACTAAACTACGCTTTTTATTTTATTACTTTGTTGCTGCTGTATAGGCGGTTTTTGAACCCACATTTTTTTGGCTATCTTGGCCTGGCTAGTAAGTAGTAGGTATCAGTAATTTTTGTTAGGCAGCAGACGTGGGTAATATGCTAGACTTCCTAGAGCAAAGCTTTGGCCACGATAGCCCAAGAAATGCGAGTACAAACTACCATTTTGACGTTTTTATAAGTATGTTGGAATCACAGATTGGAATATTGCATTTTGGATGGGGCTCTATAACACTGACAGCTAGATATGTGCGTTCTATATGTTGATATTCATGAACTTAATAGTGTTATATGAACACTAGTTTTTTTTTGGAATACACACTAGCCACACATGATCTTTAAAAACAAATTTAGGTTCACAGACTCTAAACAGTGGAAGTATAGAGTTAAGACAAGTGGCACTCTATAAGGTTTAATGTTTCTGTGTATACTGCAATTACTAAAGTTATAAGAGCAATAAAGGTAGCTGTGTAAGGCGTGAACAGAATTTATAAAACTATCGATAGTTTCGGTTTTAATATCTATATCGTATCGAAAATCAACATCGATAATTTTAATGTGGGCTCTACTCAGTACACGCAAGTATGCAGTTGGTAGGTACATCTGCGAAAAAGCTGATTAACGTGATTAAATAGTTATAGTATTGCAGTATATATATCTTTAAAAAATAATATTGGAGAAATGCGGCCATCGTAGTTCTTTTTTCAAATAAAAAAGAAAGATTTTATGCGCGTATCGATAATAATGATTCAGCAAAGGAAACGGCTCGGTGCAGTGGATTAAAGTGTTAGCCACATAAGATTAATGGTTAGAAACAATAACAGTTCAGGCAAAATGAAATGGTAACATTCAGCAAAAGGTACTTCTTCTTCACATACATTGACTTACTGTTTCCTGTCGACCACGGATGCAGAACATAGGACATGCTTAAATACCGACAAAGACTAGGAATTACATAACTCATACCATAGAGTAATTAATATTGCTCATACAATTGTCAATGCCATGTCGAGGCGAGTGCAGCCCGGCACCGGCAGGACGAGTGGGACATGACTCGGCAGTTAGTTACTTTCAGTGTGTATTCGGTTAATTTAATGAGAGATGTACCGATTATGTCTGGTCGGACGTATTCTGTTGCAACTCCCTAACCATAAATTACAAATAAATTGACATGTCCAGTAGGTAATAATGGACAAGCTTTTCAAAAATTTCCACGTGGAAATGGATGGCACAATTTTGGGATGCAGATTCTAAAACATCCTTTTTAGACTATGTAGGAAAATTCATATAACTTCGATTTACCTATATGTGTACTTTTTGTAATTGACAAGTCCAATAATAATGGACAAGCTTTTCAAAAAGTTCCACGTAGAAATGGATAGCACTGTTTTAGGATGCAGATTTAGTGCTATTCTTTTAGACTAGGAAAATTCATAAAACTGCGTTTTCATTATCAAAAATGGAAAGTGTGGTTATTCTAACTGCGTTTATTTTGACTAAACAGCTCATTAAAATCGGCACATCCCTTTATGTAACGCGAGTTATAAAAGTGCACGAATAAATAAATGTGAGTCAAAATTAATTTACTTTGAATTTAAAATTTCATTACCAATCATACTGAAATGCTTTCATCATTGCTATAAAATGTTAATATCTGCAGGGTTAGTATACAGGTTTTTGTACCAACGATGCGACTCACTTCGATTAAACGAAACGGATTACTCCACACATCTACAGTCAGTTACTCCACACATCTACAGTCAGCTTCTCAAGTGATGAACTAAGTAAGCTGTAGATGTATGGAGAAATCCTTTCCGTTTATTCGAAGGTGAGTCGACTCGAAAGTTGTACGAAAACCGGTACTAACTCTACTGAAAACTAAATTAATATCAAACCAGGTATTATCTGTGCACAAGTCAACGGTTTCGTGTATTGAAATAGATAAAAAAAATAAGTGATTTTGTGTGTGAATGTTTGTGAAATATGGAGGCCTTATTCAACTGACCTGTCAATGAGTTTCCTCATTTCGTCGCTGTGCAAGCCATCCTTGGCAGTGTGGGCTCTTACTGCAACAACACACAAGTCACCACGCGTCTACTCTAGGCACGAGACTTGGAGGATGCCCTCTACGACAACTTTACAAACACCAATACCCACTAAACATTCTTATGGATTTTAATAATGACCTGACTGACTGACTGACTTCAAGTCATAAAACGATTATTCAACCTCTTATTCCAACGATCTGCAGATATGAAATAGTTTTTTTTGTTGCTATAACCATTTATCTGTCGCAAAGACTACTGTAACTTTTACGATTGTTTAGAACTTGTTTGTTTAAAAATTTAATAAAGGTCATGTTTCAAATTGCAATACTTTTCAGTTGTTTGATTGACTAGACTTTTAGTGGGTATTGGTTCTAGAATGTAAAACACATGAACTAAATTTTCTACATTAACCAATTCAGACAGAAGGTTGAGTTAACACAATCACGTCTAAGCGTTGGAGTTAAAAATTCGAATTAAGAGAATCTGACATCCCTTGTTAAACCTAATACTTGGCAAAATAAAGAATACCTGAATATTACGTATTCACCCATTTAAAGAAGCAAACATACCACGATGATACTCAAGCGCCAATACTTTAAGAAGAAACCTTTATTTTGCCAAGTAAAAAAAACATGTAAAAGGAGAAAAATTTTGAAAAAAAATTATTATAGGTAAGCCAATTGCAAGAGTTTCTAAAAGCCGAGAACAACTTCATTTGTTATTACGGAGAATGTAGCATGCGGTCAGTCACAAGTATTATTGTAATTAAAAAAATTAAAACTATTGATTCAAATCGCTTTACCCGCGTCTTCTGTTCAGTTGACACCCATGTGTGTACGCATGGATCACAATTTATTTTCAATCATTATTTTTATTTATTAACAGGTAGGAATTAGTATGGTGGTGGAATGTGAGAAAGAAGACAACTCTATTCGATCGAGTGAAAATGAAAATTTTAAACAAAATTAAGTTTTGAAATTACATATCTCGATTTCATGAGATAAAAACAGATGTGATATGATATGAACACACACTCTTTTGACTGTTTTTTCGTGAAATTGTTTAATCTAGATAGAATATGTAATACGAAAAAATTACAACTATTGATTTAAAAATAAAACACGAATAATTTGTTATTGGACATTGGACTTGATGATTTTTGAAGTTTCGTGGAAATGGAAATCGATACTCTATATCCAAAATAATGGGTGTATAGAGTGGGCTCAAAAAATAATTAATTCACGCTCGCCAGAACCAACTGTGAACAAGAATCGCGTTTTTCTTGGCTTTGAGTTATAATCCCGTTGGGTTATAACCCAACTGTTTCTGTTTCGTCACTTTTGAGGTAGGTACCTAAGTATTTCTAATGCCGGACATACACCATCCTTCTTATCGTCCAATGGGTATGCCGTTGCCGATTGGACCAATTATTCTGACCGTATGTCATGCCAATCCACACCTACATACGGTCAGTTCTAAGTGATCCAATTGGTAGCGTAGCGTCATGCCGATTGGACGATAGGAAGGATGATGTATGGTCAGCATAAGGGTCAATTTTCTCTGCGGCGGAATAAAATGAGACATTACGAAATAAATAATTCTTGAGAATATGCGGGAATTCCCCGGAACACGCACGACTCATTTTAGCTCCTATTTAGTTTGTATATTATACAATTGACATAAAGTTCATTATGCTATGTAAACAAAAAGTCTCTTCCATTCCATTCTGCCGCGGTGTAAATTGACTTTAAGGATACAAATTCTCTAAATCGCACGTAACTTTTTCCGGAACGGCGTAACGGCGTAATGCAACGGATTGTATATTCTGATCCAAGTGATAAATCTAGAATTAGGGTAGCGGCCTGGCGATCGTGATTTCCCAGTGATGATCAGTAGGACTAGGATGGGCGCGTAGAGATATGTCCCTCTACTTTTGTCGCTCTCTTTTCTCTATAGATAGACAGAGAAAAGAGCGCGACAAAAGTAGACAGACATATCTCTAGGTGCGCATGCTGCACAGGATGGAATGGCGTGAGTCGTGGATGACGGGGGGAGGTGCGGCTACGTACCGGGATAGTTGCGGGGCTGGTCGCACTCGGCTTCGGAGATCTCGTTGGAGTCCTTGCTTTCGTTGAAGGAGGAGGAGCAGTTGTTCTCGGTGGTGGCGTTGCGCGGCGGCGGCGGGGGAGGCTCGGGGGAGCTGCCGCACTTGCGGGTTCCTGAAAATAATCACACAATTTTGCTAGATTTATAAATAAAATGGCATAAATGTAAACTCGCCATCCTGACATAGGGTCACCTACACTTTTAGGGGTTTCACTTTTTCAGAGGATGGCAGAAAATTCGCCGCGATTTCTCGCGCGTATCAAGCGCGACTGTTCCGTCCAGAAGGAGGGTTCCAATGCGAGAGCACATGGGGACTCCCCATATTTCCGTATAAGGCGCTCCATTTCCTTCGACACGTGTACTTGCTCTGAAGTTCACGCGTATTCACTCACGTTCACTTCTCGACAAAGTCATAGAGAGGTGGTGACCCACTGCATTTCAGTAACGACAATGTCATCTTCAATTGTTCCTCATAAAAGGGAATACTGATGTTTTCGACGATCATTCAGGTGGCAAAAGTCATCTTCAATTGGTCCTTATAAAAGGGAATACTGATGTTATCGAAGATCAGTCAGGTATTGAGTAAAAACAAGACCGTACCGATGCTGGGCCGGGAGCCGTAGTGGTCGGAGTAGGGCGTGCCGTAGGCGCCGGTGTACTGTTCGTCTTCGGGCTGGCAGCACGCGGGCTCGTCGTACTCGGGGCCGCACGCGTACATCGGGCGGGAGTAGCGGGCGCGCTGCGACCACACACAAACACTATTTACACCAACCGTCCAAACGCACAGAAATAGTAGTTTATGTAACGGTTACATAATGGGGGGTATTAAAATACGAGTGTGAGTTTAAAAAACGAGCCGCAGGCGAGTTTTTTAATAGTATCACACGAGTGTTTTAATACCTAATTATGTAGAGTTTCATACACTACTTTATCTACGCTCATATTATTATCATAAATCCAAATCATAAAATCTTGCTAACTTTTGTCGTAAATCATTGCGACTACTAAGATGTCAGGTGGAGTGAAATTTTCTTTAGTAGGTTTCACTACTAGACATTTTTCAGCGCAAAGTTTTGACTAAGTAACAAAAAAAATTAGTTGTCTGTAAAGTCGGTTTACGGACGATAGATTTACGAGATCACGTCATAATCGTAATCGTTATCGTAATCGTAATCGTAATCATAATCATAATCACAGGCCCAGGTGGAACGTTACGCGGAACGTTAGACATTGTGTTGTTGTCTATGGTCAATCATGGCCCATCTATACTCTCGGCAATGACTACCAACTATATGTTGTCTGTGGATTCACTTAAAAAAATATTACAAAAAAAATATTACCTACCCCAGATAATAATTGTAACCGTTAACCGTTGTATTGCCGATAGCGGTACTGTAATCAATTCCTTCAAAACCCCAGATACAAATACAGGAGTCCAGGGCCGTGTATCGTTATGGATATTATACAACTTTCTTTAAATATTTCCATAGTCGAGCGATGTTATTATGAATAACTTTTTAATAATTATAGAAGTCTGTGAATAAAGTAGGTAATTATTTGACACATTTCGATTTTATAATTCGAACTTTAAGCAATGAGCGTAGATAAAAAAAATTATTTTATTGAAGGTAGGCTTGTGCTTGACGATAATCATGCCTGGTGGAAAGCAATGATGAGGTCTAGGTTGGAGCGCGCTTGCCTAGAAAATGCCTATTTGTTAGACGTCAACCACATAAGGTGGCCACCGCTCTCGGCGTCTTGCAGACCTATGGCGCATATACATGCGGTGCCATAATGAGCGCCTAGATTGTTGTCAAATGTTCATGTTACGACGCAATCTTATACGCCACTTGACAGATTAAAAATCATCAACGTCGTCGTTTAAGCCGATGGACGTCCACATAGGCCTCTTGAAATGACCTCCAAACACCACGATCTTGCAACGCCTAGTGCCAGTGGCTCCCCGCGACTTTCTCTATGTGGTTTGTCCACCTGGTGGGAGGTCTGCCGAAAATGCGCTTCCCGGTGCGTGGCCATAAAATTAAAAATAGTGATCCTCATTTTGTAGACGATGCCAGTCCACATATTGTTTCTGTGTCCAAAAGTCATACGCGAACACATCTCAAATTCGTGTGTCTATTTGAATACCAGACTCTGATTTGGGAATCAAAATAAGAAGATATCGTAGTCCTAAGACGACTTCGGATATGCTTACGTATTGGTCCTCTTCAGCGCAGGTGGCGGGGTCGTCGTACTCGGGGGCCGTGGAGTAAATGGCGCTCTGTCCTCCTTGAGAGTTCTTGCGGGCGTAGCGGCTGTTGGCACGAGGCTGCGTGGAAAATTGTGCATCATTAATTACCTTTAGTGGAATTCGATTTTTTTTTTAAGTTTCAAACAACATAATATTCTCGATTATTTTCTTTAACACAGCATCAACGGTTCTGGCGTATAGCCTCTAAATACAGTAGTTGGAAGTTTGTGTCACCCAATTTAGTCGCGGAAAATCGTCTAAAATAAATTGTACATCAGCAGTTTTGCACCGCAACAATGTAGGTGTGACACACAAGTTGTGTCGCTACACCTTCGGTCGTTTGCCTCTACTCACCATGCTCTGGGAGCCTGCGCGCGAGTGTGCGGGGTGGTGCGGGTGCTGGTGCGGGTGCGCGAGAGTGCCGGC
This sequence comes from Coenonympha arcania, assembly GCA_036785405.1. Lineage (NCBI taxonomy): Eukaryota > Metazoa > Arthropoda > Insecta > Lepidoptera > Nymphalidae > Coenonympha > Coenonympha arcania. The sequence continues at coordinate 3,836,777 of CM072063.1, read as the reverse complement.
GTGCGACGGGTGGTGGTGGGGGAACGCGATCGCCTTGCTGGGGTCCATCTCCTCGCGGAAGCCTAGCAGGTGGAACGTGGCGTAGGGGCAGATCTCGTCTTCCATGCCTGCGGACATTGAAAGGTTGCATACCTATTAATTATTATTAACGTATAAGCATTTACGGAAAAACAGTACTTTACTGGCTCTCTTAAAATAATAAAAGAGCACTTTGAAATAAATTACCTTAAAAAATACGTAATCTTACTTCATATAAGTTAAAATAGAAGGTATTCAAAGAACACAATTGTCAACTTTTAATTTGCCTTTTCCCAACCAATTCACCACCGTACCTAACTGAATAAATGGCGTAGTGGTAATAACCTTGATGCGTAAAATCGAAGCTGCGAGTTCGGAACCTAGCATGCGTGAGAGTTTTTGGAATGTTTTAAATTTATCAAATTAGTTGTTCAGACGCAAATAAACTAATTCATAATAAATTATACGAATAATTCCGTCACTGGAAGACACACGCAACATGACGGAATCCCTAGAAAAGTTGTTACGCGAACTTCGCTGCGACATTAAAAAAGATAATGAAGACGCGTTAAAAATAGTCGAAGAGCGGATTACAAAAACCATCAACGAAAACATAGACCAAAAATTTGAAAACATTCAGATGCAGATAGATCAGATCAAGAAATACAATACAGAACAAAATGCCAGAATTCTAGAACTGGAAAAACAGATTCGGTACAGGAACATAATATTTTTTGGAGTCGAGGAAGGTGAAAAGTCGTATGAAGAATTAGAAAATAAAATGCTTAGCATAATAACTACCAATATGAAGGTCATTTGCAACAAAAGCGAAATCGAATTAGCAAAAAGAATAGGCAAAAGATTGGAAAATAAAGTAAGGCCTATTGTTGTGACTTTAACTACCTACGGGAAAAAAGTCTCTATCCTAAGAAATAAAAGCTACCTTAAATCCCTAAACATCTACTTAAAGGAAGATTATCCTCATCAAGTCTTGGAAAAGAGAAAGGAACTCCAAAGCCAGCTAAAACAAGCACGAAGTGAAGGAAAAACTGCATACCTTCGGCAAGACCGGCTCGTAGTGTACGAGGCGAAGAAACCGCAAAACTCAGAGGGCAATACGGGCAGCCAAAACTCTAGGAAGAGGGAACTTGATTCCTCACCTCCAAGCCATTCTCACGACCTACAACTGCGTAAAAGTCTGCCAGCAACGACTTATCAATTGGCAAAGAAAAATAGATTCAAATCACAAAACTGTACAAAGGGTCAAAGTTCTTTAAATGAATTCTTACAAAGGACTAGGGACGGGGCTCAAAAGCCTTCAACTTCAGCGGCCGCTGTCACGGGTGACAACGAGGATTAGCAGTTACAACCGCCTCTCCATTACCAACCATGCCCTCCTGCCACCAAAGTAAGCAAATCATTTAACAAAACTTGCAGCAAACCTCCCCCAGAACGGTTCGTCTCCGCGGGGGCAGTAGACGAAAACCCTCCACGATGCAACAAATACAACAAATACTACATTGCCACATTTAACGCTAGGTCAGTTGTAAATGAAACACGTCTACTTGAGTTAGAATACGCAATTTCGGCAATAAAATGGAACATTATAGGTATTTCGGAAGTGAGAAGAGAAGGGCTAAAAATATTGGATAGGGGTCACTATATTTTCTACCACTACGGTCTAAAACACGGTGAAAAAGGCGTCGGCTTTTTAGTGAGGAAAGACAAGACTACAGAAGTGCATGACTTTACCGCAATATCAGAGAGAGTTTGCCTCATGAAAGTAAGAATTCACGAGAGAATATACTCGCTTATACAAGTCTATGCGCCCACAGATAACTGTAGTGAAGCTGAAATTAACGACTTCTACGAAGATCTCGTAAAGGCCCTGGAGAGTTGTACTGGAATTACGATCCTTATGGGGGACATGAATGCCAAGATAGGTAAACCCGAACCCAAGGAACATTTAATAATGGGAGACTATGGATACGGCGAAAGAAATGCAAGAGGTCAATTGTTTCTGAATTTTTGCCTTCAGTACAAATTAAAAATAGCAAACACGATGTTTAAAAAGTCAGACAAATTAAGATGGACATGGCTAGCACCTAATGGTAAGACAAGAAATCAAATAGACTTCATTGCCACAAATGTTCCAAAAATCGTAGAAAACTGCTCTGTTCTGAGCAAACTACTGCATCCCAGTGACCACCGGCTAGTAAGGTTGACCTTGCGAACAGGAAAAATCAAACCATCTCGGGCTCGTTGTTACACAAAATACCCCAGTAAATATCTAGACCACACACTCTTCAAACACGAGATACCTAGCCTAATCAAAGATGCGGTAACACCCGTACAATCCTTCTACGACCAACTCGAAAATATGATCTTAAAATGCTCACAACACTCTTCACCGACGAAAAAAGACATTAAACGACAGGCCATAATAACCGACGACATTATCAATTTAAAAAACCAAACTCACATTCTCAAAAACAAGATTAACAAAACTAAAAAAGAAAAATTAAAACTAAGCACACTGTACAGAGAAACAAAAGACAAAATTAACAAAAATTTAGAGGACTACAGATTAAAAATTTTGGAAGAACACATAGAAAAAACAGGTGGAACGAAAAAGGCCTACAAACAACTAAACAACAATAAACACATAATGACACAACTCAAAGACACATTAGGGACTACTGTTACAAATCGAAAGGATCTAGTAGGTATAGCTACTCAATTCTACCAAAATCTGTACAAAAGTAACGATCACAACACGAAAGAAAAATTCATCCATTTCAATAATAACGATCCGGTGCTACCATTCATAAGTGGCGAGATTGAAATGTCAATAAAGTCTTTAAAAATGGAAAAATGTCCAGGACCGGACGGCATTACAAATGAACTGCTGAAATCAGGCTCAAATATCCTATTAAATGTACTTACAGCTCTCTTCAACCTGATTCTGCAACAAAAAACGATCCCTAACCAGTGGACAATCTCAGAAATCATACTACTGTACAAAAAAGGTGACCCTAAACAGATAACTAATTACAGACCTATCAGTTTGTTATCCTGCATTTACAAATTGTTTGCAGCGACATTACTACGCCGCGTAACTAAGATCATTGACGAAAACCAACCGGTTGAACAAGCAGGATTTATTAAGAACTACGCCACAATTGACCACATCCACACGCTCAAACTGATAATAGAAAAATACAAAGAATTTGACATGCCATTATATATAGCCTTTATTGACTACTCAAAAGCTTTTGACTCTTTACATCATCATTCTATCTGGGACTCCCTAAACGAGCAGGGTTTAAATAGAGACTACATAGAGCTCATAAAGGAAATATACAACACTAGCAAGGCTCGAGTGAAACTGGACTCACCAGGCCCTTATTTCAAAATCGAAAGAGGCGTTAAACAAGGAGACCCACTATCACCTAAATTATTTATCGCTGTTTTGGAGAGCATTTTCAGAAGATTGCAATGGGAAAACAAGGGCATAAAAATCAATGGCAGATATCTGTCACATTTACGATTCGCCGACGACTTAGTCTTGCTCTCGGAGGACCCAACTGAGCTGCAGCTTATGTTACAATCATTGCACCAAGAGAGCAAGGCTATGGGACTAGAAATGAATGAGAGCAAAACGAAGTTGATGACAAACAAGGATCATACACCTATCGTTATAATGGTATCACCAATAGAATATGTAGAAGACTATGTGTACCTTGGCCACCTTATTTCTTTCAAGTCTGGTACAGAAAAAGAAATAGACCGACGGATAAAGTCCACATGGAACAAGTACTGGGCTATGAAAGATGTATTTAAAGGAAAACTACCACTAAAGTTAAAATCAAAAGCCATGGACATATGCCTAACACCATGTCTAACATATGCCGCGCAGACCTGGCCAATAACCAAAAATAATATTCAAAAGATAGGTAAATGTCAAAGAGGAATGGAACGCAGTCTTTTGAACCTAAAACTAAAGGACAGAGTAAAAAATGTAGAGATAAGGAAAAAGTCTAAAGCAAAAGACGCTGTCAAACATTTACTTAGATCCAAATGGAAATGGGCGGGGCACATTCAAAGAGTTCCGGACGAAAGATGGTCGAAAGTCGTTACCAACTGGTATCCACGGAATTCTAAACGCAGGCGTGGACGACCGTTCAAAAGATGGGATGACGATATTGTCAAAGTCGCAGGTAAAACCTGGTCGCGAGTAGCTAGGAACAGAAGGGACTGGTTGCTAATGGAGGAGGCTTTTACCGCCATAGGCGGTCCTTACAATAACTAAAATAAACTTACTGACAATACTAACCTAGATTAAGACATATTGCTAACCTACTAACGACCATAGTTTATTATGCTAAACTTTTTCAGATATGTAATTAGTATTAAGATAACTATTGTAAGGAAAGAAATAAAGCTATTATTATTATTATTATTATTAATTTGCCTTTTTAAATAAGCAAAAAAAATGATAAGGCAGTCAACTCATATTCCACTTGGAATTGTAAGTACCTATATTCAGTTTGTGTACAGTCCGTTTGGAATGAAAATATGATTGTCATTTCATTAGTTTCTTGTTTCTTCCACACATGTCTGTAGTGTCCAAGCGAGAAAATGACAAAATTACAACATTGCCGAACATCCGTGTCATATTACGTGAAAAATCGTATCACTATATACCTACATAATTAATTTATTTTAAAACACAATATATTCTACTAGCAAACGCCCGCGGCTTCGCTCACGTTGAACTTCTGCTGTACTCCTTCAGGCATTTAATTTCCAAAATTCCTGTAGGTATTTTTCCATCCTTCCTTTCAAATTCCTTCTCTATACTTGTTGCGATACTCACATATCGATTTTCAAAGCGATCGGCCCAATAACAAAAAAATTCAAAATGGCGGCCACTTTTTTAAATTTTTACCACAAATTCCTTTTCCATACTTGTCGCGATACTCACATATCGATTTTCAAAGCAATCGTCACAGTAACAAAAAAATTCAAAATGGCGGCCACTTTTTAAAATTTTGACTACAAATTCCTTCTCTATACTTGTTGCGATACTCACATAACGATTTTCAAAGCAATCGGCCCAATAACAAAAAAATTCAAAATGGCAGCCATTTTTTTAAATATTTACCACAAATTCCTTCTCCATACTTGTCGCGATACTCACATATCGATTTTCAAAGCAATCGTCACAGTAACAAAAAAATTCAAAATGGCGGCCACTTTTTAAAATTTTGACTACAAATTGGCGGCCACTTCTTAAAATTTTGACTACAAATTCCTTCTCTATACTTGTTGCGATACTCACATATCGATTTTCAAAGCAATCGGCACAGTAACAAAAAAAATCAATATGGCGGCCACTTCTTAAAATTTTGACTACAAATTCCTTCTCTATACTTGTTGCGATACTCACATATCGATTTTCAATGCAATCGGCCCAATAACAAAAAAAATCAAAATGGCGGCCACTTTTTTAAATTTATACCACAAATTCCTTCTCCATACTTGTCGCGATACTCACATATCGATTTTCAAAGCAATCGTCACAGTAACAAAAAAATTCAAAATGGCGGCCACTTTTTAAAATTTTGACTACAAATTCCTTCTCTATACTTGTTGCGATACTCACATATCGATTTTCAAAGCAATCGGCACAGTAACAAAAAAAATCAAAATGGCGGCCATTTTTTTTAAATATTTACCACAAATTCCTTCTCCATACTTGTCGCGATACTCACATATCGATTTTCAAAGCAATCGTCACAGTAACAAAAAAATTCAAAATGGCGGCCACTTTTTAAAATTTTGACTACAAATTCCTTCTTTATACTTGTTGCGATACTCACATATCGATTTTCAAAGCAATCGGCACAGTAACAAAAAAAAATCAAAATGGCGGCCAATTCCTTAAAAATTTTGACTACAAATTCCTTCTCTATACTTATTGCGATACTCACATATCGATTTTCAAAGCAATCGGCCTAATAACAAAAAAAATCAAAATGGCGGCCACTTTTTTAAATGTTTACCACAAATTCCTTCTCCATACTTGTCGCGATACTCACATATCGATTTTCAAAGCAATCGTCACAGTAACAAAAAAATTCAAAATGGCGGCCACTTTTTAAAATTTTGACTACAAATTCCTTCTCTATACTTGTTGCGATACTCACATATCGATTTTCAAACCAATCGGCACAGTAACAAAAAAAATCAAAATGGCGGCCATTTTTTTAAATATTTACCACAAATTCCTTCTCCATACTTGTCGCGATACTCACATATCGATTTGCAAAGCAATCGTCACAGTAACAAAAAAATTCAAAATAGCGGCCACTTTTTAAAATTTTGACTACAAATTCCTTCTCTATACTTGTTGCGATACTCACATATCGATTTTCAAAGCAATCGGCACAGTAACAAAAAAAATCAAAATGGCGGCCACTTCTTAAAATTTTGACTACAAATTCCTTCTCTATACTTGTTGCGATACTCACATATCGATTTTCAAAGCAATCGGCCCAATAACAAAAAAAATCAAAATGGCGGCCACTTCTTAAAATTTTGACTACAAATTCCTTCTCTATACTTGTTGCGATACTCACATATCGATTTTCAAAGCAATCGGCCCAATAACAAAAAAATTCAAAATGGCGGCCACTTTTTTAAATTTTTACTACAAATTCTTCCATACTTGTCGCGATACTCACATATCGATTTTCAAAGCAATCGTCACAGTGACAAAAAAATTCAAAATGGCGGCCACTTTTTAAAATTTTGACTACAAATTCCTTCTCCATACTTGTCGCGATACTCACATATCGATTTTCAAAGCAATCGGCCCAATAACAAAAAAGTTCAAAATGGCGGCCACTTTTTAAACTTTGTCCAGAAATTCCTACTTATCCCCAGCTGATTACGAATTCATCACCTAATATCAACCTAGGTACCAAATTTCAGATCTCTACGATATTATTGATTTCGCTGGAATCCCTGGTAAAACGCAAAAAATACACTTTTGTATGGGAAAATTCATTAAATGTAAGATTTTTATCCCTTAAACATGGAATTCCTGGAATCCCCGTCTTAGTACGAATTTATGACCTAATATCTACCTAGATATCAAATTTCAGATCTCTACGACTTTAAGTTTTTCGGGAATTCCTGGAACAACGAAATAAATACAATTTTGTATGGAGAAATCCCTTTAATGTACTATTTCTACCCCTTAAACATGGAATTTCTGGAATCCCCGTCTTAGTACGAATTCATGACCTAATATCTACCTAGGTACCAAATTTCAGATCTCTACTACTTTTAGTTTTTCGGGAATTCCTGGAACAACGAAAAAAATTACAATTTTGTATGGAGAAATCCCCTTAATGTACTATTTCTACCCCTTAAACATGGAATTTCTGGAATCCCCGTCTTAGTACGAATTCATGACCTAATATCTATCTAGGTATCAAATTTCAGATCTCTACGACTTTTAGTTTTGCGGGAATTCCTGGAACAACGAAAAAAATTACAATTTTGTATGGAGAAATCCCCTTAATGTACTATTTCTACCCCTTAAACATGGAATTTCTGGAATCCCCGTCTTAGTACGAATTCATGACCTAATATCTATCTAGGTATCAAATTTCAGATCTCTACGACTTTTAGTTTTGCGGGAATTCCTGGAACAACGAAAAAAATTACAATTTTGTATGGAGAAATCCCTTTAATGTACTTTTTCTACCCCTTAAACATGGAATTTCTGGAATCCCCGTCTTAGTACGAATTCATGACCTAATATCTACCTAGGTACCAAGTTCCAGGTCTCTACGACTTTTAGTTTTTCGGGAATTCCTGGAACAACGAAAAAATTTTACTTTTGTATGGGAAATACCCTTAAATGTATGATTTTTACCCCTTAAACATGGAATTTCTGGAATCCCCGTCTTAGTACGAATTCATGACCTAATATCTACCTAGGTACCAAATTTCAGATCTCTAGGACCTATAGTTTTGGCGGAATCCGTGGAACAACCAAAATGCCTCATTCTTTTATATATATAGATTTATGGGTAAAATCAGGGTCTATTATGTTTCATTGAACCCAGTTTATAAATATGCAAATAAAAATATAACTGGTGTTAGATATAAAGCAAATAATTCAAACTGAACTTTAACTACACTTACCGTTCGATGGAGAGTTAGTTTTACCACTCCACACGTTTCCAATAGGTAACTGTTTAATTTGTGGTTTTTATTGAGGATAATATCGTTTCGGAAAAAGCCATTTCGAAAAAAACGATTTTATCCGCAATAATAATCACGTATCGTATAAATATTAAATTATCTACTAACTATATTAACTGTCTACAAAGCGACACAAGCGAATCTACATTATCACCGAACTTACAAACGAGACTGTGCTTTTTCTACAATGAATCTTCGATATCACTGTAATTTTTTCTAAATTATTAGACACTTGTTATTAAATTTTGCTCCTGGCTCCGCCCGCATTCGATTCAGTTTTTTGCAAAACCTTATATTCCCGTTCCCGAGCCATATTCTAACTTATAACTACTTTCAATAAAGTTTTTAAAGATAGCCTATAGCTGTAGAACGGCTTTATTCCACGGGAACTATGGATGTTTCTGGGTTAAAAAGTAGCCTATGTTTTAATTCAGGTTATAAGCTATCTATGTTCCAATGACGTGAAGGTACACACACATAAAATTTCGTCTTTATAATACAAGTGTGATTTTCAGTTTATAATTTTGTAATGCACATTCAAGTAGCCAGTCTGGTTTGTAGGAGCGATGTCACTGACCTGTGGAGATGGTGTCGCCGGAGCCGGTGCGGCGCACGCGCGGCCGCCGCACGCGCTCGTACTGGTGCCTGCGCGGGTCCCACGTGGAGTGCGCGCCCACTGGACAACTACTGCGTCAGCATGCGCCGCGTGCACCGCGCACCCTAGCCCTCCGCCCGCCACATACCACTCGGTCGCGCTAAGTTTGCACCTCGCCACGGACACAGAACACTAAATAGTACCAGAAGGTTCACTCCGCCCGATAATTTAAAGAAATAGCGACTCTAGCGCTGACACAAAAAGTGCAATTTAGTTCCCAATAGCGCCTGGCCCGGCCCTCAAAACCAACACGCAACAAACGCAATGTTGTGGTCTCTTTCTATCGCCTAACTTTATCTCTTACGACGTACTACACTAGGGCTGCCGTACAGACGGCGCGTTAAAATAGACCGTACAGAACTAGCGCGTACAACTCGGCCCGCGAGCGGCAACCATCTGAAATATCGTGGTCCGTACCCGTACTTGTAGCCGGGACGGTCACGTGATAAGTGATACTGGCCTGCCACGGAATACATAATAGCACCTAACGTTACAGAAGGTTCACTCCGCAAGATGATTTAAAGAAATAGCGACTCTAGAGCTGACATAAAAAAGTGCAATTCAGTTCGCAATAGCGCCTGGCTCCGCCTCCGCTATGCATCTAAAGTTGTGGTCACTCTCTATCGCGTAACTTTTATCTCTTTCGAGTTTCGACGTACTAAGGTTGCCTCGTAATCGGGCGAACGCAGCGCGTGAAATAGACCGTACAAGAACTAACGCGTGCAATCTAGCCGGCGCGCGGCGGCCGTCTGAAATTAGTACGTCGAGACGGCTACCTGTAGTTTCTTCGATCACGTGATAAGTGAACCTGTCCTTACCTAACTGGAAAGCGGTGCCCCTCCCATTTCCCCGCTCACCTCCCCGCTGTCGTCTTGTAGCGTCAGTACGGTTCGCAGTCGACAGTGTGACGTATCCGACGCGAGGTGCAAATTTAGCTTGACCGAGTTGTACACTCCGCACCACATTATATGCTGCACTCATATTTCCGCAAGTGCCTGCTCTACAGAGTGATTTGTTCGTAATGCTTTGGAGCGCGTTCGTTAAGTGGTGCGGAGTGTAGGTACTGCTTGTCGTGGACCGGTCGGCAGTCCACGAACAAAGCTCATACAATATCTCACTTGCGTTCTTTATAACACGCTAATTTTTTTATAATGAACAGTTATACTAGCAAGACGTAATGGACATCCATGTCAGATGCAGTGCGTCCCACAATTTTGCTTTACAATATCATGCGAGACACCGCACTGCGACTGCGCTCATTAGATACGAGTTCTAATATTTAATTACTAAACAATAAGGTACGTTTTTCATGCGAAACATTAAGGCTCGGTTGTTTGACTTGACTTTAACCGAAACGTTATATTTAAATATGGCGGCCTGACTCTAAGGTTTTTTGCAATAAGGGTCAGACCGCCATATTTAACTATAACGTTTCGGTTAAAGCCAAGTCAAGCAACTGAGCCTAAGACTACCTTCCACGTTGAATAAGGTACTTTTAAATTTTATTTGCAGCTTTAAATTTTGATACGAAAAATATTGCCAACAACAAAAACACTATGCGGTACCTATGGTGAGATATTGTGTGAGAACATTGAACCCTACACCAAATAATTTAAACACGTATATGCGGACATACCTGTATGTTTTGACGTATCCTGTTCTCCATACAAAATTGTCAAAATAAATGGCAGAAGTAAATAAAGGTTTTTATCAAAAAAAGTAAAGGATAAGCCAAAACATAAAAGCAGCGGGACTGTCGCCAAAATAAAAAAAAAACATTCCCAAAAATAATTAGGAACCAACTAAGTACTAATAGAAATTAAAATACCTAAATCACTATATGAAGAATATGTAATAAAATTTAATACCATGTTAAATTGATATTAATGAAGTATCCTAGAGACCATTTCAAAAATTACTATCTAATTTTTAAAGCCATACATACCACTAAGTTTCTTAAAGATGTACTAATTTACGAAGACTCTACAAAAATTAATAAGAGGGAAAGCTATAGAACCGAAAAATATTTCAGGATTTGTGCAGAAAATAAAATGCAAAATAACATTTTATTATTTCCTCAATCCAGCAAAATATTGCCTGAAAATTAAGTATGTTGTTTGTCGTCTGGGAATGTGAAAAATGTTATTGTGTAGGGTTTAGGGGATATGGAAAAATTGTATGTGAAATGGGAAAAAATGTAGTTTGTCGTGAATGAATGAATTAATACTTTATTGCACATTACAAGAAAGGAAAACATAACAAACAAGAAATCATAATGCGCAAAAGGCGGTATTATTGCCATAGGCAATCTCTTACAGACAACCTTTTCTTTTTGGTAAGAGGTTGTCGTGTTTGGGATGTGATAAAAATTAAAAATGCATCTGATTTTTTATCGTTCGCCATTCGTTCGTTCGTTTCAGCCGACGCACGTCCGCATGCTGTAAAAAGGCGCGGTCAATACTCAATTATAGGGACGAGTATATAGAGACGATAGGGACAACTTTCCGCACTTATATTGAAATGTACCATTACCATGTGTCGCTTGTGAAAAAAACGTAGTTTCTCGTACGTAGGATGTCAAAAATGTAGTTATAGCGTATGCGTTTGGCAAGTGAAAGTTGTGTGCGCTTGTGGCGGTACTCACTGATGACGGCCTGTCGCTTGACGCGGTCGCAGGTGTTGTAGTTGGAGCCGGGCACGGGGGGCAGCTTGCGGTTTGGAGGCGCGATGTAGCCGAGCTCGTCGCGAAGTCCTCCGCGCTTGTCGAGAGTGCCGCCCGCTCCGAGCGCTGCGCCAGATGCGTTGTATACCGCGTCGTCTGCAAACACGATATTTGTGATTGAGTCGTTAAAGCTTGTATCATGTACATGCCTACATATTCAAGTACAGTGATTAGTCTTAATAAGGTTCTAATACAAGTCGCGGCAAGTAAGTTTGGAAATAAACGTGGAGGGGATAGCTGCGCAAGACGGAACTTAAAAACAGCAATGCGATTTCATCGCGCGTGCGACCGATCGCATGCCCGTCGAGCTGCGACCCGCTTACCCCCATGATATTATTATGAATTACCCCCATGAATATGTTTAACTTCTACGCAATAACGGTGACCGCTAGACAATCAAGTTGCCATCATGGGCGTATAATAGAAAGACTATTTCTTAGGGATGGGGTTTGCCCCATTAAGTATTTTTACAGGCAGGACTTGCAGTGTTCGAAATTTCATAGGTTATTGATAAAACACACATTTAGGTTATACTTAAACCTTGATAAAATCATAAAAAAAAAAGATTTTAAAGAGAAGAAAAGAGAATAGGCTTTTCTCTTTTCTTCTCTTCAAAATTTTATTATGGTTCATGAGGGTGACAAACAAAAGCCTTTCTAAAAAGAGTTTAGAGCGGACCATTGAACTTGACCAAAGAAACGAAAGCGAAGGGAGCTCAATTTTTGAGCTCAAAAATGATATTTTTCATGTATTAAGTATAATAGAAATAATTGACGGATTTCAATTTTTAAAAGATTAATAAACTATATTTTGATAAACACTATACAGATTTTAAGTCAGTACTTATTACAGCAAGAAAAAAAAAATTGGTTGTCTGTAAAGTCGGTTTACTGACGATAGTTGAACGTGACAACGTCTTCTTTGTCGTTCGTTCCGCGCTCGCGAGGTAACGCCGGTAACGCCGCATGAGCGAGGTAACGCCGGTAACGCCGGATGAGTCATGTTTTTTCGTGCGTGCAACCGGCTCTATCGAATTATAAGACGTTGTCATGTCAAAAATTAAATCGATACAATAATTTACATGAAACAGTGACAATTAAGAACTTGGTTTTTATAACTGTAGGTAAACTATCTAATGTTCAGCAAAATTATAATATCTGAGGTAGTTCTACTTGAAGCAAAGGATGATAGAGCTTACTGCCTAATAAACATTTCCCATGCTAATAATATGTTGTAGGTATACGAGTAATAAAATAAATCTTAGTTACGCTTATAAAATAAATCTTAGTTTGAACTCAAAAACGAGTACCTACCAACAAACTAATACCATGGTACTAAAAGTAAATGATTTTGAATTACTATCTCGCTCGCGTAGAGTTTGCCAATGATATCAGGCAGCTGTAGTCATATTATGATTTATCTATTCAATTTCTGAGAATGTGTCGTTCACTTCAATTTTTAACCCTCGACACAAAAAGAGGAGTGTTACAAGTTTGACTTTGATCTATGTCTTTGTATGTGTGTCTGTGGCATCTAGCTCTCAAATGGATGGATCGATTTCGATGCGTTTTTTTTATTTGAAAGCCATTTCTTAGCTAAATTTGGTTAATAACGGTCCACCAATGTAAGAGTATCAGCTCTTTAAAACTGTTATTACCACTCCCTTAGTATGGGCACATAATAAACCAAAAGGCTTTTTCTAGTGGAATACTAAAGATTATGACAAACCCAAGATGGCCGCCATCACAAGATGGCGAATTGCGGAGGTTGGAGGTTTTTTTTATTTTTTTATTTGTTTAGGTCATTTGAATTCAGTTCCATAAGCGTACCAAGAACAATCTTAGGAATAGATGGCTACAGCTGATGTCATGAGCTGTCGTATCGGTACATCGCAAGACGATAACGTGGAAGGAGAGGAGGCCACCGGCAAACTCTACGCGTGTAAGAACTTAAATTATGAATGATTTTGTAATGGTTCAAAAATAACAAAATAAAGCGGTGTCCATGCCACCATACATACAGTACAGGTCCTTCTGACCTCGCAGGCGGTGCGGCGTGTTCCTGCGCGCGAGGGTCAGACAGATCACCACCATGCCCACGATGAACACCACAATTGTCGCCAGGATCGGGACCAGGACTTCAGGCTCTAACCAAGCCTTCACCCACGGAGGAAGCTCCTTGTCACCATCAGCGTTTCCAGGCAACGGAGCGACGGTTCCTAGACGAAAACTTGGAGGTTTGAATGGTTTACCTTTATGATGATTGTCCCTCGCGCCTCGGACAACGCAAACCACCACAATCGCAATGATAATGACCAGGATGGCAGCGACCACTGGCACGATCAAGTTGAGGTGGGAGAGAATGATTTTGAGGGTTTGCTCCGGCGTGAGGGCCCCGTCTCCGACTTCGCGCGCCGGCGCAACGGTACCTGAAATGCAAGCCTTCGGTAAAGCTACACAAACGACTAATGTTTAGACTTTTATTGTGACAGTTTGACGACTGTTTAGTGGTATCTGTTTTTTAAGGCAATGCATTTCAGGTACTCGATTTTACACACTGCTTTGCAGTTAGTAAAATGAACTAATCGTATGGGTTATTTAAAGGAAGGAAAGTGTGCTTTACCTTTTAGGGTTTCAATTAAGTGTGATACAATCAAGCTATAATTATTACTCTGAGTGATTCTACCTATAAGGGTTCTGTTTTTCTCATTTACTCTAATAATTTAATATTGAACTACTTAAACGGAACGATTGTATCTGATACAAGTCTATAGTTCCTCTATATAGCCATGTTACTTATCGATTTTATCAGGACCGAACGGATATAATATCATTCCCATCATTTTTCAGTTTTTGAAGCGAATATAAAAAAAATCAATAAGGTAACACGGCTATATGTGCTGTTTCTAAGACTCGGATCTCAGTAGAGAAACAAGGACGTCTGACATCCCCTAAATAACAATAATAATTGTATTTGGTGTTGTTTAACCCTTAATTACTCGCATGGGGTCAAAGCAATTTCGAATTAAAAAATGAAGCACTTGGCGCGGCCCGATTCTCCCCGCGCCCTCGCTAGCTTCATAACACACGTCTAAGTTTGTATTTTAGTAGCATAGAGTAATTTGTATATATAGGGAATAGAGACCTCACTTCCGGCCATAAAATGGAAATGCTAAACTAGCTCCCCTATACTTGAAAGTTGGAACTAACCTTATCCATGTGTATAACCATATAATGTACCTATAGGTATACCTATCTATATGCGTAGCAGCTACACATAGGTAGGTATATATAATTATTAAAATATCTTCATTGTATTCAGAATTTTAAATAAAACACAACAATGCTTATCCGATGCCATTATTTATTACAACTATAGCTTTAGAAGTTCATCACAATATAAATTAAACACTACAAAATTTGAGTCCTGTCTCAAACTATAAAATACCTAATATAAGAGTTCTGTCCCAATTACTTTACAGAATACTATAGGAGTCCTGTCTCAAATTGGTAAACACACAGTGCACAAAAGATAAAGCGTTGCTCAATTATTAACACAAAATATTACAACGAATAATGCCATCAGGCCACTGGACATTTTGTGAATTAAAACCAGAGTCTTGTCTCGATTACACTACAAATTATATTTGAGCGAGTCCTGTCTCAAATTGCTAAAACCACTTGCACAAAGGATAAGCGTTATATTCTTATTCCTTTCACAAAATACCACACAGCGAAAGACATTCCGTCGTTGTTTTTGTTTTGGAACAATCGGCCATTTTGTGAATACGATGTTGCTAGTTAGATTACATAAAAATATTACTAATTAAAATTTCCGATTCATAGATTTTAAAAATGTCGTAATATCTGAAATAATATGAATGATAATGATTTTCTTAATTGGTCTTTTTTTCTCCTTTACAATTAAAAAAGATAAAATATATAAAATAATACGTAGCGCCATCTAGTGACGCTCATGGAATCACTAAGCAACGCTCCTGCCACCTAGACTTAAAAGTTAGAACTTAACAATTTTAATACTGCTAAATCTAAACGTACATTCCGTTTTACTAAATGTAAGGAACTTTGTGAACTTTATCATTTGCAGTATAATATCTTAAAGATTTCCCTGTTCTAACGAATAAGTGGAGGCACCCTGTTTAGTAGTGACCAAGTCACGGGAGTGGAAGGACACGTCGCTGCGCTTTTGATCGGTGACCCCGTGCGAGTAGTTACGTTACTCTTTTGGAAGAGGTAAGTTTTTTATTTTATGTATTTTTTTTTTGTGTATTATGAAATAAATTTATATCATTGTATGTTTAGTGAATAAATATTTTTTTATAAATAAGTTTTATACCATGAAATTATCCAAAAATTCCATTTTACTAAGAGTTTTGTCTTTTTTTCAGAGTTAGACATGGATAGGAGAGAAAAACAAATTGCACAGTGGTTGGAGGAGGCTTCTGATGAAGAAGAAGTTGGAGGGTCTAATTAGTTAGTAATCCATGTTATTACTTATAGATATTATAGAATAAACAAAGCACTTTCATAATAAAATAGTTTCATTTACATATCTATATCTATATATATAAAAGAATGAGGTATTTTGGTTGTTCCACGGATTCCGCCAAAACTATAGGTCGTAGAGATCTGAAATTTGGTACTTAGGTAGATATTAGGTCATAGATTCGTACTAAGACGGGGATTCCAGAAATTCCATGTTTAAGGGGTAAAAATCATACATTTAAGGGTATTTCCCATACAAAAGTAAAATTTTTTCGTTGTTCCAGGCATTCCAGAAAAACTAAAAGTCGTAGAGATCTGAAATTTGGTATCTAGGTAGATATTAGGTCATGAATTCGTACTAAGACGGGGATTCCAGAAATTCCATGTTTAAGGGGTAAAAATCATACATTTAAGGGTATTTCCCATACAAAAGTAAAATTTTTTCGTTGTTCTAGGAATTCCCGAAAAACTAAAAGTCGTAGAGATCTCAAATTTGGTACCTAGGAAGATATTAATTAGGTCATGAATTCGTACTAAGACGGGGATTACAGAAATTCCATGTTTAAGGGGTAGAAATAGTACATTAAAGGGATTTCTCCATACAAAATTGTAATTTTTTTCGTTGTTCCAGGCATTCCAGAAAAACTAAAAGTCGTAGAGATCTGAAATTTGGTATCTAGGTAGATATTAGGTCATGAATTCGTACTAAGACGGGGATTCCAGAAATTCCATGTTTAAGGGGTAGAAATAGTACATTAAAGGGATTTCTCCATACAAAATTGTAATTTTTTTTGTTGTTCCAGGAATTCCCGAAAAACTACAAGTCGTAGAGATCTGAAACTTGGTACCTACATTGACATTAGGTCATGAATTCGTACTAAGACGGGGATTCCAGAAATTCAAATTGGAAGAGATAAAAATCCTACTTTTAAGGGATTTTCCCATACAAAAGTGTAATTTTTGCGTTGTTCCAGGGATTCCAGCGAAATTAAAAGTCGTAGAGATCTGAAATTTGGTACCTAGGTTGGTATTAGGTATATCATGAATTCGTATTCAGAAAGGGATTTTCGAAATTCAAATTTTGAGGAGGAAAAATTTTGAATTTTTTGGCCGCCATTTTGAACTTTTTTGTTGCTGGGCCGATTGCTTTGAAAATCGATATTTGACTATGGCAGCAAGCATAGAGACGGAATTTGTGGTCAAAATTTAAAAAATAGGCCGCCATTTTGAACTTTTTTGTTACTGGGCCGATTGCTTTGAAAATCGATATTTGACTATGGCAGCAAGCATAGAGAAGGAATTTGTGGTCAAAATTTAAAAAAGTGGCCGCCATTTTGAACTTTTTTGTGACTGGGCCGATTGCTTTGAAAATCGATATTTGTCTATGGCAGCAAGCATAGAGAAGGAATTTGTGGTCAAAATTTAAAAAAGTGGCCGCCATTTTTAACTTTTTTGTTACTGGGCCGATTGCTTTGAAAATCGATATTTGACTATGGCAGCAAGCATAGAGAAGGAATTTGTGGTCAAAATTTAAAAAAGTGGCCGCCATTTTGAACTTTTTTGTAACCGGGCCGATTGCTTTGAAAATCGATATTTGACTATGGCAGCAAGCATAGAGAAGGAATTTGTGGTCAAAATTTAAAAAAGTGGCCGCCATTTTGAACTTTTTTGTTACTGGGCCGATTGCTTTGAAAATCGATATTCGACTATGGCAGCAAGCATAGAGACGGAATTTGTGGTCAAAATTAAAAAAAAGTGGCCGCCATTTTGAACTTTTTTGTTACTGGGCCGATTGCTTAGAAAATCGATATTTGACTATGGCAGCAAGCATAGAGAAGGAATTTGTGGTCAAAATTTAAAAAAGTGGCCGCCATTTTAACTTTTTTGTGATAGGGCCGATTGCTTTGAAAATCGATATTTGACTATGGCAGCAAGCATAGAGAAGGAATTTGTGGTCAAAATTTAAAAAAGTGGCCGCCATTTTTAACTTTTTTGTTACTGGGCCGATTGCTTTGAAAATCGATATTTGACTATGGCAGCAAGCATAGAGAAGGAATTTGTGGTCAAAATTTAAAAAAGTGGCCGCCATTTTGAACTTTTTTGTTACCGGGCCGATTGCTTTGAAAATCGATATTTGACTATGGCAGCAAGCATAGAGAAGGAATTTGTGGTCAAAATTTAAAAAAGTGGCCGCCATTTTGAACTTTTTTGTTACCGGGCCGATTGCTTTGAAAATCGATATTTGACTATGGCAGCAAGCATAGAGAAGGAATTCGTGGTCAAAATTTAAAAAAAGTGACCGCCATTTTAAACTTTTTTGTTACTGGGCCGATTGCTTTGAAAATCGATATTTGACTATGGCAGCAAGCATAGAGAAGGAATTTGTGGTCAAAATTTAAAAAAAGTGCGCCATTTTGAAATATTTTATCACTGGGTCGATTGCTTTGAAAATCGACATCTGATTATTTCACCAAGCATCGAGAAGGAATTTGTAGTCAAAATTTAAAAAATTGGCCGCCATTTTGAACTTTTTTGTTACTGGGCCGATTGCTTTAAAAATCGATATTTGACTATGGCAGCAAGCATAGAGAAGGAATTTGTGGTCAAAATTTGAAAAACGTGGCCGCCATTTTGAACTTTTTTGTTACCTGGCCGATTGCTTTGAAAATCGATATTTGACTATGGCAGCAAGCATAGAGAAGGAATTTGTGGTCAAAATTTAAAAAAAGTGACCGCCATTTTGAACTTTTTTGTTACTGGGCCGATTGCTTTGAAAATCGATATTTGACTATGGCAGCAAGCATAGAGAAGGAATTTGTGGTCAAAATTTAAAAAAGTGGCCGCCATTTTGAACTTCTTTGTTACTGGGCCGATCGATTGCTTTAAAAACCGATATCTGACTATCGCAGCAAGCATAGAGAAGGAATTTGTGCTCAAAATAAAAAAATGGCCGCCATTTTGAACTTTTTTATTACTGGGCCGATTGCATTGAAAATCGACGTTTGACTATGGCAGCAAGCATAGAGAAGGAATTTGTAGTTGAAATTAAAAAATGATGAACTTTTGGCCGCCATTTTGAACTTTTTTGTTACTGGGCCGATTGCTTTGAAAATCGACGTCTGACTATCGCAGCAAGCATAAAGAAGGAATTTGTGGTCAAAATAAATAAATGGCCGCCATTTTAACTTTTTTTTACTTGGCCGATTGCTTGGGTACCTTTTTACACTTTGGGTATGGAACCCTAAAAATGGCCACAATATTGAGCTTTTATGTGACGATCGATTTTTTCAAAATCAATATATAACTATAACCAGCAAGCATAAGGAAATATTGAGTGATCAAAATTAAATTAAATGGCATAACAATGCTTAATACAAGAATTTTGGAAACGCCTGAGGGAGTAAAGCAAAAGTTCAACGTGAGCGAAGCCGCGGGCGTTTGCTAGTATTTCAATATATATTAAAAACTACTCATACTATTTGAGGTCATCTGTGACCCCATGCGAGCAGTTATGTAATGTTCTTTGTGCGAGTAATTAAGGGTTAAACCAAAATTGATGAAACTCCTAAAAAAATACCTCCAAATGGTCTAATAAATTACGTAAATCTCGAAGAAACCAGTATGAAAAACGATTACGTACCTCCGGTCATAGTGAGCGTAGCGAATTCGTATTCGGCGACGTTGAACCCAGCGTTATTGTGTGCGGTGATCCTCAGCACGTACCAAGTTGCGGGCTCCAGGTCTACAAAGATTACATTCTTAAATAAACTACTGTTTGTTGAATCACGTCCTGTGATATGACGTGAAACAAGTGTAATCACTTACCAAGCACGACAAAGTTACCACCGGGCTTCACGGCGTTCGAGATTTGGTTCCATTCGGCAGCGCCCCTAGAAAATAAATGAATGAAAATAACGAGAGTAAAATACTGTTCTATATAAGTTCCGTTCACTTGTTTTATACTTTTTGATTCTATGCAGTTGGATTTTCTATTTTTGAAATCTATCGTGTATACCTAGACTCTAAAAATGTTCGTTTGTGTCTATCTGTAGCTCCAGAATGAATGAATCGATTTCGATTTTGTTTGTTTTTGTTTGAAAGGTGAATTGGCCGGGACTCGGGAGTGTTCTTAGCTTGTGATGAAACGGTCCAGGATGGTCGCCACCAAAAATGGTGTATTACATATTTTTACGACTCCCTCAATATGGGTATCTAATGAAAGGGCTTGCCTAGTAGAATACTATATATGCACTACGATCAAAAATGGTTGCTATCACAAAATGTCGAATTTCATTTTTCCCCAACTCTTTCAATATGGGTATCAAATGCAAGGATTGCCTATGATAAATTTCAAATTCAAGATGACCGCCGCTACAAAATGGCGACGTATGGCGGTTATTAGGGGTGATATTATACTCACTTCTTCTTGTTTTCAACGACGAAGTGGCTCATCGGGCAACCGCCATCGAGCCACTGTTTAAGGTGCAGAGTGACGGAGGACGAGCCCACCTCGATGAAGTCGGCGGCGCGCGGGACGGGTGGCTTGGAGCCGCGGGTGCGCGCGATCACTACGTCGGAGGCCTCGCCCGTGCCGATACTAGCAAGGAAAACAATATGTTTCAGTTCTACCTAGTTAGCTGTTCCGGTCGAAAATATTAAAACTAAAGCAACGCTAGGACCATATGTCTGTATCTATGCCTTTGTCTTTTGAATCAGCAAAGTAATCGATAGTAATTATCCACCACGTATCCACGTTTACGTGTCCAAGAATTTGCTTCTAAAAATAGTCGAAGTAAGGTTGTTGAAATCAAGTCTTACTAACCCATTGTAAGCAGTAACATAGAGCTGATATCTGGAGCCGCAGAATAAATTCTCCAAAGTGTAAGTATCAGTGTTGCTTGGAATCTGAAAACAAAAGTAGTACTTACTTACGTATTCTATTCTACTTCAAAAAGATCACATTATCTACTTCAGGAGAACTATTTTTGGTTTTTTTTTCTTCTGGAAAATTTTTTGTATCGTTTTCTCTGGCGTAACTGTCATAATTTCTTCATTAGCATTCCTCTGCTCTGGTGCAAGTCTACGAGAACAGTTTTTAATTGTCAGTGCGCCACAACTACAAAGTCAACAGCCGATTCAGCGTATCGTTTCTAAGAGTCTAATAAAAACAATTGATTTGCAATTCTAGTTCGTCGTTCGTTTGCGGTTCGTAGTTCTAAGTTCCAAGAGTATTACGGCCAGTACCTGCACAGTCTCCCAGTCCCCGAATTCTTGCTTGTAGTGGATGGTGTAGCCGGCGGGCGGCGACTGCTCGGCCTCAGCAGAGGGCTTTAGGCGAAGTGTGAGCGATGACACGGACGACGATGCGATGCTCAGTTGCGGCGGGAAGGGAGGCGCTGTATGGATGAATGATTAAAAATGTACAATGACAATTACGTGTTATAAATAAACAAATACATGCCGATTACTAATGAAATGATTAATGTGGATTGTAGACACATAATGTGGCGCTAGCGACGAAGATCAGGAGTGCGTTAATCATTAGCCACTAACACAAAAACTAAGAAGGGAGCCGTATCTAGACTCACATTCGGAGATTCTAAAACGCAAAAGGATTTTGTATACAATACACTTGAAAAATAAGCAGGCGTTATCACCGCTGCCCATAGACATTTCCAACACCAAGAAACTCTCAATGAGTTGCCAGCTTTCAAGATCTTTATTTATCTGGTCAAACCTTGATCAAACCCTAAAGTTTTGAGGAAACACTGCTACAGCTAAGGGCAGAGGTGGTTTCAAAGTCTGGGATCATGTGCGTAAATAAAAAAGGATCTGGCGATCGAGTGGTTGGGGATGCCAGCCAGGAGGGTCCTTACCAAGTACAGAGAGCGTGTGTGTGACGGTGTCAGTGCCGAACTGGTTGTCGACGTGGCAGGAGTACTCGCCGGCGTCCTCGCGAGCCACGCCCGCTATCTGCAGAGAGCCTTCGGGAAGCTGACGGACGCGTTCCGATGCTTCGAGCGGCTGGCCTTTCACCTGGACGTTACGAGTACCCTCCTTTTTAATACTGATATGCCCAAAGTTAATACTGAGCGATAAAATGAGCTCTTACTTGGGCCATGGTTGCCTAAAAATGTTCATGGTTTACTTTTTTCCTGTTGGCTAATACTGTTTAATTTATTATCTCCTCATTCTGTATAGTAGAGCTGTCCCACATTTACGAAAATTTGATTCAAATTGATCTTGTGTGTTAACATTTTAAAAACACTAAATTATGATTTTTATACAAATTGGTTTATAATACTAGGACTACATTACCTTCCAGAGAATGTTAGGAGGAGGAACACCAACAGCTAGGCACGGCAGTTTAACGTCTTCCTTGTAGGTGGCGGTGAACGATTCGTCGAATGAGGCAATCTTTGCGGGAACTGCAAACATTCATTTGCGAGTGAAAAATTTCTGACATCTTTTGCTTCCAAAAATCGTCAAAACGCATTATACAAAACACGCACACCCTTATTTGGACTGGATTGAGGTATCTACCGTTTTTATATTTCTATACCGATCTCTTTTTATAGTAGGAAATCCAAAAAACTTTTTGAGATAATGAAATCGTGGTATACAATTTGATGTTGAAGTTACCTCATTTATCATAATATGGACATCTAAAGTTTAATTACTAAGGATCAAACTGACGACTAAGGATAGTGCCGTGCTCGCCCTTTTTTCAATTATCAGGGGCATGATAGGTGGTATAAATATCATGCTGGTGCTAGTTACCTTTGTCGCTGGGGCTGCAAGAAGCGGTGGCTGAGGGCTGTCCTTCGCCGATGATCGTGGAAGCGGTCACCCAGAAGTCGTAGCGGCCGGCCTTCAGTTCCGTTGCTGAGTAGCTTGTTTGCGATGCGGGTACCTAGCCAGTTTTATAACGTAAGTCAAGTGGGCCGTCTGTCCACCGGCAACTAAAGCTTCGGTTATCGGCTCTCAGATGACTGATGTGGACTCAGGGTCATTTTAAAAGCCTAAACCATAAGGCACCAAAACCAACGATAAGTTTTGACGGCCTATAAATAACAATTCCCATACAATTCTTGACGTTCATCATGACTTTCATAAGCTTTTTTCATGATCGCTTTTATAAGCTTTTTAGTGGAGTCCTGATTTCTGGGTCAACGCGTTGTAGGGTATTAATTAATGTGTTGATGACATGATTTAAGTAGGTGCATGAAAAGTTTGAAGTAAAGGGAGCTCGCGCTAACGAGTTCGATACGATATCTGTATACGTGATTGCATGCGTGCCCATTCTGCTGATTCTAAAGAGAA
Source organism: Coenonympha arcania (assembly GCA_036785405.1). NCBI lineage: Eukaryota > Metazoa > Arthropoda > Insecta > Lepidoptera > Nymphalidae > Coenonympha > Coenonympha arcania. The sequence goes on along the minus strand of CM072063.1, from coordinate 3,813,271 downwards.
ACTTTCATTCTATATTTTCTTCGTGCCAGGATTTTCGTCACGCAAAAGAACCATTTTCTGTCGCATAGCTCCCCGCGCGGTCGCATCCGAAAATAAACTTTGTTTCACTGTTTTTACCTTGTTCGGATGGGGCTCGGCGTTCTGCGCTTGGGTGTACACGTTGTAGTGGGTGACGACGCCGTTGGGCTGCGCGGGAGGCCTCCAGGAGACGAGGATGGAGTCAGCTCCCATTACTAGGGCTTTCACGGCGCGGGGTGCTTCGGGTACTGTTTTCAGATCACATACACATTAGCGTAATACATTGGTGCAATTTATATTAAATAGTTTGTTTAAAAAACGCATAGGCAGCCATCAATCTGCGACGACGCGCCTCATTACGCCTAACCACTTAAAAAAATGCTATACTGCTTACTCCTGCAAAATCGCATGAAACATAAAGCGATTGTCAAGGAGTGGGGCGCGTCTTCGTGGATTGAATTCTCTATAGTTGAACTTCAATAAGCACATAAATAACAAATGTTTCTTACACTGCAGTGGAAGAATTCTTGGATCCTTCCCAAATTATTGAATTCGATCAGGATACGTGTGTGCTTTTACTGCAGATGATAACTGTATCCAAATTCTAAATCCACCCATATGACAAGACAGTATAAAAAGTAGGTGAAGGCCGGGGAAACACGAACGCTGGGCCCCAACTTTTTGATTTCCCATCAAAAAGTATATCTCAGGTACAAAATGTAGTCAAGTTCTACTAGGAACTAACGCGGCACTGGAATACCTAGCTAAAGCTAAATGTTCAGTTGTCACTCACCATCTTGTTCGGTCTGGCAATGGATGGGAGCGGATCGCACGCCGTCGCCTCCGTTAGTAGTCGCCAGGACTTCCATAGAGTAGTTGGTGAATTTCTTCAGGCCATGGAGGATAGTCTCACTGCTGGCGGTAATTTTCGTGTCCTTGGTTTTCTCGTCTGTAAAACCAAATAATTATTTCGATAATTCTGAAAAAAAATTATAGTTAGGCGGATAAAACTATACTTTATTCAATTACTATTGGTAACATGTGGTTTTATATTTTAATGATTTTATATTATGCTTCTTGATAAGAAGAGCTGCTTCCTCCAAAACACTTAATGGATGTTTCAAACCTGAATGTTGAAATCGTTTCTTAATGGATTGAAATCCTGATATATGGCAGTCTAGTTATAAAGTGATGATCACAATTCAAAATATCCACAACTCATGATAAGTAAGGAGCTGTCGTTGTTTATACCAGAGGATCTGCGAAGGGACAAAATTGTTTGATCCACTTACCATACCAGGTTTCGCTGGGTCCATAGATAACTTTGTACGCTTTGATGAGTCCATTGGCAGCCGCGAGAGGCGGAGACACCCAGGATACTCGGATGGTTTGCGCGGTGAGCGTGGTGCAGAGGACGTCCTGGGGCGGCGCCGACGGAGCTCCCTCCGCGGTGTACGCGCGTACTTCGTTCGAAACTGGGCCAGACCCCATCTTGTTGAATGCCTGCACCACGATGGCGTATTGGGTGTAAGTCCTAAAAATATAAATATGCAGATGAGTCGCTTTCTTGACATTATATAAAATTCGCGGCGCAATTTTTGTAACCAAACTTCTTCGAAGCGGCTCGACAGATTGTTAATATGAAATTTTCTGTGTATGTTTGGTCTGAAGCAATTTTTTATATCCCTAGTGGCAAAGCAACGTTTGCCGGGTCAGCTAGTCTAATATATAAAATTCCCGTACCTATTTCTGTTACCAAACTCACTAATTTACTTTATGAAATTTTCTGTGTATATTCGGTAGGTCTGAGAGTAGGTCATTAGCTATTATTTATATATACCTAATGGCAAAACAACGATTGCCGGGTCAGCTAGTTTTCTTATATAACTGTGATAGAAATATATCCACACGTTAAAAGCCTTACGTTATTAAACGCAGTTAAACGGTGTTTTGTCTTTTACCTTGGTCAAATTTCTGATGACAGAGAGTGTGAAAGTACGAGTATTGTTATTGATAAACGTTTCAAGTGATGCAAAAAAATATGGATTAATTAATTATTTACTTGAGATTAAAGATGTCCAAATGGTGTTCCTTGCCAGATTCCTTGGAGATGTCGACAGTTTCGAAGACGAAAGACTTGTTGCTCGAGGCTAGTTTGTATCCGACGTAATAGCTGAAACAAACAGGAAAATGAGCAAGCATTCAAAATATAAACCAAGAAAGAAAATTATCACAAGATATAATAGTCGAAAAGGCGCAGGCAAGACTATTGCTAGAATTTGATTATTGGATTCAAGCAATATCTGCATATGCAACTTTGGATATCAAAATATTCTTTTAGGATATCAGAAAACAGTTCATTTGCGTAATTGTTGGTTCAGAAAAGTTCTTAAGGAAATTTTTTCTTTTTAGGACTAAACGAGGGAACAGATAACCTTATTTGAAATTTCAGACGCCTAAAGTCATGGACAGTGGGCCACACAGTGTCGATTAGGCCCCTAGCCTCTGAATAATGGCTGTCACTCACCCCTGCAGTTCACCATTCCAGTCCTGAGGTTGAGGGGGTTTCCAGGTGACGCGCAGCGTGTGTTTGTCCACGGCGTCGACCTTGACGTCTTGCGGCATGCCGGTGGGTGCCTCTTCCGCGGTGATAATGGTCACAGTCTCTGACGGTTCGGATGTTCCAAGCTCGTTCTCCGCAACGATCCTGATGTGGTACGCGGTGGCGGGTCTCAGACTGAACACTCCAGCTTCGGTCGCGTCGCCGGGTACTAAGACTCTGCAAATTCAATTAAAAATAAATTCAAATAGGACAAATACCTACCAAACTGTGGAGATTCCGTCATAGAAATAACTTTATAAGAAGTATATTCTTGTCAATCTCCTTACGTAAATTGACACTTTTTCGATCACTTCTATTTTTACTGTTTCTAGGACTTTTTTGTGCCTCTAATGAAAACGGTACCTACCTGTCGATGTCCTTTTCCCAGTTGCCCTTAGCGCGTTTGTACTCAATAAGGAACTTCTTGATTGGTGAATTGCCGTCGTAAGGTGCAGCCCATGACAGTTGTACGGTCCTTCCGGATTTATCCAATACTTTCAAGCCATATGGTGCTTCGGGAACCTCTGAAATTTAAGATTAATGTAAGAAAGAGGAGGACGTATTGTATTGTGTACTGTAAGACGTCCCAAATACATATCAAAAAGTCTTGCACATTGAGAAGATTTGCAAGCTTAGACCTAAAATAGGTTACGCAAGGTAGAAGTGAATGCAAACTACGGTTTCAGAACCCAAGGTCCAATTTGACTCACTGGTCTGCCAAGTATTAAGTTTTTCCCGTCCACGAAACTGATATACCATAGAGGTTGAATGTTTGAGGCGATATCCGTCTTAAAAAAAATTTTAAGCACTGGCAAGTAACGTCCTCATATACCTTGTATAATCATGTTGATGCTGGTGTCGTCGGAGCCGAAGGCGTTCGTGGCAAGTGAACAGAGCGCTGTCAGATCTTTCCGTCCTGCTGAGGTCGGACACGACGCCGCCGGGCAGAATCTCTTTGCGGATGGTATAACACTGACGCCTAAAGATCTCATACCTTGTATAATCATGTTGATGCTGGTGTCATCGGAGCCGAAGGCGTTGGTTGCAACGCAAGTGAACAGGGCGCTGTCAGATCTCTCTGTCCTGCGGATGCTGAGGTCAGACACGACGCCGCCAGGCAGGATCTCTTCGCGGATAGTGTAGCGGGGGTCCGATTTGGGTTCCAGGCGTTTGTTGTTCATGTTCCAGATGATTCCGATTGGCTGTTGGATGAACAGAATTATTGAAGTGAAAACTTCTTTAGGCTGGTTGGACATTTTTGAGATAGAAAAAAAACCACTGAACTCGCGACACCGGATGGTTTCAAACCATTGGTTCAGGATGCTGGTGTCATTGTATTATGTGGCGTTGAGAATGTTATAAAAAGTGAAGTAAGTATCTATGAAAATAATTTTACCTTTTCACCCTTAGCTTGGCACTGCAGCACAGCTGGCTCACTTCGTCTTGCGGTTTGGTTCCTCATCTTAATTTCGAACTGGGGTGGTGCTTTAAACATATGAAATTGTTATTATAATTTTTTTATTTTAACATAATAAAGATCAATGAAAAAGATTTTCTAGTACAATAAAGTTAACATACAGAGAAATATTACAAAGGTAGAGATAGAACTTACCTTGAACGCTAATTAAAATGACGGCAGACAATCCTGATCCGATTCCATTAACAGCCTCACATAAGTAGTAACCCTCATTAGTTTTTTGGATATTGGCAATGGTCAGAGTTCCGTCCTCGACTTTCACATTGGGGTTGTTGGGTTTAAGGTCCTTGTAATCGCCAGGCGTATCCCCTTAAAGGTAATTAGAAAAATTATTGCATCTCTGTTTCCTCTCATTATATCTACCATTCATAAAAAATTGGTAAAGTCGGCTCACAGACGATAATTTGACGTGATTACGTCATAATAAAACATTGCGTCACAAGTCGAACACTTAGGCAGATTGTGCCTCTCTATCGCTTGTTCCGCGCTCTCGCTTGCACGCTCGGCTAAGTAGGAATTTGATAATGGGTCGAGTGTAGCTGGCCTTCAACGATTTATAAGACGTTTTCACGTCAAAAAGTATCAAGAAGTTTTTTTTTAAGTAAAGAGGAGTTTACCTTCAGCCCTCTTCCATGTGACCTGAGGCTTGGGGAAGCCATCGGCTTTACATTCTACTTTAGCATCAGAACCTTGCGCAAAAGCTTTGTCAGTTGGTTCCAAAATCCAACGTGGGGGCACTAAAAGTTGACCGATTCGTTAGAATTATATAAGACGTTTGAATCTATGATTTTAAAAGCATTTTAAAAGCATCCTATTTATTTTCAAAATAATTTAAAATTGAATCTGCTATAAAGTTTTGTCAAAACAATATTATTTTCAATGAAATTTTGGAGCTTTTGAGCATTTGAAATTTTAAAGTAATAACTTTTAAATTAAAATCGATTTAGTAGTTTTTTTAGCAGAAAAAAGAAGTCATAAGACTGTGCAAATATTATAGCAACAAATATCATTTTTTTTTGTGACGATAAACATCAAAATCAATGTTACTGGTTAACGAAACTGGAATATTTTATTAAATAGAAATCAGTGATTTTATTTCATACGTTAGTGGTATAAGGTAGTAAAAAAATATTATAATTTTAATATTTTAAAGTGCTAAAATATACCAGTTTATTTAACTTTCTTCTTTAATAACAAAAGCTCCTATAACAATTTAAAATTTTATCAACTTCAGTAAGTTTCATCTGATGTATTAAAGCAGGTGATATTCACAGCTAATATTATAACACTTTACTTATTTAATACTTTACAAATAATGATAAATCTATCTGAACAATCTATCTGAATAATGATAAAGCAATTGCCATAGAAGCTTTTGTATTATGCTCACAAATAAGTGCAAAAAAAAAAACATTAAGCTTATCTAGGCTACAACCACAGGGAAATAAAAAGGATAATAATTAAAAACCAAACCACAAGAAGCTATTAAGCGTTTTTCGCAAATCATAATAAGATCGAACAATTGAAATAATGTGCGTTTTTACGCATGTGATATATTTAAATTTTTCAAATATACTATATTATTTCAATTGAAGGATATTATTACGGAAGCATGACAGCACAAACTGATACCAAATCACGCAAAAGAATGAATAAACAAATAAATATACAGAAGGGAGATCGGGGAAATGGAGGGAAATGAAATACAGCTAATATGCGAGGAAGGAATGGGAGAAGAAATGGTTTCGTCGATGATAGCCGCAGCCGGTTCCTACGAACGACCTTTTTTCTAAACTACATTGTTTTTTATTCCGCGACGATGTCTCTTTTATACTAATTGTGATTATATATGAAACCTTATGGTTTTCCCAGGATTTACAGATAAGTTGTATCCTAATAAAGGTCAATAACTGATCGATTACAAAGCACACGATATTGTAGCTACGCAAAGCTGTTCCGTGCTAGGAGTGGGTATAATACAAGGTTCACAGGTGCTATTAATGTTATGTACCGTGTACTTCTAATGAGGCGGAATAGTTGGAAGAGCCGGCGGCATTGCGCGCGAGGCAAACGTATTGGCCGCTGTGTAACCACCCTGCAGGGTCGATGAGCAGGAGTGAAGCCCTCTGCGCTATTTTAGTTGCCATTACACCGGGTATTTCTTTTAAGGGTCGCCCATTGAAGTACCACTGAATATCGAGCGGAAGATCGCCCGCCGTAATCAGACAAGTGACCTGAGTCGCTTGGCCCGCATAGAGAGGGGTTTCGAACGAGAAGGGGGCTATGCGGGGCAGTACTGGAAAGAACCACAGAAGGTCGGGTTAAATCTTTTAATGGCAAGCATTGTTAGTAACTTGTGAGAACAAATAGGTAGAGAGACGTGTTCAATGGTGAACGGGTTTGGCCTTGGTTGGTGCTCATTTTTTTGGTGATGTTAGTTCCCTTTTCGATATTCTTGCAAAGTATATTTAAATTAACATGCCATTTACGACTAGCGTTGCTGCATGTTCGGCACGGCCAGCCGCGTTTTGGACTATGCACGTGTAGTTCCCTTGATGGTTTGCGCTCACGGAGTAGATCGTGAGGACGGAGGCTCGGGGCCCCAGCGGGGTCGTCATTATGTCTCGATGTAAACTTGAGTCTATGGTCTCGCTGCTGAATGTCCAAGATATTTCGAGCGGCAGGTCTCCTTTAGTCGCAACGCAGTTCACTACCACGGTATCTCCGGGGTTGGACGGCACGTCGCCGAAACTGAACGGCACTACCAAAGGTGGAACTAGGAGAGCAAACATCTTATATGAAGCGACAATTAATATAAAACATGATTAAAAAGGAGGGTTTGTTACTATACGTTAATATCTATCATCTTCCGCACCCTTTACGACTAATTCGGTGGCATGAGACACAACGCCGCCGGCGTTACTCGCCGTACAGTTGTAGAGGCCGGCGTGTTTAGCCTGTACGGACTCTATGGTGAGGACGCTACTTCTTCTGTCCACGTTACTGACGCGCACTCCGAGGACCGCATTGGCCGACTGATTGTTAACCGTCCATTCTATTTGTACTGGTTGGTCACCGTGGGTGATAATGCATTGTAGTGCAAAGTAGTCTCCTAAGAAAGCCGGTTCCGGACCGGAAGTGAAAGGTGCAATCTTGGGAGGAACTGAAACAAACTTCATCTAAGTCACTAAATAATAAGACTACCACTAAACGTTCCGACTAACCGTAAACGATCAATTCTGCGGAATAAGTAGTCCGGCCGGCACGGTTTTCACCAATACAGGTGTACGAACCAGCATGTTTCGCATCTACTGATTCGATTATGAGTAAACTACTGCGTTTAGAATTGGTCATTGAATAGTCATTGTTTCTTTGCGATATCAAGTGGCCATTAAACATCCAAGTGATGGTGAGCGGGAGGTCGCCAAAATTGACCGTACACGCCGCCTGCAGATATTCTCCGACGTTTGCAGGTTTTTCGCCAAACGAGAACGGTAGAATGTTTGGGGGGACTGGAAGAATATCATTGTTTTGCTTTACCAATAACATATAACTGTAAAATAAATAACACAAAATACATAAAAAGAACATGAAAATTATTATAATAAAGTACTAAGGGGCATAATATTTTAAGCACCGTTTATGATTAATGCCGACGTATGGGAATGGGTTCCGGCGTCATTTTCAGCGAGACACGTGTAGTTTCCAGCGTGACTGTGCGCTACGGAGCCAATGCTCAGAATGGCGCTTCTCTCTCCGATGTTAAACACGGTCACCCCGGATTTGGGTTTAATGGGTTCATCGTCGAAGAGCCACTTCAGGTGAAGCGGATGGTCACCCTCGATAACTGAACAAGCTGCGGTTACCACTTGTCCAGAATTCATCGCTACCTCTCCGAACGTAAACGGTTGGACCACGGGAGGAACTAAACAACAAGCAAGCAACACCGGGCCATTATTGAATTGTAATACCGATCACGTTGAGCGTGGCCGTGTGGTTAACGGTGCCCGCCCTGTTCGAGGCTGTGCAAGTGTAATTGCCACTGTTCGCGCCGGATGCCGATGGAATGTCTAGCACAGAGACTCGTTCGCTCAACGTCGTAGTTTTCGCTCCCATCCTACGCGTTATAAGTTGTCCTTGAAAGCTCCACTTGATGTTCATAGGTACGTCCCCTTTGGGTACGTGACAATCGAGATGCACAGATTCTCCCGCGAAAACGGCCTCGTCCAATTCAAAAGGTTTGATGTGAGGGACGACTGAGCAAAGAAAATAGCATATTTTACGTTAGTGGTTTATGTGAATACATGCTCGGACACTGAACTGAAAATACCATTAACATGTAGCGTCGTAGTATATCTATCTTCCCCGGCTCTGTTTTTCGCAATGCAAGTATAATTTCCGCTGTGGGCGCCGGTAATCGAAGCTATGGATAGAAAGGACGTCTGCTCTGCCATCTTCATAGTCTTGATACCCGATACCGTGGAGAGGTCTTGACCTTCGAAAGTCCAAGTGATGGACATCGGTCGATCCCCCTTGCTCGCGTGGCACGTCATTTGCACTGACTCTCCATAGAATAGGGATTCCTCGATTTCGAATGGCATTATGTGGGGTGGAACTGATCAAAAAATAAAAAGAAACGCTAAGATTAAAATCTAAACGTGCATTCGACATCTATCAGTTTCCGAATTGAAGGGACGTTCTAAGGAAGGAGTAGGGCGACATCTAGTACCGTGGACGTTGACGAGCGCGGAGTGGTGCGCGCGGCCGGCACGGTTACTGGCGGTGCACGTGTAGTTTCCGCTGTGCTGGCCCATCGCCGTCGGTATGCTAAGCACTGACGCTTTCTCCCCTAACTTAGTAGTGGTTATGCCCATATTGTTATGATAAGGGATCTCAGCGCCCTGGAAACTCCATGTAATCTGAAGCGGACTATCTCCTTTCGACACGTGGCAAGTGATGTGCACCGATTCGCCGGCAAAGATAGACTCTTCGACTTCGAACGGGATTATGTATGGAACCACTTGCAATTCAAAGATTAAGAATAGGTAAATAACTACATCAAAGGAAACAAAAATATAACTGCTAAATGAATATGCCTTTAAATATGGTTTTAGTGTACGAGTGTATACCGGTTACTTTAAGAACAGTCGTGTAGGAGGCAGCACCGGCACGATTTTTCGCTATGCACGTATAGTTGCCACTGTGAGCTCCAGTGACTGACGGCAGCACCAAAACTGACGATCGGTCTCCAACTTTCGAGAATGTTCCTAGCTCACGCGATAGTTTTTGGCCATTAAACTCCCAGTAAACTTGCAATGGAACATCCCCTTTTGATATGTGACACATCATCTGGACAGACTCGCCGGAAAATAAGGCTTGATCGACGTCGAACGGCAATATGTTCGGTGCGACTATAAAATTGTAAATGAACAGAAACGTATGAGAACACAAGTATGATCAACGAAACAGAATAAGCTTACGTTGCTTTTGAGATATGTTTAAAGAATCCATGCTAATTCTTAAAACATATCTATAGCATAATATGAACGGCTGCGATAAATAAAACGTCTGAAAAATATGAATTATGAAAAAATGAAACTGACCATGAACATTAAGAACAGTGGAATAGTTAGTGGAGCCGGCACTGTTTGTAGCTACGCAGGTGTAATTGCCACTATGCCCGGCGTTAGCCGACGCAATGGAAAGGAATGAGGCACGCGATGTCATTTTATTTGTCATTATGCCGAGGTGAGATGAAGTATTCTCAAAGCCATGAAAATGCCACTTGATGTCGAGCGGCAGATCACCCTTTGACACGTGACAGTTGAGCTGGACGGACTCCCCAGCAAAAACTGACTCGTCCGCTTCAAAGGGAACGATGTACGGCAATACTGTTAATCCAGAAAGCCAATTTCGTATGATTAATATAGATTACATGTGCAAGCGTGCAACGTGCGGCAGAGGCGAGCTCTATCAACATTGGGTTTGCGAGGTACCATGGACGTTAACTGTGGTCGAGTGGACGGCTAGGCCGGCTTTGTTTGAAGCGTGACACGAATATTCGCCGCTGTGGCTGGCTGTGGCGCTAGGGATAGTGAGTAGGGACGTTCGCTGGCCGATTTTCGTTGTCATGATGCCTTCGTGAGAGGACAACTCTTTTCCGTGGAAACTCCAAGTGATAGCGAGAGGCGCATCGCCTTTAGATACGTGACAGTTCAACTGTACGGACTCGCCGGCGAATACAGGCTCTTCAGCCTCAAACTGAACGATGTGTGGAGGAACTGGCAGGAAAAATAAACAAACATAAACAAAACTACCAAACACATAAATTTATGATCGGTGTACCCTGAACGTTCAATCTAGCTGTGTGATTCGTGCTCGCTACAACATTGGACGCTGTGCAGGTGTAATTCCCCGTATGTTTTTCCGTCACGGACGGTATAACCAAGATAGTACTCCTAACGCCTACGTTTGTTACGATTACTCCAGTGTTATTTTGCAGAGGTTGGTCACGAAACAGCCATTTCAGTGTAAGGGGCGTATCCCCTTTTGGTATATGACACATGACTTGTATGCTTTCCCCGAAGAAAACAGCTTCATCGAATTCAAATGGGGATATTATAGGCACCACTGGAAATTCACATATTGTATGTTTAACAAAAATTAATAGATACTTGTAACTAAAAGATCATAAAGTTGTGGGACATTTATAGGGAACAACGAAACACGAAAAGCACAGGTTGTTCATTGTGAGCGTATACCCTTGACATTGAGCGTGGCGTGGTGGCTAGTGTTGGCGACAATGTTAGATGCGGTGCACGTATAGTTGCCGGAATGTTTCGCCGTCACGGTCGGTATGATTAGAGCGGACCCCATGTCCCCAACGTTCATTATGTTCACCCCGGGGAGAAAACTCACATCTCCTCCACTGAAACTCCACTTGAAGCTCAAGGGTTTATCTCCTTTTGGAACGTGACACATTACTTGGACGCCCTCACCGAAAAATACAGATTCGTCGAATTCGAAAGGTGTTATGATAGGTGCCACTGAAATAATTGTTTGTTTATTTTTGAGAATGTCACTTGTTGGGAGTTGGTACACTCCTAAAGTATTTGCATGGTAATAGTTTATTTTATGACCCGCCAAAGTTACTGGGAAGAGGGATCGTTAAGCAACATATAACACACTCTAAGAAACGGTCTAAGAAAGAGGCTTAAAAAACTAAGGAATAAATAAATTGTACCATTGACGTATAATTCGGCGGTATGGTTCATCGTGCCAGCTTGGTTTGTTACAACGCAAGTGTAGTTTCCTTGATTTTGATGGCTAACCGATTCGATGCTTAGTTGACTTGCACGTTTGGTGTTCAAAAGTGATATTCCGAAATCACCAGGTTTGATTTTATTATCGTTGAAGTACCATTCTAGCTTCAGCGGTTGATCGCCTTTGACTACCGTACACGTGACCAAAACCATTTCTTGCGCATTAACTGGTTCTTCCCCAAATTCGAAAGGCATAACTTGCGGAGGGACTGTGGTAGGACATAAATTAGGGAAAATCAGCAAAAAAGTAAACTTGTAGGTAATACGGATTTAAAGGTACCGTTTACGTATAGTTCAGCTGTATGGTTAGTTGTTCCAGCTTGATTTTTCACGGCACAAGTATAGTTGCCCTGGTTGTGGTGAGTGACCGACTCGATAGTGAGTTGGCTGGTTCTTTTAGCGTTTGTGAGTAGCACTCCATTGATGTTGGACTTTAAAGGTTTTCCGTTGAAGTACCACTGGATGTTCAAGGGTAGGTCTCCTTTGCTAACGGTGCACATGACAACGACCATTTCCTCATCGTTTACAGGCTCGGAGCCGAAATCGAAAGGCATTATTTGTGGGGCAACTAAATGAAAACGAAAATCGCAATAAGTTTCAGTGTGCTGTGAGACAAGTTCAAAAATGGAAAGGAACATAAAACATAAAATAATTACACTAAAATATATCGTGCGAGCGGAAGCTATACGATTCTTGGATTCCACCAAATACCATTAACAATGAGAACCGCGCTGTGACTACTGCGGCCAGCCTCGTTTTCAGCTATGCATGTGTAGTTGCCAATATGTTCGTGTTGGACATTCTCTATGCTCAAGACAGATATTCTCTTCCCGTTTCTATTGATAAATATGCCGTTGCCCGTGTTAAGGGGTTGGTTATTCAGCTGCCAATGAATTTTCAGAGGAAGATCACCCTTTCCAACTGTGCACGTAAGCGACACGGTGTCGCCCGCGTTTAGTATTTCCTCACCGAAATCGAAAGGCGTCACTTGTGGTAGAACTATACAAACAAGAGAATCATATCAGAAGCAATTTGTTATAGAGGAGAAATATAATTGTTCCATGATAATTCCACGAACGATATTAGGAATAATGGAAGGGATCAGTTTGTAATCGAAAAAAGCAGCCAGCAACGTTTAATGTGAAAATGCTGAGTTGAGTTACCGTTAACAACTAACTCAGTCGAATAGTTCGCAGCCCCCGCCAGGTTCCTCACGTAGCAAGTGTAAACTCCCGTGTGAATGAATGAAACGGAGTCTATCGACACACTGCTCGATTTGTGACCAATCTTAGTGACGGTGACTCCTTGAATTTTGCTGGCGTCTTTCCCGTTTAAATACCAGGTGATGTTCAACGGAACGTCACCCTTAGTCACCATACATTGCAATCCAACCGTGTCGCCCGCATTGGCTGGCTCGTCACCGAAAGTGAAGGGGTGGATTTGGGGTAAAACTGTAGTAAAGAAATACTTTAATATACTATATTAAGTAAAAACGTTCCAAAGGTCTATATAATAAACTATCAAAATATGTATCTTGAAAAGGACCGTTAACTTCCAGCGCCGAACTGTGATTGACCTGTCCGGCTACGTTTTCTACGTGACACACGTACACTCCTCGGTGCGTTCCGTTTACTGAATCAATGTTTAGGATAGACATTTTCCGGCTCATGCTGCCTATCACGATTCCCAAGGTGTTGGTCTGTGAGATCTTTCTTCCGTTTAAGCTCCACGAGAAGTTAGCGGGAAGGTCACCCTTATTCATAACGCACTGCACCGATGCCGTGTCGCCGGCGTTCGCGGGCTCATCGCCAAACTCGAAGGGTAATATTTGGGGAGGTACTGCAGTAATAGAAAAGCGAAATAAAATAACAGTTCAAATCACATAGCGAACCATTGACACTGAGAAGGGTGGTGTGATTTGTTTGGCCGGCTTGGTTTCTTATTTCACAAGTGTACGAGCCCCGGTGAACGGAATTCACCGCCTCGATGTTCAAAATAGACGTTTTCTTGCTAATCGTGGTGAGCACGATGCCGAGATTATTGCGCGGCTTGATCTCCTCTCCGTTGAAGAGCCATTTAAAAGCGACAGGGAGGTCGCCTTTGTTCATCACACAAGACACCGACGCCGTTTCGCCTTCGTTTAGTATTTCTTCGCCGAACTCAAACGGAGTAATTTGTGGTGGGACTAATAAAAGCAATAGACTATTGTGACTATGAGGTTCGAAGGTAAAAACTGTTAAATAAAACATTAAGAAGCGGAAATCTTTGGATGACTACCGTTGACTTCAAGCACGGCGCTGTGATTGGCGGAGCCGGCCGGATTCGTAGCCACACAATAGTAAGTGCCCCTGTGTACTCCATTAACGGAATCGATGTTTAGAATGGAAGTCTTTCTATTGATGTTCGTGAGGACGACGCCTAAATCGTTATTCCTCGACAGAACCTGCCCGTTAAATATCCAAGAAATGTTCAGGGGCTGATCGCCTTTGCTCACAGCGCAAGATATGGATGCCATGTCTCCAGCGTTCGCAGGCTCGTCGCCAAACTCGAATGGCAATATTTGTGGAGGAACTGGACAGAACTTTTACATGTTAGAACTATAGGAGCACGTGTGGCAAGCGACGTAGCTTTGGCGGGCATAAATCACAAATTTAAGTTATAATTATAAAAATGTTCTTCTTTACCTAAAGTATTTGAATCCAAAAAAATCTGAAAGATAATATATTAGTTACACATAAAATGGTACAGTTTAGTTATGTCACAAATAAATGTCTGTTATTTGCAGTAATTTATTTGTGACATAACTTTAACCATCGAAAATGTTTAACTGAGTAAATAAACACTGAGAATGATTATAACGACACGACTATTTTTTTTTATTCTCTATTATAAAGAAAAGTACTCAGTAACTTATCGCTCCAAAAGTACCTATAAAAAATAACAAGAAAGCAAAAATAAAGTGATTATATTTTGAAATATGATGGTACTACAATTTGATCTCATCCGGGAAAAAATGGGAAGATTTACAGAACAGTCGTAGACCTAAAATTTTACATTGAAAATATCGAACTATCAATAAGTTAACAAATTATTATCCATAAAAACAACTAACTCAAAAGCTTCTTTCAATATTTTGGAGCAATAAGTGTAAAACATTTTCACATAAACAATTTAGATAAATGCAACTTGCAGATAGTTTTTTTTTCTATTTTATAATTTTTTGCAACAAACTGATTGCAATGTTCGATACATAACGAAAATTAATTCTTAACTTAACTTAATTAACGAAAACTTACTATTTAATCAAGTGGGATTCGTAGATTTTCTAAAAGATGATTCCAATTTTCAATACAAGTTGCTATCATCATTCGTAGTTTTTCTGACCCATGATACTCTTTGATTACTCTTTTAATTATCGAATCAAACAATTTTTCTCATTAAAATTTGTCCAAAATCCATTTCAGTGACGTAACACTAAAACATTTACTACACGTGGAAAAGTTAAAAAAAATATATAAGTAAAATAAATCTTTACGCATTTCAGTGATATACCAGTGATAATTTAGTACTTATAAAGCATCAGAATTAAATTAACCAAGATTATTTCAGGTCGATTGATTCTGCATTAACTTCGGCAAGTAAGATGAAGAGGCAGAAGTCAAATACAGAAAAAAAAGATTCCGATGAATTGAGAACCTTCTCCTTTTTTTGAAGTCGGTTAAAAAAGATAACGAATAGAGTTCCAGAGTCTAGAAGCACTCTTAAATCGCAGTCACGTCATTTCAATGGGTATTGGACTCTAACCTCTATTATACAAGTACGCTGGACCTCAGACCGTCAACGCACAAATGAATCGATGATTGTTAAAACCCCACAAGTAACAAAAACGCAAAAAACAAGTGTCTTTATTTAATGAAGACACTTGATTTTCGCCATTTTGGCGTTTGTTGCGTAAGCTGGCGTGAGCGTCTATGGAATTAAAATAAAATGACATTCAAAACTACGGCAAATGTCAATTTTAGTACCATGGACCTTTGACTTGGGGCGCTTCAAATTGGCACAAAAAATTGGTTGTCTGTAAAGTCGGTTTACGAACGATAGATTTACGTGATAACGTCATAATTGGCCTCTCTATCGTTTGTTTTATCGTGCCTCTCTATCGCTTGTTGCGCGCTCTCGCTTGCACGCACAGGCTCAGGTGGAACGTTACGCGGAACTTTACTATTTTTCATGTGCGTTGCTGGTGTTCATCAATTTATTAAACGTTATCACGTCAAAAGGAACTGTAAATTTTATAGAATAGTTAGTCCAGGGTATTAATATAATAGAGGTCAGTGATATTGATAATATTCTGGTGACGTAAACTCGTAACTTACCCATGACTTGCAACTCGAGCGTGCCTCGTGCGCTGTAGCCCTGCGAGTTCTTGGCCACGCAGGTGTAGGTTGCCTGGTCGCTCATTCGCTCCACGTTTTCGATGACGAGGGTGCCGTTGGGGAAGACCTTCTGTTTTCGGTTGATTGGCAGCACACTGAAATGCGAAATTGTTAGATATTAAGTTTCGTAGATAAATTTATATCGTAGTCGACGCAATATCTCGCTACACACCGTGAAAAAAAATGGCCGCCTCTGTCGCATTTGCGGGCTTGTGGTTAGTCAAAATTTCATTGATTCAATGAGTAATGAGTCGAATGTTTTTACGTGAACGAGGAGCAGCAATAGAAAGACCTTAACATGTATAGCGCTTAAATGTAAAAAATCTCCGATAGAGTTAATCTGGAGAGGATTTTTATTTTCGATCGTAAATGATCAACGCTTCCACCGGTTTTGTTGAGTTCTAGAACGAATTGAAAGTGCATATTATAACACACCCGGACTTTTATTTAAAAGGTTATATTTTCAAGCAAACCCTGATACTAGTCATGTTTAAGAGTTTTTAAAAAGCATGATTTACAAAGCTTAGAAAAGCCGTAGCTGCACGCTGTCGTAGGCCATTTTTTCAAGTCGACCTAGTTCTATCTCCGCGTTCAAAGAGTATATTATAACGAATCACAAAATGGTACTTACGCATACGTGCGTTATTTTGTAGCCTACGACATTCGAGCGGCATTTTGTTTGTAACTTTTGTTCTAATGGTTTTATTGTTTGGCGTGTACTCACCGGCCGTCTCTCTCCCAAACGATGGAGTCGATGGGGTACCCGGCGACGGGGCAGTGCGCGATGAGGGTGTCTCCGGCGACGACGGGGCGTTTCTTCATGGGGCGCACGTAGGGCATGCCGTACACGTTGACGCGGGCCGCGTGAGATGCGCTGCCGACCTTCAAGTGAATAAAGAGCTAAGTGACGCCATTCCAAATCCAATATCGCGGAAAGCCCAAGCTATTTATTTTTTGTGAATTCATAACAGAGACAGAACTGCCTAAGAACTGAATAGGTACTCGTAATTTAATAATACGATATTATTTTACGTAGATAATTAATATCTATGGGAATACGCGGCCTAAGTATTTAAAACAATACAAAATATATAATTAGTTTAATAGCTTGTCTAGGAACGTTGGTCACGCACGCACGTACGCACGCACTCACGTACGCACGTACGTACTCAAACACCATAACTAAAAAAAATTAGATGAGGAGCGTAGTTATCGCCCACAGCCACCCCACAGCCCATAGCCGCATCTCGTAGGATAGAATGACAGATGTCAAGGAAGAAAAACATAAAAGCGACGATAGCAAACTATGAAACAGTACAAAAAGTATACCTTGCTGGACGCGATGCAAGAGTAGAGACCTCCGTCATTGGGGTGTACAGACGAGATGTTCAGATGGGATTCCACATTGCCGTCGGCCGTCACGAACTGTCCAATCTGCAGACGTTCCCCGCTGTTGAGTTTTTCTCCGTCAAGCTGCCACGCGATGTCGGGAGTGGGGTTGCCGGACGCGACGCACTTGAGTCGCAGGGAGGGGCCGGATCTGAGGGTCTGTTCGCCGAAGCTGTGGCGGATCTGTGGTGGTTCAACTGAAATGTTTGCAATAACACTGATTTACAACGTATTTTTATGCTTCTAGAATTTCTTCACACAATGCATGAATCGCAAAATTATCACACAAAGTTCCCCTTGAGAAAATAAGTGGCGTGAGCCGAGTTGGGACCCTGGTTTGTCCACATGAATTGGTGGTTCTGTTTGGTTTTATTTTATGCTTATCTATTTGTTTACCTTCAACTAGTTTTAATAGGTAACGTATACAAGTAAAGTAGATTTCTTTTCCAAAAATAAAACGGCCGTTAAATCTTCTTGTGTACTTAACATAAAGCAGCAATAAAAACTACGTACATCGTCCTCCAAGTTTCAGTTCTGCGCTCGCACCCGCACTTTCCTGGTCGTTCCTGATAAAGCATTGGTACATTCCCTTGTCTTCTTTCTTCACAGATTCGATCCTGGAAGAGTGTCATTAGTTTCACTAGACACCATAATGTGCGACATACACTCTTTAAACTTCTGAATTTTAAACATTACGTCATATTTTGCCAGGTTATGCGATACATTAACGGTTTTAAAATAGTTTCAAATTCTGTCTTCGTCTCTTTCAATCCCTTTTTACTAAAGGCCGGCCGCGAAGCACGAAGAATTTCATACATTAATCTGTTACTATCTGTCTCTGTCACTCCCGCATCAAAATAATGCGGTCACGCTCGCACAGGACGGGGTCATTGCATCTGTGCGAGCGTGACCGCATTATTTTGACGCGGGAGTGACAGAGACAGGTAGTAACAGGTTAACGTACGAAATTCTTCGTGCTCCGCGACCGTGCGTTAGTACCGAATTTAGTGTAACTGGGTTACATTGGGTTTTTAGTGCTTATTATTAAATTCCAAATAAAAATCCAATGATAACATTTATACAAGCGCGATCTTTAAAAGGGGGTAACAAAGGTACGTACGTCATATTTAGTAGGTATACGGCGTTAGGGCTCGCTACCTCAACTGACAGTACAAGTATCTACAAGAAAACAGCCTTAAAGGACTTTCCTTACTTTTTGAGATTTTTATGTGCATACAAAGATTTGGAAGAGGTATATTTTCTTAGTTAGCAAGAAAATAGAACATTTTAAGAAAACTTCTATTGATGCCAAGCAGTCCTGTTTCTTACAAGATGCAACCAACTTTGAGTACCTACTAGATATTTCCAGAAATTACAAAAATCTTTTCCTATTAAATCTACCACTGTTATTCTCTTCTGATTGTGTTTGTGTTCAATTTTTTGTGTTTGATTTCTTATTAATTGTGAGTAAGTTACCTCAGAATTGGGTCATGATGGTTCATGTCCTTGCCGTCTTTAAGCCAAGTGATAGTTTTGACAGGGTTTCCTTCATATCGGCAAGTGAACACGGCGGGGCGTCCAAAGTCAACAGTTTGCGTTGCCGGCTCTACCGCGGCTTTCAAGGGAGCTGTTACGGTAAGTACGGTTTCGACAGATTCACCTGAAAACATTATGATAATCTTTGTAAAATATATCAAACTTATTAATCTCGAGTGATGTTTTTTATTAAGTAACTAGCAAACCCGGCGAACTCCGTTTCGCCACCAGATGGCTTTCCCGCTAAAAAGATTTTCCCGCTTTTCTGTCGAAATTTTTCCTGAATTTTCGTTGCTATAAACCTCACGGAGTCCGAGACCTTTCCAACGAATGCAAAACCGTGGAAATCGGTTCGTGCGTTCTGGAGTTATAGCGTCAGGGAGGAAAACCCGACTTTTTTATATAGTAGACAAACAGTAGTTTCCATATCGAGTGCGCAAAGTATTTTTGCCAATGAGTGACCTAGATTGTAGTCTGCAGACCATTTCCGCCAACGTCTATATTTGAATTTTGTTTTTATTTCGTCTGATTTTTTTTAAGTTTCTCTCGTGTCATTTTGTCTAATTTTATATGACGAAATAGACACTTAGCGCACAAGATAGTATGATTTTTTTTTATTCATAAACGAATGCAAAGAAATTACCGCCAACGGAGTTGTTGACAACGCACAGATATTTTCCAGAGTCCTCAACTTTGGCCTCTTTAATGATCAGTGTTCCGGACACCTGCTTGACTCGGTCGTTGAGTGCCACTGGCTGTTTCCTCGCAGAGCCGTCTATGAACTTGTACCATCTGCAACAACAGAGACCACGTTCAGTGATATGCTCTAGGGTCCAATTACTGATATCAAGTTTAATGTGGTATTGTAATGATTTAAAGAAAAAATCAATCATATTACAGGTTATCAATCTATTGAAATTAAGGAGATCTAGTATTCAATCATTTTATGAACTCCATTCTTTATTGGTGAAAATCCGGAGACTGAAATTATTGACTTAAATTATGGTATAGTCAGAGATTTGAGAACCTAAGAAAATACTAATTCTGAATGGTTTAAAGTTTCGTTCGCATTAAGCAATGACTTAATTAATGAGACATTGTTGATCAAAAACAAAAGCGATGTTAGCCGTTAAAACACCAACCGTTTTGCCAATCTCCCAGAAAAGTAATCGAAATTTTGAAGAGGACTGATCAGAGCCAAAATGTGATACAATAATTACCCGATTTTTGTTTGTTAGCACGAAAAAACTAGCGGTACGAAAAGCGGCCTCATGAACCAAATATCAGTGTCGAAAATATCGCCCAAACACAGAGCTATCAGACATGGCACAGCTACGGATCGCGTGAAGCACAAAGTAAAGATTAAAGCGTCTGAATGAAAGCAAGAACACCCTGTCACTTACCAGGAGGTGTCTACGCCGCTCAATCGTTACTTTGGCTGTGGATCGAAAAGGCGCGCGGCCGGCCGCGGTACTTCACGCCTTCACGCTCGCGGGGGCAGGCGCCCTCCGCAAGGCGCAACAGACTGCAATAACAACGCACATCAATACATTGGGATGGGATGATGGCTACGTGAAGGTGAACGCGTGAGATGCCGTCGGCCGGCCGGCCCGCGCGAGCAGTACCTCGTCAGCGGCGCGGGAAACGCTTGCACCTCGCATAGCAGTGCGAGGCTCTGCTCGCCCCGCCCTACGTGGCGATTGAGACCGTCTCCGGTCACTTTCGGCCCGGTCCTACCCGTCGGTTCTGGAATAGAGACCGACCGTGACTATGGGCTCCTACGACTCACCTAAACACGGGCACAGGATACGCGGCTACTTGGCACGTCAGAAATGCTACATCGTTTTGAGGCACGAAGAACACTTCCCAACCCTCGAAATGTATAGCAGAATTCTTTCTAGGCGCAATCTTATTTGTTGGCTCTGCAATAATGACAGAGGCTCGTTTAGTCTTTTCAATACGAATCTAATGCGACTGTCGACTGGACTACACTCGTACTTTTTCTAGTTGTTACTAACTAAGAAGACTTACCTAAAAATCGGAGGCGGGTATCCGGCGACTTCGCAAGTGAGATACACGGAATTCGACAGAGAAACTAAGAATATTTCACCACCTTCGAATCTGCGGGTTTTATCACTTCGGGGCGCAATTTTATTTGTGGGTTCTGCAATATGGAAGACAATTTGATAACGCACCTTGTCACTGGTACAGGATATCCTTGCGCGGGACACAAAATGGCCAAAGACGTATTTTGAGAGAAATGAACTGCAGCTTTTTGTGTTGAGGTTATACTAGGAGCAGCGCTGGCAATAGGTTCTGAAGACACAATATATCACAGGGTTGTAATACGAGCAAGTATCTATTAAACATAATGTCCTTCGATATTTTAACACACGCTAGAGGAAGTTTGAAACCTCGTGTAGTGCTCTAATATAAACAAAGGTATTGCTAAAACTTGCCTGAATATTGGAACAGGAAACGACTGGGCTTGACATAATAACGCAAAACTTTGATTGACCGTTCTTACGAAAGTACTACTACGGGCATCCGTTGAGAAGGTAGGCGCTTTGGATCCAACTGGTTCTGCAGTTTAAAAAGATCATTAATAGCTGTAATAAAAGATGACTTGCCTGAAAACTGGAGCAGGAAAACTTTGGGCTTGGCAAAGAAGGGCAAAACCTTGTCCAATTCGTTTTCTGAATATACTCCCCATTGATTCTGACGAAAACGTCGGAGACTTTGCACCAACGGGCTCTACAATTATTTTATTTTAAAACATTATATCGATCCAACAATAAGAGACTTGCCTGAATATTGGTACGGGAAAAGCCTGGGCTTGACACAGGAGTGCAAAGCTTTGGTTCTCATGCCTCTTTATAGACGAAAGAGCAGATTCAGATGAGAAAGAAGGAGCCTTTGATCCAACGGGCTCTGTAGGAAATAAATGCGAAGTTAAAGTAAAACACGAGAAACGTCTTAACAGTTACAAAATAGTACATTTTTATGAAAGTAAAGACAATCAGAACGAGACAAACGACCTTAGAAATACGTAACGACGACGAATATTTAGATTAATTTCGCAATCATACTGTTTTGGAAAATGTAATTGCTGGATAAAATAATGAAATAACACTTGCCTGAAAATTGGTATTGGAAACGCCTGTGCTTGGCACGTCAATGAAAAACTTTGGTTCTTGTGTCTGGTCACCGCCGATGAAGTTAAATCATTTGGAAACGTCGGTGCTTTCGAACCAACGGGTTCTGCAGAAGGAATATTGAATTCATTTTAACTTACCTATAGATAGGAATAGGTGACGCTTGAGCTTGGCAGAGTAAAGCGAGACTATGCCCTGTTTCTCGAATAAAAATACTTCCTTTGGAATCAGTAGAAAATGAAGGAGCTTTTGCACCGATTGGTTCTAAAAGTTAAAAGTTTACCGATAGTATACAGTACCTAAAATATCTAAAGCATAACCCACCTGAATATCGGTCGAGGGTACCCCTGGGCTTGACAAAGTACAGAGCCCCCAGAGCCCGCTGCGATATCATAATTATAAGACGATGCAGAAGTAGGAAAAGTGGGAGCTCGGGCAGACACTGGCTCTGAATGAAAAATTCAGTGATGTAATAAAAACAGATTAAAAATGCACTCACTTGAACACTGGAGAAGGGTGCGCCTGCGCTTGACAAAGCAACACTATCGCTTGACCAGCAAATTTAGTGAGACCAGTAATTTTATATTCCATGGAAAAAGATGGCGCCTTTGACCCGATAGGTTCTGAATTAAGTTCAGGAGAAATAAGTTTATTTTTTATTGATAGCTCTTACCTGAACACTGGGATAGGAAACGCTTGGGCTTGGCATAAGAGTGCAAAATCTTGAGCAGTTTTACGAGTGATCGCGGACAATTGCACGTCACTATTGAAAGCAGGAGACTTAGAGCCAACCGGTTCTACAATTAAAGTAAACTTATTTTAGTAGTTTATTTAATCACCTGAAAATTGGCGCCGGAAAGCCTTGGGCTGGGCACAAAATATTCAGACTCTGACCGACCGTCCTTACGTACCAAGACAGTTTATTATCGGTTGAGAATGTAGGTGACTTAGTTCCAATCGGTTCTAAAATTGTAAATAAAATAATATAAGTCAACTTTTCCAACATAAGTTGGAATAGGATATCCCTGAACTATAAAACGCAAAACAGCATATCAGCATTCAAAGGACCTCACAGAGTTTTATGAAATAATAATTCAAATAGGACAATAACTACTTTGCGCGACAATAATGCCCAATACAAAATTCATAGAGTAACTCACTTGAATACAGGCGGAGGATGCGCCTGAGCCTGACACAAGAGTGCGAGTGCTTGAGAAGCTACTTTAGTAACCGTGGTACTTTTAAATTCCAGTGAAAAAGATGGTGCCTTCGATCCAATGGGTTCTGGGAGGAAATATTAGTAAGATTAAATGTTACAATATCTTACCTGAATATTGGGACAGGAAATGCTTGAGCTTGGCATAAAAGTGCAAAGTCTTGGCCGGTTTTGCGAGTGATTCCAGAAAATTGGACATCATTAGAGAATGTAGGGGATTTAGAGCCAACAGGTTCTATAATTAAAAAATATTCAAATAAATTAATCACCTGAAAACTGGCACCGGAAAACCTTGGGCAGGACACAGAATACTTAGATTTTGACCGACGGTCCTTACGTACCAAGATAGCTTATCGTCAGTTGAAAAAGTAGGAGACTTAGTTCCGATCGGCTCTAAAATATTACAAAGTACGGTTACACTTACGATAAGTAAGACAGCTATTGATATACCTGTATATGGGGATGGGGTATCCCTGAGCCCGACAAAGCAACGCTAAATTATGTTCCACAGGTCTATTGACAAACCAAGCGAATTTATCATCAGTCGACAGAGTAGGCGGCTTTGAGACGATGGGTTCTGAAAATTCATATACAATAAATTCTCACCTAAAAACAGGAACAGGGAACCCTTGCGCCGCGCACGTCAGAGCAAAATCTTGCAAAGCGGACAGTTCAAACCATTGCAGTTTAGAACCACTTGAAAATGATGGACTTTTCGAGCCGATAGGTTCTAAAATATAAAATAGTATTTTTGCGAATATGCAGCACTAGCGTATAAGAGAAGAATATATGTAGATCAACATCACACCATGGTGTGCGAAGTAGAATTATAAAATGAAGTGATGTATAAAGACTCACCTAAACACAGGGACAGGGTACGCCTGAGCCAGACATAGCAACGTAATGCTGGAGTTCATAGCAAATTCCACGAACTCTATCGTTTTAGTTGGGACTTTCGGTGGGGCACTATTAATTGGCTCTAAAAGAAAATATTCATAACATTTATATTATTTTTACCTTGACAAGGGAACTGGGAACGCTTGAGCGGGACACAACAATGTCACGCTCGCATTAACAATCGCACTGAATCCTCTAGAGTTATCCATAGTAGGAAATTTCGGAGAAACTCTTCCTACGGGTTCTAAATACAAACACAGCTATTAAAATGGGTGGATACAAAGTATTTAAAATACTTTTACCTAAATATTGGGACTGGGAAGGCCTGTGCTATGCAAAGCAGTGTACAAGTGTGATTGATCCAAGCTTCAGTTATATCGATCATTTTCCATGCCAATTTAGGAGCCGCGCTGCCCATTGGCTCTAGAAAAAAATACTCTTATAACTACGATGAGCATGTAACAAAGGCGTATACCTGAAAGCTGGGGCGGGAAAAGCTTGTGCAGGACACAACACGGTAACATTATCGGATTCCTTTGCATCGAAGGCTCGACTTTTGTCAGTAGTTGTGAATTTAGGCGAAACACGACCGACGGGCTCTATGAATAAAGTAATATATATTTTAAGAAACCTAAATTCCGAAAAGTAATTACCTGAATAATGGGACTGGGAACGCTTGGGCAGGACATAGTATCGTTAGGCTCATGTTAAGCGTCGCGCTAAAACTTCTGGAGCTATCCATCGATGGGAATTTAGGTGAAACGCGCCCAACCGGTTCTAAGAACATAACATTTCAAGCTTATAAATAACTATACCTGAATAGTGGTGTTGGAAAAGCCTGTGCCGGGCAAAGTAGAGTCACACAGGAATTCGAAGAAAACGTAAAACTTCGCCCAGTTTCCGTGGATGGAAATTTTGGAGATACTTTACCCATTGGTTCTGTTTATGAAAATAAAAAAGAGATGTCGAATTTTCTTCCTCAATTCATTTCTCTGAACGGAATATTCGAGTTACTTCGTAATTTCTTACCTAAACATTGGGGTGGGGTATGCTTGAGCGGGGCATAATAGTGATATGCTTTGAGCAGAATCGAAATCAAAGAGGCGACTTTTCTCTAAACTTGGAAATTTCGGAGAGACCTTTCCCATTGGTTCTGAAGCAAAGTACGAGTAAATTGTAAATTAAAAAAGCCTATACATCAACATGAAGATTGGATATCACAATAAATAAATACCTGAAAATTGGGACTGGAAACGCTTGCGCAGGACATTGCAACGCGAAAGAATAATTTTTCTTCACTCCAATCATCGTACCCATAACAACAGAGGCAAATTTTGGTGGCACACGTCCGACGGGTTCTATAGAAAGTAAGGAGAGTTAAAAATGACTCAGTAAGAATTTTACCTGAAAAGTGGGGTCGGGAACGCTTGCGCGGGGCACTGCAACGCGTAAGAATAATTTTTCCTAACCTCGAACATTGTGCCGGTCAAGATCGTAGCGAACTTTGGAGGCACGCGTCCAACGGGTTCTAGAAATTATTTTGAAAATGGATTGAAATTTTCATTTTATTTAAAGACATTACCTGAATACGGGAACGGGGAACGCCTGGGCGGGACATTGCAATGTGAATGTGGTATCCTTTATCGCTACGTACATCGCACCCACTTGAGTCGACGAAAACTTAGGTGGCACTCGCCCTATCGGCTCTGAGAAATGACGCAAAATTGCTTTAATTTTAGGCGTTATCTTACCGGTACGCGGGTGCTGGGAAGGCCTGAGCGGGGCATAATACGGCGAGGCTGGAGAACTGTTTGAACTGGAAACCGCTCGTGGTCTGCGCGCTAGGGAACTTGGGAGGCACTCGGCCCATCGGCTCTGCGATTGTTGGGAGAAGGCGGATTTACGAGGAGTGGACATCAAACGAACTATATTAAATTGTACACCCTGGCAATAAATCCCTACGTTTCTCTAATTTAACACAAAACGAAAATACGTGACTAACCGCGATTAAAGGCTCTGCAGGGTACCCTATCCCAACATTCAGGCAAGGTATTTTTTTTAAAGTTTGTACATATAAATATCCTCTTTACATTTACAAACTTATATATCACACAAAAATGACTATACACAACTTTTTATAATCTCTTAATTTGTAGCAGCAAATTGGTATGAAATATTTTTGGTAAAAAATTAGTAATACGAGTATGTGATGAGTCGGTAATTTCTAAAGAGATTATAAACACATGAGTGATAACGACAGAGCATTTTCAAAGTTTTTTTTGTTAGATAGGTCAGTATAAACAACTACGTGAGATCATTTTATTGATTGAAAATACTCTCTCATTAGAGAGTTAATTAGTAAGCTAAAACTTTGATACTGAAGTTCTAACAGTGCAAATTAACAAATACACTGGGTTATCTTTATTGAAATGTTTAGCGAAAATAAGAATTTAGCAGGGCCTTTTAAATTGGAATAATTTTCACTGCTAGGAAGCTTGAAGTAGCGCTATTAATTGATGATTATTTTTTAAATGAAAACCATTACTTTACGGATAACCACCTTATCACGACGATAATATTTTATCGATTAATCGCGCTACGTATGTTTAAAAGTAGCTATCACAATTTCACTTACCGGTAATAACTAAGCGTCCTTTGGTGGCTGATAAACGAGTCTCTCCAGTTAATCTGTGCTTAGTTCTACATTGATAGGATTTGTAACCATCTTCAGGTCCCACATCTCTAATATGCAATTCACCAGATGGTAGAACTAGATATTTGCCATCTGAAATGTTGAAAAACCATTGTAGACACTTGAAAATCAGGACCACTATAAAAATTATATTTTCATTCATTTTTTGCACACACAACGTAAGGTTGTGATTTACTTATAAAATTCATTGCATGCATTAGCCTAAGGTAGGAGGACTGAGGAGCAAGGTAGGCCGTGAGGCCCATGGATTGAGGTAAGACTTGAAGAACGCCCTATTAATAACCAATAGTTATCATCATGGAATATTCCAGAAAACACGAAATTTTGGAGGTTAAACTTATTTTAAATCCGTACCGTCTACATTAAGATCAGAATCGAGGTTTATCTCAATTTCTTCTTCGCCTTCACTCACGATCCATGATACGACTGTGACATACTCCGACACGAAACTGGGTATATGACACTTTAAAATAGCTGCATTCCCTCTAAGAACGTATTCCTCCATTAGATTAACAGCATATGCTTGCGAAACCACTGAAACAATGTGACCTAAATGAGCAAATGTTATTGAAGACACTAACGCCGGTGAACCAAACATGTTTGGTAAAGAACCTTTATTTTTAAATAGGTAGGTAATGGAAGGAATTGAGGAATTTGTAACAAATGGGAAGAGGAAAATAAGGAGTTAAGAGCGGACTGATTAAACTTATTTCAATACCTAAGTCCGGAGAATCGTCTAGTTTTATTTCATTTTCAATACTATCTTCAGAAACTATCCAAGATGTGACAGAAACATATTCAGAAACAAAACTTGGAACTTGACATTTCAATATCGCAGCGTTTCCACGCAATACGTATTCCTCCCAAAACTTGACATCGTAAGCTTGAGAAACGACTGGAAATGGAATTCAACTTGACATAATTAATAAGCAATTTTTTTGGGTACCTAACCCATATGGGTGGGATTAATGGGAGTACAAGGAATGGATGAATCTAAAACATGTGTACAGTTACCTAAACTAAAGTCAGAGTCTAAATTTATATCTACTTCCTCTTCGTCTCCTTCAGAAATAATCCAAGAAGTAATTGAAACATATTCTGTTACAAAACTTGGAATGTGGCATTTCAGTATAGCCGAATTACCTCGCAAAACATTTTCTTCCCAAAGATTAACGGTGTAGGATTGCGAAACAACTGAAAATTTTAGATTTCAACAAATTAATATTCTAAACCCCGCATGAGGAGGAGGATGGGAGAATATAAACCTAATACGTTATTGTTATACCCAAGTGATCGTATCCAGTGCCATTAATAAATTTTTCTTCATTATCTCCTTCGAATATCATCCAAGACGAAACCATTACATATTCAGATACGAAACTTGGTATATGACACTTTACGATTGCCGAGTTTCCTCGCAGGACGTTTTCCTCCATTAAATTTACAGTATAAGCTTGCGAAACGACTGAAATATTGTATGCAATTTTAAATATCGAATATCATTACCGGTGTATGTACAAGGAAAGGGAAATGGATAGATTAATAAAGAACCCTAAAATGCAAATACCCAAATTATCAGATTCTGCTTTAATCTCTAACTCATCAGTATCAGCTTCCGAAATAATCCAAGACGAAACGCTGACATATTCAGTAACGTAGGTTGAAATATGGCATTTGAGGATAACTGCATTGCCACGTAGTACGCTTTCTTCGTATATATTGACAGTATAAGCTTGGGTGACGACTGAAATAGTGTATGCAATTTTAAATATGGAATATCATTAATGGTATTTTTACAAGGAAAGGGAAATGGATAGATTAATATTAACAACCCTAAAATACAAATACCCAAATTATCAGATTCTGCTTTAATCTCTAACTCATCAGTATCAGCTTCCGAAATAATCCAAGACGAAACGCTGACATATTCAGTAACGAAGGTTGAAATATGACATTTGAGGATAACTGCATTGCCACGTAACACGCTTTCTTCTAATATATTCACAGTATAAGCTTGGCTCACGACTGCAATGAAAAATCGACACTTAACTGAATAAGTAATCACTAATCAATGACAGGACTTGCGGGAAAGGGTATTGGATCGATCCATCTATTTCAATATTGAAATACCGTCGTAATTAGCAGTATCATTTAATTTGATTTCTGTCTCTTCGTCTCCTTCTGAGATTATCCAAGTAGCAACAGATACATACTCCGTCACAAAGCTTGGGATTAGACATTTCAAGATTGCAGCGTTTCCTCGTAAAACATTCTCGTCGACTAAATTAACCGTGTAGGCCTGGGATACAACTGAAAAATTACAATCATAAAGGCACGCGACTTGATTTTCGGCTCTGCAAAAACGTTTGAATCTGGAACAGTTGAAAATAGGAAGGGATTTCCAGGCAACATTGCAAAAACAGTTACAGCAGTTATACCGTAATTTTCATTCGTCAAATATTCTCCGCCTTCGCTATCATGCCAAGACACGACTTGAACGTGGTCAGAAACGAACGAAGGAATGTGACACTTAAACACTGCAGCGTTACCACGTATGACGTATATATCGTAAACTTGCGATTCGTAGAATTGGTTTACGGCTGAAATAGGCGTAGCAAATTATTTTAGGTACGATTTCGAGGATTTTTCAGGAGAGCGGATAGGAACAATTGAGGTCGCGCGGGCGATCTCGTTTACCGTAATTGCCCTCGGAGCCATTTAATGAAAACGCAGAGAGGGACTCCTCATCCGTTACCCATTCCACTACTTGTACATAGTCTGCTACAAACGATGGTATAACACATTTAACTATAGCTGAATTTCCTCGCAGAACATCTTCATCAGTAACACGTGGTTCATAGTTTTGATGCACAACTGTAGATATAGAAAAACTATTTTCAAAAGAAGTTCCGGTTATTTTAGCTGGGAAATAGGGGATGGGGAGTACATCTGTCTACACTAAAAATTTACTACCAGGATCAATAACTGAGTTCTCATCGGCAGTAACAGTTTCATTATCCATTAACCATGCTACCACATTAACGAAGTCTGCTACGAAAGAAGGCACGATGCATTTCAAAATAGCCGTGTTTCCTCGTAAAACAAATTCGTCGTTGACTCTAGCTTCATAGGCTTGGAGTACCGCTGTTGCAACAAAAATTAGCACTATTAGGGAATTGAGGAAATATGGACACGTGTTATTTATGCGAAGTTACCCTCAGCATTTCCAGGGTAATAAGTTCCTCCATCACTGTCAGTCCACATTTCAACGAAGACAAAATCTGACACAAAGCTTGGTACTTCACATTTCATGATAGCTGCGTTCCCACGAATAACATATTCGTTGTCCGCTTCAGCTTCGTATGGTTGTGCTACCACTAGTTAAGAAATATCAATAAGATACGGTTATAGGATAGGAAGGAATTTGAATTGGCATTTTATCTGTTTACACAATACGTCTATATACCCTCTGAAGTGCTTGTATTATTGATGGTGAGTATTTGTCCATCATCCATGAGCCATGATTCCACGTAAACGAAGTCACTAACAAATGAAGGAATCTTGCAGCGAACAATAGCAGCGTTCCCTCGAATCACGTACTCGTTTTCGGCTTCAGTCACGTAATACTGTGACACAACTAAAGAATACCAATTAAGTACTTTATTTGGACTTAATGGATTGGTAAGCGACAGGATCGACGGATTATAGGAAGCCGTTGTCAATTTAGACCATTTTACCAAGGTTTTCAGAGTCGGCAATAACTGCCCCCTCTTCATCAATCCACGCTTCTACTTTTACAAAATCGGCAACAAAGGATGGTATGGAACATTTTAAAACAGCAGCATTTCCACGTATAACATACTCAGTTAATATTTCCGCTTCGTAAAATTGATTGACGACTGAAAAATGTAATGAAACTTTATTTGCAGCGCATTCATAGATGTACTCGCACTGAGGGATTAGGAATTAGGATATAAGGAGGATATAATGTTACTTAATATGACTATTTTAATCCTACCGATGTCATCGGTAAGCAAGTATTCGCCACCGTCAGAATCAACCCAAGCTTCTACTTTAACAAAATCCGCAACAAAAGAAGGAATGTTGCATTTTAACACTGCTGTATTGCCACGAATAACATATTCAGAAACTACTTCAGCTTCGTAATATTGTGTTACAACTGCAAAAGATAAAATACGATTTTCGAATTACATATTCCGATATGCATTATGGATTTGGAAATTTGGAATGGGATCTTGGTTTTCTCGATATTTGCTTTATTAAGTTACCATCTCCCTCCTTGCTTCCGTTTATAGTAAACGAACTTCCGGCTTCGTCATGCCAAGATACAACATTTACAAAATCCGCCACAAAAGACGGTATTGAGCATTTGAGAATAGCAGAATTTCCGCGGATTACATATTCATTATTGACTTCAGATTCATATTGCTGCTGTACAACTGTAAAACATTTTAGTTTGAATATTCGGAAGTGGATAAGAAGGACTGAGGGGAGTCGAATTTAATGCGGGGCTGGAATTAACCGTAATTTTCGCCAGGGAAAAAGTCTTCCTTCTCGTCCGTGTGCCAGGATACCACTTCTATGAAATCCGCAACGAAGGATGGGACCTGACACTTCAGAATGATACTGTTTCCCATTATTACATACTCCTTGTTTACATCCGTGTCGTAATTCTGCGCAACCACTAATACGGTAAATAAGAAATAATCTCTATTATTCATCCATGATAGAGCAGTTCAATTTAGAAACTTCGATAGCCGAGGAACTCAGTGCTGTGAAAATTGTTAAAATATCGTCTGATAATTGCTGCGCTTCATTATTTTACCAAACTTCTATCATTAGAAAATATACTATTAAAGAGCGATTATGCAACATGCTGTTAAAAATTAAAAACCAAAGGTCTAACATTGAATTCATGGTTTAAACAAAGAAGTTAATTTGAGTTTAAAATGATTCCGCCGTCTACGCTTATCCCATATAATCAATCGCTTAATAAAGCGTACCGTATGTTATGGTCTATAAACAAGACATGTTACTTTATAATGACCGCCCAAATTGATGTACTTGATCGTTCCCGGTTGATTATTCAATTGACTCTATTGAGCCCTGAGCAATAAAAAGGGCAGGGCGCTGGTAGTCATTTAAACAGCAGCGTAGAGTCAAGGGAAAGAATACCAGCTATAGCGTAGAGGTCTCAGCGATTGGTAAAAATTCGACCTTACGCCTTTAAATTTTAGCTTTATGCACTCCTCCAAATCAATTTGCCTTTTACTATGCCATATGTCAAACTTCACTAAGCAGCAAAACTTAGTAGGTACCTACTAAGTTCTCACAACTATTGATTTAATAGAAACGGAATAAACTGTCATATTTTAACGTTTGATAGTATCTAATCAATAAAAATTAGAAGTAACATAAACATATCTGTTATCGAATATGCTTAGTGTGTTTAAAGATACTATTATCGACGCAGTAGCAATTGTACGCGTATCAAATGACAAATGAACCAGGGCCATAAGTCAACCGACAAAGTGGAACATGTCAGTCGTATTAAGTGTTGGTTAAGTACCTATTTAACTAGACGATGCGGTTAGAGACTTATTTAAACCATTAATTAGCTTTAAAGATACAGAGTTTATGAAGGTCAGAACACCAATCAACGCAACGGTAATGAGTAACGTCTATTTCAGATTTCTATAAATGTACCTGGGCTAGGTGCAATTTGCATAATCGCTCTACTTTACTTTATCTTAGAACCGATTTCATCAAGCAGTTATCCATGCTTTGTTCCTACATTTTTTGAAATTCGAATGCCTTGCGAAAAAGGTGTAGCATTACAAATGTAACAATAAACAGGGTTAAATGCTTGGTAAAATTGGGGTTAATTGCAATTTGGCACAAACACACGTATATGTTAAATTAAAATAAACATTATAAAATTATGACATCAATTTTATAGACATGTTTAATGTTTTTAAAATTGATGACAGCATATTCTGCGTAATTTTTTACATTAGGTACATTTCATTTTACACAATCTATATATATAAAAGAATGAGGTATTTTGGTTGTTCCACGGATTCCGCCAAAACTATAGGTCGTAGAGATCTGAAATTTGGTACTTAGGTAGATATTAGGTCATGAATTCGTACTAAGACGGGGATTCCAGAAATTCCATGTTTAAGGGGTAAAAATCATACATTTAAGGGTATTTCCCATACAAAAGTAAAATTTTTTCGTTGTTCCAGGCATTCCAGAAAAACTAAAAGTCGTAGAGATCTGAAATTTGGTATCTAGGTTGATATTAGGTCATGAATTCGTACTAAGACGGGGATTCCAGAAATTCCATGTTTAAGGGGTAGAAATAGTACATTAAAGGGATTTCTCCATACAAAATTGTAATTTTTTCGTTGTTCCAGGCATTCCAGAAAAACTAAAAGTCGTAGAGATCTGAAATTTGGTATCTAGGTAGATATTAGGTCATGAATTCGTACTAAGACGGGGATTCCAGAAATTCCATGTTTAAGGGGTAAAAATCATACATTTGAGGGAATTTCCTATACAAAAGTAAAATTTTTTCGTTGTTCCAGGAATTCCCGAAAAACTAAAAGTCGTAGAGATCTCAAATTTGGTACCTAGGAAGATATTAGGTCATGAATTCGTACTAAGACGGGGATTCCAGAAATTCCATGTTTAAGGGGTAGAAATAGTACATTAAAGGGATTTCTCCATACAAAATTGTAATTTTTTTCGTTGTTCCAGGCATTCCAGAAAAACTAAAAGTCGTAGAGATCTGAAATTTGGTATCTAGGTAGATATTAGGTCATGAATTCGTACTAAGACGGGGATTCCAGAAATTCCATGTTTAAGGGGTAGAAATAGTACATTAAAGGGATTTCTCCATACAAAATTGTAATTTTTTTTGTTGTTCCAGGAATTCCCGAAAAACTACAAGTCGTAGAGATCTGAAAATTGGTACCTACATTGACATTAGGTCATGAATTCGTACTAAGACGGGGATTCCAGAAATTCAAATTGGAAGGGATAAAAATCCTACTTTTAAGGGATTTTCCCATACAAAAGTGTAATTTTTGCGTTGTTCCAGGGATTCCAGCGAAATTAAAAGTCGTAGAGATCTGAAATTTGGTACCTAGGTTGGTATTAGGTATATTATCATGAATTCGTATTCAGAAAGGGATTTTCGAGATTCAAATTTTGAGGAGGAAAAATTTTGAATTTTTTGGCCGCCTTTTTGAACTTTTTTGTTACTGGGCCGATTGCTTTGAAAATCGATTATTTGACTATGGCAGCAAGCATAGAGACGGAATTTGTGGTCAAAATTTAAAAAATAGGCCGCCATTTTGAACTTTTTTGTTACAGGGCCGATTGCTTTGAAAATCGATATTTGACTATGGCAGCAAGCATAGAGAAGGAATTTGTGGTCAAAATTTAAAAAAGTGGCCGCCATTTTGAACTTTTTAGTTACTGGGCCGATTGCTTTGAAAATCAATATTTGACTATGGCAGTAAGCATAGAGAAGGAATTTGTGGTCAAAATTTAAAAAAGTGGCCGCCATTTTGAACTTTTTTGTTACTGGGCCGATTGCTTTGAAAATCGATATTTGACTATGGCAGCAAGCATAGAGACGGAATTTGTGGTCAAAATTTAAAAAAGTGGCCGCCATTTTGAACTTTTTTGGTTACTGGGCCGATTGCTTTGAAAATCGATATTTGACTATGGCAGCAAGCATAGAGAAGGAATTTGTGGTCAAAATTTAAAAAAATGGCCGCCATTTTGAAATTTTTTGTTACTGGGCCGATTGCTTTGAAAATCGATATTTGACTATGGCAGCAAGCATAGAGAAGGAATTTGTGGTCAAAATTAAAAAAATAGGCCGCCATTTTGAACTTTTTTGTTACAGGGTCGATTGCTTTGAAAATCGATATTTGACTATGGCAGCAAGCATAGAGAAGGAATTTGTGGTCAAAATTTAAAAAAGTG
The DNA here is from genome assembly GCA_036785405.1 of Coenonympha arcania. NCBI lineage: Eukaryota > Metazoa > Arthropoda > Insecta > Lepidoptera > Nymphalidae > Coenonympha > Coenonympha arcania. The sequence continues at coordinate 3,778,488 of CM072063.1, read as the reverse complement.
GCCGCCATTTTAAACTTTTTTGTAACTGGGCCGATTGCTTTGAAAATCGATATTTGACTATGGCAGCAAGCATAGAGACGGAATTTGTGGTCAAAATTTAAAAAAGTGGCCGCCATTTTGAAATATTTTGTTACTGGGTCGATTGCTTTGAAAATCGACATCTGATTATTTCACCAAGCATCGAGAAGGAATTTGTAGTCAAAATTTAAAAAATTGGCCGCCATTTTGAACTTTTTGGTTACTGGGCCGATTGCTTTAAAAATCGATATTTGACTTTGGCAGCAAGCATAGAGAAGGAATTTGTGGTCAAAATTTAAAAAAATGGCCGCCATTTTGAACTTTTTTGTTACTGGGCCGATTGCTTTGAAAATCGATATTTGACTATGGCAGCAAGCATAGAGAAGGAATTTGTGGTCAAAATTTAAAAAAGTGGCCGCCATTTTGAACTTTTTTGTTACTGGGCAGATTGCTTTGAAAATCGATATTTGACTATGGCAGCAAGCATAGAGAAGGAATTTGTGATCAAAATTAAAAAAAGTGGCCGCCATTTTGAAATATTTTGTTACTGGGTCGATTGCTTTGAAAATCGACATCTGATTATTTCACCAAGCATCGAGAAGGAATTTGTAGTCAAAATTTAAAAAATTGGCCGCCATTTTGAACTTTTTGGTTACTGGGCCGATTGCTTTAAAAATCGATATTTGACTTTGGCAGCAAGCATAGAGAAGGAATTTGTGGTCAAAATTTAAAAAAGTGGCTGCCATTTTAAACTTTTTTGTTACCGGCCCGATTGCTTTGAAAATCGATATTTGACTATGGCAGCAAACATAGAGAAGGAATCTGTGGTCAAAATTTAAAAAAAGTGGCCGCCATTTTGAACTTTTTTGTTACTGGGCCGATTGCTTTGAAAATCGATATTTGACTATGGCAGCAAGCATAGAGAAGGAATTTGTGGTCATAATTTAAAAAAGTGGCCGCCATTTTGAACTTTTTTGTTACTGGGCCGATTGCTTTTAAAACCGATATCTGACTATCGCAGCAAGCATAGAGAAGGAATTTGTGCTCAAAATAAAAAAATGGCCGCCATTTTGAACTTTTTTATTACTGGGCCGATTGCATTGAAAATCGACGTCTGACTATGGCAGCAAGCATAGAGAAGGAATTTGTAGTTGAAATTAAAAAATTATGAACTTTTGGCCGCCATTTTGAACTTTTTTGTTACTGGGTCGATTGCTTTGAAAATCGACGTCTGACTATCGCAGCAAGCATAAAGAAGGAATTTGTAATCAAAATAAAAAAATGGCCGCCATTTTGAACTTTTTTTTACTTGGCCGATTGCTTGGGTACCTTTTTACACTTTGGGTATGGAACCCTAAAAATGGCCACAATATTGAGCTTTTATTGAGCTTTTATGTGACGATCGATTTTTTCAAAATCAATATATAACTATAACCAGCAAGCATAAGGAAATATTTAGTGATCAAAATTAAATTAAATGGCATAACAATGGTTAATACAAGAATTTTGGAAACGCCTGAGGGAGTAAAGCAGAAGTTCAATGTGAGCGAAGCCGCGGGCGTTTGCTAGTAATTAATATTCTTAGGTACCTTTTTTGACATACTGATTTTTTATATCATTTATTGTTGATGAATACTTTAAGAATATGACATAACAATGCCATATGCGAAGAACATACCTAATAATTGTAGTATAGGCAATTTTAGAACTATTCTGTGTTCAACGGAAGAAAGCGGCTTGATTGAATTACATGTTTTTACCATTGAATCTAATTCAGAAGTCTTCCATCCTGATAAGTTATTATGTTATTGCGTGATGCCAAATCGATCTTTAACATTTTTTTTTTCATAATAATTGTAATATTATTAACATATGTACATTAAACTATTGATTGGTGGAGTCACACCAACCGAGTAACAAACTATGTTGCTCGAACATACTTCCCACGATCAGTACAAAGTAAAAATTAAAATTAACTAAGTGGGTAAGTATCCAATGCTCCAAATTCATACAATCTTGACAATCAATAATTATTGCAAGATATAGCTTTGTACATTATATTATTACATAACTTCCGGCCAAGACATTTAAACCGTGAATTTTTATTATAGTCGACAACAGTAAATCAGCTTTTGATAAGGACGATGGCAAAACAATCAAGCATGTTCTTTGATTTGGTCTCTCGATAGGCTCGATCCCTTTTTGTCTTTAATACACAAAGTAAACCCAAAGTTTATACGAGTTCGAATATAATAAAACTGAATTATTTATCAATTAGCAACTTACCAGCTCGTACGTTAACATCTCTAGAGTGGATAGTTCCCACAGGGTTCCTGGCGAGACAAGCGTAAACCTGCGCATGGACCTCTTGCCGATAATCCTCAGCGCGGAAAGGCGGGAACACCAGATTTCCATTCGGTAAGACCTGTGCAACAAGAAATGCTATATAGATTTAAACTAAGATATAAATAAAATTTTCATTCATTCATTTTTGTAGAGCAAATCGTAGAAATCAGCTATACAAGTACCTATATCGCTATGACTTTTGCTATTTGCCTAATTGAACAAGGTTAACTACATTGATGATAACAGATTCAAACCTTTCCCGAATATTGTCCCGGAAAAATTCTTTGCTAGAGTTGTAACTTTAGAGAAAAATGCTTACAAGAAAGACGAGCGTTTCAGCCGTAGAATAGATGGAGAAACCTAGGTATAGATATGTAAATGTTTTTGAAATATTTTTGAAAGTAGCTAAAGCTGGAACCATAGGACCATAACATGTCTAAAGAGGACAAGGACAGCAGTGTCGTTATCAAATATTATGCGTCATCAGGGGCATTTCTATTTAGATATTGCCCACACAAGATATATTTGTGACCAAACACGATTAGACGATTTGCAGTCGATTATCTATATCTAATCTAGTCTCTAATGCAACCCAACACAGCATATTATTTATTTTTAATAGAATTTAAGTTACCACTTATTGTGAATGGATATTGGTATACAAAGAATTGTAGTATGTAAATATAGTAATTTACATACTGGACAAGTCACTAATTTAAATCAGTATGAATAACAGACTGCCTGACCTATGAGTTTTAGACTTTGGTGACTTAGAGAAAATTGTTAATTTTAGTGTCTCCAACGACTCCAACGAAATAATGTTTTTTATGCAAGTATCATTATCAATACAAAAAAATAATTGTTTTGCAATTTGACTTACAAGTAGTTTTTTTTTAAAGCAAGCAATAACTTACTAAGGGCCTGTGTTTACGCGAGCGTAGCTGGCTCGAGTGCCGAGTCTATTGTGTTGTATTGAATCGTGTTCTCCCTCTCTAACCCGCGGAAGCGCTCATTTGCGCGTCTTGCTCGCACTTCGGTTACGGCGGGTTTTTTGTATCGAATCGTGCGCTCCCGCTCCAACTCGCGGAAACGCCAATCTTCCTATCCCGCTCGGGCATCGGTCGACGAGAATTTTTTATGCCTGCAATGACGCGGCGATCGGGGCGCGCACAGTACCATTCGGAGTCAGCTAGCAACAGCCGTGCGTGCGGCTGGGTTTTTTGCGGCGCCCTTTTGCCCCGGCGGTTTGTACCCCAAGAAACGTGCGTTTTGGGACCGCGTCAATTCTTATAGACAGTTTTTGTGGGGGCGCGACCTTTTGTGCGTATTCGTGAACTCATCTTGTGGACCCAGTCTGCTGTCGACCGACAAACTCAGCGGTTCCCCGCGCGTGGCTGACGTAATTTTGATCACGTGTCGTCTTTGAAACGCGTAGTCGCGAGACGTAAATTACTACGTTTGAGTAGCCACGTTTATATTTGCGCGGGTGTGTAGTCATGGAATATTTGCGCAACGGGACGTCCGTTTTTTGAGGCGCCTGAGTTGTTTTTTCGCGCCGCGGTTTTGTTTGCCCAGACCTGATTGTTTTGGGACCGCCTCGCCCTGCACTGTGATATCGCTGGGTTTTTTGGACATTGCACGCGTGTTTGGGACATTGACTAGTTGTTGTGCCGGCCTTTGTGAGTTCGCTACGCTCGCCGGATCTACCTAGTAACACGCGTGCCCAGCTGCGTTTAGCGGCGATAAAGTTCGCGGTAGTTAAGTAATTGTAGACCGCGCTGTCATTGATCGCTGACCTTGTGTGTCGTGAACCACGTACTTTATTTTATTCGCTTGAGTGTTTGTGGGAGTTGAAGCCAGCCTGAACGTTCGACATATTTTGACCGTCGCGTTCATTGTTGCGGGTTGCGACCCACTGTGCTGCTGCATTGAGCACTCCACTCATAGGAGGCGAACGAACGATTGGAGCTGTGTTCGTGTTTGACGTGTCTGGGAGCTGATTGGTGCAGAGGACCTACGGTTGCAAGCCCCACACACACACCTACACACCCCTTTACACTTTCACGTCACATACTGTCCCACATCCACTACAGGGGGCGTCGCATCGAGTATCGTCGCATGCATCAACCAGGTTAGTGGCCTTCTATTTTCCTTGTCTATGTCGAAGGCTGTCGCTGCCCGAGTTGACGATTGCCGTAGTAGTGCTAGTAAAAGCCGCCTGTTATTCCACTGATCGGCTAGTGAGACTCGGATATTACTATCCGACTCGGATTGGATACCGTCATCCGTACTGATCACTGTAGTCTCACTAGTCGGTCCCCCCTCGACCTGTCCGGGCTCGTTCCTCTATGGGCCCGGGAACTCAGCCCTCGTCTGGACAGGCAAGGGGCCGTAACAGTTGGTAGCAGAGCGTGGTTTCGCGCCTTTTGGTTAAGCGGCTTTTACACGTTCGGCGCGTCGATATCGATATTTGTTGCGCGTATTTAATTCGTCGCGTATCTCTGTCGGTCACACGTTTGTAGGCGTGGTACGCCACGTGTCGGACCGATACGCCGCGTTAACGGCCACAGATTATTGTACCGCTACACCACGCGTTTTTGTAGCAACGCCGCGTTTATTTACCGCGTGCCGCGCGTTTGTTAACCGCGACCTTGATTAGCGTTCTGCACGTGTTGGTGTTTGCATCTGTGCTTGTTCTACTTCCTTGTTGTTTTATTTTTTGGTTTCGTGCTTCCTTGTAATTATTCTCGCGCAGTCTCGCCATGCCTTCGCATAAGCCTCCGGTGCGCCGTATGCAGGATGAGCTGCGGTGGGCAGCTAGCGCGCATGTGCTTATTACTCGTCCAGACAGGACGGCTAGCTTGCTCCACCGCCTTGAGCAGCTCCCAGCCAGACGAGCCCATTTTGAAGAGGCCTATTCGGAATTCCTTGCTACAGTGGAGGACGACGAGGCGCGAGAATCGGCCCAGAAGGACTACGAGCAGTTCTTCGAGTTCACAGACGATGTGCTCGAGGCTGGGGCCAAAATGAAGCGCGAGGCTCGACAGAGCATGCTGTGCGAGTCGCCTCGCCCGCAGCCGCAGCCCGCCCTATTGGGTCGGCTGCCTACTTTGGACCTTCCACACTTTGGTGGGCGGCTTCAAGACTGGATGGGGTTCATCTCCATCTTCGACAGTCTAGTCCATACCCGCCGCGACCTATCCCCAGGCCAAAAAATGGCCTATTTGCGGACCTCCCTTCAAGGGGAGGCACTTGGGGTAGTCTGCCATTTGAAGTTGTCTGACGCCAGCTACTCCACGGCCAGAGAACTCCTCGAGAGGCGCTACGCCAATGTGCGCCGCCTTGCTGACGCGCACATGATGGAGTTAATATCCCTCCCGGTTTTGAAAGACCTAGCACGTCTCCGGGAGGTGATCATTGACCCAGTCGTGGTTGCTTGCAACGCCCTTCGACAACTTGACTTACCGGTGGATCAGTGGTCCTTCTGGCTTCTTCACCTGGTTCTGTCCCGCCTGCCTCTCGATCTGCGGATCCGATTTGAAGAGAGGTACGGCGGGGACGGGGCTAATTATATACCCCCGTTCAGTGACCTCTTAAAGTTCCTTGAGGAACAGAGCCGCCAGGTGGAGAATGCCGTGGCCTCGGGAACACCGGCAAAGGAGCCGGCGCGACCGACGCCACCTTCTAAGCCCACGACTTCCACCAGGGGTTCCAAGCAGCCAGAATTAGCGCAGGAGACTGGACGCCGCCCAATTCTAAACTTTAGTGGTCTTGCTGCGACCGAGGTGACCCCCTGTCACTATTGCCGTGCTTCCACGCACTCGACGACCTACTGCCCTAAATTCTTGGAGAGACCGCCCAAGTCCCGTAGGGCCATCGCTAGGGAGCGCCGTTGGTGCTACTCTTGCTTAGGTCGGCACTTACAACGAAATTGCCAGCACCAACGGCCTTGTCCCCATTGTCAGGGCAACCACCTTCCTATTCTTTGCCTCGACCGCAATGGCGTCGGTAGGCAGGAGGTGGTTGAGCGGACACCCGGCAGGAGTGGAGTCTCCTCACCGGTCACAGGCCCAGCCGATAGAAGGCGTGGTGACACTGTTAGTGCGGCCCCTGGGTTTGATAGGGCTTCACCCCCCCCTCGGGCGGGGGTGCAGCCCTCCAGGGGCGGGGGCGTTCCGCCCTCTGTCAACCCTGAGGGAGGTTTTGCCGTCGCTCAGCCTGATCCAAGGAGGTACTCCCCTCCTCTGGCTGAATACCCCAGGCTGCAGCGACACCTTCCTCGATGGCCTGGACACCCCCTTCCGCACTACGCCGCCCCGCGGCTGTCGTACATGGCCAGACCCCCTCAGACCGGGAGAGACGCTTGGGTGTACCCTGGGGGAACCCCACCTCTTGGTGTGGTCGAAGTTCCCCAAGAAGGCCCTTACGAGCGCCCAAGGCTAGAGGAGTTGCCCGAAAGGGGCAACTTCCGTTGACTTGCTGCTGCCTTGGCTCCCACCACCGCCACCTCACCTGACAATTTGAACGACCATAAGCCGGTCTGCCAGACTGTACTTTTACCAACGGCTTTGGTCAGGGTGTACAACCCGAAGGGTGAGTGGCTTATGGTACGCGCGCTGCTAGATCTCGGATCACAGCGCTGGATTGCGTCGTTGTGGTGGGTGAGCGCTTCGGGGCAAGTCTCATTGCACCTTGTCCTAGCTAAGTGCAAGGTTGCATCTATCAGGCCTCGTCTAACAATTCCTAAGTTTGAACTTGTGGAGCCAACTATTGACCCGGTTACTGGACCACGTCCACGCTTCTTGGAAGTCTTTTGTAAACATGGTGGACGTTTTTGCGTGGTCGGACGGTGAGATTGTCCTGTGTGGCTTCGGACTTCGGTCCATAATCTTGGCTTTTTTAAATTCTCATGCGGGTTGCAATACCCTCTCAGCCATTTTGCAGCGTGAGTTTGGATTTTGGCAGGCCGACGAACCATTCGAAGCGTGATCTTCAACTGTATTGCTTGCTATCGTTTGGAGGCATCCATTGCACAGCTTGTGATGGGTGACCTGCCTGCGGACCGCGAAAAGGCTGCTCGACCTTTCGCCGGTGCTGGAACCAATTGCCGGTCCTTTCTTAGTGAAGAGCTCTAACCTTAAGAATGCTCGGTCTTTTGAGGCCTACTTGTGCGTCTTTGTTCGCCTTGCAACCAAGGCAGTCCGCTTGGGACTTGTCAGTGCCCTCAGCACGGAGGCGTTCGTGGCCACTCTGGGCCGCCTCGTGAGCCGTCGCGGCCTACCCGATTTGGTTCGGACAGACTGCTGGACTAATTATAAGGGAACCAATCGTTATTTGAAGGAGGTCGTCGACTTCATTGTTGAGAGCAAGCACTGTGTAGGCACCGCCATGTCTAGAATGGGAGATCTTGTTATGCTTAAAGAATCTAATCTACTCCCACTAGTTTGCGTCGTGGACGCATTGTTAAACTGTTATTGGATGGCGTTCCCCGGGTGGCCGAGGTATTTGTAGGGGACTCAGTATTGCAACGTGCCGTGGTCACGTTGTCCCAACGGCCTATTGATTAGCGAATCTACATCCTTAGATTCGGAGCGGGGGATTGTTTACGCGAGCGTAGCTGGCTCGAGTGCCGAGTCTATTGTGTTGTATTGAATCGTGTTCTCCCTCTCTAACCCGCGGAAGCGCTCATTTGCGCGTCTTGCTCGCACTTCGGTTACGGCGGGTTTTTTGTATCGAATCGTGCGCTCCCGCTCCAACTCGCGGAAACGCCAATCTTCCTATCCCGCTCGGGCATCGGTCGACGAGAATTTTTTATGCCTGCAATGACGCGGCGATCGGGGCGCGCACAGTACCATTCGGAGTCAGCTAGCAACAGCCGTGCGTGCGGCTGGGTTTTTTGCGGCGCCCTTTTGCCCCGGCGGTTTGTACCCCAAGAAACGTGCGTTTTGGGACCGCGTCAATTCTTATAGACAGTTTTTGTGGGGGCGCGACCTTTTGTGCGTATTCGTGAACTCATCTTGTGGACCCAGTCTGCTGTCGACCGACAAACTTAGCGGTTCCCCGCGCGTGGCTGACGTAATTTTGATCACGTGTCGTCTTTGAAACGCGTAGTCGCGAGACGTAAATTACTACGTTTGAGTAGCCACGTTTATATTTGCGCGGGTGTGTAGTCATGGAATATTTGCGCAACGGGACGTCCGTTTTTTGAGGCGCCTGAGTTGTTTTTTCGCGCCGCGGTTTTGTTTGCCCAGACCTGATTGTTTTGGGACCGCCTCGCCCTGCACTGTGATATCGCTGGGTTTTTTGGACATTGCACGCGTGTTTGGGACATTGACTAGTTGTTGTGCCGGCCTTTGTGAGTTCGCTACGCTCGCCGGATCTACCTAGTAACACGCGTGCCCAGCTGCGTTTAGCGGCGATAAAGTTCGCGGTAGTTAAGTAATTGTAGACCGCGCTGTCATTGATCGCTGACCTTGTGTGTCGTGAACCACGTACTTTATTTTATTCGCTTGAGTGTTTGTGGGAGTTGAAGCCAGCCTGAACGTTCGACATATTTTGACCGTCGCGTTCATTGTTGCGGGTTGCGACCCACTGTGCTGCTGCATTGAGCACTCCACTCATAGGAGGCGAACGAACGATTGGAGCTGTGTTCGTGTTTGACGTGTCTGGGAGCTGATTGGTGCAGAGGACCTACGGTTGCAAGCCCCACACACACACCTACACACCCCTTTACACTTTCACGTCACATACTGTCCCACATCCACTACAGGGGGCGTCGCATCGAGTATCGTCGCATGCATCAACCAGGTTAGTGGCCTTCTATTTTCCTTGTCTATGTCGAAGGCTGTCGCTGCCCGAGTTGACGATTGCCGTAGTAGTGCTAGTAAAAGCCGCCTGTTATTCCACTGATCGGCTAGTGAGACTCGGATATTACTATCCGACTCGGATTGGATACCGTCATCCGTACTGATCACTGTAGTCTCACTAGTCGGTCCCCCCTCGACCTGTCCGGGCTCGTTCCTCTATGGGCCCGGGAACTCAGCCCTCGTCTGGACAGGCAAGGGGCCGTAACAGCCTGTTTCACAATCACCAGATAAATTTTATCTAGTGCGATGTTGTGACAATTTTTGTATTGGGAATCTGTCAAATTGTCAAGCTCGTTAGATAAACTTTATCTGGCGGTTATGAAACAGGATCTAAGTAGTTATAAAGATTTGGCAATACTTTACTACCAACCTGTCGTAATCCAGGGACATCTCCAACAGCGGTTCCATCAGCTCGTACCCAGATGACATCGGGAGCGGGGGATCCTCGGGCGGCGCACTCTACTACGGCTCCGGTCGTGTTGCTGAAGTCTACTCGGTTTGGAGGTTCCTTCATGAATATCGGTCCGATCGTCTCGTCCTCGCATCGTACTGCTCCTGTTAACAAAATAATGTATCTGAGTACAGAAACATGGAACTTTTAGACGGTGCCAATTTCCTGAGATATCAAGGGCACAATTACCTATAAGAAACGTAATCATCACTATTGTAATCGTATACAAATTCTGCTCACTGATTGACGGAATCAATTGCATAAATTACAATCCAATGAGGTGGCAGAATTTGTTAACAATAAATACGTTTCTATTACAGAATAAAAGGGCAAATATTCTCAAAATGCCTATAAAAAAATTGTCCCTGGCAATGGCTCAGCAAAATACGTGACTTTGGAGAAGTGTTGACTTGTAGTTACTGGGTTGTTAACTAAACAAGTGGAAAATTAAAAAATTTTAAAACACCCACGACTTTTGCAGACTTGTAATTGAAAAAGGATTAAATAATTTTTTTGGAACTCCCCGACTAAAGGAAAGTAAGAACTAAGAACCTATCAGTATAATTACAAATCCAAGTAAATCCGCCGGAGCTGCTGTAATTTGCCTAGTGTTGATGGTGCTGTTTACCAGTTGATGACTAATTCAATTTCTTTATACTTCTCATATACCGGCAGTTTATCAATACTTACTAATTACATTTGATACTGGAAACGAAAATAGCAATGGCAGCTCCGACGGATTTTCTTGGATTTGTAATTATACTGATAGGTTCTTAGTTCTTACTTTCCTTTAGTCGGGGAGTTCCAAAAAAATTATTTAATCCTTTTTCAATTACAAGTCTGCAAAAGTCGTGGGTGTTTTAAAATTTTTTAATTTTCCACTTGTTTTATAGTTTTTCGATTAATATATTAATGTAATTTAAATTATATTATTACTTATTAAAAAATTAAAATTAATCTTCAAACTAGCCATTAGCTCCTCTAGCAGCGTTTGAAGGCATCATCCCTTCCAAGTCATAAAGAGACGTTTATTGTGGCGCCCCCTGCTGTTCAATCACAAAAACAATTATCTACGAACCATTGCCAATGACTCACTAATATTTAATACAAAACTGTATCCAAATCGGTTCAGTAGTTTTTGTAATAATTGAGAACATTCGTTTGCACTGTAAATGTTTTTTATGGCGCCCCCTGGTGATCGATGTTCGTAACAACTATCTAAGAACCATCGCCAATGAATACCAAACATTATACAGAAAACTGCATCTAAATCGGTCAAGCCGTTTTTGAAATAAATGGGAACATTCGTTTGCAATATAAATGTATTTTATGGCGCCCCCTGGTGATCGATGTTCGTAACAACTATCTAAGAACCATTGCCGCTGAACACCAAATATTATACAGAAAACCGCATCTAAATCGGTCAAGCCGTTTTTGAAATAAATGGGAACATTGATGTGCACAAACAAACAAACAAACAAACAAACAAACAAACAAACAAACAAAAATATTTTTGCATTATTGGTTTTTGTGAACAATTTAACATACAAACAAACATAAAATCTTTTTAATAGAGTAATGTACAAACGGTCTCTCACCCTAAACTCATATACCCGTACTCCGTTCCGTCGTGGGTAAAAACGGAGGCAAAAACCATATTTTTGCATTCTTTTTGCACAACCTAGGTTGGTATGGTATCATGTCAACATACCATGCTAGTTGCTAACTTGTGCAAAAAATATGCAAAAACAGGATTTTTGCCTCCGTTTTCTTAGTTAACAACCCAGTGAGGGTTGCTAACTAACCAACTGAACGATACAGAATCAGCCCCTGATCAGAAAACAAGGAGGAAATAAATTATCTACAAGAACACACAAGTATTCATAGTTAATATTGACAAAAAGCTGCATTGCATTAGCATTCATAGTTTTATCCATTTTAAAATCATGTACCTATGCAATTTCCGCTCCCAATGACCCTACACACTCGTAAATTAGTAGGTAATTCATAATTAGGTACATACTACATATCTTTTCTTTGTCACTCTAAAATAACCACAAGAGTAATAGCGTCCATTCTAAGTGGTCCGACTAATCTATGCGTGAGAATTGCTCTCTTTAAAGTGAAGATTTGTCGCATCAAAACTAGGCAAGGCTCCGAGCTGGAGAGCTTCACGAGCGCACTTTCGCACTCGTTACATGGCTCGACCCAGTTTTGCCTAGAATGATACTGGAACGACCTCGGAGTATCGACCTCATGGTGTGTGTCTGAATGACGCTGCTTTGTAGTTGCTTTTAAATGACACAAATGAGCACGCAGTTTATATCCTGTCCCAATTGTTCTGCCAGAACATTTGTTTGTATACAGACTGTTGCTACTTGCTATTCATTGTATCTATAAAGTTTATTAAAATAATATGAAATATGTTTTTTAGATGCACGCATAAACAAACATATCGGTAATGGCTTGCCCTCGGCAGACACTAGGCACATACTCGTACGATATATCGCCACTTTGCACGGCCCTGGTATCCTTGCTTTTTTTACATACATCTACATTTTCATAACCCTCGCATTTTTAAGACTCCGCCTGTTTTAAAGTCATCCTGAGGCGTCATTTATGAGGTAGTTCAATCCACAAAGACAGGCCCCACTTCTTCACAATCACTTATGTTTACTTTCGTATTTCGTAAGGAATTAGGACGAAGTGGAACGCATCTTCGTTGGTTGAACGCACTAGGTATATAAGGAGGATAGACTTTCGGCATTTATCAAACTTCATCACTATTCCTCCATTCACTCCACTCAAAATGTTCAAACTAACGCAACAATATTTTTTTCATCTTTATCATTAGGTACATTTTTCATGCCGCACTTTTCTCTTATCACTTTATTCCTGACTCTGTCGCAAAACTTCATTCCAGCTCCCACATAATTTCCTCAGCGACCGCATTCCATGTTATTTCTACCATACTCAATATTCGCTTCCTTAAGCCAATGTACGAAGGAACCAAAACAGCATTTTGGACAGTCATCCTTCAAGCCTTTTTATAAATAGTCTGATTGCTTATAAGTCCTTTGATGGCTCTGCTCATTACATTTCCTATTTTTTAATCTCCTTTCAATATATTATTAATTGTACTTGCCGTCCGCCGTGCACACACTATCTAGCAAAACCTTTTTGATTGCACTCAACTTTTTCGATTTACTCGATTTTAGATGTTTTCATTACATTTCCAATTTTTACTCTCATTTCTATATCTTTTGTATACTTACTATGCGCCGTAAACACACAGTATCTAACACAAACTTTTTCAGTTGTACTTTTCGCTCAATTTTTATCATAATTCATACTCTCTATCAAGTTCCATCACGTTTACTTTTTTAATTTTAGATGTTTACACGATCTGTGTCGGGGAAATTAGATCTGTTGAAAGTTGATACGTATCTGAACAAGTTAAAATTGTGACGAGGTCCTAACTCCTAGTAGATAAAGCTTGAAGATTTAAGATTTGTAACAGTACGTGCACTTATTTTTTCACGTCATCATTCCGAATTTTTAGATTTACCACCATTGCCTGTTCTGACCCGTCTCTGCTTCACTAGAGTGCAGATCCCGCGGAAATTTTGAAATCTCTTTCGTATCTGTTGTCTACATCATTAGTGCTACCACTGGTCGATGATGAGTCTAGTCACTATTACTGACTATTATTCTCCTTATTGATTATTCAGAGAATAATTTATACGAATTATCAAAGTATTCATGTTTCAATACAATGCAAAACAGCATCCCTTAACCAGAAGCAATTTAGAGAAAAAATTGCGCTTTTAAGAGCAAAAAAAAAAAACCGGCCAAGTGCGAGTTGGACTCGCGCACCGAGGGTTCCGTACTACATTAAATAAGCTTAGGTAGTTATAGCTAGGTACTTTAAAGATTCGTTCGTACTAATGTAGATGTAACACGACCAAAACTGTAACGACCAAAGATGTAAAACGGTAATAATTACCTTTGTTAATGAACCGCAAAACTTACTTTGTTTGTAGAGGTTTATTGTTAATATCAAAAAAACTATGCTAGTTACAGCATTGGCTATAGTTTTCCTGTAAAATATACGTAAATTCCTATTGACCATAATTATTTGAGATTTTTCTATTGGTAAACTCCGGAGATAAGGGGGGGGGAACGGTATTTTTTTAGACATTTTCCCCGATAAATCAAAAACTATCATGACTAAAAATAATTAAAAATCGGTTTTAGAATGTACAAAATAAACTCTTTTATATGATACCCCACACAGTACAGTTATCTCACTTTTAAATTTCAACCCTCCGATTTTCCCCCCTTTTTAAATAAGAACAAAAATAATTTCCATTTTTTTTTATTCCAGTGTCATTGGGCCACGAATATTCACCACTATTCCAAATTTCATATCGATAGCTCTGGTAGTTACTGAAATAATCGAGTGTGACGGACAGACAGACAGACGGACAGACAGACGGAGAAAGTCGCACCATAAGGGTTCCATTTTACCATTTTGGTACGGAACCCTAAAAACGTGCCAAGGATCGTGCCAGATGGTGCGGCGCGTCCACGTGATTGGTGGAGCGACGCGGCAGCGGTGCGTCGTCGGCGGACAGATGCACGTGCGAACGAATCTTTTCTTGTGCCGCCCATTACATCGTAGAAATGATTGAATGCCGCACTTGGTTTTATTTTTCCTTTCGCTTGGGTACTCTAGCTTGTACGTTAGTAATATAATCGGTGCTTGCAGTCAGACTTTCAGACCTTCATCAAGATATACCTCCGGTATTTTTCAAAAGCTAATATAACAATATTCGTTATAATTTTAGCTTTAGCTTTAAAGTAGGTACGAGGTAAGGTACAAAAACAGGTTGATTAGTAATAGGTATGTAATTTTATTTGTGTGAAGGTTTGCATGTTCCGTGTATCTCCTTTCTTTTTATTTCATATCTATCAGATTTTAAATCGCCTTTCAATAGGTATGGATTGGAAGCTTCATTAAAGAATTCACTGATCAGTAATCACGTTCAAAATGCAACGATTGCGCGACATGTGTCGTTATATTGTACAAACTAGTTTGAAAATAATAGTCTTTTTTATTTTCTAAACTGCTTTTTATTATCTTTGAAGCGTTTTAATTATCCCACTCGTCTGAACTGAATGTTTGCAATGTCGTAATCAATGTTAATAGCATGTGGGCGCTACAACCGATAGAGAACGACACCTGCTGGCTCTACCACCTGGCTGTATCTTGCCTTGTTTGAGACTAGTTAGCGCGTAAGTAGAAAAAAATGAAAAGCCCCAAAATGATCACTTTTTATCTTATGCAGCCGTTTCAATGTTAAGGTTTAAACCAATAGATGCTTCGTTAATTTTATTTTGATGTTCCTACCCTATCATTAATAAATAATGGGAACTATATTTTCTATCACCAAAATTTATATTTGTCATCAAGTTGTATCACCTAATAAATAGATGTATCGCCACGAAATATTTTCGTTCTCAGATAAACAAAAATTGTTCCCAGGTATGAATTATCAAATTAATGTTAATATATGTGTAAAATATAAGAGATCGATAACCAATAAAATTATATTGCATTAAGTACATGAATATAAACTTCGTTCTTATATTAACAGTTTTGCACTTAAATAATAGCTCTGTGCTCAGAATGGTAGATCTGTCACCAAATAAATCGATTATCGATCCCTGACTGCGACTCCGTCGACATGCTCTTGGAGGGGAAGAGGGTGACGGCTAAGGAGTTTTCCTAGGTCCCATGTGCACCTATAGGTAAATAGGTTAAGGTTATTTTCCTTTTTTGACCACCCAGAAATAGGTCGTAATAATGTCGACGGAGCCCCGCTTCGCGGGGCTCCGTCGACATGCTCTTGGAGGGGAAGAGGGTGACAGCTAAGGAGTTTTCCTAGATCCCCCACTTTTTCTTAGGCTATAGTCGTAAATTCTTAAATAAAGTTAACACATAACCTCAAAAAATAAAAAAAATAATAAACATAATATGATTTATTGGTGATTTTTTAAATTAGTAGGACACACCTATTATAATACATACAAAAACATTTATTTGGTACTAGACCTTATATCTCAGGATTTTAGGTGATTTATTGTGGAACTGATTTTGCATTGTTTGGTGACTACATTTTGGTGACAGATCTACTATTTTGAGGACAAACCCTATTATTTAAGAAACACAAAACTAATTAAGTTGGTGATAGCTTAAATGATACCCATAAATAATTAGTTAAAAAAAACAAAAGTTAAGTTGACTTTCTTTAATTCACCAATATTTTTTTTTATACGGGACATTTTTACACATCGCAATCTAGCCCCAAAGTAAGCGATAGCTTGTGTTATGGGTGCTAGATGACTGATAAATATACATACACTAATATACATGAATATAATATATTGAAAAACACCCAGACACTGGAAAACATTCATGCTCATCACACAAACATTTACCAGTAGTGGGAATCGAACCCACGACCTCCGGCGCAGACGGCAGGTTCCCTACCACTACGCCATTCGGTCGTCATTATTGATTAATTGGAACACAATATGAGAGAAAAACATTACCTAATAAGTTGTAATAACATATCCATAGCTTCTATCACAGATACCTAATCATAGCATTGTTTATCGTATTGTTACAGGTTTCATATTGCGGTGAGCATTCAATATTCAAATCCTAAATAATGGCTTATACCTACATACGAGCAATCAACAAGACCAAGTTCAGTAGCTGTACTTACTTACCTTAACCTAATAGCTAATGTTTACGAGTACAAGAACAGAATCAGCCTTTTCAATATAAATGTCGTGGTTGGACT
This sequence comes from Coenonympha arcania, assembly GCA_036785405.1. Classification (NCBI taxonomy): domain Eukaryota; kingdom Metazoa; phylum Arthropoda; class Insecta; order Lepidoptera; family Nymphalidae; genus Coenonympha; species Coenonympha arcania. The sequence goes on along the minus strand of CM072063.1, from coordinate 3,761,935 downwards.
AGGATTTGAGTTTAGTAAACTACATTATTCATGTTGACGTCAGTTGCTGGAAGGAATTGCCGTTTTTCTCGTAATTGAACTGTTATTGCGACGAGAGTCATGCAGTCATGCTAACCATGCGATGATTACAACGAATTTGATTTATTACCTACCAAAGCATTTTACTTACTCAGGCCTGCTAATTTTGGGCCTATGTCCTGGCTCTTGAAAATCCTGAACCTTATTTAAAACAGAATATTTTAACCTTACATGAATTCGTACTACTTAATATGATATTTTTAAAGAACCATAGAAATCGAATAGAGTAAGTTCAATACGAACCGCGATAAACGTATGTAGGTATGCACCTACCGTAAGACAAGAAAGTAAAACTAAATCCAATATTTAGAAACGTCACGTGATTGCGAATCTCTTCGTTGTTGTAGTCAGATCCAAAGAAAATGCTAGCCATGTACATTCTGAGATAACGGTACACTGCCAAGTTGAAACAAACGGAGCTCGAAATTTGAAAATGTTACGAATTCCTTCGGAAATGCGGACTCTGCTTTAAGAGTAAGAGGACACGAAATTACTCAACCTTATGCATTATTTATATTCAAAGCTAAGTACGTGATGTATTATGTAGCACGGTAAAATGTAAGTAAGCACATGTAATACTGCTCATCTGTATCTGTGGCTATAGTTAACAGAAAACAATACATATTTTATTATTGTATCTACACTTGGTAGAGAATAGAGAATTAAAATTCAATTAATAGTGTAATAAACACAGAACAATACCGAACCATGCAGAGTTGCTGAGATATGAATTCCAATGTACAAACGTACTGCAATAAGCTATGCTATAATATTACAAAGCTGGACAGTTTGTTAGTTTGAACACGCCAATCTCAGGAACTACTGCCTGAATTGAAAAATTATTTTTGTGTTGGATAGTCCATTTATCGAGGTATACTTAGGCTATATTATAACATCATCAGGCTATGACAAATAGGAGCGGAGCATTTATAAAAACTATTACAAAAATTGTTCCTTTTGAAAAGCTTCCGAGTTCCGTTGCGGGCGCTGCATAAACGTAAAAGTTACGAAAAATCATGTATAACGGAATTGTTCTCCATAAAAAGTTCTAAAAAACTGCGCGACTCCCTAAGTTTTTTACCGTCTCACTATAACGCGATATGTAGAAACCGAAATTCATGCGGGTGAAGCCGCGCGCTTCAGCCAGTAATAAGCTGAAGCCTGAATACCGAATCATGCTGGGATAAGTCCGTTAAATCGTTTTTGATAAATTTCTACAGTTAAGGATTTAGGTACCTATTACCTATTAATTAAGTAGGTATCTAGACGACTAAAGAACGTTTCAGTCTTTCGTATAGGTAATTAATAGCGCTCCGTAAGCAGAAAGCTTTAATTATCATCGATATTTAACACCTCCATCGATTCTATCTATGGAAGGAGTTAGCGTTTGCTTCTATACGTTTGACGACTGTATTGTAAGGATATGGAACATAAAACTTTGTGGTCGTTCACCTCGTCACATTCCTGGCTGAACAACCGAATATGTTATCTTGACTATCACTATCTCGAGTTACCCAACAGGCAACAGTTACAGTGCTAACATCTTACTTTATTACTTGCACTTGGGTAACTACTGGTTCTTTTAAAAAGCTGAAATAAATTTTTAAACGATAAAAAGATACGATAATTTCAAACAACTACTTACTGTAATTAATTTATTATGGTCTAAACTCTAAGAAATTATTGTAGAGCGTCCTACCTATCCTATTTCCGTCGTCCCATTGAGCTAAACTGAAAGCGGTCGCTAATCAGTAACTAGGTATTGGTGATTAGACTATACAGTTCTTCCTTGAATTAATCCAAGTGCACATTATCTCCTAGTTCAATTCAAACCCAACCATACTACAATGGTAATTACCAGTTAACACGTCTCCTTATGGCCTTATACGAGTAAATTCAAAGATTAACGGCGTACAAGCCGTATTTAAGTGATTTTAAATGGAGTTTTACGTAAAAACTATAAAGACAATTTAAACTTTCAAATTTAAACGTCATGTATTTTGGGTCTTTAATCTACAATCGCTTAGAAGCAGAAACACGATTGGATAAAATTTTCTCGATAGAAAGCCGCTTTACAATTTTATCGGAGACCATAATAAAATTATTGTTTACTTATAGGAACAGAATCACTCAGGTATATACGTACTCATATTGAAATTAGATAGGTATGCGGTTAGTATTTGGTGACACTATGGTTTCTGTAGCTTGTTTCAGTGTTGTTTGCCTTATGTTACGAAACAAATGTGAAATGGTAGTCAGGCAATAGAATAATGGACGATACGGCCTGTGGGAGTCGCGGTCATTTGGATGACTTCAAATTGGAAAATTGCTTCGGGACTGCAACTTGTGAGTATATCTACTATCTTGTTAGTAGGTATATCTACCATGTTAGTAACATAGAATATTATGTGGATATAAGAATGAATTGCTTTGTAGCCAGGTACTCTGTGGTATTAGTCATGAGCTAATTTGAAATAAGTTTAAGTTCATTCTAGCGAAACGTTATTACCTACACTTATAACATTTCCGTTCTGTTCTGGTAAAAATGTGGACTCAATGTTAGCAAAGATAATGGGACAAAATATAAATGCTCTTTATTAAGTCAAGGACATTAGTATTCGAAGAAGATCAAAAAATGTTAGGCAGTATCGTACTTTGAAGGAGATAGTAAGGTTAATGGCATCAAGAACGAATGGAGTCAGAATCCTACACCAGTTTTTGATCAGAATTCCAAATTGTTCTCGGTATTCCTTAGTGTGGTCCGTAAGGTTACCAAGGTTACTAAGTTATCTAAAATTCCTACTTATATTTATTTTCATGTATTCGGATAGACAACATAACATTTATAGCTTGCGCAATGAGACATCGTTATGCTTTTTGATATTGAACATTAGATTCCATTTAGGTTTTATTAGAATGTTATATTAGAATGTTAGGAAAGTACAATTTAACTTATTGCAAACTTATTATAATTACTATGTAAGACCTGCCCACGCGAATGGTGCCAAGAATACTGGCTGCATTTCCGCGTTGAACAGCTAGGCTGATTCGTTGCCCAAAAAATGAGCCAGCGTTTCTGTCACGATGAGGCTAAAAGAGCTTCCGGAAAAGCTTGCGAAGGAAGGTAAGTAGGTACAGTCCGCGAGGCGTAAGCTGAGCTTTGCATTTGTGTGAGTGTACATAGATAGTGTAGGTGTAACATTGGCCTAAAGCGCGGCGCGTCCCTTGCTTTTGTATAAACCGGTTTTTACTGCTTTTTGACAATCGGCCTGAGGCGCGGTGCGTCCATCGCACTCTACTTTTAGTGATCACTCACACAAATGCAAAGCTCAGCTTACGCCTCACGGACTGTACCTACCTATGTCAGGAAATAAAGCATCCAGTCACGATATTTTCTTCATAGGTGCTAAAATATCTAAATATGATAGTTTATCTATCAGTTCGATACCTACTACGAAAGTTCAACGTTCCACAGTATTTATTGCGACGAGACTACCGTGCAGACTGCAGACTCTCAGCGCGCGTTCAAATGCCTCGCCCACGCTAAATACGTTCAAAGTAATAAAAAATCTGTTTTAAGTCAATTAAGAGGAAACGATAGTGGTCTTTTTTCCATACAAACGTTCTCGTCTGTTTTCTTTCTGGTTTATGAACTTGAAGCAATGATTTTTTACACAAAAATAAATATCAATGTCTTCTATGTTTCTATGTTTTCGTTTTTGATAATACATTATCTTTTTAAGCACTAGAAGCCTTACAAAATGTTAAAAATTGCCTATTTAGACCTGCTGTTAACAGATGCCTATTGTACGAATTTGACAACTATTAACGAAAAAAGAAAAACATAGCGACACAGCATATATCCTTTATATTTAGTTTACGAAATATCTTTGAAATTGGTCCAATTTTGGATGAGGAAACAGCCGAGAGCCAAACCTCAAAAAATAACTTTTTACATTGAGCATCTGCAGTTGTCCTTATTGCACGAATATGACACAGCAACGTCGCAGAGCGACAGCGATAGTTTTCTAAAATACCTAATTTTCAAAAGTCTCTCGACGACATTTCCTCTTAATTTAGCCATTAATATACCTAGACCTACTTACGTAGAGAACTACAAGACGCCTGAGTCATCAGAGTGTAACTAATATTTACCTACTAGATAACCTCTGAGTAAATCTATGCCATCAGTGGCTTTTAAGAATGGGTCAACGTTACATTTCATACCTACGTAACAATCACGTTAAATCTTTTCATACTGAATGAGTTATGTATGACAGTGTAATAAAATCCAATCTGAGTTTAGATAATATTAAAATATTAAACTCAGATTGGATTTTCTGCAAGTTCTTACCTAGCCCGCATTTGTTTGTTAGTTTCCTTTAGGTATAAACTTACATAGTCTATTTTACACCAATAGATACCTATTTCAATACACGACAGCGCGCCCCACTCTGTCAAACTCCGTACGAATCGAAAGAAACATTGTGATTTTGACAGAGTGGGGCGCGAAGTCGTGGATTGAAATATCTTTACCTAGTTTTAATACCTACTACTTACTACTACTTTAGCTAAATTGGTCTTTCTTTATGATTTTTTTGTACAAGTAAATATTTTTTATAAGGTAGAACGCCAATATTTGTGTCTCTAAAACAGATGCCAAGGTGAACATTCTCCCTGTACCGCTCTATCGATCGCGGCTGGGCCCTCAACGACTCGTTTCCAGAGGTGGGCAAAACGGCTTAAAACAATAAGCAGACTTTTTCATTTTACTGTTTTTCAAAAGTCACTTTTAATTACTGCTTATTTGCTTATTTGCTTATTTTTAGTTTTTCGTTGATTGCTCAACTTAATAATTTAACAGTTTAGGCAATGTTTTCGCCAACGCGGAAAAAACGCAACTGTCAACGGAAAGAAAATAATAAGTTAAAAAACGTAAAGACATTTTCGTTATTTCGTTTAATAATCTTGCAAAATGAATCCAACCTTACTGCTCATCAATAAAGATCAGATTCGTACTCACTCCTTTAGAATTGAAGCTGTTATTAATTAAAGTGATATTTTCGTTATTTCGTTTAATAATCTTGCAAAATGAATCCAACCTTACTGCTCAACAATAAAGATCAGATTCGTACTCACTCCTTTAGAATTTAAGCTGTTATTAATTAAAGTAAGTTAAATTTCGTTGTTTGGTTGAAAATGTTGCAAAATAAAACCAACCTTACTGCTCATTAAAAAAGATCAGATTCGTAGCAAATAAAAAACAATCAATTTAAAAAGCAATCGAATAATAAGTGGACTTTTTCTAAGTAACGCGTTGTTGTGTTTATTTAAAAAAACGACTTATAATTTACGCTTTCGTTTAAATGCCCAACGCTACTCGTTTCCGGACAGTGAATCCCAACCATCCTTATAAACGCGTATAGATAAACAGATTTTTTCTAAATATTTTACCAGCTAGATAAACATTTCATAAAAACTTATAAATTGCGATTCTAACACTCTTGCACCCGGTAGGTACCTAGTTGACTTGATTACTTTTGTCACGCGACCACTCCTGTTTTCTAGTGGTGAGGTCGTTTCTATGATATTTTATATGGGTACGTACATAATGTAAATATATTTCTTTCAGTGCCATTCAGGTAACTAGAACCTTAATTTATTTAAGGTTCTAGTTACCTGAATGGCACATTTCGTTAGTCATTAACATAAATAATGTTCCACATTCATTTTGACAGCAGCTTTGTGCCCAAAAAAATCAGAATTGAATTTGGACAACACCCGAGTTCTTTGGCGCAGTACCTGCTTCCAGCATCATAAGTTTAACCCCTGCCTATCACAAGTCACGACTCACTAGGCACTAACACATTTCTGACCACATGGCCAATGTCAAGGCTTTTGCGATGCTGCGAAGCTGTCAAGCTGGCCAAATATAGGCTTTCTCCTTTGAGAACATTAAGTTATTTACGGACATTTTGTTTTTCCGTTAAAGCAAGTGGAGTTAATTTCGTAAAGATAACTCCAAAAGTCAGAGAGGAGTGCCTGAGATAGGAACTCCAGTAGTGCGCATCTACTCGCATCCCCATTTCGCCTCCTTTAGGAAGAATATACGGAGGTCAAACATCGGCCAACCTAGTGACCCTGGCGTATTTGCGCCAGGCGGAAGAACCTGCTTGGAGGGGGCTTTGCCCCGCTTGCCCGCGCCCCTGAAAGATGCGTGTGTCAGTAGTGAGTGTCAGCGCATCTAAAGACCCTTGCCAAGGCCCAAGTTATGCGCCGGCAACTGCACCTTAAGCGCTGTATGCACGGTCCATCTTGCTGTACATCCCGCAAAGGCCATGCACGATGCACGATGCAAAAGTACCATGAATAGGCTTGACGTACGTCGATAATTATTATTAATTGTTTGCTGGATTTGCACGACCAATTTTTCGTCCAGCGAGTACCCCCACCACCGCGAACGTCGTGCAGATAGATAGTGAATAACGCGGACGTACGTCAGACTGGTCCAGCGTTGTGCGTGCTTGATCATGTATAGACCTGCTGTACAGCAGATTCAACAGTTACAGCTTGTCAGTATTTTTTATGTACTCTGTGGCACGACAAAACGGACAAAATGGATGACACGTTGGATGCATGCAGGATAGTGTGTATGCTACATCCAGCGCCGCGGCCTTGAGCTGACGTACAGCTGGGATGGACCGTGTATACTGCGCTTAAGTATAACTAACATAATTGAGATTTGAGCCGGCTTACCGATAGCGAGCAGCACGACGAGGACCGTGAATCCGGTGAACGCCGTCATCGTGCACACACTCAACACTTCACCGATTCACTGTTTGTTATCACTCAGAACACGAACAATTTCGGGTGCAAACAAAAAATTAAACTTCACAAGCCGCGATGCGGCCGGGCTTTGCCCGAATCTGAAACAAAAACAAAATACGACGTTATTCAAGGATTTCAACATCCCACGAACATGCTGCCATAAACGTTTTAGTATGTAGTGTGTGTAAAATTGGTTTTACAATCTTTGCGAGTAGGTGCTTTTTGTGAAGAAATTCTTATTTCAAGCTCAACGTAAAAATCGCTTCGTAATGAAATAAATACTCAATATTAAAATACACACTCAATACATCTTTCTGAGATAGAACAGGATATTTATCCTATTCCCGTTATAAGTCTACTTAATCTATCTCCATTCCAAATTATAATCAAATCGGTTCTGTAGTTGCATCGTGGCGGAGTAAGTAACACACATACAAACTTTAGCCTCATAATATTTAAAATTAAATTAAGCTTTACTCAAGAGCTAAAACCTACCCTTGGAAGGTAAAATATTTATTTCTAGAACGGTAGATACCTATTCGTTTTCTGTTTCTGGATAAAATCTTAGATTCATAATTTTTATGTGTGTATAGGAATTTAGACCAATTTCAAGACTTAATTAATAATTCAAATCGATTAAGGTCAAGTAGCGTTTACACAATGGCGTATGCTGGCCCACTGCAGGCCATCGCCATTGTGTACACGGGGAAATGGTATGCAATGGCGGGCAATGGTCGACGATGGCGCGCGATCGGGAAGTTGTCGGTTTTTGGCGCACACTTCAAAGGAATCGTGGCGTTGCGTGGTCTGTAGTGTTCACACAATGGCCCATTGCTCAGTTCGCCACCGACCGCTGAACAGTGTATTCTTTTGTTGCGACTACTTCCAACAAAATTAAATTACTAAATTCAAATTAATAATTATTAAATTATTGATAAATTCGAATTATCGAATTCTCCTGATGGTTGTGCAAGCATTTCGCTCAGCAGATTGTTCATGGTTTGCCTAAAAATGATAAAAAATTACTTAGTCATGTACGTAAGGAGCATGCCACGGGTGTGCCCGCGAAATTCAATTTTTTTGTAGTTTTCGCAATTTTTAAGGTAATAAGACATAGTAGGCTCATGGCAGTCAAATTGCGGGAATTCCAGTCGTCTTCACGTGTTTATTTATATAAAAATCTCTGCTTGTAACTAGCATACAAATTGCAAAAAACCACGAAAATTTTGAATTTCGCGCGCAGAGTCGTTGATTTCGCCTTAAACTACTTCCACGTCCATCGCAAGTGCCTCACCGGGCAGCAATGAGCCATGCGCCATTGTGTACACACCAAGTGATCGTGGCCTACAGTTGTGCGATGGCCTGCAGTGGGCCAGCATACGCCATTGTGTAAACGTAGCTTTAGGATCTAAGTAGAAACTTATGTAGGTCTAGGTACCTACCTAGGAAGCCGTAAGAATAAATACGAGTATACTTCCACTCAAGAAACTCTACGTCTGGGTGTTTATCTTTTTTGAAGTCATTTAAAAATAACAAAAGCACTTGAAGCTGATGAAGCCGAAAGATATAACAGTGGCTCGTTGGAGCTTCTCTTGTGCCATTATTGAATCACTTTAAATTATTGGTAGAGCATCGACTTTAAATAGATAAGTACCTAAATCAAACTTTCAAATTATTAAAAACTTAAAATTAGTTTCTAGGACGTTTGTATCAAAAAGAGCAGGCCATGATGCAATAACCCACAATGCCCTTCGAACGTGAACCCTAAAATTACTAAATGGCATTCATAATAACAAAGAGGGCGCAACCCTCACCCAAAAAATATGCTGTCTCTTTCTTTCAATAAATTACAATCGAGCATCGGCAGAATAACTTTAATTATAACACGACCGTTACGGCCAGATGGTTTGTAACAGACTTTTGGGTACATACAAAATATGATGGGGACTTCAAGCAGGCAAAAACAGAGCATGAGTTCATAGTTTTTGTTTAAACATAACTCATATTCATCTTAGCGTTCACGCGAATCAATTATTTGAATGTACCTAAAATTAATTTCATTGTAGATTTTCAATATCTTCTGAAATGTAAGTCTTATAGCCAAGACATCCTCAGGTAAGACCACGGTAAGACAGATATAATATTGTTACAAGTGAACCCTATGACAAGCGCCATAAGGTTTATAATCGCACTGCCGAAATACCACTCGTAAGTTGTAAACAACTTAAGGGGTCAGTGACCTCTATAAACAATGGGTTTCTGGTAATTCCCACGTCTCGAACGATCGACCCTACCAATAAATAATGAGGGTGGAAGCTTCGAGACTCGTTCAGATGCATATAAAAAGCGGGCCGCGCACCGACGAGTCAGTCTGACTGAGGGACGAGAAAGGTGAACAAGCGAAGCAAGCGATCAAGAGCGAAGAGGAAGCGAACTACGAGGAAGACCAGGGATATTGGATACTGGAAGTACCGAATAAAGTCTCATCAAGGATCAGCAGGTGTTTTATTCCAAATTGTCGAACCCAGCACGTAACAATTGGTGTCAGAAGTGGGATTTGGAAGAGATGCCATTGACTCCAAGAGACGACTCCAGCAGTGAGGGTGTCAAGACCAGGGCCCAGCGTGCTGCGGAATCCAGCCGTCCACCTGCAGTGGAGCACCTGGAAGAGCCGGCGCTCGTTGGGTCCCGCCACCATGAGCCACCCACGGGCTCCGCCCATCAGGCCACGCCCCCTCAGGCCACGCCTACCTCATCGGAAGCTCCGCCCACTGGCCCCGCCCACCAGGCCACACCCCCTGAGGCTCCGCCCATTGGCCCCGCCCACCAGGCCACGCCCCCTGAGGCCACGCCCACCTCATTGGGAGCTCCGCCCACTGGCCCAGCCCACCATGCCCCGCCTTCTAAACAAACCACGCCCAACATCGACTTATCCAGTTTGCTACGGATGATGCAACTGCATTTTGCAGCTCAGGACAGCAAGTTTGCGGCGCTTCAAGAAAATCAGGACAGCAAGTTTGCGGCGATTCAAGAAAATCAGGACGGCAAGTTTGCAGAGGTTCAGCAGACCGTCTTGTCTGCAGTGAACGAAGTTGGCGGCATGGTGGCCAACATACGGAAAGATTTGGATCTAATGGAGGAACGGGTCACTTGTCTGGGAACCGACGTTGAAAACATGAAGTGTGGCTTCACCGAACTGCAGAAGAAGTTTGTACGTTTGGAAGCCACAAGGGGGACATCAGGTGGAGCAGTGAGTGCAGTCCAGGGACCGCATGTGAAGGTACCCCCATACGAAGGCAGCACCTCCTGGTCCGCATACCGGCACCAGTTCCAGACGGTCGCTGCTGCCAACGGATGGACTGATGAACAGTGCCTGACTGCCCTCACTGTCGCGCTCAGAGGGCAGGCTCTAACCGTTCTGGAGGCCCTGCCTAGTTCGGGTTGTGGATATAAAGAGCTGTTGGATGCACTCGAATCTAGGTACGGGGAACGACATCTGGAGCATGTTTTCCGCGCCCAGCTGCGCGACAGAGTTCAACGAGCAGGAGAAGGGCTCCAGCAATGGGCGTTGGAAATCGAAAAGCTCGTGCGGAAAGCGTATCCATCGGCCGATGACAAGATGACAACTGCAAATACCGTGCAAGCATTTGTTGATGGAATCAGAGACCTGGAGGTAAGAGCTGCCGTGAGGCTTCGCCATCATGCCTCATTAAAGGAAGCGTTGGCGCATGCCTTGGAAGTCGAGGCAGTGCGACACGACATTCGGCAGACACCTGTTCACAAGCTACGGGAAGTATCGGAGGAGGTGAAAGAGGTCAAGACCTCATTCAAGAAGAACCTTGGTGTTGTGTGCTATAAATGCGGCGAACGAGGACATCTGCAGCTGAATTGCCCACAGAAAGAGTCACAGATGTCTAGATTAAAGAAAGTGGAGGAATATTTGGAGGAGCTGAAGAAGAAGAGTGGGGATACAGGTTCTCCTAAAAATCAGGGAAACGAGTAACAGCCAGAACTAAGGGGCGAGTACTGGCTGGCACGGAGGAAGCCCCAGCACCTGTTATCTCGCAAGCAAAGACGGATAAATCGGGCATTTGGAATGATTCTACAGTCAATGAACTCCTTAAAGACTGCAAAAGTAACCTGACTTATTCGCAAAGCATCAAGGCTAAGAAGTTTCTTTTACGCTACGCGGACATCTTTTCTAGTCAGGAAGGAAACCCGGGAAGAACGTCGTTAGTGCAGCATAGAATTGATACCGACAACGAGAGACCCATCCGTCAGCGGGCAAGACGGATACCGATAGCGAAAGAGAAAGAAGTCAAGGATATGCTGCAAGAGATGGAAAAGAACAAAATCATTGAACCATCCTCAAGTCCATGGTGTTCGCCTGTTGTGCTAGTGAAAAAGAAAGATGGAAGCACACGGTTCTGTGTGGACTATAGGCGACTCAATGACATCACAAAGAAGGACAGTTACCCTCTACCCAGAATAGATGACACTCTGGACACCTTGAGTGGCATGAAATGGTTTTCCACTCTAGACCTGAAATCTGGTTACTGGCAGGTGGAAATCCATCCAAAAGACAAGGAGAAGACAGCGTTCTCAACAGGAAAGGGATTATGGCAGTTCAATGTCATGCCATTTGGTTTGTGCAACGCGCCTGCCACCTTTGAACGACTCATGGAGTGTGTGCTAGCAGGGTTAGTAGGAGACGCCTGCTTGGTATATCTGGATGACGTCGTTGTCATGGGTCGGGACTTCGAGGACCATTTGCGAAACTTGGAACGCGTCTTCGCAAAAATATATGGAGCAAACTTAAAACTGAACCCGAAGAAGTGTCAGTTATTCAGAAATGAAGTGAATTATCTCGGCCATGTCATCACTAGTGAGGGCATACAAACCGACCCAGCGAAAGTTGAAGCGGTTAAAAAATGGCCCACCCCCAAAGACAAGACAGAGGTAAGGGCATTTTTGGGCTTGTGTTCCTACTACAGGCGTTTTGTTAAAGGGTTTTCGGAGATCGCAAAAC